>CM035841.1:18050732-19446458 GCA_020510985.1 Pholidichthys leucotaenia
GAATTGAATTGAATGTTGCTGCTGTCTCCAACCAATCCACACACCCTGTAGTTGAAATCAGAATCAGAATCAGAATCAGCTTTATTGGCCAAGTATGCACAACACATACAAGGAATTTGACTTTGGCTAAAAACTTGCTCTCATTGTTCAGGTGGAGGATTTAAATAAGGATTCAATGACAACAGAGTATGTACAGTAAATTACAGTCTGTCCACGTTTCTATAAAAGGATGCAAATATATACAGGAATATATGCAGTTATTTACTCAGACTAACCACACTTTGCAGAAATATTTGTCTGTATACTGTCACAGTGACAGTGAAATGTTGGAGTTACCGCCACTGCTTTATGAAAATGATTTTTTTTTTTAAATTTTCCATCCATCCATCCATCTTCTACCGCTTTCCCGGAGGTCCGGGTCACGGAGGCAGCAGTTCAAGCAGAGAAGCCCAGACTTCCCTCTCCCCAGCTACCTGCTCCAGCTCTTCAGAGAGGATACCAAGGCATTCCCAGACCAGCTGGGAGACATAGTCTGTCCACCGAGTCCTGGGTCTGTCCCAGGGTCTCCTCCCAGTGGGACGTGCCTGAAACACCTCAAGTGGGAGGCGTCCAAGAGGCATCCTAATCAGATGCCCATACCACCTCAACTGACTCCTTTCAATATGGAGGAGCAGCGGTTTGAGCCTCTCCCAGATGACTGAGCTCCTCACCCTATCTCTGAGGGTGAGTCCAGCAATCCTATGGAGAAAGCTCATTTCAGCCGCTTCTATCTGCGATCTTGTTCTTTCGGTCATTACCCAAAGCTCGTGACCATAGGTGAGAGTAGGAACGTAGATTGACTGGTAAATCGACAGCTTTGCCTTAGAACTAAGCTCCCTCTTCACCACAACAGACCGGTACAATGTCCGCATCACTGCAGATGCTGCTCCAATCCGTCTGTCAATCTCTCGGTCTATTTTCCCCTCACTCGTGAACAAGATCCCAAGACACTTAAACTCCTCCACTTGGGGCAGGAGCCTGTCCCCAACCCAGAGAGGACAATCCACCTTTTTCCGGCTGAGGACCATGGACTCAGACTTGGAGGTGCTGATTCTCATCCTAGCCGCTTCACACTCAGCGGCAAACCATCCCTGCAAGAGCTGTAGGTCATTGCTGGATGAAGCCAACAGGACAACATCATCTGCAAACAACAGAGATGAGATCCTGTGGTAACCAAGCATGACACCCTCCATTCCCTGGCTGTACCTAGAAATCATGTCCATAAAAATCATGAACAGGATTGGTGACAAAGGGCAGCCCTGGCGGAGTCCAACTCTCACTGGGAATGACTCTGACCGAGTGTTGGCAATACGAACCAAACTCTCACAACGGTCGTACAGAGACCAAATAGCTCGTAACAACAAGCCTGGTACCCCATACTCCTGAAGCACCCCCCACAAAAAACCACGAGGGACGCGGTCGAATGCCTTCTCCAAGTTCACAAAACACATGTAAACTGGTTGGACAAACTCCCACGAACCCTCACGAATTCTGGAGAGGATAAAGAGCTGGTCCGATGTGCCATGGCCAGGACAAAAACCACATTGCTCCTCCTGAATCCGAGGTTCGACCAACGGCCGGACTCTCCTCTCCAGTACCTTGGCATAGACCTTCCCAGGGAGGCTGAGGAGTGTGATCCCTCTAAAGTTGGAGCACACCCTCCGGTCCCCTTTTTTGAAGAGCGGAACCACCACTCCGGTTTGCCATGCCAAAGGCACTTCCCCCGACCTATATGTATGGGAGGAGTTCGGTGAGGCCATGAAACAAGACTTTCGGCCGGCCTCGAAGAGATTCTGGCAAACTGTCCGGCGGCTGTTGACTTCAACTGGAGATATCGTCAGGCGGTGGACAGAATACTTCGAGGATCTCCTCAATCCCACTGACATTCCTTCCACAGAGGAAGTTGGGCTTGTGGACGAGGGGGATAACTCTCCTATCACAGAGGCTGAGGTCGCCAAGGTGGTTAAAAATCTCTTTGGTGGCCGGGCCCCAGGGGTGGACAAGATTCGCCCTGAGTACCTCAAGGCCCTGGATGTGTTGTAGGGCTATCATGGTTGACACGCCTCTGCAACATTGCGTGGCGGTTGGGGACAGTGCCTTTGGCATGGCAAACAGGGGTGGTGGTTCCTCTCTTCAAGAAAGGGGACTGGAGGGTGTGCTCCAACTTCAGAGGGATCACACTCCTCAGCCTCCTTGGGAAGGTCTATGCCAAGGTACTGGAGAGGAGAGTCCGGCCGCTGGTCGAACCTCAGATTCAGGAGGAGCAGTGTGGTTTTCGTCCTGGCCATGGCACATCGGACCAGCTCTTTACCCTCTCGAGAATCCTCGAGGGTTTGTGGGAGGTTTCCCAACCAGTTTACATGTGTTTTGTGGACTTGGAGAAGGCATTCGACCGCGTCCCTCATGTTTTTTTGTGGTGGGTGCTTCGGGAGTATGGGGTATCGGGCTTGTTGTTAGGAGCCATTCGGTCTCTGTATTACTGTTGTGAGAGTTTGGTTCATTTAGCCAACACTCGGTCGGACTCATTCCCAGTGAGAGTTGGACTCTGCCAGGGCTGCCCTTTGTCACCTATCCTGTTGATAATTTTTATGGACAGGATTTCTAGGTGCAGCCAGGGCACAAAGGGTGTCATTCTTGGTGACCACAGGATCTCATCTCTGTTGTTTGCAGATGATGTTGTCCTGCTGGCTTCATCCAGCAGGACAGATGGATCGGAGCAGCATCTGCAGTGATGGGGACATTGTACCAGTCTGTTGTGGTGAAGAGGGAGCTAAGCTCTCATGCAAAACTGTCGATATACCAGTCAACCTACATTCCTACCCTCACTTATGGTCATGAGCTTTGGATAATGACCAAAAGAACAAAATTGCGGGTACAAGAGGCTGAAATGAGCTTTCTTCATAGGATTGCTGGACTCCCCTTAGAGGTAGGGTGAGGAGATCAGTCATCCGGGAGAGGCTCAAGAGTAGGTGGTTTGAGCATCTGATCAGGATGCCTCCTGGGCAAACTCCCATTTGAGGTGTTTTGGACACATTCCACTGGGAAGAGACCCCGGGGCAGACCCAGGACTTGCCGGAGAGACTACGTCTCCCAGCTGGTCTGGGAACGCCTTGGTATCTTCTCTGAAGAGCTGGAGCAGGTGGCTGGAAAGAGGGAAGTCTGGGCTTCTCTGCTTGAACCGTTGCCTTCGCGACCCAGGCCTCAGGAAAAACGGTAGAAGGTGGATGGAAAATTTGAGGATTTCTTTGCTCATAAGTTTTCTTTTATTTTTTTTCTTTGTGATTTTCATGTCATAAATTCATATTTTTTTTCTGCCAACTTTAAAATTTTTGCCAATAAATTTCCCTGTTTTTCTATTGATTTTTTGCCACTCCAAAAAAGACTTTTTCTTGTCAGTATTGTTCTTCTGTAACTTTCAAAAATATAGAACATTTTTCTCACAAAATTCTGCATCTTTTTAATCCATTTTCTCTGTTTTCCTTTACATTTTCACTTATTGTTATTGTCCATATCTGACATATTTGCTCATCAGTGTGAAGCTTTTCTCATGAATTCATGACTTTTGTCTTCTATTCCTCTCTGAAGATGGTGGCGCGCACGGACGCTGCGGCCCCCTAAGCATCAGTGAGTGTGAGAGTTTTGAGTGTTTTGATCATCCCAGATGTACATTCTGTAAAACTTAGAACTGTGAGACCTTATCAAACATCAAGGTATTGCACGCTGCAAGAATTGCGGCGCTCAGATGTGACTTGGACATTCTATGCCAGCGTGGAATACTATTGGAGGTTCCGCTGGCAGCTACCCGGGAGAGGAGGAAGTGTAAGTGGCGCGAACGCAAACAGAGGCGAGGAAAAAGAGCCGGGATTCATGCTAGGCTAAAGGCTAACCCCTCCAGGCCAGCAGTACCGTTGCTCCTTCTTTCCAATGTCCGCTCCCTCGACAACAAGTTGGACGAGCTGCATCTGCTGAGAGAAACCCGGAGAGAGTGGAGGGACTGCTGTGTGTTTGCGTTCACGGAGACATGGCTCCACGACAACGTCCCTGATGCGACCATTCAGCTGGAAGGGATGACATCATTCCAGGCGGACAGAGAGGCTGCTAGCTCCGGTAAGAGCGGGGGGGGGGGGGGCATGTATCTATATTAACGAGAACTGGTGCATTAACACCACGTTAGTATCTAAACACTGCTCTCCGTTGGCGGATTTCCTTATCGTGAATTGTCGGCCATTCTATTTGCCAAGGGAATTCACCAACGTGTTTGTAGCTTCTGTTTACATAGCTCCTAGTGCTAATGCTAAAGCTAATGCTAACGAGGCACTCGGAGAGCTGCACGATGCTATCAGTGAATTTCAAACTTCACACCCAGACAGTTTTGTGGTGGTTGCAGGGGATTTTAATCACACCAGTTTAAAGACTGTGCTCCCCAAGTTTAAACAATGTGTGGACTTTCAGACCAAAGGAGAGAATATGTTGGACTTTGTGTACACAAACTTCCCAGGTGCTTAAAAGGCAAAATCTCGCCCCCATCTCGGCCATTCTGACCACCTATCCGTGAGGCTGGTGCTTGGCTACAAACCTTTACTGAAGCGCAGCAGGCCAGTAGAGAAACAAATCAGGACTTGGCCAGAGGGTGCAGCCTTGGCACGTCAGGACTGTTTTCTGCACACAGACTGGGAGGTCTTCAAAATAGCAGCCTCCCAGGGAGACAGGACAGATGTGGAGGAGTATGCTGAAACGGTCACCAGCTACATCGCGAAGTGCACAGGGGACGTCACTATAGTGAAGACTGTCACTGCACGGGGCAACTATAAACCCTGGATGACTGCAGAGGTGTGCTCGCTGCTCATAGCCAGAGATGCAGCCTTCAGAGCGAAGGACAGGATTGCCCTCCGCTCAGCCAGGTCTGCGCTCTCAAAGGGAATTAAGACGGCGAAGCGCGCCTATGCGGAGAAAATCCAAGGTCACCTCTGTGACACAAGGAACACCAAACGGATGTGGCAGGGAGTTCGGGCGCTGATGGATTATAAGTCTAGGCAGGGGGTCGTTGATGATGACGCTTTGCTTCCAGACAGGCTCAACACCTTCTTTGCATGTTTTGAAGCATCAAACCCGACAATCAGAGGGAGGGCTGGCCCATCTCCACCATCTGTGGGGCCAGCTATCATCATCAACGCAGCGGACACACGGAGGACCCTAATCAGGGTCAACCCACGTAAAGCTGCAGGCCCGGACAACATCCCGGGACGTGTGCTCGGAGTCTGCGTGAGTGAGTTGGCGGATGTCCTGACTGACATTTAAAACATCTCCCTGAGTCAGGCCATCATTCCCAGATGCTTTAAGACCTCTACCATAGTACCGGTGACATAGAAACCAGTTGTGTCATGTCTGAATGACTATCGTCCTGTTGCACTGACACCAATTGTGATGAAGTGTTTTGAACGGCTTGTCAAACCACACATCACAGCCTGCCTCCCTGCATCACACGACCCGCTCCAGTTTGCATATCGTTCAAACCGCTCCACGGAGGATGCTATAGTCACCACCCTGCACTCTGTCATCACCCACCTGGATCAGAAAGACACCTACGCCAGACTCCTATACATTGATTTCAGTTCAGCATTCAACACCATTATTCCCCAGGGACTGATGGAGAAATTACTCCTTCTTGGTCTGAACACCACCACATGTCTCTGGATCCTGGACTTCCTGACTGAGAGACCTCAGTCTGTCCATGTTGGAAACAACATCTCCAACTCTCTCACGCTGAACACCGGATCCCCTCAAGGCTGCGTACTCAGTCCACTGTTGTTTACACTTACAACACATGACTGTGTATCCAGACACAAGGGGAACCAGATTATTAAGTTTGCGGACGACACCACGGTGGTGGGACTTATTCAGAGAGATGAGGAATCAATGTACAGGGAAGAAGTGAGAGACCTGGAGGGCTGGTGCAGGGAGAACAATCTAGTGCTCAATGTGGACAAAACGAAGGAGATGATTATCGACTTCCGGCGATCACAGCCTGAGCACGTCCCCCTCAGCATCGGCGGCCATTTAGTGGAGAGAGTGGAGAACATCAAGTTCCTCAGAGTGCAGATCTCGCAGGACCTGACCTGGAGCAAGAATTCCTTGGGAATCAGGAAGCGGGCTCAGCAGTGACTGCACTTCTTGAGGAAACTCAAACAGGCCTCTCTCCCCATCTGCATCCTCAGGACCTTCTACAGAGGTGTGGTGGAGAGTGTTCTGACGTACTGCAGTGCTACATGGTACTCCAGCTGCAGTTTGTCAGACAAAAAAGCCCTGCAGAGGATAGTCAAGGGGACTGAGAGGGTTATTGGAGTCTCCCTCCCCTCTGTCCAAGAACTTTTTCAGAACCGTTGTAGGAGCAGGGCACTGAACATTGTCAAGGACCTTTCTCACCCTCTGCGTAAACACTTTGAAATTCTTCCATCTGGTAAACGATTCCGGAGCATCAGAGGCAGAACCACCAGACTGATTAACAGCTTCCTTCCACAAGCTGTTAGGGTGCTGAACAGTTGACCCGGAATCTCTCATACACACTACTGCACCTATGGACATTTTGTATATTATTTGTATATTATAGTTAGTTTTTTTCCCCAAGTATGTCTCAGGGATGTGTGAATGGATGGGGGGGGGGGTGAAGCTATGTGTGAGTGTGTCTTAAATCATGCTGCTTCTATTTATATGGATGCCGAGAGAAACACAGTTTCATCTTCCCTGCACTACAGTTGTACGTACAGCAATATGACAATAAAGTTTGATTTGATTTAATTTGATTTATGTATATTATGGTTCTAGTTAGCTTTCAAGTATGTCTCAGGGATGGGTGAATGGCTGTGCTGGGGTGAGGGTGTGTGAGTGTGTCTTAAATTATGTTCTTCTTACTTATATGGATGCTGAGAGAAACGTAATTTCATCTTGCCTGCGCTACAGTTGTATGTGCAGCAACAGGACAATAAAGGTTGATTTGATTTGATTTGATTTTAAATTCCTCTTTCTTTCTTGTAGTTTTGCCCTTGTTTCAGGTTAAAGCAACAGCCCCTCTAAATGTCTGTGCACGTCCCTGCTGTTCTTGGGAGGAAAACTGAAAAGATGACAACTATGATTGTGATTGGCTGTTGTGACCTGATGCTGCATTCACTTGCATTAATTAATCTGAATTAATGGTGAGAGTTTAGGCTTAAAATCAGCTGAAAGTGCTCCGTGGTAACTAGGGATACAAGTTATCAATTCATTCATTAATCAAGAGTTAATTCACCTTATCGATGGATTAACAATTAATTGATAAGCAGCAGTTTTGCTGAGAATCTGAATTTCCCTCGATACAATACGGTCTTTCTGTCTATAACGTAAACAGCTAAATACTGTTTTTGATGTCCTGAATAAAACATGAACATCACATTTGTGAATGATTTACTGTCACATTTGCAGTTTTTTTTTAGTGTGTACTATGTGCTGGTGCATCTCGATCAATGAAAATGTCATGATTTTAATTTCTGCAGGTACCCATGCACAACAATGGTAAATTATTAGCTTTTTTTTGACAATCAGGAGACATTCTGAGGGTTAAATGCTGGTGTGTCGCTCTGTTAGGGGAGCTCCTCTCCATGACTTTGTGCTCTGAGATTCTGTGGACCGCTTGAATAAAGAGACGCTGACGTCAAGAACCTCATCATTTTGAACATGGTTTGTTTTCCACTCACATGAATATAGAAAATTAGAAAGTTTTAATTTTTTTAAAATTGGATTATATTTGTAGTTTTCTAAAGAATAAGGAAGCATAAAGGAGATTGTCTCTTACACCTGCCAGGTGGATCATAGTGAAGAATGCATCTGTTTTCTGATTGTTGCAGGAACAGGTTGGTGAGAACGTTTAGCTGGTCTGTGTCGGTGCTACGGCTCCTGTTCTGCTCCTCATGGATGAACAGCTGATGTAGCTCTGTGGAGACCTGCCATTGATGGTCTGTGCTGAGTGCTGGAGAATAAAGAACCACGTAGAAGTCCACATTCTGAGTCTGAGGACTTTTATCGGGCCTTCAGGCTAACTGAACTAGCCTCATCCTGCTAGCTGTGACCGTCAGCAGCCACATCACAACATCTGGAGGAAGTAAACAAACCGTAAATATGTTTTCAGGTCGGCGTCTGAGAGAGTTGGTGAGAGAGCGACTGGCTGCTGCTGCTGAAGAAATAATAACAGAGTTTGAACTAATCACCAACCAGTACGAGAAAGAGATCGATCGTCAGCGCAGACTACTGAATATGCGCTGGTGCTCCCAGAAAAAAATCCACAGAATAGGTATGTGGGACTATAATGGCCTGAATGGGGCTTTAGAAAACTCTGGATCTGTTTTTCAATCATGGTTGTGTCTTAAATGTGCAATCTCTTGTTTTTAAATCCTAAATTTGACACATTTTTTTCTTATTCATTTGTAAAGTGAAACTCTTCTTCTGAGTTTTTTGTCTTTGTTCCTCCAGATTTGTCACAGCAACCTGAATGTAAAGTGGAGGAAGTTGTGACTGAGCAGCAGCTCTGGAACCAGGAGAGGAACTCTGTCCTGGACCAGGAGGAACCAGAAGCTCCACAGGTTAAAGAGGAACAGGAGGAACTGTGCATCAGTCAGGAGGGAGAACAGCTGGTAGTGAAGCTGGAGGCCGATCCCTTCATGGGGACTCTGTTTGGTTCTGCTTCACTCTGCTGCTTTTCCTCACAAACAAGTGAGCAGCTCCTCTCTCACAACTCTGCTGGAACTGAGATCCAAGATGAGGAAGGAAGCCGACATGTCGACTTAGGATCCACTAAAGAAGAAGAAGAACCCAAACCAAAGAAGAGACGACTGAAAACAGGAAGTAACAGTGATGACGACTCTGTGACCTCAGAGACTCTCTGTAAGAATGAAACAGGTAAAAAGTTAGAAAATGTTCAGGTTGAATCTTTGAAAAACTGTCCTAAAATAAAATAATATTTAATTAATATTTTCAGTAACTACATGAATCTGACGTACTTGTACTGGTCTCGGTTTGTGTTTGACTTTGATTGATCTAACCCAGTGGAAAAATAATTGTAACTCTTTGACTATACAGTTATACAGTGAATCTGGAAAGTCTTCACAGCGCGTCACTTTTTTGCACATTTTGTAATGTTACTACAGCCTTATTCCAAAATGGATTAAATTCATTTTTCCTCAAAATTCTACACACAATACCCCGTAATGACAACCTGAATAAAAGTTTTTTTTTTTTTTTGTTTTTTTTTTTTTACAGTTTTGCAAATTTATTAAAAACAAAAAACTAAGAAATCACGTGTACATAAGTATTCACAGCCTTTGCCATGAAGCTCAACATTGAGCTCAGGTTCATCCTATTTCTACTGATCATCCTTGAAATTTTTCTACAGCTTAATTGCGAGTCCATCTGTGGTAAATTCAGTTGATTGGACATGATTTGGAAAGGCACACACCTGTCTATATAAGGTCCCACAGTTGACAGTGCACGTCAGAGCACAAACCAAGCATGAAGTCAAAGGAATTGTCTGTAGACCTCCGAGACAGGATTGTCTTGAGGCACAAATCCGGGGAATGGTACAGAAAAATTTCTTCTACTTTGAAGGTCCCAGTGAGTACAGTGGCCTCAATCATCTGTAAATGGAAGAAGTTCAGAACCACAAAGACTCTTAATATACCTTTCTGGATGTCTAAACTGAGCCATCGGGGGAGAAGGGCCTTTGTCAGAGAGGTAACTAAGAACCCGATGTTCACTCTGTCAGCGCTCCAGTGTTCTTCTGTGTAGAAAGAAGAACCTTCCAGAAGGACAACCATCTCTGCAGCAATCCACCAATTAGGCCTGTAAGATAGAGGAGCCAGACGGAAGCCACTCCGTCGTAAAAGGCTCATGGTAGCCCATCTTGGGTTTGCCAAAAGGCACCTGAAGGACTCCCAGAACATGAGAAACAAAACTCTCTTGTCTGATGAGACAAAGATTGAACTCTTTGGCGTTAATGCCAGGCGTCATGTTTGGAGGAAACCAGGCACCACTCATCATCAAGCCAATACCATCCCTACAGTGAAGCATGGTGGTGACAACATCATGCTTTGGGGATGTTTTTCAGCAGCAGGAACTGGGAGACTAGTCAGGATAGAGGGAAAGATGAATGCAGCAATGTACAGAGACATCCTGGATTAAAACCTTCTCCAGAGTGCTCTTGACCTCAAACTGGGGTGACGGTTCATCTTTCAGCAGGACAACAACCCAAAGCACACAGCCAAGACATCAAAGGAGTGGCTTCAGGACAACTTTATGAATGTCCTTGAGTCTTTCAGCCAGAGCCCAGACTTAAATCCAATTGAACATCTCTGGAGAGATGTGAAAAGGGCTGTGCACCGACGCTTCCCATCCAACCTGATGAAGCTTGAGAGGTGCTGCAAGAGGAATGGGTGAAACTGCCCAAAGATAGGTGTGCCAAGCTTGTGACATCATTTTCAAAAAGGCTTGAGGCTGTAATTGCTGCCAAAGGTGCATCAACAAAGTACTGAGCAAAGGCTGTGAATACTTACTGTATGTACATGTGATTTCTTAGTTTTTATTTAAAAATCTCAAAAAAAAATTAATGTTGTTATTATGGGGTATTGTGTGTAGAATTTTGAGGGAAAATGAATTTAATCAGGGATGTGATTTTTCCGCTAATTCGCTGAATTCCGCTTTTTTTTATCTTCCAAAAATTTTCAGACCAGATGGCGGCATGTGCACAACGCAAGGCTCAGCGTCTCTTCAGATTTTGCGGATTAGCAGTGATATTTCTGCTCATTTCGGGTCTGTTCGTTCAGAACAGCTTCGCTTTTACATCCTACACCCGAAATGAACTTTTGGACATTGGATTACAAAATAACGACCTTGTTTTCAGCAACCTACGTTTCATCCCTGAGCTCTGGAGAACACCCGACGCTAGGTAAGCTACCCGGCCGACCGGAAGTGCTCCAGGCGGCGTAGAGACCGTAAACAAAGGCGGGGGAAGCGCGGAGGACTAAGAGCTAAGCTAAAGCTAACACCGCACTGGCTTTCTCTATCCAGCATTTTCCTCGTTAATGTACGGTCACTGGCGAACACAATGGATGAGCTATGGCTTCGGATCACCAACAATAAGAAACTTATGAACTGCAATATCATGATTTTCACGGAAACATGGCTACATAGTGGAGTACTTGACGGTGCTGTCGAGCTGGCCGGACGGCACACTTTCTGGGCAGACAGAGCAGCTGATGACTCCGGTAAGACCAGAGGTGGGGGAGTATGCATTTATATTAACAAGGCTTGGTGCACGAACTCTGTCACTGTTGGGAGACACTGCTCAGCTAACCCGGAGTTTCTCATGGTTAAATGTAGACCTTTCCATCTGTCACAGGAGTTCACTTTTCATTTTCTTCATCTTGCCTGCTGAAGATGTTTTGGACTTTATTTTAAAAATATTTTTAACGCCACACATGTGATGGATAATGCTTGTTGGAATATTTTAGGAATGCTATCTTCTTGGAACATAAGTCAATATTATACAGTAATAAGTGACATTCAGCTGTTTGTTTTATGTCATTTAAGCACAGTTCTGGTACTTAAAAATCATAAAAACCCAGGAGCTTCGGGGGGCTTCGCCCCCCTTGCCCCCCCACCGGGGCTCTGTCCCGGACCCCGCTGGGGGACTGCGTCCTCCAGACCCCCTACTAAATTTTCAGGTAATTTCCCCAACCCCAAATCACATTCCTGTTTAATCTATTGTGGAATAAGGCTGTAACATAACAAAATGTGGAAAAAGTGAAGCGCTGTGAATTCTTTGCAGATGCACTGTAGTTTGCACTTCAAATGAGTTTTTCTTTTGCTTCAGTGTACCAGGTGGAATAATTGTCTGTCTAGCCAGTTAGCCATTAGCCCCTGCTGGCAACTCGAACAGGGATCAATGCAGTATGTGGTTATTTGTGTATAAAACACCATAGTGACATGTTCAGAAATAGAAGTTGGACCGACTAGAAGAGACGTATAAAACAGGATTACTAATAAATAGTACATTTTATACTCCTGTTGATGTGCTGGGAACGGGCTCACTGTCACGTCACAACATATCAGAAATGTTAGTGAGATCACATTAGTGAGATCATGGTGGACCCTAACAAAGCAACAGGGTTGTTTTTTGGAATATTTTTATTGATAGCCACTCCAGATAGACAAACTAAAGTGTAAAAATACTTAAAAAAAAATTAAAGTATTCATACTGTTTCCCCTTTTAGACCTCAGGGAACTATAGGCGCTTTTTCATTAGGGTCAGTACGGTACAGTTTGGGACGGGATGGTACAGTTCGGCCCGCTTTGTGTTTCCACTGCACTAGGTCCTACTTGAAGTGGGTGGGAGTAGTTACAGGGGAGGTGGCTCAACACTCTCCCTGTTACGTAAAACAAGCGTAACTGGCGTAAAACAAGTGTAACGTTACGGAAAACAGAAGCTGGCATGATATGAGGCGTCTGCGTTCCCTGGCTTTTTTTTTCCCAGAATAAAGGCAAAAAAGGAGAACAGAAGGCAAAGGCGGTGATACGACACACTCTGGAAAAGTACTGGAGTGTTTAGGAAACCATAGAGCAGTATAAAGGGGAAGACATGAGGATACAAACTACATCACGTATGACGGTAAGCTAATGATTGCTAATGCTACTTTGCTTTTAAGTCCGCCATACAACATTGTAATGTCAGCAAGTTTTCAGTATTAGGTACTAAAATATGTATTCTGTGTGTGTGTTTCAGATGACTCTCTTGTGGCAAAAATATCGCTTCAAACAGTGGGTCTGGGTGTTCAACACAGTGATGTCACCCCAGCTTCAGGAAAGCGAAGTGGTTACAGAACTGCAGAATGTCTGTAGAAATGTTTAGCTTCCTGTGCAACAAATTGCTCTGATCTGTGTCAAAATCATGGAGAGACTGTTGAGATGTCATGGGATTTACCTGCTCCAGCCAGTGGTGCCGTGGCAAAACATGATCAGCTAGGTGCCATATTGTAGTATATGAGCTGTAAAATATATATTTCAACAGGTAAACAGTACTGAGTTAGGCATAAGATATATTTAACAATTATAAGATAAGATAAGATAAGATAAGCCTTTATTAGTCCCACAACGGGGAAATTCCAGGATTGCAACAGCACAGGGATAGCAACACTCAGAGCAACAATCAGAAGGCAAGAAAAAAAAACAAGCAAGCAAGAGCAGCTAATAAACATATGTACGTATTACTATAAAATATATATATATACACACACACACAGACACACAGTGCAGAGCATTGTAGCTAGATGGAATAAATATGTAAATATATAAACACCCACAGTACGGAGCATTGCAGCTAGGTGGAATAAATATGCAAGTATATAAACACACACAGTGCGGAGCAATGTAGCTAGATGGAATAACATGTAGATATATAAATATATAAACACCCACAGTACGGAGCATTGCAGCTAGACGGAACAAATATGCAAATATATAAACACACACAGTGCAGAGCATTGCCGCTAGATGGAATGAAACAGCATAACCGTCTACCCAGCTATCCTGCATGGTATGATTATGTGCCCATACACACTCTCACCCTCCATAGCGACCGGCATGCTCCTAGTTGTATGCCGGAGAGGACCACTGTGTAAGTCTATTGCATCTTCTGCATTCAAAAAACTATTAGTTTGTTACGTCTTTTTTGCTATCTCTGCGAGCAGCCCTGCTTAGGTTGTACAGTCTGACAGCCGTTGGTAGGAAGGACCTACGAAACCTCTCGGTTGTGCACCTGGGATGATGTAGTCTGCTGCTAAATGAGCTCCTCAGTGCATTCAGTATGTCCTGCATAGGGTGGAACTCGGACTCCAGCAGAGATGACAGTTTAGCCACCGTCCTTCTCTCTCCTATCTCCTCCATCGGATCAAGGCGCTGCCCCAGGACAGAGCTAGCTTTCTTAATCAGTTTGTTCAGTCTCTTCCTATCGGCTGCAGTAATGCCACTGCCCCAGCAGACCACTCCAAAAGTGATGGCTGATGCCACCACCGTGTCATAGAATGACTTCAGCAGCGCCCCTTGTACACCAAAAGACCTGAGTCTCCTCAGCAGGAACAGCCTGCGCTGTCCCTTCTTGTAGAGTGCATCAGTATTGTGTGACCAGTCTAGTTTATTGTTCAGATGAATACCCAGGTACTTATAGGATGTCACCATCTCGATGTCTGTTCCCTGTATATTTACTGGTACTGTGAGGGGCTGCCCATGCCTGCGGCAGTCCACCACCAGCTCCTTAGTTTTCCTCGCGTTGATCTGGAGGCAGTTCCGATGGCACCAGTCCACGAAGTCCTGGATAAGCCCTCTGTACTCAGCTTCATCTCCATTGGAGATGAGGCCAACGATCGCAGAGTCATCAGAGAACTTCTGTAGATGGCAGTGTGTTGTGTTGTGTGAGAAGTCCGCAGTATAAAGAGTGAACAGGAAGGGAGCCAGCACCGTTCCCTGGGGGGCCCCCGTGCTACTGATGATTGTGTCGGACACACAGTCCCGGGTTCTCACAAACTGAGGCCGGTTCGTGAGGTAGTCCAGGATCCATGATGACAGGTGCTGGTCCACCCCTGCGCGCAGCAGCTTGTCCTTCAGGATCATCGGTTGGATGGTGTTGAAAGCACTGGAGAAGTCAAAGAACATGATCCTCACCATATTCCCGGGCTTCTCCAGGTGGGACAGAGAACGGTGAAGGAGGAAGATCACCGCATCCTCCACCCCAATGCCATGCTGGTAGGCGAACTGGAGTGGATCCATCGCTGGTTCCACCAGGGGGCGGAGGTGAGCAAGGAGCAGTCTCTCCAGGGTCTTCATCAAGTGGGACGTCAAGGCCACCGGTCTGTAGCTGTTCAGGTCTTTGGGGTGGGAAGTTTTTGGTACAGGTACCACACAAGATGTTTTCCACAGCTGTGGTACCCTCCCCAGTTTCAGGCTCATGTTGAAGATATACGTCACAATCCCACACAGCTGGTCTGCACAGGACTTGAGGAGCTTTGCGCTGATGCCGTCCGGTCCCGGCGCCTTCCTCGCCTTGATCTTCCTCAGCTCCGTCCTCACCTGGGTCCTGGTCAGGGTCAGGATGGGGGGCTGTGTGTTGGGAGTGGGGGGGTGTTGGTAGAGTGGGGAGTGGGCAGCAGGACTTGATTTCTTTAGAGGCAGCAGTGGTTGTTGTGCAGTCAGGGGGGAGGGCGGTTGGTCAAATCTATTGAAAAACAGATTCAGGTTGTTCGCCCACTCCCTGCCCCCTGTGGCCTGGGGGGAGGTATTCTGGAGCCCCGAGATGGTTTTGAGGTTTCTCCAGACCCCGCTGATGTCGCTCTGTTGCAGCTTGTCCTCCATCTTCTTCCTGAAGCTGTCCTTGCCTTCTCTGATCTTTCTCCTCAGCTCCCTCTGTACGGACTTCAGCATCTCCCTGTTCCCTGACCTGAAGATCCTCTTCTTCTCTCTCAGAAGTGTTTTAATCTCAGGGTTGATCCAGGGTTTGTTGTTTGAGTGACGCCGTATGGTCTTGGTGGGAACGGATTTGTCCACACAGAAGCTGAGGTAGCCCGTGAAGGTGTGAATGAGGCCATCGATGTCCTCACCATGTGGATCGCAGAGCTGCTTCCAGGCGGTGGCTTCAAAACAGCCCTTTAGGGTGTCCATTGTCTCCTCAGACCATAACTCCACAGTGTGCATGGCCGGAGGTTGTCTGTGCACTAGGGGTTTGTACACCGGCCGGAGATGAACCAAGTTGTGATCCGATCTCCCGAGTGGGGGTAGTTGTGATGAGGTGTACGCCTCCTTAGTGTTTGCGTAGAATAAATCCAGTGTTTTATTGTCTCTAGTGTGGCATGTGACATACTGGGTGAACGTGGGTAGAATGGGAGACAGTGAAACATGGTTGAAATCGCCTGAGATGAGGAGAAGAGCATCTGGGTGTTCTGTCTGCAGCCTGCTGGTTACTGAATGGATGACGTCACGTGCTGTCCCAGCGTTCGCCGTCGGATTTGCATAAACAACAATGCAGATCACGTGTGAGTGTTCTCTCGGGAGATATGTAGGCCTCATGCTAACAGCTAGCAACTCAATGTCTTTGCTGCAGTGTCGTTGTTTAACAGTGATATGTCCCGGTCTGCACCAGTTGTTGTTAACATACATGATCACTCCACCGCCCCTAGCCTTGCCACTGTCTGGTGTTCGGTCAGCTCGTATCATGTGAAAACCCTCCAGCTCAATGTTAGCATCTGCTGCTAGTTCAGTTAGCCACGTCTCAGTAAACAAAAGGAGAGAGCACTCCCGGTATGTGCTATCATAACGGGAGATAGCCGCTAGCTCATCTAACTTTCCCAGTATCGACCGTACATTTCCCATGACAACAGATGGAAGGGAGGGTCTGTACCTTATATTTTTTGTCCTCCGCCTTACTCCAGCCCGGCAGCCGCGGCGTTTTCGCCTCAGTTCTCTCGGTATGTCGAGTATTTCCAATGGGACCGGGTGGCGGTTGAATGCTAGCAGCTGTTCTCTGCTGTATCGTATCCTGCTATAGACAGTGGCTCCGTCCACCGGCTCAGGAGACATTTAGGACGATCTGTGTGTCCGTGATATAAGTGGGGTGAAAAAAAAAGACGGATCAAAAGAGAGAGGAAGGGAAAAAGACTCGGAATCGAGCCGCTGTTGCAAAAGGCAGCCGACTCGTGTGGCGCCCCTAGTGCAATTATGATGCATTTTAAGCCAAAACAAATGGATCTAGGATTCATCATCATCATAGCAGTCTGACGTGGGCGAAAATGACTGTTTCATTTAGGTCTGATCAGATTCCTCCACACAGCTCCGTCCTTAGCCTTCTGCTGCCAGGAACTCCTGTCTATGTCCAACTTCTTCAAGTTTCTTTTTACAGTGTCTTTAAATCTGAGCCTTGGTCTACCCTGATTGCGTTTGCCCTTGCATAACTCTGAGTAGAGTAACTGCCGAGGGAGACGCTGGTGGTCTATCCTCTCAACATGTCCAAGCCATCTCAGGTTCATATGTATTAGCATGTCCTCTATTGATGGAAGACCAGCTCGTTTCAACACTTCTGTGTTGGTTATCTTGTCTTTCCATGAGATGTTCATTATGGCTCGAAGGTGTCTCATCATGTTCACATGAAGTTTCTTCATCTGCACTCTGTAGACAGTCTTAAGTTTCAGCACCGTACAATAGAGTAGCCAGTACTGTCGCTCTGTACACTTTGCATTTCACACGGATAGACACATGTCGATTGTTCCACAGTCTTTCCCTCAAGTTTCCAAACACAACACTCACTCTTCCCATTCAGAGAGAGAGTTCATCCTCCAGCCTAGCATTCTCTGAAACAGTACTCCCTAGGTACTTGAAAGTTGTGCACTTGACTAGTGGCTCTGTACCAATGCTGATCTCTTCTGGTAGTGATGTTGATAACTGGAACTTTGGTGGTTGATAAAGGCACTCTGTCTTCTTGATGTTGATTTTGAGGCTTAAGTGGCTAGCTGCTCTTGCAAATTTCTCCACTAAAGATTGCATATCTTCCACGCTGTGTGCAACTAGAGCACTGTCGTCGGCAAAGAGCATTTCTCTTACTAACTTTATCGATGCCTTCCTCTTGGCTTTAAACTGTGCCACATTGAACAAGTCTGCTTCTTTCCTTGTTTGAATGTATACTCCTTCTGAAGTGTCTTTGAAGGCCACCTCAAGCATGGCAGCCAGATATAGCGAGAAGAGTGTAGGTGCCAGCACACACCCTTGTTTCACCCTGTTGCTTACTGAAAAGTCTTGAGATACTGAACCACTCATTGCCACATTTGCTTGCATACCTGTATGGAGTGCCTCGATCAGGCTGACAAACTTCTCTGTACAGCCATATTTCTTGAGTACCTGCCAAAGTCCTTGTCGCGAAACAGTATCGAAGGCTTTACTGAAGTCTATGAAGACTACATAAAGCGGCATGTTCTGTTCGATACACTTTTCTTGAACCTTTTTCAAGCAGAGAATCATGTCCATTGTGCTTCTTCCACTTCTAAAGCCGCACTGGGTTTCCGGTAGTACATTCGGCGAGATGTGTTTGCTGAGTCTGTTAAGTACTTGAGGTACTTTCTGGGCATCCCATATCTCTTGGATGAGCTTGTGCAGGCAGTTGGTCAGCTGAACACTACCAAATTTCTAAAGGATTAAAAGTAATTGAAATAATGCAGTCATAAGGTTACACGGAGAAATACATGGATTAACTGGAAATATACGCACTGTGTGTGTTTATATATTTATATATTTATTCCATCTAGCTGCAATGCTCCACACTGTGTGTGTTTATATATTTATTCCATCTAGCTACAATGCTCTGCACTGTGTTTATATATTTATATGTACATATGTATACTCGCTGCTCTTGTTTTGTTTTTTTTTCTTGTCTTCTGATTGTTGCTCTGAGTGTTGCTATCCCTGTGCTGTTGCAATCCTGGAATTTCCCCATTGTGGGACTAATAAAGGCTTATCTTATATCATACTGAGTATTGCTGACTACATGTTGATACTGTATAAATATATATTCTCTGTATCAACAGTGATCTATACTTGTATTCGTGTAGTATTGCCCTGGGAATTTTGACAATAAACCTTTGTACTTTTGCAGCTGTGTCTCTACTTTTGTTTTACGTCAGAATCAGAATCAGATTTATTGCCATTGTTCATGTAGTACACAAACTAGGAATTTGTCTCGGTGCCATGCTGCAACATTAAAAACATGATGAGATAAAGAGATAAACTAAAAAACTAAAGGACTAAAAACATGCATTAAGTGTAGAATAATAAGTAATAATAATAATAATAATAATGAGCAATACTAGTCAAGGCAGTTTTAAATAAATTAGCAAGTAGCAGATAATATGGGGTACCACAGTGCAGTCAATAATGCAACAGAAAAACAGTGATGAATGACATGAGTCTGGTTGAGCTGCTGTACATAGCGCACGAGAGTCAATAAGTCACTTAATGTTCAGCAGTCTGATGGCAGAGGGGAAAAAGCTGTTCATGTGCCGGGAGGTTTTAGTCTGAATGGACCGAAGTCTTCTACCTGAGGGGAGGGGGGCAAACAGTACGTGACCAGGGTGTGAAGGATCGGCTATGATCCGGCCAGCACGCCTCCGGGTCCTGGAGATGTACAGGTCCTGGAGAGATGGGAGCTTGCAGCCGATCACCTTCTCAGCAGTGCACACGACGCGCTGCAGCCTTAGTCTGACCCTGGCAGTGGCTCCTGCATACCACACAGTTATGGAGGAGGTGAGGATGGACTCGATGATGGCCGTGTAGAACTGCACTAACATCTTGGTGGGTAGCTTGAGCTTCCTCAGCTGCCGCAGAAAGAACATCCTCTGCTGGGCCTTTTTGATGAGGGAGCTGATGGTTAGCTCCCATTTGAGTTCCCAGGTGATGGTGGTGCCCAAGAAGCGGAAGGAATCTGCAATGGTGATGGGAGAGCCTGTGATGGTGAGGGGGGGCAGGGGGGTTGTGACTTTCCTGAAGTCCACAATCATCTCCGCTGTCTTCAGAGCGTTCAGCTGCAGGTTGTTGTGGCTGCACCAGGACACCAGCTGGGCCACCTCTTTCCTGTAGACGGACTCGTCGCCGTTGGAGATGAGCCCGATGAGGGTGGTGTCGTCCTCAAACTTAATCAGCTTAACAGACTGGTGGGAGGAGGTGCAGGAGTTGGTATAAAGGGAGAAGAGTAGGGGGGAAAGTACACAGCCCTGGGGTGATCCGATGCTGATGCTAACAGAGTCCGAGACAGACTTCCCCAGCCGCACATGCTGCCTCCGGTCCGTCAGGAAGTCGGTGATCCACCTGCAGAGGGAGTCAGGCACGTCGAGCAGGGACAGCTTGTCCTGGAGCAGAGCGGGGCGGATGGTGTTGAATGCAGAGCTGAAGTCCACAAACAGGATCCTGGCGTAGGTTCCCGGGGAGTCCAGGTGCTGCAGGATGGAGTGGAGGACCAGGTTGACTGCGTCGTCCACAGACCTGTTGGCACGGTAGGCAAACTGCAGCGGGTCCAGGAGGGGAGTGGTGATGGACTTGAGGTGAGACAGGACCAGGCGCTCAAAGGACTTCATGACGACAGAGGTGAGCGCTACAGGTCTGTAGTCGTTAAGTCCAGTAATCCGTGGCTTCTTGGGGACAGGGATGATGGTGGAAGATTTGAGGCAGGTCGGCACGTGGCATTGCTTAAGGGAGGTGTTAAAAATGTCTGTGAAGACAGGAGCCAGCTCTTTCGCACAGTGTCTCAGGGTGGAGGGAGACACACCGTCCGGCCCGGGGGCCTTGCGCGGGTTCAGTCTGGAGAACTGTCTGTGCACGTCCTGCTCACTGATGACAAGGGCAGGGGAGGATGAGGAGGAGGGGGGGACCGCTTTTGATGAATTAGGGGCCGAGGAGGCAGTGGAGCTGGGTGGAGTGGGGGAGTTGGACACAGCTGACGAGGTGTCAAAACAGGCGTAATGTTGGGACAGTTTTTGACAAAGGGCTTTGTCATCCTGACCTTTAGAAGCCTGAGGCCGATAGTTGGTGATTTGCCTCAGTCCTCTCCACACAGAAGCTGAGTCATTAGCAGTGAACTGCTGCTGGAGTCTCTCAGAATACACAGATTTAGCTCTCCTCAGCTCTCTGTTAAACCGATATTTGACCTCTCTGTAGCAGTCCCTGTCTCCACTTTTCAACGCTGCTTCCTTTTCCTTCCTGATCTGTCTGAGCTTGGCAGTGAACCAGGGCTTATCATTAGAGTACATCACCCTGGTGCGCGATGAGAGAATGCTCTCCTCACAAAAGTTGATATATGAGTTCACAGTGTCTGTGTACTCATTAAGATCATGTGTGGCTCCTTTAAACATGTCCCAGTCAGTTATTTCCATGCATGTGTTCAGTTTCTCTCCAGCTTCACTGGTCAATTTCTTCGTGGTGGTCACCACAGGTTTACTGAGTTTCAGTCTCTGTCTGTATGTGGGAATGAGGTGGACCATCACGTGATCAGATAGTCCGAGCGCAGCGCGGGGAACAGCGCGATATGCGTCCTTCACTGTAGTGTAACAGTGATCCAGCGTGTTAGTTCCTCTGGTTGGACATTTAATAAACTGTTTGTATCGGGGGAGCTCGTGCCTCAGATTGCTCTGGTTAAAGTCGCCTACCACAATAATCAGAGAGTCTGGAAAAGTCCGCTCCGCATGTAGGATGTGATCTGCGAGCGCGCGCTGGGCCTCGCGCGCGTCTGCGTCAGGAGGGGCGTACACAGCGATCAAAACGAATGATGCGAACTCCCGCGGGGAATAAAATGGCTTGCAGTTGATAGAGAGAAATTCTAGATCGGTAGAACAGTGTTGTGAAATCACCGTTACATCAGAGCACCAGCTGCTGTTGATGTAGAAGCAGACTCCTCCTCCAATAGACTTACCGGAGAGCCCTGTGACACGATCAGCACGAAACAGCTGAAATCCCTCGAGGCTGATCGCGCTGTCCGGTATGTTCCCTTTAAGCCAGGTCTCAGAGAAACAGATGACAGACGAGGAAGCGAGGTCCTTAAATCGCATCAGCAGTCTTAATTCTTCTACCTTGTTCAAGAGAGAATTGGCATTGGATAGAAATATGCCAGGCAAGGCTGTTCGCGTGCCTCTCCTTCGCAGCCGAGCGAGAATCCCCCCTCGCTTCCCTCTTTTTCGCCGTCTTACTCTTTGAGCCAAACAATGAATCAGATCGGCGGCAGGAGCTAAAAAAACTGGGAGAAGGTCCGTAGGAGTGAGAGTCCTGATATTTAATAACTCTTCACGGGTGTAAGAGCTGGCAGACACACAATCGACGAACAGAAACAAACAAATTAAAGGGCAGCGAAACACCATGGCGACCACTGTGGGCGCCATCTTGGTAAGGACGTGTGAAGGTTACCACCAAGTGACATAAATACTAAAAGATTGGAAAAGCTGTCTAAGAACAATCCAGCAGTTTGAGAAATCACTTTTGGTTTGGTGCAAGTCTGCCAACAGAATTATGAATCATAAAACAGTTGGTGTTAAAATGTTAAATCCCTTGAACCCAAACTCAGGGGTGTCCAATCATGTGCCATGGAGGGCCAAGACCCTGCACGTTCTCTCTTCTATCCCATTATTAGTAAATACAGATGCTAATATGGCCCAGAATTCCTCCATATACTGGGACTATCACTCAAGTGTGCAGTGTCTTCTGCACTGGCACATCCAACAATACAGTCTTCAGCAAATAATTGTTTTGGTTACTTTTCTTAAAAATGAGCCATTATTTTCAAAGTCACTGATAAATGGTTTGTACTGTTGATTCTTTTCCCACCGGTGTCTTAACAGACAAAATAGAAAATCATGATGCAAACACATAAGTCGCTAAATTGTTTATTACAATCAGCAGCAAATTCAAGCTTATTTAGAATGTGCAAAATTCCAACTGTAAAAAAAAAAAAAAAATTGGAATGGGTCACACACGCCGGCCACGCTGCCTCACTGAGCAGCAACTGGATCAGCTCCTCGTACTGGTCCCAGTTCAGCAGATCTTCAGCCTGCATCTCTGTAAACAGTGAGGCAAGGTCCAGTTTGGGTGGATCATTTTCCCCTTGCCTAGATGAAAGACAGAAATGGGTGGTGGATAATTAAAGCAAGTTTAAAGCATATTTGAGAAATGAATGAATGAATGAATCTTTATTTCAGATAGATAAGATTAAAAGAAGGGAACACAATAATATAACAAAGGGGAAAAAAATCCAACGTCAAATTTAACAATAACTCCTCGGATTATACAATTCCACATGAGTTATCCGAAATGGGTGATGGCTGAAGCCGCAGCTTATATTGCCCACCCATATTCCATCTAAGAATTCAAAAATAAAATAAGAGTGATTACAAATCAGAACAAAGCCAAGACAAAACATGAAAAAAAAACTAAGCAACAGCACAACACAGACTGGATATGATAATCCTTATGTGAGTTTACATGTCATCTTGTATATATGTTTGGAGTATTTCTTCCTTTAGTTTTTGTTTAAATTGTCCAAGCGTTGTACATGATTTTAATTCAGGTCCAAAATCGTTCCATAATCTGACTCCTTGCACTGAAACACAGTGTTGCTTGGTGGTAGTTCTCACTGAAGGTTTTTGAAATATACATGTTCCTCTGAAATGATATTGTTTCTCCCTTATTTGGAACAACTTTTGGATATTTGCGGCCAGTGATAGATTCTTCACTTTAAACATTATTACTGCAGTTTTAAAATCAACCAGATCTTTCAACTTGAGAGCTTTTAATTTAAGAAAAAAAGTGGGCTTGTTGATTCCCTATAAGCAGCTTGGTTTATTCTAATAGCTCTCTCGTGAAGCATAAAGACTGGATATATGTTTGTTTTATATGTATTTCCCCATACTTCAGTACAATCTGTCATGTATGGGAGTATTAATGAATGATACAAAGTTTATAATGTGGGTTGATTCAGCAAATATTTCACTCTGTGTAGTATTGCAATTGATTTGCATATTGTAATATAATTCAATATAATTAATATGTGCCTTCCAACACAGTTTATTATCAATTATTACGCCAAGGAATTTAATTTTGGATACCCTTTCAATCTCTACACCATTTACACTGAGTTTAGATACTGAGTTGTTGTGGTGTGAAATAACGTTATCAGTAAAAGTTGGTTTCAAGTGTGGGTGGTGTTTTGTGCTTGTATTGCTGAAATATAAAAGGAAGCACTACAGTGGGTCTCAAATATTTGTAATGTGTTCTTTTACTGGATGAGTTTAAAGACGAAATACTATAAACTACACATACACAATTTTGTCCACTACCGGAGTGGTGGCTCAGTTGGTAGAGCATCCGCCCCACACCCCGGAGGCAGGGGTTCAAATCCTGGCCAGGTCATGCCGAAGACCATATAAAAGCGGAACTTCTTGCCGTCCAGCTTGGTGCTCAGCAATAATGGAATGGAGGAGGGAAATCTGTGGCGGCGCCTTGCATGGCAGCGACCCTTCTGATTCTACTATGGGGTGTGTGTGATTGACACTGTAGATAGGATAAAGCACAATTTCATTCTACTGTACATGATTGGTTGTACAGTTGAATGACATTAAAGAGTGATTTAGAATAAACTAAATTCTAATGGTGACTGAACAACTCCCATTCTCCAAAGTGCAGCATACACTATTATGACTATAACTCATAAAGGATCACGGAAGTGATCTGATAAAAAATAAACAAACAAGCAGTTTAGTTTACGGTGGCTATTATTGGATGTGCCATTCATTTTCAATTACTCTGTAATTAATATTCACACAATCAAATCTCAGTTCAGTCCCTTTCACATTAAGTGGAAATTGTGCTACTGTGGGTGACCCCCACAGCCTACGGGTCAAGCAGAGCGCTCAGCTGGAGCAATTAGCAGAACAGTGAGATGTATGGACTGATATCAATAGGCAGCCTCTCTTTGTCTAATCCCGGCGCCAGTAATCCTGCTATTGATATGTGGGACTCTAATGCAAATGTCCATGCCTTCCTGCAGTTTACTGTGATGCTAATGTGCCACGCATGCATTGTCTAGCTGGGTATATAAATCAACTGTATATTGCTTGCTCTCTCTCTTATTCTCTTTTTGATCACACGCATTGCCTGTTTGCTGACTAGAGACACAGGGCTCGCTCCAGCGTGCTCCCACAGCGCTGGGGTGAACCCTCGTGCTGGAGGATGAAATAAACACCCTTTTAAACTTCAGTTCGCCGTGTCCTGCCTGCACTTATTCCGTGCCTCCACACCGGGTTCCCTTATTTTATCCGCCACACTGGTGACCCCGATGGAAAGAACACGCTGACGACGAACGAACGCAGCCCCTGGCGGTGGCTCCGACAACGAATGAACGCAGCTGCCTGACGCAAATGGACTGCCCTCCCTTCTGCCACAGGGAGACCTCCACGCAGAACCAACACCAGGCGAACTCTCCAGAGATCATTCACAACCGGGAAAGCTGCAGAAAGCGTCATGGTGCGACCCTCGCCTGAGATCTGGACATCCACGCTGAGACCGGCCGAGGGACAAAGAACATCAGAATCAGAATCAGAATCAGGTTTATTGCCATTGTTCATGTAGTACACAAACTAGGAATTTGTCTCGGTACAATGCTGCAACATTAAACATGATAAGATAAGAGAAATAAACTATACATGTAATAAAGTGTAGGATAAGATTAAGATTAATTAACATCTACTCCCTCTCACCGCTTCTCCGCATCCACATGAGCGCGCACGCACCTCGTCCCCTCTCCCGACAGCGACCTCCAGGGCCGGATGGAGAACGCAGCGCGTGGACCAGAACGCACCATGACCCGACACGAGCGAACGACAGCAACAGCCCGAACAGGGAAGACCATCGGCGCTGATGACGCTGATCTCCATCAAGCTCCCTGACCCTGACTCGCCTCGCGACAGCGGACCTGCCATGCACCGAACCCCCGCACGCACACCGGGGGGTTACGAGGACAGCGCACCACGCACGGGGCAATACCAGCTCCACAGACTGCCATCGTCCTCCGCCACTGCACACGCCCGAGAAGCACGGCCGATCGCCATCCTCGGACCCTTCAGGGCTGCTCACACACCTGAAGCACACACGCAGCACACAGGACTTTGTATGGGTCTCAGCCACGGCGCACAATGGGAATTCAGCCGTCAGCTGTCCCCGAGGGCTTTAGGGCTGCGTGCGCACCTAAAGCCAACACGCCAAGTCCCCCACACAGCTTCAGCTCCTGTTTTTCTTCATGGCCGCTACGCATCCTCGCAGGACTTAACCGCGAGAGGAGTCAGAGACAAATGTTTCTTCTCACAGCTGCTGTGGATCTCCACCACGTTCAACAGGAAAGCCCCTCACCATCACGGATCCACACGCAATTTTTGTGCGGCCCGGACAACTTTGCCGTCCTGGGCCAGCACTTCCTACCCCCACCCCCCTCCCTCCCCCTCCTCCGGCACAGAGCTTTTCCCGCAGCTCGCTTCCAAAGCCAGACGATCAACGCCTCAGCCCCCTGCTGAGCCCTCTGGGGGGGGAGTGGTGTGGGCGACCCCCACAGCCTTTGGGTCAAGCAGAGCGCTCAGCTGGAGCAATCAGCAGAACAGTGAGATGTATGGACTGATATCAATAGGCAGCCTCTCTTTGTCTAATCCCGGCGCCAGTAATCCTGCTATTGATATGTGGGACTCTAATGCAAATGTCCATGCCTTCCTGCAGTTACTGTGATGCTAATGTGCCATGCATGCATTGTCTAGCTGGGTATATAAGTCAACTGTATATCGCTTGCTCTCTCTCTTATTCTCTTTTTGATCACACGCATTGCCTGTTTGCTGACTAGAGACACAGGGCTCGCTCCAGCGTGCTCCCACAGCGCTGGGGTGAACCCTCGTGCTGGAGGATGAAATAATAAACACCCTTTTAAACTTCAGTTCGCCATGTCCTGCCTGCACTTATTCTGTGCCTCCACACCGGGTTCCCTTATTTCATCCGCCACACTACTTTAAATCTGGCACTTTACCTATACTTTAACTTAAAAAGCAAAAGATTTGACTATAAATAACAAGATGTGTAACTTACCAGTCAGAACACATTGCTGTCAAAACGTAGCCATTCAGAGCACATCCTGTTTGGACTCTACAACGAAAATACACACAACTTAAAGGCCAAATGTCACGTAATTTTTTTTTCTAAATGACAACGAATTTAGATAAAATACACATAGCTTAAACCAAATATTCATATCGGAGACCATATCACCCACCTGTATTTACATAATTGCACAAAATACACCAGGTGAAGGCCCCACCTTGCTTGCTGGCTTGTGACAGCCAGTCCAGACCACGCCCATGTTTTTGACATCACCAGTTGTACCCTGGCTGCCCTGCCTATCCACATTCACACTTATCAACATTGGACAATCATGATGGAAAGTGACAGCGATTGTGAACAAATTAGTTTAGTTTTGTCTTTTTTTTTTTTTCTTTTTTTTTGTCAGTGGTTCAGACAGTGACAGAGGCATAGAACCTTACCGGTTCGAGCCGTCCGAGACGGAATCAGATGCTTTGTCTGATGACAACAGTTCCAACGATGACCAGAGAGCAGAACCAGTGGAAAATGTCATTGAACTGGACATTAATCGCCTCCAGAATTGCGAAGCCGAAGGGGGTCTGTCGAGGGCGCCCCATAAATATTGATTTTTCGGAAGCCATTATTATTACAGTGGAGGAGAGCCGCTGCTGTCAAGAAATTGACCAGATCAATATGAAAATGGAGGCGCATACCTGTCAAGTGAGACGTTTTCGCCGTATTTTGGTGCCAAGCGTGGCTGTGGGGGACACTTTTCTGGGAAATGTTTTAAATGTAGTTCGTGTTGTTATTGTCAAATATTTTAAGGAAAATACGGGGAAAATGCAATTTTAGCAAAAACGGGCGTATTGCCATTTCTGTACGCCCAAAAGAAAAATATACTGGAAAAAAAATTGAGTGTGTTGAGGAGCACTCCTGTGTGTGATCACCCACAGCTCGTGCTGGCAGATCGCTCAGCGTGAGCTATTATCACTACTGTTCGAAGTGTGGAGTCAATCATTAGTTTAATTGTCTGGGCGGGCTGATCGCTCAGCTTGAGCTATTCTCACTACAATGAGAAGTCATTAGGACAATGGTTTAACACGTTCAGCTGTGCAGCGGTTGCGGAACAGACAGAGATGGCCTGACAAATACAGAATTTAGCTTTTTTTTTTTATTTAGCGCCGGACGCTGAGTTGTGTTGTTATTGTCAAATATCCATGAATCCTTAAAATATTTGACAATAACAACACGAGTTGCATTTGGGGCATTTCCCAGAGAGGTGTCCCTTGTTGCTCCGCCGTTCCTTATAGCCGCTTTTTACGGTGTTGAAGTACGGCGAAAACGTCTCACTTGACAGGTATGAAAACATTTCCCAGAGAAGTGTCCCTTATTACCCAGCTGTCCCTGATAGTCCTGTTTTAAGGTATGGGTGAAATATCCAATTTTTTCTTTCTTGTTGCTCACTTCAACCTTCCGGTCTCCATATAAACAATCAATTGAAATACCCCAAGCATCAAACTAGGGTACAATCGATTTCGTCACTTCCGCCTTCTTCCCCAGGCGATTCCAGGGGCCGTGTCAGGCCAAGCGCGGCAGTTTTAAATTAACGAATATTCCGTTGTTACTGAAGCATATGCACCAAGACCCGAACGGATCGGTTCCCTTTTATATCTAGTTTCAAGATATTTAAAGTACCCTGTTACGTGATATTTGGCCTTTTAAGTACATGCACAGCACGAAAGTGCAACACGTAAAAAAACACCTTTTTAACCAGGATTACAACTAGCTTATTTCATCAGATATTATCAACACAAGCGCAGAATACAAGGACTGATGTAGCATTGATGGCTAACTAGCTAGGTCATCGTTTAAACACAAAGTTTTCGTTTGTCCAAAGTGAACTTTCCACTGCTGGGATAAATAACGTAAAATATGCATACTGTATCGTATCACTCACCGTCCTCTATATCTCAATATCACGGCTTCAACTGCTGAAGTTGGGTGCTCCCGCGGCCGTACATTCAATTCAGTTCGGGCGGCTCTGTCTACTTCCCAGTGCGGCGCCGTCTACTTTCCAGGGTGGCTCCGTCTGCTTCCCTCTGGATTCTCTCATCAGCTGAAACGCACAGAAAACTCTGCTGGACCGTGGTGTTGATTTCTGTGAAGCCATTCTATCGTTGTTGTTTATAATATCACTTGTTGTCTGGCTCACGGACAAATCGTTGCAAATGACGGATCGCCAGCAAAGCTGGAAAGTCGGCATTACGCCCACTCTCATGACGTTATGCCTGGACCAGTCAGTGGGCTGCAGTGTTTTTACGTCACTGGGACAGTACGCTTGGAACCTCAATCGAGGGGTTGTGAAAAAAGGAACAGTAATGGTCCCTTAAGCAGTTACGGTCCCTAATGGAAAAGCGGACAAACTGTACCGAACCATACTGTACTGACTCTAGTGGAAAAACACCTTATGTTAGCATATGGAAAAATAATTTTGTCCCCTTTGAATTACTTGTTAAATCTGAAACAGATTGATCACTGCTGTAATTATCACATGCAAGGATAAGAACTATTGGTTACCAGGTGGTGACTTTTTGGCCAGTCAGTGTCTTTATTGTTTCTAGTTTTTCTACTACTAGCATTTTCTGTGTCTATTTGTCCCTCCAGATGCTTCACAGCTACATGACTGTAAGGAGGAGGAGGTTCTCACTGTCCAGCAGCTCTGTAACCAGGAGTGGAACTCCAGTCTGGACCAGGAGGAACAAGATGCTGCACAGGTTAAAGAGGAAGAAGAAAAACTCTGTAGCAGTCAGGAGGAAGAAGACTTTGGACTGAAACAAGAGACTGATACCTTCATGGTGACTCCTACTGATGAGGACAATGACAAGAGTGAAACTGAAGCAAACAGTGAGCAGCTCCTCTCTCACAACTCTGCTGACACTGAGAGCAAAGACCAGGAAGCAGGTAAGAATGTAAAGCCAGGATCAAGTAAACATGAAGAGCCAAAGAAGAGACTTGACAGAAACAGTAGTGACCATAACAGTGTAGACAACTCCTCCATGTCAGAGAGTCAGTGTGATACTGACACAGGTGAAGAGTCTGTAAAATGTTCTGATAATGACAAAGACTATAAAAATGAGTCCCAGAAGGAGAAACCTCACACTGTTAAGTCATATGTTTGCAACACATGTGGGAAAAGATTTAGGCAGAAGCATCATTTATCAAGTCATGAGAGAATTCACACAGTTGAGAAGCCATTTTGTTGTGAAACATGTGGGAAGAGATTTGATGAGCGTGGTACTTTGAAAAAACACATGAGAATTCACACAGGTGAGAAGCCATTTTCTTGTGAAACATGTGGGCAGAGTTTTAATCGACTTGGAAGTTTGAAAATTCACATGAGAATACACACAGGTGAGAAGCCATTTTCTTGTGAAACATGTGGGCAGAGTTTTAATCAGCGTAGTAATTTGAAGAATCACATGAGAATTCACACAGGTGAGAAGCCATTTTCTTGTGAATTATGTGGGCAGAGATTTATTTCAGCTAGTCATTTGAAATATCACATGATGATGCACACAGGTGAGAAACCATTTTCTTGTGAAACATGTGGGCAGAAATTTAATTATCGTGGTTATTTGAAAATTCACATGAGAATTCATACAGGTGAGAAGCCATTTTCTTGTGAAACATGTGGGCAGAGATTTAATAGAATTGATAGTTTAAAAAGACACATGAGAATTCACACAAGTGAAAAGCTGTAGTCTTGTAAAATATGTGGGTAATAGTTCATTCAGTGTTTTGGTTTATCACATGAGAACTCACAGTTGAGGTGCTGTAGTCCAGTAACGTCTGTACATCTTTATTTTTAGGATTAAGTTTCTTTTGTGTGAGTGTATTCTTCTTTAAATTTCTGAGGCTTTAAATGCAAATATAAATTTTGTATAAAAGTCTTTTATCAGATAATCTGCTTCTTCGCTGTGCTTTGGACCCTCAGACCTCTCATCTTTAATGTGCTGGATGCATGGACATCAAGAGCGTTTTTGATGAGGGGGGCATTGTTGTCAGGGTCTGGAGTGTCCTCCCCACCATAAAAATTAAAATGGAGTAGATGGCATTTCCTCCATTTGTGTATTTTAGTAGCTCATTAATTGATTGAATACTTTATGTTTGAACATGTGAATAATCCATTAAAATGGGAAACAACAAAAGTTCATTGTGAACTGATGAACAGAGGAAAAAAGACGCTGAAATGCCTTTCATACAGTGGGGTAAAAAAGTATTTAGTCATCCGCCAATTGTGCACGTTCTCCCACTTAAAAGATGAGAGAGGTCTCCAATTTTCATCATAGGTATACCTCAACTATGAGAGACAAAATAAGAAAAAAAAAATCCAGAAAATCACACTGAAGGATTTTTAATGAATTAATTGGTAAATTCCTCGGTAAAATAAGCATTTGGTCAATAACAAAAGTTCATCTCAATACTTTGTTATATACCCTTTGTTGGCAATGACAGAGGTCAAACGTTTTCTGTAAGTCTTCACAGGGTTTTCACACACTGTTGCTGGTATTTTGGCCCATTCCTCCATGCAGATCTCCTCTAGAGCAGTGATGTTTTGGTGCTGTCGCTGGACAACACAGACTTTCAACTCCCTCCAAAGATTTTCTATGGGGTTGAGATCTGGAGACTGGCTAGGCCACTCCCGGACCTTGAAATGCTTCTTACGAAGCCACTCCTTCGCTGCCCGGGCGGTGTGTTTGGGATCATTGTCATGCTGAAAGACCCAGCCACGTTTCATCTTCAATGGCCTTGCTGGTGGAAGGAGGTTTTCACTCAAAATCTCACGATACATGGCCCCATTCATTCTTTCCTTTACATGGATCAGTCGTCCTGGTCCCTTTGCAGAAAAACAGCCCCAAAGTATGATGTTTCCACCCCCATGCTTCACAGTAGGTATGGTGTTCTTTCTCCTCCAAATATGACAAGTTGAGTTTTTACCAAAAAGTTCTATTTTGGTTTCATCTGACCATATGACATTCTCCCAGTCTTCTTCTGGATCATCCAAATGCTCTCTAGCAAACTTCAGACGGGCCTGGACATGTACTGGCTTAAGCAGGGGAACACGTCTGGCACTGCAGGATTTGAGTCCCTGGCGGCGTAGTGTGTTTCTGATGTAGCCTTTGTTACTTTGGTCCCAGCTGTCTGCAGGTCATTCAGTAGGTCCCCCCATGTGGTTCTGGGATTTTTGCTCACCGTTCTCATAATAATTTTGACCCCACGGGGTGAGATCTTGCGTGGAGCCCCAGATCGAGGGAGATTATCAGTGGTCTTGTATGTCTTCCATTTTCTAATAACTGCTCCCACAGTTGATTTCTTCACACCAAGCTGCTTACCTATTGCAGATTCAGTCTTCCCAGCCTGGTGCAGGTCTACAATTTTGTTTCTGGTGTCCTTTGACAGCTTTTTGGTCTTGGCCGTAGTGGAGTTTGGAGTCTGATTGTTTGCGGTTGTGGACAGGTGTCTTTTATACTGATAACGAGTTCAAACAGGTGCCATTAATACAGGTAACGAGTGGAGGACAGAGGAGCCTCTTAAAGAAGAAGTTACAGGTCTGTGAGAGCCAGAAATCTTGCTTGTTTGTAGGTGACCAAATACTTATGTTACTGAGGAATTTACCAATTAATTCATTAAAAATCCTTCAATGTGATTTTCTGGATTTTTTTTTTCTTATTTTGTCTCTCATAGTTGAGGTATACCTATGATGAAAATTGGAGACCTCTCTCATCTTTTAAGTGGGAGAACTTGCACAATTGGTGGCTGACTAAATACTTTTTTGCCCAACTGTACATACACACAGTTAATGTGTGCTTGTATCAAATTTTTTTTAAGATCAAGAAGTTTTTTAGATCAAGAAATACTCCAACTGTCAACGTCTTTTTATCTGTGGAATTAAGGATTTCTTCTCTGAGTTCTGTTAATGCTAATGATGGAGACCAGTTTGCTCTAAATCCATATTGACTGTCAGACAGTAGTTTGTGTTGCTCTATAAACTTCTCTAATCCTTCACAGAAGTTTTTCTAGAATTTCTGACAACTGTCAGAAGAACAGCTCGTCACGGGATCGATCCCACCCCCTGACCATCGTGACCCTTCTGTGGGGAGTTTGTATGTTCTTCCCGTGTTTGCGTGGGTTTACCCCCGGGTACTCCGGTTTCCTCCCACAGGCCAAAAACATGCAAGTTATGTTAATTGGAGATTCTAAAGTGGCCCTAGGTGTGAAGGCGTGTGTGAATGGTGAAGGGATTGGTGCTGCACCGTGGCTGCCTCATCCATCCAGGTGGATGTGCTGTAATTTCCCTCTGGGATTAATACAGTAAACCAAAACGAGAGAAAACTGTGAAGTGCTACTTGTCACCAGATTTATATCACGGAATGACTTTTGCATTGGGGTGTAATGGTACGCCTAAAATCACGGTTCGATACGTACCTTGGTTTTAAGGTCACGGTTTGGTTCATTTCCGGTACAGTAAGGAAACAAAATGTAAAACATAAAACTGTTTATCTTTTGTATAAGTGAGAACAGCTTTACTGACAAAAACCTGCAGACTGTCAGCAGTAAATTCTCCAATAAAAAAAATTCTCAAATAAACATTAAAATGTGTACAATAAATGAATTCTCTTTTTAGGAAATGAACGATTCAGACAAGTGCAACAATAGAAGTTTGAACAGCCTATTATAAAAAGTTCCCACAGCTAAATAAAATAATGAAACATGAAACATGAGTTGGAAACATGAACTTAACAGCTTCATCAAAAGTGTTTGTAGCAACACAATTAAATAACCGACATTAAAGTTTGGCCTTTTAACCCAAAAACGAAACAAATAAAACTCAAATATCAGCTTCTACAGCACCATAAAGGGCTGTTGTAACTCTACTGTTCAAAACAAACTGGAGTAATAGTCTTCAACTCATTAAAGTCAAAAAGAAAATAACAAACTAGTCCATCCTGTTTGAAACCTTGCGGAGTCTAGAAGCTTAAACGTTTAATAGTTAGGCTTCAGATGAAAACTAATAACTTTTTCCAGTCCAAAATAACAGTTTATAAATGCTTTAAGTTACAGTAGAGGAATGTGAGCCTTCACTACACATCCAGTAGTGTGAAAAAGTGTTTGCCCCTTCCTGATTTCTCTTTTTTTTTTTGTATGTTTTTCACACTTAAATGTTTCAGATCATCAAATTTAAATATTAAACAAAGATAACACAAGTCAACACAAAATGCAGTTTTTAAAAGAAGGTGTTTATTATTAAGAGAAAAACAAAATCCAAACCAACATGGCCCTGTGTGAAAAAGTGACCCCCCCCCCCCCCTGCCGTTTAAACACAAATTAATTGTGATTCATCACATTTTTGGAAAGCTGTGTTCAATTTCTCTCGCCAAATCCAGGCCTGATTCCTGCCACACCTGTTCTCAATCAAGAAATCACTTCAATAGGACCTTCCTGACAAAGTGAAGTAGACCAAAAGATCCTCAAAAGCTAGATATCATGCCGCAATCCAAAGAAATTCAGGAACAAATGAGAAACTAAAGTAATTGAGATCTATCAGTCTGGAAAAGGTGAGCCATTATCCACAAATGGCGAAAACATAGAACAGTGGTGAACCTTCCCAGGAGTGGCCAGCTGACCAAAATTACCTCAAGAGCACAGCGACGACTCATCCAAGAGGTCACAAAACTCCACGACAGCATCCGAAGAACTGCAGGCCTCACTTGCCTCAGTTAAGGTCAGTGTTCATGACTCCACCTTGAAGAGACTGGGCAAAAATGCCCTGCATAGCAGAGTTCCAAGATGGAAACCACTGCGGAGCAAAAAGAACTTAAAAGCTAATCTCAATTTTGCCAGAAAGTATCTTGATGATCCCCAAGACTTTTGGGAAAATATTGTGGACTGACAAGATAAAAGCTGAACATTTTGGAAGGTGTGTGTCCCATTACATCTGGCATAAAAGTAACACTGCATTTGAGAAAAGGAACAAACAGCAAAATATTGTGGTAGTGTGATGGTCTTGGACTGTTTTGCTGCTTCAGGACCTGGAAGACTTGCTGTGGTAAATGAAACCATGAATTCTGCTGTCTACAAAAAAACCCCGAAGGAGAATGTCCAGGCATCTGTTCATGACCTCAAGCTGAAGCATTTTGGTTCTGCAGCAGGACAATGATCCAAAACACAGCAGCAAGTCCACCTCTGAATGGCTTAAGTAAAACAAAATGAAGACTTTTGAGTGGCCTAGTCAAAGTCCTGACCTGAATCTGATTGAGATGTTTTGGCATGACCTCAAAAAGGCAGTCCATGTTCAAAAACCCTCCAGTGTGGCTGAATTACAACAATTCTGCAAAGATGAGTGGGCCAAAATTCCTCAACAGTGTTGTAAAAGACTGATTGCCAGTTATCACAAACACTTGATTGCAGTTGCTGCTGCTAAGGGTAACCCAACCAGTTATTAGGTTTAGGGAGCAATCACTTTTTCACACAGGGCCATGTAGGTTTGGATTTTTTCCCCTTAATAATAAACAGCTTCATTTAAAAACTCCATTTTGTGTTTACATGTGTTTTCTTTGTCTAATATTGAAATTTGTTTGATGATCTGAAACATTTAAGTGTGACAAACACTTTTTCCCACCACTATACAGTGAAATAATTATTTGTGATGATTATGGTTCTTTTATTTAAATTAAATTACAAATCATTGTATTCTATTTTACTGAGATGTACCAGTATTCAGAATGAGGGCTTATTACCGTGACAGTAATAGAGAAGATGAAAAAGAGTTAACTTCTTATGTAATTCACTTATTTACTGGCAGTTAACACGTTACCAGCAGAAGTGAAACAGCTTGGCTGTCAGCAAACATCATTCAAGAGAGATTATTGTCCGGCAGGTAATGTTAGCACATGCTAACAGTTTAACCAGTTTTCTAAAGCTGAGACAGTCGCTCATTGAAAATAAGAAACGCTGACGTTACTAAAAACTCACTAACCTTACCAGTGTTGTGTTTAGAAGTCGCCCACTTTGTCAGTCTTCACTGGGGCGGAATGCTGCAGAAGTCTGCTGACAGACGGCCGGAGAGAAACGGAGAGGAGAAGGGGGCGTGATATGATAGTTACACTTTCTGTCTGTCACTCAGTGTAGCCCGTGTCATACCTCGGTACGCGTTTGAATCGTACCGAAAAATGTCAATACAAGTACCGTGACACCCCTACTTTTGCAGTTTTTATTAGGAAATTGTCCCGTTGGGATTGATAAGTTGAAGATGTGAGTTAGTGGCTTGGAAATTCCCTCAATGACCTATTTCACTGTTTTCATGTCTGAGTCGTCACATTCACTTAATGTGTGGAGAAAGGAAGCAGGCGAGGCAACAAGCTGAACAACACAGAAACTTTATTCCATCTCCATCATACAGCACAGTAAAAGAGCTCCTGAGTCTCTGTGCATTCCTCTTTTATATCTTTAATACCATGCATTGAGACGCAGAACTTCCGACCGTTTAGAACAAAGCCTTTGTGGTCCATTCACATTACATAACGCTGACGCGGCGATCACACCCTTCTTCTTCCAGCAGCTCCGGCAGTTACCCCTCTCCCCCGGGGGGCATGTAGTCCTTACTGTCCCATCTGAGACCCCCTGGTGACACCTCCTCTTTCGGTCCATCGTTCCCCCCTTCCCCAGCTGCCTTCTCTGTGTGGAGAAATCCCACACCATGCCCCCACACAGGCCCTCCCTCAAACACTCAGAAAGTACTCTAACCCCCCCGTCCTTTGGGCTTGAGCCGGCGCCCATAGCGGCTGTAGCGGGGGGTTTCCGATCGAGTCGAAACATCAGTCTTTGAAGGGAAGAGGGGAGGGGGAGAAAACACATAAGCTTCACGAGCGCAGGTCCCTGCCGAGGGATCACCAGCTCGTGGAGCCACCAATGGTTGGTGTCCACGCTGGGGAGCTTGGGCCAACGCCACCTGTTCGTCTGCCAACACAAAAGTGGGCTTCAGCCTGTTGATGCAGACAGTCTCCTTACGTTCCCTCAAGTCTAACATAAAATGCTTCGCCCCAGGTTCCAACACCCTGACCGGTCCGTCATACGGTGGGCGCAGCGGGGTCTGGTGCGCATCGTGCCTGACTAAAACAAAACTGGCGTTCTGCCAGCTTTTTGGGATGAAGGTGCAGGGAAAACAATGGTTAGCTTTGCCCGGTACTTTAAAACCCTCCGTACTGTACAAAAATTGCGCGAGCAGATCAGGTTTAGGTGCGGGGTTTTGAGGTAAAAACTCTCCGGTGATCCGCAGCAACTGAGGAAAAAAACAAGTTCTGCTGGGGAGGCTGCCAAATCCTCCTTAGGTGTGGAGCACAACCCTGAAAGAACCCAGGATAAGCGGTCGACCCAATTTGTATCTGTGAGGATACAAAGCTTTGAGCGCTGCTTTTAGCGACCTATGAAAACACTCGCATAACCCGTTAGCCTGGGGGTTGTACGCGGTAGTGTGGTGAATTTTGACCCCCAGGCTCTGGGCTATTGTGGACCACTGTCGGAAGTAATACGCTGTGGGGATCGGAGTCGTGCAACCCAAGCCAACAAAAAAGCACGAGCCACTTCTGCGGACGTGTGAGAAGCCAGCAGGACCACTTCAGACCAGCGCATGGTGCAGTCCACGATTGTTAAAAGGTGCATGAAACCTTGTGACGGTGGGAGGGGCCCCACCAAATCAACATTGACATGGTCAAGCCTCCTGGTCGGGATTTTGAAAGGCTCGAGGGGGGCTCTGGTGTTCTTGTGCACTTTGGCCCGCTGGCACGTGACGCAAGCTGCATCCCACTCTTTCATGTCCTTGCGCAAGTGCGGCCGGATGAATTTCGCCTCCACTAGCTTCACCGAAGCGCGCACTCCTTGATGTGAAAGGGAGTGGACCGATTCCAAAAGCGACGGCGCCAAGAGCTTGGAACCACTGTGCGTGGGTTGCTGGTGGAGACGTTGCAGAGCAAGGGAGGGCACCCCTCTTGCACCACCCTGCTTTCCAGCCATAACCCAGTAGGCGCAGACTGGAGCACGCAAATATTCACGTCCCCGGCTTGCCCTGCGGCCATCACAGGGAAATCTATTCCCATGTAGACTGGGGAGACTAACGCACGTGACAGACAATCGGCCACGACGTTGAGCTCAACGGTGACATATTGAATGTCAGTAGTAAACTCCGAAATCGTGGCCAAATGCCATTTCTGCTGAGCCGACCACGGTTCCAAGACCTTGGACATCACGTACATCAGCGGCCTGTGGTCCATGTACACGGTGAATTCGCGCCACTCTAGCCACAACTGGAAATGGCGCGTCACCAGGTGGAGAGGCAGCAATTCTTTATCATGCGTGTTGTACTTGCGTTCGTTGTTGTGCAAAGTTGGGCTGAAAAATGTGAGTGGCTGCCACGAACCTGAGACGGACTGCTCCACCACTGCCCCGATGGCAACATCAGACGTGTCTGTAGTTAGTGCTATCCATGCAGACGGATCCGGGTGGGCTAGCAACCCAGCATCTGCAAGTGCTGTTTTGGTGTTTGTAAAAGCCTGGACTCGCTCGGGAGTCCAGTCAATGGTTTCCGCGGGCTTCTTTTTTGAAGCGTAGAATACAACGGCTGCATCAGCTGAGCTGCCCGTGGACAGAAATGGTTATAAAAATCAGTCCCTCCGGGATGTCACGGGATTTTTTTTTCCTGTTATTGCAGTAAGTTGTGGGGCTCTCCTTGGGGATTGGCTGAATCACGCATTGGCTCATGTCCAGCCTAGAGAGTCCCAACTTTAAAACTCACTGACAAGATATAATAGTGACTTTTATCTCTAAAGACGTATAACCGTTACAACACTTGCTGTAATATTAGATTCACTTGTTTTTTATGTGGTTTTACGGCGTGTCTGGGCGCACGCGCTCCCGAGATGGAGGTGCTTTCAGGCAGGCGGACGTTTTTCAACACAAACCCAGCACTTCATACACACGGTCATTACGGAAACTCGAGGAGACGTTCACCAGTGGGCTGGGGGAGACAGATGAAGGAACGATGTGGGACAACTCACAGGTGAGTGACAACAGTTTGCCAAAATTGCACTAAAGTTGCAGTGATTGGACAAAATTCAAATTATGCAGGACCTACTGAAGTCGCGAGAATTGGTAGAATTGCAACTTTGCGAAATCCTGGAGGGTGTGAAAAATTAACCATTCCCAAAAACTCCTCTAGTGCTCTCATGGTCTGCGGACGAGGAAAGTCCGACAGCGCGCACCTTATCCAATAACGGAATAGCGCCCGCCGGCAAAATGCAGTGGCCCAAAAAATCAATCACTGGCATACCGAACTGGCACTTCGTGGGGTTAACTATCAGCCTGTGCACCTTCAACCTCTATATACAGTGGGGCAAAAAAGTATTTAGTCAGCCACCAATTGCGCAAGTTCTCCCACTTAAAAGATGAGAGAGGTCTCCAATTTTCATCATAGGTATACCTCAACTATGAGAGACAAAATGAGAAAAAAAAATCCAGAAAATCACATTGTCTGATTTTTAAAGAATTTATTTGCAAATTATGGTGGAAAATAAGTATTTGGTCACCTACAAACAAGCAAGATTTCTGGCTCTCACAGACCTGTAACTTCTTCTTTAAGAGGCTCCTCTGTCCTCCACTCGTTACCTGTATTAATGGCACCTGTTTGAACTCGTTATCAGTATAAAAGACACCTGTCTACAACCTCAAACAGTCAGACTCCAAACTCCACTATGGCCAAGACCAAAGAGCTGTCAAAGGACACCAGAAACAAAATTGTAGACCTGCACCAGGCTGGGAAGACTGAATCTGCAATAGGTAAGCAGCTTGATGTGAAGAAATCAACTGTGGGAGCAATTAGTAGAAAATGGAAGACATACAAGACCACTGATAATCTCCCTCGATCTGGTACTCCACGCAAGATCTCACCCCGTAGGGTCAAAATTATTATGAGAACGGTGAGCAAAAATACCAGAGCCACACAGGGGGACCCAGTGAATGACCTGCAGAGAGCTGGGACCAAAGTAACAAAGGCTACCATCAGTAAAACACTACGCCGCCAGGGACTCAAATCCTGCACTGCCAGACGTGTCCCCCTGCTTAAGCCAGTACATGTCCAGGCCCGTCTGAAGTTTGCTAGAGAGCATTTGGATGATCCAGAAGAGGATTGGGAGAATGTCATATGGTCACATGAAACCAAAATAGAACTTTTTGGTAAAAACTCAACTTGTGTTTGGAGGAGAAAGAACACAATACCTACTGTGAAGCATGGGGGTGGAAACATCATGCTTTTGGGCTGTGTTTCTGCAAAGGGACCAGGACGACTGATCCGTGTAAAGGAAAGAATGAATGGGGTCATGTATTGTGAGATTTTGAGTGAAAACCTCCTTCCATCAGCAAGGGCATTAAAGATGAAACGTGGCTGGGTCTTTCAGCATGACAATGATCCCAAACCCACCACCCGGGCAACGAAGGAGTGGCTTCGTAAGAAGCATTTCAAGGTCCTGGAGTGGCCTAGCCAGTCCCCAGATCTCAACACCATAGAAAATCTTTGGAGGGAGTTGAAAGTCCGTGTTGCCCGGCGACAGCCCCAAAACATCACTGCTCTATAGGAGATCTGCATGCAGGAATGGGCCAAAATACCAGCAACAGTGTGTGAAAACCTTGTGAAGACTTACAGAAAACGTTTGACCTCTGTCATTGCCAACAAAGGGTATATAACAAAGTACTGAGATGAACTTTTGTTATTGACCAAATACTTATTTTCCACCATAATTTGCAATTAAATTCTTTAAAAATCAGACAATGTGATTTTTTGGATTTTTTTTTCTCATTTTGTCTCTCATAGTAGAGGTATACCTATGATGAAAATTGGAGACCTCTCTCATCCTTTAAGTGGGAGAACTTGCACAATTGGTGGCTGACTAAATACTTTTTACCCCATTGTAACTTTCTTGGGATGGTTGTTGTGCTCCTCCTTGGACGTGCTATCTACCAGAATGTTGTCTAAGTGGACAAAAACGAAGGACAAGTCACGACGCACTGCGTCCATTATCCTTTGGAAAGTCTGCACCGCACCTTTTAATCCGAATGGCGTGCGTAAAAACTCTAAAAGTCCGAAAGGAGTTATTACTGTTTTTTGAACGTCTTCCGCGCGTACCGGGACCTGATGGTATCCGCGGACCAGATCCACTTTAGAAAAAACATGCGCCCCGGCCTGGTGCACGGAAAAATCCTGCATGTGCAGAATGGGAAAACGATCATGTTCTGCGGCATTTTTCAAGCGCTGGAAATCGCCGCACGGTCGCTCCGACCCATCGGCTTTAGCCATCATATGTAGCAGGGATGCCCACAGCTGGTGGAGCGCCTGACGATGCCCACCTGCTCGAAGTTGGCAAATTCCTCTCGCGTGCTGGCCAGTTTAGCAGCGAGGTCGCATGAACACCGATGGGCCTTTTGTTGCTATAAAGTGTTCGACCCCGTGTTTCGTTACTGTAGCCGAAAAAGACTGGACCGTGAGTGCTGGGAACTGTGTGAGCAAATGTTGGTACTTACCCCCTGGAGCTATAACGTTAGCCAGTGTTGTCGACCCAGCTCCCCGAGCTGTACAGGACAGTGAGGCAAAAGAGACAGCGTTCACTAATCTCCTAAGAGCAACATTAACTAACAACCCATAAGTACATAAAAAAATCTGCGCCTAAAATGGGGCCAGAATATGCAGCTTCCACAGAGTCCCACTGAAAGTTGCGTTTGTGTAAGCAAATCATCAGTGTCCGCTCGCCAAATGTCTTGATGGTGGATCCGTTTGTGGCCGTAAGCTCGGGACCACTGCCTCCTGCTACCCTGTCTGCATTGACCGGCAGGATGAGGCTCTTCTGGGAGCTGGAGTCCACCAATAACGGTCTCCCCCGAACGTGCGTCCGTGACATAAAGCAGTCTTTTCCTGTCGCCATTGGTTGCAGCTGCCACTGAATTCCAAACGTGCCATCTTCCTGAATTGGCATGGCGACAGGCAGCGTTGGGCATTAAAGCCGAAACAGCGGTGATAAAAACAGATCGCCCCGTTCCTTCGTCTCCTGGTGTCTGTCCCGGCTACCACAAACGGCTCCTCAACCTCGCTGGAGTCCCTCATGGATGCTGGTGCAACTGTCTTTACATTGAGCGTTCTGGTCGCCAAAATGATGCAGTCAGCTTCCTGCGCCAGGACGCGGTAGTCCTTTGCAACCAGCCGTGGTGAGTTTGCCAGGATCGCCCTCGCTGTAGCTGGTAGGTTCCTGAGGAACAAGTGGGTGAACAGGAAAGATTCTTCATCCTTCCCCGTCAGTGCCAACACGCTCTCCATGAGCTCCACTGCTGATCTGTCCCCTAACTCTGAACGCGTTAAGAGTCTCTCTGCCCTCTCACTGTCTGAAAGGGTATAGCACTGGAGAAGTGTCCTCTTGAGCACTTCATATTTTCCTTGGGCCGGCAGCTGCTGGAGCAGACTTTGTCACCTTTTGCATGCCACGTGCATCCAGCGCAGCGACCACATAGTAATACTTGGTATCATCCGTTGTTATTCTGCCGAGTGCGAACTGGGCTTCTTGTTGCAAGAACCACGCGGTCAGGTTGTAAAGCCAGAAGTCTGGGAGCTTGACTGAGACAGCGCACGCAGCGCTGGTGGTATCCCTCCAGGGCGTTGCTTGGCTCGCTTTCCATGGCACATCTTAGGGTCACCAATGTGGAGAAAGGAAGCAGGCGAAGCAACGAACTGGACATCCCAGAAACTTTATTCCATCTCCAACATACAGCACAGTAAAAGAGCTCCCGGGTCTCTGTGCATTCCTCTTTTATATCTTTAATACCATGCATTGAGACCCGGGACTTCCGACCATCATACATTGTGTTTAGAACAAAGCCTATGTTGCACCTTAACATGACATAACGCCGGCGCCGCTGTCACACCCTTCTTCCTCCTGCGGCTCCGGCAGTTACTCCTCTCCCTGGGGGGCGCATAGTCCTTACTGTCCTGTCTGATACCCCCCCCCCCCCCCGTGACACCTCCTCTGTCGGTCCATTGTTCCCCCCTTCCCCAGTTACTTTCTTCTCTGGGTGGAGAAGTCCAACACCATGCCCCCACACAGCCCCCCAGAACATGTTTAGTTTTAACATTTATTAACAATATCTCTGTTTTATTGTTCTTCAGTTGTTTTAATAAAGACTGAACTAAGATTTCTTTCTATAAAATCAATGTCATTGTTTTCTGTAAAACTTACCATCACATTCACTTGTTAATATTGTTTCATTTTCAATAAAATGTTGAGGCTAATTCACTTGTCTAAGGAAATTTAGGATTATTCTTATACTGCATGTACCTTTAATGTTATATTTACTGGTTTTTTTTATATTTTACTGTAATCCTTTTGACAAATATCCATATCACTTGATTTGTTTTAATATTTCTTCTGCTTTATTTTCTGCTTCTTCAGCTCTATATTGTATAAATTCTCTCTATAATGTATTTTTCTTTTCCAAGACATTTTGTAATCTCTTAGACATCCACTGATTATCATAGACCAGTAGTATAGTATAATCCATTCACTATATTATTGTCTAAACTGTGAGTAAATATCTGATGAATTAATGTTTCACACTCAGAGATCATGTGACTGGCTTTGATGATTTTAGGACAGAAACTTAGGCTGAACAAAGTATTGATGATGTCATCTGTCAGCTTGTGCTGATTTGGATTGATCAAGTCGATATTAAAATCAGCACAGATGAACATTGTTTTATTGGATTTTTGTCCAGTGTTCTTCCATCCAGTTCTTCAATGCATCGGCCACAGGTGTGCAGAAGAGCGTTTAGGTCAATGGTGTAAACTGTTTCTCCACTGGTCACAGCCTCCAGATTGCAGCTGCTCCGTCCAGGATCCTTGGGTAAAACCACTGTCTGCTTTATGGAGATGGTGAGGTCATCAACAGTTTTCTCTGACCACCAGAGACATGGACTGTCATGTTGTTATTATCTGTAGAAAGATAGAAATCAATTAGGCCAAAATATTTTTGAAACAAATGTTGTCTTAGTGTTAAAATAATTGTGTAATTATCTGTGAACTGTTTTGAAACACACATTTCTTTGTTCCTGCACCACTGTTACATTTTCCAGACCTAACCTGTCTGATAAATGATGTTTTCCCCTTATTTTAGCCATTGTAAGAAAACCAAAATAATTAGTATTTGATAAAGCAGAACATGGTAGTCAATGTGCATTTGTGTAAATGTGGAACCCAGCTGTAGCTGCTTAATAAATGACTGAACCCAGAATTTAATGTTTCCAGGGATTCATCGGTGCAGGTTTACTAAGGCAGTGCAAATTAGCGAGTGTGTAAATTAGAGTGCCAAAGGGAGTGGGCAATTTTTGCCAGTGATCTACTAACAACACGCACAATTATGATCGCAGATGCAGTCACTTCATTTCAATAATGACCTCCCATCCACCAAAGAGCACGCAAAATTGCGCACAGGCACAGATGATGAGGGAGCGGGTCGTCAACAAAGGCACAGCCAGTGTGGAGGAGCAGAAGAGTTTTTAAAGTGCAAACCCCAGTAAAACTGTGTCACGATCATCGGGCATCATAGGACAGCCTATGAGGCGCCTAAGCTCGCCCTATGAAATCTGCATCATAGGACATCCTATAGGACACACTAATTTAAACCAGGATCCAAAAAAAAGGCAAGTGAAAAGCGACAAATCTGACAAGAAAGAAAGAATAGTGAAGATGTAATGCTTAAAAAATTGTAATGTTGCTGTGATTGCATACATCATTCGATAAATTTAAAAAATCTCTGTGTGTCTGTCACAATCATAGGACATCATAGGACAGCCTGTGATGTCCTATGATGTCTGCTTCACAGGACATTGATGCTGGCCATGATGTCTTTATGATGTCATCTAGTCCATCACTCATGATGCCTGCCTTCATGTCTTTATGATGTCTTAAAGACCATCACACACCAAAGAAGAGTTCAATTTCAAATCCCATTTAAGGGACAGAGTCAGTGCTTTGCAAACAAAAAGGAAGTGAAAAGCGACAAATCTGACAAGAAAGAAAGAATAGTGAAGATGTAATGCTTAAAAAATTATACTACAGTGTTGCTGTGATTGCATACATCTATCTATAAATTCAACAAATCTCTGTGTGTCACGATCATAGGACATCATATGGCAGATTATGATGCACCTACTGTATGCTTGCCCTATGAGGTCTGCATCATTGGACAGCCTAGAGGACACACTAAACTGGGATCAAATGCAAGCACCATAGGACTCACTATGCCATCATCAAAGATCATAGGACAAAGGACACCTTCAAAGATCAAACGCAGGCACGACTCAGGCTCAAAGGACTCGCTATGACATCATCACAGATCATAGGACTCACCATGACACCATCAAAAATCAAAGGCACGCATCATTGAATGAGTGCTGACGTACTTGCTTACACCTGCTTTCTGTGGGCATGCAGAAATACTTGCTTATACTTGGTTTCTATGGGCATACACAGGTATATACTAGTCTTATTAAAAGCAAAAGAAAAGTCTGCAAATTAAAGCCTGACATGAGATTTAAGCTTCTCAAGGTGTTTGTGTGCTCGATCAAAAATAAAAAGCTTTGCACTGTCCAACCCTTTGCCAACTTGATGTGCAAACTACAGTGGCTCTACAGTGGGGCAAAAAAGTATTTAGTCAGCCACCAATTGTGCAAGTTCTCCCACTTAAAAGATGAGAGAGGTCTCCAATTTTCATCATAGGTATACCTCAACTATAAGAGACAAAATGAGAAAAAAAAAATCCAGAAAATCACATTGAAGGATTTTTAATGAATTAATTTGTAACTTCCTTGGTAAAATAAGTATTTGGTCAACTACAAACAAGCAAGATTTCTGGCTCTCACAGACCTGTAACTCCTCCTTTAAGAGGCTCCTCTGTCCTCCACTCGTTACCTGTATTAATGGCACCTGTTTGAACTCGTTATCAGTATAAAAGACACCTGTCCACAACCTCAAACAGTCAGACTCCAAACTCCACTATGGCCAAGACCAAAGACCTGTCAAAGGACACCAGAAACAAAATTATAGACCTGCACCAGGCTGGGAAGACTGAAGCTGCAATAGGTAAGCAGCTTGGTGTGAAGAAATCAACTGTGGGAGCAATTATTAGAAAATGGAAGACATACAAGACCACTGATAATCTCCCTCGATCTGGGGCTCCACGCAAGATCTCACCCTGTGGGGTCAAAATGATCACGAGAACGGTGAGCAAAAATCCCAGAACCACACGGGGGGACCTAGTGAATGACCTGCAGAGAGCTGGGACCAAAGTAACAAAGGCTACATCAGTAACACACTACGCCGCCAGGGACTCAAATCCTGCAGTGCCAGACGTGTCCCCCTGCTTAAGCCAGTACATGTCCAGGCCCGTCTGAAGTTTGCTAGAGAGCATTTGGATGATCCAGAAGAGGATTGGGAGAATGTCATATGGTCAGATGAAACCAAAATAGAACTTTTTGGTAAAAACTCAACTTGTCGTGTTTGGAGGAGAAAGAACACCATACCTACTGTGAAGCATGGGGGTGAAAACATCATACTTTGGGGCTGTTTTTCTGCAAAGGGACCAGGACGACTGATCCGTGTAAAGGAAAGAATGAATGGGGCCATGTATCGTGAGATTTTGAGTGAAAACCTCCTTCCATCAGCAAGGGCATTGAAGATGAAACGTGGCTGGATCTTTCAGCATGACAATGATCCCAAACACACCGCCCGGGCAACGAAGGAGTGGCTTCGTAAGAAGCATTTCAAGGTCCTGGAGTGGCCTAGCCAGTCTCCAGATCTCAACCCCATAGAAAATCTTTGGAGGGAGTTGAAAGTCCGTGTTGCCCAGCAACAGCCCCAAAACATCACTGCTCTAGAGGACATCTGCATGGAGGAATGGGCCAAAATACCAGCAACAGTGTGTGAAAACTTAAAGAAAACATTTGACCTCTGTCATTGCCAACGAAGGGTATATAACAAAGTACTGAGATGAACTTTTGTTACTGACCAAATACTTATTTTACCGAGGAATTTACCAATTAATTCATTAAAAATCATTCAATGTGATTTTCTGGATTTTTTTTCTCATTTTGTCTCTCATAGTTGAGGTATATCTATGATGAAAATTGGAGACCTCTCTCATCTTTTAAGTGGGAGAACTTGCACAATTGGTGGCTGACTAAATACTTTTTTGCCCCACTGTAGCTGGTCATTAATTAAGGAAACCACATTATCTTTCAGGATCCCCTCAAAGGTTTTCACCACAAGAGATGTAAGTGCAGCTGGTCAGAATTCATTCAGGTCTCTTGGGTTTCTTGTTTTAGGGACTGGTATTATCGTAGATGTTTTCCATATATTTGGTATCTGGCCACAATCTTCACACATTTGAAAAAGTGAGGAAAAAACCTCACTCAACTGGTCTGCACAGTAACGCAGCCCGTCTAATGTTCACCTTTTTGAACAAGGATGTCACTTGTTCTTGTGTTACTAAAATAACTGTTTTTGGTTCAAGAGATTTCCTTCAAGAAGAAATATCCTTGAAACAGTTGGACCTCACAAAGCATGCAAAAAAAGAGTTGAAAGCATTTGGCAAATTAAAATCAACCACGGTATTTACATAAATTGTCAGTTCTTCTTATTATGTTTTGCCCTATCTTCCACCTGGCGCTTCAGGGAGCTATTTGGCGTCTGCTCCCTGACAGCTTGGGCATGCCCCCTCCTCCTTTCAAGTGCCATCAGCTGTACTGTCACGGATGTTCACACACATCCACACATGCACATGCTCTATTCATTCCCATTCACACGCTCATACACGCTCTCTCACACACCAGCCTCCAATTAAGTTCAGCCCACACTTTCTGGCACTGGCAATCTCTTTCCTCGCTAGCTTATGGAGTATTTGTTCGCAGCCATTGTGGAAAGAGATTGTCGGAGCATTCACCTCCATACGCGGCAGCTAGCTCTCCCCGTATGAGTTTTCATCACCTGCTAATTATTCAGCCAGCACTTGAAGTTTGGTTAATCCTTTGGTGTGATCGGCTGACTCTGCTACCCTCTTCATCCTCCAGACTGCACAGTTCACCCTGGGATTGCTCCAGCCCTGTAAGTGTCATGTTCACCTTTCCTTTTGTGCGTAGCTGTCCTGCAGCACTTGGTTCCCTTTTTGACCGGGTTGTAGAGCATCCGGCTGGCGCCCTGTATGTCTGGTGGCCTTCACTTGATCATTTGCATCTCCCTGTATTTTTGTGGTGAACTGGACTTGTTCCTTTATTGTTATATTTAATAAAATGGCACTTTATACATCCGCAATTGGGTTTTTCATTCTCTCCCTCGTGCGCTGTGTGGGTGGCACATGAGGGTTTGTGACATAAATGGGCTGCCTGGTATTACAGGAATGTTGAGTCACATTGGCCATGCATTTGAGTCCCTGCCAGGCTGTTCTCAGATCGCCCCGAATATACTGCTCCTCTATTTTCTGTCTGTAGTGCATTTTAGCATTCTTTATCTCGTTTCTTACTTAACTTGAGACAAGTTTTTTTCTCCTGAGGATCACCAGTGTAAAATGTCTGGTGATGCTAGATATTTTACATGTGTGATGCCTTTCATCACGTCATAGCAGTCTGTCGTGGGTGACAATGACTGTTTTATTTAGGTCTGATCAGATTCCTCCACGCAGCTCTGTCCTTAGCCTTCCGCTGCCAGGAACTCCTGTCTATATCCAGCTTCTTCAAGTTTCTTTTTACAGTGTCTTTAAATCTGAGCCTAGGTCTACCCTGATTGCATTTGCCCTCGCAGAACTGTGAGTAGAGTAACTGCCGAGGGAGACACTGGTGGTCCATCCTCTCAACATGTCCAAACCATCTCAGGTTCGTCTGTATTAGCATGTCCTCCATTGATGGTAGACCAGCTCGTTTCAACATTTCTATGTTGGTTATCTTGTCTTTCCATGAGATATTCATTATGGCTCGAAGGTGTCTTATCATGTACGCGTGGAGTTTCTTTACCTGCACTCTGTAGACAGTCCAAGTTTCAGCATCATACAATAGAGTAGCCAGTACTGTCGCTCTGTACACTTTGCATTTCACACAGGTAGACACATGTCGATGGTTCCACAGTCTCTCCCTCAAGTTTCCAAACACAGCACTTGCTCTTCCCATTCTGAGAGATAGTTCATCCTCCAGCCTAGCATTCTCTGAAACAGTGCTCCCTAGATACTTGAAAGTCTTGCACTTGACGAGTGGCTCTGTACCAATGCTGATCTCTTCTGGTAGTGATGTTGATAATTGGACCTTTGGTGGTTGATAGAAGCACTCTGTCTTCTTGATGTTGATTTTGAGGCTGAATTGGCTAGCTGCTCTTGCAAATTTCTCCACTAAAGATTGCATATCTTCTGCACTGTGTGCAACTAGAGCACTGTCATCGGCAAAGAGTATTTCTCTTACTGCATTTATCGATGTCTTCCTCTTGGCTTTAAACTGTGCCACATTGAACAAGTCTGCTTCTTTCCTTGTTTGAATGTATACTCCTTCAGGAGTGTCTTTTAAGGCCACCTCAAGCATGGCAGCCAGATATAGCGAGAAGAGTGTAGGTGCCAGCACACACCCTTGTTTCACCCCGTTGCTTACTGAAAAGTCTTGAGATACTGAACCACTCATTGCCACGTTTGCTTGCATACTTGTATGGAGTGCCTCAATCAGGCTGACAAACGTCTCTGTACAGCCATATTTCTTGAGTACCTGCCAAAGTCCTTGTTGCGAAACAGTATCAAAGGCTTTACTGAAGTCTAGGCTTTACTGAAGTCTATGAAGACTACATAAAGCGGCATGTTCTGTTCGATACACTTTTCTTGAACCTGTTTCAAGCAGGAAATCATGTCCATTGTGCTTCTTCCACTTCTAAAGCCACACTGGGTTTCCGGTAGTACATTCTGCGAGATGTGTTCATTGAGTCTGTTCAGTAGTACACGTGAGAGAATCTTAGCAACAGTGGCTAGCAGTGATATACCTCGGTAATTTCCACAATCTTTCCTGTCACCTTTCTTGGACAAAGGCACAATATTTGCATCCTTCCAGTCTTGAGGTACTTTCTGAGCATCCCATATCTCTTGGATGAGCTTGTGCAGGCAGTTGGTCAGCTGAACACCACCAAATTTCCATACTTCTGCTGGAATTCCATCCCTTCCTGGAGCTTTACCATCCTGTGTTGTCCTGATACCTGCCATTAGTTCATCAAGATTTGGTGGTTCATCCAGACTTGATACAGCTGGTCACTGCACTGGAGCTTCTTTAGCCTCTTCAGTGAGAGCTCCAGGTTTATTTGGTAGTTGGTCAAAGTGGTCTGCAAATCTGTCCAGGATTTTGTCTTTCTCCTGCAAAACAGTTTCACCATCCATAGCTTTTAATTGGAGCAATCCTCTTGGTTTAGGGCTGTAGATTTCTCTCAAACCTGTGAAGAATGTTTTCATGTCCTTCTTGTCTGCTGTCGTTTGAAGTTCCTCCGCTTTTTCATCCCACCAGTTGGACTTCATCTCTCTGGTGTACTTCTGTAGCTCACTCTGAGCCTTTGAGTAATCACAGGCATCAAAAAAACACTCCCAGTTCATACAGTCCAAGCATGCCTACAGTGAAGAAATCCTTCCTTCTATCCAGGTTTTCACTGCCCTCTCTTTCCTCTTTAGACATCTGAAGGAAGGTGTGTACACTGGCATTAAGGTACACATTAGGGATTTAGAAGCCCCTTTTACAGACCAATAACAAAGATCAATCCTGATGCTTTTTGTGTTGTAGCACAAGTCTCATGCTGTTCATATGTTTTCAGTGAAGTTGTGGGACACATATGCACATATGTATATCACTCTATGCTTCATATGTATACCACCTTAGGCTTCACATCTTAGATTGGACAAAGGACTGAGCCTCTTTGGAGATGACAGAAGGATGTGAAAGTTTAGTCTTTGGTATGCAAAGAGACGGCCTTGGGGGATTTTGCCTGGCGGCCAGAGACTGTGGGTAGAGGTGCTAAGATCTGGAAGATGATGCATTGTGACTTGGGATTAAATACAATGTGACTGTGTGCTTTGATGTCCTGGGGTATGAAAAGGACGAATGTCTGGGGGTTTCTTCCTCTTTCTGTTTTTGCTGATGTTGGAAGATGTGAATAAACCTGACTCGTGAGATGAACTCTGCCTCGTCATTTTCACATTTTCCACACTGGTGACCCCGACTTGATTGCCAAGCTTGACAACCGCACGGCTCGGCATGTGCAGAGCCTTTTGGAACAGCCACCGGCCGACGACAAATACAGCGGGTTGAAGGCTGCGCTCATCCAGCGCTTCACTCTCTCAGTCCAGGAGAGAGCGGAGAGGCTCCTGGCTCTGAACGACTTGGGAGATGGCACGCCTGTTGACCTGATGGAGGACATGCTGAGGTTGAGGGGCTCAGACGACGACGACTTCCTCTTCACCCACATTTTCCCGAGAACCCTACCGTTGGACACGAGAGCGGCCCTGGCCAGTTCGCCGTTATTGGCCCAGCGGGACTTCCTCGTGCTGGCCCAGGAGGCGCACCGGATTCTCAACGCCAGCAAACAGCGCGCGGCCACCGCGGCAGCGATGGGGTTCGGCGCGACGGCTGGAGATGGCGAGGGGCCAGAGACGGCGGTAGCAGACCCACTGACGACGGCGGTGGCAGGGGCCAAGGATCGCGGAGGAGACACCCTCTGTTTCTACCATCGCCGCTTTGCAGAGAAGGCACGCAAATGTATACCACCGTGCCAGTTCAAGCGCTCGGGAAAACGCCAAGACCGGGGGTCGATAGCAGCTGTGGCCCTCGGTGAAGAGAACAAGCTCCTCTACTTGACGGATGCGCGTTCGGGGAGGCAGTTCCTCGTGGACACAGGCTCCCAAGTGAGTTTCATCACGCCTACCTCCGCTGACCGGCTGGCGGGTCCCGGAGGTCACGGAGCGTCAGCAGCGAACGGCTCGGAGATTAAGACCTTTGGTGAGAGGACTCTGCTTCTGTCCCTACACGGCCGTACATTTGAGTGGACTTTTGTAATAGCTGCAGTGAGTTTCAATATGTTGGGGGCTGATTTTCTGTGCTCACATGGTTTGTTGGTTGATCTTGCTAACAGGCGCCTGGTTAATGTGCTTTCTTTTTATTCTATTCCCTGTGCAGCCCGAGTGACCCCGCCAACAGCACAAGCCAACGTCGCAACGGCAAGCGGTAAGTTCCACACACTACTCACTCAGTTCCCAGCACTCACGGTTCCCACATTTTCAGCAGCCATCGCTAAACACGGAGTGGAACATTTTATTACTACCACCGGACCGCCCATTTTTGCAAAAGCTCGGCGCTTGGATGCAGCTAAACTGACCATAGCGTGCGAGGAGTTCGCCAACCTGGAAAAGTTGGGCATCATCAGACATTCGAACAGCCCATGGGCTTCCCCGCTTCACATGGTCCCTAAAGCTGATGGCTCGTGGTGACCTTGCGGAGATTTCCGCAGGTTGAACAACGCTACAGCGCACGACCGTTACCCAATCCCGCATATCCAAGATTTTTCCGTTTATTTGGCGGGGGCGCGCGTTTTTTCTAAGATAGACTTGGTTCGCGGGTACCACCAAGTCCCAGTGCGCACTGAGGACATACCCAAAACACGCGGTAACAAATTTTCCCCAGCCACAAACAGTCAAGGCGTTACAGGAGTTTTTGGGAATGGTGAATTTTTATTACCGTTTCCTTCCCCGCGCAGCGCAGCTCATGCAACCATTGTATGCCGCACTAAAAAAACAAAAACCCACAAATAAGATCGAATGGTCTCTGGAGCGAGAGCGAGCATTCTTGGAGGTCAAAACAGCCCTGGCAAACGCTGCGTTGTTAGCACATCCAGACCCAACGGCCCGCATAGCGCTCACTACTGACGCGTCAGATGTGGCCATAGGGGCGGTCGTGGAGCAGCATGTAGCCAGGGCTTGGCAGCCGCTTGCCTTTTTCAGCAGGACTTTGCGCGATAGTGAGCAAAAATACAGCGCATTCGACAGGGAGTTGTTAGCTCTCCACTTGGCCATTCGCCACTTCCAGTTCTGGCTGGAGGGACGCCGTTTCACCGCGTTAGTTGACCACAAGCCGCTGACATTCGCGATGGCCAAGGTTTCAGAACCGTGGTCAGGCCAGCAGCAGAGGCAGCTGGCCGCAATCTCAGAGTTTACTACCGATATTCCGCATGTGGCGGGTAAACTGAATGTAGTGGCAGACTGTCTCTCGCGTGCTTTGGAGTCCCGTCGGACATTACGTCCGACAGAGGTCCTCAATTTGTTTCCAAACTTTGGTCAGCAATGGCCCGCAGCCTGGGGGTAACGATCCACCGCACAACCGTGTACAATCCGCAGGCTAATGGGTTATGCGAACGTTTTCATAGGTCATTGAAAGCGGCTCTCAGAGTGTCGCTTACGGATGCAAATTGGGTGGACAGGCTACCGTGGGTTTTATTGGGGTTGCATTCTGCACCTAAAGAGGATTTAGAAGCTTCCCCGGCTGAGCTAGTTTTTGCGCAGCCACTTCGGCTGCCCGGGGCATTTCTCCCAGATAATCGTGCGCCAGAATGCTCCCCGGCTCAGCGGTTGCAGAGTGGCACAGAATTAGGCACGCTGCCTGGCCCCGTTCACCACAGTTTTCCACGTGTTTTTGTGCCTAAGGTCTTAAAAAATGCGGAGTTTGTTTTTGTCAGACACGATACCCATCGCCCCCCGTTACGACCACCTTATGATGGACCATTTAGAGTGCTGGAAACAGGGGATAAGCATTTTTTGCTAGATTTGGGGGGCAGGAAAGAAAAGATTGGCATAAACAGGCTCAAACCCGCCTTTGTGGTGGCAGACGAGGATGTGCTGTTGGCCAGGGCTCCTCGACGCGGCAGACCCCCTAGGAGACATTCCCCAGAACACCCACAGGGATTGACTAACAGTTCTCACCCTCAGACAGCAGCTCCCCAGCAGGATGGCGCCGCGGAAGTGGTAAAGCCCGCTTACAGCAGATACGGGAGGAGACTGAGGCCCAAGCAGCATGTGGACTGATGTGTAATGATTTTATCATGACATGCAGACTGTTATTACGTTGTTCCATCTTAGACGTTTGGGGGGGGGGGGGTCATGTGGGACACATATGCACATATGTATATCACTCTAAGCTTCATATGTATACCACCTTAGGCTTCACATCTTAGATTGAACAAAGGACTGAGCCTCTTTGGAGATGACATGAGGATGTGAAAGTTTAGTCTTTGGTATGCTAAGAGACGGCCTTGGGGGATTTTGCCTGGCGGCCAGAGAATGTGGGTGGAGGTGCTAAGATCTGGAAGATGATGCATTGTGACTTGGGATTAAATACAATGTGACTGTGTGCTTTGATGTCCTGGGGTATAAAAAGGACGAATGTCTGGGGGTTTTCCTCTTTCTGTTTTTGCTGATGTTGGAAGATGTGAATAAACCTGACTCGTGAGATGAACTCTGCCTCGTCATTTTCACATTTTCCACAAAGTATTCAAATTACAGTGGTTAAAATCTCCAAGTATAAATTTTGGTTCCTCTGGGCAAAGTGTGTCAAGTTTATGTGACATCAGCAATGAGCTGAGCAGTAGCTGACACATTGACATGTGGATGACTATGGAGTTGTTAAAAAATTAGGACACCCCATTAAATTTTCAATTCTTTATTAATAAATATTCATATATCCAGCCTTGTTTTTGTTTTTATTAGCATTTTGTTAACATTTATTTTAGCCATTTTAAGTCAGAATGAAAGTGGGGGTGGCGTAATTTATTCCACACAATTTTTTTAGAATTACATTGTACAGAAAATTTGAAAAAGTCTTTAATTCATTTTTAATTGTTTAGCTGTATTACATGAATCTTTGAGTATTTTTAACATTGGTATTAAATATCCATATGTCCAAATATGTTAAAAAAAAAACAAGTTTATACAGGGTGTCCTAATTTTTTCACATGACTGTACACTAGCATATAAAACAACTGTTGAACTCATGAGGCAGGGAGAAGGAACAAAGTGAGACTGTCAGTTGTTATTAATCCACAGTACATATTCTTTCCTGGTCTGTTACAGTTTTACGGTACCTTTGGTTGACATAAAAGCACACTCCTCCTTCTTGGCTTTTCCTGGTGATCTCTGGGGACCAATCCAAACTAAGTGGGCTTCCAAACCCAATTGTTGTCAGGTCTTCATCCCGGTCTGACTCATTGAGCCATGATTCTTTGAAGGCAAGTAGACAAGTTTCACGGATTTCAGGCTTAAACTTAGCCCATGGTTCTAGTTTGTCTGTCTTATTGATGATAGACTGTACATTTGACAGCAGGATAGTAGGAAGTGGGGGTAGCTTGTGGCAGTCATTTAACCGGAGATTTTTAAGTCTCTGGCAAAGACCGCTTCTTCTTCCTCTTTTTTGTGTTGTGATCTGCCTGCACAGCTCCCTTGGGATACTGGCTGGTATCACCCCAGCTGTAGAGGTCCGAAAGGAGCGAATAAAGTCCTGACAGAGGCTGTGTCTCAATTAAAGTTCTGCGTCCTCCAAGTGTGCATTTCAAGGCCAGATACATCACTGTGCTGCGTTGAAGGCTGTCCCATTCCGTGGGCTCCTTCACATGCAGCCAACAAATGCAGCTTTCAAAACCCCAAAAATGGAGCATTCAGCGAGTTGCTCAGCATGCCTTTTTTTTTTTTTCTTGGCTCAGGCAGAAGTGGACCAAAGTCAGATACAGTTCAAAGTAAGTTTTTTGTTTGAATTGTGCAGCGGTTTGAACATGAAAACACCGATAATCCAGAAAACAGCAACATCTGATTATTTAAGCTCATGTTACGTGACATTATTTTTTTCTGATGTGCTGTATGCTTCGCTTAATGTGTTAAACATGTTGAACAGTTATTTTTTCTGAAGTCAAACCTTTTTTTCCCCATTAATGTCAGTTTATTAACCAATGTCAGTAATATAAAAATACAGGATGACGTGGTTGAAATAACTTGCTTTAAGATAACTTTTGAAGTCCTGGAGTGACATCAGGAAGTTAATGTTATGTATTTGCTTATGTGGTGTAGTAAAAAGACAGCTAAGGCTATTTTTAGAGAAAACGGAGCAGTTCATGAAATTGAGGAGAAACAGGACATCTGTAATAATTTGATTATGCTGATTTTAAAAATGTCCATCACATCTGAAGTGATAATCAGATTTCTCAGGTTTTTCTCCTTTTTTCTGGTTTATTTCTAAGGGCCATGGTGGAGAACCTGCAGGAATCGAGGATCAGCTGTCGAGGGAACGGGCAGGACTCAGGAATTATAAAACTGTTATTTGACTGAAATAATCACAATAAAAGAGATTTGATGAATTGTTTTATTGATTATGATGTTTTAGCTGTTTACTTTGCAAACTGAAACAAGCTAAATAAAAACATTGCATGTGTTCTGTTAAAAGAAAAACTGCATTTCAATGAAGTACTTTTTGAAAAAGATTTTTTGCAAGATAATTCTAAAAGAGACTTTAATATATTGATCGCACACAGTGAAACATTTTAAACCTAATTTAATATTGATTATAAGGATAATCGTTTTTAAAATTAAGTGACCAATCATGATTTTCTATTTTACGGAGATTCACTGATCCAACTGAGATGAAGCTGAAGGTGGAATCTGTTCTGCTGCTGAACATCATTGAGGATCATCATCCTACAGTACAGGACTGTGGTCTGTTTTAAAACATTAAAAACTAAATGGTGCGGTGGCACAGTGGTTGGCACTGTGGCAGCACAGCAACTCACCATTAGCCATGGGATCCCTGGTTCGATCCCAGCCCCTGACCAACAGTGATCTGTGTGGAGTTTGCATGTTCTCCCTGTGTCTGCGTGGGTTTACTCCGGGATTTCTCCGGTTTCCTCCCACAGGCCAAAAACATGCAAGTTAGGTTAACTGGAGACTCTAAAGTGGCCCTAAGTGTGAATGTGTGTGTGAATGGTTAAGGGATAGCGCCGTACCGTGGCTGCTTCATCCATCCAGGTGGATGCCCTCAATTTCCCCTCTCGGGATCAATAAAGTATACCAAATCAAAAATTAAATGTCTGAGCTGATACAAGGCAGAACATCTAATTATTTAGCTACAGTACATAATGGTCAGAAATGATAACAGTTAACCACCATATTTTCTACTGGTCATGCAAGTAATATATTTTAGAGTTCAGTCTAACATATTTAAAGTAATTTATTTTGTGGTTTTAATTTACCTTAATTCTACCTGCTGACTTTAACATGAGTTAAAGTCTTATATTTTCTGTCATGGTCCTCTGTGTCTGGTGAAGATTCTCAAGTAAAAAGTCAAGAAAATACAATAATGAAGATAAAAAAAAAAAGTTCTCTGTCAAAAATGTCAGCCAAAAAAACCCTCAACTGATGCTGTCATAATTGCTAGGCAACAGGGTAGTACGTGGTCACGCAACTTGTTGAGCAGTTTGCCTCCACCTTTGAGAAGGAACTTGGTGTACCACAAGAAGGAGAATCTGCAAAGCAGAAGTGGGAAGAGCTGCAAAACACCATCCACCGCACAGCCTTGGCTACCTTTGGGAGGAAGACCTCGAAGTCACAGGACTGGTTTGATGCCAAGTTGACCGAGATGACCCCCGTCATTCAAGCCAAGCGCTCAGCACTGGCTGAGTACAAGAAGTACCCAAACGAGAAGAATCTCCAGATTCTCAGGGCTGCGAGAAGCAAAGTTCAGCAGACTGCTCGGCGCTGTGCCAACGAGTACTGGACTCAGCTCAGCCAAGACATTCAAACCGCTGTCATAACAGGGAACATCCATGGTATGTACGATGGCATCAAGAAAGCACTTGGTCCGGCTCAGAGCAAGACGGCCCCCCTCAAATCCTCCACTGGGGAGATGATCACAGAAAAGAACAAGCAGATGGAGAGATGGGTGGAACACTACTCCGACCTCTACTCCAGACAGAACACCGTGACACCGTCAGCCCTTGATGCCATCGACTGCTTGCCATCCATGGACGAACTTGACGCTGAGCCAACCATTGACGAACTCAGCAAGGCCATTGATAGCTTGGCCACTGGCAAGGCACCCGGCAACGACGGCATACCCCCTGGCCTGATCAAGCACTGCAGGACCGCCCTACTGCTGCCATTGCATGACGTCCTCTGCCAGTGTTGGAAGGAAGGTGCTGTACCACAGGACATGAGGGATGCCAAGATCATCACCCTCTACAAAAACAAAGGGAGAGAGAAGCGACTGCAACAACTACAGGGGCATCTCCCTCCTCAGCGTTGTTGGCAAAGTCTACGCACGAGTTGTTCTCGTCCGTCTATAGAAGCTTGCCGAACGTGTCTACCCCGAGTCTCAGTGTGGCTTCCGCGCTGAGCGATCGACAGTAGACATGATATTCTCCATCCGCCAACTCCAGGAGAAATGCAGAGAACAGAACATGCCCCTGTATGTCGCCTTCATCGACCTCACCAAAGCGTTCGATCTGGTCAGCAGAGAGGGCCTTTTCAAGATCCTGCCAAAGATAGGATGCCCACCAAAGTTGCAAAGCCTCATCGAATCGTTTCACACCAACATGCAGGGGATAGTGTAGCATGATGGCAACATCTCAGAGCCATTCTAAACATATTAAATAGTAGTAAAATATAATTTAGTATTATTACATCAACATACCATTCAGATATCATAAATTTACACATGTGATGCAGCAGCAGATTAAAAAGGTACACTATAAATGCAATTGTACTTACTTCTAACTTTAAATATAAGACCACATTTGAGCATTCTAAAACACCAGATTTTGTTAGCTTGTGGGGGGTATTAGACCCCCCACCAAGGCTCCGCCTTTGATCTGGCTTGGGGGACGCAGGCCTAAGACCCCCGGCTTAGTTTCCTCTTTTTTCCCAAACCCCATTCTCATCCCTGTTATATACATAGGTCTGAATATTATGTGGAATTAACAGGGTTTCCTCTGGTAACAGTTCCCGGTGGCAGCCTGCCACACTTGAAAATTTCTCAACTTTTTATCAGGAAATATAAATTTCAGAAAAAAAAAAATGAAGGAATGACGGTCCGCAAGTGTGCACATGAAAAACATGCGTGACCGTCATCCACGCGGAGTTCAGAAGTGCCGCACCCACGTGACTGCTCCAGTTGCCATTCAGATTTTCTGGCTACTAGCGTCACTGTCCGAGAGAAGCATGAGCTTATTAAAGTACTTTAAATGCGGGGGGAAAAAGCAGACAAGGTATATAAGCAGTGAAGGCATTTACAGTGTTTCCTCTGGCTTAAAGACCTTGGCGCGGTGGCAACATATTTTTCGGGGGGGGGGGGTCGGGCAGAAAACACATGATGCACTTGTAACCAGAAATTGTTTATTTTATACTCTTTTTTTTGAAAAGTTTGCACAATAATATTGCATCATGGAACTTACCATTTGAAGTATTGTACAACCAAGGCTTGAATATTGGAATATTGGGCCAGTTGGGGTCCCACCCAGATTTTCTGTGTTTGGACTTTTTACTAGCGTCATCCTTCTCTCCTTCTTCTGCTCTCACCTCTCCTGGACCCTCTGCCTAAACACTTTCCTTTCCTTGACTGCTGTCTTCTTTCTCATTTTTCCCTCTCTGAGCTCTGCCAGCTTCAGCTTCTCTGTCTATGGTGGTATACAAACAGGTCAGAAAATATCAAGTGTCACGTTTTGTCCTGCAGGATTTTTTTTTCCATGGATTACATAAATGACAAAAATATGTATTTTTTTTTGTGTGTGTGTGTGTTTATTCTGGTGTTTTTTCCTTTGAGAAAAAGTAGGAAAGAGAAGGAAAAAACATTCATAATAGTAATTTACTCATGCATACTTTAATTATATGTTCAGAGGTGGGTATAGTAGACAGAAATTGTACTCATGTAAAAGCAGTGCTATGAAATTAATAATTAAAAGTAGACAACCAAAAATTTCTAGTTAAGGGTACAAAGAGCACCCACTTAAAAACTTGAGTAATGACTTCAGTCTTGAAGATTTGAGGTTTTTCTCCAAAATTTATAACAATTTTCTGATAGTTTTCAATGTTTCTCTGTAAATTTATCTAAATTTGAAACCATTTTCCTCAAATTTGTGATTTCCTCTTGTAAAATTGACTTTTCTTGTGCATTTGAAACTTTATTATAAATTTGTGGATTATTTTATGGCTTTTTTTTAATAAAATTACTATTTTTTAAATAAATTATAAACAGACTATGGTATTTATAAAAAAAAAAAACTTCTTCCTTATAACAATTTATTATTTTTGACCATAACTTTGCAGTCAGAACAGAATAATAATTCAACTCTCATTACAAAGAAAAAAAAAAAAAAATTGTATTTAATGATTTAAATCAACTTAAATAGCCAAGGATGCCATTATTTCTGTTATTTCTCTATGTTTATAGTTTGGGTTTTTTTGGGTTTTTTTAATAGAAATCTCCTCACCACCAAGACTGCAAGAAAAACCTCCCTTATTTTGAAATCCAAATGTTGGCACATTTAGTTTGTCTGAAGGCTGCTGACAGATTTAAGTCACTGACTTCGTGAATTTCAATCAGCTTAATTTTCCAGGTACATAATAATGAAATTTAACTTAATGTTGTAGCGGCTGATGAAATCTATACTGAGCAATTCAGTGGTCCCCCTTTCCTTTCCCTTCATATGAAGGTTGGCTGCATATGAATTCTAACCACATCTCTTAGCTAAGCCACTCTTCCGTTATTGCTCCCGTTTCCAGCGGGTAAAACCATGATTAATGCCTCCATTGCTTACATACCTCTTCTGATTTTTTTTCCATGTTTAAAGTACTTTAACCACTTGCACTCCGGGCAATTTTCCTAAAAATGCCCAAAAATAACATGCCCAAAGTAAATCGAAAGCTGTTCTTCAACCCTTTGCAGCATCTTCATGGGGTTGGTCTCATTTAAAAGAAAACACTTTGAATTTTTTGGCAAAAAAAACATAATCTCTCTACGTGCTCCGGCCACTGAGTTACAGTCATCTAAACATACTGAACTTGAAGAAAAAAAATTTGGACACAGTGTTTTTTTGGATACAAATGCTTGTAAATAACACACAGCTGTCCGATCCGGCTGGAAAATGCAACAGAAATGTAGAACCAAGTGTTATCCAGCTGAGATACAAATTTGGTAACAATACCACAAAAAATGAATATTTTACACAGCTTTGTTCTCAGGCTGTTCCCAGGCGTTTTGGAACTGTGCCAAATTGTGCCAAATGGCACAGTTTGGAAAAACGTCTGTAACTTTTGAATAATTCAATGTAGAATCTTCATTTTAGGCTCTAATGAAAGGTCACACTCAGGGCTGTGTCTGTGTGTGTGTGTGTGTGGGCGGGGGGTCGTTCTTCCCCCCCCACTACCAAGGACCAAATTCGGCCCTCTACATGACGGATTACACTCCTTGCATGCTTTCACAGCGGCTCCCCCTCCCCCGCTACTGTGTGTGTGTGTGGTGGGGGGGGGGACCGTGAACGGACCGTGAACGCCCCCCCCCTCGCTACAGAAGAGGGCCGTCGCTACATGATGGAATAGACTGATATGCTTCCTCCCCCCCCCGCTCCTCTTCTGCAGCGGGAAGGGGGGCGTTCACGGTCCGAACACGGCAAATGAACCGTTTATCGCGGCGCACGTACTTCGTGCGCAGTACAGTTGTAATTTACCGATCGGTCAAAAGTCATTTTTGGATTACAGTTTTCAGGGATAAATAATAATTTAGCTTATAACACCTTACCTCTTCAAAGCAGCAGAGTCGCGGCGAACATCTCTTCCCCCATTGTCAGATGAACGCGACGCTACTCCGCTCGTGGATCCCGATCAACATAATTCCATTATTGCCGTTTTGGCGAATGATTTACGACTTTTGTCGTCGGCCTCCGTCTATTCTGCTGGAATGAGTGCAGGTCCCACTTGTGGGTGTTCTCCATGCTGCTGGGTGAGCCTGGGTCTGCAGTAGATTCGTACAGCGTCCTTTGTTTTCATCTGTTGCAACAGTAAATCTCTCTTCACCCAGCCAGAATTTCTGTGCTTCAATTGGCTCCTGTGTTCACAGTAGGCGGGTCCTCCTTCCTAGATTTTCATTCATTGGTTCTTCAAGGTTTCAGAAACCCAATTCAAGGCTCTTATTAGTCGAATGAGAGGTCAATCAGATGAACTAATCTGTTCGCGGCTGTCTCTGCAGTTTTTTTTTGAGTGGCGCTTGGACGCTACTACATCACCATCATGTGTCATGCGCACGAGGGCGCACGAGAGCTCGTGCATCATAGGACGCAGAGACTTGCCCGCCCGCGGAACAACGGAGCGCAAGTGGTTAATAAACTCATGTTTCTGTCGGGCAGTCACGCTTAGCGAGACACTCTGCCTTGTAAAGCCTGCTTTATGCTGCATTTCCCTCTAGGCCGCCTTGGTCCCCGTATGCTTTGGACAAGCCCGGCACGCACGTGACACTGTTCATGCTCACTTTTTTCATCTACCCAGACCAAGCGGTTGACGCATGCACACAACCATCATTTGTAGTTTCACTCCTCCCTGATAGGTAGTGCCAAGGCGCTGACACGCCAGGATTTTCACCAACGAAAAATGGCGGACTTCTTCACAAAGTTTCTCTTCAAATAGAGTCCATTTCTGCTTTTTGACTTCCTGGTTTTCACTCCTTTTCCACGAAGATGCTGCTGCCGCTGTGAAAGAAAGTATGTACTGTATGTATGATTTATGTATGTTTATATTCTCATTTTCTGACTGACTGGAAAGCTTGCGTGGACGGGGCGCTTCTAAACTCTGCGCAGATGATGGCCACACGTGTTGTTCGTGTGCTTGTGGAAAGTCATTTCTTCATATGTTTTTCTGAAATTCATATCTCCTATTAGCGTGGCGGTAAATTTTCTGGCGTGCGGGCCGCCACCGAGACATGTTACCAGAGGAAACCCTGGATTTATTGTGGTTTTAACCTGCTGGTAATGGGAGCAATAATGGAAGAGTCACTTAGCAAACAGGTATGGTTCAGAGCTTGAGTTGATTCATTTTGTCTTCTTTTTAATTAATATTTTGTTTTTGTTTTTCTTATTTCAGCCAAGAATGGAAAGGAGCTATTTTTCCTTTACCTCAGTTAATATTAATTAACAAATTTTATGTTCATTATTATGTACCTGGAAAATTAAGATGACCAAAATTCACAAAGTCAGGGACTTTAATCCGTCAGGAGCCTTCAGACAGACTAAATGTGCCAGCATTTGGATATCAAAATAAGGGAGGTTGTTTCTGCTGTCTGGGTGGTGAGGAGATTTTGACCAAAAAAAAAAAAAAACCAAACTATAAATGTATAAAAATATTAAAACAGAAATAACTGCCTCTTTGGTTATTTAAGTTTATTTCATCACTCTATCACTATAAATTCAAGAAATTTCTGTGTGTCTGTCATGATCATAGGACATCATAGGATGGCCTATGATATCTGCAGGATGTCCTACAATGATCCTATGATCTCAGGGTACATAGGACTCGCAATGATGTCATATAGGCAATGCCGTCATATCAGCAATAGGACTGGCTACCGATGATCCTAAGAGCTCACATAGGACTCACGATGATGTCATATAGGTGATGCCGTCATATATGATGCCATCATACTTTCTCCTCTCGGCGCCACACCAGTAGGCTGCCTTTTGCAACAGCGGCTCGATTCCGAGTTTTTTTTCCCTTCCTCTCTCTTTTGATCACTTTTTTTTTCACCCCACTTATATCACGGACACACAGATCGTCCCAAATGTCTCCTGAGCCGGTGGACGGAGCCACTGTTTATAGCAGGATACGATACAACAGGGAAGAGCTGCTAGCATTTAACCGCCACCCGGTCCCACTGGAAAAACTCAACATACCGAGAGAATTGAGGCGAAAGCGTCGCGGCTGCCGGGCTGGAGTAAGGCGGAGGACAAAAAATATAAGGTACAGACCCTCCCTTCCATCTGTTGTCATGGGAAATGTACGGTCGATACTGGGAAAGTTAGATGAGCTAGCGGCTATCTCCCGTTATGATAGCACTTACCGGGAGTGCTCTCTCCTTTTGTTTACTGAGACGTGGCTAACTGAACTAGCAGCAGATGCTAACATTGAGCTGGAGGGTTTTCACATGATACGAGCTGACCGAACACCAGAGAGTGGCAAAACTAGGGGCGGTGGAGTGATAATGTATGTTAACAACAACTGGTGCAGACCGGGACATATCACTGTTAAACAACGACACTGCAGCAAAGACATTGAGTTGCTAGCTGTTAGCATGAGGCCTACATATCTCCCGAGAGAACACTCACACGTGATCTGCATTGTTGTTTATGCAAATCCGACGGCGAACGCTGGGACAGCGCGTGACGTCATCCATTCAGTAACCAGCAGGCTGCAGACAGAACACCCAGATGCTCTTCTCCTCATCTCAGGCGATTTCAACCACGTTTCACTGTCTCCCATTCTGCCCACTTTCACCCAGTATGTCACATGCCACACTAGAGACAATAAAACACTGGATTTGTTCTACGCAAACACTAAGGAGGCGTACACCTCATCACAACTCCCCCCACTTGGGAGATCGGATCACAACTTGGTTCATCTCCGACCGGTGTACAAACCCCTAGTGCACAGACAACCTCCGGCCATGCACACTGTGGAGTTATGGTCTGAGGAGACAATGGACACTCTAAAGGACTGTTTTGAAGCCACTGCCTGGAAGCAGCTCTGCGATCCACATGGTGAGGACATCGATGGCCTCATTCACACCTTCACGGGCTACCTCAGCTTCTGTGTGGACAAATCCGTTCCCACCAAGACCATACGGCGTCACTCAAACAACAAACCCTGGATCAACCCTGAGATAAAAACACTTCTGAGAGAGAAGAAGAGGATCTTCAGGTCGGGGAACAGGGAGATGCTGAAGTCCGTACAGAGGGAGCTGAGGAGAAAGATCAGAGAAGGCAAGGACAGCTTCAGGAAGAAGATGGAGGACAAGCTGCAACAGAGCGACATCAGCGGGGTCTGGAGAAACCTCAAAACCATCTCAGGGCTCCAGAATACCTCCCCCCAGGCCACGGGGGGCAGGGAGTGGGCGAACAACCTGAATCTGTTTTTAATAGATTTGACCAACCGCCCTCCCCCCTGTCTGCACAACAACCACTGCTGCCTCTAAGAAATCAAGTCCTGCTGCCCACTCCCCACTCCACCGACACCCCCCCCACTCCCAACACACAGCCCCCCATCCTGACCCTGACCAAGACCCAGGTGAGGACGGAGCTGAGGAAGATCAAGGCGAGGAAGGCGTCGGGACCGGACGGCATCAGCGCAAAGCTCCTCAAGTCCTGTGCAGACCAGCTGTGTGGGATTGTGACGTATATCTTCAACATGAGCCTGAAACTGGGGAGGGTACCACAGCTGTGGAAAACATCTTGTGTGGTACCTGTACCAAAAACTTCCCACCCCAAAGACCTGAACAGCTACAGACCGGTGGCCTTGACGTCCCACTTGATGAAGACCCTGGAGAGACTGCTCCTTGCTCATCTCCGCCCCCTGGTGGAACCAGCGATGGATCCACTCCAGTTCGCCTACCAGCATGGCATTGGGGTGGAGGATGCGGTGATCTTCCTCCTTCACCGTTCTCTGTCCCACCTGGAGAAGCCCGGGAATATGGTGAGGATCATGTTCTTTGACTTCTCCAGTGCTTTCAACACCATCCAACCGATGATCCTGAAGGACAAGCTGCTGCGCACAGGGGTGGACCAGCACCTGTCATCATGGATCCTGGACTACCTCACGAACCGGCCTCAGTTTGTGAGAACCCGGGACTGTGTTTCCGACACGATCATCAGTAGCACGGGGGCCCCCCAGGGAACGGTGCTGGCTCCCTTCCTGTTCACTCTTTATACTGCGGACTTCTCACACAACACAACACATTGCCATCTACAGAAGTTCTCTGATGACTCTGCGATCGTTGGTCTCATCTCCAACGGAGATGAAGCTGAGTACAGAGGGCTTATCCAGGACTTTGTGGACTGGTGCCATCGGAACTGCCTCCAGATCAACGCGAGGAAAACTAAGGAGCTGGTGGTGGACTGCTGCAGGCATGGGCAGCCCCTCACAGCACCAGTAAATATACAGGGAACAGACATCGAGATGGTGACATCCTATAAGTACCTGGGTATTCATCTGAACAATAAACTAGACTGGTCACACAATACTGACGCACTCTACAAGAAGGGACAGCGCAGGCTGTTCCTGCTGAGGAGACTCAGGTCTTTTGGTGTACAAGGGGCGCTGCTGAAGTCATTCTATGACACGGTGGTGGCATCAGCCATCACTTTTGGAGTGGTCTGCTGGGGCAGTGGCATTACTGCAGCCAATAGGAAGAGACTGAACAAACTGATTAAGAAAGCTAGCTCTGTCCTGGGGCAGCGCCTTGATCCGATGGAGGAGATAGGAGAGAGAAGGACGGTGGCTAAACTGTCATCTCTGCTGGAGTCCGAGTTCCACCCTATGCAGGACATACTGGATGCACTGAGGAGCTCATTTAGCAGCAGACTACATCATCCCAGGTGCACAACCGAGAGGTTTCGTAGGTCCTTCCTACCAACGGCTGTCAGACTGTACAACCTAAGCAGGGCTGCTCGCAGAGATAGCAAAAAGACGTAACAAACTAATAGTTTTTTTTGAATGCAAAAGATGCAATAGACTTACACAATGGTCCCCTCCGGCATACAACTAGGAACATACCGGTCGCTGTGGAGGGTGAGAATATGTATGGGCACATAATCATACCATGTAGGATAACTAAATAGACGGTTATGCTGTTTCATCCCACCTAGCAACAATGCTCTGCACTGTGTGTGTTTATATATTTACATATTTATTCCATCTAGCTACAATGCTCAGCACTGGGTGTGTTTATATTTATATATCTATATATTTATTCCATCTAGCTACAATGCTCCGCACTGTGTTTTTATATATCTACATATTATTCCATCTAGCTGCAATGCTCCGTACTGTGGGTGTTTATATATTTACATATTTATTCCATCTAGCTACAATGCTCTGCACTGTGTGTTCATATATTCATATATTTATTCCATCCAGCTACAATGCTCTGCACTGTGTCTGTGTGTGTGTGTGTGTATATATATATATTTTATAGTAATATGTACATATGTATATTAGCTGCTCTTGCTTGCTTGTTTTTTTTTTTTTGTTTTTTTTTTCTTGCCTTCTGATTGTTGCTCTGAGTGTTGCTATCCCTGTGCTGTTGCAATCCTGGAATTTCCCCGTTGTGGGACTAATAAAGGCTTATCTTATCTTATCTTATCTTATAGACAATAGGACTGGCTACCTATGATGGAGTGTCCTATGATGCCGGCCTTGATGTCTTTATGTCGTCAAATACAGTAGACTATCAATCACGATGCCTGCCAACCTATGATGTAGGGTCCTATGATGCCTGCCACAAGAGGAGACCCTTCATCAGCATAGGTTACGACAGACTAGGGATGCACAGACAGACAGGAAGCATGTGGCAGTGTGCCATGCACGTGCTGAGTCACTTGAAGCCCAAAATGCCCACAAAAGGAGCAACGCTGCACGCCAGGCAAGGCACAGACAAGCTGAGACCCAGGAGATGCGGAATAGTCGGCTGGCCGCCAACGCTGCATGCCAGGCAAGGCACAGAGAAGCTGAGACTGAAGAGGACACACTACTTTAAACCACATCCATTCGAAGCAGTATTTCTGGAAGTCTCGCTGAGTAAGGCAGAAGGCACTCTATAAATTCAAGAAATCTCTGTCAGTGTGACAGTCTGTCACCCGATTAAGAATGGGACACACTACTTTAAACCACACCTATTCAAAGCAGTACCCATGAAGAATGGCAGTCTACACTACAAATGTGTAAAATTCCAAGAAAAGTGCTGATTTTCTCCGGGTGCTCCGGTTTCTGGGTTTTGGCGGGCATGCATGGGTCTTTGTGAACAGGGTCGAAAGCCACCTTTTGCTCAGATCTATTTGCATGATCCTGTCCATGAACTTGAATTACAGTGCACCTATCCCTCAACCAGTCATCTCAATGAAGAAGACCAAGAACAAGAATACCCACCAGATGGAGCGCAATAGAGTGAGAACTGCTGCACGTCAGAAAAATGCCGTGAAGATGAAACACCTCAGGTTCGAGCAGTACGCCACAGGCATAACTATGAACAACACAGCTGTCTCAGACAGGAAGAGACCCTTCAGCAACAGACATGCAGAAATACTTGCTTATACTTGGTTTCTACGGGTGTGCACGGGTATGTACGAGTTAAGTACAATTTTATTAATATTTTTTCTTTGAAATCAGAGTACAATTATTGTTCTGTTCTGGCTTTGAAAAATTATGGTCAAAAATCTAAATTGTTACAAGGAAAAATTAAAAAAAATATTACCAGTCTGTTTCAAATTTATTAAAAAAACAGTAATTTAAAAAAAAATAGAAATTAGCCATAAAATAACCGACAAATTTATAATAAAGTCTCAAATGAACAAGAAAAGTCAATTTTATGAGGAAATTACAAATTTGAGGAAAACGGTTTCAAATTTAGATCAATTTACAGAGAAAAGTAGAAAACTACAAGAAAATTGTTATAAATTTTGGAGAAAAACCTCAAACCTTCAAGACTGAAGTCATTACTCAAGTTTTAAGTGGGTTCTCTTTTTACCCTTAACTCAGCTAGAAATGTTTGGTTGTCTACTTTTAATTATTAATTTCAAAGCACTGCTTTTACATGAGTAGAATTTCTGGCTATATAAATTCTGACCTCACATCATATAATTTACGCATTCATGAGTTAATTACTGTTGTGAATGGGGTTTTTTTTTCCCCTTCTCTACTCTCTCAATGGAAAAAAAACACAAAACAAAACACTAGAATAAAAATAAAAAACATATTTTTGTCATTTATGTAAATCATGACAAAAAAATCCTGTAGGACAAAACATGACACTTGATATTTTCTAACCTGTTTATTTACCACCACAGAGAGAGGGAACCTGAATTAGACAGGGCTCAGAGAGGGCAAGATGAGACAGAAGAGAGGAGCCAAGGAGAGGAAAATTTTCATGCAGAGAGTCCAGAAGAGGTGAGAGCAGAGGGAGGAGAGAAAGCTGACTTCACTAAAAAGTCCAAACACAGGACTTCTTGGTGGAACCCCAACTGGCCCAATATTCCAACATTCAAGCCTCGGTTGTACAATACTTAAAACAGTAAGTTCCATATGCAAAGTTACTGTGCAAAATTAAACAAAAAGAAATCAATAATATAAAAATTAACATATTCTCTGTGTTGGCCCTGCGTTGAACTGGCGATCTGTCCAGGGTGTACCCTGCCTCTTGCCCAAAGATGCTAGGAAAGGCTCCAGCCACCCCGCCCCCCCCCCCCCCCGCCGGCAATCCGAAAAGGATTAAGCAGAAGAAGATGGATGGATGGATGGTTTCAATAGTGTTGTGTGTTTTCTGGACCCCCCCCCCCCCCGAAAAAATATGTTGCCACCACGCCAAGGTCTTTATGTCAGAGGAAACACTGCATTAATGAAGTTACACTACAACAGTGAAAAAAATGTCAAACTTGATACAGTGGTGTGAAAAAATGTTTGCCTCCTTCCTAATTGCTCAATTTTTTATGTTTGTCACACTTAAATGTTTCAGATCATCCATACCTGCCAAGTACTCTGGTTTTGCCGTAATTATTACGGTTTTCAAGACCCCATTCCGGGTTACGGCTTTATTAATCAAAATTACGGTTTTTCACTAAAAATTCAAAAATTTTAAATCGTAAAAAAACACGAAAGCAATTCCAAACACGAGATCGCTAGGAATCATATCTAAATTTACCTGAAGCGTTTGCTAAGCTAACGTTATCGCTATAGCTAACGCCATAGCTAGTCGTAGCACCTAACACCGATACAAAGAAGCGACTCCATCCCCGGTGATTGGGGCTCGCCGGAGGAACCAACCGAGGCAACAGTTGGATGGGAGCCGGATCGGAGTTCAAGTACAGCAGTGGTAGGAGACGGGGACCAGTGGAGGAGCAGCCGGGGCCCCAGCTGGATAAGTCGACTGTAGCTGGAGCCCAGCTACAGCGGCGGGGCTCGGCGGAGGAACTACTGAGGAATACGGCGGTAAGTGGCAGGGCTCAGCGGAGGATCTACCGGGACCCCAGCTGGACAGGAGCAGGATCGGTGGGCGGCGGGACTCGGTGGAGGAGCTGCCGGTACCCCGGCTGGACAGGAGCTCAATTGCAGTGGCGGTAAGTAGCGGGACTAGCAGCGGAGGGGGCTAGCTGAGGCCCAGCTGGATTCGAGGTCAGTTGGATCGGATATCGGCGTCACCAGCAGAAATTGTTTTACTATCAACAGGTCAGTAAAAATGCCACCAAAGAAGGAGGAAATGGAAGGCCACCAAACCTGGTATACAGGCTCAGCTTGGGAACCTGACTCTGACTATGGGTTTGGGGTCAAAATGTCAAAGGTCAAGGTTAGCATTCCATTTGCACTATTACTATAAAACCAGTACAGCTAGGGCCACCAAACTTGGTCCACAGGTTTCCCTTGTGATCCTGATCTCAGACGTTAGGTTTGGGATCCAAAGGTAAAGGCTCACACCCCCTACTCAGAGTGGTGGCCTAGTTGATAGAGCATCCACTCCACAACCAGGAGCTTGTGGGTTCATGTCCTGGTCGGGTCATACCAAAAACCATATAAAAATTTTACTTCTCGCCTTCTAGCTTGGTGGTCAGCGTAATAGAATGGGGGAAGGAGAAGTTTTTTATGGCGGTGCCTTGCATGGCAGCGACCCGTCTGATTGTACATGTGATTAACATTGTAGACAGGAGAAACGTAATTTCGTTCTACTGCACAGGATTGGCTGTGTCAGAAAATTGTACATTCATGTTATCATTTAATATTCATTTCATATAATATTCATCTATGCATATTATGTTGTTGTGAAATTACACATGCATATTATCATTATCATATGACTCAAGCTCATTGTACACTGTTTCATTTCTTCACTTGGGCAATGAGAAGACTTACTGAGTGTTCTTTATTCTTTGTTCTTTGGGTTTGTGGATCTAATGTTTACTCATTGCTTCCTCCAGGGTGGTGTGGCAGATGTTACATGGCTATCTTATTCCCACATATTAGAATAAGACCAAATATAACACATCACATGAAAACATCTTACTCTCATTATTATCATCCTGAACAAACTGAAATACACACTAGGACAAAAAAGAAGCACAAAAATAGACATTCAACAATTAGTAGGTAAACTATCTGGAAAACAGAGAATTAGTGATTTTAAAAGTGTTATGGGTACTCTTTTTCCAATGTATGGCAGTGCTCTAGCTATACACCACATAAATACACTAGCATGGACAATGGAAAATCTAACTGTATTAATGGAGCAAGGTTTCACAGCTTTAAATGAAGAACAAAAACTATCAAGAATGATGACATTGCAAAATAGAATGGCCCTAGACTTAACATTAGCTGCACAAGGAGGAGTATGTCATATTATTGGCCAGGAGTGCTGCACGTATATCCCGGATGAATATCAGAATATTTCTCACGTTATTTGCCATTTAAATGATATGTTGTGGGGATGTGAGAATGACGAGGCAGAGTTCTCTCTCAAGTCAGCTTTATTCACATCACCATCATCTCAAAGCAGAAAGAGAGCCACACAGGAAACTCTCGTCCTTAAATATGAGGACTCTCACAGTTCACAGGTCACATGTATCACAGACCATGTTGCATTATAATGACAGTCACAATGCATCCTCTCTCCATATCACTTCCACTGTCTACAATGCATCCCTTCTTTAATCCTTTAATTATACCCCCCACAGTCTCAAGCCTTGCATACCAAAGCTAAGATTCCTGCAGCTTCCTGTAATCACCAAGGAAGCTCTACCTTTGTTCTGATCTAAAATGTGAGTCCTAAAACAGGTCACGTATGTGTGTCCACCACACAAAGCCCCCCCAACATTTTAGAACAAACAAGGGAATAACAACATGCATGCCGTGATAGTATTAATACACATCAGTCCACATGCTGTCTCGGCTTCAGTCTCCTGCCGTATCTGCTGTAGCTGGGGTTCAACGTCTCTGAGGCGCTGTCACGCTGGGGGCTTGCTGTGTGGGGGTGGAAACCTTTTGTCAGCACCTGTGGGTGTTCTGGGGAAACATTACTCTGTGAAGCCCCCCGCGGTGATCTACCTCGCCATGGGGCCCTCGCCAACAGCACTTGCTCATCTGCCACCACAAAAGAGGGTTTGAGTCTGTTTATGCCAACTTTCTCTTTCCTACCCCCCCAAATCTAGCAAAAACTTCTTGTCCCCTGTTTCTAGCACTCTGAAGGGTCCGTCATAAGGCGGTCGCAGCGGGGTTCGATGCGCATCGTGTCTGACAAAACCAAACTCTGCGTTCTTCAAATTTTCAGGCACAAAAACGTGTGGAAAACTGTGGTGCGTGGGGCCGGGCAGCGTGCTTGATTCTATGTTACTCCGCAAAAGCTGAGACGGGGAGGCGTCTGGCGCAGGGTTATCTGGGAGAAACTCCCCAGGCAGCCGGAGTCGCTGTGCAAACACAAGCTCCACTGGCGAGGCTTCTAAGTCCTCTTTAGGCACAGAACGCAACCCCAATAACACCCACGGTAACTTGTCTACCCCAATAACACCCACGGTAACTTGTCTACCCAATTTGCATCCGTCAGTGACGCTCTGAGAGCAGCTTTCAATGACCTATGAAAATGTTCGCATAACCCGTTAGCCTGCGGATTGTACGCGGTTGTGCGATGAATTGTGACACCCAGGCTGTGGGCCATGGTCGACCAAAACTCGGACACAAATTTAGGGCCACTGTCGGACGTAATGTCGCCGAAGCGCGCCACCCAAGCTGTTAAAAACGCGTGCGCCACCTCCTCGGCCGTGGTTGATGCCAGCGGGACCACTTCAGGCCAGCGCGTGGTGCGGTCCACCATTGTCAGGAGGTGTGTGCACCCTTGTGATGGCGGGAGGGGGCCCACGAGGTCCACATGAACGTGATCGAACCTCTTGGCTGGAATGTGAAATGGCTCCAAAGGAGCCCTCGTGTGCCTGTGTACTTTGGCTCGTTGGCACGCCGTGCAGGCTGCTGCCCACTCTTTAACTTGTTTGCGGAGGCTCGGCCACATAAATTTCTCTCCTACCATTTTGACCGACACGCGCACTCCAGGGTGCGCCAAAGAATGAACCGAGTCAAAAACGCGGCGGCGCCACGCGGCCGGTACTACTGAACGCGACCGTCCAGTGGAGACATCGCAGATTAGGGGGGACATACCATCTTGCAGCACCCTGCTCTCCAGCCTTAACCCTGTTGGTCCAGACTGAAGCGCGCGCACATCCACGTCACGCTCCGCGGCCATGGCTGCGTAATCTGCTCCTACGCTGACTGGGGCCGCCACGGCGCGCGAGAGGCAATCTGCCACTACATTCAGTTTGCCCGCCACATGCTGAATATCAGTGGTAAACTCTGATATGGCGGCCAGCTGTCTCTGCTGCCGGCCTGACCACGGTTCAGAAACCCTGGCCATCGCGAATGTTAGCGGTTTGTGGTCAACGAACGTGGTGAAAGAGTGTCCTTCTAGCCAGAACTGAAAGTGGCGGATGGCCAAATGGAGAGCCAGCAGCTCCCTGTCGAACGCGCTGTATTTACGTTCGCTATCGCGCAAGGTCCTGCTGAAAAAGGCGAGGGGCTGCCAAACCCCGGCTACATGTTGCTCCACGACCACCCCTATGGCCACATCTGACGCGTCAGTGGTGAGCGCTATGCGGGCTGTTGGGTCTGGGTGTGCCAACAACGCAGCCTTTGCCAAGGCTGCTTTCACCTCCGAGAACACTTGGTCCCGCTCCGGGGACCACTCGATTTTATCCGCGGGTTTCTTTTTTTTGAGCGCGGCATACAGCGGCTGCATGAGTTGCACCGCGCGGGGGAGAAAACGGTGATAAAAATTCATCATTCCCAAAAACTCCTGCAACGCCCTGACCGTCTGCGGCCGGGGAAAATCTGCCACCGCACGCACTTTGTCAGGAAGCGGAACTGCTCCTTCAGGGGAGACACGGTGTCCTAAAAAATCGATCTGCGCCACCCCGAACTGACACTTCGCTGGGTTGATTATTAACCTGTGATCTCCCAACCTTCGGAAAACTGTGGCCAGGTGTTTTTCGTGTTCGTCTTCAGACGCGCTGGCTACTAAAATATCGTCCAAGTAGACGAACACGAAAGGGAGATCGCGAAGTACCGCGTCCATCATGCGTTGGAACACCTGAGCAGCCCCTTTAAGTCCGAATGGCATGCATAAAAACTCGAATAGGCCAAACGGAGTTATTACCGCTGTTTTGGGTATGTCCTCAGCGCACACTGGGACTTGGTGGTAACCGTGGACCAAGTCTATTTTAGAAAAAACGCGCGCCCCTGCCAAATGAACGGAAAAATCCTGGATATGCGGGATTGGGTTGCGGTCGTGCGCTGTAGCGTTGTTTAACCTGCGGAAATCCCCGCAAGGTCGCCATGATCCGTCAGCTTTCGGGACCATGTGTAGCGGGGAAGCCCATGGGCTGTTCGAACGCCGGATTATGCCCAACCTCTCCAGGTTGGCGAACTCCTCACGCGCTATGGCCAGTTTAACTGCGTCCAAGCGCCGAGCTTTTGCAAAAACGGGCGGTCCGGTAGTGGTAATAAAATCCTCCACCCCGTGTTTAGCGACTGTTGCCGAAAATGTGGGGACCATGAGTGCTGGGAACTGAGTGAGCAGTGTGTGGAACTTACTGCTTGCAGCTGTGACGTTGGCTTGTGCTGTTGGCGGGGCCACTCGCGCTGTTCAGGGGATAGAATCAAAAGAAAGTGCATTAACCAGGCGCCTGTTAGCGAGATCAACCAACAAACCATGTGAGCACAAAAATCAGCCCCCAACATATTGAAATTTACTGCTGCTACAACAAAAGTCCACTCAAATGTACGGCCGTGTAGAGACAGAAGCAGAATCTTCTCACCAAAGGTCTTAATCTCCGAGCCATTCGCTGCTGTCACCCGGGGACCTCCGGAACCAGCTAGTCTGTCCGCGTAGGAAGGTGTGATGAAACTCAACTGGGAGCCTGTGTCGACGAGGAACTGCCTCCCCGAGCGTGCGTCCGACAAGTAGAGCAGCTTGTTCTCCTCCCCGAGGGCCGCGGCTGCTACCGACCCCCGGTCTTGGCGTTTCCCGAACGCTTGAACTAGCACGGTGGTACACATTTGCGTGCCCTCTCTGCGAAACGGCGATGGTAGAAACAAAGGACGTCCGATCCGCGTTCCCTGGCCCCTGCCGCCACCGCCGTCGGTGAGTCTGGTACTGCTGCCTCTGGCCCCCTGTCGTCTCCGGTCGTCGCGCTGAGTTCCGCTGCAGCAGCCGTGGCTGCGCGCCGCTTGGTGGCGTTGACAATCCGCTGCGCCTCTCGGCCCAGCGTGCGGTAGTCCCGTTGGGCCAACAGTGGCGAACTGGCCAGGGTTGCTCTCGCTGCTGACGGTAGAGTCCTGAGGAAAAGGTGGGTGAAAATGAAGTGATCGTCGTCAGAGTCTTTCAACCTCAACAACTTCTCCATCAGGTTCGCGGGCATGTCATTTTCCAACTCCGTCAGTGCCAGGAGCCCCTCTGCTCGCTCCTCCGCCGAGGGGGTGAATTGCTGGATGAGTGCAGCCTTCAACGTGCCGTATTTGTCGCTGTCCGGCGGCTGGTCGATCATGCTGGACAACAACACATGCTGGGCCGTGTTGTTGTCCAGCTTTGCGACTACGTGGTAGAATTTAGTGGCATCTACCGATATCCCCCGGAGGTTGAACTGCACCTCAACCGCGTTGAACCAGGAGCGCAGATTGTTCTGCCAGAAGTCCGGTAGCTGGACTGTGGCGGCATTCGCTTGGCTGTGGGCTCCTAATGAGGCTGACCCGGGTGAATTCTCCTCTTGCATGATATGTCTTGGGTCACCAGTGTGGGGATGTGAGAATGACGAGGCAGAGTTCTCTCTCAAGTCAGCTTTTTTCACATCACCATCATCTCAAAGCAGAAAGAGAGCCACACAGGAAACTCTTGTCCTTAAATATGAGGACTCTCACAGTTCACCGGTCACATGTATCACAGACCACGTTGCATTATAATGACAGTCACAATGCATCCTCTCTCCATGATATCACTTCCACTGTCTACAATGCATCCCTTCTTTAATCCTTTAATTATACCCCCCACAGTCTCAAGCCTTGCATACCAAAGCTAAGATTCCTGCAGCTTCCTGTAATCACCAAGGAAGCTCTACCTTTGTTCTGATCTAAAATGTGAGTCCTAAAACAGGTCACGTATGTGTGTCCACCACAATGTTACACTTACAGCATTCTTTAGATGAAGATAAAGGTTGGGGCCCCTGGGTTTGGTTTCAAAGTGGAACTTGGTGGCAGGTTCTTTTGAAATGGTTAACTCCACTGATTGTGACATTAATCTTATTCTGTGTGCTTTTTATGTGTGTTATTCCTTGCATGAGATCCATGATTACACAAGCTATTGCACATCATACTTTCCTGTTGCAAACTGCTATGTTAAAACTTGAGTGTAAAGGACAATATGCAGCTCTTTCAAAAACTGATGATGACTATGACCACAGAAAGAAGTGTGATGACTGTGATTGATCTCCTGTGTAATTGGAATATGATGCAAATGATGGGCATGTAGAAAATCGAGAGAAGTTACATGTTCCCGATGAATAAAGGCATCTCCAAATAGAATATAAAGGATGATAAAATGATAAACAGGAGGGAATTGTCAGAAAATTGAACATACATGTTATCATTTTATATTCATTTCATATAATATTCATCTATGCATATTATGTTGTTGTGAAATTACACATGCATATTATCATTATCATATGACTCAAGCTCATTGTACACTGTTTCATTTCTTCACTTGGGCAATGAGAAGACTTACTGAGTGTTCTTTATATGTAAGATTAAGATGTGCTTAGTTTGAGAAGTAATAAGGGAGTCTGAAGAAGTGATAAGGGGTCTGGGAATAAGGGGAAATTAATCTTGTTTTCTTATGAAATGCTGTGACTATGATTAACTTGGAGTTTAGACTTTATGTGAAGTACACCTGCAAGGTCATGCTGTTCTCCTTTCAGGCCGATGTTTGCATATTCCTGTCATGACTGTATATGGTACTCAGCAGATGTTCTCTTGTGATTGTGTGATTAACAATGTATAAAAACACTTGAACTCCATGATTTCTTTAGTGCTGGAACGCTGTTAAAGGTATGCACTCCTGCAGTAAATACTCATATGAGCACTAATATTCTGTGTCTTGATTCTTTATTGAGGTAATGAACTGACATACGATCACTCTGAGTTTCAGATTCATGACAGGCTGTATAGACTGACAATAGAGATGGCTTTTCTATGCCTTATTAGTGTACAATGATTAAAGTTTGGATCACCAAACTTGGTACACTGAGTCCCTCTGAGACCATAACCTCTGACTATAAGTTTGGGGTTAACAGGTCAAAGGTCAAGGTTGACACTCCCTGTGATCTCTTACTATAGAACATGTAAAGCTCTCCGGTCACCAAACTTTCTACTCTGGTTCACCTTGGGATCCTGACCTACAACTATGGGTTGTATACTTTATTGTATATTCCTGGAGGATGAGCTTATCATAATTTGGTTCTGCCACAGTAATTATATTGAAAACTGCTTTCTGTCAATAAGTATTGGAATTTTAAAAGAAAACTGAGGCGGGAGATACTGCACTTGCCTCAGAGTGCCCTTGTTAGATACTCGTGCGGGAGGCGGGCCATTGGGGACTCGTGGTTCTGCAAAGGACAGTGGTACCACACGGGTGAAGTAGCATTAGGAACTCCTGTCTACCACTGACTGGGCAGGCTGGGCTTGCCAGACCACGGTCCACCAACTGACCCGCTGCTTCTTCCGGTGTGTCGGATACACTGGTGTTCTCTGTCAGACCCCGGGTCCCCGCTGGCACTCCTACCAGTCTACTTGTGTGCCTCATGTTCTCCACCTATACCGCATTATCCTTTAGACCAGGGGTGTCCAATCATGTGCCATGGAGGGCCAAAACTCCGCAGGTTTTCTCTTCTAACCTGTCGTTTCAGCAGGTGTTTTCACTAATCAGCAATCAGTGGGAAGAAATTCAGTGGAATCTGCTGTTGAAGACACTGGTTGGAGGTAAAGCCTGCAGGGTCTTGGCCCTCCATGGCACACAATCGGGCCCCCCTGCTTTAGACCTATGAAATAACGGCAACGTAATGGTATAATTTTTTAAGCATTAAATCTTCAGCATTATCTTTTCTAGTCAAATATGTTGCTTTTCACTTTGTTGTTTTGTTCACTGAGCATTTTGGCTACTGGTCGTGATGCCACATATTATCCAATCAGTATGGCGTCAATCTGAAATCCCTCCACACTCCCTGAAATCAGGGCAGGAGACGGGGTGGTGGCTAAACTTTTTTCACATTGTCATAATGGGGTATTGTGTGTAGAATTTTGAGGAAAAATTCAATTCAATCCATTTTGGAATAAGGCTGTGTAACATTACAAAATGTGGAAAAGTGAAGCGCTGTGAATGCTTTCTAGATGCAGCATAAGTAGAAGCATGCAGTGGTGATTTCCTCATCTCAAATAGTTTATTGAAACTGATAGAAAAATTCCATATTATCTACATTATTATTATTTTAATAATGTATTATTATATTTGAGAAGTATTATGCCTTTCATATGCCATGTTTAATGTTTATATATTCATTCCATGTGGAATAAGTTCATATATTCTTGGCATGTTTCTGTGAGCAATTTCAGAGAGCTCAGACTGAAGATCAGTTCAAGATCAGTACATGTGTAAGGATTGATCTAAGACACTTTTTATAATCTCTTTGACATGTCCTGTTTTGGGTCACAGGAATGCACAGGAACTCCTCAGCTTATATAGATTAGTGTTTTATGGACATTCTGTTAGATTTACATTCTTGTCTCCAGAGTGTCTGTGACGTTTCCCCGGATAAGCTTTATCAGGACTGTCCCATTCTGTCCCTTCCCTTATCCTCATCCTCCCTCTCCTTTCTCATATATACAGTGTGGTAAAAAAGTATTTAGTCAGCCACCAATTGTGCAAGTTCTCCCACTTAAAAGATGAGAGAGGTCTCCAATTTTCATCATAGGTATACCACAACTATGAGAGACAAAATAAGAAAAAAAAATCCAGAAAATCACATTGAAGGATTTTTAATGAATTAATTGCTAAATTCCTCGGTAAAATAAGTATTTGGTCAATAATAAAAGTTCATCTCAATACTTTCTTTATACCCTTTGTTGGCAATGACAGAGGTCAAACGTTTTCTGTAAGTTTTCACAAGGTTTTCACACACTGCTGCTGGTATTTTGGCCCATTCCTCCATGCAGATCTCCTCTAGAGCAGTGATGTTTTGGGGCTGTCGCTGGGCAACATAGACTTTCAACTCCCTCCAAAGATTTTCTATGGGGTTGAGATCTGGAGACTGACTAGGCCACTCCAGGACCTTGAAATGCTTCTTACGAAGCCACTCCTTCGTTGCCCGGGTGATGTGTTTGGGATCATTGTCATGCTGAAAGACCCAGCCACGTTTCATCTTCAATGCCCTTGCTGGTGGAAGGAGGTTTTCACTCAAAATCTCACGATACATGGCCCAATTCATTCTTTCCTTTACACGGATCAGTCGTCCTGGACCCCTTGCAGAAAAACAGCCCCAAAGTATGATGTTTCCACCCCAATGCTTCACAGTAGGTATGGTGTTCTTTCTCCTCCAAACACGACAAGTTGAGTTTTTACCAAAAAGTTCTATTTTGGTTTCATCTGACCATATGACATTCTCCCAATCCTCTTCTGGATCATCCAAATGCTCTCTAGCAAACTTCAGATGGGCCTGGACATGTACTGGCTTAAGCAGGGGGACACGTCTGGCACTGCAGGATTTGAGTCCCTGGCGGCGTAGTGTGTTACTGATGTAGCCTTTGTTACTTTGGTCCCAGCTCTCTGCAGGTCATTCACTAGGTCCCCCCATGTGGTTCTGGGATTTTTGCTCACCGTTCTCGTGATAATTTTGACCCTATGGGGTGAGATCTTGCGTGGAGCCCCAGATCGAGGGAGATTATCAGTGGTCTTGCACTGCGGCAGCACAGTTTACCCTTGGCCGGGGGATTGTGGGGATCGTGGGTTCGATCCCAGCCCCCGACCAACAGTGATCTGTGTGGAGTTTGCATGTTCTCCCCGTGTTGCGTGGGTTTACTCCGGGATTTCTCCGGTTTCCTCCCACATGCCAAAAACATGCATGTTAGGTTAATTGGCTGAAATTGTCCCTAGATATCTGTTTCCTATAGGCCCTTAGAATAGAGGGTTGGTATTAATGAAAGCGCTTTGAGTGGTCTTTGTGACTAGAAAAGCGCTATATAAGTGCAGGTTAGTTAGTTAGTTAGTATGGCTTTCATTTTCTAATAATTGCTCCCACAGTTGATTTCTTCACACCAAGCTGCTTACCTATTGCAGATTCAGTCTTCCCAGCCTGGTGCAGGTCTACAATTTTGTTTCTGGTGTCCTTTGACAGCTCTTTGGTCTTGGCCATAGTGGAGTTTGGAGTCTGGCTGTTTGAGGTTGTGGACAGGTGTCTTTTATACTGATAGCGAGTTCAAACAGGTGCCATTAATACAGGTAACAAGTGGAGGACAGAGGAGCCTCTTAAAGAAGAAGTTACAGGTCTGTGAGAGCCAGAAATCTTGCTTGTTTGTAGGTGACCAAATACTTATTTTACTGAGGAAGTTACCAATTAATTCATTAAAAATCCTTCAACGTGATTTTCTGGATTTTTTTTTTCTCATTTTGTCTCTCATAGTTGAGGTATACCTATGATGAAAATTGGAGACCTCTCTCATCTTTTAAGTGGGAGAACTTGCACAATTGGTGGCTGACTAAATATTTTTTTGCCCCACTGTATATACTGTATATATATATATATATAAATACACACTACCGTTCAAAAGTTTGGGGTCACCCAGACAGTTATTTTGTGTTTTCCATGAAAAGTCACACTTATTTACCACCATGAGTTGTAAAATGAATAGAAAATATAGTCAAGACATTGGCAAGGTTAGAAATAATGATTTGTATTTGAAATAATAATTTTTTCCTTCAAACTTTGCTTTTGTCAAAGAATCCTCCATTTGCAGCAATTACAGCATTGCAGACCTAACATGATTGCACAAGGGTTTTCTAATCATCCATTAGCCTTCTGACGCAATGAGCAAACACATTGTACCATTAGAACACTCGAGTGATAGTTGCTGGAAATGGGCCTCTATACACCTATGTAGATATTGCACCAAAAACCAGACATTTGCAGCTAGAATAGTCATTTACCACATTAGCAATGTATAGAGTGTATTTCTGATTAGTTTAAAGTTATCTTCATTGAAAAAAAGTGCTTTTCTTTCAAAAATAAGGAAATTTCTAAGTGAGCCCAAACTTTTGAACGGTAGTGTATATATATATCAGACCTAACGAAATGAATCCTTTAGGGATTCTAGGTGTGTAATGCCATGCTTTGTAATCTCTCCCCCAAAGTGGCCATTGGGGTGACAACTTATAGATCTTTGTAATAAATGTACATAAATCCAACTTTCCGCCTGATTTTTGACTTTTAATAATTTAACTTTTTTCGAAGGGTGGCCCTCAGGTCATTGAGGTTGTGGGGTGCAGGGTTACGAGCCTCTATATGGTGACTCAGCTGATCCCTTAGGTTTTCTATTGGATTCAGGTCTGGAGAAAGTGCAGGCCACTGCACTTGAGGTACCCCAGCCTCCAGCAGCCATTCCATAATGATGTGACCTCGATGAGCTGGAGCGTTGTCGTCCCTGAAGATGAAATCTGGCCTGTGTTGTTCAGGCAGGGGCACAATGATTGGATTAATGATGTTATTCAGGTAGTATTTGCTTGTCACTGTACCATTCACAAGGTTATAGGGTAGTTCTGTATTGACTAGACACACCTGCCCAGACTGTAACATGGTGACAACAGTGGCAGATGCATAGTGCTCTCCTTGATGTTTCCAACATCATTGGCAGACATCATTTCTGCTCACTGTGATTCAACTTTCATCAGAGAACAGCACTGAGGCCCAATGGTCCCTTGTCCAGTGTAAATGCTCCCTGTCCCATGCAAATGATGATGCCTGTGCCTGGTGGTGTGGTCAGGTGCCCTTGCAGGTCCTCTAGCACGCAGACTACGCTGATGTAAATGGTTTTGAATGGTCTGACATGACACTTGGGTGCCTCTCACCTCCCTTAAATTTGCTTGGAGTTGAATTGTATTCATCATCCGGGTCCGCGGGATGTGGCCAAAGGGTGTCCACTTCTATGCCTTTCTGTTACTCTTCCAGTCTCTCTGTATCTCTGTTGCAACCTGCTGATGACACTCTTTGACACTCTAAGTTCAGTGGCCATTTCCCTCTGAGAACATCCTGCTTGAAGCCTCGCAATTCGCAAAAGTGTCATCTTGGTCTCATGATGTCAGAATGTGAACAGCATGATGAAGAAGACTGTTTAAATACCAATTCTAATTGAACCAGAAAATGTCTTGGTCGATTCATGGATCAAACACCTGTTGTGAATTTTGCCATTAAGCACCTTGTTAGAGAACAGTTAGGCAAAAAGTACTGAAACACTGAGCAGTTTGACATGTGCAATCAAAAGGTTAGAGAAGTCTAAATTAAGTTCACCTGAAGAGGTTATAGTGCATTTTAGGTGCATCCTGAAATTTCACCCAAAAGTCAAATATCCCTAACATTTGGTGAGTGGTGTACAGTGGGGCAAAAAAGTATTTAGTCAGCCACCGATTGTGCAAGTTCTCCCACTTAAAAGATGAGAGAGGTCTCCAATTTTCATCATAGGTATACCTCAACTATGAGAGACAAAATGAGGGAAAAAAAATCCAGAAAATCACATTGAAGGATTTTTAATGAATTAATTGGTAAATTCCTCGGTGAAATAAGTATTTGGTCAATAACAAAAGTTCATCTCAGTACTTTGTTATATACCCTTTGTTGGCAATGACAGAGGTCAAACGTTTTCTGTAAGTCTTCACAAGGTTTTCACACACTGTTGCTGGTATTTTGGCCCATTCCTCCATGCAGATCTCCTATAGAGCAGTGATGTTTTGGGGCTGTCGCTGGGCAACACGGACTTTCAACTCCCTCCAAAGATTTTCTATGGGGTTGAGATCTGGAGACTGGCTAGGCCACTCCAGGACCTTGAAATGCTTCTTACGAAGCCACTCCTTTGTTGCCTGGGCGGTGTGTTTGGGATCATTGTCATGCTGAAAGACCCAGCCACATTTCATCTTCAATGCCCTTGCTGATGGAAGGCGGTTTTCACTCAAAATCTCACGATACATGGCCCCATTCATTCTTTCCTTTACACGGATCAGTCGTCCTGGTCCCTTTGCAGAAAAACAGCCCCAAAGTATGATGTTTCCACCCCTCATGCTTCACAGTAGGTATGGTGTTCTTTCTCCTCCAAACATGACAAATTGAGTTTTTACAATAAAGTTCTATTTTGGTTTCATCTGACCATATGACATTCTCCCAATCTTCTTCTAGATCATTCAAATGCTCTCTAGCAAACTTCAGACGGGCATGGACATGTACTGGCTTAAGCAGGGGGACACGTCTGGCACTGCAGGATTTGAGTCCCTGGCGGCGTAGTGTGTTACTGATGGTAGCCTTTGTTACTTTGGTCCCAGCTCTCTGCAGGTCATTCACTAGGTCCCCCTGTGTGGTTCTGAGATTTTTGCTTTCCGTTCTCGTGATCATTTTGACCCCACGGGGTGAGATCTTGCATGGAGCACCAGATTGAGGGAGATTATCAGTGGTCTTGTATGTCTTCCATTTTCTAATAATTGCTCCCACAGTTGATTTCTTCACACCAAGCTGCTTACCTATTGCAGATTCAGTCTTCCCAGCCTGGTGCAGGTCTACAATTTTGTTTCTGGTGCCCTTTGACAGCACTTTGGTCTTGGCCATAGTGGAGTTTGGAGTCTGACTGTTTGAGGTTGTGGACAGGTGTCTTTTATACTGATAAAGAGTTCAAACAGGTGCCATTAATACAAATAACGAGTGGAGGTTCTGGCTTTCAGGCGGGCGAGGTTGAAAAGCCTGCCGTCAGATCTTGTGTGCAGGTAGATTCCCTCTGTTGCTGTGTTGAAGGCATGCCTCAGGAGCAGAGCAAAGAAAATCCCAAAGAGGGTTGGCGCAAGTACACAGCCCTGCTTCACTCCGCTGCGTATGTTGAATGGCTCTGAGACGTTGCCATTGTGCTGCACTATCCCCTGCATGTTGGTGTGAAACGATTCGATGAGGCTTTGCAACTTTGGTGGGCATCCTATCTTTGGCAGGATCTTGAAAAGGCCCTCTCTGCTGACCAGATCGAATGCTTTGGTGAGGTCGATGAAGGCGACGTACAGGGACATGTTCTGTTCTCTGCATTTCTCCTGGAGTTGGCGGATGGAGAATATCATGTCTACTGTCGATCACTCAGCGCGGAAGCCACACTGAGACTCAGGGTAGACACGTTCGGCAAGTTTCTGTAGACGAACGAGAACAACTCGTGCGTAGACTTTGCCAACAACGCTGAGGAGGGAGATGCCCCTGTAGTTGTTGCAGTCGCTTCTGTCCCCTTTGTTTTTGTAGAGGGTGATGATCTTGGCGTCCCTCATGTCCTGTGGTACGGCACCTTCCTTCCAACACTGGCAGAGGACGTCATGCAATGGCAGCAGTAGGGCGGTCTTGCAGTGCTTGATCAGGTCAGGGGGTATGCCGTCGTTGCCGGGTGCCTTGCCAGCGGCCAAGCTATCAATGGCCTTGCTGAGTTCGTCGATGGTTGGCTCGGCGTCAAGTTCGTCCATGGATGGCAGGCAGTCGATGGCATGTGGTGTCACGGTGTTCTGTCTGGAGTAGAGGTCGGAGTAGTGTTCCACCCATCTCTCCATCTGCTTGTTCTTTTCTGTGATCATCTCCCCAGTGGAGGATTTGAGGGGGGCCGTCTTGCTCTGAGCCGGACCAAGTGCTTTCTTGATGCCATCGTACATACCACGGATGTTTCCTGTTATGGCAGCGGTTTGAATGTCTTGGCTGAGCTAAGTCCAGTACTCGTTGGCACAGCGCCGAGCAGTCTGCTGAACTTTGCTTCTCGCAGCCCTGAGAATCTGGAGATTCTTCTCGTTTGGGTACTTCTTGTACTCAGCAAGTGCTGAGCGCTTGGCTTCAATGACGGGGGTCATCTCTGTCAACTTGGCATCAAACCAGTCCTGTGACTTCGAGGTCTTCCTCCCAAAGGTAGCCAAGGCTGTGCGGTGGATGGTGTTTCACAGCTCTTCCCACTTCTGCTTTGCAGATTCTCCTTCTTTTGGTACACCAAGTTCCTTCTCAAAGGTGGAGGCAAACTGCTCAACAAGTTCTGGTTGAGCCATCTTGCTGGTGTCAATCCATGCCTTTCCAGGCCTTCTAGCACGATGGAATTTCTTCAGCTGCAGCTTGACCTTGCAACACACCAATGAATGGTCTGTGTCGCAATCTGCACTCTGGAACGAACGGGTGATTAGCACGTTCTTCAGTGAGGTGCGCCTGGTCAGGATCAAGTCCAGCTGGTGCCAGTGCTTTGAGTGCGGATGTTGCCAGGAAACCTTGTGTTGGGGCTTGGTCTTGAAGAACGAGTTTGTGATGCACAGATCGTGATATGTGCAGAACTCGAGCAGCCGCTGTCCGTTGTTGTTCATTCTTCCCACACCAAAAGGTCCAAGACAGGAGGGCCAGGAGTCGTGGTCAGCACCCACTCTGGCATTGAAGTCTCCAAGGAGAATGAGTTGTTCAGAGTTGGGGATGATCCTGACAGTTGTTGCGAGATTCTCGTAGAACTCATCTTTTGCCTCTGGTGTGGCTGTCTGTGTTGGGGCATACACACTGACGAGGGTGACTGGGCCTTGAGTGGTGTTCAGGCGGAGGGTGAGAAGTTGTGCAGAGCCAGTGCTGCCCGGTTCCACCATCTTCAACAAGGTGTTCTTCACTGCGAAGCCCACTCCATGTTCCCTGTGTTCGTCACTGCCCTTTCCCTTCCAGTAGAACGTGTAGTCCTTCTCTCTCAGTGTGCCTGCGTCAGCCAACCATGTTTCCTGGAGAGTGGCGATATCCACTCCCAGTCTCTTCAGCTCATGATTGATGATGGCAGTCTTCCTGGTGTCGTTGATGTCCTTGAGGTTAGCAGCGAGTCCTGTCATCATAGTGCGGACGTTCCAAGTTCCCAGTTTTAGAGTTGGTCTCTTTTGTTTTATTGTCTTGCCTGGTGCGAAGGTTCTCAGCCTGCTGTTCGGACTTCTCCTCATCCCCATGCACCCAATGAGGAAAGCAAGCTGTGGCGGGACAACACCTTATTGGCTGGGGGCTGCCCAGCTTGAGGCGGGTGGTAGCTGTCCAGTGAGATCCGATGATCCCTCCCACCGTCGGGAACAACCCCTGGCACCACGCTCTACGCCAATTGAGTGGTGGCTTATAACCGGTAACTGTCATTCCCCGTGTTTTGTCTACGCCAAAGGCGAAGCTGGAGTGTCCTCTCCAGTGATCCGGTGTTCTACCTTCCAGCGTTGGGCGTTGGTAGGATTCAAGCCTGGGCAGGAAGATATGGAGGACAAGATGTTGCTCATGCAGCTTGTCCCCCCTCTCCACTTGATGAATCCAAAGGAACAGCAGGGCTGCTACAGTTTTGCACCAGCGCCGTTGCAGGAGCTGTCAGAACGATGTTGAGCACAACATAGAACTGCCTTAGGGGCTCCGACTCTAGATTTTTCCTCAGGGTTGACTCCCAAAGCCTTTCCCGTAACCGGGTATACCGCAAGGCAGCGGAGGTTTGAAATCAGGGTTTACCTTCCCCTAGATGGGCTACCTTCCCAGGTTGATGAGCCACCATCTACCCGAAGCATCTGGTTTTAAGGCGCCAGAGATCCGCCTTCGCGCTTCTCCTATTAGTAAAAGCAGTTCCGCCAGGCTTAGAGACTAAACCACACGGGCAGGCTAGGAGTTGGACTTAGTTGTCAGAGGCTTTTCGAGATGCACGCCATAAGGAGCATTTTTTGAGCACTGGGAGCTTAACCCCAGTGCTGCTCCTGGCTATGACAACCTTGGAACCCAACTTTATTTATATAGCGCCATTTCACAACAACAGTCATCTCATATTACTTTCAACTGTAGGGGAAACCCTCACAACTGCAGAAACACTCCAGCAGTCAGGCGATCCCCTATGAGCAAGTGCTTGGCGACAGTGGAGAGGAAAAACTCCCTTTTAACAGGAAGAAACCTCCAGCAGAACCAGGCTCAGGGAGGGGCAGTCATCTGCTGCGACTGGCTGGAGGGTGAGGGGATAGAGAAGATGAAAAGAACAGACATGTAGAGAGCAAACAGCACGATGGGGACTCAATCTATGGGAGAGAACAAACAGATGTTAATGATCACCAGAGAAATGTAGCTCATTTGCAATAATTAAAAATATTTTAAAAATCAAAGGAAAGATGACGGGAAATTATTGAAGCAAAAATACAAAGACGGAAGAAAAAAAAGATGCCAGTTTATGACACAAAAGTCACAAATTCAAGAAAATAATGTCAATCTATGAGCAAATTTTTTTCACGAAGTTTCAAATTTTATATTAAAAGTCTATAATTTAAAAAAGAATAAAAAAACATAAGTAAAAGTAGATAATTTATGGGACTTCCGGTCTGGACGCCATGGCGACTGCAGCTTAACACTGAAGTTCTCAGACCCAATCCAGGATAACACCTTGAAAATCAAACTTAACGGATTTTTGGAGGAGTGAAAGTCAAAAGACAAAATCATCATGTCTAAAGGAAAACAGAAGAAACTGAAATTCTCCAGGCCAGGACACGTATCGGCCGGAGAATCCGAACTGGAAGATCTCCGTTCAGAAGACGAGGAACTGGTGATAGCTAACAAAAGGGTTAGCCTGAAATCACTATTTGAGGAGCTACGACGATTTCGCCGAGATGTTACGGCCGAATTTCGGGAATTCAGAGAAGAATTGAAAAGGACAAACAGCAGAGTGGACCAGGCCGAGAACCGAATCTTGGAAACAGAGGATCGAATAAAAGTTCTCGAAGATTCTGTGCTGGACCTACGCAAAAGACAAGCAGCTATAGAGGCTAAGCTAACCGACCAAGAAGGAAAACAAAGAAGAGACAACATAAGAATTCATGGTCTGATAGAAGGAACCGAAAATGGTTTTAACTCAATGGCAGAATGCGTGGAATCCTTACTAAGAGAGAAATTGGATATTCCACAAACCACCGACTTGAAGATAGAAAAGGCACATCGTTCATTAGCCGCTAGGCCGGCGGTGGAAGCGCCCCCACGTTCGGTGTTGGTAAGATTTTCCAATTTCAAAATAAAACAAGAGGTTGTAAGACTGGCCTGGCAGAAAAAAGGATTTATGCACCAGGAGAGAAAAGTCTACGTGGAACACGATTACGCCCTGGAGGTCCTTAAAAAGCGCAGGGAATACGATGACGCGAAAAAGGTGTTAAGAGAGAAGAAATTGCACTTTCAGACACCATTTCCTGCGAAGTTAAGGGTCTTCTACGGCGATGAAACGTGTCTCTATAATTCGGCGGAAGAAGCAACAGCTGACATGGTGAAAAGAGGCCTCCCGGTAACGGTATTTAAACCCGCAGCAGACCCGAGTGAGAAGATCAAAGCGCAAACATGGACAACACAAAGACCTTCAAAATCCACGGACCAGCAGCGGGAAACCCAGCACCAGAGCGTCGCGGATAAACTATCCATTTTCAGGTTGGAATAGCGACCTTTTTTTTTTTTTTTTTTTTTTTCTTTTCTCTTGAATCAATCCGCACATCCAACCCCCCTCATACAAGGTAACAAACATTAAAGGAGATGCATATTCAGCATGTGGTAAAACATTTCATGGAACAATCATATTATTTGAAACAAATAAGTCTTTGTAATAAAAAAAAAAAAAAAAAAAAAACTTGTTAAAATAGAAATTTGACAATAATCCACATGTTCTCCTCATACTAACAAATACTGTTTTTGCGTGAATGTTTGATGTGATGGGGGTGGGAGGGTGCACACAATTTCACAGGGTTTAGGCATAAAAGGAAAAAAAAAAAATCATTACAAGTTTGGATTGGGTTCTGAAACTCACGTTAAAAGCATGGGACTACTTTCAGTGGTAAGAGAGGGCCCTCAACACGTAACAGAGTTTGAGGATTTTCCCTCAGAGCCTTCACTCCATCAAGGCTCTTACAGGGTCTTTAAAAAGACCTCAGCTCAGGAAGTTCTTATGACAGCTTTTTGTTTTAAAGTTTTTTACACTATGTTCTTAATGTTTTTCTTGTTTTTAATGTTCTTTCAGTTTCTGAGTAGCACAAAAGAGGGCCACCACACAGTTATACTAAACAAAACAACACAATGGAGAAACAGGGTGTAACCAAAATAATTTCATATAATGTAAAAGAAATCCTGAATCCAGTTAAAAGATCCAAGATTCTAGGCAAAATGAAAAAAGACAAAGCAGGAATAATACTTTTACAAGAAACCCACCTAACAGACGTGGAACACAATAAACTCAGTAGACAAGGGTTTAAAATGATCTCTTCATCTTCATATAAATCAGGGAGGAGGAGGGGAGTAGCGACATTGATATCAACCAAAATTACATTTGAAAAAAAATCAGAACACAAAGATAAAGAAGGGAGATACAGTTTGGTAACTGGGCGGCTAGAGGGAGAAGATATCACCCTGCTGAATGTGTATGCTCCCCCAGGGGCTAACTGGAAATTTTATAAAAATGTATTCGACCTAATGATAAAAATACAACCTATTGAGTTTTGAGAGCTTCATTGACCTCTGTCTTCTGAAATTAACGTTCAAATGTTTCCATAAATCAGCACCCGAGCCACTTGCTGGTTTCGTCCAAAGACAGGACAGCAGCAGAGCCACCAGGAGTTCTGTTAACAATAACTGTAAAATATTCCACCGCAGAACCACATTTGGACAAACAGCTTTCTCTATAAAGGGCAGTCACATCTGGAACACAATGCCAAATGAAATTAAAATAATAACGGACTTTAAAACATTCACTAAAAATGTTAAAAACTGGCTGAAAAATAAACAAGAATGTACTCATGTATGAATTATTTGTCTGCAAAGTGAGAGTGAATGAAGGGAAGGAATAAATGTGTTTGTTTATAGTGAGTGACGGAGGGAGGAAGGCCTGAAATAGGCAAATGTGAGTTATGTTATATGTGTTAAATGTGAGTCAGGCTGTTATATTTGTGTATTTATAATATTTATGTTAAAGGTGAGTCAGGCTGTTATATTTGTGTATTTATAATATTTATAATATTTATAATTGTGTATTTATAATTTTTCTGCATTGATGTATGTGGTTATTGTGTATATTTTTATCTTGATTCTTTTTTCTAAAGCCCATCCAGGGACAAGAGTTGCAAATTAGCTAATAGCTATACACTCTATGTGCAACACATCAGATTGATTGTCTTTGATTAATTGTCTATGTTTATTGCACTGTCCCTGTCAAATAAACTAATCTACTACTACTACTAACTAAAGCTCAAGGTTTAGTGATATGTGGTGGGGACTTCAATCTTAGACTGAATCCATACTGGGATGCTTCTGGTAATTCCCCACATCAAAATAACACCCAAAACAGGAAGACTCGGATGCTACTAAAAGAATTGGGAATCTGTGACGTGTGGAGGGAACTCAACCCCAGTGTAAAAGACTATACATTTTACTCAACTCCACATTCATCTTACTCAAGGATTGACTATTTTTTTATGTTTAATAGAGACATTGGAAGAGTAAAAACATGTAAAATAGGACTGATGGATCTCTCCGACCACAGTCCGATCTACATGGACTTAAATATCCAAAAATACACAAATAATACATTTTCTTGGAGGTTAAATTCAAATGTCCTGAAAGGACCATTGAAAGATGAATTGGAATCAGATATTCTCAGATATTTGGAAGATAACGATAATGGAGAAGTATCCCCTTTAATACTGTGGGATGCATGTAAAGCTGTAATAAGAGGAAAGATTATTGCAAAACTGGCAACCCAAAAGAAACTAAGACAAGAAAAACTATCCACATTAGAGTCAGAACTTAGGAACCTAGAAAAAGAACACAAAGGCAACACTCATTCTACTGACTCGCTCAAGATTAAGGAAATTAAAAACCAAATAAATGAGATCTACACAATAGAAATCCAGAAGAAACTTACATTTCTGAAACAAAAATACTATGAAGCAGGCAGTAAATCGGCAAAATTGCTAGCCTATAAATTGAGGAAACATCAAACAGAAAGAGCAATCTACAAAATCAGAGACCCAGTATCAAAGGAAATAAAATTCAGAATTCAGGATATTCTTAAAAACTTCGAGAATTACTATAAGAACTTATACTCCCACAAAAAACATAAAAACGCATCCGAGGCATTCCTAAACACATTAAACCTTCCCCAACTTACGGAGTCACAAAATAAAACACTACTGTCAGAAATACATCCTAAAGAATTGGAAAAAGCAATTATGAAACTTAAAGCTAACAAATCCCCAGGAGCTGATGGCTATACAGCAGAGTGGTACAAAACCTTTAAACAGCAACTATCTCCTCTCCTCCTGAAAACATTTAATTATGTCCTCCACACAGGGGAAATCCCCCCCTCCTGGAGAGAAGGGGTCATTGCAGTTATACCTAAACCTGAAAAGGATAAACTAGAGTGCTCCAACTACAGACCAATCAGTGTACTAAATCAGGACTATAAGCTTTTTACCATTATCCTTGCCAAAAGGTGAGAAAATATACTGACAGACCTAATTCATTTAGACCAAACAGGTTTTATAAGACAAAGACAGACACAAGACAACATTCGACGCACTTTACACATAATTCATCATATAAAAAAATATAACTTAAATGCAGTCATATTGGGATTAGATGCTGAAAAAGCATTTGATTCGGTTGACTGGTCTTTTCTATATAGAATCTTATCCAGTTTCAATTTTCATAACAACTTCATTAGAACTATACAGGCATTATATAAAAAACCAACAGCTAAAATAAGGATTAACGGTAATTTATCATCATCTTTTGAACTGGAAAGAGGATGTCGTCAGGGCTGCCCCCTGTCTCCACTGCTCTTTGCAATCTTCATAGAACCTCTGAGCCAATGGATAAGACAAAACCAAAAAATTCAAGGTATTACACTTGGTCAGAAGGAACATAAAATAGCACTCTTTGCTGATGACATTTTAATATACCTAGGGCAGCCGGACACTTCTTTACCAGAACTAACCTCAGTTTTTTCAGAGTATGGAGATTTATCGGGGTACAAATTAAATATGCATAAAACCCAAGTTTTAACATTCAACTATGACCCAAATCATTATTCACTAAGCAAACTCAAAACTAACTGGGAGTCGGAATCTATGAAATATCTGGGGGTCAATATCCCGAAACAACTCAACAAAATTATATCACTAAACTATGATCCACTGGTGACAAAAAAAAAATCTGACCTAGCAAGATGGAATATGATACCATTCTTGGGTACTGCACAAAGAATTGAAGCAGTCAAAATGAATATACTTCCACGTCTTCTATACCTTTTCCAAACAATACCGGTAGAACCTCCCAAAAAAACATGGCAGGAGCTGGACAGAAGGATCTCAAGATTCATATGGCAGGGCAAGAGACCTAGAATCAGATATAGAACCCTACAGCTAAACAAAGACAAAGGTGGGCTCGCGCTGCCAAATATCAGGGACTACTTTAAAGCCGCACAAATTAAAACTTTAGTAGAGATATGTAACCCAGTCTACACTGCACAATGGAAGATCGAATGCCAAATAACAAGTGACATCCCCCTACAGGCGATAATAGGGAACAATGTCTTACCTAAGCTTTTGAATAACACTAACCCGTGGATAGAGACCCCGCTAAAAATTTGGTTTAAGATAGTCAGAGAGAATCAAACTAAAGAGCCCTATCGACTTCTGCAATGGATCGCCTATGATCAGGACTTTACTCCTAATAAAACAGACACCAGATTTAAAAAGTGGAAGGAGAAAGGGCTGATAAAATATTACGATTTTTTTAAAGGGCAAATCTTAAGAAGTTTTGAAGATTTGAAAAAACAAGGCCTAATAAATCAAGACCTTTACAGGTTCTTCCAGCTTAGACACCACATAAACAATATACTTAAAAAGGAGGTTTTGGAAAGGGCCCAGTCAGGTGTTCTGAAGGTCTTCTTAATGGCATATAAAGGGATCCCAGGGATCAGATACATTTCTAAAATATACCAAGGTCTTCAAGACTTAAAAGGAGACAACACATCTTATATAAAAGAGAGATGGGGAAAAAGAGGGGAATTTCACTTTACAACTGGAAATATGGGAAAAGCTAAATAAACAGCAATGGAAAAGTACCTCATCCCTGCAGTGGAGAGAATTTGGATGGAAAAACTTGGCAAGATTTTTCAGAACACCTGCACAAAACAAATTTACCCATAAGGGATTGAACTGTTGGCGCTTGTGTGGTGAAAAGACTGCAAATCATTTTCATGTGTTTTGGTCATGCCCAGTTATCCACCAATATTGGACCAAGGTACAGACAATATTGGGGAAAATATTCAAAATAACAGTTCCCTTTTCTTTTGTAACTTTGTATTTGGGTTTACTACCGGACTCACTGGAAAGACGAGGAGAAAAATACTTATTCAATGTTTTAATATTGGCAAGCAAAAAAGCTCTAACTAAAAAATGGATGTTGAAGGACTGTCCTACACCTGAAGATTGGACTAACGTGATCCAAGACATTTACTCGATGGAAAAGTTGACATTCGCACTGAGACAGGACATGGATGTGTTCATGAACTTTTGGCAACCCTGGACCGCATATGTGTCTTCCATTAGATCTAATCTTTGACAAATACCATTTCAATAATGGTTCCGCCCTTTGTTCCAACACTACTCAGATGCTCTTTTATCTTTATTTACTTACTTTTTCTTTTTGTTTGTTTTTTACTGGTTTGTTTGTTTTTTTTGTTATTTGTTTCTTGTTTTTTTTTCTCTTTAATTTCACTTTTTCTTTCACTTTAAAAAAAAAAAAAAGGGGTGTTGTAAGAATTAATCTTCCAATGTTGTCAGATATCAGAAAATAAGGGAACATGTGATGAAAATGTAAACACTGCATTGCTGTAACGACCTGTATACCCTTTACAAAAACTTAAATAAAAAAAAAAAAAAAGTAGATAATTTATGAGAACTCTCCACATTCACAGAAATTTTTTTTCCACATTTTCAATTAAAAAAAATCTCTAATTTATTTGGTTGAGTCACCTGAAACTGTACACAAGTAAACGTAGGTTATCATTATATAGTAGTGCATGCCCATAGAAAGCAAGTGTTCTTGTCTGAAAACAGGTAGCCCAGTTAGGCTTTCCAGGCCCAAATATAGGCTGTGTTTGAAAGTGGAATACAAAGAGGTGGAGGCTATATGTAGGCACTCACATGTTAGACTTTGACAAATACAAAAGGGACTGAACGGCATTATTGAAAAGGAATGGGACATCCAATATTAGCGACTGTTTCGGAACCCTTGTTTATATTTTGTCAGATCACTTATTTCTGTGATCTTTTATGACTTATATTCATCGGTGTTGCATCTTGCGCTTGGGGAATGGGAGTTGTTCATTCATCATTATAATTGTTTTAGTTTACACTAGTGCATACCCATGCATGCCCGTAGAAACCCGTGCATGCCCATAGAGGGGATGCATTGGAACAGAATTCTTGCCAGTTACAGGACAGTTGGTATAGCAACACAGCACTAAGTGGCAATCACATGTGACGGCTTTTGTATGCAGCAAAACATAAAAATCACACAAAATATGCCCTGCCATCTGGGGCTGTTTGCCCCTGCTTGTTTCTTCTTCTCCTGCCTGTCACTGTTCTGTGTTATGTTGCTTACCTGTGTCTATATATGTCTTGTAGGGAGTCATGTGCTCTGTCTATGTGCTGTCATATAGACATCATCTGGTGGGTCTTCTTCTTTGTTTAGACCACTGAAGGGTCTCCTCCTGTCTCAGACAGCTGTGTTGTTCACAGTCATGCGTGCGGCGTACTGGTGGAACTTGAGGTGTTTCATGTTAACGGCATCCCTTCTGACGTGCAGCAGTTCTTCTCATTCTATTGCTCTCCATCTGGTGGGTCTTCTTCGTTCAGACCACTGATTGAGGGATAGGTATGTCATAATTCCAGTTCATGGGCATGATCCTGAAAAAGTGGCTTTCAACCCTGTTCAGGAAGGCCCGTGCATGCCTGTAGAAACCAAAAAACTGGAGCATCCAGAGAAAATCAGCGCTTTGCTTGGCATTTTACACATTTGTAGTGTAGACTGGCATTCGTCAAGGTTACACATTTGCCGTCATGTAGGCATGGCGAGTCGTCCTATGATGCCTGAGTTCATAGGACGCGCTATGATGATGAGGCAGAGATCATTGGCCACGTCCTATGATGTCCTAGAAATGTGCTTTAAAGTCTCTCATACCCTATGCTGGAGAAGAGTGTCCTCCTGTCTCAAGACGGGTGCGATGTACAGGTACATCTCAAAAAATTAGAATATCATGAAAAAGTTCAATATTTTTTGTCACTCATTTCAGATAGTGAAACCCATATATTATATAGATTCATTACACAGAGAGTGATTTATTTCAAAAGTTTATTTAATTTTGATGATTATGGCTTAATGCCCATGAAAACCCCAAATTCAATTTCTCAAAAAATTAGACTATTACATAAAATTAATTTTAAAAAAAAAGTTTTTAAATAGAAATGTTGGCCGACTGAAAAGTATGTCCATGTACACACTCAGTGCTTGGTCTGGGCAAATTTTGGATTAATTACTGGATCAATGTGGCGTGGCATGGAGGTGATCAGCCTGTGGCACTGCTGAGGTGTTCTGAAGGTCCAGGTTACTTCATGCTCACAGGATGAGCATGAAGTAATAATTCCATGGATTCCATGGTCGATAATTCCATGGATTCACTGGATGCTAATGTCAAGGATGTTGTAAATCTTGTCATCATTTTGGGTAAATATAAGATAAGATAAGATAAGCCTTTATTAGTCCCACAACGGGGAAATTCCAGGATTGCAACAGCACAGGGATAGCAACACTCAGAGCAACAATCAGAAGGCAAGAAAAAAAACAAGCAAGCAAGAGCAGCTAATAAACATATGTACGTATTACTATAAAATATATATATACTGTATACACACACACACAGACACACAGTGCAGAGCATTGTAGCTAGATGGAATAAATATGTAAATATATAAACACACACAGTGCAGAGCATTGTTGCTAGATGGAATGAAACAGCATAACCGTCTACTTAGTTATCCTACATGGTATGATTATGTGCCCATACATATTCTCACCCTCCATAGCGACCGGTATGTTCCTAGTTGTATGCCGGAGGGGACCATTGTGTAAGTCTATTGCATCTTTTGCATTCAAAAAACTATTAGTTTGTTACGTCTTTTTGCTATCTCTGCGAGCATATCATATTCACTGCTGAACAAGGAAGAACACCAGCCCCTCCTTCAATTTATTTATGCTTGATTTTGTGAAATACTTCAGTTCACTACAAAAAAAATCAAAAATTTGAACAAAAATGCCAGACGTTTTCTTTGTATTTCAACAAACCCACTTTTTCTCAAACAAAAAACTCTCAAGTTGAAAGATCTGGTTGACTTTAAAACCGCAATAATAATGTTCAAAGTGAAGAATTTATCACTGCCCGCAAATATCCAAAAGTTGTTCCAAACAAGGGAGAAACGATATCACTTCAGAGGAACATGTATATTTCAAAAGCCTACAGTGAGAACAACCACCAAGCAACACTGTATTTCAGTGCAAGGAGTCAGATTATGGAACGATTTTGGACCTGAATTAAAATCATGTACAACGCTTGGACAATTTAAACAAAAACTAAAGGAAGAAATACTCCAAACATATTTACAAGACGACATGTAAACTCACATAACGATTGACATATCCAGCCTGTGTTGTGTTATAGCTTAGTTTTTCTTTTTTCTCTGTGACATTTTGTCTTAGATTTGTTTTGAATAGTAACCGCTTAACTTAGCTTAGCTTAGTATTCTTTTTTTTCTCTCAGTCATATTTTGTCTTAGCCTTGTTTTAAATTGTAATCACTCTTGTCTTGTTTTCTCTTTTTTCTCCTTTGAATTCTTGGATGGAATATGGGTGGGCAATATAAGCTGCGGCTTCAGCCATCACCCATTTCGGATAACTCACGTGGAGTTGTATAGAAGAAGGAGTCTTTGTCTAATTTGACCTTGCTGTTATATTATACAGTTTCTTTTAACCTGTACTGTACTATCCGAAATAAATTCATTCATTCATCCATTCATTCATTCATTCATTCAAGTTCTTCTATTTTTAAACTGTCTCTTGCCTTGTAGCGTTTTGTGCTCTTATGTTCAGTCAGATTTGTTATTAACTTTATTTTTCTTTGTGTTCATTCCACCATGGCTCCTACAATATTTCTGCTGCACTTTTTTCTCTCTTTCCCAGTCTTGTTTAGGACATTTTCCTGTGTTAAAAAAGCAATCCTTTTATGTCCGCATTCTCAGAGAAGCTCCTTGTATAAGTCCTCCCACGATCTTTAGACTGTTGCTGGATAATTAAATCTGGACGATCAGGGAAACAAATTCTTCCTGAGCGGCTATGCTATGCTAGGCTAGTTCAGCTAGCTGCTGTTAGCACGGTTCACCATCATTTTAAATCATTTAAAGCAGAACCAGAACCTTCTCCGGGTCACATTAGTGTCGTCTCACAAACATTCCTCACATCTGTTGGTGACACACAAAAGGCTTTTCAACTGTTTTACTCACCAAATCTCGAATCTCCACGTAACAACACTGTCTAGAGGAAAAACAGTATCGGTTACAACGCACAAGCACTTCGACTTCATGGTCTGACGCTCAATCTACACGCATTATGGCAATTTTAAAAAATAATAGTTCAAACTTTGTAGTGTAGGTAGATTTGGTTGAAGGTGGTAGGCGTGATTTTGTAGATTTGGTTTAAAATGTCATCTTTCACTTTTTACCATTTGATGCAAGACTCCTTCAGAAAGGAGAGATCAGGTCTGGTGTTGGACGCTCTGAGCGGAACATCAGGCGTCCAGGAAATTTACCCTGAAAGCTCAGTTTTAGTTCATATACTCCTAAAGAAGTCGCTGCTATAGTTATGGATTTTTCATTGACAAATTTATTTATTTTACAAATTAATAGATATGGTTTTGAATAACCTTCACATTTTCATGTCTTATTTTCAAACTTTTCTTTTTCTGATTTATCAAAATTATCATATTTTGAAAAGTAATCATGTCTAACTTAGTTCCATCTCTATTCAACTTGCACTTGTATTTTGTTTAACATTTTTATTTATTTATGTATTTATTTTTATTATTATTATTATTATTGTTGTTGCACAGTAGGTTGCTCAAAAAGACCTTCCCAAGATGGTTCAGAATTTCTCTGTAGTTCTACAATTGTAAAGAATGGGCAAAATCTCATCAAAACAAGCATCAGTATTTCCAGTGACAAAAGGAGTAATTGTATTGAACATCATGTGGTTTAGTAGACTTTTGATGTCTTTTGCTCCAACAGACAAGCGCCTCTTCTCCACAGGCCCAAGCAGGAGGTTTCTGGGCCTTGTTGTGCTGTCTGAGGAGGAGAGGAGAGCTGTCCTGGTCCAGTGTCACAATGATCCTGGTACGGGAAATCCCACTGGCATTAGAACCACAACTGACAGGGTGACTGCGGGGTACTACTGGCCAACACAAGTTGAAGATGTCAAGGAATGGGCCAGTAACATCCCTGACACTTCTTTGTTTGAAAGGCCATTCTCATGACAAATGGCTCATCACTACATTGTGACAGTTTACACTGTGGATGTTGTTGATACCTTCTTGTCTAGAAGTTATTTGTTATTGTCCAATCCAAATATAAAACTGAGATTTACCTCTCCAAGAAATGACATTGGTTTCTCTAATGTGACATTTTCTGCTGACTTATTTTTTAGGTCAGATGTTGTCATCGCTGTCAACTGAATGATCTCATCAAAACTGTCCCCCGTTTTACATTCCATTAAGGTAACACTATGACCTTTTTTTGCCATAGTGAGCAGGAATGCGTCAACATGCTAATTATAATATTTTCAATAGGTAAAAGAAGACTGGGAGGTTCTTGGACTTGATTTAATTGGACCACTGCCTGAAATGGCACGCCACAATAAATATGTCCTGACTATGACTGACCTCTACACCAAATGGGGGATTGCAGAGCCTCTGCAATCACCAACTGCAAGTGAGGTCTCAGCATCTGTAACAAGGAAGCTGGATACATTTGGGATGGTCAGGAAAATCATTACCGACCAGGGAAGGGAATTTGTCAATGAGGTGATGTTTTTAAAACTTGGACCTGATTACAGAATTTTCACTTTATGCAACTCTGTGCTTTATATTTCAAAGCTCTGACCACTTCAAAATGTTGGAAATAATGTCACTCCTCCTTCTGCAGCTCAATGACAGTATTTTCAGGCTGCTGAAAATCAAGCCCGCTGTATCCAGCGCCTACCATCCTCAGACCAACGGCCAGGTAATACTTAGCATGTTTTATCACTCAGCTCTGTTGTTGTGGGATCACACATGCATTTTGATTGACTTAATAAATTAATTTAAATTTATAGGCTGAAAGGACCAATCAAAACATCAAGCGTGCACGCCGAAGATATGTCAATGAAAATCATGCTGACTGCGACCTTCACCTACTTGCTGTGGTGTTTGACATCAATACTGCAAAGCAGCTCAGTGACTTTATAAGTTAGATTTTCTACAGTAAACCAACTATATATGTTCAAATATCATTTACATTATTAAAAATTAGATGTTTTCTATCAGTGTAAATACTTTCTCAGATTATTTATGGGAGCTTCTTTTTGATTAGAGTTGGACCAGGCATAGTCCATATTTCCTGCTCTTCCACCGGCACCCTCACTTACCTGAAGTTCTGAATGCTGCCCCATGGCCGATGATGACTTTGAAGGGGCTGATCCAGAAGAGGATGTAGACGCCAAAATAACAGAGCTTAAACATCTAAATGAAACGTTTTGTTGTAAAGGGAAGACACCTGAAAATTCAGTTTCCTGATTCCTGAATGTAAATTATTGGGTCTTTTTTGTTTTACAGGTTCTGTGCAGCATAGAGAAGGCACCTTGGAACCTTTGAACCTTTGGTTCCAAGGTTGTCATAGCCAGGAGCGGTACTGGGGTTAAGCTCCCAGTGCTCATAAAATGCTCCTTACGGCGTGCGTCTCGAAAAGCCTCTGACAACTAAGTCCAACTCCTAGCCTGTCCGTGTGGTTTAGTCTCTTAAGCCCGGCGGAACTGCTTTTACTAATAGGAGAAGGGGCGAGGGCGGATCTCTGGCACCTTAAAACCAGATGCTTCGGGTAGATGGTGGCTCGTCAACCTGGGAAGGTAGCCCATCTAGGGGAAGGTAAACCCTGATTTCAAACCTCCGCTGCCTTGCGGCACACCCGGTCACGGGAAAGGCTTCGGGAGTCAAACTTGAGGAAAAATCCGGAGTCGGAGCCCCTAAGGCAGTTCTCTGTTGTGCTCAACATCGTTCTGACAGCTCCTGCGACGGCGCTGGTGCCAAACTATAGCAGCCCTGCTGTTCCTTTGGATTCATCAGTGACGTGGAGAGGGGGGACATGCTGCATAGGTAACATCTTGTCCTCCATATCTTCCTGCCCAGGCTTGAATCCTACCAACGCCCAACGCTGCAAGGTAGAACACCGGTGTGCATCGGCCTGTTCAGCCACAGGCGATGCTGTTCCAGCAGAGTAGACGTTTAGGATTCTCTTCCATGGTCATCATAGACCAACGGAGGCCGCCGATGACGAGAGAAGGCATAGACCAGACAGCAGAAGACCTTTGGAGATTGAAAGTGAAAGTTTGTGAGAGTATCGTCTGTGCATGAGGGTGATGATGTTTTGGTTTCACGGGATCCCAAAAAGCGGCGGACATTAGCTACTCTATCAAGCCAGCACCGAGGTCCATTTACAGTGACAAACATCAGTGCCAAAGGGGTGGCCGCACTGAGGAAGGGTTCCACATTCCAAAAAGTTCATGTATCAAGACTACAGACCACAGACTGAAGAGTAAGGCAGTTCAACATGCTGTCTCCATGCAGATCTTGTGATTTAAACCGGGGGGCCAAAATTAATCCATAGAATTATAACTAGAATCCTATTTGTGTATTTTCGGATGCACCAACCAACAAGACATTTATTGGAGACCACCAGTATCCCACTCTTGAGTGGAAGATGGACCATCCAGATGCTGTCTCAGGCCCACAGTGGCAGAAAGAACTGGATCATCTGCAGAATGAGCTGGTCAGCATCATTAGCATCCAGTAACATCTGTCATGGTTGCTGTTAAATATCCAGCTGACATTTCTCCCTTAGTTCCCATAATAGCGGTGTTCACACTGTTTTGTTTTCAAAGAAAGATGATTTTTCTTTTCATTTCTAGCTGGCGTACGTCCTGGATAAAAGTCGTCCCCCAACAGAACTTATTGTGAAGGATGAATAAACATGCCTGACACGTGAGGACTTCTGGAGCCTGGCTTGAAGTCAGTGCACGAAGTCCAATGTGAGTGCACTAAATAAAAGAAGTCGTGTCTCGCTTCACTATAAAAAGCAAAATCCTTAATAGTCTTTATTGTCTGCTTTCAACAATTCCTTCCAGACTGGAAATGCTCGTTTGTGAATTGTGGAAGAGGCAGCACAAAGACGTTGTAGAGGATGCCCTTCACAAACAAGACTGAGTTTATTTCTCAGGGTTGGTTTATTGCGAGGTCACATCCTCCAACAAGAACAGAATCTCAGAAAAAGAGGGAGAGCAATCATCTAACACAGCTCTTATAGTCTCCCAAGACACAAATCCCCCACATTAAATCACACCCCCCCAACCCACAGTCTTTGGGTAAACATCCAGCGCCTGAGGCTCCTTGGCGTCTCCATTGTCTCTTGACCCTCTGGCGTCTGGGGCTCCTGCTGGGGCATTCTCTCCAACTTCACATCTCCTGCAAGGCCAACTTCACACCTCCCGTAGGTCCTCACAGGGTCGGGTCCTCTTTGCCCTTTAGACGTGAAGTTTCTAGAATATGCACCGTCATGCCTACTAGGTGAATGCGGGGAATATGAATACAATATATGCGCCCTAAATATGCGCCATATAACCCCCCCCAAACGTCTAAATAAGGACAAAGTGCACCCCAATATGCATAGCATCATATCATAATACACAGAACAGCAAAAAAAGGCACAACACATCACACTTCCGGCTGCTTGGGCTTCAATCGCCTGCCATATCTGCTGTAAGCCGGTTTCGACCTTCCTGTAGCCGCTTCTTGCATCTGTGAATTAGAGTCGTTAGCACATCCTTGTGAAAGCTTAGAAGAGTGTCTCCCCGGCGGCCTGCCGCGGCGGGGGGCCCCGGCTACCTGCACTTGTTCATCAGCCAACACAAAAGCGGGTTTGAGTCTGTTAATGCAGACTAATTCCCTCCTGTCTCCCAAATCGAGCAAAAAATGTTTTTCCCCGGTTTCTAACACTCTGAACGGTCCATCATAAGGTGGTCTTAAACCTAACCTCTGTGCGTCGTGTCTAACAAAGACAAATTCTGCATTCTTTAAGGCTTTAGGCACGAAAACGCGTGGGAAACTGTGATGAACTGGGCCGGGGAGGGTGTCTGATCCTGCGTCGCTCTGCAGCAACTGAGCGGGGGGGCGATCTGGTGCGGGGTTCTCTGGAAGGAATTCTCCCGGTAACCGGAGAGGTTGGGCGAAGACTAGCTCGGCCATTGAGGCTTGCAAATCTTCCTTAGGTGCTGAACGCAACCATAATAAAACCCATGGAAGTTTATCAACCCAATTTGTGTCTGTGAGAGCCGCTCTGAGGGCTGCTTTCAATGACCGGTGAAAGCGTTTGCACAAACCGTTGGCCTGGGGGTTATACGCAGTCGTGCGATGAATTTTCACCCCCAGGCTGAGTGCCATGGATGACCAGAGCTCGGAAACAAATTGGGGTCCTCTGTCAAACGTTATGTCCGACGGGACTCCAAAGCGCGCGACCCAAGCCGTTAAAAACGCGCACGCAACGTCTGCTGCTGTGGTTGACGCCAGGGGGACCGCTTCTGGCCAGCGCGTGGTGCGATCCACCATAGTTAGAGGGTGTGTGAACCCCTGTGACAGCGGGAGGGGTCCCACCAAGTCGATATGCATGTGGTCGAAGCGTTTGGCCGGGATGTGAAAAGGTTCTAAAGGGGCCCGCATGTGCTTGTGTACCTTTGCTTTTTGACACGCTGCGGCCCATTCTTTGACCTGTTTACGCAGCCCCGGCCAAACAAATTTCTCTCCCACCATTTTGATCGATGCGCGAATGCCCGGATGTGCCAGCGAATGGATTAAGTCAAAAACGCGGCGACGCCATGCAGCTGGGACCACGGGAGATATCGCAGATTAGAGGGGGCATACCTTTTTGATGCACCCTGTGCTCCAGCCTTCGCCCTGTTGGCCCAGACTGGAGCGCGCACACGTCCACATCGTTAACCTGCTCGGCGGCCTCGGCTGCGTAATCTAACCCAACGCAGACCGAGGCTGCGAACGCTTCCGCGCCGCAAGCCTGGCCCGTGTCTACAGCCACCGAGTCTGCCCCCTGGGGGCCTGGCATTGCAACTGCGCGCGAGAGACAATCTGCCACTACATTGTGTTTGCCCGCCACGTGTTGAATGTCGGTGGTAAACTCCGAAATCGCGGCCAGCTGTCTCTGTTGTCGGCCCGACCAAGGCTCTGAAATTTTAGCCATTGCAAATGTTAATGGTTTGTGGTCTACAAAAGCGGTGAAACGGCACCCTTCCAGCCAGAACTGGAAGTGGCGGATGGCCAAATGCAGGGCTAAAAGCTCCCTATCAAACGCGCTGTATTTACGCTCGCTATCGCGCAATGTTTTGCTGAAAAACGCAAGTGGTTGCCAGCTCCCTGCTACCAGTTGCTCGACAACCGCCCCAACTGCTACGTCAGAAGCGTCCGTGGTTAGCGCCATGCGAGCCGCTGGCACCGGGTGTGCCAACAACGCAGCGTTCGCGAGGGCTGACTTGACCTGGGAGAAAGCGCGCTCCCGGTCCGGGGACCACTCGACCTTAGTTGCAGGTTTTTGCTTCTTTAGTGCCGCGTACAGTGGGTGCATGAGCTGTGCCGCGTTGGGGAGGAAACGGTTATAAAAATTGACCATCCCCAAAAATTCTTGCAACGCTTTAACTGTCTGCGGTTGGGGGAACTTCGTTATTGCGCGCACTTTATCAGGCAGCGGGACCACTCCTTCTGGAGACACGCGGTGCCCCAAAAAATCGATTTGCGCTACCCCGAATTGGCATTTCGCTGGGTTAATTATCAGCCCGTGCTCTGTCAGCCTCTGAAAAACGGCTGTGAGGTGGCGTTCGTGTTTGACTTCGGATGCACTGGCTACCAAAATATCATCCAAATAGGCGAACACGAAATAGAGGTCATGCAACACCGCATCCATCATGCGTTGGAACGTCTGTGCGGCGCCCTTGAGGCCAAAAGGCATGCGCAAAAACTCGAACAGCCCGAAGGGGGTTATTACTGCCGTTTTGGGTATGTCTTGCGCGCGGACTGGGACTTGGTGATAACCGCACACCAAATCTATTTTGGAAAAGATGCACGCCCCCGCCAAATGTGCCAAAAAATCCTGGATGTGCGGAATCGGGTAGTGGTCGTGTGCTGAAGCATTATTTAATCTGCGGAAATCACCGCAAGGGCACCACGAGCCGTCAGCCTTGGGGACCATATGCAGGGGTGACGACCAAGGGCTGTTAGAGCGTCTAACAATGCCCAGTTTTTCCAAGTTGGCGAATTCCTCGCGCGCGATGGCCAGTTTAACTGGGTCCAAGCGCCGAGCTTTTGCAAAAACAGGGGGGCCAGAGGTAGTTATGAAATTCTCGACCCCGTGTTTGGCCACTGATGCTGAAAATGTTGGGACCGTGAGTGCTGGAAACTGATTGAGTAGTGCATGAAACTTACCACCCGCAGCTGTGACATTGGGATGTGCAGAAGGCAGGGCCACCCGAGCTGTACAGGAGATAGAGTGGAAAGACAGTGCATTTACAATACGTCTATTAGTAAGATCAACTAATAAACTGTTTGAGCATAAAAAGTCAGCACCTAGCATGTTGTTGCTAACTGCAGCTACAACGAAGGTCCACTCGAAGGTGCGGCCATGGAAGGACAGGAGGAGCGTCTTCTCCCCATAGGTTTTGATCGTCGAGCCATTTGCCGCTAGCACCAGGGGTCCGCTGGACAGCGCCAGCAGGTCCGCGTAGGAAGGCTTGACAAAACTCAGCTGGGAACCTGTGTCCACCAGGAATTCCTTCCCTGAATTTGCGTCTGTCACGAAAAGCAGCTTGTTCTTCGCGCCGAGAGCCACAGCTGCTACCGACTCTCGTTCTTGGCGTTTGTATCGGCACGGTGGGATGCATCTGCGCGCTCTCTTGGCGAAGCATCGATGGTAGAAACAGAGGGTGCTGTCAGCTCCGCTTCTCCTGGCCTCTGCCGCTGCTGACATCGGTGGGTCCGGTGCTGCAGCCTCTGGTCTCCCCTTGTCTCGCGGGGGTGCGTTCAGCTCCGCTGCCGCCGTCGTAGCTGTGTGTTGTCTATGGGCGTCGACGAGCCGCTGTGCCTCCTGGCCCAGCCCGTGGTAGTCACGGTTGTTGAGTAGCTGTGAGCTGGCCAGGGTGACTCTCACTGCTGGCGGTAGCGTTCTGAGAAAGAGGTGGGCGAAGATAAAGCTGTCGTCATCATGCCCTTTCGACGTGAAGTTTCTAGAATATGCATCATCATGCCTACTAGGTGAATGCGGGGAATATGAATACAATATATGCGCCCTAAATATGCGCCATAACGTGTCATTTGTCACCATATATATATATAATTGTTTGATATAATGCATTACATAACAAAATCACAGTGATGATATAGAGTGAAGTACGTGGCGGTAATGCACCTGTGAGCTGGTTGCCAACCGCCAATCAAATCTAAAAGAAGAAGAAGAAAATCTTAAACAAAAAAGCAGCAAAAACTTTATGTATTGTTAAAAAAAAATTGAAAAAAAGGAATGGACTTTTCTACTAAAATGTGTCAATTTCAATTGTGATATCCCTTGTACACTGTGAATTTCTATGAAAACCCAAATTTATTGTATGTTTTTGTTTGTTTTTTTCTTTTTTCCCTTATTCTCCCTCGTGTTTTAGAACGAGGGAAGGAAAAAGTTGTTTGTGGCGGCGCCTTGCATGGCAGCGGCTCCTCTGATTCTAGCTGTGATTAACATTGGAGATCAGAGAAACGTCATTTTGTTCTGCTGTACATGATTGGCTATTATGTCTGTCAGTAAGCAGTGGACAGGAGTCTTCTTCATGCAGCCAACAACTCAACTTTATTACTGAACTTGAGGTTTATCTACAGAGTGGGCCATGACCGCCTGACGTCACCCTGTGGGTGGGCACGGCTTCACATACACACACATTCTCACACACAACAGCTGGATGGACTGAATGACAATAAAGTTGCTTCTTCTTCTTTTTCTCTGTTCTTGTTTTTTTTTTTTTTCAAATTCAAATTCAAACATTTATTTCGAACTCAAGGTTCACAGTATATACAAAACGTGTAAAAATAAAATGTGTATAAAACGTGTAAAAATAAAAGTGTATAAAATTCAGCAATCACACAGCGCTCATAAAACAACAATAAAATACAATAATGAACTCAGTATAAAATAGAACGCCACCACTTCCAAATGCTGGAGTGAAGTGTGAGTGACGAATTAACAATTGCGGATATAAAATGGTTGTTACATGCCAGCAACCGTCTCATAGAACTATAAACATTCTTTCGTAACAACTCGCCAAAAGACGGAATATTCAAGGACACAAACATCTCGCTTGCACTCGACCTACGAGGTGTAGCTAACAACCTTCTTAGGGAATTATTATATGTAATGCGGATTTTGTTCCTAACAGCAACATTGCTATTGAACCATAAAGGCGAGCAGTACATTGAGGTACAGAAAATCTTGAACAACATACATTTAACATCAGGAGAACACCTATGGAAATTCCGCAACAGTAAATTTGTTTGAGCATAGAGTTTCCTGAGTTGCCTATTACAGTCAACATTGGTCTTATCACATTCAATCCACACACCTAGGTATTTGACTTTTTCAACAAAGATCAAACTATTACCACAAAGTGGCATAACAGGATCCAAAGTTTTGACACCCTTCAGTTCGAATGCCATACACATAGATTTAGTACAGTTGAACAAGATGTCATTTTTTTCACCAAATTTCTCACATACCGAGAGGAGATGTTGCATAGCTGCAGTAGACAAACTTAACAAACAAAAATCATCAGCATTGAAAATATGATTTAACAGTGTGCCATCAATGGAGCCACTGTGGCGGTTTGGGAAACCCCCCACAAACAGACTAAGGACAGACAACTCGCTACTCCTGGTTTTTTCCGTTGCATGCTGTGATCTAATCAGCCATTTATGCATTTCACTGCTGTGAGGTTAATGTGCCACCCATGCATTGTGTTCATGCATCCTGTCTGTGTCTCACAAATGCAAATATCTCATGCCTGTTCTGCAGTCCCTTTGATCAGACAAACTGCTGTGAATCTGCTTTGATGTATTGTTTGGGTTGGGTATAAATACTGCACAGGTCCTGTAACACTTCCTCTCGATCTCTCAACCTCTGCTGTAGGACACACACGTGTCCGCCTCTCCTCTCCTTCTCTGAGAGCCAGAGGATCCCCATCCAGCCTGCACACACTTGGGCTGGAGAGGGGATCCCGTGACGGCGGTATGATAATAAAACTCTACTTAAAACCTCCAACAACGCTGCTTTATTTCATGCCGCCGCACCACCAACATTAGTATTGTTCAACAGTACACTGAGATCATCAACATAGACATTAAACAACAAGGGTGAAAGTATACCACTGTGGCACACATATCTGAGATGCTTAAGCTGCATATGTATATTACTTTTGAGACGCTTAGGCTGCATATGTATATCACTGTTACCTCACGTCTTAGAAGGAACAATAAGTCTGGACCTCCTGGGGATGACAGGAGGGTGTGAAATGTGTCTTTAGAAATGGCTCTGAGAAGATTTTCTGACCACCAGGGTTTAGGTGGAGAAGAGAGGACCTGGGGGGGGGGGGGGGTGATGTATTGTCTCTGGGGAGTGAATGACAATGTGATTCTGTACTCTGATGTCCCGGGTATAAAAAGGGGAGATGTGGGAAGTTAGTTCTCTTTCTGTTTGAGAAGATGTTGGAGACACGTGATTGTTAATAAACCTGAATTGAGAAATAAATTCAGCCTCTTCATTTCACGCAGATGAGGTAACATTGCCCCACCTAACAACCATAGACTGCCTTCTGTACCAGTATAACAGGATGCTAACAATATAAATAGTAATACCTTGATCGATCAATTTTCTAAATAAACACCAGTGGTTAATCCTATCAAAAGCTTTGCTAGCATCTAAAAACGTAGCATAAACACTAGTGGATTGACTTCTGAAGTAGTCAACAAATTCATGGAGTAGATAAACAGCCTTATCAGTTGAATGAGCTGACTTGAAACCAAACTGATTATCATTTGTCCACAGATAATCGTCAATTCTGTTCAGAATTAAACCCTCTAACAATTTAGATATAACATTTGCAATAGCTATAGGTCTGTAATTGTTCATATCAGACAGACTGGCACACTTGTTTTTCACCAAGGGAATAATAACAGAATCCATCAACATATCTGGCATGTAACCATGAACAAACATACAGTTAAAACACAATGATAACAGAATACACAAATTGAAATCAGCATTGATAAGGCATTCACTAGTGAGACAGTCAGGGCCAGCTGATTTGCCTTTCTTGAGAACTTTGATCAGTGAAACAACTTCAACAGGAGCAACAACAGAAATATCAGAGGTATCAAACATGTCATTATACAGGTGAACATCACGCATAACAGAATCCTTCATAGAAACATTCTTGACTGAGTTGAAAATAGCTTCATATTGACATTTCCACTTTTCAGCAATATTAACATCACCAGTCACACCATCAATAGTGTTTGATCTAACAGACTGGTAAGAACTCATACGCTTCATTTGTTTCCAGAATTCTACCATGTTCAGTTCACTCATATGACTAGCTAACTGGTCACATTTGATACTTTCTTCATTGCGCCGACATGCACGCAGAGCATATTTGAACCTAGCCCTACAACTTTTCATGTTATCAAATACTCGATTGTAACGTGGTTTGCTATTACTCCTCCACCACAAGAAAGCATCCCGAGCAGCTGTATGAGCCTCGCTAACAACATCATTCCAGCCTGGGACGTTATATTGGGTGGATACATTGTGACTAGGAATGCATTCACTCACACAAAAATGTAAAACATCAACAATATCACTTTAAAACCTATCGATATCATCCTTGTGTGCCTCACAATTACGGTCCTGACACCTAATGGCGTCCATAGGAACACAGATATCACAGAGTTTCCTACGAGTAAGTTCCTTATACCTGGACAAGTCTGATGCTGTGGCATCACGCCATTTGTATGTCCTACTACCTGCTGTGGCCGAGGAAGCTCCCCAGGAGCCACTTACAACACTTGATACTGTGGCTTATATATTCATACCTGCATATTGTATAAGCCAAGGAAAAGTTTGGGATTACATATGTGCTGACCTCACGCCTTGGAAGAGGACAATGGGTCTGGACCACCTGTAGAGAACACCTGGACATGCAGACACGGCGGCAGAAGCGTGAAAGGACTTCCTGACCCCCTAGGGCCAGGTGGGAGATGAAGGACACTGAGGGGGGTTTAGTGTCTAGAGGGAAATGTAACTAGGATGTGTATTAAGCCTTTTGTTGTCACTGGTATAAATAGAGAGGACCTGACTGTGCTCGCTCTCTGATTTCTACTGAGAGATTTGATGGGGATGTGACTGCAAAAATAAAACCTGAATTATGAAACTATTCAGCTTCTTCATTTCACGCTCCCCACAGATACCTCAATATCCACAGATAAAGGTAAATGATCGGAACTCACATAACCATACAGAACTCTGATACTGGACACATTATCATGACCTGAGGATGTAGTCACACAGTGATCAAGCCATGATGTAGAGCCATGGGCCATGCTAACATGAGTAAAAGTATCACCTGGTAAAATAATCCTGTCCGAGATATGTAAAGAGTATCTCTCACCAAAAGACAACAGTTCATTTCCAAAACAACTTGAACATGATATATTAGCATTGAAGTCACCAAGTATATACACATATGGAGTTGGAAAATCCTCAGTGATTGCTCAATCTTGAGATTGTCATTGATTTTAAAAAGAGTTTTGAGATAGGGTCTGGTGGTGGGGTTGAGCCGACTGATGAAGACTTGGTGCTTCTGATGACCTTGACCTTGACCATGATGACCGCCAGACATCCTACCAGTCTTCGGTACAACGCGTAGCTGTGGGGGGGTGGGGGGCGCCTTGTTAACAACCCGTAGCTGGTTCGCGGACTGCTTGGCAGTCGATCGGTTGGCAGTCGATCGGAGCGCACTGATGTAGGACCTCTTCTTCTTCTTCTTCTTCTTCTTGGTACGACGACTCTCGACTTCCTCGAACTCGCGTTCTTCGGCAACTTCAGCAGGCAGGGCTGCCGGAGATTTTATTTTTGAATATAAATAAAGCTGAGTTATTAAAAAAAGCTAACTGCGGCAACATCCGGTCACGTGATCGGATATTTACATAAACTTGTTAACAGCACGCTCTATTTTTCTGTAATAAGTTCATTTCGACTTAATAAGGCAGTGTTAAATGGTTCCAGAAAATCATATAAAACAAAACAGTTTTTTTTTTTGTCTGTGGATGTACATCACTAATGTGACGTCATTCTGACGTTGGCATTCCTCCATTCAAGATGGCGATGAGACCAGAGGAGCTTTGAGGCCTGAACCGAGACTTTCTGGTAAAACTGTTTAAAAGACTTTTGTTGGTCACCAACAGATGTGAGGAATATTTGTGAGACGACAGCTAAGCTGACCCGGAGAAGGTTCTGGTTCCGTTTCTGCTTTCAAAGAGGATTTAAAAGAACGGTGAAGCAAGCTAAAACCAGCTAGCTTAACTAGCTTAGCCGCTGTGGTGTGGAGGACTGTTTCAGCTGTCCAGCTGTTCTGTATATTAGCTCTGTGGTTCAGCACATGGTTTGAGGTGCGAGTTCGCGGTGAGCACGCGCATGTGTGTCAGTTGAGGTGGTGCAGCCTGGAAGACCGCGGCCCAGGAGATCAGAACACTCACAGGTCGGCTAGGCTGCATGTAAAGGGGGGGGGGGGGGTCCAATCATGTGCCATGGAGGGCCAAGACCCTGCAGGTTTTCCATCCACCCAGCGTCTTCAGCAGCAGATTTCACTGAACTTCTTCCCACTGATTGCTGATGAGTGAAAACACCTGCTGAAGAGACTGGGTAGAAGAGAGATTGTAGATTATTTGTTTATTTGACAGGGACAGTGCAATAAACATAGACAATTAATCAAATGACAATCAATCTGATGTGTTGCACTAAGAGTGTATAGCTATTAGCTAATTTGCAACTCTTGTCCCTGGATGGGCTTTAGAGAGGAGAAACGGGTAAAAAGAAAAAAGGAAAGGAAAAGATAAAAAAATGAAAACAGAATAAACAATAACCATATACATCAATGCAAAAAAATTATAAATACACAATTATAAATATTATAAATACACAATATAACAACCTGACTCACATTTGCCTATTTCAGGCCTTCCTCCCTCCGTCACTCACTATAAACAAACACATTCATTCCTTCCCTTCATTCACTCTCACCCTGCAGACAATCATTTCATACATGGGTACATTCTTGTTTATTTTTCAGCCAGTTTTTAACCTTTTTAGTGAATGTTTTAAAGTCCGTTATTATTTTAATTTCATTTGGCATTGCGTTCCAGATGTGACTGCTCTTTATAGAGAAAGCTGTTTGTCCAAATGTGGTTCTGCGGTGGAATATTTTACAGTTATTGTTAACAGAACTCCTGGTGGCTCTGCTGCTGTCCTGTCTTTGGATGAAACCAGCAAGTGGCTCAGGCGCTGATTTATGGAAACATTTGAAAGTTAATTTCAGAAAACAGAGGTCAATGAAACTCTCAAAACTCAATAGATTGTATTTTTTTAAAATATAACAGTGATGCCACCTAATGGGCTTTTTGTCCAAGATTTTTAGAGTTTGATTATATAATGAACCTATATGTTTTTATTGTGGAAGGGGCTGCTTGAGCCCAGACTGTCAAACAGTATGATATATGAGAGAAAACCATAGAATGCATATACAGTACAGCTGCTTCGTATGGTATGTAATATCTAATTAATTTAAAGCAGTTCAGATTTTTTTTACTGTTTTAGAAATTTTCTTTATATGAAGATTAAATTTAAGTTGAGGATCTAGTACAATGCCAAGGTATTTGAATTCTGTAACTAAACTGATGTCTTGATCATGTATATTAACTTTAAAATGTTGCAGGTTACATTTTTTTGATTGAAAAGCACATTGAAACTGTTTTCTGAAGGTTCAGCAATAGATGGTTCTGGAGGAGCCACTCTTGGACATCAACCATACTTGTAGACAGTACATCTGCAGCCTGTGCTGGAGTCTTGGCAGCTGTGTAAATAACTGCATCATCTGCATAAAGTTGACATGTTGCAGCTGAGCAGTGTAGCAGCAAGTCATTAATAAAAATGCTGAAAAGTAAAGGACCAAGAATGGACCCTTGTGGGATACCCATGCGGTTGTTTAAAAATGAGGATTTACCCTGGTGAACTTTTACACAGTGTTCTCTATTCTGGAGATAAGATGCAAACCATTCTAATGTATCTGGAGAGAAGTTAAAAGATACCATTTTGGATAAAAGCAAACTGTGGTTTACGGTATCGAAAGCCTTTTTGAGATCTAGAAAAACAGCCCCTACCACATTACCCCTGTCCAAGGACTGTTTGATATTTTCAATAAGGCAACAATTTGCTGTTTCTGTTGAGTATCCTGGTCTAAAACCAAATTGATGTGGATGAAGAAGTTGACTGTCTTGTAAATAGTCTATCAGCTGTGTAGCTACAACTTTTTCAAGAACCTTAGACAGGACTGGTAAAATAGAGATTGGGCGGTAATTGCATATATCGTCTTTATTGCCTGATTTATGAACTGGTATGACGACAGCTTTTTTCCAACCAGATGGAAATGTACTAGACCTAATGGAGAGATTAATGAGATGAGTCAGTGGTTTGATTAATATTTTGCTGTGTGTTTTGAGAAAGGAAGTGCTCATATTGTAGATATCATTAGTTTTTGAGTTTGACAGTGTTTTAACAATACCAGCAATTAACTCCTCATTTACCTCATCGATGTGAAAAGAATCTGTTGGAAGTATTGATTTTGTGTTGTTGAGCACATTTGGCAGCACAAAGTTTTTTGTCAAGTCTTCCACAGAGTCCACAAAATATGAATTAAATTCATTTGCCAATGTAGCCTTGTCACTGATGGTCTTGCCATTGATTCTAAGTTCCTTTACCCCCTTCTGAACATTTTTTTTATTAGTTATTTAAATGCCTCCATAGGGAACTGTTGTTACCCTTTGCATGATCTATCAGTTTATTGTAATAAGATATTTTTGATTTTCGCAGCTCTAGTACCACTTTATTTCTTAAACATTTGTACACAAGGTGATCATTTTGTAGTTTAGAGGTTAATGATGTTTTCAATGCAGAGTCTCGCCTCCTCATAAGTTTTCTTATTTCATTATTTAACCATGGTAGGTTAATCTTCTGTTGCCTACTTTTAATTTGCTTTGTAAATTTTTCTATAGACTTTGTAATTGTTGCAGTTATAAAATTACAACAATCATCTACTTCATATATTGACATGAGCTGCTCCCAATTTTGATTCTCTAAGTAATGTTCAAACTCCTCATTTTTTGATTTGGGAATAATAAAATTTGATTTGTCAATATCGACTCCCCCAAAGTACTGTAGTCGCTTTTTAGTAAGTTTTCTGACAGCAAGAACCATGTTATGATCTGAGAGACCAGTTACAAGGTTATAGGTTCTGGTTATTCGTTCTGGTTTATTAGCGAATACCATATCAATAAGTGTTCTAGATTGTTTGGTTATCCTGGTGGGTCCTTTGATCATTTGTTGGTAATTAAATTTAGTCATGAGGCTTTTCAGTTTCTGTTTGTCCTTTTTATCAGACCTGCAGGGTTTTGGGCCTCCATGGCACATGATTGGACACGCCTGATCTAAAGGCTGATTTATTGCTGCTTTGGTTGGGGTTTACCGTCAAGTCCCCCCATCACCAACTGGCCCCAGCCAGTTACAGCCTCCCCATAAACAGCTCTCTCCATGGCCAACTCGCCCCACAACAATCTCGCCCCAAACTCGCCCCATCAAGTGACGGCCTGTGGTGCTGCACAGCGAGCGAGTCTACTGCGTGTCCACCAAATGGGTTTTTTGTCTCCCGACTGGCCTGAGCGACTTTTTTTCAGCGCTTGTGCGCTGTGCTCTTGAAAAAAAGAAGTCTGTTCCCTATATCCCAGCAACAGCTTGTCACTCACAGCTCAGCACTTCCACTTTTCCGATGGTCAGACTTTCTACTTATTTTTTAATATCACTCTCTAAACATCAATGGACAAGAAACGTATTCTAGCATTGGTAGCAGCTCTGGATGCAAAATATAATGAGACAGAAAACAGGAGTCTGAGTCCAAACTGTACCGGTGTCCTATGTCCCGCCCTTCCTTATTCTGATTGGCTGCTTGGAAAGGTCTGACATTGACTATCTCAGCTGTAGTCTGGAAAGTTGAAATGTTTTCAGCTCTGAGCGCTAGTGGTGTGCCATACTGCAACATTTGGTAGCAATCCGATACCATACCTGCCAACTACTCCAGTTTTGCCGTAATGGTTCCGGTTTTTCAGACCCCGTTCTGGGTTTCGGTTTTATTATTCAAAATTACGTTTTTTCACTAAAAAATTCAGTCAAAAATTTTAAATCGTAAAAAAAACACGGAAAACACGAAAGCAATTCCAAACACGCTGTCGCTCGGAATCGTATCTAAATTTAGAATAAAGGCAGTCGGCACTGCTTCATGTAGGTGTATTGCCCATGTGCGAGAGGCCTGAGCCAATTTTCCATGTGCAATCGCGAGGCAATCAGGTAAGAATTATACGTTTTCATCATGGAGTCTGCCGGAGAAAAATCACTAACGAGCGTGAAACACAAACGAAAATTACAGTCTTTTCGTGAGGAATACAGCAAAGCATTTCCGGGAGTAGTTATTCGCTCAAGAAGGGGTGGAAATTACACAAATTGCACTTTGTGTAGACAAGACTTTTTGATTGGACATGGTGGAATCAGCGATGTGAAAGACCATGTAAGAACGAAAAAACACAAGACCAGTGCCAGTGATGCTAGCGGCAAACTTGAAGAACATGTGCTGTGTAATTGCAAGCCTTGTCATGCTTGGTGTATCATGTAAACACCTAAAATATCAGAGCGATTTTGCCGTCATTTACGCACGTGTCTGTGTCAGTGCTAGTATACCCTGCTGATATTTCTAGTCTTCTAGTTACCTCCGCCAAGGAGGTTATGTGATCATCAGCGTTGGTTTGTCTGTTTGTCTGTTTCTTTGTTAGCAAGATAACTCAAAAAGTTATGGACGGATTTTCATGAAGTTTTCACAGATTTTCAGAAATGGGGTATCCTACAGATGATTAGATTTTGGTGGTGATCCGGATCACCGTCTGGATCCAGGAATTTTTTTAAAGGATTCTTTTTTTTTTTTTTTTTTTTAATTTAACATTGCGAGATAGGGCCATTTTCAATATTTTATTTATGATGTTAAACACTGTATGGGGGGGAACTGTGGCGCTTGGCGGAGGTCTGCGCTCTCCGAGTGCTTTTCTAGTATTCATAATACATCACATCTGGCCTATTCAAAGTTCTATGCTGTGTTAACCACTTGCACTCCGTTGTTCCACGGGCGGGCAAGTCTCTGCGTCCTAGGGCGCACGAGAGCGCACTCGTGCGCCCTCGTGCACATGACGCATGATAAGGATATTGATGGTGGTGGTGTAGGTGGTGTGGCCTCCAAGCGCCACTGAAAAAAAAAATCTGCAAACACAGCCACGAACAGATTAGTTCATCTGATTGACCTCTCATTCGACTAATAAGAGCCTTGAATTGGGTTTCTGAAACCTTGAAGAACCAATGAATGAAAACCTAGGAAGGAGGACCCGCCTCCCAACGCTTTGAATGCAGTGAGCCAATTGAAGCAGAGAAGTTCGTGAGCTGTTTTTTTTTTAAGGCTGGGTGAAGACTGGCTGCTGCAGCGGATCAAAAAAGGACACAGGAAGAGCTCCACAGACCCAGCAGCATGGAGACCATCCACAAATGCAACCTGTGTGACAGGGAGTGCCATTCGTGGATCGGCATGTTCGGCCACAGGCGGTGCTTATTTTGTATTGGTTCCAGCAGAGTAGACGTTATGATTTCTTCCATGGTCATTATAGACCGAAGGAGGCTGACGACGAAGGCTGAGTGACACACATGCCTTCGCCAGTCTTTTTTTAATTACTACTGTTATTTGTTTTGAAAAATCGTTCGCCAAAAACCGCAATCATGGATGCACAAAACCGCAATAATGGAATTATGTTTTGATCGAGTCGCGAGACCAGAACCAGAGCGGACAGGCGTCGCGTTCATCTGACAATGAAGAAGACAAGTTCGCCAAGACTCCGCTGTGAAGAGGTAAGGTGTTATAAGCTAAATTATTCTCTATCCCTGAAAATTGTAATCCAAAATGACTTTTGACCGATCAGTAAATTACAGCTGTGCGGTTCACGAAGTCTGAAGTTCGTGCGCCGCGGTACAAGGGGTTGCTCGCAGTGTACAGGCTGTGAACGCCCCCCCACCCCCGCTGTTCTTCTGCAGCGAGGGGGGGGGGGGGGAGCCACGGTGACTGCACTGCTGTCCTACATCACCACATAAGGCTAATCCGTTGTGTAGCGATGGCTAAAGTCCATTCTCTGTAGCGAGCGGGAACCCCCCCACACACACACACAGTAGCGGGGGGGGGGGGTGAGCTGCTGTGACAGCGTTGCTGTGGAAACATGCAACGAGTGTAATCTGTCATGTAGCGAGGGCCGAACTCTGTCCTTGGTAGCGGGGGGGACGACGACCCCCCCCCCCCCACACACACACACACACACACAGACACAGCCCTGAGTGTAACCTTTCCTTTGAGCCTAAAATGAAGATTCTACATTGAATCATTCAAAAGTTACAGACGTTTTTCCAAACTGTGCCATTTGGCACAATTTGGCACAGTTCCAAAACGCCTGGGAACAGCCTGAGAACAAAGCTGTGTAAAATATTCATTTTTTGTGGTATTGTTACCAAATTTGGATCTCAGCTGGATAACACTTGGTTCTACATTTCTGTTGCATTTTCCAGCCGGATTGGACAGCTGTGTGTTATTTACAAGCATTTGTATCCAAAAAAACACTGTGTCCAAATTTTTTTACTTCAAGTTCAGTATGTTTAGATGACTGTAACTCAGTGGCCGGAGCACGTAGAGAGATTGGTTTTTTTTGCCAAAAGATTCAAAGTGTTTTCTTTTAAATGAGACCAACCCCATGAAGATGCTACAAAGGGTTGAAGAACAGCTTTCGATTTACTTTGGGCACGTTATTTTTTGGCATTTTTAGGAAAATTGCCCGGAGTGCAAGTGGTTAAGATAGTCTTTTGAATGCAAATTTAATGAATGAATGAGTCTTTATTTCGGATAGATTAAAAGTAAAGATTAAAAAGAAACAGAATAATATAACAAAGGCGAAAAAATCCAACAAGGTCAAATTAAACAAGAACTCCTCTGATTATACAGTTCAACATAAGTTATCTGAAATGGGTGATGGCTGAAGCCGCAGCTTATATTGCCCACCCATATTCCATCCAAGAATTCAAAAGAAAAACAAAACGAGAGCGATTACAATTCAGAACAAAGCTAAGACAAAACGTGACAAAAAAAACTAAGTAACAACACAACACAGACTGGCTATGACAATCCTTATGTGATTTTACATGTCATCTTGTATATATGTTTGGAGTATTTCTTCCTTTAGTTTTTGTTTAAATTGTCCAAGCGTTGTACATGATTTTAATTCAGGTCCAAAATCGTTCCATAATCTGACTCCTTGCACTGAAACACAGTGTTGCTTGGTGGTAGTTCTCACTGAAGGTTTTTGAAATATACATGTTCCTCTGAAATGATATTGTTTCTCCCTTATTTGGAACAACTTTTGGATATTTGCGGGCAGTGACAGATTCTTGGCTTTAAACATTATTACTGCAGTTTTAAAGTCAACCAGATCTTTCAACTTGAGAGCTTTTAATTTAAGAAAAAGTGGGTTTGTTGGTTCCCTGTAAGCAGCTTTGTTTATTATTCTAATAGCTCTCTTCTGAAGCATAAAGACTTGATATGTTTGTTTTATATGTATTTCCCCATACTTCAGTACAATATGTCATGTATGGGAGTATTAATGAATGATACAAAGTATATAATGTGGGTTGATTCAGCAAATATTTCGCTCTGTGTAGTATTGCAATTGATTTAGATATTTTACCTTTAACATAATTAATATGTGACTTCTATGTCAAATGCTAATATTTGTTTGACACTGCGGCCCCTGGACCCCGGCTAGCTACTAGGCTTTTCAGGTTTGAAAGTTGAAGAAATATGAGGTTGTTAGCTACATTCTAACTTGATTTAATGCTAATATTTGTATGGCAAATATTAGCATTAGCATTATTAGCATTAGCATCGGCCCCTGGACCCCGGCTAGCTACTAGGCTTTTCAGGTTTGAAAAGTTGGCAGGTATGCGATGCCAAGTAAATCCAGGGCCAGTATCGCTGATACGATACCAACACTATTTAATCATTAAGGTGGAAGCATCATCAAATGACTAAATCTGAATGAATTTTCATAACCTTAAAGTGTTTTATGATTTTTGCTTTGGATTATGAATGAGTTAAAACCCAGGACATAATTTGGGCAAAGTTTAGGTTCTGTAAATACATAGAGCAGGGGTGTCCAACCAGGTGCCATGGAGAGCCAAGACCCTGCAGGTTTTCTCTTCTACCCAGTCTCTTCAGCAGGTGTTTTCACTTATCAGCAATCAGTGGGAAGAAGTTCACAGAAATCTGCTGTTGAAGACACTGGTTGGAGGTAAAACCTGCAGGGTCTTGGCTCTCCATGGCACATGGTTGGACACCCCTGACATAGAGCATCACTTTCACAATTAACACAAAAGGCTAATTATATTCAGTGAAATCTGAGCCATATTATATTCAGTCTATTTGTTTCAATTCCAGTCGATGTTTCAGTGTGATAAATGTTTTATACCAAGGTCTCAGCATAATTTATACTTTTTGAGTTGGCTAAAGTAACAAATGACCAGTTGCACTTTGAAAATGAATATTAACTAATGCTGAAGATGACTAAAATGTTGCTTCCACCACTAATATCTCCCTGGATATTCTCTGCCACACTGAAAGGCCTCTGCCAGTGATCTCTGCCTCTGAGTCAGGGGTCTGGGTCTGTCGGGGCCAAGGGCTTTCTCTCCTCCTCTCTCCGTTTCTGGACCTCAGCATTGTCTTTTGGAGGATTTTTTATCTGCTTGTATAAATTAGTTGTTTCCACTGTGTTTCACAGCGTTTCTACAGATTGTACAGCTTGCTGTTGTCTCCTCTGTGCCATTCTTCTGCTCCATCTCTGTGCTGTGTGCGCGCTGCCGGCAGCTGGCGGCTGCTGCTTCTAGCTTGTTTACCTGGCGCTGCTGAGTCACGTGATGGTCCAAGACGGAGGAGGAGGGAGCAGGTAAAAGCATCAGAAGAAGAAGAGGAGCAAAGTGTGGCTGCTCTGTGCTGTGACGGGAGCAGCAACCCAGACACAGAGTGTTGACCTGGTTCCACTGGTATTGATCAATATCACTACCAACGTTGGTATTGATATTATCAATATTTGGATCGATCCGCCCACCACTGCTGAGCGCCATGACACAAAACGGCCACCGCAGAGAGCGTTTCAGCGCTGTAGACGCTGGACTACAGAGAGAATGAATAGAAAATAGTCACCCACAGCTGAAAAAACGCGTTTGTTGGACATGCAGCCTCAGCAGCTTCATTTTCTGTTATTTGTTGAAATTTCAAATCACCCTTATTGTCATTCAACTGTACATCCAATCATGTACAGTAGAACGAGATTGTGCTTTACCTATCTACTGTGTTAATCACACAAACCCCAAGTGTAGAATCAGAGGGCCACTGCCATGCAAGGCGCCGCCACAAATTTCCCTCCATTCCATTTTTGCTGAGCACCAAGCTGGACGGCAGTCTCTGAATATCTGACTGTAATATTTTTTCTGCAAGGGAGGAGAGGTTTTTTCAGTGTTACAGTTTTCATCAAAATATATATTTTCAACTCCATCCATCCATCTTCTTCTGCTTAATTATTTTCTGGTTGCGGGGGGGGGGGGGGCTGGAGCCTATCCCAGCATCTTTGGGCGAGAGGCAGGGTCCACCCTGGACAGATCGCCAGTCCATCGCAGGGCCAACACAGAGACAGACATCCATTCACTCTCACAGTCACACCTAAGGACAATTTAGAATCCCCAGTTGATGCCAATTAACCTAACTTGCATGTTTTTTGGCATGTTGGAGGAAACCGGAGAAATCCTGGAGTAAATCCACGCAGACACGGGAAGAACATGCAAACTCCACACAGATCACTGTTGGTCGGGGGCTGGGATTGAACCCAGGATCCCCCGGCCAAGGGTGAGTTGCTGTGCTGCCGCAGTGCTAACCTCATCTATTTTAACCAAACTTTTAATTTCTTTGAAATTAAAACGTGACTGGTGAACACTGGAGGAAGTGGATCAAATCAGCTGATCGCTGGAAGCCAGAGCTCAGCTGTTTTCCATGATGACACTTTGCTGTTGGCTGCACCTCCCGGCAAAACCACACTCCATGCTGCAGTGTTGCTGGTGGGACATGTTATGGTGTTACACGGGTGGTGACGTCGCCCAGGGTATCGGAGAGCTGAGTGGTAGAGGGGCAGTCTCTTGACTACCTCTCTGCCTAGCGGGAGCGTCTGTCTGGATACTGTGAGCATGTCAAACAGTCCTTGGACAGGGGTAATGTGGTAGAGGCTGTTTTTCTAGATCTCAAAAAGGCTTTCGATACTGTAAACCACAGTTTGCTTTTATCCAAAATGGTATCTTTTAACTTCTCTCCAGATACATTAGAATGGTTTGCATCTTATCTCCAGATTAGAGAACAGTGTGTAAAAGTTCACCAAGATAAATCCTCATTTTTAAACAACCGTATGGGTATTCCACAAGGGTCCATTCTTGGTCCTTTACTTTTCAGCATTTTTATTAATGACTTGCCGCTACACTGCTCAGCTGCAACATGTCAACTTTATGCAGATGATGCAGTTATTTACACAGCTGCCAAGACTCCAGCACAGGCTGCAGATGTACTGTCCACAAGTATGGTTGATGTCCAAGAGTGGCTCTTCCAGAACCATCTATTGCTGAACCTTCAGAAAACAGTTTCAGTGTGCTTTTCAATCAAAAAATGTAACCTGCAACGTTTTAAAGTTAATATACATGATCAAGACATCAGTTTAGTTACAGAATTCAAATACCTTGGCATTGTACTAGATCCTCAATTCAAATTTAATCTTCATATAAAGAAAATTTCTATAACAGTAAAAAAAAATCTGAACTGCTTTAAATTAATTAGATATTACTTACCATACGAAGCAGCTGTACTGTATATGCATTCTATGTTTTTTTCTCATATATCATACTGTTTGACAGTCTGGGCGCAAGCAGCCCCTTCCACAATAAGATATATAGGTTCATTATATAATCAAACTCTAAAAATCTTAGACAAAAAGCCCATTAGGTGGCATCACTGTTATATTTTAAAAAAAATACAATCTATTGAGTTTTGAGAGTTTCATTGACCTCTCTTTTCTGAAATTAATTTTCAAATGTTTCCATAAATCAGCGCCTGAGCCACTTGCTGGTTTCATTCAAAGACAGGACAGCAGCAGAGCCACCAGGAGTTCTGTTAACAATAACTGTAAAATATTCCACCGCAGAACCACATTTGGACAAACAGCTTTCTCTATAAAGGGCAGTCACATCTGGAACACAATGCCAAATGAAATTAAAATAATAACGGACTTTAAAACATTCACTACAAAGGTTAAAAACTGGCTGAAAAATAAACAAGAATGTACCTATGTATGAAATGATTGCAGGGTGAGAGTGAATGAAGGGAAGGAAAGAATGTGTTTGTTTATAGTGAGTGACGAAGGGAGGGAGGCCTAAAATAGGCAAATGTGAGTCAGGTTTTTATATTGTGTATTTATAATATTTATAATTGTGTATTTATAAGGTTCCAAGGTTGTCATAGCCAGGAGCGGCACTGGGGTTAAGCTCCCAGTGCTCATAAAATGCTCCTTATGGCGTGCGTCTCGAAAAGCCTCTGACAACTAAGTCCAACTCCTAGCCTGCCCGTGTGGTTTAGTCTCTAAGCCTGGCGGAACTGCTTTTACTAATAGGAGAAGGGGCGAAGGCGGATCTCTGGCGCCTTAAAACCAGATGCTTCGGGTAGATGGTGGCTCGTCAACCTGGGAAGGTAGCCCATCTAGGGGAAGGTAAACCCTGATTTCAAACCTCTGCTGCCTTGCGGCATACCCGGTCACGGGAAAGGCTTCGGGAGTCAACCCTGAGGAAAAATCCGGAGTCGGAGCCCCTAAGGCAGTTCTATGTTGTGCTCAACATCGTTCTGGCAGCTCCTGCAACGGCGCTGGTGCCAAACTGTAGCAGCCCTGCTGTTCCTTTGGATTCATCAGTGCCGTGGAGAGGGGGGACATGCTGCATGGGCAACATCTTGTCCTCCATATCTTCCTGCTCAGGCTTGAATCCTACCAACGCCCAACGCTGGAAGGTAAAACACCGGATCACTGGAGAGGACACTCCAGCTTCGCCTTTGGCGTAGACAAAACACGGGGAATGACAGTTACCGGTTATAAGCCACTGCTCAATTGGCGTAGAGCGTGGCGCCAGGGGTTGTTCCCGACGGTGGGAGGGATCATCAGATCTCACTGGACAGCTACCGCCCGCCTCAAGCTGGGCAGCCCCCAGCCAATAAGGTGTTGTCCCGCCACAGCTTGCTTTCCTCATTGGGTGCATGGGGATAAGGAGAAATCCAAACAGCAGGCTGAGAACCTTCGCACCAGGCAAGACAATAAAACAAAAGAGACCAACTCTAAAACTGGGAACTTGGAACGTCCGCACTATGATGACAGGACTCACTGCTAACCTCAAGGACATCAACGACACCAGGAAGACTGCCATCATCAATAATGAGCTGAAGAGACTGGGAGTGGATATCGCCACTCTCCAGGAAACACGGTTAGCTGATGCAGGCACACCGAGAGAGAAGGACTACACGTTCTACTGGCAGGGAAAGGGCAGTGACGAACACAGGGAACACGGAGTGGGCTTCGCAGTGAAGAACACTTTGCTGAAGATGGTGGAACCGGGCAGCACTGGCTCTGCACGACTCCTCACCCTTCGCCTGAACACCACTCAAGGCCCAGTCACCCTCGTCAGTGTGTATGCCCCAACACAGACAGCCACACCAGAGGCAAAAGACGAGTTCTACGAGAATCTCGCAACAACTGTCAGGATCATCCCCAACTCTGAACAACTCATTCTCCTTGGAGACTTCAATGGCAGAGTGGGTGCTGACCACGACTCCTGGCCCTCCTTTCTTGGACCTTTTGGCGTGGGCAGAATGAACGACAACGGACAGCGGCTGCTCGAGTTCTGCACATATCACGATCTGTGCATCACAAACTCGTTCTTCAAGACCAAGCCCCAACACAAGGTTTCCTGGCGACATCCGCGCTCAAAGCACTGGCACCAGCTAGACTTGATCCTGACCAGGCGCACCTCACTGAAGAACGTGCTAATCACCCGTTCGTTCCAGAGTGCAGATTGCGACACAGACCATTCATTGGTGTGTTGCAAGGTCAAGCTGCAGCTGAAGAAATTCCATCGTGCTAGACAACCTGGAAAGGCACGGATTGACATCAGCAAGATGGCCCAACCAGAACTTGTTGAGCAGTTTGCCTCCACCTTTGAGAAGGAACTTGGTGTACCACAAGGAGGAGAATCTGCAAAGCAGAAGTGGGAAGAGCTGCGAAACACCATCTACCACACAGCCTTGGCTACCTTTGGGAGGAAGACCTCGACGTCACAGGACTGGTTTGATGCCAAGTTGACCGGGATGACCCCCGTCATTGAAGCCAAGCGCTCAGCACTTGCTGAGTACAAGAAGTACCCAAACGAGAAGAATCTCCAGATTCTCAGGGCTGCGAGAAACAAAGTTCAGCAGACTGCTCGGCGCTGTGCCAACGAGTACTGGACTCAGCTCAGCCAAGACATTCAAACCGCTGCCATAACAGGGAACATCCGTGGTATGTACGATGGCATCAAGAAAGCACTTGGTCCGGCTCAGAGCAAGACGGCCCCCCTCAAATCTTCCACTGGGGAGATGATCACAGAGAAGAACAAGCAGATGGAGAGATGGGTGGAACACTACTCCGACCTCTACTCTAGACAGAACACCGTGACACCGTCAGCCCTTGATGCCATCGACTGCCTGCCATCCATGGACGAACTTGACGCCAAGCCAACCATCGACGAACTCAGTAAGGCCATTGATAGCTTGGCCGCTGGCAAGGCACCCGGCAACGACGGCATACCCCCTGACCTGATCAAGCACTGCAAGACTGCCCTACCGCTGCCATTGCATGACATCCTCTGCCAGTGCTGGAAGGAAGGTGCCGTACCACAGGACATGAGGGACGCCAAGATCATCACCCTCTACAAAAACAAAGGGGAGAGAAGCGACTGCAACAACTACAGGGGCATTTCCCTCCTCAGCGTTGTTGGCAAAGTCTACGCACGAGTTGTTCTCGTTCGTCTACAGAAGCTTGCCGAACGTGTCTACCCCAAGTCTCAGTGTGGCTTCCGCGCTGAGCGATCGACGGTAGACATGATATTCTCCATCCGCCAACTCCAGGAGAAATGCAGAGAACAGAACATGCCTCTGTACGTCGCCTTCATCGACCTCGCCAAAGCGTTCGATCTGGTCAGCAGAGAGGGCCTTTTCAAGATCCTGCCAAAGATAGGATGCCCACCAAAGTTGCAAAGCCTCATCGAATCGTTTCACACCAACATGCAGGGGATAGTGCAGCACGATGGCAACGTCTCAGAACCATTCAACATACGCAGCAGAGTGAAACAGGGCTGTGTACTTGCGCCAACCCTCTTTGGGATTTTCTTTGCTGTGCTCCTGAGGCATGCCTTCAGCACAGCAACAGAGGGAATCTACCTGCACACAAGATCTGACGGCAGGCTTTTCAACCTCGCCCGCCTGAAAGCCAGAACCAAAGTACGCGAGGCTCTAATCAGAGACATGCTGTTCGCAGACGACGCTGCAGTCACAACCCACACACAGCAGGAGCTTCAGACCCTGATGGACCGCTTCTCCCAGGCATGCAAGGACTTTGGGCTTACCATCAGCCTGAAGAAGACTAACGTCTTGGCGCAGGGCACGGAAGCACCACCAACCATCACCATTGATGACTACAAGCTGGAGGTTGTGAATCAGTTCACGTACCTGGGGTCCACGATCAGCAACAACCTCTCCCTTGATACAGAGATCAACAAAAGGATTGGAAAATCAGCCTTCACACTCGCTCGCCTCACCACACGAGTGTGGGAGAATCCCAAACTCTCTGTCAAGACGAAAATGGCAGTGTACAACGCCTGCGTCATCAGCACACTGCTCTTTGGGAGTGAGACGTGGACAACATACGTCCAGCAGGAAAAGAGACTGAACTCCTTCCACTTACGCTGCATTCGCCACATCCTGGACATATCCTGGCAGGACAAAGTGCCCAACACAGAAGTTCTGTCCCGTGCCGGCCTTCCCTCCATGTTCACTCTACTCAGGCAGCGCAGGCTCCGCTGGATAGGCCACGTTCACCGTATGGAGGATGGCAGAATCCCCAAAGACGTCCTCTACGGAGAACTGGCAACTGGCAGGAAAGACGTTGGCCGCCCACAGCTGCGCTTTAGAGACGTCTGCAAGAGAGACATGAAGGCCCTGGATATCAACACAGAGCGCTGGGAGGACCTTGCAACGGACCGCTCCAAATGGAGAGGCACCCTGACCAGACAGCTCAAGGCGGGTGAAGAGAGACTGACTGCTGCAGCAGATGAAAAAAGGACCCGCAGGAAGAACCGCCACAGACCCAGCAGCACGGAGACCACCCACAAGTGTGACCTGTGTGACAGGGACTGTCATTCGCGCATCGGCCTGTTCAGCCACAGGCGGTGCTGTTCCAGCAGAGTAGACGTTTAGGATTCTCTTCCATGGTCATCATAGACCGACGGAGGCCGACGTATTTATAATGTATTTATAATCTTTTCTGCATTGATGTATGTGGTTAGTGTTTATTCTGTTTTCATTTTCTCTTTTCCTTATCCTTTTTTCTACTTACTTGTTTCTCCTTTCTAAAGCCCATCCAGGGACAAGAGTTGCAAATTAGCTAATAGCTATACACTCTTTGTGCAACACATCAGATTGATTGTCATTTGATTAATTGTCTGTTTATTGCACTGTCCCTGTCAAATAATCAAATAATCTAATCTAAATATAATAAAGTCCTGTGTAGTTCACCACTCGCCTCATCATTGGTCTACGTTTTACAGACATAACACATGCATCATCTTGGTTTTTCACTTTACTGAAAAAAAAAAAACTTTATCGCCATCAGTTAGCGTGTCGTTGAGCCAGGTGGTGTTGGGCCGCTTCTTCTCCCGGCATGTTCTGTGTTGGATATACACTGGTGTTGTTTGTCAGACACCCACCGGGGCGAGTTTGTTGTGGGATGAGTTGGCCATGGGGCGAGCTGGTTATGGGGCGGCTGTAACTGGCTGGGGCGAGTTGGTTATGGGGGGACTTGACTGGGTACCTTGGTTGGACTCTCACTGGTGCCGTTTGCCTCGTTCCGTGCTTGAGTGTCATGGGGGTCAGCACAGACGTACTTAGATTTAAGCAATATTACACGAGAGGAAGTTACGGTATCGTGATTATAGTAACTGCGGCTGTGATACATCTAATGTCCTCCACGTAGCGGAGGTACCATGAAAGACCAGCGATCAAAACGTGGTTATTGCACCAGTAGCTAGTCGATGGCTCGTAGTCAGCATGCTAGCAATTTCTTCAATACACTTCACTTGCTTTTCTTGCCATTTTCAGATGAAACAAAGAGTCTATCACCACAGAAATATTGTGGTTTTACTGTGTTATCCTTGTTTTTGCTTTTCTCCACATTGTCCAGGTCAGCTGATGAAATTCTTACACACCAGGAGGTTTCTATGGAAGCAGCCTGGCTTCTTCCTTTCTCCTCCTCCTCCTCTTCTGTTGACCATTAATAATTTAACTCAGATGTTTTATTCAGAGAAATGTCCATCGTTTTGCCGTATTCCATTAATGTTGCCTTAAAGTGCCAACCAGGAGTCAACAGTAAATAACAGTTACTCACGTGGACAAAATTGTTGGTACCCCTCTGTTAATGAAAGAAAAACCCACAATGGTCACAGAAATAACTTGAATCTGACAAAAGTGGTAATAAATAAAAATTTTATGAAAATTAACCAATGAAAATCAGACAATGCTTTTGAATTGTGGTTCAACAGAATTACTTTAAAGCAGACGGACAGTGACATATTTTTATTGAACCAATCAACTGATTGTATGAAAATATTCTATTCTGTCTATTCCCGCAATTTAATATGTGTCACCAGCTTCCATAAATGACCTCATTTGCTCATAGCCCAGCCTTCACTTAGTGAGGCTGCAGTACCGCCATCTCTCGATAGGTGCGGGCATTAGTGACGTCACCACAGCAATACTAAGAAAATGGCAGAACGAGAGCAAAGTGATTCGGACAGCGATTATTTTCTCGAGTTTGACGACCTCAATATAAATGATGACATTGAAAATGAAGAATCGGATGATGAAGTAGTTTTGGGTGGTGCTGAGGGGGGTATTCAGCCTTATTTGTGGGAAAGAAGTGAGGGTTATGTTGCCTGCCGGTGCGGTGAGCCTCATCAGAGAAACATTCCCATCTGATCACTACAAGGGATTTTGCCTACCAAGATTAGATTTGTGAACAATGATATTTAAATAAAGTTTTGTAAAATCATACAGTGGGGCAAAAAAGTATTTAGTCAGCCACCAATTGTGCAAGTTCTCCCACTTAAAAGATGAGAGAGGTCTCCAATTTTCATTATAGGTATACCTCAACTATGAGAGACAAAATGAGGGAAAAAAAATCCAGAAAATCACATTGAAGGATTTTTAATGAATTAATTGGTAAATTCCTCAGTAAAATAAGTATTTGGTCACCTACAAACAAGCAAGATTTCTGGCTCTCCCAGACCTGTAACTTCTTCTTTAAGAGGGTCCTCTGTCCTCCACTTGTTACCTGTATTAATGGCACCTGTTTGAACTCGTTATCAGTATAAAAGACACCTGTCCACAACCTCAAACAGTCAGACTCCAAACTCCACTATGGCCAAGACCAAAGAGCTGTCAAAGGACACCAAAAACAAAACTGTAGACCTGCACCAGGCTGGGAAGACTGAATCTGCAATAGGTAAGCAGCTTGGTTTGAAGAAATCAACTGTGGGAGCAATTATTAGAAAATGGAAGACATACAAGACCACTGATAATCTCTCTCAATCTGGGGCTCCACGCAAGATCTCACCCCGTGGGGTCAAAATTATCACGAGAACGGTGAGCAAAAATCCCAGAGCCACACGGGGGGACCTAGTGAATGACCTGCAGAGAGCTGGGACCAAAGTAACAAAGGCTACATCAGTAACACACTACACCGCCAGGGACTCAAATCCTGCAGTGCCAGACGTGTCCTCCTGCTTAAGCCAGTACATGTCCAGGCCTGTCTGAAGTTGCTAGAGAGCATTTGGATGATCCAGAAGAGGATTGGGAGAATGTCATATGGTCAGATGAAACCAAAATAGAACTTTTTGGTAAAAACTCAACTTGTCGTGTTTGGAGGAAAAAGAACACCATACCTACTGTGAAGCATGGGGGTGGAAACATCATACTTTGGGGCTTTTTTTCTGCAAAGGGACCAGGACGACTAATCCGTGTAAAGGAAAGAATGAATGGGGCCATGTATCGTGAGATTTTGAGTGAAAACCTCCTTCCATCAGCAAGGGCATTGAAGATGAAACGTGGCTGGGTCTTTCAGCATGACAATGATCCCAAACACACCACCCGGGCAACGAAGGAGTGGCTTTGTAAGAAGCATTTCAAGGTCCTGGAGTGGCCTAGCCAGTCTCCAGATCTCAATCCCATAGAAAATCTTTGGAGGGAGTTGAAAGTCCGTGTTGCCCAGCGACAGCCCCAAAACATCACTGCTCTAGAGGACATCTGCATGGAGGAATGGGCCAAAATACCAGCAACAGTGTGTGAAAACCTTGTGAAGACTTACAGAAAATGTTTGACCTCTGTCATTGCCAACAAAGGGTATGTAACAAAGTACTGAGATGAACTTTTGTTATTGACCAAATACTTATTTTACCGAGGAATTTACCAACTAATTCATTAAAAATCCTTCAATGTGATTTTCTGGATTTTTCTTTTCTCATTTTGTCTCTCATAGTTGAGGTATACCTATGATGAAAATTGGAGACCCCTCTCATCTTTTAAGTGGGAGAACTTGCACAATTGGTGGCTGACGAAATACTTTTTTGCCCCACTGTATATTGAGTTTATTAATGTTCATGTCAATGTTATAATTCTCATAGTTCAGCATTCATCAAAATCGCATGTCATATACATTTGAATAATTTGAACACACTAAATTCTTCTCAATTTGAAAAGAAATATTACATACTATACCACCTTTGTATGAATGTTTGAAAACACAGCAGAAATATACAAAGAAATACAAAAATCAATGGAGTATCACTACAGATTAAAAAAATAACTAGTTTCCAGATGTAGCAATTATTATATTCCAATAAATAACATTTCACAGTTATAATGGGCACCATTTTATGGTAGAAAATTGGGGTTCCATTTTTAAAAGCACATTTCTCTTACAATCTTAGGCTTATATTTGTTTTTCTTAGCAAATATGTTGCTTCCCTAAAAATTGAAAGCTGAACTGTCATTGGTAATTGGTAATTTCTTCTACTTTTACATGTTTGATTTTGAAAATCATCCATTGCTTGGAATTCATTTAAAATGTTTAGTAAACATTTGCAGTGAATATTAAAAATACAAAACTTACCCTGTTTACTTCTCGTTTTCTGACAGCTGATCGCATCGGTAGATCACCTTTGCTTTTCACGCCACTGTCACTGACACTTGTCTCAGAGTCAGACTTGGAAATCGAGGGATATATAGTTGGAATAGCCGTTTTCTTTATCACCAATCTTTTTGCAAATTTCATTTCAAATTGCATCTTATTCTCGAAATCGCTGTCAACGAAATGTGTACTGCACATGTGGGGCGCTAACGAGGTGCAGGTGTGCGCGCAGCTGAGGCAGATGCCTGAGAGCGGCGAGCCGTGACACCTGCAAAATATATGTGGACAAGAAAGACTGACAAACCTGGGTACTATTTCACTGCAGTCTGCTTTAATACAGAAGCTGAAGCAATAGGGAACACTGTATGTCTCTGTAATTGAGAACTTTGCTTCTAAAAAACACAGGAGGATGGACTTCCAATATAAGTAACCGGTGAGTTAAACTGTCTTTCTTCAGCATGTTTTTTCCCCCTAACCGTTCTTGTGATCATGAAAATATTTGGTAATTCCGAGAAATATCCGTAATCGCTGATTTTAAAACGTAAACATCAAGTGTGCATGAAACACAGCGGGTATACCATCGCACCCGTAGACAACACAACGCCAAACCATATTGATTCGATTCCTGAAATCCTAATCTTCATATATAATCTATTTGTAATCCACAAGTATTCCGAGAAATATCCGTAATCACCGATTTTAAGACGTAAACATCAAGTGTTGCATGAAGCAAAACACAGCACTGGCCGCCGACCGTGTGCGTGTGTTTGCCGGTGGTGACGTCACACAGTCAGTGGCCATCTTAGCCGCTGATCGCTTGGCTGGGTCAGACAGCTCTCCACAACAGCGTACTTCAAGAGCGCATTGTCACCTTAGGCGACATACGTTGACACCAAAACATGTGTGGTTCGACTTAGCTCGTCTCAGACAACAATTTGAGATATGAATTAGCGATACTGAATTTTTGTCTGTCCGTCTGCTTTAAAAAACAAACTCATGCAACAGGCCTGGACAAAAATGATGGTACCCCTAGAAAAGATTGAAAATAATGTGACCATAGGGACATGTTCAACCAAGATGTGTCCTCTAATTAACATCACAAGTGTCTACAAACTTGTAATCAGTCAGTCGGCCTATTTAAAGGGTGACAAGTAGTCACTGTGCTGTTTGGTGACATGGTGTGTAGCACACTAAACATGGACCAGAGGAAGCAAAGGAGAGAGTTGTCTCAGGAGATTAGAAAGAAAATTATAGACAAGCATGTTAAAGGTTAAGGCTATAAGACTATCTCCAAGCAGCTTGATGTTCCTGTGACTACAGTTGCACATATTCAGAAATTTAAGATCCACAGGACTGTAGCCAACCTCCCTGGATTTGGCCGCAGGAGGAAACTTGATGAAGAATGGTAACAAGAGCCCAGAACAACCTCTAAACACATTCATGGTGAACTCCAAGGTCAAGGTACATCAGTGTCAGATCACACCATCCGTTGTTGTTTGAGCCAAAGTGGACTTCATGGGAGATGACCAAGGAGGACACCACTGTTGAAAACAAATCATAAAAAAGCCAGACTGAAATTTGCCAAACTGTATGTTGACAAGCCACAAAGCTTCTGGGAGAATGTCCTATAGACAGACGAGACAAAACTGGAACTTTCTGGCAAGGCACATCAGCTCTATGTTCACAGATGCAAAAATGAAGCATACCAAGAAAAGAACACTGTCCCTACTGTGAAACATGGAGGAGGTTCTGTTATGTTCTGGGGCTGATTTGCTATATCTGGCACAGGGTGTCTTGAATCTGTGCAGGGTACAATGAAATCTCAAGACTATCAAGGTATTCTAGAGAGAAATGTGCTGCCCAGTGTTAGCTTGGTCTCAGTCGCAGGTCATGGGTCTTGCAACAGGATAATGACCCAAAACACACAGCTAAAAACACCCAAGAATGGCTAAGAGCGAAACATTGGACTATTCTAAAGTGGCCTTCTATGAGCCCTGCTCTAAATCCTATTGAACAATCTGTGGAAGGAGCTGAAACATGCCGTCTGGAGAAGGCACCCCTCAAACCTGAGACAACTGGAGGAGTTTGCTCATGAGGAGTGGGCCAAAATACCTGCTGAGAGGTGCAGAAGTCTCATTGACAGTTACAGAAATCGTTTGATTGCAGTGATTGCCTGAAAAGGTTGTGCAACAAAATATTAAGTTAAGGGTACCATCATTTTTTATTTATTTTTTTTTTAATAGCGCTGGAGGCAGGGCGGCCGTACCAGCAGCAACTCTGTCATGTCTTTGTGTTTCTATCTGTTTATACCTGTATATAGTGTGTCTCTTATTAACCAGGGCTCCGTAGGAATACTCGGACTAAGACTGGACCAACTTTTCTCTCTTTTTAGCCGGTCTTTTTTTCTAGTTTTCGTCACTTTTTCTCTTCCTCGGACAATGGAGATCAACAGAGGTGGGGGCGGACGCATTGTTTAGACACGTGAACAGCTGATTGCACTGAGGAGGCCGGAGCCTGGAGCGCTGCGGCCGGCAGTGAAGCCCCTCATCCTGGACGAGCTGAAGAAGAGACACCGCGGGCGAAGGGCTGGAGCGAAGGTGAGGAGGAGGAGGAGGCGGAGGAAACATAAGCCGGCTGTACCGATGATCATCACTGGGAACGTGCGTTCCCTGGGAAACAAGACAGATGAGATCACAGCGCTGGTCAGGACACAAAAGGAGTATCGTGAGTGTAGTTTCATGTGTTTTACGGAGACGTGGTTACACTCACAGATCCCGGATGTAAACGTAGCGATACCTGGCTTCAGGACTATAAGGGGAGACGGGGACGTGAAAAGCAGCAGGAAAAAGAGAGGAGGAGGAGTGGCACTTGTTGTTAATGAGCGATGGTGTCATCCGGAACACATTTATGTGAAGGAAAAGTGCTGCAGCCCGGACATTGAACTGCTGGCTGTCAGTATGAGACCTTATTATATGCCGCGAGAAATGAAGTGCGCTTTAATTGTTATCGTCTACGTCCCTCCTTCAGCTAACGCAGCAGTGGCCTGTGACGTCATTGGCTCCACTGCGACCACATTACTGGAGAAGCACCCGGATGCACTCATGGCCATCACAGGTGATTTTAACCATGTCTCAGTGGGAAAAAACTTTACCCAACTTTCACCAGTTTGTTGACTGTCCCACCAGAGAAAACAAAACACTGGATCTACAGTATGCCAACGTCAGGGATGCATATAGTGCCACAGCTCTACCCCCCCCCCCCATTGGTAAATCGGATCACTGCATGGTCATGTTAACACCCAAGTATGTTCCCCTTGTGCAAAGGCTGCCTGCTTGTACACGAACTGTGAGGAGGTGGACACAGGAGGCTGCTGATGTACTGCAGGACTCCTTCGAGACAACAGACTGGAGCGTACTCTGTGAACCACATGGGGTGGACATAGACAATATGACCGACTGCATCACAAAATACATTAGATTCTGTGAACACATGACCATGCAAGCTCAGACTGTACACTGCTTCTCCAACAACAGACCATGGGTCACCAGTGACCTGAAAGCACTTCTGAACAAAAAGAAGAGAGCTTTTAGGGCTGGAGACGAGGAGAAGCTGAGGGGAGTGCAGCATGAGCTGAGAGAGATGCTGAGGAGGTGCAAGGACAATTATAGGAGGAAGTTGGAAGAGAAACTCAGGCAAAATAACACTAAAGATGTGTGGGAGGGAATGAAACAAATAAATGGGTACAAGGGGAGAGTCAGGCAGCCATCTGGGAGCCAGGAGAGAGCTGAGGAACTGAATCTGTTTTTTAATAGGTTCAACTCAGTCTGTCACCCGAGCAACACAACCAGACCCCCACACACCCCTCCCTACCCACGCTTCCGTGCAGAACCTCTCTCCATCTCCCTCCTCCTCCTTCTCGGGGCACCAGGACCCTCCCTCACTTCACGGTGACTACAGATCAAGTGGAGAAACAGCTGGAGAGACTCCGTCAGCGGAAGGCTTCGGGCCCGGATGGCATCTCCGTTAGGATCCTGAGGACCTGTGCCAACCAACTAGCTCCAGTACTGAAACACCTGTACAACCTGAGCCTGAGTCTGGAGAGAGTACCAGTGCTGTGGAAGACATCTTGCCTGGTTCCTGTCCCAAAGAAGTCATCTCCATCGGATCTGAATGACTACCGACCAGTTGCCCTAACATCTCATGTGATGAAGGTCCTGGAGAGACTGGTCTTAGCCCACCTGAGGCCGCAGGTGGAGATGTGGCTGGACCCTCTGCAGTTTGCATATTAGCCCCATTTAGGAGTTGAAGATGCTGTCATCTACAGTGAGGCAAAAAAGTATTTAGTCAGCCACCAATTGTGCAAGTTCTCCCACTTAAAAGATGAGAGAGGTCTCCAATTTTCATCATAGGGATTCTATTAGATTAGATTCAACTTTATTGTCATTACACATGTATGAATACAAGGTAACGAAACACAGTTTAGCATCCAATCAGAAGTGCAAAGGACAGCAGTGCAGTATATACAGTAATTAACAGTATGTGCAATTTAAGCAAATATATGCAAATATATGCAGCAGTGCAGAAAGTTAAGAGTACTGTTATGTGCAAATAATGTACAATAAGTTAGATGGGCAGTTATGTACAGGTGAGGATGGTAAGAGATGATGGTAAGAGAGTCAGCGGGGAACTAAGTTCAATAACGTGACAGCTGTTGGAAAGAAACTGTTCCTAAACCTGCTGGTTCTAGTCCGAAGGCTTCTGAAACGCCTTCTGGAGGGGAAAAGCTGGAACAGTCCATGAGCAGGATGGTTGGAGTCCCTAAGAATGCTGCGTGCCTGGCGCAGACATCTTTTCCTGTAGACGTCCTCTATAACTGGAAGTGGAGTCCCTGTAATGCGTTGGGCGGTTTTCACCACCTGCTGCAGCGCCTTACGGTCAGCGACAGAGCAGCTCCAATACCAGACTGTGACACAGTTGGTCAGGGTACTCTCTATCACGCAGCGGTAGAAGTTGCCCAGGATGTCAGTTGACAGATGGTTCTTCTTCAGTGTCCTCAAGAAGAAGAGGCGCTGATGGGCCTTCTTGATCGGGCTGATGGTGTTAACTGACCAGGACAGGTCCTCCGAGATGTGGGTCCCCAGGAATTTGAAGCTGGGGACTCATTCAACAGCTATGCCATTGATATGGATGGGGTCATGTGTCTCTCCCCTCTCCTTCCTGTAGTCCACTGTGAGCCCCTTGGTTTTGCTGGTGTTAAGGAGCAGGTTATCGTCAGCGCACCAAGTAGCCAAGTGCTCAACCTCTGCCCTGTAATCTGACTCGTCGTTGTCTCTGAGTCCAATCACCGTGGTGTCATCTGCGAACTTTATGATGGAATTGGATCCATACATAGGCCTGCAGTCATGGGTGAAGAGGGAGTAGAGGAATGGGCTGAGCACACAGCCCTGTGGTACACCAATGTTGAGTGTGATGACGGAAGAACAGTTGGGGCCTGACCTAACATGCTGGGGTCTGTTGGTCAGAAAATCCATGATCCAGTTGCAGGTGGAGGTACTGATTCCCAGGTCCCCAAGTTTAGAGAGCAACTTGGAGGGGATAACTGTGTTGAATGCTGAGCTGAAGTCAACAAACAGCATTCTTGCGTAGGTGTTCTTGTCATCCAGGTGTGAGAGTACATAGTGCAGCGCTGTAGAAACCGCATCCTCTGTACTCCTGTTGCTCCGGTAGGCAAACTGGTGAGGGTCCAGTGTAGGGGGCAGGCATTTTTTGAGCTGTGCCAAGACCAGTCGCTCAAAGCACTTCATGACTGTGGGCGTCAGTGCCACAGGGCGATAGTCATTTAGGCACGATGGTGTTGAATGTTTCGGCACTGGTACTATTGAAGTGGTTTTGAAGCACGCTGGTACCACGGCCTGGGCCAGGGACAGGTTGAAGATGTCTGTGAAGACCCCTGCCAGCTGCTCAGCGCATGCCCTCAGCACACACCCAGGAATGCCGTCAGGGCCAGCAGCCTTACGTACGTTGACATGACTCAGTGCGTTATGGACGTCGGTGTGGGTGAGTGTGAGGTGGTGGAGGACGTCAGAGGGTGGGAAATTCATGTTCTTTTCATTATTGTCCTTGTCAAAACGAGCATAGAAGTCATTTAGCTCATTGAGAAAGGGCACAGTCATGGCTATAGGTATGGAGTTGCTGGGCTTATAATCAGAGATAGCTTGAATGCCCTGCCACATGCGTCGGGGGTCAGAGTCCCCAAAATGTTCCTCCACCTTCAGCTTGTAGCTGTGCTTGGCCTTCTTGATGCCTCTCTTCAGATCTGCCCTGGATGAACTATAGGCCTGTGCATCACCAGATCTAAAGGCATTGTTACGTGCCTTTAGCAGAAGCCGCACTTCTCTGTTCATCCACGGCTTCTGATTTGGGTACGTGGTGATCTGTCTTTCCGTGGTGACACTGTCAATAGTGGTGTTGATATGGTCCAGGACTGAGTGGGTGTAAGAGTCGATGTTTATGTGGGAGCCACAGGTAGCCTGAGAGGTGAACATACTCCAGTCTGTGTTCCTAAACTTCTCCTGGAGTACAGAGTCAACCCCCTCTGACCACACTTTGATGGTCCTCACTGATGGCTTCACCCGGTTGATGAGCGGTACATACTTGGGGGTAAGGAACAAGGATAAGTGATCAGACTGACCTAGGTGGGGGAGGGGAGTTGCTGTGTAGGCTCCCACAATATTGGTGTAAACATAGTCCAATGTTTTGTCCCCTCTTGTGTGACAGGAGACATGCTGGTAGAATTTAGGAAGCACTGTCTTGAGGTTAGAGTGGTTAAAATCACCCGCCACAATAAATGCTGCCTCTGGGTGTGCAGTTTGTTGTTTGCTAATAGCTGCATGCAGTTCTTTCATAGCAAGCTTAGCATTCGCGTCCGGAGAAATGTAAGCAGCTGTTATGATGGTACAAGTGAACTCGCGTGGCAGATAGAAAGGTCTACATTTAACCATGAGAAACTCCAGGTTAGCTGAGCAGTGTCTCTCAACAGTGACAGAGTTCGTGCACCAAGCCTTGTTAATATAAATGCACAATCCCCCACCTCTGGTCTTACCGGAGTCATCTGCTGCTCTTGTCTGCTTGGAGCGTGTGTAGGCCGGCTAGCTCAATAGCATTGTCGGGTATTCCACTATGTAGCCATGTTTTGGTGAAAATCATGATATTGCAGTAAATAAATCTCTTATTGTTGGTGATCCGAAGCCGTAGTTCACTCATTTTGTTCGCCAGTGACCGTACATTAGCGAGGAAAATACTGGGTAGAGAAAGCCGGTACGGTGTTAGCTTTAGCTTAGCTCTTAGCCCACCGCGCTTCCCCCGCCTTTGTTTACGGTCTCTACGCCGCCTGCGAGCACTTCCGGTCGGCTGGGAAGCCTGCCGAGCGTCGGGTGTTCTCCGGAGCACAGGGATGAGACGTAGGTTGCTGATAAAAAGATCGTTATAGTTACTTTGTAATCCAATGTCCAAAAGCTCCTCTTGGGTGTAAGATGTGAAAGCAAAGCTGTTCTGAACGAACATACCCGAAATGAGCAGAAATAACACTGCTAATCCACAAAATCTGAAAAGATGCTGAGCCTCGCGTTGTGCACGCGCCGCCATCTTGGTCAAGAAAAGTATACCTCAACTATGAGAGACAAAATGAGAAAAAAAAAAATCCAGAAAATCACATTGAAGGATTTTTTTTTTTTTTTTTTTTATTTAACCACTTGCACTCCGGGCAATTTTCCTAAAAATGCCAAAAAATAACGTGCCCAATGTAAATCGAAAGCTGTTATTCAACCCTTTGCAGCATCTTCATGGGGTTGGTCTCATTTTAAAGAAAACACTTTGAATTTTTTGGCAAAAAAAAACATAATCTCTCTACGTGCTCCGGCCACTGAGTTACAGTCATCTAAACATACTGAACTTGAAGAAAAAAAAATTGGACACAGTGTTTTTTTGGATACAAATGCTTGTAAATAACACACAGCTGTCCAATCCGGCTGGAAAATGCAACAGAAATGTAGAACCAAGTGTTATCCAGCTGAGATCCAAATTTGGTAACAATACCACAAAAAATGAATATTTTCCACAGCTTTGTTCTCAGGCTGTTCCCAGGCGTTTTGGAACTGTGCCAAATTGTGCCAAATGGCACAGTTTGGAAAAACGTCTGTAACTTTTGAATAATTCAATGTAGAATCTTCATTTTAGGCTCTAATGAAAGGTCACACTCAGGGCTGTGTCTGTGTGTGTGTGTGTGTGTGTGTGTGTGTGTGTGGGCGGGGGGTCGTCCCCCCCCCCCCTACCAAGGACCGACTTCGGCCCTCGCTACAGACGGATTACACTCCTTGCATGTTTCCACAGCGGCTCCCCCCCCCCCCCCGCTACTGTGTGTGTGTGTGGGGGGGAACCGTGAACGGACCGTGAACGCCCCCCCCCCCCCTCGCTACAGAAGAGGGCCATCGCTACATGATGGAATAGACTGATATGCTTCCCCCCGCGGACCGGGGGGCGTTCGGACCGTGAACGCCCCCCCACCGCTCCTCTTCTGCAGCGGGGGGGGGGGGGGGGGCGTTCACGGTCCGAACACGGCAAATGAACCGTTTATCGCGCCGCACGCACTTCGTAATTCGTGCGCAGTACAGTTGTAATTTACCGATCGGTCAAAAGTCATTTTTGGATTACAGTTTTCAGGGATAAATAATAATTTAGCTTATAACACCTTACCTCTTCAAAGCAGCAGAGTCGTGGCGAACCTCTCTTCCCCCAACGTGACGCTGCTCCGCTCGTGGATCCCGATCAACATAATTCCATTATTGCCGTTTTGGCGAATGATTTACGACTTTTGTCGTCGGCCTCCGTCTATTCTGCTGGAATGAGTGCAGGTCCCACTTGTGGGTGTTCTCCATGCTGCTGGGTGAGCCTGGGTCTGCAGTAGATTCGTACAGCGTCCTTTGTTTTCATCTGTTGCAACAGTAAATCTCTCTTCACCCAGCCAGAATTTCTGTGCTTCAATTGGCTCCTGCGTTCACAGTAGGCGGGTCCTCCTTCCTAGATTTTCATTCATTGGCTCCTCAAGGTTTCAGAAACCCAATTCAAGGCTCTTATTAGTCGAATGAGAGGTCAATCAGATGAACTAATCTGTTCGCGGCTGTCTCTGCAGTTTTTTTTTTTTGAGTGGCGCTTGGACGCCACTACATCACCATCACCACCATCGTGCGTCATGCGTCCAAGCGCGCCCTCGTGCGTCATAGGACGCAGAGACTTGCCCGCCCGCGGAACAACGGAGCGCAAGTGGTTAAGTTTTTGTAAAGGGTATACAGGTCATTACAGCATTGCATTGTTAACATTTTCATCGTACGTTCCCTTATATTTTGCTATTTGACAACATTGGTAGAATAGTTATTACAACACCCCCTTTTTTTTTAAAGTGAAAGAAAAAGTGAAATTAAAGAGAATTAAATTTAAAAAAAACAAACAAAAAAACCGAATAAACAAACAAACAGAACAGCAAAAAACAAACAGAAAATTAAGTAATTAAAAGTAAAAGAGCATCTGAGTAGCGTTGGAACAAAGAGCGGGACCATCATTGAAATGGTATTTGTCAAGGATTAGCTCTAATGGAAGACACATATGCGATCCTGGGTTGCCAAAAGTTCATGAACCCATCCATGTCCTGTCTCAGTGCGAATGTCAACTTTTCCATCGAGTAAATGTCTTGAATCACGTTAATCCAATCTTCAGGTGTAGGACAGTCCTTCAGCATCCATTTTTTAGTTAGGGCTTTTTTACTTGCCAATATTAAAACATTGAATAAGTATTTATCTCCTCGTCTTTCCAGTGAGTCCGGTAGTAAACCCAAATACAAAGTTATAAAAGAAAAGGGAACTGTTATTTTGAATATTTTCCCCAATATTGTCTGTACATTGGTCCAATATTGGTGGATAACTGGGCATGACCAAAACACATGAAAATGATTTGCAGTCTTTTCACCACACAAGCGCCAACAGTTCAACCCCTTATGGGTAAATTTATTTTGTGCAGGTGTTCTGAAAAATCTTACCAAATTTTTCCATCCAAATTCTCTCCACTGCAGGGATGAGGTACTTTTCCATTTCTGTCTATTTAGCTTTTCCCATATTTCCAATTGTAAAGTGAAATTCCCCTCTTTTTCCCATCTCTCTTTTATATATGATGTGTTGTTTCCTTTTTAAGTCTTGAAGACCTTGGTATATTTTAGAAATGTATCTGATCCCTGGGATCCCTTTATATGCCATTAAGAAGACCTTCAGAACACCTGACTGGGCCCTTTCCAAATCCTCCTTTTTAAGTATATTGTTTATGTGGTGTCAAAGCTGAAAGAACCTGTAAAGGTCTTGATTTATTAGACCTTGTTTTTTCAAATCTTCAAAACTTCTTAAAGTTTGCCCCTTAAAAAAATCGTAATATTTTATCAGCCCTTTCTCTTTCCACTCTTTAAATCTAGTGTCTGTTTTATTGGGGGTAAAGTCTTGATCATAGGCAATCCATTGCAGAAGTTGATAGGGCTCTTTAGCTTGATTCTCTCTGACTATCTTAAACCAAATTTTTCGCGGGGTCTCTATCCACGGGTTAGTGTTATTCAAGAGTTTAGGTAAGGCATTGTTCCCTATTATCGCCTGTAGGGGGATGTCACTTGTTATTTGACATTCCATCTCCTTCCATTGTGCAGTGTAGACTGGGTTACATATCTCTACTAAAGTTTTAATTTGTGCAGCTATAAAATAGTCCCTGATATTTGGCAGCGCGAGCCCACCTTTGTCTTTGTTTAGCTGTAAGGTTCTATATCTGATTCTAGGTCTCTTGCCCTGCCATATGAATCTTGAGATCCTTCTGTCTAGCTCCTGCCATGTTTTTTTGGGGGGGTTCTACCGGTATTGTTTGGAAAAGGTATAGAAGACGTGGGAGTATATTCATTTTGACTGCTTCAATTCTTTGTGCAGTACCCAAGAATGGTATCATATTCCATCTTGCTAGGTCAGATTTTATTTTTGTCACCAGTGGATCATAGTTTAGTGTTATAATTTTGTTGAGTTGTTTCGGGATATTGATCCCCAGATATTTCATAGATTCCAGCTCCCAGTTAGTTTTGAGTTCACTTAGTGAATAATGATTTGGGTCATAGTTGAATGTTAAAACTTGGGTTTTATGCATGTTTAATTTGTACCCCGATAAATCTCCATAGTCTGAAAAAACTGAGATTAGTTCTGGTAAAGAAGTGTCTGGTTGCCCTAGGTATATTAAAATGTCATCAGCAAAGAGTGCTATTTTATGTTCCTTCTGACCAAATGTAATACCTTGAATTTTTTGATTTTTGTCTTATCCATTGGCTCAGAGGTTCTATGAAGATTGCAAAGAGCAGTGGAGACAGGGGGCAGCCTTGACGACATCCTCTTTCCAGCTCAAAAGATGATGATAAATTACTGTTAATCCTTATTTTAGCTGTTGGTTTTTTATATAATGCCTGTATAGTTCTAATGAAGTTGTTATGAAAATTGAAACTGGATAAGATTCTATATAGGAAAGACCAGTCAACCGAATCAAATGCTTTTTCAGCATCTAATCCCAATATGACTGCATTTAAGTTATATTTTTTTATATGATGAATTATGTGTAAAGTGCGTTGAATGTTGTCTTGTGTCTGTCTTTGTCTTATAAAACCTGTTTGGTCTAGGTGAATTAAGTCTGTCAGTATGTTTTCTAACCTTTTGGCAAAGATAATGGTAAAAAGCTTATAGTCCTGATTTAATACACTGATTGGTCTGTAGTTGGAGCATTCAAGTATATCCTTTTCAGGTTTAGGTATAACTGCAATGACCCCTTCTCTCCAGGAGGGGGGGATTTCCCCTGTGTGGAGGACATAGTTAAATGTTTTCAAGAGGAGAGGAGATAGTTGCTGTTTAAAGGTTTTGTACCACTCTGCTGTATAGCCATCTGCTCCTGGGGATTTGTTAGCTTTAAGTTTCATAATTGCTTTTTCCAATTCTTTAGGTTGTATTTCTGACAGTAGTGTTTTATTTTGTGATTCCGTAAGTTGGGGAAGGTGTAATGTGTTTAGGAATGTCTCGGATGCGTTTTTATGTTTTTTGTGGGAGTATAAGTTCTTGTAGTAATTCTCGAAGCTTTTAAGAATATCCTGAATTCTGAATTTTATTTCCTTTGATACTGGGTCTCTGATTTTGTAGATTGCTCTTTCTGTTTGTTGTTTCCTCAGTTTATAGGCTAGTAATTTTGCCGATTTACTGCCTGCTTCATAGTGTTTTTGTTTCAGAAATGTAAGTTTCTTCTGGATTTCTATTGTGTAGATCTCATTTATTTGATTTTTAATTACTTTAATCTTAAGCGAGCCATTAGAATGAGTGTTGTCTTTGTTTTCTTTTTCTAGGTTCTTGAGTTCTGACTCTAGTGTGATTAGTTTTTCTTGTCTCAGTTTCTTTTGGGTTGCCAGTTTTGCAATAATTTTTCCCCTTATTACAGCTTTGCACGCATCCCACAGTATTAAAGGGGATACTTCTCCATTATCGTTTTCTTCCAAATATTTGAAAATATCTGATTCCAATTCATCTTTCAGTGGTCCTTTCAGGACATTTGAATTCAACCTCCAGGAAAATGTATTATTTGTGTATTTTTGGATGTTTAAGTCCATATAGATTGGACTGTGGTCAGAGAGATCCATCAGTCCTATTTTACATGTTTTTACTCTTCCAATGTCTCTATTAAACATAAAAAAGTAATCAATCCTTGAGTAAGATGAATGTGGCGTTGAATAAAAAGTATAATCTTTTACATTGGGGTTGAATTCCCTCCATACGTCACAGATTCCCATTTCTTTTAGTAGCATCCGAGTTTTCCTATTTTGAGTGTTATTTTGATGTGAAGAATTACCTGTTGCATCCCAGTATGGATTCAGTCTTAGATTGAAGTCTCCACCACATATCACTAAACCTTGAGCTTTAGTTATCATTAGGTCGAATACATTTTTATAAAATTTCCATTTAGCCCCTGGTGGTGCATATACATTCAACAGGGTGATATCTTCTCCCTCTAGCCGCCCAATTACCAAACTGTACCTCCCTTCTTTATCTTTGTGTTCTGATTTTTTTTCAAATGTAATTTTGCTTGATATCAATGTCGCTACTCCCCTCCTCCTCCCTGATTTATATGAAGATGAAGAGATCATTTTAAACCCTTGTCTATTGAGTTTAGTGTGTTCCACGTCTGTTAGGTGGGTTTCTTGTAAAAATATTATTTCTGCTTTGTCTTTTTTCATTTTGCGTAGAGTCTTGGATCTTTTAACTGGATTCAGGATCCCTTTTACATTATATGAGGCTATTTTGGTTACACCCTGTTTCTCCATTGTATTTTCTTATTTAGTATAACAGTGTGGTGGCCCTCTTTTTTGCTACTCAGAAACTGAAAGAACATTAAGAACATAAAAAACATTAAGAACATAGTGTACGAAACTTTAAAACAAAAAACTGTCAAAAAAAACTTCCTGAGCTGGGGTCTCTTTAAAGACCCTGTAAGAGCCCTGATGGAGTGTAGGCTCTGAGGGAAATTCCTCAAACTCTGTTACGTGTTGAGGGCCCTCTCTTACCCCTGTAAGTTGTCCCATGTTTTTAATGTGAATTTCAGATCCCAATCCGAATTTGTCATGATTTTTTTTTTTTTTTTTTTTTTTTTTTTTTTAATGCCTATACCCTATGAGATTGTGTGCACCCTCCCACCCCCATCACAGCAAACCTTCACTCTAATACAGTATTTGTTAGTGTGGGGAGAACATGTGGGTCATTGTTACATTTCTATTTTAACAAGATTTTTTTTTTTTTCCTTTAAATTAAGAAGACATTTGTTTCTAATGCTATAACTGCTCCATGAAAGGTTTTACCACATGCTGATTCTGCACCTCCTTTAATGTTTGTTACCTTGTAGGAGGGGGGATGGAAGTGCAGAATGACTGAAAAGAAAAAAAAACAAAAAGGTCGCTATTCCTTCCTGGAACTGGAAAGCTTATCTTTGTAGCTCTGGGGCTGGGTTTCCCGCTGCTGGCCCGTGGATGTAGAAGGTTTTTGAGTGGACCACGTTTGAGCTCTGATTTTCTCACTCAGATTCGCTGCGGGTTTAAACACCGTTACCGGGAGTCCTCTTCTCGCCATGTCAGTTGTTGCTTCTTCCGCTGAATTGTAGAGACATGACTCTTCACCGTAAAAGACCCTTAACTTCGCCGGAAATGGCGTCTGAAAGCGTAGCTTCTTTTCCCGTAAAACCTTTTTGGCGTCGTTATATTCCCGTCGCTTTTTAAGAACCTCAGGGGCGTAATCGTGCTCCACGAAGACTTTTCTTTCTTGATGCATAAATCCTTTTTTCTGCCAAGCCCGTCTTACAACCTCTTGTTTTATTTTGAAATCGGAGAATCTTACCAACACTGAACGCGAATGTGCTGCCGCTGGCTTTGCGGCTAATGTACGATGGGCCTTTTCTATTTTCTAATCGGTGGTTTGTGGAATACCCAACTTCTCTCTCAATAAGGATTCCACGCATTCCGCCACTGTGTTGAAACCATCTTCAGCTCCTTCTTTCAGACCGTGAATTCTGATGTTATCTCGTCTCTGTCTTCCTTCTTGGTCGGCTAGCTTAGCCTCCAGCCTTGACTGTTTTCTGTGTAAATCCAGCATAGAATCTTCAAGCACTTTTACTCTTTCTTCAGCTTCCAAGATTCGGTTTTCGGCCTGGTCCATTCTGCTGTTCGTCCTTATTAGTTCCTCTCTGAATTCGTGAAATTCGGCCCGAAATCGTCGTAATTCGTCATATAGCGATTTCAGGCTAACCTTTTTGTTAGCTAGGCCCAGCTCTTTGTCTCCTGAATGGAGGTCCTCGGGATCAGATTCTGCGGCCGCCGCGCGTCCTGACCTGGGGAATGCCAGTTTCTTCTGTTTTTGGTTAGGCATGGTGTTTTTGTCTTTTGATTTTTATTCTTCCAAAAATCCGTTAAGTCTGATTTTGACGATGTTTTCCTTGGATTGGATCTGGGAGGTTCAGCGTTAAGTTGCTATCACCATGGCGTCCAGACCGGAAGTCCACATTGAAGGATTTTTAATGAATTAATTGGTAAATTCCTCAGTAAAATAAGTATTTGGTCACCTACAAACAAGCAAGATTTCTGGCTCTCACAGACCTGTAACTTCTTCTTTAAGAGGCTCCTCTGTCCTCCACTCGTTACCTGTAGTAATGGCACCTGTTTGAACTCGTTATCAGTATAAAAGACACCTGTCCACTACCTCAAACAGTCAGACTCCAAACTCCACTATGGCCAAGACCAAAGAGCTGTCAAAGGACACCAGAAACAAAATTGTAGACCTGCACCAGGCTGGGAAGACTGAATCTGCAGTAGGTAAGCAGCTTGGTGTGAAGAAATCAACTGTGGGAGCAGTTATTAGAAAACGGAAGACATACAAGACCACTGATAATGTCCCTCAATCTGGGGTTCCACGCAAGATCTCACCCCGTGGGGTCAAAATGATCAAGAGAACGGTGAGCAAAAATCCCAGAACCACATGGGGGGACCTAGTGAATGACCTGCAGAGAGCTGGGACCAAAGTAACAAAGGCTACATCAGAAACACACTACGCCGCCAGGGACTCAAATCCTGCAGTGCCAGACGTGTCCCCCTGCTTAAGCCAGTACATGTCCAGGCCCATCTGAAGTTTGCTAGAGAGCATTTGGATGATCCAGAAGAGGACTGGGAGAATGTCATATGGTCAGATGAAACCAAAATAGAACTTTTTGGTAAAAACTCAACTTGTCGTGCTTGGAGGAGAAAGAACACCATACCTACTGTGAAGCATGGGGGTGGAAACATCATACTTTGGGGCTTTTTTTCTGCAAAGGGACCAGGATGACTGATCCATGTAAAGGAAAGAATGAATGGGGCCATGTATCGTGAGATTTTGAGTGAAAACCTCCTTCCACCAGCAAGGGCATTGAAGATGAAACGTGGCTGGGTCTTTCAGCATGACAATGATCCCAAACACACCGCCCAGGCAACAAAGGAGTGGCTTCGTAAGAAGCATTTCAATGTCCTGGAGTGGCCTAGCCAGTCTCCAGATCTCAACCCCATAGAAAATCTTTGGAGGGAGTTGAAAGTCCGTATTGCCCAGGGACAGCCCCAAAACACTGCTCTAGAGGAGATCTGCATGGAGGAATGGGCCAAAATACCAGCAACAGTGTATGAAAACCTTGTGAAAACTTACAGAAAACGTTTGACCTCTGTCATTGCCAACAAAGGGTATATAACAAAGTATTGAGATGAACTTTTGTTATTGACCAAATACTTATTTTACCGAGGAATTTACCAATTAATTCATTAAAAATCCTTCAATGTGATTTTCTGGATTTTTTTTTTCTTATTTTGTCTCTCATAGTTGAGGTATACCTATGATGCAAATTGGAGACCTCTCTCATCTTTTAAGTGGGAGAACTTGCACAATTGGTGGCTGACTAAATACTTTTTTACCCCACTGTACCTGCTGCAACGAGCCCATCAGCACCTGGATGGTGGAGGAGATACTGTGAGAATCACTTTTTTGATTTCTCCAGTGCCTTTAACACCATCCAGCCACTGCTGCTGGGCAAGAAGCTGCGGGGGATGGGGGTTGACAGCTCTGTGATCTCCTGGATTACCGACTACCTGACAGGCAGACCACAGCTTGTCAGGCTGGGCAGTGTCTTGTCTGGAGTGGTGGCTAGTGATACGGGAGCGCCACAGGGGACTGTGCTCTCTCCTTTTCTTTTCACCTTATACACCACGGATTTTCAGTACAACACTGAGTCATGTCATCTGCAAAAATTCTCTGATGACTCAATGGTTGTGGGGTGTATAAGAGGAGGAGAGGAGGGGGAGTACAGGGCACTGGTAGACAGATTTGTGGAGGGGACGGAACAGAATCACCTGAAGTTGAATGTCAGCAAGACCAGGGAGATGGTGATTGACTTCAGGAAGAGGAAGGCTCCTTCTCAGCCACTGCAGATTAAGGGGGAGGATGTGGGAGTGGTTGAAGACTACAAATATCTGGGTGTCAGGATCAGCAGCGGGTTGGACTGGAGATCCAACACCGATGCTGCGCACATGAAGGGGATGAGCAGATTCTATTTCCTGAGAAAACTGAGATCCTTCAACGTATGCAGCAGGATGCTGGAGCTTTTCTACCAGACCGTTGTCATCATCTTCTTTGCTGCGGTCTGTTGGGGTAGCAGTATCAGGGCCAGAAATACCAACAGACTTGACAAGATTATCAAGAGGGCTGGCTCTGCAATTGGTCTCAGACCGGAGACCTTTGAGACAGTGGTGGAGAGGAGAACACTAAATAAACTGCAATCCATCATGGACAATCCTGATCACCCCCTCCACCACACACTAGATAGACAGGGAAGCACTTTCTCCAGTAGACCACTACAGCTTTGTTGTCGACCGGCCAGGTACAGGAAATCTTTCCTGCCACATGCAATTTCACTGTACAATAACTCACTATGATGTTGTATTCTGGTCATAACTATGCAGCCACACTGCACCTTACAGACTAACTGGTACCTCACATTTTCACTCTGCTCCTGATAGTCCTTCTTTGTGCAATGGGATGATTCATGTGTTTATACGGGTCATCATATATTAAGCTATGATGTATATAGGTTCTATAGTCATGGTAGTTTCTTTTTACTTTCCATAGGTAATCCCTTTGTCTGTCGTGTGTGTTTCTGTTGTTTGGCTGTCAACTGTCATGCTGCTGTTACACTGTAATTTTCCAGTTTGGGATCAGTAAAGTACATCTATCTATGTATGTATTTATGTATGTATGTATGTATGTATGTATGTATGTCCGTCCGTCCGTCCACGCCTGTTTCATGAGTTTGTTTTTTAAAATAATTCTGTTGAGCCACAATTCAAAAGCATTGTCTGATTTTCATTGGTGAATTTTCATAGAATTTTTATTTATTACCACTTTTGTCAGATTCAAGTTATTTCTGTGACCATTGTGGGTTTTTCTTTCATTAACAGAGGGGTACCAACAATTTTGTCCATGGCTGTATTTTAATGTATTGATTGTATTTTGTTTAACAAGATTCTCCCTGTTCTTGTCACACGCAGGCAGTGTGTGTCACGCATGTGGGTGGAGCACAGACTTGAAGCTGCTACGTTTTCACTACAGGGTGTGGATGGTGGAAGCTCGGACTGTGGGATATGACCAGAGTTTCACATCACCATTTACAGTAAGTGATCTGATTTGATGATCTGATTTGATGATAACTATATATATAATCTCATGATATACATTACCTGGCAATTTTATAATTTATATATCATAACCAATACAAAGGACTTTCTCTTGTTTATACATTTTAAGTTATCTCCAGAAAAAAGTCATAATTCATCTGTCAGTAATTTTATGCACCTTTTTCCCTCTTAATTTTACAGTGTTGTTATAAAATTGTTTTTAATGTGCATTTGAAATGACTTCTTCCAAACATGTTTTCATTAAATTTTTTTGGCAAAGCAGAAAAGAAGAGACAAAAAACAAAACAACAAACACAACACAAATGTAAACTAAAATAATGGGGGGAGAACATCCATCCATGCACATCCTCACACAAATGTGTTTCCACATTATAGACAGTCGGGAAACGGATTCCATCACTGAAGAACCTAATTAGTGATGCACTTTACCACAGTCAGAGGTAATGAGTTTATGAAGTTGGAGCCTCCCTCCAAGCCAGTTCCAGTAATCCACATCACATTCTCTGGGCTTTTGTATCCCCAAGATATTTCAGAAAAGGGTCCCAAGTGCAATAAAAAAGGAAGGGTTTTTCCATTATAGCTGCAGAGAAAGCCTGGAGAGGGATGGTCCTGATCACACTGTTCAACCACTGATGCAGAGTGGGGGCTTTGTCAGAAATCCACAATGTGAGAATACATTTTCGTGCATTGTACAGAGGAATCTGCAAAAGCTTCATACTTCAAAAATGATCCGGTAGTTCATCAGTTAGTCCCAACAAACAGGTTCGTGCCCCAAGCTTTAGAGTGCAGTTAAAAATCCTGTTAAGCTGCTGAATAATGGTACCCGAGAACTGCTGAAGAGAGGGACAGCTGCACATACAATGGAACAAAGAACCCACTGTTGACTGACATTTAGCGCAGAGATCTGAAAGGCCTGAGTTGGCCCTATGTCTGATTTCAGGAGGAATGTAGAGTCTGTGCAGTATTTTAAACTGTCTCTCCCAGGCGGAATTTGTGACTAAGAATTTAAAAGGTTGGCCACATAAACTATCCCAAGTATTAGGAGTTACAGAGGAACCAAAGTCAGAGTCCCATTTATCTTTGATTTTATTAGAACTGTCCTCTTTAAGATCACAATAATTTGAAATGACTGAAACTTTATTCATTATCGCTACTTGACTATTAGAAATGAAGTTACATTAAGAACCAGTTTATTCCTCCAACACGTTTTCTTTATTATTTATTTGTTGTGTATGCAGCCGGTGTCACACACTTTTGCAGCTTTAGTAATATTCAGAGAAAATTAAGAAACTTGGCAGTAATTGAAACCAAAGAAACGATGGTCTGATACACTATGTTTCCTGTTAGCGACAAGTTAGCATCATCATTTAGCATTTTCTGTTTTATAATTAGAGAGATATTGTGTTAATGTTACTTACCTCCAATTAAAACGAGGTTAGAGGACTATCCTCTGATGAAGCACGGTGGGGGAAAAAGTTCCACATCCCTGGCTAACAGAAGTAGGGGCTATATGACCAGAACATTAGCTTGCTGCCTTCTCTTCCTGCCCTTCAGAGAGAGCGGTCGCTTCTCTTTTCTCTCCTGCTCCCTCCTCCTTCCTCCCCAACTGACTGAATCCCAGCTTGCTATTGTCTGTGTCTGCGTCGCTCTCGCTCTACTTCTGCTGAATTGACCCGATTGGAAACTATGGAAATTGGATTGTGGCTTAATGCTATTGTCACCACTTCTCAACAAGAACCGGGCCAGGGGGGAGCCCAAGAATTGGAACTTGCGTGACTCGACTGAGGATTGGCATGAGCACAGGATTCTGTTTGGCCTTGGAGTTCCTGGTGTATCAAATTATTTGGGAGAGCTAATCAATGCGGACCCCGGCGTAGCTCCCCCAACAACAATTTCCAGCTGGGGGGAGCATGGATAGCGGCAAATGGGATTAACATGGAATTTACCATCTGGCATGCTTTGAAGAGAGAATGGACTCTCTTGGACATGTTACCTATGTTTCGGTAGGTGGATAACATCTGGAGTCGCTGAGTGCTTTCCAGAGAATGACTTAAAGCCCGTAAATTGTGATGCAGAATCGCTGAGAGATGAAATTTTTTACTCTAAGTGAACTGTGCCTTTCGACCTTGATTCGGCGCCCTTGAAGACTTCACTCATTCCTCCTGGGAAGATAAGGCTGAAGGGAGTTAACCCAAACATTCGACAGTTGTTGTTGTTTCAGCAGACTGAGCTCCCGGACAGCGTTATCATGTGTCTGGACTAAAGAACACATGACTGAATAACATCTATCCGTTGCCAGAGGGTGCCCTCTGCTGTTCACCAGCAATGACACACCTACACTACACTTTGCATACAACATTACATGACTGATACATGTAAACTGACACAAATATACAGTACATACACTGACTCTCTCAACCCTCCTGTTTTGTTAATGTGTGATCTATTGTCTGCTAATTGTGCATAGAGGGTTTTTTTCTGTGTCATCAAAATTTGGCTCATTGAGCTTTATATGAGCTTATACGAGTGTTATTCTGATAACCATGTTTTTTCTCTCTGCCTATTGTGTTCCCCCCCCCCCATTCCCCTCTTTACCCTCACTGCATGACAGGCGCCTTTATGGCTGCCGCGTCATTGGATGCGCCTAACGTGCACGCCCAATGTCAAGTCAAATTCCTCGTATGTTTACTTGTAAATATACTTGGCAATAAAGCTGATTCTGATTGCTGTGCTATCCACCAGAACCCCAAACCTGGCTCACTGCAGGCAAGAGGTGGGGCGGCAGTGTTTTCTCTGGCTGAAAGAGCTTGGTGTGGTGGCAAAACATTTTTTCCCGGGGGGGGGGGGGGGGGATATATGACACGATTGTTACCGGAATATGTTAATTTCACACAATTTATTTCTTTTTTTAAATTTTGCACAGTAACTTTGCACATGGAACTTACCATTTGAAGTATTCTACAACTGAGGCTTGAATACTGGAATATTGGACCAGTTGGGGTCCCACCCAGACATCCTGTGTTTAGACTTTTTAGTGGTGGTATCCTTCTCTCCTTCCTCTGCCTGAACACTTTCCTGTATTTGGCTCCTCTCTTCTGTCTCATCTTTCCCCCTCTGAGCTCTGTCTAATTCAGGTTCTCTCTCTGTCTATGGTGGTATACAAACAGGTTAGAAAATATCAAGTGTCATGTTCTGTCTTGCAGGATTTTTTTTTCATGGTTTTCATAAATGACAAAAATATGTGTATTTTTTGTATTTTTATTCTAGTGTTTCTTTTTTTCCATTGAGGGAGTAGGGAAGGGAAAGAAACATTCATAATAGGAATGTACTCAAGCATTCTTAAATTATATGAGCAGGTGGGTATAGTAGTTAAAAATTCTACTCATGTAAAAGCAGTGCTTTGAAATTAATAATTAAAAGTAGACAACCAAAAATTTCTAGTTAAGGGTACAAAGAGCACCCACTTAAAAACTTGAGTAATCAAATCAAATAAAACTTTGTCATATTGCTGTACATACAACTGTAGTGCAGGCAAGATGAAATTGCGTTTCTCTTGGTATCCATATAAATAGAAGCAGCATGATTTAAGACACATTCACACATAGCTTCACCCCCCCCCCCCCATCCATTCACACATCCCTGAGACATACTTGGGAAAAACCTAACTAACTATAATATACAAATAATATACAAAATGTCCGTAGGTGCAGTAGTATGTATGAGAGATTCCGGGTCAACTGTTCAGCATCCTGACAGCTTGTGGAAGGAAGCTGTTGATCAGTCTGGTGGTTCTGCCTCTGATGCTCCGGAATCGTTTACCAGATGGAAGAAGTTCAAAGTTTTTATGCAGAGGGTGAGAACAGTCCTTGACAATGTTCAGTGCCCTGCTCCTACAACGGTTCTGAAAAAGTTCTTGGACAGAGGGGAGGGAGACCCTAATTACCCTCTCAGCCCCCTTGACTATCCTCTGCAGGGCTTTTTTGTCTGACATACTGCAGCTGAAGTACCATGTTGCAATGCAGTACGTCAGAACACTCTCCATAACACCTCTGTAGAAGGTCCTGAGGATGCAGATGGGGAGAGAGGCCTGTTTGAGTTTCCTCAAGAAGTGCAGTCTCTGCTGGGCCCGCTTCCTGATCCCAAAGGAATTCTTGCTCCAGGTCAGGTCCTGCGAGATCTGCACTCCAAGGAACTTGATGTTCTCCACTCTCTCCACTAAACGGCCGCCGATGCTGAGGGGGACGTGCTCAGGCTGTGACCGCTGGAAGTCGATAATCATCTCCTTCGTTTTGTCCACATTGAGCACCAGATTGTTCTCCCTGCACCAGCCCTCCAGGTCTCTAACTTCTTCCCTGTATATTGATTTCTCATCCCTCTTGATAAGTCCCACCACCGTGGTGTCGTCTGCAAACTTAATAATCTGGTTCCCCTCGTGTCTGGATACACAGTCATGTGTTAGAAGTGTAAACAACAGTGGACTGAGTACACAGCCTTGAGGGGATCCGGTGCTCAGCGTGACAGAGTTGGAGATGTTGTTTCCAACCCGGACAGACTGAGGTCTCTCAGTCAGGAAATCCAGGATCCAGAGGCATGTGGCGGTGTTCAGACCGAGAAGGAGTAATTTCTCCATCAGTCTGTGGGGAATAATGGTGTTGAATGCTGAACTGAAATCGATGTACAGGAGTCTGGCGTAGGTGTCTTTCTGGTCCAGGTGGGTGATGACAGAGTGTAGGGTGGTGACTATAGCATCCTCCGTGGATCGGTTTGAAAGATATGCAAACTGGAGTGGGTCGTGTGATGCAGGGAGGCAGGCTGTAATGTGTGGTTTGACAAGCCGTTCAAAACACTTCATCACAATCGGTGTCAGTGCAACAGGACGATAGTCATTCAAACAGGACACAACTGGTTTCTTTGCCACCGGTACAATGATAGAGGTCTTGAAGCATCTGGGAACGATGGCCTGACTCAGGGAGATGTTATAAATGTCAGTCAGGACATCCGCCAACTCGCTCGCGCAGTCTCGGAGCACACGTCCCGGGATGTTGTCCGGACCTGCAGCTTTGTGTGGGTTGACTCTGGTTAGGGTCCTCCATGTGTCCGCTGTGTTGATGGTAAAAGCTGGTCCGACCGATGGTGGGGGTGGGCCAGCCCTCCCTCTGATTGTCGAGTTTGATGCTTGAAAACGTGCAAAGAAGTCATTAAGCCTGTCTGGAAGCGAAGCATAGTCATCATCGACCCCCTGCCTAGACTTTTAGCCCGTCAGTGTCCGAACTCCCTGCCACATCTGCTTGGTGTTCCTAGTGTCACAGAGGTGTTCCTGGATTTTCTCCGCATAGGTGCGCTTTGCCGCCTTAATTCCCTTTAAGAGCACAGACCTGGCTGAGCGGAGGTCAATCCTGTCCTTGGCTCTGAAGGCTGCATCCCTGGCTGTAAGCAGCAAGCACACCTCTGCAGTCATCCAGGGCTTATGGTTACCCCGCATAGTGATGGTCCTCACTGTAGTGACATCCTCTGTGCACTTCGCGATGTAGCTGGTGACCGTTTCAGCATACTCCTCCACATCTGTCTTGTCTTCCTGGGAGGGTGCTATTTTGAAGACCTCCCAGTCTGTGTGCAGAAAACAGTCTTTCAGTGCAGAGGTTGCACTCTCTGGCCAAATTCTGATTTGTTTCACTGCTGGCCTGCTGCGCTTCAATAAAGGTTTGTAGGCAGGCAGCAGCATCACGGATATTGATCAGAAAGGCCGAGATGGGGCGGGGTATCGCCTTATATGCATCTGTGTTTGTGTACACTAAGTCCAACATATTCTGTCCTCTGGTCTTAAAGTCTACATATTGTTTAAACTTGGGGAGCACAGTCTTTAAGCTGGTGTGGTTAAAATCCCCCGCAACCACCACAAAACTGTCCGGGTGTGAAGTTTGGATTTCATTAATCGCATAATGACTACAGACTTGAAGGTTTGAGGTTTTTCTCCAAAATTTATAACAATTTTATTACATTTTTCTACTTTTCTCTGTAAATTTATCTAAATTTGAAACCATTTTCCTCAAATGTGTAATTTCCTCTTGTAAAACTGACTTTTCTTGTACATTTGAGACTTTATTATAAATTTGTGGATTATTTTATGTCTAATTTTTCTTTTTTTTAAAAAAATAAAATTACTGTTTTTTTTAAAAAAAATTTAAACAAATTGTGGTAATTTTTTTTTAAATTTTTTCCTTATAACAATTTACATTTTTTGTACCACAACTTTGCAGTCAGAAATTTAACTGATTACAAAGAAAAAAAAAATAATAAAATTGTGTTTAATAAAATAAATTAACATAAATGACCCAGGAGGCCGTTATTTCTGTGATAATATTTTTCTGTATTTTTAGTTTTTTTTAGAAATCTCCTCACCACCCAGAAAGCAGGAAAAACCTCCTTTATTTTGATCTCCAAATGTTAGCACGTTTAGTTTATCTGAAAGCTGCTAACTGATTAAAGTCATTGACTTGGTGAATTTCAGTCATCTTAACCTGCCAGGTGCATAATACAGGGATGGCAATTTTCCGCCGATCCGCGGATTTATTTTCAAATTGATCATTTCTGTGAATCGTCTAAATCAGTTGAGAAAATTTTAGGTGGGTAAGGTACCTTATTGTTACTGATTTTAGCGAAAATCAACACGATTACATAAGCGCTCGGCGCTTCCCCGGGTCAAGTCTCGCAATAACCCGGATGTACTCAAGCTACTGCTGTATTGTAAACAGCCCTGCGATTGGATAGTTGCAAACGATTGGACCAATCAAATGGCTCGTATGCTTTGTCAAAAATTCATTGCGGCTTGCTCTCAGGGATTTGATTTTTTCGGTAATTCACCGAATTCCGTTTTATTTTATCTTCCAGGAAGATAAAGTACGTTAAGTACGTTAGCGGCTTGTGGTCCACGAACGCAGTGAAGGTGCGCCCTTTCAGCCAGAACCAGAAGTGGCGTATGGCCAGGTAGAGAGCCATTAACTCTCTGTCGAACACGCTGTATTTACGCTCACTGTCGTGCAAAGACCTGCTAAAAAAAAAAAAGGTGAGCGGCTGCCAAGAACCAGCAACGCATTGCTCCACGACGGCCGCTATGCCCATGTCCGAGGTGTCGGTAGTGAGCGCTGCTTTAACCTCAGAACGCCTGCTCCCGTTCAGGAGTCCAGTCGACTCTGTCCGCCGGTTTCCGTTTGAGTGCAGCATACAAGGCTGTATGAGCTGGGCTGCGCGGGGGAGGAAAATAAGCTGCTCAAGACTCAATGGAGATTGAAACTGGTGATCAGAAATGAATGCTGAAATTATAAAAAGTAATGGTATGTTGGAATTTTATTTCTTTTACGGAATAGATAAAATTAACTGATTTTGATTTGATCAAGTGTTAAAGCATGTGATGGATAATGCTTGTTGGAATATTTACCTCCGCCAAGGAGGTTATGTTTTCATCGGCGTTGGTTTGTCTGTCTGTTGGCAAGGAAAAGTTATGGACGGATTTTCATGAAATTTTCAGGAACGGTGTGCAATGGCACGGGGAACAGATGATTAGATCTTGGTGATGATCTGAGAGTGCATACCACCAAGGGCTTTTTTGTATTTGTGCAGCAGGATTACACAAAAATTACTGGATGGATTTGGGTAAAATTTTCACCAGAGGTGGTTCTTGGGCTGGAGAGGAACCCAGTATATTTTGGTGATGATCTGAGAATGCATACCTCAGCCAAGGCTCTTATCTTCTCACAGTGTGTTAGCAACAATACTCCAAAACTGATGGACAGACTTTGATGCAATTTTCACCACTAGTGGCTATAGGCCTACACACAAACCCATTACATTTTGGAGTTGATCCATGACAAACGGAAGGAGCCTTGGCGGAGGTATGTGCTCTGAGTGCTTTTCTAGTTTAGGAATGCTATCTTCTTGGAACATAAGTCAATATTATACAGTAATAAGTGGCATTCAGCTGTTTGTATTATGTCATGTAAGCACAGTTCTGGTACTTAAAAATCATAAAAACCCAGGAGCTTCGGGGGGCGAAGTGACAGTAAAGGTGAAAATTGGCTCAAAGTTCAATGCGGTAACAGAAACACTCGGACAGTTTCTGAAGAAACCAGAAAAGGAGATGAAGTTCAAAGTTCAGAGACTGACACAGCTTGCTGCCAAAAAGAAGAAAGTTTCACATTAGAAGTGACTTGGTGACCAGTGTAAATAGTGTAATAAACTCTTATAGAACTGTTAAATATGTTGGACTAAAGACAGTGAGACAACATTGAAGAAAAAGTAAGTTAACTTTTCATTAAATTTAATGATTTATCTAAGTCTAGTATTTCATTTTTTTTAATCATTTTTTTTTCAGTCTAAATTACTTCTGTTTTACTGAAAACCTCCCAGCTTCAGGGGGGCTGCGCCCCCTGGCCCCCCCATAAGTCAATTGACCAAATTAGATTTCAGCTGAAATCAGAATTTCCTGTTGCCATCCCTGATAATAAGAAATATAACTTAATATTGTAGTGGTTGGTGAAATATATCCTCAGCAATTCATCAGTCCCCCTGGCTTTTCCCTTCATATGAAACCGGCTGCGTTTGAATTCTTACCACATCTCTTAGCTAAGCGACTCTTCCATTGTTGCTCCCGTTTCCAGTGGGTTAAAACCATGATAAACGCCAGTGCTTACATACCTCTTATGATTTTTTTCCGTGTTTAAAGTACTTAAATAAACTCATGTTTCTGTCGGACAGTCACGCTAGTGAGACACTCTGTCTGGTGACTACTGGAAAGCTCGCATGGGCGGGATGCTTCTAAACTCCACACGGATGACGGCCACGTGCGTTGTTCATGTGCGTGCTCGTGGAAAGTCATTGCTTCATACATCCATCGATGTATGCATAGAGGGGAGATTTGAGGGTCAATTTACCAATGAAATGTGTCTTCAACGCTATGGTCTTTAGGTGAAAAGTAAGAAACAACCCGAATATCAGAGGGAGGGCTGGCCCATCTCCACCATCTGTGGGGCCAGCTATCATCATCAACGCAGCGGACACATGGAGGACCCTAATCAGGGTCAACCCACGTAAAGCTGCAGGTCCGGACAACATCCTCGGGTGTGTGCTCCGAGTCTGCCCGAGCGAGTTGGCCGATGTCCTGACTGACATTTATAACATCTCCCTGAGTCAGGCCATTGTTCCCAGATGCTTCAAGACCTCTACCATAGTATTGGTGGCAAAGAAACCAGTTGTGTCATGTCTGAATGACTATCGTCCTGTTGCACTGACACCAATTGTGATGAAGTGTTTTGAACGGCTTGTCAAACCACACATCACAGCCTGCCTCCTTTCATCACATGACCCGCTCCAGTTTGCATATCATTCAAACCGCTCCACGGAGGATGCTATAGTCACCCCCCCCCCCCCCCCGCACTCTGTCATCACCCACATGGATCAGAAAGACACCTACGCCAGACTCCTGTACATTGATTTCAGTTCAGCATTCAACACCATTATTCCCCAGGGACTGATGGAGAAATTACTCCTTCTTGGTCTGAACACCGCCACATGTCTCTGGATCCTGGACTTCCTAACCGAGAGACCTCAGTCTGTCTGTGTTGGAAACAACATCTCCAACTCTCTCACGCTGAGCACCGGATCCCCTCAAGGCTGCATACTTAGTCCACTGTTGTTTACACTTCTAACACATGACTGTGTATCCAGACACAAGGGGAACCAGATTATTAAGTTTGCAGACAACACCACAGTGGTGGGACTTAATCAGAAGGATGAGAAATCAATGTACAGGGAAGAAGTTAGAGACCTGGAGGACTGGTGCAAGGAGAACAATCTGGTGCTCAACATGGACAAAACGAAGGAGATGATTATCGACTTCCGGCAGTCACGGCCTCAACACGTCCCTCTCAGCATCAGCGGCCGTTTGGTGGAGAGAGTGGAGAACATCAAGTTCCTTGGAGTGCAGATCTCGCAGGACTTGACCTGGAGCAAGAATTCCTTTGGGATCAGGAAGCGGGCCCAGCAGAGACTGCACTTCTTGAGGAAACTCCAACAGGCCTCTCTCCCCATCTGCATCCTCAGGACCTTCTACAGAGGTGTTATGGAGAGTGTTCTGACGTACTGCATTGCAACATGGTGCTCCAGCTGCAGTATGTCAGACAAAAAAGCCCTGCACAGGATAGTCAAGGGAGCTGAGAGGGTAAATGGAGTTTCCCTCCCCTCTGTCCAAGAACTTTTTCAGAACTGTTGTAGGAGCTGGGCACTGAACATTGTCAAGGACCACTCTCACTCTCTGCATAAACACTTTGAACTGCTGCCATCTGGCAAACGATTCCGGAGCATCAGAAGCAGAACCACCAGACTGATTAACAGCTTCCTTCCACAAGCTGTTAGGATGCTGAACAGCTGATCTGGAATCTTTCATACATACTACTGCACCTTATGGACATTATGTATATTATATGTATATTATAGTTCTAGTTAGTTTTCAAGTATGTCTCAGGGATGGGTGAATGGCTGTGCTGGGGTGGGGGGTGAGGGTGTGTGTGATTGTGTCTTAAATTATGTTCTTCTTACTTATATGGATGCCAAGAGAAACGCAATTTCGTCTTGCCTGTAGTACAGTTGTATGTACAGCAACAGGACAATAAAGGTTGATTTGATTTGATTTTGATTTTAAATTCCTGTTTCTTTCTTGTAGTTTTGCCCTTGTTTCAGGTTAAAGCAACAGCCCCTCCAAATGTCTATGCACGTCCCTTCTGTTCTTGGGAGGAAAACTGAAAAGACGACAACTATGATTATGATTGGCTGTTGTTACCTGATGCTGCATTCACTTGCATTAATCCCTTCCAGCGTTGGGCGTTGGTAGGATTCAAGCCTGGGCAGGAAGATATGGAGGACAAGATGTTGCCCATGCAGCATGTCCCCCCTCTCCACGTCACTGATGAATCCAAAGGAACAGCAGGGCTGCTACAGTTTGGCACCAGCGCCATCGCAGGAGCTGCCAGAACGATGTTGAGCACAACAGAGAACTGCCTTAGGGACTCCGACTCCGGATTTTTCCTCAGGGTTGACTCCCGAAGCCTTTCCCGTGACCGGGTGTGCCGCAAGGCAGCAGAGGTTTGAAATCAGGGTTTACCTTCCCCTAGATGGGCTACCTTCCCAGGTTGACGAGCCACCATCTACCCGAAGCATCTGGTTTTAAGACGCCAGAGATCCGCCCTCGCCCGTTCTCCTATTAGTAAAAGCAGTTCCGCCGGGCTTAGAGACTAAACCACACAGGCAGGCTAGGAGTTGGACTTAGTTGTCAGAGGCTTTTCTAGACGCACGCCATAAGGAGCATTTTATGAGCACTGGGAGCTTAACCCCAGTGCCGCTTCTGGCAATGACAACCTTGGAACCAATTGGAACCGGATCACTGGAGAGGACACTCCAGCTTCGCCTTTGGCGTAGACAAAACACGGGGAATGACAGTTACCGGTTATAAGCCACCGCTCAATTGGCGTAGAGCGCGGCGCCAGGGGTTGTTCCCGACGGTGGGAGGGATTATCGGATCTCACTGGACAGCTACCGCCCGCCTCAAGCTGGGCAACCCCCAGCCAATAAGGTGTTTTCCCGCCACAGCCTGCTTTCCTCATTGGGGTCATGGGGATGAGGAGAAGTCCGAACAGCAGGCTGAGAACCTTCGCACCAGGCAAGACAAAAAAAACAAAAGAGACCAACTCTAAAACTGGGAACTTGGAACGTCCGCACTATGATGACAGGACTCGCTGCTAACCTCAAGGACATCAACGACACCAGGAAGACTTCCATCATCAATAATGAGCTGAAGAGACTGGGAGTGGATATCGTTATTCTCCAGGAAACACGGTTGGCTGACGCAGGCACACCGAGAGAGAAGGACTACACGTTCTACTGGCAGGGAAAGGGCAGTGACGACCACAGGGAACACGGAGTGGGCTTCGCAGTGAAGAACACCTTGCTGAAGATGGTGGAACCAGGCAGCACTGGCTCTGCACGACTCCTCACCCTCCGCCTCAACACCACTCAAGGCCCAGTCACCCTCATCAGTGTGTATGCCCCAACACTGACAGCCACACCAGAGGCAAAAGACGAGTTCTACGAGAATCTCGCAACAACTGTCAGGATCATCCCCAACTCTGAACAACTCATTCTCCTTTGAGACTTCAATGCCAGAGTGGGTGCTGACCACGACTCCTGGCCCTCCTGTCTTGGACCATTTGGCATGGGCAGAATGAACGACAACGGACAGCAGCTGCTCGAGTTCTGCACATATCAAAATCTGTGCATCACAAACTCGTTCTCCAAGACCAAGCCCCAACACAAGGTTTCGTGGTGACATCCGCGCTCAAACCACTGGCACCAGCTGGATTTGATCCTGACCAGGCGCACCTCACTGAAGAATGTGCTAATCACCCGTTTGTTCCAGAGTGCAGATTGCAACACAGACCATTCATTGGTATGTAGCAAGGTCAAGCTGCCGCTGAAGAAATTCCATTGTGGTAGACAGCCTGGAAAGGCACGGATTGACACCAGCAAGATGGCCCAACCAGAACTTGTTGAGCAGTTTTCCTCCACCTTTGAGAAAGAACTTGGTGTACCACAAGAAGGAGAATCTGGAAAGCAGAAGTGGGAAGAGCTGCAAAACACCATCCACCGCACAGCCTTGGCTACCTTTGGGAGGAAGACCTCGAAGTCACAGGACTGGTTTGATGCCAAGTTGACCGAGATGACCCCCGTCACTGAAGCCAAGCGCTCAGCACATGCTGAGTACAAGAAGTACCCAAACTAGAAGAATCTACAGATTCTCAGGGCTCAACAGCCACAGGCGGTGCTGTTCCAGCAGAGTAGACGTTTAGGATTCTCTTTCATGGTCATCATAGACCGACGGAGGCCGATGAATTAATATGAATTAATGGTGAGAGTTTAGGCTTAAAACCAGCTGAAAGTGCTCCGTGGTAACTAGGGATACAAGTTATCAATTCATTCATTAATCAAGAGTTAATTCACTTTATCGATGGATTAACAATTAATTGATAAGCAGCAGTTTTGCTGAGAATCTGAATTCCCCTCGGTACAATACGGTCTTTCTGTCTATAACGTAAACAGCCAAATACTGTTTGTGATGTCCTGAATAAAATATGGAACATCACATTTGTGAATGATTTACTGTCACATTTGCAGTTTTTTTTTTTTTTTAGTGTGTACTATGTGCTGGTGCATCTCGATCAATGCAAATGTCATGATTTTAATTTCTGCAGGTACCCATGCACAACAATGGTAAATTATTGGCTTTTTTTTTGACAATCAGGAGACATTCTGAGAGTTAAGTGCTGGCGTGTCGCTCTGTTAGGGGAGCTCCTCTCCATGACTTTGTGTTATGTGAGATTCTGTGGACCGCTTGAATAAAGAGACACTGACGTCAAGAACCTCATCATTTTGAACATGTGGTTTGTTTTCCACTCACATGAATATAGAAAATTAGAAATTTTTAAAATTGGATTATATTCATAGTTTTCTAAAGAATAAGGAAGCATAAAGGAGATTGTCTCTTACAGCTGCCAGGTGGATCATAGTGAAGAATGCATCTGTTTTCTGATTGTTGCAGGAACAGGTTGGTGAGAACGTTTAGCTGGTCGGTGTCGGTGGTTCGGCTCCTTTTCTGCTTCTCATGGATGAACAGCTTATGTAGCTCTGTGGAGTCCTGCCATTGGTGGTCTGTGCTGAGTGCTGGAGAATAAAGACCCACGTAGAAGTCCACATTCTGAGTCTGAGGACTTTTATTGGGCCTTCAGGCTAACTGAACTAGCCTCATCCTGCTAGCTCTGACTGTCAGCAGCCACATCACAACATCTGGAGGAAGTAAACAAACCGTAAAGATGTTTTCAGGTCAGCGTCTGAGAGAGTTGGTGAGAGAGCGACTGGCTGCTGCTGCTGAAGAAATAATAACAGAGTTTGAACTAATCACCAACCAGTACGAGGAAGAGATCGATCGTCAGCGCAGACTACTGAATATGCGCTGGTGCTCCCAGAAAAAAATCCACAGAATAGGTATGTGGGACTATAATGGCCTGAATGAGGCTTTAGAAAACTCTGGATCTGTTTTTCAATCATGGTTGTGTCTTAAATGTGCAATCTCTTGTTTTTAAATCCTAAATTTGACACATTTTTTTCTTATTCATTTGTAAAGTGAAACTCTTCTTCTGAGTTTTTTGTCTTTGTTCCTCCAGATTTGTCACAACAACCTGAATGTAAAGCGGAGGAAGTTGTGACTGAGCAGCATCTCTGGAACCAGGAGAGGAAGTCTGTCCTGGACCAGGAGAAACCAGAAGCTCCACAGGTTAAAGAGGAACAGGAGGAACTGTGCATCAGTCAGGAGGGAGAACAGCTGGTAGTGAAGCTGGAGGCCGATCCCTTCATGGGGACTCTTGTTTGTGAGGAAAAGCAGCAGAGTGAAGCAGAACCAAACAGTGAGCAGCTCCTCTCTCACAACTCTGCTGGAACTGAGATCCAAGATGAGGAAGGAAGCCGGCATGTCGACTCAGGATCCACTAAAGAAGAAGAAGAACCCAAACCAAAGAAGAGACGACTGAAAACAAGAAGTGACAGTAACAGTGATGACGACTCTGTTACCTCAGAGACTCTCTGTGAGAATGAAACAGGTAAAAAGTTTGAAAATGTTCAGGTTGAGTCTTTGAGAAACTGTCCTAAAATAAAATAATATTAAATTAGTATTTTCAATAACTACATGAATCTGACGTATTTGTACTGGTCTCGGTTTGTGTTTGACTTTGACTGATCTAACCCAGTGGAAAAATAATTGAAACTCTTTGACTATGCAGTTGTACAGTGAATCTGGAAAGTCTTCACAGCGCGTCACTTTTTGCACATTTTGTAATGTTATTATTCCAAAATGGATTAAATTCATTTTTCCTCTAAATTCTACACACAATACCCCGTAATGACAACCTGAAAAAAGTTTTTTTTTTTTTTTTTTTAAGATTTTTGCAAGTTTATTAAAAATAAAAAACTAAGAAATCACATGTACATAAGTATTCACAGCCTTTGCCATGAAGCTCAACATTGAGCTCAGGTTCATCCTGTTTCTACTGATCATCCTTGAGATGTTGCTACAGCTTAATTGGAGTCCATCTGTAGTAAATTCAGTTGATTGGACATGATTTGGAAAGGCACACACCTGTCTATATAAGGTCCCACAGTTGAGATTGAGATTGAGATTGAGATTCAACTTTATTGTCATTACACATGTATGAATACAAGGTAACGAAACGTGACTTGGCATTTGGGCACGCTCTGCAGAGTGCATCCAAGGCCGGGGCAGCCGCTAGGCGCCAGTCATAAAGAAGAAAGGAAAAAAAAAAAAAAAAGAGAAGGGATAATGACACAGTTGGCGAGAGAAAAAAACATGTTTATCAAATTTTCGTTCAGTAAGTGAGCGAAATTTTGATTGCAGGAAAAAAAAACCCTCAATGCACATTTAGCAGACAACAGAACCAAAGTCAGAGAGGATCAGTGAATGAATGGATGTAATTCAGTATAAGTGAATCAGTGTATTCATGTATGTTGAATGCAGGTGGGTGTTTATCAGTTACTGGAGGCAACAAATCTCTCCCAGCTGAGATGTTATGTCTTAGTGTCTGAAACTCGGAAGCATGTCCTTGAGGCATGGCAGATGGAAATTTCCTGAGCCAGTCACATGTCCCTGAGTTCAGATTGTAGCACACCAGAATGTTTATGAAGAGAAGCACAATCTTCTGTTTTGTCTTAATCCAGGAGGAAAATAGTCAACAAGGCACCGAATTCAAGGTCTGAAAACACAGATCACTGAGAGCATAGAATTTACAGCTCTTGCAATACTGTGTTCATAATTTCCATACATAGGCTTTAAATCCATTCTTGGAGGGCACCAAAACTACTCCAGATGTTTCCCTTCTAAACACGGGAAGCATGTCCGGCAGAGTCCATCTCTCTACAGTGCATGCCAGATGGTAATTTCCATGTAATCTTGCCGTCAGTTAGTGCTCTCCCCCATCTAGTCGAATTGTTGAAGAAGCAGCTACGCCGGGACCGCTTTGATTAGCTCTTCTAGTTAAATTTTCAATACACCAGGAAACTCCAGAGCCAATCAGCAGAAAATCCTGTGATCGTGCCAAACCAGACAAATGTTGTTTCCACATCATCAGTCGAATCATGCAGACACATGTGTTCCAATCCATGGGTCTCTCCATAGGGGCTCCCCCTGGCCCAAATTTATGTAAAAAGTTGTTAATTTTATTAAAGCCGCTCACCAAATCCATTTTTTCATTTGGATCAAGATTCAGCCAGAAGAACAGCGACGCAGACAAGACAGCAAGCTGGGATTCTCAGTTAGGGAGGGTGAAGGAGGCTGAAAGAGGGAGCTGAAGAAAAAGCGACCGTTCTCTCTGAAGGGCAGGAAGGAAAAAAAAAAAAAAAAAAGGGATGGGACAGTGCATGTCAGAGGGGACAGTGCATGTCAGAGCACAAACCAAGCATGAAGTCAAAGGAATTTTCTGTAGACCTCTGAGACAAGATTGTCTCAAGGCACAAATCTGGGGAATGGTACAGAAAAATTTCTGCTACTTTGAAGGTCCCAATGAGTACAGTGGTCTCAATCATTTGTAAATGGAAGAAGTTCAGAACCACCAAGACTCTTCATATACCTTTCCAGATGTCTAAACTGAGCCATCAGGGGAGAAGGGCCTTCGTCAGAGAGGTGACTAAGAACCCGATGTTAACTCTGTCAGCACTCCAGCGTTCTTCTTTGGAGAAAGAAGAACCTTCCAGAAGGACACCCATCTCTGCAGCAATCCACCAATTAGGCCTGTAAGGTAGAGGAGCCAGACGGAAGCCACTCCTTAGTAAAAGGCTCATGGCAGCCCATCTTGGTTTGGCAAAAGGCACCTGAAGGACTCTCAGAACATGAGAAACAAAACTCTCTTGTCTGATGAGACAAAGATTGAACTCTTTGACGTTAATGCCAGGCATCATGTTGGGAGGAAACCAGGCACCACTCATCACCAGGCTAATACCATCCCTACAGTGAAGCATGGTGGTGACAACATCATGCTTTGGGGATATTTTTCAGCAGCAGGAACTGGGAGACTAGTCAGGATAGAGGGAAAGATGATGCAGCAATGTACAGAGATATCCTGGATTAAAACCTTCTCCAGAGCGCTCTTGACCTCAGACTGGGGTGACGGTTCATCTTTCAGCAGGACAGCGACCCTAAGCACACAGCCAAGACATCAAAGGAGTGGCTTCAGGGCAACTCTGTGAATGTCCTTGAGTCTTCCAGCCAGAGCCCAGACTTAAATCCAATTGAACATCTCTGGAGAGATGTGAAAATGGCTGTGCACCGACGCTTCCCATCCAACCTGAAGTAGCTTGAGAGGTGCTGCAAAGAGGAATGGGTGAAACTGCCCAAAGATAGGTGTGCCAAGCTTGTGACATCATTTTCAAAAAGGCTTGAGGCTGTAATTGCTGCCAAAGGTGCATCAACAAAGTACTGAGCAAAGGCTGTGAATACTTATGTACACGTGATTTCTTAGTAGACATGCATGTTAGGTTAATTGGCTGTTCTAAATTGTCCCTAGATATGTCTCCTATAGGCCCTTAGAATAGAGGAAAAATGAATTGAATCTATTTTGGAATAAGGCTATAACATAACAAAATGTGGAAAAAGTGAAGCGCTGTGAAGACTTGGCAGATGCACTGTAGTTTGCACTTCAAATGAGTTTTTCTTTTGCTTCAGTGTACCAGGTGGAATAATGGTCTGTCTAGCCAGTTAGCCATTAGCTCCTGCTGGCAACTCCAACAGGAATCAATGCAGTATGTGGTTATTTGTGTATAAAACACCATAGTGACATGTTCAGAGATAGAAGTTGGACGGACTGGATGAGATGTATAAAACAGAATTACTAATAAATAGTACATTTTATACTCCTGTTGATGTGCTGGGAACGGGCTCACTGTCACGTCACAACTGGTGACATATCAGAAATGTTTGTGAGATCACACTAGTGAGATCATGGTGGACCCTAACAAAGCAACAGGGTTGTGTTTTGGAATATTTTTATTGATAGCGACTCCAGATAGACAAATTAAAGTGTAAAAATACTGAAAAAATTAAAGTATTCATCCTGTTTCCCCTTTTAGACCTCAGGGATCTATAGGCGTTTTTCCACTATGGTCAGTACGGTACAGTTTGGGACGGGATGGTACAGTTCGGCCCACTTTGTGTTTCCACTGCACTAGGTCCCACTTGAAGTGGGTGGGAGTAGTTACAGGGGAGGTGGCTCAACACTCTCCCTCCCGTTACGTAAAACAAGCGTAACTGGCTTAAAACAAGTGTAACGTTACACAAAACAGAAGCTGGCAGGATACGAAGCGTCTGCGTTCTCTGGCTTTTTTTTTTCCAGAATAAAGGCAAAAAAGGAGAACAGAAGGCAAAGGCAGTGATACGACACACTCTGGAAAAGTACTGGAGCGTTGAGGAAACCATAGAGTAGTATAAACTCCATTTATACTACTACATCCAGAACTCCATCATGTATGACGGTAAGCTAATTATTGCTAATGCTACTTTGCTTTTAAGTCCGCTGTACAACATTGTAATGTCGGCAAGTTTTTGGTATTGGGTACTAAAATATGTATTCTCTGTGTGTGTGTGTTTCAGATTACTCTCTTGTGGCAAAAGTATTGCTTGAAACAGTGGGTCTGGGCGTTGAACACAGTGATGTCACCCCAGCTTCAGGAACGCCAAGTGGTTACAGAACTGCAGAATGTCTGTAGAAATGTTTAGCTTCCTGTGCAACAAATTGCTCTGATCTGTGTAAAAATCATGGAGAGACTGTTGAGATGTCATGGGATTTACCTGCTCCAGCCAGTGGTGTTGAGGCAAAACATGATCAGCTAGGTGCCATATTGTAGTATATGAGCCGTAAAATATATATTTCTACAGGTAAACAGTTCTAAGTTAGGCATAAGATATATTTAACAATTATGATGCATTTTAAGCCAAAACAAATGGATCTAGGATTCATCATCATCATCATAACAGTCTGTCGTGGGTGACAATGACTGTTTCATTTAGGTCTGATCAGATTCCTCCACACAGCTCTGTCTTTAGCCTTCCGCTGCCAGGAACTCCTGTCTATGTCCAACTTCTTCAAGTTTCTTTTCACACTTTTCACAGTGTCTTTAAATCTGAGCCTTGGTCTATCCCGATTGCGTTTGCCCTCGCATAACTCTGAGTAGAGGAACTGCCGAGGGATATGCTGGTGGTCCAACCTCTCAACATGTCCAAGCCATCTCAGGTTCATCTGTATTTGCATGTCCTCCATTGATGGTAGACCAGCTCGTTTCAACACTTCTATGTTGGTTATTTTGTCTTTCCATGAGATCTTCATTATGGCTCGAAGGTGTCTCATGTACGCGTGAAGTTTCTTCACCTGCACTCTGTAGACAGTCCCAAGTTTCAGCACTGTACAATAGAGTAGCCATTACTGTCGCTCTGTCGTCGGCCTCCGTCGGTCTATGATGACCATGGAAGAGAATCCTAAACGTCTACTCTGCTGTCGCTCTGTACACTTTGCATTTCACACGGATAGACACATGTCGATGGTTCCACAGTCTCTCCCTCAAGTTTCCAAACACAGCGCTCGCTCTTCCCATTCTGAGAGATAGTTCATCCTCCAGCCTAGCATTCTCTGAACCAGTACTCCCTAGATACTTGAAATCCTTGCACTTGACTAGTGGCTCTGTACCAGTGCTGATCTCTTCTGGTAGTGATGTTGATAACTGGAGCTTTGGTGTTGATAGAGGTACTCTGTCTTGTTGATGTTGAGGCTGAATTGGCTAGCTGCTCTTGCAAATTTCTCCACTAAAGATTGCATATCTTCCATGCTGTGTGCAACTAGAGCACTGTCGTTGGCAAAGAGCATTTCTCTTACTACCTTTATCGATGTCTTCCTCTTGGCTTTAAACTGTGCCAGATTGAACAAGTCTGCTTCTTTCCTTGTTTGAATGTATACTCCTTCAGGAGTGTCTTTGAAAGCCACCTCAAGCATGGCTGCCAGATATAGTGAGGAGAGTGTAGGCGCCAGCACACACCCTTGTTTCACCCCGTTGCTTACTGAAAAGTCTTAAGATACTGAACCACTCATTGCCACGTTTGCTTGCATACCCGTATGGAGTGCCTCGATCAGGCTGACAAACTTCTCTGTACTGCCATATTTCAATTCAATTCAATTCAATTCAACTTTATTTATATAGCGCCATTTCACAACAACAGTCATCTCATAGCACTATCAACTGTAGGGGGGAACCCCCACAGTTGCAGAAAGACCCCAGCAATCAGGTGATCCCCTATGAGCAAGCACTTGGCGACGGTGGAGAGGAAAAACTCCCTTTTAACAGGAAGAAACCTCCAGCAGAACCAGGCTCAGGGAGGGGCAGTCATCTGCTGCGACTGGCTGGGGGGTGAGGGGACAGAGAAGATGAAAAGAACAGACATGTAGAGAGCAAACAGCACGATGGGGACTCAATCTATGGGAGAGAACAAACAAATGTTAATGACCAGCAAAAAAAAAAATATTTCATAGAGAATGAGGAAAGGAGTGAGGCCCAGTGCATTACTGGAGGTCCCCCGGCTGACTAAACCTATTAGCAGCATAACTAAGGGAGGGTTCAGAAACACATGATCCCTCCCTAATTGTAGGCTATATCAAAAAGGTAGGTTTTAACCCTAATCTTAGAAACAGAGATCGAGTCTGACTCCCGAATCCAGATTGGCAGCTGATTCCACAGGAGAGGAGCTTGATAACTGAAGGCTCTGCCTCCCATTGTACTTTTGGAGATTCTAGGTATTACAAGTAGTCCTGCATTTTGGGAGCGTAGTGCTCTGTTAGGATAATACGGTAGTATCAGATCTTTTAAATAAAAAGGAGCCTGATTGTTTAGAGCTTTGTAAGTAAGAAGAAGGATTTTAAACTTAATTCTAAACTCTATGGGAAGCCAATGAAGGGAGGCCAGAACCGGAGAGATATGATCTCTCTTTCTAGTACCTGTTAAAACTCTTGCTGCAGCATTTTGGATCAGCTGAAGACTTTTTAAAGATGTTTTAGGACAACCTGATAATAAAGAATTACAATAATCTAATCTCGAGCTAACAAAAGCGTGGATCAGTTTCTCAGCATCACTCTGAGACAAGATGCTCCTAATCTTGGCAATATTACGCAAATGATAGAAGGCAGTCTTAGAAACAAATTTAATATGTGAATTGAAGGACAAATCCTGATCAAAAATAACTCCAAGGTTCCTCACAGAGCTATTAAGAGAAAGAGTAACTGCATCCAAACTGAAAGTTTGATTTGGAAAGGAATTTCTAAGGTTTTTTGGACCAACAAGAATGACTTCAGTCTTATCTGAATTTAATAGCAGGAAATTACAAGTCATCCAAGCTTTAATTTCCTTAAGACAGGCTTCTAACTTGGCTAATTGATTACTATCATCTGGCTTCATTGACAGGTATAATTGTGTGTCATCTGCATAACAATGAAAATGTATACAGTGCTTTCTAATAATGTTGCCTAACGGAAGCATATATAAACTAAAAAGAGTAGGGCCTAGCACAGATCCCTGTGGAACTCCATGACTAAGCTTTGAGTTGAAAGAAAACTCATTATTTACATGAACAAACTGGAACCTATCAGATAAATAAGATCTAAACCACTGCAACGAAGTTCCATTAAGTCCAACATAGTGTTCTAATCTATCAAGTAGAATATTATGATCGATAGTATCAAAAGCTGCACTAAGGTCTAAAAGGACAAGTACAGAAACTAGTCCATTATCAGATGCAATGAGGAGGTCGTTAGTGACCTTCGCTAAGGCTGTTTCAGTACTATGATGGATTCTAAACCCAGATTGAAACTCTTCAAGTAAACCATTTCCCTGCAGGTGGTCGAATAATTGCGTAGCAACAACTCTTTCTAAGATTTTTGAAATGAAAGGGAGATTAGAGATTGGTCTATAGTTAGCTAAAGCTCCTGGATCTTGCGTTGGCTTTTTGAGTAAGGGTTTAATTACAGCTGTTTTAAAAGCCTGCGGTACATGGCCTAAAGTTAATGAAGAATTGATTATATGAAGAATAAAGCTACCAATAAGTGGGAAGACTTCTTTAAATAACCTGGTAGGAATAGGGTCTAAAAGACAAGTTGAAGGTTTGGATGAGGAAACTATTTTGTCTAACTCACAAAGGTCGATTGGAGTAAACTCATCAAGACAGACATCAATAGAAGGAGTTGTAGTAGTTACAGTATTTAAGTTAACTGTGGGAAGAATCTGATTGATTTTATCTCTGATGGATGAAATTTTATTATTGAAAAAGTTCATAAAGTCCTGACTAGTAAGCTCTAAGAGAATGCTAGGATTGATAGAGTCCTGACTCTTTGTCAACCTGGCTACAGTACTGAAAAGAAACCTGGGATTATTCTTGTTCTCTTCTATTAATGCAGAGTAATAACTTGTTCTAGCTTTTCTAAGAGATTTTTTATCAATTAAAAGATGATTTCTCCAAGCTAAATAGATTTCATCTAAATTAGTAGAGCGCCATTTTCTTTCTAATTGACGAGTCTTCTGTTTTAAGCTACGAGTTTCTGTGTTGAACCAAGGAGTTAGAAATCTCTGATTAGACTTTTTCTTTTTTAAGGGGGCCACCAAGTCTAGAGCCTGATGCAGAGAAGCTGAAACACTATCCACCATGTTATCAATTACAGAAGGAGCAAGCTGTCTATAGCTTATTTCCGTTGTGTTGACACATGGCATAGAGGAAACAATCTGCATAAATTTGGAAACAGCATCATCTGAGAGGCCTCTACTGTAATAATATTTTTCTTTAGGAGCCAAATAGTCAGAAACAGTAAAATCAAAGGTTAACAGACAATGGTCTGACAGTACAGGGTTATGAGGAGACACTACAAGATTTTCTATTTCTATGCCATATGTCAGAACAAGGTCCAATGTATGGTGGAGGTAATGAGTAGAATTTCCTACTTTCTGAGAAAACCCAATCGAGTCTAATATTGAATTAAATGCCACATTAAGGCAGTCACTATCTACATCCACATGTATATTAAAGTCCCCTACTATAATTATTCTATCAGATTTCAGCACTAAATCAGCTAAGAAATCAGCAAATTCGGATAAAAATTCTGAGTAGGTTGATGGGGGACGATAAACTATGGCAAATAAAATTGGGTTTAACCTAAAATTGCTAAAGTGCCCAATACTGAGGACCAGGCCCTCAAAGGAATTATAACATGTTTTTTGCTTTACATTAACTAGTAATTTGGAATGGTAAATTGTTGCTACTCCTCCTCCACGACCAGAACTTCTGGGATTTTGACAGTTTAAATAACCAGAGGGAGTTGATTCATTTAAACCAACATAATCCTCTTGCCCTAACCAAATCTCTGTAAGGGAAATTAAATCAATCTGATGATCAATTAACAGATCATGGACTAACAGAGACTTGGGAGTTAGAAACCTAATATTTAATAAACCACATTTAATTTTTAAATTATGAGGAGGAACAGAGGCCAAATCATTCAATTTAGAGGCTTTATGTTTAATTTGAGTTTTACCAATGTTTTGCTTTATCACTTTGGGATGCTTATGCATGATATTTTTATTTACTTTGGAGGGAGCAGACAACGATTCTCTGATGGGGAAGACAGGGGCTAAGCTGAGGGGTGGCGGATGAAGAGGAGCTGCAGAGAGGCGTGTAAGACTGCGACTCTGCTTCCTGGTCCCAACTCTGAGTAGTCATGGTTTTGGAAATTTGGATAAAAAAGATGCCAGATTGTTAGATAAATGAGACGCACCATCCAAAGTGGGATGAATGCTGTCTCGTCTCATAAGACCAGGTTTTCCCCAAAAAGAGCTCCAATTGTCAATGTAGCCCACGTCATTTTTAGGACACCACACAGACAGCCAGTGGTTCAAGGATGACGAGCGACTAAACATGTCATCACTGGTCAGATTGGGGAGGGGCCCAGAGAATACTACAGTGGCTGACATCGTTTTTGCAAAGTCACACACTGATTCTACATCAAGTTTGGTGACTTCCGACTGCCGGAGACGGATGTCATTAATGCCGGCGTGAATAACAATTGTGGAGTATTTACAGTTACTTTTAGCCAGCATTTTCAGATTTGACTCGATGTCGCCTGCTCTGGCCCCAGGAATGCATTTGACTATGACCGCTGGAGTCTCTAGGTTCACGTTTCTGACTACAGAGTCGCCAATGATCAGAGTTTTTTCCTCAGCGGGTGTGTGGCTGAGCGGGGAAAAACGATTAGAAACGTGAACAGGTTGGTGGTGAACCGGGGCTTTGCGACTAGGCTTCCTTCTCACCGTCACCCACCCAGTCTCCTCGCTGCTGAGGAGAGCTGGGGAACCGCTGACAGGGGGGCCTAAGCTAGCTAGCTCCGCTGCAGCTAAGGGGCGTCCGTCGAGATTAACTGGCGCAGACGGTGTTTCAATGCAGTGGAGCCGGGATTCCAAATCAGACAACCTCGCCTCGAGCGCCTCAAAAAGACAACATTTATTACATTTACCGTTATCGCTAAAAGAGGCAGAGGTGTAGCTAAACATCTGACAGAGAGAGCACACCAGAGGAGAGGAAAGAGAGCTCGTAGCCATAGCTAATAGCTGGAGAGCAACCACACAGGCAGACAGCAAAACAGGAAGTGACGATACGTTACGTTACCACAAGGAAGTGACGATCCTCAGAATCCCTCAGAATATTTCTGGAGTACCTTCCAAAGTCCTTGTCGTGAAACAGTACTGAAGGCTTTACTGAAGTCTATGAAGACTACATAAAGCGGCATGTTCTGTTCAATACACTTTTCTTGAACCTGTTTCAAGTTGAAAATCATGTCCATTGTGCTTCTTCCACTTCTAAAGCCGCACTGGGTTCCTGGTAGTACATTCTGCGAGATGTGTTCATTGAGTCTGTTCAGTAGTACACGTGAGAGAATCTTAGCAACAGTGGCTAGCAGTGATATACCTCGGTAATTTCCACAATCTTTCCTGTCACCTTTCTTGAAAAAAGGCACAATACTTCCATCCTTCCAGTCTTGAGGTACTTTCTGGGCATCCCATATCTCTTGGATGAGCTTGTGCAGGCAGTTGGTCAGCTGAACACCACCAAATTTCCAAAGGATTAAAAGTAATTAAAATAATGCAGTCACAAGGTTGCACAGAGAAATACATGGATTAACTGGAAATATATCATATTGAGTATTGCTGACTACATGTTGATACTGTATGAATATATATTCTCTGCATCAACAATGAACTATACTTGTATTCATGTAGTATTGCCCTGGGAATTCTGACAATAAACCTTTGTACTTTTGCAGCTGTGTCTCTACTTTTGTTTTATGTGTTAAGGTTACCACCAAGTGACATAAATACTAAAAGATTGGAAAAGCTGTCTAAGGAACAGTCCAGCAGTTTGAGAAATCACTTTTGGTTTGGTGCAAGTCTGCCAACAGAATTATGAACCATAAAGCAGTTGGTGTTAAAATGTTAAATCCATTGAACCCAAACTTGGGTGTCCAATCATGTGCCATGGAGGGCCAAGACCCTGCAGGTTCTCTCTTCTATCCCATTATTAGTAAATACAGATGCTAATATGGCCCAGAATTCCTCCATATACTGGGACTATCACTGAAGTGTTTAGTGTCTTCTGCACTGGCACATCCAACAATACAGTCTTCAGCAAATAATTGTTTTGGTTACTTTTCTTAAAAATGAGCCATTATTTTCAAAGTCACTGATAAATGGTTTGTACTGTTGACTCTTTTCCCACCGGTGTCTTAACAGACAAAATAGAAAATCATGATGCAAACACATAAGTGACTAAATTGTTTATTACAATCAGCAGCAAATTACAGATTATTTAGAATGTGCAAAATTCCAACTGTAAAAAAAAAAAAAAAAAAAAAATTGGAATGGGTCACACACACCGGCCACGCTGCCTCACTGAGCAGCAACTGGATCAGCTCCTCGTACTGGTCCCAGTTCAGCAGATCTTCAGCCTGCATCTCTGTAAATAGTGAGGCAAGGTCCAGTTTGGGTGGATCATTTTCCCCTTGCCTAGATGAAAGACAGATATGAGTGGTGGATAATTAAAGCAAGTTTAAAATATATTTGAGAAATGAATGAATGAATGAATCCTTATTTCGGATAGATTACATTAAAAGAAGGGAACACAATAATATAACAAGGGAAAAAAATCCAACAAGGTCAAATAAAACAATAACTCCTCGGATTATACAGTTCAACATAAGTTATCCGAAATGGGTGATGGCTGAAGCCGCAGCTTGTATTGACCACCCATATTCCATCCAAGAATTCAAAAAAATTAAATAAGAGCGATTACAAATCAGAGCAAAGCCAAGACAAAACGTGACAAAAAACTAAGCCAATAGCACAGACTAGATATGACAATCTTTATGTGATTTTACATGTCATCTTGTATATATATTTGGAGTATTTCTTCCTTCAGTTTTTGTTTAAATTGTCCAAGCGTTGTACATGATTTTAATTCCGGCCCAAAATCGTTCCATAATCTGACTCCTTGCACTGAAACACAGTGTTGCTTGGTGGTAGTTCTCACTGAAGGTTTTTGAAATATACATGTTCCTCTGAAATGATATTGTTTCTCCCTTATTTGGAACAACTTTTGGATATTTGCGGGCAGTGATAGATTCTTCACTTTAAACATTATTACTGCAGTTTTAAAATCAACCAGATCTTTCAACTTGAGAGCTTTTAATTTAAGAAAAAAAGTGGGCTTGTTGATTCCCTATAAGCAGCTTGGTTTATTCTAATAGCTCTCTCGTGAAGCATAAAGACTGGATATATGTTTGTTTTATATGTATTTCCCCATACTTCAGTACAATCTGTCATGTATGGGAGTATTAATGAATGATACAAAGTTTATAATGTGGGTTGATTCAGCAAATATTTCACTCTGTGTAGTATTGCAATTGATTTGCGTATTGTAATATAATTCAATATAATTAATATGTGACTTCCAACACAGTTTATTATCAATTATTACGCCAAGGAATTTAATTTCGGACACCCTTTCAATCTCTACACCATTTACACTGAGTTTAGATACTGAGTTGTTGTGATGTGAAATAACGTTATCAGTAAAAGTTGGTTTCAAGTGTGGGTGGTGTTTTGTGCTTGTATTGCTGAAATATAAAAGGAAGCACTACAGTGGGTCTCAAATATTTGTAATGTGTTCTTTTACTGGATGAGTTTAAAGACGAAATACCATAAACTACACATACACAATTTTGTCCACTACCGGAGTGGTGGCTCAGTTGGTAGAGCATCCGCCCCACACCCCGGAGGCAGGGGTTCAAATCCCGGCCAGGTCATGCCGAAGACCATATAAAAGCGGAACTTCCTGCCATCCAGCTTGGTGCTCAGCAATAATGGAATGGAGGAGGGAAATCTGTGGCGGCGCCTTGCATGGCAGCAACCCTTCTGATTCTACTATGGGGTGTGTGTGATTGACACTGTAGATAGGATAAAGCACAATTTCATTCTACTGTACATGATTGGTTGTATGGTTGAATGACATTAAAGAGTGATTTAGAATAAACTAAATTCTAATGGTGACTGAACAACTCCCATTCTCCAAAGTGCAGCATACTCTATTATGACTATAACTCATAAAGGATCACAGAAGTGATCTGATAAAAAAATAAGCAAGCAGTTTAGTTTACGGTGGCTATTATTGGATGTGCCATTCATTTTCAATTACTCTAATTAATATTCACTAGGGATGGGCATTCGGTGAAATTTTCTTCACCGATCGTCGGGAGAATTAATGATTAATAATCGGTTAATCATTAACATTTTTAGGTACGTAACAAGGCAGGTAGACTACATTAGCCGCACAACTCAAATCCACCTCTCTCTCTCAAATCCCTCTCTCTCTGTTCGCTGTTGTCGGGTTGGCTCGGCTCGGGAATCTCGCAAGCTGATTGGCCGAGACGTTTCACCCCGCAAGCTGATTGGCCGAGACGTTTTACCCAGCTTCTGTCCCTGCCGAGCGGCCACCCAACAAACGAAGACCGCATTCATTGCTCTATCGCTCGTGTTACTTAGTCTAGCCGCGCGGAACTTTTTGCTGTTCTCTTGTGCCATTTTGTGCGAAATAGTCTTCCCGTCGAGCCACTACGCCGCCTCCTGCAGCTTCCCTCGACGATCCTGCGCCTCTAGCACCTGAGGAGCAGTAAAGCTGTCATTAACCTGTGCAGTAAATCATTTTCATCTTGAGTTACGTATCTTGTTATAAGAATAAAAGAGTTCTAAAAACATATTTATGTACACTTTATTTACATCTACGTATGTATGTACACTTACACACACGTGTGTGTGTGTCTTCTACCGAATCTTCATGACCTTCTCAATAAAGTTTCTGGAAAAAAAAAAAATAGAAAAAGAATCTTCACCGACCGCCATTACTCAGCGCGCAACCACTGTTGGCGGTTTCTTCGCGTAATAAGGGTGTTCCATGGACCCTGTCGATGAGGTATATTTGTATGCTGCATTGCAGTGATTGCAGTACACCTGGTCATTTTTTAAATTGAAATGGTCCCACGCAACACTTCGCCGTAACTGCTTCATGATTTGGCGATTGCCCTACGGAAGCGCGCATGTATCAACTGAGGCACGCCAGGGTACGGCGATGGTGTAATGTTGCCCCCTGGTGCCCAAATTTTGCCATTGCATTGTTTGAGGACGGCCGTGCACTAGGCCTAATAACCTCGGATTGTTTAAAAAAAAAAAAACGGTTTGTCGACGAAAATGAACTTCCTCGGTGAAATTCTTAATGATCAATTATCGGTTAATCGGTAAATTATGCCCATCCCTAATATTCACACAATCAAATCTCAGTTCAGTCCCTTTCACATTAAGTGGAAATTGCGCTACTTTAAATCTGGCACTTTAACTAAAAAAGCAAAAGATTTGACTATAAATAACAAGATGTGTAACTTACCAGTCAACACATTGCTGTCAAAACGTAGCCATTCAGAGCACATCCTGTTTGGACTCTACAATGAAAATACACACAACTTAAGTACATGCACAGCACGAAAGTGCAACACGTAAAAAAACACCTTTTTAACCAGGATTACAACTAGCTTATTTCATCAGATGTTATCAGCACAAGCACAGAGTACAAGGACTGACGTAGCATTGATGGCTAACTAGCTAGGTCATCGTTTAAACACAATGAAGTTTTCATTTGTCCAAAGTGAACTTTCCACTGCTGGGATAAATAATGTAAAATATGCATACAGTATCGTATCACTCACCGTCCTCTATATCCCAATATCACGGCTTCAACTGCTGAAGTTGCGTGTTTCCGCGGCCGTACATTCAATTCAGTTCGGGCAACTCCGTCTACTTCCCAGTGCGGCTCCATCTACTTTCCAGGGTGGCTCCGTCTGCTTCCCTCTGGATTCTCTCGTCAGCTGAAACGCACAGAAAACTCTGCTGGACCGTGGTGTTGATTTCTGTGAAGCCATTCTATCGTTGTTGTTTATAATATCACTTGTTAGCTTGCTCACAGATGAATCGTTGCAAATGGCGGATCGCCAGCAAAGCTGGAAAGTCGGTGTTACGCCCGGACCAGTCAGTGGGCTGCAGTGTTTTTCCGTCACTGGGATGGTACGCTTGCAACCTCAATCGAGGGGTTCTGAAAAAAGGAATAGTAATGGTCCCCTAAGCAGTTACGGTCCCTAATGGAAAAGCGGACAAACCGTACCGAACCATACCATACTGACCCTAGTGGAAAAGCACCTTATGTTAGCATATGGAAAAATAATTTTGTCCCCTTTGAATTACTTGTTAAATCTGAAACAGATTGATCACTGCTGATCACATGCAACACACATGCATTATCACATAAGAACTATTGGTTACCAGGTGGTGACTTTTTGGCCAGTCAGTGTTTTATTTTTATTTTTTTTTTCTGGTTTTTCTACTACTAGCTTTTTCTGTGTCTCGTCGTCCCTCCAGATGCTCCACAGCTATATGACTGTAAGGAGGAGGAGGTTCTCACTGTCCAGCAGCTCTGTAACCAGGAGTGGAACTCCAGTCTGGACCAGGAGGAACAAGATGCTGCACAGGTTAAAGAGGAAGAAGAAAAACTTTGTAGCAGTCAGGAGGAAGAAGACTTTGGACTGAAACAAGAGACTGATACCTTGATGGTGACTCCTGCTGATGAGGACAATGACAAGAGTGAAACTGAAGCAAACAGTGAGCAGCTCCTCTCTCACAACTCTGCTGACACTGAGAGCAAAGACCAGGGAGCAGGTAAGAATGTAAAGCCAGGATCAAGTAAACATGAAGAGCCAAAGAAGAGACTTGACAGAAACAGAAGTGACCATAACAGTGTAGACAACTTCTCCATGTCAGAGAATCAGTGTGATACTGACACAGGTGAAGAGTCTGTAAAATGTTCTGATAATGACAAAGGCTGTAAAAATGAGTCCCAGAAGGAGAAACCTCACACTGTTAAGTCATATGTTTGCAACACATGTGGGAAAAGGTTTAGGCAGAAGCATCATTTATCAAGTCATGAGAGAATTCACACAGGTGAGAAGCCATTTTGTTGTGAAACATGTGGGCAGAGTTTTAATCAGCGTGGTACTTTGAAAATTCACATGAGAATTCACACAGGTGAGAAGCCATTTTCTTGTGAAACATGTGGGCAGAAATTTAATTCAGGTAGTACTTTAAAAACTCATATGAGACGCCACACAGGTGAGAAGCCATTTTGTTGTGAAACATGTGGGAAGAGATTTGATGAGCGTGGTACTTTGAAAAAACACACGAGAATTCACACAGGTGAGAAGCCATTTTCTTGTGAAACATGTGGGCAGAGGTTTAATCGACTTGAAAGTTTGAAAACTCACATGAGAATTCACACAGGTGAGAAGCCATTTTCTTGTGAAACATGTGGGCAGAGTTTTAATCAACGTAGTACTTTGAAAATTCACATGAGAATTCACACAGGTGAGAAGCCATTTTCTTGTGAAACATGTGGGCAGAGTTTTAATCAAAGTAGTACTTTGAAAAATCACATGAGAATTCACACAGGTGAGAAGCCATTTTCTTGTGAAACATGTGGGCAGAGTTTTAATCAACGTAGTACTTTGAAAATTCACATGAGAATTCACACAGGTGAGAAGCCATTTTCTTGTGAAAGATGTGGGCAGAGATTTAATGTACGTAGTAATTTGAAGAATCACATGAGAATTCACACAGGTGAGAAGCCATTTTCTTGTGAAACATGTGGGCAGAGATTTATTTCAGCTAGCCATTTGAAATATCACGTGAGAATTCACACAGGTGAGAAGCCTGGTGGCCTTTTCCCTCAGGCTCGCCAGCGCGTCCCCCAGGTCGCGGACGGGGGCACTCCTTCACTATGAGTAATCATGGTGAGGGTAGCTTTGAATAACCAATAAGAAGCCGTGGACGATGAGGAACCCAATATGAAAAATGAATAAAACAGGAAAAATATGCTGGAAAGGTACTGACGAGGCTAAAACGGTCCCCTCAGCTCGTTTCTGCACTAGGCAGGCTGTTGAGAGCGATGGTGCAGCTTCATCTTCGAGTGTCACAAACACTCAGCCGGGATCCCCATCAGACCAGCACAGATCTGGTCCTGGGCCCCAACAAGATCAAAAAATGACTAAACGGTATATAAGAAAAGAAGAAACTATAAAATGGTCCCTTGAGGAAAAGAAAATTATTCTGTCCTGCTTCGCCTATTCAAGGTATGAGAAGTTTGGCAGAAGGAAAAAGCACATATTTGAGGAGAAGATCAGAGAATCCGAGCTACCACCAGAAAAGAAAGCAGCCACCACCACCTCCAAATTAACATCTATAGTCTCTCAGGTCTCAAAATACCTAGGACATGAAGAAATAGAAAAGATCAAGTATGAAGCTCAAGCCCAAGCAATAAAAGACTATCAAGATGCCAACCTACTTGACCAACAAGAATACAAACAAAGTCAGTGGAGCATGGAGGAAAGATGGGTTTTAATATGGGCAACCGAGTACGCCAAGATGAAATACAGCAACCAGCGGGAATGATGCAATGAGTGGCAGCGAATCTTCTTCCATCACTACCCGGATAAAACTGGCGTACCCCGAGCCAAACTCACAACCCAGAGACACAACTTCCTCATCCAAAGGTACTTCACAGAGCAACAGTTGGAGTACATGAATACCAAAATAGAAAAAATGGCACAGAATAACATCTGCCCAGTTGAGTATCCACTACCACTAATTGAAAAACCTCTGGAACAACCTTGTCAAACACACCCTACAGAGGTGCCACCAGGCCACCCAGGTGAATCCCCTGCAACTTCAGGCTCAGAATCAGAGCATCCCTGATGAAGCATCAAGGGGGAGTGTAGACCAGGATCCAATAAGGAAGCAGATCAACCCCCAAATAGAAATGAGCCAAGATCAATTAGAAATGGAAGAGGAACTTGCCAACAAAATAGAAGAAACAAACAAAAAAAAAATGACATTGACAGAACGTCCTAAATTAATTAAGCTTAAAGAGAATAAAGAATTCAAATTACTACTGCAAAAGGTCAACAGAGGCTTACGTGAACTTGTACCTCGGGGTCAATCTGACAGAGCTTAACTGCATAAACTTCGGTGCAACGTGGTATATGCAGAGCAAGCTAGCTCTAGAGTATAAAGAAAAAATGAACGTCGAACCAAAACAAAAATCTCCACACCTATTTGGAAAAACAAACTTGAAGGAAAAATTAATCGATTTAGGGCTGAAATTTCTCAAATGACTTATTACATACAGAACCAAAACTGCACTACTAAATTACTGAGAGTAATCAACAGAATCCAAGAAAAATATAACATTAGGAAAGAGCAAATAATAGGAAAAATAGCAGAGCACCAGGTGCAAGTCAAGGCCCTAGCAGCCCAAATCAGAAACAGGCAACGGAGAGAGAACTCAAAACTGATCAATAAACTATTTGCAGAGAACCCAGAACAAGTCTACAGGAGGTTTATAGATGAAACCATTGAAGTAGAGGTACCTCCTGAAAAAACCCAACTGGAAACGTTCTGGAGAAATCTGTTTGAGGACCCAGTGCAACATAAAAGTAATAATTGGATTCAAACCATTGCTGATAAAAATAAAGGAAAACAACAGATGCCCTCATTAAAAATCACAGAAGAAACAGCTCAAGAAAAAATCAGGAAATGTCTTAACTTCAAGTCCCCTGGAATAGATAAAATACCAAACTTCTGGCTCAAAAAGATAACAGCACTGCACAAACACTACGCAGAGGCATTTAACCGACTTGTTAGGAGAGAGGAAGAAGCACCAGAGTGGCTCACATATGGAAACACCATACTCCTGCCCAAGAGTTCTGAAACCCAACAAGTCAATAAATACAGACCCATCTATTGCCTCCCAACCACATACAAATGGCTGACAGGACTCATTACTGAGGCCATTTATGAACATCTGGATGCAGAAAACTACTTGCAACCACAGCAAAAAGGCTGCATAAGAAATAAGCTGGGAGCCAAAGAACAACTGCTCATTAAAAAAAACCATCCTGGAAGACTGCAAGAGGCATGAGAGAAATTTAAGCATGGCGTGGATCGACTACAAAAAGGCATTCGACAGCATCCCCCACTCCTGGATAATACGCTGTCTGGAGCTGTATAACATCAGCCCAGAGATTAAAACTTTTGTGGAGGTCCAGATGGCTAAGTGGAAAACCACAATTACACTTAACCATAAAGAAGGACAAATAACAATCCCAGACATCAGGATCCAGCGAGGAATATTCCAGGGCGACAGCCTTTCGCCACTGCTTTTCTGTCTATCTATTGACCCCTTAAGTAAAATCTTATCAGACCTTGACATCAGGTATGACTTAAGCAAAGGTAGAACAAGAAAAGGGAGCAAGAGAGTGAATCATCTGCTCTACATGGACGACCTCAAGCTCTACGCAGAATCTGAACAGAAACTGAATCAACTTGTCAATACCGTTCACGTTTTCAAAAGACATCTGCTTGGAATTTGGACTTGACAAATGCTCAAAATGTACAATAAAAAAAGGAAAGAAAACAGCATCAGAGAATATCCAAATAGAAGACAATAAGGACTTCGTGGACTGGTGCCATCGGAACTGCCTCCAGATCAACGCGAGGAAAACTAAGGAGCTGGTGGTGGACTGCCGCAGGCATGGGCAGCCCCTCACAGTACCAGTAAATATACAGGGAACAGACATCGAGATGGTGACATCCTATAAGTACCTGGGTATTCATCTGAACAATAAACTAGACTGGTCACACAATACTGATGCACTCTACAAGAAGGGACAGCGCAGGCTGTTCCTGCTGAGGAGACTCAGGTCTTTTGGTGTACAAGGGGCGCTGCTGAAGTCATTCTATGACACGGTGGTGGCATCAGCCATCACTTTTGGAGTGGTCTGCTGGGGCAGTGGCATTACTGCAGCCGATAGGAAGAGACTGAACAAACTGATTAAGAAAGCTAGCTCTGTCCTGGGGCAGCGCCTTGATCCGATGGAGGAGATAGGAGAGAGAAGGACGGTGGCTAAACTGTCATCTCTGCTGGAGTCCGAGTTCCACCCTATGCAGGACATACTGAATGCACTGAGGAGCTCATTTAGCAGCAGACTACATCATCCCAGGTGCACAACCGAGAGGTTTCGTAGGTCCTTCCTACCAACGGCTGTCAGACTGTACAACCTAAGCAGGGCTGCTCGCAGAGATAGCAAAAAGACGTAACAAACTAATAGTTTTTTGAATGCAAAAGATGCAATAGACTTACACAATGGTCCCCTCCGGCATACAACTAGGAACTTACCGGTCACTATGGAGGGTGAGAATATGTATGGGCACATAATCATACCATGTAGGATAACTAAGTAGACGGTTATGCTGTTTCATTCCATCTAGCAACAATGCTCTGCACTGTGTGTTTATATATTTACATATTTATTCCATCTAGCTACAATGCTCAGCACTGGGTGTGTTTATATATTTATATATCTACATATTATTCCATCTAGCTACATTGCTCCGCACTGTGTGTGTTTATATACTTGCATATTTATTCCACCTAGCTGCAATGCTCCGTACTGTGGGTGTTTATATATTTACATATTTATTCCATCTAGCTACAATGCTCTGCACTGTGTGTTCATATATTCATATATTTATTCCATCCAGCTACAATGCTCTGCACTGTGTGTCTGTGTGTGTGTGTATATATATATATTTTATAGTAATATGTACATATGTATATTAGCTGCTCTTGCTTGCTTGTTTTTTTTTTTTGTTTTTTTTTTCTTGCCTTCTGATTGTTGCTCTGAGTGTTGCTATCCCTGTGCTGTTGCAATCCTGGAATTTCCCCGTTGTGGGACTAATAAAGGCTTATCTTATCTTATCTTATCTTATAAGCACATCAAAGACCTGGCAGGGGAATCAGCATATAAATATCTGGGCATAGAAGAAAATACAACTATTGAACACAGAAAAATGAGGGAAATGATCAAAAAAGAATACCAACATCGCCTAAAGAAAATCTGTAAATAAAATTTAACACCTAAAAATAAAATCACGGCAGTAAACCAGTTGGCAGTACCAGTTGCCACGTATGGATTTGGGGTGATAGACTGGCCACAGGGGGAACTGGACAAGTTGGATGTTCGGACCAGGAAGACCCTGACCCTTCATAAGGTAACATACAGAAACCAATGTTTAGATAGGATATATGTGCCCCGTAAAGAGGGAGGGCTGGGCCTAATTGAAATAAACCAGGCCTACAGTGCGACAATAATAAGCATTGGGCAATACCTAAAAAGTGCCAATGATGAGACGGTGGAAAAAGTCACCCAACTTCATGAAACCCTCAGTCATTCCACATTCATAACTAAACAAGCCGAGACCTTTGCAGGGGATTTATTAGATAACATGAAAGCCAGTCAGCAAAACCCAGCAACAAAAATAGCTAGAAAGACCAGGAAAAAATACAGCAAAAGGACACAGGAGGAAAGAAAAGAAAGATGGAAACAACATAAGCAAGCAGGGCGTTTCCAGGAGGAACTCAATAGGGATTATATTGATAGGGAAGAGACATTGCGCTGGCTCAGGAACAGAGATCTGGGGTACGACGAGGAGGGACTAGTGGTGGGAGCACAAGACCAGGGACTTCTAACCAATGGCTTTAAAAAAAAATGGCAGGACTGTCACAGAGTGACAAATGTCGATTCTGTCATGCAGCGGTGGAGAGTGCAAGCCACCTACTCTCCAGATGCCAGGTCCTCATGGCCGATGGACACTACACTGCTCGCCACAACAAGATCTGCCGTTATATACACTGGAAAATATGCAAAGGACTCAAAATAGAAGTAAAAGGACCAGTATGGGAGCATGATCCAGAGCCAGTCAGCTCCAACCGAGATATTACCATCTTTTATGACAAGGAAATCCCAACTGGAAGACACATTGAAGGAGGAACAATAAAACCGGACATTGCTATCTTGGACAAAAAGGACAAAACTGCCAAACTAATAGATGTAACCATACCGAACAACTACGGCCTCAAAAGAGCAGAAAGAGGAAAAAATAACAAAATATCAAGACCTCAAAAATGACGTAAGGAGTACCTGGAATCTGCAGGAAGCAGATATTATACCTGTGGTGGTGAGAGCAACTGGGATAGTGAAGAAGAACCTGAAAAAATATCTACAGGCGATCCCCGGCTGCCCTAGCATCTGTGAAATACAGATCTCAGCAATCAGAGGGACTGTCTCCATCTTGAAGAGAGCCCTCGGATATAAAGCTTTTTGATTTAAAGTGTAACCATAGACCCCTGGCTGGGGCCCATTACACTTGTAATGAAATGAGATATAAATAAATAAAACAGTGAGAAGCCATTTTCTTGTGAAACCTGTGGGCAGAGATTTAATAGAATTGATTGTTTAAAAAGACACATGAGAATTCATACAAGTGAGAAGCTGTAGTCTTGTAAAATATGTGGGAAATACTTCATTCAGTGTTGGTTTATCACATGAGAACTCACAGTTGTGGTGCTGTAGTCCAGTAACGTCTGTACATCTTTATTTTTAGGATTAAGTTTCTTTTGTGTGAGTGAATTCTTATTTAAATTTCTGAGGCTTTAAATGCAAATGCAAATTTTGTATAAAAGTCTATTATCAGATAATCTGCTTCTTCACTCTGCTTTGGACCCTCAGACCTCTCATCTTTAATGTACTGGAAGCATGGACATGATGAGCATTTTTGATGAGGGGGGCATTGTTGTCAGGGTGTGGAGTGTCCTCCCCACCGTAAAAATTAAAATGGAGTAGATGGCATTTCCTCCATTTGTGTATTTTAGTAGCTCATTAATTGATTGAATACTTTATTTTGAACATACACTACCGTTCAAAAGTTTGGGGTCACTTAGAAATTTCCTTATTTTTGAAAGAAAAGCACTTTTTTTCAATGAAGATAACTTTAAACTAATCAGAAATACACTCTAATATCTAATATACATTGCTAATTTGGTAACTGACTATTCTAGCTGCAGATGTCTGGTTTTTGGTGCAATATCTAGGGAGTTGAGGGGCGCTTGCGCACGCAGCGACCGGCAGCTGGTGGCTTGTCACCGGACTGCAGAACAAATCTACCTACGGGTACAAAATAAGTCCCAAAAAAAATAAAATATCTAGATAGGTGTATAGAGGCCAATTTCCAGCAACTATCACTCCAGTGTTCTAATGGTACAGTGTGTTTGCTCATTGCGTCAGAAGGCTAATGGATGATTAGAAAACCCTTGTGCAATCATGTTAGGTCTGCAATGCTGTAATTGCTGCAAATGGAGGATTCTTTGACGAAAGCAAAGTGTAGCATCATCTCACTTAGGCTCAGCAATAATTATTCTTCTGCTTAAAGACATTTTGTTTCACCCAGGAGTAAGACAGTCAAAAATGGATTTTCTTCCCCCAGGCCACAGCTGAAATCCCATTCCTTTGTTAAAACCAGCCTAAGGAATTCCCCCTATGTCCGGCTTTGGTTTTATTGCCCCTATAAACATGCAACAGACCTCATTGCCACACCGATCCACAACTCAGTTAATTTCCTTAAACTCTGGGACATGCTGGATTTAACTGGTGAACTTTAAAGTACATTATTACAAACTCAATTCTAAACCTTCTCTTCTTTTCAGGACTATGAAAAGCAAATGGACTCTGATGTTATTAATGTGGAAATTCAATAATATATATATATATATATATATATATATATATATATATACGCATGTTAAAAATGTTTAAATGAATGTTTATTCCTGCATGTTGATTTAGAAGCACTGCTTATAAGATACACTAAGGTTAGTTTAGTTATACATAAGTGTGTAACAGCATATTCCATTGTATTTAAAATTGTGTATATTCATGTGGACCGATATCACATTTCACCAGTCTTCACGGAACCCCAGCTTCTTCATCCTATTGGTCCCTTGTAGACTGTTTGTTCATTGGACTGAAAGTTCATAAAGCCCACCCACGAAGGACGCTCATTGGCTGAGATTCCGGTCAACCCGGAAGCCCGCGAAAGCTCAACAGAACTTATAAAGGAGGGAGACCCCCTGCTTCTCTCTCTTTTCTCTTCGCGCTTTTCACCTCTGATTCATCTCTTTCTGCCCTCTCTTGGATTCACCTCCGTTCGTCTCTCTCTTTTGTCTATTGTCTACACACAGCAAGAAAGAACTTTGGGGAAGAACAAAGACTTCTACCACGTGTCGCTTTTCTGAACACAGAGCAGATAACTCGTAATTTATGTAGCTTTGTATTTTAATGTTTTTCCTTTTTCTCTTAAATGCCTAGGAATTCCCATTTGTTTGAGCTCAATTCTTAATCGGAGTTAACCACTTGCACTCCGTTGTTCCGCGGGCGGGCAAGTCTCTGCGTCCTAGGGCGCACGAGGGTGCACTCGTGCGCATGACGCATGATAAGGATATTGATGATGGTGGTGTAGGTGGTGTGGCCTCCAAGCGCCACTGAAAAAAAAATCAGCAAACACAGCCGCGAACAGATTAGTTCATCTGATTGACCTCTCATTCGACTAATAAGAGCCTTGAATTGGGTTTCTGAAACCTTGAAGAACCAATGAATGAAAACCTAGGAAGGAGGACCCGCCTCCCAACGCTTTGAATGCAGTGAGCCAATTGAAGCAGAGAAGTTCGTGAGCTGTTTTTTTTTTTTTAAGGCTGGGTGAAGACTGGCTGCTGCAGCGGATCAAAAAAGGACACAGGAAGAGCTCCACAGACCCACCAGCATGGAGACCATCCACAAATGCAACCTGTGTGACAGGGAGTGCCATTCGTGGATCGGCATGTTCGGCCACAGGCGGTGCTTATTTTGTATTGGTTCCAGCAGAGTAGACGTTATGATTTCTTCCATGGTCATTATAGACCGACGGAGGCTGACGACGAAGGCTGAGTGAAACACACGCCTTTGCCAGTCTTTTTTTAATTACTACTGTTATTTGTTTTGAAAAATCGTTCGCCAAAAACCGCAATCATGGAAGCACAAAACCGCAATAATGGAATTATGTTTTGATCGAGTCGCGAGACCAGAACCAGAGCGGACCAGCGTCGCGTTCGTCTGACAATGAGGAAGACAAGTTCGCCAAGACTCCGCTGTGAAGAGGTAAGGTGTTATAAGCTAAATTATTCTCTATCCCTGAAAATTGTAATCCAAAATGACTTTTGACCGATCAGTAAATTACAGCTGTGCGGTTCACGAAGTCTGAAGTTCGTGCGCCGCGGTACAAGGGGTTGCTCGCAGTGTACAGGCTGTGAACGCCCCCCCACCCCCGCTATTCTTCTGCAGCGAGGGGGGGGGAGCCGCGGTGACTGCACTGCTGTCCTACATCACCACATAAGGCTAATCCGTTGTGTAGCGATGGCTAAAGTCCATCCTCTGTAGCGAGCGGGGGGGGGACAGCCCCCCCCCACACACACACACAGTAGCGAGGGGGGGGGGAGCCGCTGTGACAGCGTTGCTGTGGAAACATGCAACGAGTGTAATCTGTCATGTAGCGAATGCCGAACTCTGTCCTTGATAGCGGGGGGGGGGACGACCCCCCCCCACACACACACAGTAGCGAGGGGGGGGAGCCGCTGTGACAGCGTTGCTGTGGAAACATGCAACGAGTGTAATCTGTCATGTAGCGAGGGCCGAACTCTGTCCTTGGTAGCGGGGGGGGGGGGGGGGGGACGCCACACACACACACACACAGACACAGCCCTGAGTGTAACCTTTCCTTTGAGCCTAAAATGAAGATTCTACATTGACTCATTCAAAAGTTACAGACGTTTTTCCAAACTGTGCCATTTGGCACAATTTGGCACAGTTCCAAAACGCCTGGGAACAGCCTGAGAACAAAGCTGTGTAAAATATTCATTTTTTGTGGTATTGTTACCAAATTTGGATCTCAGCTGGATAACACTTGGTTCTACATTTCTGTTGCATTTTCCAGCCGGATCGGACAGCTGTGTGTTATTTACAAGCATTTGTATCCAAAAAAACACTGTGTCCAAATTTTTTTTCTTCAAGTTCAGTATGTTTAGATGACTGTAACTCAGTGGCCGGAGCACGTAGAGAGATTATGTTTTTTTTTGCCAAAAAATTCAAAGTGTTTTCTTTTAAATGAGACCAACCCCATGAAGATGCTGCAAAGGGTTGAAGAACAGCTTTCGATTTACTTTGGGCACGTTATTTTTTGGCATTTTTAGGAAAATTGCCCGGAGTGCAAGTGGTTAAACTCCAGTTTTTTTCTCTTTTTCCTTGTTAAACTTTCTGTAAAATCACCGCTTGTTTTAATTTTAATGTAAACTTTAATCTTGACTTTATTTTTACAATATTTTTCTTGACCAATCACACACCAGAAGCTATTATTTTTATCTAAAGTCCGAAACTCTTTAATTTGAGATCGGATAAGATATCTTTAATTATTACCGAAGGCCTCTGAGAAGACGCAGCTCTCCACATCACACGCAGCTGAGGAATCAGCACGCTTCTGCTGAATTTCAACCATTGAGATCAAACCTATGATCTCATTCATCGTCAAGAGAATATTTGCGGGACAAATATTCTGGGTTTTGCCCCTGAACAGCACATCAAAACTTCATGAGGACGACGACAGAACGTTGAAGCAGATCAACCGGAAACCAGATCATTGAGGAATCACGTGAGCTGCAAACTTTAATTCATCTGCTGAATTAAACATCTGAGGTTCGGTAATAATTTATATATCTAATCAGATGCAAATTAAGAAGCCCTTAACATAACTCTTTGTTAAAATTCCGTTTTTATTTTCTTAAGATTAATCCAGGACTTTTCATATAATTAGTAAACTTTCTCCATAAATTTGCATTGTTTCCATAATCTGTTAACTCAAACTGATAGAAATTGGTTTCTCAGTTTAACCCTGGTTCCGAAAATATTGACATTGTTAATCCATCATTTACAAGATTGATTTTATGATTAACGAAATTACTGCAATGTCTGTTAATCATTTCGTTTAATAAATATGTGAAAATGAGAGAAGTTGTTGAGAATTTATTTCATTTTGAATCTGTTTCAAGCACAGGTATCGAATTCACGGAAAAATTCTTGAGACTGATTATTAATTAATTTATTGAGTGATTAAACAGGTATAAAGTGAAATTAAAAATTAAAACTGCTTCTTAAAGATAGAAGCTCGTGCCCCCTACGAGTGTTAACTTTTCTGGTGTATATGAAACGAGATTTGATCTCAGACTCCAATACATCAGTATAAATTAAATAATTCATACCTGTTCATATTTATTAATTTTCATATTTTACATTACAATAGTTTGAAGGAAAAAATTATTATTTCAAATACAAATCATTATTTCTTACCTTGTCAATGTCTTGACTATATTTTCTATTCATTTTACAACTCATGGTGGTAAATAAGTGTGACTTTTCATGGAAAACACAAAATAATTGTCTGGGTGACCCCAAACTTTTGAACGGTAGTGTATGAATAATCCATTAAAATGGTAAATAACAAAAGTCCATTGTGAACTGATGAACAGAGGAAAAAAGACACTGAAATGCCTTTCATGCGTACACACAGTAAATGTGTGCTTGTATCAAATTTTCTTTAAGATCAAGAAGTTTTTTAGATCAAGAAATACTCCAACTGTCAAAACGTCTTTTTATCTGTGGAATTAAGGATTTCTTCTCTGAGTTCTGTTAATGCTAATGATGGAGACCAGTTTGCTCTAAATCCATATTGACTGTCAGACAGTAGTTTGTGTTGCTCTATAAACTTCTCTAATCCTTCACAGAAGTTTTCTAGAATTTCTGACAACTGTCAGAAGAGCAGCTCGTCACGGGATCGATCCCACCCCCTGACCATCGTGACCCTTCTGTGGGGAGTTTGTATGTTCTTCCCGTGTCTGCGTGGGTTTACCCCCGGGTACTCCAGTTTCCTCCCACAGGCCAAAAACGTGCAAGTTATGTTAATTGGAGACTCTAAAGTGGCCCTAGGTGTGAAGGCGTGTGTGAATGGTGAAGGGATTGGTGCTGCACCGGGCTGCCTCATCCATCCAGGTGGATGTGCTGTAATTTCCCTCTGGGATTAATACAGTCCACCAAAAAAGAGAAAACTGAAGTGCTACTTGTCACCAGATTTATATCATGGAATGACTTTTACATTGGGGTGTAACTGTATGCCTAAAATCACGGTTCGATACGTACCTTGGTTTTAAGGTCACGGTTTGGTTCATTTCCGGTACAGTAAGAAAACAAAATGTAAAACACAAAACTGTTTATCTTTTGTAGAAGTGAGAACAGCTTTACTGACAAAAACCTGCAAACTGTCAGCAGTAAATTCTCCAATAAAAAAATTCTCAAATAAACATTAAAATGTGTACAATAAATGAATTCTCTTTTTAGGAAATGAACGATTCAGACAAGTGCAACAATAGAAGTTTGAACAGCCTCTTATAAAAAGTTCCCACAGCTAAATAAAATAATGACCCATGAAACATGAGTTGGAAACATGAACTTAACAGCTTCATCAAAAGTGTTTGTAGCAACACAGTTAAATAACCGACATTAAAGTTTGGCCTTTTAACCCAAAAACGAAACAAATAAAACTCAAATATCAGCTTCTACAGCACCATACAGGGCTGTTGTAACTCTACTGTTCAAAACAAACTGGAGTAATAGTCTTCAACTCAATAAAGTCAAAAAGAAAATAACTACTCCATCCTCTGAAACCTTGCGGAGTCTAGAAGCTTAAACGTTTAATAGTTAGGCTTTAGATGAAAACTAAAAACTTTTTCCAGTCCAAAATAACAGTTTATAAATGCTTTAAGTTACAGTAGAGGAGTGTGAGCCTTCACTACACATCCAGTAGTGTGAAAAAGTGTTTGCCCCCTTCCTGATTTCTTTTTTTTTTGTATGTTTTTCACACTTAAATGTTTCAGATCATCAAAGATAACACAAGTCAACACAAAATGCAGTTTTTAAAAGAAGGTGTTTATTATTAAGAGAAAAACAAAATCCAAACCAACATGGCCCTGTGTGAAAAAGTGATCCCCCCCCCCCCCCCGCCGTTTAAACACACATTAATTGTGGTTCATCACATTTTTGGAAAGCTGTGTTCAATTTCTCTCACCAAACCCAGGCCTGATTCCTGTCACACCTGTTCTCAATCAAGAAATCACTTCAATAGGACCTTCCTGACAAAGTGAAGTAGACCAAAAGATCCTCAAAAGCTAGACATCATGCCGCAATCCAAAGAAATTCAGGAACAAATGAGAAACAAAGTAATTGAGATCTATCAGTCTGGAAAAGGTGAGCCATTATCCACAAATGGCGAAAACATAGAACAGTGATGAACCTTCCCAGGAGTGGCCAGCTGACCAAAATTACCTCAAGAGCACAGCGACGACTCATCCAAGAGGTCACAAAACTCCACGACAGCATCCGAAGAACTGCAGGCCTCACTTGCCTCAGTTAAGGTCAGTGTTCATGACTCCACCTTGAAGAGACTGGGCAAAAATGCCCTGCGTAGCAGAGTTCCAAGACAGAAACCACTGCTGAGCAAAAAGAACATAAAGGCTAATCTCAGTTTTGCCAGAAAATATCTTGATGATCCCCAAGACTTTTGGGAAAATATTGTGGACTGACAAGACAAAAGTTGAACATTTTGGAAGGTGTGTGTCCCATTACATCTGGCATAAAAATAACACTGCATTTGAGAAAAGGAGCAAACAGCAAAATGTTGTGGTAGTGTGATGGTCTTGGACTCTTTTGCTGCTTCAGGACCTGGAAGACTTGCAGAAGAAAGAATGTCCAGCCATTTGTTCATGACCTCAAGCTGAAGCATTTGGGTTCTGCAGCAGGACAATGATCCAAAACACAGCAGCAAGTCCACCTCTGAATGGCTTAAGTTAAACAAAATGAAGACAAATCATTTGACAAAACAAATCTACCTACGGGTACAAATGAAGTAACCTGAACCTGACTTTTGAGTGGCCTAGTCAAAGTACTGACCTGAATCTGATTGAGATGCTTTGGCATGACCCCAAAAAGGCAGTCCATGTTCAAAAACCCTCCAGTGTGCCTGGATTACAACAATTCTGCAAAGATGAGTTGGCCAGAAATCCTCCACAGTGCTGCAAAAGACTGATTGCCAGTTATCGCAAACACTTGATTGCAGTTGCTGCTGCTAAGGGTAACCCAACCAGTTATTATGTCTAGGGAGCAATCACTTTTTCACACAGGGCCATGTAGGTTTGGATTTTTTCCCCTTAATAATAAACAGCTTCATTTAAACCACTGTTGGAAATGGTTTTAGAAGCATTTCAAAATGGTAATTTACCACCATACATGAATAATGCCTTAATTATACTGTTACCAAAACCAGGTAAACCCCCTAATAAATGTGAAAACATGAGACCAATAAGCCTATTAAATGTATTAACCGAGATCAGAATGGCTTTATAATGGGAAGACAAGGCTTCCATAATGTAAGAAGACTATTTAATATTATTTATTCCAATAAAGAAGCACCAGATACAGCTCTGTTATCATTGGATGCCGAAAAGGCCTTTGATAGGGTCGAATGGCCCTATCTTTTTGAAGTCCTACAAAGGTGTGGACTTGGAAATAATTTCATAAAATGGGTCCAGATAATATACAATAATGCTATAGCAGAAATCCTAACAAACAGCAATATCTCAAAATCAATAAAAATCAATAGAGGATGTCGACAAGGCTGTCCACTTTCACCCTTATTGTTTACTATGGCAATTGAACCTTTAGTGGTGGCAGTACGTTTACATCCACAAATATATGGAATTCAAGTAGGACCAACAGAACATAAGATCTTCCTGTATGTCGATGACATAATTTTGTTTATCGAAGTTTAAAAAATCAATTCCGACCTTGTTAAATTTAATAAAGAACTTTGGGGAAATATCAGGATATAAAATAAACAAAACAGAATCTTCAATATTAATGCTAAATGAGACCCAGAGAAATCGCCCAGCTCCTGAGGTAAACCAATTCAATGTTGTAAATCAGTTTAAATATTTAGGAATTCAAATTTTGATAAGCTAGAATCAGTCGCCAATGCCAACTATGAAGCCTTAATGACAGATATTAATGAGTTACTTCAGAGATGGATGTCACTACCAATGTCGATGATCGGGAGAATTAATATACTTAAAAGTAATATCTTACCAAAAATACTTTATTTATTTCAAAACATTCTTTTACCACCACCTTCAGATCTATTTTCAAGAATTAAAAAAAAAAGTTAGTGGAATTTATATGGAACAATAGGAAAGCTAGATTACGTTTGTCCTTACTATATTTACCATTTGATTGTGGAGGTCTGAAATGTCCAAACTTTATTTTGTATTACTGGTCAGCACAACTGAGGTCTATGACATATTATTTTTCATCAAATGATCTTCCACACTGGACTGAAATGGAATCATACAATTTACCTTTACCTCTTCCCTTGTTCATATACTCAGACTCGGCTTAAAAATTACAGAAACAAGTTAAAAATCCAATTGTAAAGCACATGATCAAAATATGGTGTGAAACCAAAAAATATTTAAAAGAACCACACTCACTGTCACAATTTAGCCCAATATGGGATCAATATTTTACACCTGGGAGAGTGGATACTGTATTTAAAATATGGAATATAAAAGGGATTCAAAAGATTCAAGACTTACATTTGTCATGCTCAGATAATGTCTTTTGAAGAACTGAGCATTAAATTCAATCTTAATAGAACACTTTTTTAAATATTTTCAGCTTAGAAATTTTATTCAATCAAATCAAAATAATGCTCTCACCCGACCTACTTATTCATTTTTGGAAAACATTTTGACGAAAGATAGTAAGAGAAAGGGTATTGTGACGTAAGCAGGGTTCACACAAAGAAAATGGAGCAGATGGTTGTGATCAACGGGATTTATTTTTCACCCACTCTGAGCACAGGCAGGAGGGGAGGTCATTTTCCCAGACCTCTGTTTAAATCACGGTTACACACACATAATGTTTTCAACTGGCAAAGCATGCTGGGAAATCCCTGCCCCCCTTAACATGGCCCCAACGTTACACTGCCCCCCACCCCCGGACTGGTTTCTGTCCCCAGAAAAATTAAAGTCCAATTTAAAAGTCCAATACAAACTCATCCAGGTGTCGGGGCGGTCTTCGGCGCCGGCGGTCAACACGTACAGGCCCCCTAGTGTCCATCTGGGTCTCGGTCGGGGTATCGGGCCGGGATGGAAGCTTCGGTTCGTCCACCAGCGGTGCAGATGGCCGATACGGGGCGAGATGGTCACGATGAAGGACCACAACCCGGTCCCTTTTTCTAAGCCTCACCCTGTACACCACATCTGACAGTCTCTCCAGGACCACGCATGGCCCCGACCACTGGCTCGCCAGCTTCGGTGATCGTCCTCTCTTCCTCTCAGGGCAGAAAACCCAGACTCGATCTCCTGGTGCAAAGTCCCTCCCCTGGCAGCGGGAGTCGTACGCTCGCTTCTGCTGGCCCCCTGCCGCTTCCAGGGCCTCTCGAGCCAGCTCGTGCACCGTGTGGAGACGTTCTTTCAAACAAAAAAAATAATCCAATCCGGATTTTCCCTCCACCTCCGGCTCAGGGGGGCAACCGAATACCAAATCCACCGGTGTGCGCAGCTCACGTCCAAACATGAGCGCCGCAGGGGTGCACCGGGTAGATTCCTGAGCTGCCGTCCGGTACGCCCACAAAACAAAAGGCAGGTGCAGGTCCCAGTCTCGCTGTCGCTGGTCCACTAGGATAGCGAGCTGGGTGGTGAGGGTCCGGTTGAATCGTTCGACCAGGCCGTCGCTCTGTGGATGCAGTGGGGTGGTCCGGGTCTTCCGGATGCCCAGCCGTTTGCAGACCTCTCCGAAGACCTCTGCCTCGAAGTTCCGACCCTGATCGCTGTGCAGCTCCTCCGGTGCGCCAAACCGACAGAACATTTCATCCACCAGCTTTGATGCCGTCGTAGCGGCGCTCTGATCCGGGACCGCGTACGCCTCTGGCCACTTAGTGAAATAATCCATCGCGACCAGCACATAGCGGTTCCCCCGGTCTGTGGTTGGGAAAGGGCCCAGGATGTCCACTCCCACTCGCTCCATCGGTGCTCCCACCCGGTACTGCTGCAGGGGAGCGTGGGATCGCTGAGTTGGTCCCTTCTGAGCTGTGCATGTGTCGCAGCGATGAACGTGGAGCTCCACGTCCTGATGACAACCGGGCCAGTAGAACCGGGCCCGAAGGCGCTGCAGCGTCTTTGTCACTCCGAAGTGGCCCGCTCCTACCGCCCCATGAACCAGCTGGAGTACTTTGGGCCGGAGTCGACGAGGAACCAGCAACTGCCAGACGTGCCGCTGCCCAGCTGGAGTCTGCCACTGTCTATACACCACGCCCTCGTAGCAGCGGAGGTTGGCCCACTGGGAGTGCAGGGCCTTAGTCTCTGGGTCCAGCGGTGACACAACCTCCCAGGCGGGCCGCTGTCCTGTGTCCAGCCACTGCCGAACCCGCGAAATGACCGGGTCTCTGTCCTGCTCGCTCTGCAGCTGCTGCGTGCCAAGAACCTCTGTGACGTCATCGCTGGGGAGAACTGCCTGATCATCTGAGGAGGGGCTGTGCGTCGCTGCGTGATTCCTGCTCGCAGCGGCTCGGAGAGCGGCAGCCCGTGGGGCGGTTTGGTCCCGATCTTCAGCCCGTTGACAGTGACGACACTCCTCTGTCGCGCAGGGGTGCCGAGACAGCGCGTCAGCGTTGGCATGGAGGCGGCCTGCCCGATGCACAATCTGGAAATTATAATCCTGCAGTGCCTCCAGCCGCCTCGCCAACTGTCCATCCGGTTCTTTGAAGTTTAACAGCCAGGTCAGGGAAGCGTGGTCCGTCCTGAGCTGGAACCTCCCCCCGTACACATACGGGCGGAAATGACGCAGTCCTTGGATGACAGCCAGCAACTCTCTGCGAGTCACACAGTAATTCCTCTCGGCTCTGCTGAGAGTGCGGCTGAAGAAAGCGACTGCCTGCTCTCCATGTTCTCCCTCCTGGGATAGCACCGCCCCAATGCCCTGGTTGCTGGCGTCCGTGTCCACGATGAAAGGGCTATTCGGGTCAGGATACCGCAGGACGGGGGCTCTGATGAGCGCTGCGCGAAGCTGGGAGAAAGCAGCAGCACAGCTGTCACTCCACTGGAACGTGCGTCCTTTCTGCGTCAGCTGATGCAGCGGGCTGGCGATGGTGGCGAAGTCTTTCACAAACCTCCTATAATAGGAGGCCAATCCAAGAAAACTCCTCAGTTCTCCAACGTTCCGCGGCCCTGGCCAGTCTCTCATTGTTGCCACTTTTTCCGGGTCGGTGGCGACCCCCGCTGCGCTTACGACGTGGCCCAAAAAGGTGGTCTTCCACCGGAACAGGTAGCATTTCTTAGGGTGTAACTGTAGCCCCGCCTGCTGGATGGCTCCCAGCACCTCTCGGAGATTTGACAGGGCGCTGTCAAAATCAGCTGCATGCACCAGCAGGTCATCCAGGTAAACAACGCAGTGACTCCGGGGCACGTGAGCCAGCACTCGCTCCATCAAGCGCTCAAAGGTGGCCGGAGCGTTGCAGAGTCCAAACGGCATCACTTTAAACTGGTACAGTCCCTGCCCGATGGAGAAGGCTGTTTTTTGGCGGGCATCAGGTGACAGCTTTACCTGCCAATAGCCGCTGCGTAGATCCAGTGAGCTGAACCAGCTGGAGCCGGCGATGTGGTCCAGTGCGTCATCGATGCGGGGCAGGGGGTAGGAATCTTTCCTGGTGGCGTCGTTCAGGCGTCGATAATCCACACAGAACCGCCACGACCCGTCCTTCTTCTTGACCAGCACCACAGGCACCGCCCAGGGGCTGCTGGAGGGCTCAATGACATCTGCCTCCAGCATTTCTCGCACTTTTTGTTCCGCCGCTGCCCGCCTTGAAAAGGGCAGCCGGCGTGGGCGGAGTCGAATCGGCCTGGCCTCACCGGTGTCGATCTCGTGCTGCACTAACCCGGTCCGGCCGCATTCCTCGTCCTTCGCGGTGAAAACACCCACGTAATAGTCCAATAGCTCCCGCAGCTGGTGTCTCTGTTCCGGGTCCAGCCCGCTGCAGCTCCGCTGAAATAATTCCTCCACCGCCTGCTGCGTCTCTGCTGACACGTTGACCCCTCCCCTTGCTGTCCCTGTGTGTGCTCGTGCTCCCTCTGTCCCCGCTGGTGACGTCATCGTGTCCAGTCCTCGCAGTGGCCTGCCTGGTTCGGTCTGTCTTGGCGATCCCTCGATTGCGCGTGCTCCCGTGTCCCTTCCTTGGGTTCTGCTGTGGAGCGTGATGGTCCGGTTTCCCAGCTGGAGGGAAGGTCCGGCGGTGTCGATCTTGGCACGCCAGGCTGTCAGCAGGTCTAGTCCAATAATACAGGGGTCTTGGATGTCAGCCAGCCAGAACGGGTGTCTTATGTTCTGACCGGCCACCCCCACCACCAGCACTCTCCGCCCCTTCAGTCGGGCACGCTCACCGGTAGCTGTGGTGACACAGCGCTCGGTGGGCTCCCACCCCCGCGGAGCCGTCTTGCTTGTGCCCGGCAGCACACCGGGTCGAACCAAGGAGATTGTAGAGCCGGTGTCAATCAGGGCCCGGATCGACGTCTTCCCCAAGCTGCACTGTAGATAGATCCCTGGAGAGTGTCCAACTCGGCCCACGCGCGGTGCCGGCTCCTCGGGAGGAACATCTGCTGGAGGTGGCCTGTCCCCGTTCACGCCACCTCGCTCTAGTTTAACGCCGGCGAGGGGCCGGTTTGTCGTGGGGTGGGTGCGGGGCAGTATCGCGCGATGTGTCCCATCTCTCCGCAGCGGAAGCACCCTTCCTCGCGCCGCCGAGGCCATCTTCTCCGTGGACGCGCCGCCGTGGTCTGCCGTAATTCCTCCTCCTCCCCCTCGCTCTCCATCGTAGCCTGGTAGGTTCTTCGGCTGCGCGTTGCTGCTTCAGCGGTGCGATTTATTAGCGGCTCTGCCCGCTCTGCTTCTGCCACTGCAGTCCTCCAGTCGCTCGCGGCATGGAGCCGTACGTGGCTCTGGAGCTAGGCCGGGCGGAGACCTTGGATGAAACTCCGGAGGGCGAGCTTCTCTACTGCGTCCGGCGCGAAATCTGGGTAGCTGCGCCGGGTTAACAGCCATATGTCTGCAGCATAGGCTCCTAGTTTTTCCTGGTGGTTCCGGCGGCGGCGGGTCAGTTGTTCTTGGGCGTGCTCAGCATCTGCTATTCTCCCAAATCGTCTCTGGAGCGCCCCTTGTAGTGCTGGCCAGCTATGGTGCTCCTCGTACCGGAGATCAGAGAGCGTGCAGAGGGCTTTCCCTTCCAAGGCCAGCGCGACCTGTACGGCGGTTTCCTCTGGCGACCAGCCGTTCAGCGCCGCAGTCAGCTCGACCTGTGTCAGGTAGTCATCCAATGTGGCTTCGCCGTTGAAACGGGGAATCTTGGCCCGCTGTCGAACAGGTGGGGTGGTCGTTTCCTGATCGATCGCCACCCTTGATCACCGTGGGGTCGCCAGCCCGTGCTGTCCTGAGAAGGGTGGAATGTTTGCTCTGCTCTGTCTTGAAAAAGACAGGAGGCGGGGTGCGCCCGTCAGGTCCGCCGCTTCGTTCGTCCCGGCTCCGGGCTCCCGGTGGTGGTGTCTCGGTCCCATCGTCCATCATCAGCTGAGCAATGGCCTGCTCCAGCTGCTGGATCTCCATTCTGATCCTAGCTTCCATTTGCTCCATCCCACTTCTGACACCAGTGTGACGTAAGCAGGGTTCACACAAAGAAAATGGAGCAGATGGTTGTGATCAACGGGATTTATTTTTCACCCACTCTGAGCACAGGCAGGAGGGGAGGTCATTCTCCCAGACCTCTGTTTAAATCACGGTTACACACACATAACGTTTTCAACTGGCAAAGCATGCTGGGAAATCCCTGCCCCCCTTAACATGGCCCCAACGTTACAGTATTATTTCAGAGTTTTACAACTCATTGACACTATTCTCAAGTGAAAACTCAGAAAAGACTGAATTATTGGAAAGACCTGCAAATTGAAATTTCAGAGGAACAATGGGAAATGGCTTGTGCAGAAGCTCAAACCAAATCAATAAATGTACGTCTTAAACTGATACATTTTAAATGGTTAATGCAGATGTATGTTACACCAGTGGAATTAAATAGACAAAACATGCAAAAAATGTATGGAAAGTAAAGGAACCCTATTTCACTGTTTATGGGAATGTAGAAAAATCAGAATGTTTTGGGAAGAGGTGAGGGTAACAATTGAAAAAATAATTTCAAAACAAATCACATTGAACCCAAAACTGTTTTTGTTGGGTCTGCATCCAGAAAAACATAACTTTAATAAGAGTGAAAGAGCATTCATAGACCTCAGTTTGCTTAATGCCAAAAAATGTATTGCACTACTGTGGAAAAAGACTCATAGACCAGATGTGACTCATTGGTTAAGACAGATGTTAACAAACCTTCCACTAGAACGAATAACATATAAACTGAAATCAAAGGAAAATGTGTTTGAGAATATATGGAGACCTTTCATTGATTATGTAAAGAATTTAAACATAACGTCTGAAGAAGAAGGTGAATGATATGTGTGGACCTTGTAAATTCCAAGCTGTTGAATGTATATTATGTATTGTGGGACACATATGCACATACTGTATATGCACTATGCTTCATATGTATACCACCTTAGGCTTCACATCTTCGATTGAACAAAGGACTGAGCCTCCTTGGAGATGACATGAGGATGTGAAAGTTTAGTCTTTGGTATGCAAAGAGACGGCCTTGGGGGATTTTGAGACTGTGGGTGGAGGTGTTAAGATCTGGAAGAAGATGCATTGTGACTTGGGATTAAATACAATGTGACTGTGTGCTTTGATGTCCTGGGGTATAAAAAGGACGAATGTCTGGGGGTTTCTTTCTCTTTCTGTTGTGCTGATGTTGGAAGATGTGAATAAACCTGACTCGTGAGATGAACTCTGCCTCGTCATTTTCACATTTTCCACACTGGTTACCCTAAGACATATCATGAGTGAAAGAAATTCCCCCGAGCCAGCCGGGTCAGGAGCTCCCAGCCAGGCGCACGCCGTGACCGTCCAGCTACCCGACTTTTGGCGAGACAACCCGCGCTCCTGGTTCCACTTGGTCGAAGCACAGTTCGCCCTCCGGGGGATAACGGTAGACGACACGAAATTCTACCATGTGATTGCCAAGCTCGACAACCGCACGGCTCGGCATGTGCAGAGCCTTTTGGAACAGCCACCTGCTGACGACAAATACGACGGGTTGAAGGCTGCGCTCATCCAGCGCTTCACTCTCTCAGTCCAGGAGAGAGCGGAGAGGCTCCTGGCTCTGAACGACTTGGGAGATGGCACGCCTGTTGACCTGATGGAGGACATGCTGAGGTTGAGGGGCTCAGACGACGACGACTTCCTCTTCACCCACATTCTCCTGAGAACCCTACCGTCGGACACGAGAGCGGCCCTGGCCAGTTCGCCGTTGTTGGCCCAGCGGGACTTCCACGCGATGGCCCAGGAGGTGCACCGGATTCTCAACGCCAGCAAACAGCGCGCAGCCACCGCGGCGGCGATGGGGTTCGGTGCGATGGCCGGAGATGGCGAGGGGCGAGAGACGGCAGTAGCAGACCCACCGACGACGGCGGCGGCAGGGGCCAAGGATCGTGGAGGAGACATCCTCTGTTTCTACCATCACTGCTTTGCAGAGAAGGCACGCAAATGTATACCACCGTGCCAGTTCAAGCGCTCGGGAAAACGCCAAGACCGGGGATCGATAGCAGCTGCGGCCCTCGGTGAAGAGAACAAGCTGCTCTACTTGACGGATGCGTGTTCGGGGAGGCAATTCCTCGTGGACACAGGCTCCCAAGTGAGTTTCATCACGTCTACCTCCGCTGACCGGCTGGCGGGTCCCGGAGGTCACGGAGCGTCAGCAGCGAACGGCTCGGAGATTAAAACCTTTGGTGAGAGGACTCTGCTTCTGTCCCTACACGGCCGTACATTTGAGTGGACTTTTGTAATAGCTGCAGTGAGTTTCAATATGTTGGGGGCTGATTTTCTGTGCTCACATGGTTTGTTGGTTGATCTTGCTAACAGGTGCTTGGTTAATGCACTTTCTTTTTATTCTATTCCCTGTGCAGCCCGAGTGACCCCACCCACAGCACAAGCCAACATCACAACGGCAAGCGGTAAGTTCCACACACTACTCACTCAGTTCCCAGCACTCACGGTTCCCACATTTTCAGCAGCCGTCGCTAAACACGGAGTGGAACATTTTATTACTACCACCGGACCGCCCGTTTTTGCAAAAGCTCGGTGCTTGGATGCAGCTAAACTGACCATAGCGCGCGAGGAGTTCGCAAACCTGGAAAAGTTGGGCATCATCAGACGGTCGAACAGCCCATGGGCTTCCCCGCTTCACATAGTCCCTAAAGCTGATGGCTCGTGGCGACCTTGCGGAGATTTTTGTTTATTTTTTTTTTTTGGACTTATTTTGTACCCGTAGGTAGATTTGTTCTGCAGTCCGGTGACAAGCCACCAGCTGCCGGTCGCTGCGTGCGCAAGCGCCACTTAACTCCCTAACCTGCATGTTTTGGCATGTGGGAGGAAACCGGAGAAATCCCGGAGTAAACCCACACAAACACGGGGAGAACATGCAAACTCCACACAGATCACTGTTGGCCGGGGGCAGGGATCGAACCCACGATCTCATGATCCCCGCGATCCCCCGGCCGAGGGTAAAACTGTGCTGCCGCGGTGCTAACCACTGCGCCACTGTGCAGCCCACGATTTCCGCAGGTTGAACAACGCTACAGCGCACGACCGCTACCCAATCCCGCATATCCAAGATTTTTCCGTTCATTTGGCGGGGGCGCGCGTTTTTTCTAAGATAGACTTGGTCCGCGGGTACCACCAAGTCCCAGTGCGCGCTGAGGACATACCCAAAACAGCGGTAATAACTCCGTTTGGCCTATTCGAGTTTTTGCGCATGCCGTTTGGGCTTAAAGGCGCTGCGCAGACGTTCCAACGCACGATGGACCCGGTGTTGCGCGATCTCCCCTTCGTATTCGTCTACCTGGACGACATCTTAGTAGCCAGCGCGTCCGAAGGCGAACACGAAAACCACCTCACGGCAGTTTTCCGGAGGTTGGGAGAGCACGGGTTAATAATCAACCCAGCGAAGTGTCAGTTCGGGGTGACGCAGATTGATTTTTTGGGGCACCGCGTCTCCCCAGAAGGAGCGGTTCCGCTGCCTGACAAAGTGCGCGTGGTAACAGATTTTCCCCAGCCACAAACAGTCAAGGCGTTACAGAAGTTTTTGGGAATGGTGAATTTTTATAACCATTTCCTCCCCCGCGCAGCGCAGCACATGCAACCATTGTATGCCGCACTAAAAAAACAAAAACCCACAAATAAGATCGAATGGTCTCCGGAGCGAGAGCGAGCATTCTCGGAAGTCAAAACAGCCCTGGCAAACGCTGCGTTGTTAGCACATCCAGACCCAGCGGCCCGCATAGCGCTCACTACTGACGCATCAGATGTGGCCATAGGGGCGGTCGTGGAGCAGCATGTAGCCGGGGCTTGGCAGCTGCTCGCCTTTTTCAGCAGGACTTTCCGCGAAAGTGAGCGAAAATACAGCGCATTCGACAGAGAGTTGTTAGCTCTCCACTTGGCCATTCGCCACTTCCAGTTTTGGCTGGAGGGACGCCGTTTCACAGCGTTCGTTGACCACAAGCCGCTGACATTCGCGATGTCCAAGGTTTCAGAACCGTGGTCAGGCTGGCAGCAGAAGCAGGTGGCTGCAATCTCAGAGTTTACTACCGATATTCAGCATGTGGCGGGTAAACTTAATGTAGTGGCAGACTGTCTCGCGTGCTGTGGCAGCCCCAGTCCGCGTCGGGATAGATTATGCAGCCATGGCCGCGGATCAGGGTAGCGACGCGGATGTGCGCGCACTCCAGTCTGGACCAACAGGGTTAAGGCTGGAGAACAGGGTGCTGCAAGACAGTATGCCCCCCCTAATCTGTGATGTCTCCACTGGGCGACCTCGTCCTGTGGTACCGGCCGCGTGGCGCCGCCGCATTTTTGACTCGATTCATTCTCTGGCGCACCCGGGAGTGTGCGTGTCGGTCAAAATGGTGGGAGAGAAATTTGTATGGCCGAACCTGCGCAAACAAGTTAGAGAGTGGGCAGCAGCCTGCATGGCTTGTCAACGAGCCAAGGTACACAGACACACGAGAGCTCCCTTGGAGCCGTTTCACATCCCGGCTAAGAGGTTCGATCATGTTCACGTGGACCTCGTAGGCCCCCTCCCGCCGTCACAGGGGTGCACACACCTTCTGACAATGGTAGACCACACCACGCGCTGGCCGGAAGTGGTCCCACTGTCGTCAACCACAGCCGAGAAGGTGGCGCGCGCGTTTTTAACAGCATGGGTAGCGCGTTTTGGAGTCCCGTCGAACATTACGTTCGACAGAGGCCCTCAATTTGTTTCCGAACTTTGGTCAGCAATGCCCCGCAGCTTGGGGGTAACGATCCACTGCACAACCGCGCACAATCCGCAGGCTAATGGGTTATGCGAACGTTTTCATAGGTCATTGAAAGCGGCTCTCAGAACGTCACTTACGGATGCAAATTGGGTGGTCAGGCTACCGTGGGTTTTATTGGGGTTGCGTTCTGCACCTAAAGAGGATTTAGAAGCCTCCCCGGCTGAGCTAGTTTTTGCGCAGCCACTTCAGCTGCCCGGGGAATTTCTCCCAGATAATCCTGCGCCAGAATTCTCCCCGGCTCAGCGGTTGCAGAGTGGCACGGAATTGGGCACGCTGCCTGGCCCTGTTCACCACACTTTTCCGCGCGTTTTTGTGCCTAAGGCCTTAAAAAATGCAGAGTTTGTTTTTGTCAGACACGATGCCCATCGCCCCCCGTTACGACCACCTTATGATGGACCATTTAGAGTGCTGGAAACAGGGGATAAGCATTTTTTGCTAAATTTGGGGGGCAGGAAAGAAAAGATTGGCATAAACAGGCTCAAACCCGCCTTTGTGGTGGCAGACGAGGATGTGCTGTTGGCTAGGGCTCCTCGGCGCGGCAGACCCCCTAGGGGACATTCCCCAGAACACCCACAGGGATTGACTAACAGTTCTCACCCTCAGACAGCAGCTCCCCAGCAGGATGGCGCCGCGGAAGTGGTAAAGCCCGCTTACAGCAGATACGGGAGGAGACTGAGGCCCAAGCAGCACGTGGACTGATGTGTAATGATTTTTTCATGACATGCAGACTGTTATTACGTTGTTCCATCTTAGACGTTTGGGGGGGTCATGTGGGACACATATCTAACTAACTAACTAACCTGCACTTATATAGCGCTTTTCTAATGCACATATGTATATCACTCTATGCTTCATATGTATATCACCTTAGGCTTCACATCTTAGATTGAACAAAGGACTGAGCCTCCTTGGAGATGACATGAGGATGTGAAAGTTTAGTCTTTGGTATGCAAAGAGACGGCCTTGGGGGATTTTGAGTGTGGGTGGAGGTGTTAAGATCTGGAAGAAGATGCATTGTGACTTGGGATTAAATACAATGTGACTGTGTGCTTTGATGTCCTGGGGTATAAAAAGGACGAATGTCTGGGGGTTTCTTTCTCTTTCTGTTGTGCTGATGTTGGAAGATGTGAATAAACCTGACTCGTGAGATGAACTCTGCCTCGTCATTTTCACATTTTCCACAGTATTCTTATATAATAGATTACCTAGACTAAACAGAGGAGCATTGTTGTTGACTTGTGTTTGTTAATGGATGTTGTTGTTTTGACTGTGTGAGCAAATGTTGGCACTTACCCCCTGGAGCTATAACGTTAGCCAGTGTTGTCGACCCAGCTCCCCGAGCTGTACAGGACAGTGAGGCAAAAGAGACAGCGTTCACTAATCTCCTAAGAGCAACATTGACTAACAGCCCATAAGCACATAAAAAAATCTGCACCTAAAATGGGGCCAGAATATGCAGCTTCCACAGAGTCCCACTGAAAGTTGCGTTTGTGTAAGCAAATCATCAGTGTCCGCTCGCCAAATGTCTTGATGGTGGATCCGTTTGTGGCCGTAAGCTCGGGACCACTGCCTCCTGCTACCCTGTCTGCATTGACCGGCAGGATGAGGCTCTTCTGGGAGCTGGAGTCCACCAATAACGGTCTCCCCCGAACGTGCGTCCGTGACGTAAAGCAGTCTTTTCCTGTCGCCATTGGTTGCAGCTGCCACTGAATTCCAAACGTGCCATCTTCCTGGCTTCTTGAATTGGCATGGTGACAGGCAGCGTTGGGCATTCAAGCTGAAACAGCGGTGATAAAAACAGATCGCCCCGTTCCTTCATCTCCTGGTGTCTGTCCCGGCTACCACGAACGGCTCCTCAACTTCGCTGGAGTCCCTCATGGATGCTGGTGCAACTGTCTTACATTGAGTGTTCTGGTCGCCAAAATGATGCGGTCAGCTTCCTGCGCCAGGGCGCGGTAGTCCTTTGCAACCAGCCGTGGTGAGTTTGTCAGGATCGCCCTCGCTGTAGCTGGTAGGTTCCTGAGGAACAAGTGGGTGAACAGGAAAGATTCTTCATCCTTCCCCGTCAGTGCCAACACGCTCTCCATGAGCTCCACTGCTGATCTGTCCCCTAACTCTGAACGCGTTAAGAGTCTCTCTGCCCTCTCACTGTCTGAAAGGGTATAGCACTGGAGAAGTGTCCTCTTGAGCACTTCATATTTTTCTTGGGCCGGCAGCTGCTGGAGCAGACTTTGTCACCTTTTGCATGCCACGTGCATCCAGCGCAGCGACCACATAGTAATACTTGGTATCATCCGTTGTTATTCTGCCGAGTGTGAACTGGGCTTCTTGTTGCAAGAACCACGCGGTCAGGTTGTAAAGCCAGAGGTCTGGGAGCTTGACTGAGACAGCGCACGCAGCGCTGGTGCTCTCCCTCCAGGTAGCTTCTGGGGCAATGCTCGGCTCGCTTTCCATGGCACATCTTAGGGTCACCAATGTGGAGAAAGGAAGCAGGCGAAGCAACGAACTGGACATCCCAGAAACTTTATTCCATCTCCAACATACAGCACAGTAAAAGAGCTCCCGGGTCTCTGTGCATTCCTCTTTTATATCTTTAATACCATGCATTGAGACCTGGAACTTCCGACTATCATACATTGTGTTTAGAACAAAGCCTGTGTTACACCTTAACATGACATAACGCCGGCGCCGCTGTCACACCCTTCTTCCTCCTGCGGCTCCGGCAGTTACTCCTCTCCCTGGGGGGCGCATAGTCCTTACTGTCCTGTCTGATACCCCCCCGTGACACCTCCTCTGTCGGTCCATTGTTCCCCCCTTCCCCAGTTACTTTCTTCTCTGGGTGGAGAAGTCCAACACCATGCCCCCACACAGCCCCCCAGAACATGTTTAGTTTTAACATTTATTAACAATATCTCTGTTTTATTGTTCTTCAGTTGTTTTAATAAAGACTGAACTAAGATTTCTTTCTATAATATGAATGTCATTGTTTTCTGTAAAACTTACCATCACATTCACTTGTTAATATTGTTTCATTTTCAATAAAATGTTGAGGCTAATTCACTTGTCTAAGGAAATTTAGGATTATTCTTATACTGCATGTACCTTTAATGTTATATTTACTGGGTTTTTATATTTTACTGTAATCCTTTTGAACAAATATCCATATCACTTGATTTGTTTTAATATTTCTTCTGCTTTATTTTCTGCTTCTTCAGCTCTATATTGTATAAATTCTCTCTATAATGTATTTTTCTTTTCCGAGACATTTTGTAATCTCTTAGACATCCACTGATTATCATAGACCAGTAGTATAGTATAATCCATTCACTATATTATTGTCTAAACTGTGAGTAAATATCTGATGAATTAATGTTTCACACTCAGAGATCATGTGACTGGCTTTGATGATTTTAGGACAGAAACTTAGGCTGAACAAAGTATTGATGATGTCATCTGTCAGCTTGTGCTGATTTGGATTGATCAAGTCGATATTAAAATCAGCACAGATGAACATTGTTTTATTGGATTTTTGTCCAGTGTTCTTCCATCCAGTTCTTCAATGCATCGGCCACAGGTGTGCAGAAGAGCGTTTAGGTCAATGGTGTAAACTGTTTCTCCACTGGTCACAGCCTCCAGATTGCAGCTGCTCCGTCCAGGATCCTTGGGTAAAACCACTGTCTGCTTTATGGAGATGGTGAGGTCATCAGCGGTTTTCTCTGACCACCAGAGACATGGACTGTCATGTTGTTATATCTGTAGAAAGATAGAAATCAATTAGGCCAAAATATTTTTGAAACAAATGTTGTCTTAGTGTTAAAATAATTGTGTAATTATCTGTGAACTGTTTAGAAACACACATTTCTTTGTTCCTGCACCACTGTTACATTTTCCAGACCTAACCTGTCTGATAAATGATGTTTTCCCCTTATTTTAGCCATTGTAAGAAAACCAAAATAATTAGTGTTTGATAAAGCAGAACATGGTAGTCAATGTGCATTTGTGTAAATGTGGAACCCAGCTGTAGCTGCTTAATAAATGACTGAACCCAGAATTTAATGTTTCCAGGGATTCATCGGTGCAGGTTTACTAAGGCAGTGCAAATTAGCGAGTGTGTAAATTAGAGTGCCAAAGGGAGTGGGCAATTTTTGCCAGTGATCTACTAACAACACGCACAATTATGATCGCAGATGCAGTCACTTCATTTCAATAATGACCTCCCATCCACCAAAGAGCACGCAAAATTGCGCACAGGCACAGATGATGAGGGAGCGGGTCGTCAACAAAGGCACAGCCAGTGTGGAGGAGCAGAAGAGTTTTTAAAGTGCAAACCCCAGTAAAACTGTGTCACGATCATCGGACATCATAGGGCAGCCTATGAGGCGCCTAAGCTCGCCCTATGAAATCTGCATCATAGGACAGCCTATAGGACACACTAATTTAAACCAGGATCCAAAAAAAAGGCAAGTGAAAAGTGACAAATCTGACAAGAAAGAAAGAATAGTGAAGATGTAATGCTTAAAAAATTGTAATGTTGCTGTGATTACATACATCACTCGATAAATTTAAAAAATCTGTGTGTCTGTCACAATCCTAGGACATCATAGGACAGCCTGTGATGTCCTATGATGTCTGCTTCACAGGACATTGATGCTGGCCATGATGTCTTTATGATGTCATCTAGTCCATCACTCATGATGCCTGTCTTCATGTCTTTATGATGTCCTAAAAACCATCACTCACCAAAGCAGAGTACAATTTCAAATCCCATTTAAGGGACAGAGTCAGTGCTTTGCAAACAAAAAGGAAGTGAAAAGCGACAAATCTGACAAGAAAGAAAGAATAGTGAAGATGTAATGCTTAAAAAATTATACTACAGTGTTGCTGTGATTGCATACATCTATCTACTGTATAAATTCAACAAATCTCAGTGTGTCTGTGTGTCACGATCATAGGACATCATATGGCAGATTATGATGCACCTACTGTATGCTTGCCCTATGAGGTCTGCATCATTGGACAGCCTAGAGGACACACTAAACTGGGATCAAATGCAAGCACCATAGGACTCACTATGCCATCATCAAAGATCATAGGACAAAGGACACCTTCAAAGATCAAAGGCAGGCACAACTCGCGCTCAAAGGACTCGCTATGACATCATCACAGATCATAGGACTCACCATGACACCATCAAAAATCAAAGGCACGCATCACTGAATGAGTGCTGACGTACTTGCTTACACCTGCTTTCTGTGGGCATGCAGAAATACTTGCTTATACTTGGTTTCTATGGGCATACACAGGTATATACTAGTCTTATTAAAAGCAAAAGAAAAGTCTGCAAAGTAACAATGCATCCCTTTCAGATCTTATCACCTCCACCCATAGTCACTGGCAGTCAGGAAATGCCTCCAAGGCCATCTCTTTGCATACCAAAGACCACATTTCACATCCTCCTGTTATCTCCAAGGAGGCTCAGTCCTTTGTTCATCTGAGACGTGAAGCATACAGTAAGCATACAGTGATATACATATGAAGCATCAGGTGATATACATTTGTGCATATGAAACCCACATATGTGTCCCACAACATGAGATTTAAAATGAACTCTGATTATATTGGCATGTTAGCTCTATATGCTTTATTTTTATGTTAGTAACATAACTATAATTTTTTTGAAAATAATTCCGTTTTATATATTTTTAAAAAACTTTATTACGATTTTTGTTTACGTCGCAGTGCATTCTGGGTAGTGATGTAGAAGGGTTGCAGCCGTTTTTTCTGTCTTATACAAGCCAAGAAGCGAAGCTCCTAACTACTGCCATTTGTCAGTGAAAATGCCACATTGCGCGGCTTTTGGATGTAATTTCCAATCAAAGGGAAATAAAGAGAGCGGGGTGAGCCTCCATAGCTTTCCTAAAGAGGGAAAGTGGAGGAAAAAGTGGGGCGGCAGCGGCTCAGCAGGTAGAGCAGGTCATCTAATAACCCCATGGTTGGCGGTTCGCATCACGCTCTCCCCAGATATCCTGCCGTTGTGTCCCTGGGCAAGACACTTCACCCGCATTGCCTCCAGTGCCCATAACCCTGGGTATGAATGTGTAAAAGTGTTTAAATGCTTGGTGGTGGCCGGAGAGGCTGTTGGCGTGGATTGACAGCCACATTTCCCTCACTCTGAGTGTCTGTGATCACGCGCTATAGCGCATGCCTGATAAAGCTGACATTTGTATTAATCTCGCTGTGATAATGGCACAATATTGCTAAAAGCGCGCACATGAGACATGTCTGTGATCGCACGCTTGTGTTGACCGTTCCTGCCTTTCGTCTCCTAACTGTGGTTTTGGGACGCAGGGGAGATCTATCTTCCTCCGCGGTTTAATTCCCGAGTAAACCTCACTCTTGTGGTACACAGAAGCACAGGCCGTTTTGCTGAAGCGTTGGGGCTTTATTTATATACCGCACTGTTGTCAGCAACAAATTCTACCTGCTCCGGTCGCCTCGCACTTTCTACTTATCTGCACCAAATCACACACCGTTCGCCACACACACCGGGGAGGGGGGGGGGGACGCTCCTCGGCTGCCCAAATGCCATCACTCACTCACGTCCACGCACCGAGCTGCCCCATCCAAACACACGCACCAGACACATCCCACAACACTTGATAGAGCTGACATATGTATTAATCACGCTGTAGAGAATGCGTTCAATGATGAGGCTGAGTGTATTTCTCAGGTTCAGCTTTATTAAGTGAACACATAGCTCTATCATTCTCGAAACAAAAGAAGAGACTAAGCAATCACATACCACACTCTTATACCCTGCAGAAGCCACACAACCTAAGTCACATGGTGCTTTAGCAAACATACAATCACACGTTACATAATCCCAGTCACAATGCACTCTTTGATGTTCCTTTATTGTCTCTTATCCCTCGATGTTCCGGGAATCCTCCTGGGGCATCCTCTCCAAGACAAAGGCCCAAACTCATACCTCCTTGTCATCTCCTGTAGATCTCTGCAGGTCCAGACCTCTTTTGTCCCACGAGACGTGAAGCCCCCAATACACATACAGTCATACATATGTGGGAAATATGAACTCAATATATATGCCACAACGCTATTATAAAGCACAATATCGCGCAAAGCGCACGCTCGTGTGCTTTGAGCGATATCGTGCTTTATCACAGCGTGATTAATATATATATCAGCTTTATCAGGCATGCGCTACAGCGCGTGATCACCGACTCAGAGTGAGGGAAATGTGGCTGCCAATCCACGCCAACAGCCTCTCCGGCCACCACCGAGCATTTAAACATTTTTACACATTCATACCCACTGTTATGGGCACTGGAGGCAATGCGGGTGAAGTGTCTTGCCCAGGGACACAACGGCAGGATATCTGGGGAGAGTGTGATGTGAACCGCCAACCATCGGGTTATTAGACGACCTGCTCTACCTGCTGAGCCGCTGCCGCCCCAGTTTTTCCTCAACTTTCCCTCTTTAGGAAAGCTATGGAGGCTCACCCCGCTCTCTTTATTTCCCTTTGATTGGAAATTACATCCAAAAGCTGCGCAATGTGGCATTTTCACTGACAAATCATGTCATCTATGCAGACGACATCTGTTTGGCATTCCAAGCACCAGACTTTGAACCACTGGAACGGGTGCTCACGGAAGATCTTGCTAAACTGGACCAGTTCTGCAAAATCTGGCGCCTAAAACCAAGCCCAGCAAAAACCGTCTCCAGTGTATTTCATCTCCACAATGCAAAAGCTGCCAGAGAACTAAACATCCACCTGAGCGGACTCGAGCTTAAGCATGCCCCAAATCCAACTTATCTTGGAGTGACCCTTGATAGGACCTTATCCTTCAAGGAACATCTAAAGGGGACGGCTGCTAAGGTGGAAGTACGAAACAACCTGCTCTGCAAGCTCGCTGGTGCAAAATGGGGGGCGGCAGTGTCCACCCTGCGCACCTCAGCACTGGCCCTTTCATACTCTGTAGCAGAATATTGTGCCCCTGTCTGGTCCAGGTCATCTTACACACACCATGTAGACACCCAGCTCAACTCAACCATGAGAACTGTAACTGGAACAATCCGCTCAACACCACTCCCCTGGCTCTCTGTACTGTCAAACATAGCCCCTCCACACATCCGGCGAGCAGCATTAACTCAAAGGATGCTCCAAAAAGTTCCTCACTTACCAATCCATGCAGATATCTACACCCCACCCACTGCCCGACTTTCATCCAGACGGCCGATTTGGAAAAACCCTCCCCCAGCTGACTTTACCATCCAGACAGCTTGGCAAGAGGAATGGGAGACCAAGGAGGTCCCAACCAAACAGCTGGTGATAAACCCCAACCAACAGGTCCCGGGCACCAACCTCCCAAGGAGACAGTGGTCTACACTCAATCGCTTCAGGACTGGACATGGCCCCTGCTTGGCCAGCCTTCACAGATGGGGCAGTAGCCCTAGCCCACTGTGCGCATGTGGAGAGGAGCAAACAATGGAACACATCATAGAGGCTTGCCCGCTCCAAAGACTGGAAGGAGGATTACACACCCTCCATACAGCAAACCAGGAGGCAACTGCTTGGCTTAAGGACTTTGCATTCGCTAAATAAATAAACTGACAAATGGCAGTACAGTGATCCCTCACTTATCGCGGTTAATGGGTTCCAGAACCGACCGCGAAAAGTGAAAAACCGCGAAGTAGCATCACCCCTAATGACGTCATCCATAAATAATACGTACGTTCATTCTCTCACTCTCTCTCTCATATGATACGTGTGTGTGTGTGTGTACGTGTACATACATACGTAGATGTAAATAAAGTGTACATAAATATGTTTTTAGGACTCTTTTATTGTTATAACAAGATACGTAACTCAAGATGAAGATGATTTACTTCACAGGTTAATGAGAGCTTTACTGCTCCTCAGGTGACGCCTCATCGTCAGGTGCTAGAAGCGCAGGATCATCGAGGGCAGCTTCCGATAGAGCTGGAGAAGCTGCAGGAGGCGGCGTAGTGGCTCGACGGGAAGACTATTTCGCACAAAATGGCACAAGAGAACAGCGAAAAGTTCCACGCGGCGAGACTACGTAACACGAGCGATAAAGAGCAATGAATGCGGTCTTTCTTCCCTTCATGGGCGCTCGGCAGGGAGAGGAGGTGGTGAAACATCTCGGCCAATCAGCTTGCGAGATTTCCGAGCCGAGCCAACACGAGAACAGCGAACAAAGAGGTGGATTTTTTGAGTTGTGCGGCTCTCCGTGTTGATACCTGATGGTCTAATGTAGTCTCCCTGCCTTCTGCTAGCGCCCGCCCATTATTTCTAAATTTTGAATTTTTGATGAATATTTTTGAAAAATCCGCGATGCACTGAGGGCGCGAAAGGTGAAGCGCGAAGTAGCGAGGGATCACTGTAGTTAGGAGCTTCGCTTCTTGACTTGTATAAGACAGAAAAAACGGCTGCAACCCTTCTACGTCACTACCCAGAATGCATTGCGACGTAAACAATAATGGCGATTTACATTGTAATAAAGTTTTTTAAAATATATAAAACTGGGAATTATTTTCAGAAAAATTATATTATAGTTATGTTAGTAACATAAAAATAAAGCATATAGAGCTAACATGCCAATATAATCAGAGTTCCTTTTAAGCTTCTCAAGGTGTTTGTGTGCTCGATCAAAAATAAAAAGCTTTGCACTGTCCAACCCTTTGCCAACTTGATGTGCAAACTACAGTGGATCTAGCTGGTCTTTAATTAAGGAAACCACATTATCTTTCAGGATCCCCTCAAAGGTTTTCACCACAAGAGATGTAAGTGCAGCTGGTCAGAATTCATTCAGGTCTCTTGGGTTTCTTGTTTTAGGGACTGGTATTATCGTAGATGTTTTCCATATTTTTGGTATCTGGCCACAATCTGCACACATTTGAAAAAGTGAGGAAAAAACCTCACTCAACTGGTCTGCACAGTAACGCAGCCCGTCTAATGTTCACCTTTTTGAACAAGGATGTCACTTGTTCTTGTGTTACTAAAATAACTGTTTTTGGTTCAAGAGATTTCCTTCATGAAGAAATATCCTTGAAACAGTTGGACCTCACAAAGCATGCAAAAAAAGAGTTGAAAGCATTTGGCAAATTAAAATCAACCACGGTATTTACATAAATTGTCAGTTCTTCTTATTATGTTTTGCCCTATCTTCCACCTGGCGCTTCAGGGAACTATTTGGCGTCTGCTCCCTGACAGCTTGGGCATGCCCCTCCTCCTTTCAAGTGCCATCAGCTGTACTGTCACGGATGTTCACACACATCCACACATGCACATGCTCTATTCATTCCCATTCATATGCTCATACACACTCTCTCACACACCAGCCTCCAATTAAGTTCAGCCCACACTTTCTGGCACTGGCAATCTCTTTCCTCGTTAGCTTCAGGAGTATTTGTTCGCAGCCATTGTGGAAAGAGATTGTCGGAGCATTCACCTCCATACGCGGCAGCTAGCTCTCCCCGTATGAGTTTTCATCACCTGCTAATTATTCAGCCAGCACTTGAAGTTTGGTTAATCCTTTGGTGTGATCGGCTGACTCTGCTACCCTCTACATCCTCCAGACTGCACAGTTCACCCCGGGATTGCTCCAGCCCTGTAAGTGTCATGTTCGCCTTTCCTTTTGTGCGTAGCTGTCCTGCAGCACTTGGTTCCCTTTTTGACCGGGTTGTAGAGCATCCGGCTGGCGCCCTGTATGTCTGGTGGCCTTCACTTGATCATTTGCATCTCCCTATATTTTTGTGGTGAACTGGACTTGTTCCTTTATTGTTATATTTAATAAAATGGCACTTTATACTTCAGCAATTGGGTTTTTCATTCTCTCCCTCGTGCGCTGTGTAATGGCACATGAGGGTTTGTGACATAAATGGGCTGCCTGGTATTACAGGAATGTTGAGTCACATTGGCCATGCATTTGAGTCCCTGCCAGGCTGTTCTCAGATCGCCCCGAATATACTGCTCCTCTATTTTCTGTCTGTAGTGCATTTTAGCATTCTTTATCTCGTTTCTTACTTACCTTGAGACAAGTTTTTTTCTCCTGAGGATCACCAGTGTAAAATGTCTGGTGATGCTAGATATTTTACATGTATGATGCCTTTCATCACGTCATAGCAGTCTGTCGTGGGTGACAATGACTGTTTTATTTAGGTCTGATCAGATTCCTCCACGCAGCTCTGTCCTTAGCCTTCCGCTGCCAGGAACTCCTGTCTATATCCAGCTTCTTCAAGTTTCTTTTTACAGTGTCTTTAAATCTGAGCCTAGGTCTACCCTGATTGCATTTGCCCTTGCAGAACTGTGAGTAGAGTAACTGCCGAGGGAGACACTGGTGGTCCATCCTCTCAACATGTCCAAACCATCTCAGGTTCGTCTGTATTAGCATGTCCTCCATTGATGGTAGACCAGCTCGTTTCAACACTTCTATGTTGGTTATCTTGTCTTTCCATGAGATATTCATAATGGCTCGAAGGTGTCTTATCATGTACGTGTGGAGTTTCTTTACCTGCACTCTGTAGACAGTCCAAGTTTCAGCATCGTACAATAGAGTAGCCAGTACTGTCACACGTCAAACAGGTTCATTTTGTCTTCTTTCAATTATTTATCCTTTTTTTTTTTTTTTTTTTTTTTTTTTCCTTTGAAAGACAAAAGTAAAATAGAAAGATGTCTTTACCTTCTTTACATGTTTCAACTGCACTGCAGCCTTCATCAGAAGTGACTGTTCTGATGAAGGCTGATGAAGGCTGCAGTGCAGTTGAAACATGTAAAGAAGGTAAAGACATCTTTCTATTTTACTTTTGTCTTTCAAAGGAAAAAAAAAAAAAAAAAAGAGCCAGTACTGTCGCTCTGTACACTTTGCATTTCACACAGGTAGACACATGTCGATGGTTCCACAGTCTCTCCCTCAAGTTTCCAAACACAGCACTTGCTCTTCCCATTCTGAGAGATAGTTCATCCTCCAGCCTAGCATTCTCTGAAACAGTGCTCCCTAGATACTTGAAAGTCTTGCACTTGACGAGTGGCTCTGTACCAATGCTGATCTCTTCTGGTAGTGATGTTGATAATTGGACCTTTGGTGGTTGATAGAAGCGCTCTGTCTTCTTGATGTTGATTTTGAGGCTGAATTGGCTAGCTGCTCTTGCAAATTTCTCCACTAAAAGATTGCATATCTTCTGCACTGTGTGCAACTAGAGCACTGTCGTCGGCAAAGAGCATTTCTCTTACTACATTTATCGATGTCTTCCTCTTGGCTTTAAACTGTGCCACATTGAACAAGTCTGCTTCTTTCCTTGTTTGAATGTATACTCCTTCAGGAGTGTCTTTGAAGGCCACCTCAAGCATGGCAGCCAGATATAGCGAGAAGAGTGTAGGTGCCAGCACACACCCTTGTTTCACCCCGTTGCTTACTGAAAAGTCTTTAGATACTGAACCGCTCATTGCCACGTTTGCTTGCATACTTGTATGGAGTGCCTCAATCAAGCTGACAAACGTCTCTGTACAGCCATATTTCTTGAGTACCTGCCAAAGTCCTTGTTGTGAAACAGTATCAAAGGCTTTACTGATGTCTAGGCTTTACTGAAGTCTATGAAGAACAGTTTCACCATCCATAGCTTTTAATTGGAGCAATCCTCTTGGTTTAGGGCCGTAGATTTCTCTCAAACCTGTGAAGAATGTTTTCATCTCCTTCTTGTCTGCTGTCGTTTGAAGTTCCTCCGCTTTTTCATCCCACCAGTTGGACTTCATCTCTCTGGTGTACTTCTGTAGCTCACTCTGAGCCTTTGAGTAATCACAGACATCAAAAAAACACTCCCAGTTCATACAGTCCAAGCATGCCTACAGTGAAGAAATCCTTCCTTCTATCCAGGTTTTAACTGCCCTCTTTTTCCTCTTTAGACATCTGAAGGAAGGTGTGTACACTGGCATTAAGGTACACATTAGGGATTTAGAAGCCCCTTTTACAGACCCATAACAAAGATCAATCCTGATGCTTTTTGTGTTGTAGCACAAGTCTCATGCTGTTCATATGTTTTCAATCAAGTATTCAAATTACAGTGGTTAAAATCTCCAAGTATAAATTTTGGTTCCTCTGGGCAAAGTGTGTCAAGTTTATGTGACATCAGCAATGAGCTGAGCAGTAGCTGACACATTGACATGTGGATGACTATGGAGTTGTTAAAAAATTAGGACACCCCATTAAATTTTCAATTCTTTATTAATAAATATTCATATATCCATCCTTATTTTTGTTTTTATTAGCATTTTGTTAACATTTATTTTAGCCATTTTAAGTCAGAATGAATGTGGGGTTGGCGTAACTTATTCCACACTATTTTTTTAGAATTGCATTTTACAGAAAATTTGAAAAAGTCTTTAATTCATTTTTAATTGTTTAGCTGTATTACATGAATCTTCGAGTATTTTTAACATTGGTATTAAATATCCATATGTCCAAATATGTTTTTTAAAAAAAACAAAACACAAGTTTATACAGGGTGTCCTAATTTTTTCACATGACTGTACACTAGCGTATAAAACAACTGTTGAACTCATGAGGCAGGGAGAAGGAACAAAGTGAGACTGTCAGTTGTTATTAATCCACAGTACATGTTCTTTCCTGGTCTGTTACAGTTTTACGGTACCTTTGGTTGACATAAAAGCACACTTCTCCTCCTTGGCTTTTCCTGGTGATCTCTGGGGACCAATCCAAACTAAGTGGGCTTCCAAACCCAATTATTGTCAGGTCTTCATCCCAGTCTGACTCACTGAGCCATGATTCTTTGAAGGCAAGTAGACAAGTTTCACGGATTTCAGGCTTAAACTTAGCCCATGGTTCTAGTTTGTCTGTCTTATTGATGATAGACTGTACATTTGACAGCAGGATAGTAGGAAGTGGGGGTAGCTTGTGGCAGTCATTTAACCGGAGATTTTTAAGTCTCTGGCAAAGACCGCTTCTTCTTCCTCTTTTTTGTGTTGTGATCTGCCTGCACAGCTCCCTTGGGATACTGGCTGGTATCACCCCAGCTGTAGAGGTCCGAAAGGAGCGAATAAAGTCCTGACAGAGGCTGTGTCTCAATTGAAGTTCTGCGTCCTCCAAGTGTGCATTTCAAGGCCAGATACATCACTGTGCTGCGTTGAAGGCTGTCCCGTTCCGTGGGCTCCTTCACATGCAGCCAACAAATGCAGCTTTTGAAACCCCAAAAATGGAGCATTCAGCGAGTTGCTCAGCATGCCTTTTTTTTTTTTTCTTGGCTCAGGCAGAAGTGGACCAAAGTCAGATACAGTTCAAAGTAAGTTTTTTGTTTGAATTGTGCAGCGGTTTGAACATGAAAACACCGATAATCCAGAAAACAGCAACATCTGATTATTTAAGCTCATGTTACGTGACATTTTTTTCTGATGTGCTGTATGCTTCGCTTAATGTGTTAAACATGTTGAACAGTTATTTTTTCTGAAGTCAAACCTTTTTTTCCCCATTAATGTCAGTTTATTAACCAATGTCAGTAATATAAAAATACAGGATGACGTGGTTGAAATAACTTGCTTTAAGATAACTTTTGAAGTCCTGGAGTGACATCAGGAAGTTAATGTTATGTATTTGCTTATGTGGTGTAGTAAAAAGACAGCTAAGGCTATTTTTAGAGAAAACGGAGCAGTTCATGAAATTGAGGAGAAACAGGACATCTGTAATAATTTGATTATGCTGATTTTAAAAATGTCCATCACATCTGAAGTGATAATCAGATTTCTCAGGTTTTTCTCCTTTTTTCTGGTTTATTTCTGAGGGCCACGGTGGAGAACCTGCAGGAATCGAGGATCAGCTGTCGAGGACACGGGCAGGACTCAGGAATTATAAAACTGTTATTTGACTGAAATAATCACAATAAAAGAGATTTGATGAATTGTTTTATTGATTATGATGTTTTAGCTGTTTACTTTGCAAACTGAAACAAGCTAAATAAAAACATTGCATGTGTTCTGTTAATAGAAAAACTGCATTTCAATGAAGTACTTTTTGAAAAAGATGATTTTTTGCAAGATAATTCTAAAAGAGACTTTAATATATTGATCGCACACAGTGAAATATTTTAAACCTTATTTAAAATTGATTATAAGGATAATCGTTTTTAAAATTAAGTGACCATTCATGATTTTCTAATTTACTGAGATTCACTGATCCAACTGAGATGAAGCTGAAGGTGGAATCTGTTCTGCTGCTGAACATCATTGAGGATCATCATCCTACAGTACAGGACTGTGGTCTGCTTTAAAACATTAAAAACTAAATGGTGCGGTGGCGCAGTGGTTGGCACTGTGGCAGCACAGCAACTCACCCTTGGCCATGGGATCCCTGGTTCGATCCCAGCCCCTGACCAACAATGATCTGTGTGGAGTTTGCATGTTCTCCCTGTGTCTGCGTGGGTTTACTCCGGGATTTCTCCGGTTTCCTCCCACAGGCCAAAAACATGCAGGTTAGGTTAATTGGAGGCTCTAAAGTGGCCCTAAGTGTGAATGTGTGTGTGAATGGTTAAGGGATAGCGCCGTACCGTGGCTGCTTCATCCATCCAGGTGGATGCCCTCAATTTCCCCTCTCGGGTTCAATAGAGTATACCAAATCAAAAATTAAATGTCTGAGCTGATACAAGGCAGAACATCTAATTATTTAGCTACAGTGGGGATAAAAAGTATTTAGTCAGCCACCAATTGTGCAAGTTCTCCCACTTAAAAGATGAGAGAGGTCTCCAATTTTCAGCATAGGTATACCTCAACTATGAGAGACAAAATGAGGAGAAAAAAAAATCCAGAAAATCACATTGTCTGATTTTTAAAGAATTTATTTGCAAATTATGGTGGAAAATAAGTATTTGGTGAGTAACAAAAGTTCATCTCAATACTTTGTTGTATACCCTTTGTTGGCAATGCAGAGGTCAAACGTTTTCTGTAAGTTTTCAGAAGGTTTTCACACACTGTTGCTGGTATTTTGGCCCATTCCTCCATGCAGATCCCCTCTAGAGCAGTGATGTTTTGAGGCTGTCACTGGGCAACACGGACTTTCAACTCCCTCCAAAGATTTTCTAAGGGGTTGAGATCTGGAGACTGTCTAGGCCACTCCAGGACCTTGAAATGCTTCTTACGAAGCCACTCCTTCGTTGCCCGGGCAGTGTGTTTGGGATCATTGTCATGCTGAAAGACCCAGCCATGTTTCATCTTCAATGCCCTTGCTGATGGAAGGAGATTTTCACTCAAAATCTCACGATACATGGCCTCATTCATTCTTTCCCTTACACGGATCAGTCATCCTGGTCCCTTTGCAGAAAAACAACCCCAAAACATGATGTTTCTGCCCCCATGCTTCACAGTAGGAATGGTGTTCTTTGGATGCAACTCAGCATTCTTTCTCCTCCAAACACAACAAGTTGAGTTTTTACCAAAAAGTTCTATTTTGGTTTCATCTGACGATATGACATTCTCCCAATCCTCTTCTGGATCATCCAAATGCTCTCTAGCAAACTTCAGACGGGCCTGGACATGTACTGGCTTAAGCAGGGGGACACGTCTGGCACTGCAGGATTTGAGTCCCTGGCGGCGTAGTGTATTACTGATGGTAGCCTTTTTTACTTTGGTCCCAGCTCTCTGCAGGTCATTCACTAGGTCCCCCCGTGTGGTTCTGGGATTTTTGCTCATCGTTCTCATGATCATTTTGACCCCACGGGGTGAGATTTTGCGTGAAGCCCCAGATCGAGGGAGATTATCAGTGGTCTTGTATGTCTTCCATTTTCTAATAACTGCTTCCACAGTTGATTTCTTCACACCAAGCTGCTTACCTATTGCAGATTCAGTTTTCCCAGCCTGGTGAAGGTCTACAATTTTGTTTCTTGTGTCCTTTGACAGCTCTTTGGTCTTGGCCATAGTGGAGTTTGGAGTTTGACTGTTTGAGCTTTTGGCAGGTGTCTCTTATACTGATAATGAGTTCAAACAGGTGCCATTTATACAGATAACGAGTGGAGGACAGAGGAGCCTCTTAAAAAAGAAGTTACAGGTCTGTGAGAGCCAGAAATCTTGCTTGTTTGTAGGTGACCAAATACTTATTTTCCACCATAATTTGCAAATAAATTCTTTAAAAATCAGACAATGTGATTTTCTGGATTTTTTTTTTCTCATTTTGTCTCTCATAGTTGAGGTATACCTGTGATGAAAATTGGAGACCTCTCTCATCTTTTTTTTTTTTTTTTTTTTATATTTGCCTTTTTTTTATTTAAAGTGTTTAAAGGGTATACAGGTCGTTACAGCAATGCAGTGTTTACATTTTCATCACATGTTCCCTTATTTTCTGATATCTGACAACATTGGAAGATTAATTCTTACAACACCCCTTTTTTTTTTTTTAAAGTGAAAGAAAAAGTGAAATTAAAGAGAAAAAAAAACAAGAAACAAATAACAAAAAAAAAACAAACAAACCAGTAAAAAACAAAAAGAAAAAGTAAGTAAATAAAGATAAAAGAGCATCTGAGTAGCGTTGGAACAAAGAGCGGAACCATTATTGAAATGGTATTTGTCAAAGATGAGATCTAATGGAAGACACATATGCGGTCCAGGGTTGCCAAAAGTTCATGAACACATCCATGTCCTGTCTCAGTGCGAATGTCAACTTTTCCATCGAGTAAATGTCTTGGATCACGTTAGTCCAATCTTCAGGTGTAGGACAGTCCTTCAACATCCATTTTTTAGTTAGAGCTTTTTTGCTTGCCAATATTAAAACATTGAATAAGTATTTTTCTCCTCGTCTTTCCAGTGAGTCCGGTAGTAAACCCAAATACAAAGTTACAAAAGAAAAGGGAACTGTAATTTTGAATATTTTCCCCAATATTGTCTGTACCTTGGTCCAATATTGGTGGATAACTGGGCATGACCAAAACACATGAAAATGATTTGCAGTCTTTTCACCACACAAGCGCCAACAGTTCAATCCCTTATGGGTAAATTTGTTTTGTGCAGGTGTTCTGAAAAATCTTGCCAAGTTTTTCCATCCAAATTCTCTCCACTGCAGGGATGAGGTACTTTTCCATTGCTGTTTATTTAGCTTTTCCCATATTTCCAGTTGTAAAGTGAAATTCCCCTCTTTTTCCCATCTCTCTTTTATATAAGATGTGTTGTCTCCTTTTAAGTCTTGAAGACCTTGGTATATTTTAGAAATGTATCTGATCCCTGGGATCCCTTTATATGCCATTAAGAAGACCTTCAGAACACCTGACTGGGCCCTTTCCAAAACCTCCTTTTTAAGTATATTGTTTATGTGGTGTCTAAGCTGGAAGAACCTGTAAAGGTCTTGATTTATTAGGCCTTGTTTTTTCAAATCTTCAAAACTTCTTAAGATTTGCCCTTTAAAAAAATCGTAATATTTTATCAGCCCTTTCTCCTTCCACTTTTTAAATCTGGTGTCTGTTTTATTAGGAGTAAAGTCCTGATCATAGGCGATCCATTGCAGAAGTCGATAGGGCTCTTTAGTTTGATTCTCTCTGACTATCTTAAACCAAATTTTTAGCGGGGTCTCTATCCACGGGTTAGTGTTATTCAAAAGCTTAGGTAAGACATTGTTCCCTATTATCGCCTGTAGGGGGATGTCACTTGTTATTTGGCATTCGATCTCCTTCCATTGTGCAGTGTAGACTGGGTTACATATCTCTACTAAAGTTTTAATTTGTGCGGCTTTAAAGTAGTCCCTGATATTTGGCAGCGCGAGCCCACCTTTGTCTTTGTTTAGCTGTAGGGTTCTATATCTGATTCTAGGTCTCTTGCCCTGCCATATGAATCTTGAGATCCTTCTGTCCAGCTCCTGCCATGTTTTTTTGGGAGGTTCTACCGGTATTGTTTGGAAAAGGTATAGAAGACGTGGAAGTATATTCATTTTGACTGCTTCAATTCTTTGTGCAGTACCCAAGAATGGTATCATATTCCATCTTGCTAGGTCAGATTTTATTTTTGTCACCAGTGGATCATAGTTTAGTGATATAATTTTGTTGAGTTGTTTCGGGATATTGACCCCCAGATATTTCATAGATTCCGACTCCCAGTTAGTTTTGAGTTTGCTTAGTGAATAATGATTTGGGTCATAGTTGAATGTTAAAACTTGGGTTTTATGCATATTTAATTTGTACCCCGATAAATCTCCATACTCTGAAAAAACTGAGGTTAGTTCTGGTAAAGAAGTGTCCGGCTGCCCTAGGTATATTAAAATGTCATCAGCAAAGAGTGCTATTTTATGTTCCTTCTGACCAAGTGTAATACCTTGAATTTTTTGGTTTTGTCTTATCCATTGGCTCAGAGGTTCTATGAAGATTGCAAAGAGCAGTGGAGACAGGGGGCAGCCCTGACGACATCCTCTTTCCAGTTCAAAAGATGATGATAAATTACCGTTAATCCTTATTTTAGCTGTTGGTTTTTTATATAATGCCTGTATAGTTCTAATGAAGTTGTTATGAAAATTGAAACTGGATAAGATTCTATATAGAAAAGACCAGTCAACCGAATCGAATGCTTTTTCAGCATCTAATCCCAATATGACTGCATTTAAGTTATATTTTTTTATATGATGAATTATGTGTAAAGTGCGTCGAATGTTGTCTTGTGTCTGTCTTTGTCTTATAAAACCTGTTTGGTCTAAATGAATTAGGTCTGTCAGTATATTTTCTAACCTTTTGGCAAGGATAATGGTAAAAAGCTTATAGTCCTGATTTAGTACACTGATTGGTCTGTAGTTGGAGCACTCTAGTTTATCCTTTTCAAGTTTAGGTATAACTGCAATGACCCCTTCTCTCCAGGAGGGGGGGATTTCCCCTGTGTGGAGGACATAATTAAATGTTTTCAGGAGGAGAGGAGATAGTTGCTGTTTAAAGGTTTTGTACCACTCTGCTGTATAGCCATCAGCTCCTGGGGATTTGTTAGCTTTAAGTTTCATAATTGCTTTTTCCAATTCTTTAGGATGTATTTCTGACAGTAGTGTTTTATTTTGTGACTCCGTAAGTTGGGGAAGGTTTAATTTGTTTAGGAATGCCTCGGATGCGTTTTTATGTTTTTTGTGGGAGTATAAGTTCTTATAGTAATTCTCGAAGTTTTTAAGAATATCCTGAATTCTGAATTTTATTTCCTTTGATACTGGGTCTCTGATTTTGTAGATTGCTCTTTCTGTTTGATGTTCCCTCAATTTATAGGCTAGCAATTTTGCCGATTTACTGCCTGCTTCATAGTATTTTTGTTTCAGAAATGTAAGTTTCTTCTGGATTTCTATTGTGTAGATCTCATTTATTTGGTTTTTAATTTCCTTAATCTTGAGCGAGTCAGTAGAATGAGTGTTGCCTTTGTGTTCTTTTTCTAGGTTCCTAAGTTCTGACTCTAATGTGGATAGTTTTTCTTGTCTTAGTTTCTTTTGGGTTGCCAGTTTTGCAATAATCTTTCCTCTTATTACAGCTTTACATGCATCCCACAGTATTAAAGGGGATACTTCTCCATTATCGTTATCTTCCAAATATCTGAGAATATCTGATTCCAATTCATCTTTCAATGGTCCTTTCAGGACATTTGAATTTAACCTCCAAGAAAATGTATTATTTGTGTATTTTTGGATATTTAAGTCCATGTAGATCGGACTGTGGTCGGAGAGATCCATCAGTCCTATTTTACATGTTTTTACTCTTCCAATGTCTCTATTAAACATAAAAAAATAGTCAATCCTTGAGTAAGATGAATGTGGAGTTGAGTAAAATGTATAGTCTTTTACACTGGGGTTGAGTTCCCTCCACACGTCACAGATTCCCAATTCTTTTAGTAGCATCCGAGTCTTCCTGTTTTGGGTGTTATTTTGATGTGGGGAATTACCAGAAGCATCCCAGTATGGATTCAGTCTAAGATTGAAGTCCCCACCACATATCACTAAACCTTGAGCTTTAGTTATCATTAGGTCGAATACATTTTTATAAAATTTCCAGTTAGCCCCTGGGGGAGCATACACATTCAGCAGGGTGATATCTTCTCCCTCTAGCCGCCCAGTTACCAAACTGTATCTCCCTTCTTTATCTTTGTGTTCTGATTTTTTTTCAAATGTAATTTTGGTTGATATCAATGTCGCTACTCCCCTCCTCCTCCCTGATTTATATGAAGATGAAGAGATCATTTTAAACCCTTGTCTACTGAGTTTATTGTGTTCCACGTCTGTTAGGTGGGTTTCTTGTAAAAGTATTATTCCTGCTTTGTCTTTTTTCATTTTGCCTAGAATCTTGGATCTTTTAACTGGATTCAGGATTCCTTTTACATTATATGAAATTATTTTGGTTACACCCTGTTTCTCCATTGTGTTGTTTTGTTTAGTATAACTGTGTGGTGGCCCTCTTTTATGCTACTCAGAAACTGAAAGAACATTAAAAACAAGAAAAACATTAAGAACATAGTGTAAAAAACTTTAAAACAAAAAGCTGTCATAAGAACTTCCTGAGCTGAGGTCTTTTTAAAGACCCTGTAAGAGCCTTGACGGAGTGAAGGCTCTGAGGGAAATTCCTCAAACTCTGTTACGTGTTGAGGGCCCTCTCTTACCACTGAAAGTAGTCCCATGCTTTTAACGTGAGTTTCAGAACCCAATCCAAACTTGTAATGATTTTTTTTTTTTTCCTTTTATGCCTAAACCCTGTGAAATTGTGTGCACCCTCCCACCCCCATCACATCAAACATTCACGCAAAAACAGTATTTGTTAGTATGAGGAGAACATGTGGATTATTGTCACAGTTCTATTTTAACAAGTTTTTTTTTTTATTACAAAGACTTATTTGTTTCAAATATTATGATTGTTCCATGAAATGTTTTACCACATGCTGAATATGCATCTCCTTTAATGTTTGTTACCTTGTATGAGGGGGGTTGGATGTGCGGATTGATTCAAGAGAAAAAAAAAAAAAAAAAAAAGGTCGCTATTCCAACCTGAAAACGGATAGTTTATCCGCGACGCTCTGGTGCTGGGTTTCCCGCTGCTGGTCCGTGGATTTTGAAGGTCTTTGTGTTGTCCATGTTTGCGTTTTGATCTTCTCACTCGGGTCTGCTGGGGGTTTAAATACCGTTACCGGGAGGCCTCTTTTCGCCATGTCAGCTGTTGCTTCTTCCGCCGAATTATAGAGACACGTTTCATCGCCGTAGAAGACCCTTAACTTCGCAGGAAATGGTGTCTGAAAACGCAATTTCTTCTCTCTTAACACCTTTTTCGCGTCATTGTATTCCCTGCGCTTTTTAAGGACCTCCGGGGCGTAATCGTGTTCCACGTAGACTTTTCTCTCCTGGTGCATAAATCCTTTTTTCTGCCAGGCCAGTCTTACAACCTCTTGTTTTATTTTGAAATTGGAAAATCTTACCAACACCAAACGTGGGGGCGCTTCCGCCGCCGGCCTAGCGGCTAATGAACGATGTGCCTTTTCTATCTTCAAGTCGGTGGTTTGTGGAATATCCAATTTCTCTCTTAGTAAGGATTCCACGCATTCTGCCATTGAGTTAAAACCATTTTCGGTTCCTTCTATCAGACCATGAATTCTTATGTTGTCTCTTCTTTGTTTTCCTTCTTGGTCGGTTAGCTTAGCCTCTATAGCTGCTTGTCTTTTGCGTAGGTCTAGCACAGAATCTTCGAGCACTTTTATTCGATCCTCTGTTTCCAAGATTCGGTTCTCGGCCTGGTCCATTCTGCTGTTTGTCCTTTTCAATTCTTCTCTGAATTCCCGAAATTCGGCCGTAACATCTCGGCGAAATCGTCGTAGCTCCTCAAATAGTGATTTCAGGCTAACCCTTTTGTTAGCTATCACCAGTTCCTCGTCTTCTGAACGGAGATCTTCCAGTTCGGATTCTCCGGCCGATACGTGTCCTGGCCTGGAGAATTTCAGTTTCTTCTGTTTTCCTTTAGACATGATGATTTTGTCTTTTGATTTTCACTCCTCCAAAAATCCGTTAAGTTTGATTTTCAAGGTGTTATCCTAGATTGGGTCTGAGAACTTCAGTGTTAAGCTGCAGTCGCCATGGCGTCCAGACCGGAAGTCTCAACCTCTCTCATCTTTTAAGTGGGAGAACTTGCACAATTGGTGGCTGACTAAATACTTTTTTGCCCCACTGTACATAATGGTCAGAAATGATAACAGTAAACCACCATATTTTCTACTGGTCATGCAAGTAATATATTTTAGAGTTCAGTCTAACATATTTAAAGTAATAATTTATTTTGTGGTTTTAATTTACCTTAATTTTACCTGTTGACTTTAACATGAGTTAAAGTCTTATTTTTTCTGTCATGGTCCTCTGTGTCTGGTGAAGATTCTGAAGTAAAAAGTCAAGAAAATACAATAATTAAGATAAAAAAAAGTTCTCTGTCAAAAATGTCAGCCAAAAAAACCCTCAACTGATGCTGTCATAATTGCTAGGCAACAGGGTAGTACGTGGTCACGCAAACATACATCCTCCAAAGACTAGATCGTCTCATTTAACAGCCAAAAATCAGCCTTTAGATGCAGCCTACCAACCTTGGAGTGTTCTGGCCTCCAGGGCCGTGCTCTACAAGGCTGCGACACCTGAATTGAGACCCGGTCAGAGAAGGATTCTCTCCAGTTCCCAGCATTCCTGCTCCACATCATGACAGGTAGAGAAGCACAGAAGTAGCATCGCCACATAAATTACAAAACAATAGACACGTGTTCCCATAAACCGCATCGCTTGACCACTGAAGTTTTCTCACAGACAACATGAAAATCGAGTAGACCCGATGTTTAAAAACCATATTAAAACTGGTTAGAAAACTCTTAAAAGACAAATCATACACTGGCTGACTGCTGGCTCGCACACCGTGAAGCGCCCCCAGAAGTAGCACAAATATCTTGTCTTATATTCAACTGAATGTAGGTTTAAAAGGATTTGCAAATCATTTGATTTTTTTAACTTTTCTTCCTTTTCCCAATAAATAGTCAACCTTTTTCTTTCAAGTTTTCACCTTTCAAAGCCAAAATCCAATGTTACTAATAACGAAGACAAAATAGCGTGGGAAAATGTTTTCATCCTCTTGATTCTTTCTTTTCTCACACAGTGAACACTGCCTGGTTCTTCTGTTTGAGAACCCATCATTCCTCTGGTGTTGGAGTAGCAGTGACCACACAACACGCTCGTCTGAACTTCTTCCACCACCATGTCCCGGTGTCCCAGGAGGAAGCAGATTTCCATCCAGGAAGGACAGGTATGGGTACGCCTGTGGTCCGTCATCATCCACACTTTTACATTGCTGTGGTGCAGCAACTTCTGTTTTTGATGACATTTTTTGTTAGTAGTAGGATTACAGAAAAATCTAATGGATGGTATATAGCAGGGGTCTGCAAACTGTCCCAACCAACGAGCTATTTTGCCCACCTCCAACTCAAACAGAAGTAGCTAAGGGCTGCAACAGCAGTGTGACCTTTAAAATAAAAGTTAAGTTGCTTATAAAGTTTGTTTATATTAGGGATGAGAATCCTCTGCAGATCCGAGGAATTCCTTGGATTTGATCATGTCTAGGGTCATTCTCGTGAATCATCTAAATTCGAGGAGAAAATTTTTTTGGGGGGGTGAGGTCTGTTATGAGCGGCGAGTCGTATTTTCGATCGGCTGCTCAAATCCACCATGCAGAACGCGCTACCCAGTGAGATCAGTAATGTAATGTAACAAGGCCACTGATTGGCTGATACTTATTGAAGCAACCAATCGACGATTTTGTTATTCCTTTGTCATATCCCACACGCGGAGCGAAATGCAAATGGCGGACAATTCAATCAACCGAGTTTTCCCGATTTCGTGAAAATGGTGAACCTAAAATTCACGAAAGACAATAAAGCAAGAATTTTAGAAATCGACATAGGGATAAGGAACAAGTTTCGTTGGGAATTGCTCGAAAAAACTGTGTCAATGACTGTAAAGATCGGTAAAAATACCAAAGTTGTGGTTGAAAAAATGGCCGACTTTATAGCGAAATGCGAAGTACCAGGGAAAGCCCAGTGTGTTTATTCTAACAATTTCTTGAGTTATGGATCTCGTGGTTGTGTTGCCTTAGTTGGGCACTGTTCAAAACAGAAACATCTCAAAATTGTGGCTACAAGGAGATCGAATTACTCGCTCGTGCTGCGTTCAAAACGATCCATGGACACGGTCAAATTCAGATGCCAGTCAATCAAAGTTCATCACAATCGGCCCCGATTACAGCAATTAGTGATTGGAAGACACATTGCGAGGTAAGATTTTTTTCTCGTTATAAGTAATGTACTTGAGAATTTTCGCGTAATGAATTTGTTATGAAATAGCATGTGTAAGTTGTGACGTCATGCCTGTTTTGAAACACTAATTGATAATTTGAAACACTAATTAAACATCTTTTAGGTTTTACTTACTTTCTTAGATTATCTTTCAAATATTAAAATATACTAATATGCAACTTTTTTACATTCCTAGTAACACTAACAAATGCACACATTAATAAATCAAAATGCTTGCAGAATGTCAGTATATTTTAATAAATGGGTGATGGATTTGGTGATGGAATTTTGTTAATATTTATAATTTATTTTACTTGGTTAAATTATTTTGTCTGTTCTAGAACTATGTAAATATAATTGTGTATCAGTTCTAGGGGCAGCAGTTTAGGGGCGGCTGTGGCGCAGGTGTAGTGTGACCGACTACTGATCGGAGGGTCATGGGTTCGATTCCTACGGTGTCTGAAGTCTGCATGTCAAAGTGTCCTTGAGCAAGACACTGAACCCCCAGTTGCTCCTGGTGGCCAGGCTCGCGCCTGTGTGTGTATTGCAGCTCTGCCGCCATCAGTGTGTGAATGTGTGCGTGAATGGGTCGATAGCAGGATCTGTAAAGCGCTTTGGTCATCCAGAGATGAGAAAAAAGTGCTATATAAGTGAACGCCATTTTCCATTCTAAACATATTAAATAGTAGTAAAATATAATTTAGTATTATTACATCAATATACCATTCAGATATCATAAATTTACACATGTGATGCAGCAGCAGATTAAAAAGGTACACTATAAATGCAATTGTACTTACTTCTAACTTTAAATATAAGACCACATTTGAGCATTCTAAAACACCAGATTTCGTTAGCTTCTGGGGGGCGTTTCCCCCCAGACCCCCAACCAAGGCTCCGCCTTGGATCCGGCTTGGGGGACGCAGGCCTAACTAAGACCTCCAGCTTAGTTTCCTCTTTTTTTCCCACACCCCATTCTCATCCCTGTTATATACATAGGTCTGAAAATTATGTGGAATTAACAGGGTTTCCTCTGGTAACAGTTCCCGGTGGCGGCCTGCCACACTTGAAAATTTCCCAGTAGTTTATCAGGAAATATAAATTTAAGAAAAAAAATGAGGGAATGACAGTCCGCAAGTGTGCACATGAAAAACATGCGTGACCATCATCCATACGGAGTTCAGAAGTGCCGCACCCACGTGACTGCTCCAGTTGCCATTCAGATTTTCTTGCTACTAGCGTCACTGTCCGAGAGAAGCATGAGCTTATTAAAGTACTTTAAATGCGGGGGAAAAAAGCAGACAAGGTATATAAGCAGTGAAGGCATTTACAGTGTTTCCTCTGGCTTAAAGACCTTGGCGCGGTGGCAACATATTTTTCTGGGGGGGGGGGTCGGGCAGAAAACACATGATGCACTTGTAACCAGAAATTGTTTATTTTATACTCATTTTTTTGAAAAGTTTGCACAGTAATATTGCATCATGGAACTTACCATTTGAAGTATTGTACAACCAAGGCTTGAATATTGGAATATTGGGCCAGTTGGGGTCCCACCCAGATTTTCTGTGTTTGGACTTTTTACTAGCGTCATCCTTCTCTCCTTCTTCTGCTCTCACCTCTCCTGGACCCTCTGCCTAAACACTTTCCTTTCCTTGACTGCTGTCTTCTTTCTCATTTTTCCCTCTCTGAGCTCTGCCAGCTTCAGCTTCTCTGTCTATGGTGGTATACAAACAGGTCAGAAAATATCAAGTGTCACGTTTTGTCCTGCAGGATTTTTTTTTCTATGGATTACATAAATGACAAAAATGTGTATTTTTTTTTTTTGTGTGTGTGTGTTTTTATTCTGGTGTTTTTTCCATTGAGAAAAAGTAGGAAAGAGAAGGAAAAAACATTCATAATAGTAATTTACTCATGCATACTTTAATTATATGTTCAGAGGTGGGTATAGTAGCCAGAAATTGTACTCATGTAAAAGAAGTGCTATGAAATTAATAATTAAAAGTAGACAACAAGTTGGGCTAGCCATTGATAATATGAAATCAGGAAAAAGTGCAGGACCAGATGGTCTTCCAGTTGACCTTTATAAAAAAATTTAAGAAAAAATTAATAAAACCTTTTTTGGAAATGGTTTTAGAAGCATTTCAAAATAATAATTTACCATCATACATAAATAATGCCTTAATTATACTGCTGCCAAAACCAGGTAAGCCCTCTAATAAATGTGAAAATATGAGACCAATAAGCCTATTAAACGCCGACCTTAAGATAATCTGTAAAATTTTAGCAAGACGAATACAAGAAATTTTACCAAATATTATTAATCGAGATCAGAATGGCTTTATAAAGGGTAGACAAGGCTTCCATAATGTAAGAAGACTATTTAATATTATTTATTTTAATAAAGAAGCACCGGATACAGCTCTCCTATCATTGGACGCCAAAAAGGCCTTTGATAGAGTTGAATGGCCCTTTCTTTTTGAAGTCCTACAAAGGTTTGGACTTGGAAATAATTTCATAAAATGGGTTCAAATAATATACAATAATGCTACAGCAGAAATCCTAACAAATAACAATATTTCAAAACCAATAAAAATCAATAGAGGATGTCGACAAGGCTGTCCACTTTCACCTTTACTGTTTACTATGGCAATTGAACCTTTAGCGATAGCGATACGTTTACATTCACAAATATATGGAATTAAAGTTGGACCAACAGAACATAAAATCTCCCTGTACGCCGATGATATAATTTTGTTTATGTCGAATCTAAAAAAATCAATTCCAACCTTGTTGAATTTAATAAAGAATTTTGGGGAAATATCAGGATATAAAATAAATAAAACTAAATCTTCAATATTAATGCTAAATGAGACCCAGAGAAATTACCCAGCCCCTGAGGTAAATCAATTCAATGTTGTAAATCAGTTTAAATATTTAGGAATCCAAATTATGCCTAAGCTAGAATCAGTCGCCAGTGTCAACTATGAAGCCTTAATGTCAGATATCAATGAGTTAACTCAGAGATGGATGTCACTACCAATGTAGATGATCGGGAGAATCAATATACTTAAAAGTAATATTTTACCTAAAATACTTTATTTATTTCAATACATTCCCTTATCACCACCTTTAGATCTATTCTCAAGAATAAAAAAAAAGGTAGTGGAATTTATATGGAACAACAGGAGGGCTAGATTACGTTTGTCTTTATTATATTTACCATTTGATCGTGGAGGTCTGAAATGTCCAAATTTTATGTTGTATTATTGGTCGGCACAACTGAGGTCTATGACATATTATTTTTCATCAAATGATCTCCCTCACTGGACTGAAATGGAATCATACAATTTACCTTTACCTCTTCCCATATTCATATACTCAGATTCGGCAAAAAAATTACAAAAACAAGTTAAAAATCCATTTGTAAAGCATATGATCAAAATATGGTGTGAAGCTAAAAACTATTTAAAAGAACCACAGTTATTGTCACAATTTAGTCCAATATGGGGTAATCAATATTTTAAACCAGGGAGAGTGGACGCTGTATTTAAAGTATGGAATTTAAAAGGGATACAAAAGATTCAGGATTTATATTTGCCATGTGCAGACAACATAATGTCTTTTGAAGAGCTGAGGATCAAATTTAATCTCAATAGAACACATTTTTTTAAATATCTTCAACTTAGAAACTTTATTCGATCAAATCAAAATAAAGCTCTCACTCGACCTATTTATTCATCCTTGGAAAAAATGATGATGAAAGATAGTAAAAGAAAGGGTATTATTTCAGAGTTTTATAACTCATTGACACTATCTTCAAGTGAAAATTCACTGAAAAGATTAAACTACTGGAAAGAAGATCTGCAAATTGAAATTTCAGAGGAACAATGGGAATTGGCTTGTACAGAAGCTCAAACCAAATCAATAAATGCACGCCTTAAATTGATACATTTCAAATGGTTAATGCGGATGTATGTTACACCGGAGGAGTTAAATAGATATAACAAAAATATACCAGATACATGCACAAAATGCATGGAAAGTAAAGGAACCCTATTTCATTGTTTATGGGAATGTAGATTAATAAGAATGTTTTGGGAAGAGGTGAGGGTAACAATTGAAAAAATAATCTCAAAACAAATCATATTGAATCCTAAACTGTTTTTGTTGGGTCTGTACCCAGAAAAGCATAATTTTAATAAAAGTGAAAGAACATTCATAGACCTCAGTTTGCTTAATGCCAAAAAATGTATTGCACTATTATGGAAAAAGACTCATAGACCAGATGTGACTCAGTGGTTAAGACAGATGTCAACAAACCTTCCATTAGAAAGAATAACATATATACTGAAATCAAAGGAAATTGTGTTTGAGAATATATGGAGACCTTTTATTGATTATGTAAAAAATTTAAACATAACTCTTGAAGAAGAAGGTGAATGATGTGTGTGGACCTTGTAAATTCCAAACTGGTGAACATAATATGTATACTTATGTATTGGATTGTCTAGACTAAACAGAGGAGCATTGTTAAAGACTTGATTTTGTTGGTGGTTGTTGGTGTTTTTAGTGCATTTTTTTCTTTTTTTGTAGTACTTTAGTGTTAGTGTTTGATTGTTTGTATCATGTTTGTTAAAAAAAAAAAAGGTTCAATAAAGATATTGTGGAAAAAAAAAAAGTAGACAACAAACATTTCTAGTTGAGTTAAGGGTACAAAGAGCACCCATTTAATAACTTGAGTAATGACTTCAGTCTTGAAGGTTTGAGGTTTTTCTCCAAAATTTATAACAATTTTCTGATAGTTTTCAATGTTTCTCTGTAAATTTATCTAAATTTGAAACCATTTTCCTCAAATTTGTGATTTCCTCATTTAAAATTGACTTTTCTTGTGCATTTGAAACTTTATTATAAATTTGTGGAGTATTTTATGGCTTATTTTTTTTAATAAAATTACTGTTTTTTAAATAAATTATAAACAGACTATGGTATTTAAAAAAAAAAAACTTCTTCCTTATAACAATTTATATTTTTGACCATAACTTTGCAGTCAGAACAGAACAATAATTCAACTCTCATTACAAAGAAAAAAAAATAATAAAATTGTATTTAATGATTTAAATCAACTTAAATAGCCAAGGATGCCATTATTTCTGTTATTTTTCTCTGTTTATAGTTTTTTTTTTGTTTGTTTGTTTTTTTTTTTTAATAGAAATCTCCTCACCACCAAGACTGCAAGAAAAACCTCCCTTATTTTGAAATCCAAATGTTGGCACATTTAGTTTGTCTGAAGGCTGCTGACAGATTTAAGTCACTGACTTCGTGAATTTCAGTCAGCTTAATTTTCCAGGTACATAATAATGGAATTTAACTTAATGTTGTAGCGGCTGATGAAATCTGTACTGAGCAATTCAGTGGTCCCCCTTTCCTTTCCCTTCATAAGAAGCTTGGCTGCATATGAATTCTAACCACATCTCTTAGCTAAGCCACTCTTCCGTTATTGCTCCCGTTTCCAGTGGGTAAAACCATGATTAATGCCTCCAGTGCTTACATACCTCTTCTGATTTTTTTTTCCATGTTTAAAGTACTTTAATAAACTCATGTTTCTGTCGGGCAGTCACGCTTAGCGAGACACTCTGCCTTGTAAAACCTGCTTCATGCTGCATTTCCCTCTAGTCCGTCTTGGTCCACGTATGCTTTGGACAAGCCCGGCACGCACGTGACACTGTTCATGCTCACTTTTTTCATCTACCCAGACCAAGCGGTTGACGCATGCACACAACCATCATTTGTAGTTTCACTCCTCCCTGATAGGTAGTGCCAAGGCGCTGACACGCCAGGATTTTCACCAACGAAAAATGGCGGACTTCTTCACAAAGTTTCTCTTCAAATAGAGTCCATTTCTGCTTTTTGACTTCCTTGTTTTCACTCCTTTTCCACGAAGATGCTGCTGCCGCTGTGAAAGAAAGTATGTACTGTATGTATGATTTATGTATGCTTATATTCTCATTTTCTGACTGACTGGAAAGCTTGGGCGGGGCGCTTCTAAACTCTGCGCAGATGATGGCCACATGTGTTGTTCGTGTGCTTGTGGAAAGTCATTGCTTCATATGTTTTTCTTAAATTCATATCTCCTATTAGCGTGGCGGTAAATTTTCTGGCATGCGGCACCGAGAAATGGTACCAGCGGAAACCCTGGATTTATCGTGGTTTTAACCTGCTGGTAATGGGATCAATAATGGAAGAGTCACTTAGCAAACAGGTATGGTTCAGAGCTTGAGTTGATTCATTTTGTCTTCTTTTTTTTTTTTCCACAATATCTTTATTAAACCTTTTTTTTTTTTTTTAACAAACATGATACACCAATCAAACACTAACACTAAAGTACTACAAAAAAAAAAAATGCACTAAAAACGCCAACAACCACCAACAAAATCAAGTCTTCAACAATGCTCCTCTGTTTAGTCTAGACAATCCAATACATAAGTATACATATTATGTTCACCAGTTTGGAATTTACAAGGTCCACACACATCATTCACCTTCTTCTTCAAGAGTTATGTTTAAATTTTTTACATAATCAATAAAAGGTCTCCATATATTCTCAAACACAATTTCCTTTGATTTCAGTATATATGTTATTCTTTCTAATGGAAGGTTTGTTAACATCTGTCTTAACCACTGAGTCACATCTGGTCTATGAGTCTTTTTCCATAATAGTGCAATACATTTTTTGGCATTAAGCAAACTGAGGTCTATGAATGTTCTTTCACTTTTATTGAAATTATGCTTTTCTGGGTACAGACCCAACAAAACCAGTTTAGGATTCAATATGATTTGTTTTGAGATTATTTTTTCAATTGTTACCCTCACCTCTTCCCAAAACATTCTTATTAATCTACATTCCCATAAACAATGAAATAGGGTTCCTTTACTTTCCATGCATTTTGTGCATGTATCTGGTATATTTTTGTTATATCTATTTAACTCATCCGGTGTAACATACATCCGCATTAACCATTTGAAATGTATCAATTTAAGTCGTGCATTTATTGATTTGGTTTGAGCTTCTGTACAAGCCAATTCCCATTGTTCCTCTGAAATTTCAATTTGCAGATCTTCTTTCCAGTAGTTTAATCTTTTCAGTGAATTTTCACTTGAAGATAGTGTCAATGAGTTATAAAACTCTGAAATAATACCCTTTCTTTTACTATCTTTCATCATCATTTTTTCCAAGGATGAATAAATAGGTCGAGTGAGAGCTTTATTTTGATTTGATCGAATAAAGTTTCTAAGTTGAAAATATTTAAAAAAATGTGTTCTATTGAGATTAAATTTGATCCTCAGCTCTTCAAAAGACATTATGTTGTCTGCACATGGCAAATATAAATCCTGAATCTTTTGTATCCCTTTTAAATTCCATACTTTAAATACAGCGTCCGCTCTCCCTGGTTTAAAATATTGATTACCCCATATTGGACTAAATTGTGACAATAACTGTGGTTCTTTTAAATAGTTTTTAGCTTCACACCATATTTTGATCATATGCTTTACAAATGGATTTTTAACTTGTTTTTGTAATTTTTTTGCCGAATCTGAGTATATGAATATGGGAAGAGGTAAAGGTAAATTGTATGATTCCATTTCAGTCCAGTGAGGGAGATCATTTGATGAAAAATAATATGTCATAGACCTCAGTTGTGCCGACCAATAATACAACATAAAATTTGGACATTTCAGACCTCCACGATCAAATGGTAAATATAATAAAGACAGACGTAATCTAGCCCTCCTGTTGTTCCATATAAATTCCACTAACTTTTTTTTTATTCTTGAGAATAGATCTAAAGGTGGTGATAAGGGAATGTATTGAAATAAATAAAGTATTTTAGGTAAAATATTACTTTTAAGTATATTGATTCTCCCGATCATCGACATTGGTAGTGACATCCATCTCTGAGTTAACTCACTGATATCTGACATTAAGGCTTCATAGTTGACACTGGCGACTGATTCTAGCTTAGGCATAATTTGGATTCCTAAATATTTAAACTGATTTACAACATTGAATTGATTTACCTCAGGGGCTGGGTGATTTCTCTGGGTCTCATTTAGCATTAATATTGAAGATTTAGTTTTATTTATTTTATATCCTGATATTTCCCCAAAATTCTTTATTAAATTCAACAAGGTTGGAATTGATTTTTTTAGATTCGACATAAACAAAATTATATCATCGGCGTACAGGGAGATTTTATGTTCTGTTGGTCCAACTTTAATTCCATATATTTGTGAATGTAAACGTATCGCTATCGCTAAAGGTTCAATTGCCATAGTAAACAGTAAAGGTGAAAGTGGACAGCCTTGTCGACATCCTCTATTGATTTTTATTGGTTTTGAAATATTGTTATTTGTTAGGATTTCTGCTGTAGCATTATTGTATATTATTTGAACCCATTTTATGAAATTATTTCCAAGTCCAAACCTTTGTAGGACTTCAAAAAGAAAGGGCCATTCAACTCTATCAAAGGCCTTTTCGGCGTCCAATGATAGGAGAGCTGTATCCGGTGCTTCTTTATTAAAATAAATAATATTAAATAGTCTTCTTACATTATGGAAGCCTTGTCTACCCTTTATAAAGCCATTCTGATCTCGATTAATAATATTTGGTAAAATTTCTTGTATTCGTCTTGCTAAAATTTTACAGATTATCTTAAGGTCGGCGTTTAATAGGCTTATTGGTCTCATATTTTCACATTTATTAGAGGGCTTACCTGGTTTTGGCAGCAGTATAATTAAGGCATTATTTATGTATGATGGTAAATTATTATTTTGAAATGCTTCTAAAACCATTTCCAAAAAAGGTTTTATTAATTTATTCTTAAATTTTTTATAAAGGTCAACTGGAAGACCATCTGGTCCTGCACTTTTTCCTGATTTCATATTATCAATGGCTAGCCCAACTTCTTCTTGACTAATTTTAGACTCCAATATCTCCCTGTTTTCATTTGGAATACACGGTATAGATAGTTCGTTCAAAAACCCATTTAGTTTTGTTAAATCAGGTTCATTTTTGGTATCATATAATTTTTCATAGTAATCTCTAAAGGCTCTATTAATTTCTAAAGGATCTATAACTACCTGTCCGTTACTTATAATACTGGTAATTGGTGTTTTAATTTCCAATTGTTTAATCTGCCATGCTAATAATTTTCCTGATTTTTCACCTTGTTCATAAAAAGATTGTTTCAATCTTAGAAGACTCGAGGCAGCTCTATTCGCTGATTTTTTGTCGTATTCAGCTCTCAAAATCAGTAATTCATTCTCCAACCTTGGGTCACTTCCTGCATACACTTTTTCCTGAAGATTTTTTATTTTATGTTCCAATTTAGCTCTCTCCTCTCGAGTCTTCTTAGATTTTGATCCTGTATAACTAATAATATGCCCCCTAATAAAAGCTTTGAAAGCCTCCCACTTTACACATGCTGATGTTTGTGTAGTATTGATGTCAAAGAACTCGTCTATCTGTTTTTCTATATACTTGACAAATTCCTCATCCTGAAGCCATTTATGCTGAAATTGCCATCTACCTGATTCCTTTGTCAATTTTTTATCTACATATATTAGACAACAGGGTGCATGATCAGAGATCACGATGTTATCATAAAAGCAGTTTTGAATCTTGGACCTTAATTCTGTGGAAATCAAAAAATAATCAATACGTGAGAATGTCTTGTAGGTACTGGAATAACAAGAATAGGCTTTAACTTGTGGTTTCATTTCTCTCCATATATCTAACAATCTCAATTCTTTCATAAAATGATTAATAGTCATCCTACATCCAATGTGCGTACAATCCAGTCCTGTTGATCTATCCACACCTGGATTCAATGTACAATTAAAATCCCCTGCTATTATATGTTGCCCTGTAAGTGATGATAAGATGAGAAATAAATTAGCAAAGAACTTCTGATCATCTATATTGGGACCATATAAGTTCACAAGATTTATATTTTCTAATAGCAAAGAACCTTGAATGATTACATATCTTCCAAATTTGTCTCCAATTACATTTTTCACTTGAAAAGGAACTGATTTATGTATGAGAGTCATAACTCCCCTGGCTCGGGATGAAAATGAAGAGGTGAATACACTTCCCTGCCATCTACTCCTAATTCTTTTAACATCCTCCTCTATCAGATGAGTTTCTTGTAAAAACACAATTCTTGAACCCATGTCCTTTATTTTATTCATAACTTGTTTAAGTTTTTTTAAATTTTGTAGACCTCTGCAATTCCATGAAGTTAAATTAAGATTAACACTTTGGTCCATGATCAATAGAGAGTTTGGGATTACCTTGCAGTGTAAACATGCTCATACAGAGAAGCAAAAACATGAGTGGTTGAACATTCATCCTACAAACTACACACAAACAAATTTCCCCTTGTGGCAAACCCCCCAAAATCAAAAGAAAAATTCTGTCTCCCAATATAGCCATCGACCGTTCCGCACCCACGGGGAACAGCCTAAGCCACTCCTTCTTCATCCTCCCAATCACCCTAACTCTACTGCTTTTAATGACGTAACATTAACTCTCCTCTGTAGTTTTCCAACTTAACTCCAAAATTTTTAACAACTTTGTACATCATAGTTTTTTTTTTTGTTTGTTTGTTTTGTTTTTGTTTTTTTTTTTAATATATAATACAATCTATATTTTGTAAACTTACTATTTACTTCAAGTCAGTCAGATGCCTGTGCAAATGCTTAATTATTCTACCTTATATTTTGTTCATGCTTAGCTCCCACCAGTCTCTTCTTCTTCTTTGATCTTCTTGATGAACTCCTGCGCCTCCTCTGGGGTCTTGAAGATGTGGGTTCTGCCCTCATACGTGGTCAGCAGTCTCGCAGGATAGATCACACCATGACGAATCCCAAGGTTGCGCAGCTCCTTACGTACGGGATCAAACTGCTTCCTCAATTGCTGGATTCCTGTGGCCAAATCTGGGTAGAACCGCACCTGCTGGTCCTGGTGTTTAATCTCTCCTTTAGCACGTGCAGCGTTGAAGATCTTCATCCTGTCTCTGTTGTTAAGAAACTTCATAATTAAGGTCCTCGGCGGTCCCTTATCTCTCCGTGGGCCAATGCGATGTGCTTTTTCCAGAACCACTGCTGATTGCAACTCCTCGCTGCCCAGCACCTCCGGAATCCACCCTTCCAGAAAGGAACACACGTCCCGACCTTCTGATTCCTCTGGAAGACCCACCAGCCTCAAATTATTCTGTCTCGACCGAGATTCCAAATCCAAAATATTATCTTCCAGAGATTTATTTTTTTTTTCCAAAGTGCGCACCTTTAATTGAAGACGGGTGACGTCATCTTCAGCACTAGCGAGACGGAGCTCCATCTGCGCCGTTCGTTCTACACAGTCACCCAATTCCTTTCTTATTCCTTCCAACGCTGTCATAATCCCATCAAATCTAGAGGAAAAGTCCGCTCTCATTGAACTCATGGCAGCCATCAGCGCATCTGCGCCATTCCCCGCAGAAATCGCAGCGTTGCCAGCCTCCTCCGCCATATATGGAGCCCTGTTTGCTGCGTCACAGACCTGAAAGTCCGTTAATTTGGACTGTTTCGGCGGCTCGCTTTTTCCTTTTCCTGGTTTTCCAGCCTTAGGCTTCGCCGACATATCCTCGCCCAGACGCTGGGATACGTTCTGTCCCAAATGAGAGAGTTATTTGCCGATTTTTTTTTTTTTCCAGGAGCAGAGCAGAGCGAGACACGTCCGTCCTACGTGGCAGCCATAACCGGAAGTCCATTTTGTCTTCTTTTTAATTCATTTTTTTTTTGTTTTTCTTATTTCAGCCAAGAATGGAAAGGAGCTATTTTTCCTTTACCTTAGTTAATATTACCGTAATTAACAAATTTTATGTTCATGATTATGTACCTGGAAAATTAAGATGACCAAAATTCACAAAGTCAGTGACTTTAATCCGTCAGGAGCCTTCAGACAGACTAAACGTGCCAGCATTTGGAGATCAAAATAAGGGAGGTTGTTTCTGCTGTCTGGGTGGTGAGGAGATTTTGACAAAAAAAAAAAAAATAAATAAATAAATAAATAAATATATATATATATATATATATATATATACTGTATATACTGTATATATATATATATATATATATATATATACTGTATATATATATATATATATATATATATATATACAGTATATATAAATATATAAAAATATTAAAACAGAAATAACTGCCTCTTTGGTCATATAAGTTTATTTCATCACTCTGTCACTATAAATTCAAGAAATTTCTGTGTGTCTGTCATGATCATAGGACATCATAGGATGGCCTATGATATCTGCAGGATGTCCTACAATGATCCTATGATCTCAGGGTACATAGGACTCGCAATGATGTCATATAGGCAATGCCATCATATCAGCAATAGGACTGGCTACCGATGATCCTATGAGCTCACATAGGGCTTGCGATGATGTCATATAGGCGATGCCGTCATATAGGCAGTAGGACTGGCTACCTAAACACTCATATTATGCCACATGTCTTTTTGATGTCATATAGACCATCACAGGCAATGCTGTCATATAGACAATAGGACTGGCTACCTATGATGGAGTGTCCTATGATGCCGGCGTTGATGTCTTTATGTCGTCATATAGACTATCAATCACGATGCCTGCCGACCTATGATGTAAGGTCCTATGATGCCTGCCACAAGAGTGTACCCTTCACCAGCATAGGGTACGACAGACTAGGGATGCACAGACAGGAAGCTTGTGGCAGTGTGCCTTGCACATGCTGAGTCACTTGAAGCCCAAAATGCCCACAAAAGGAGCAACACTGTACACCAGGCAAGGCACAGACAAGCTGAGACCCAGGAGATGCGGAATAGTCGGCTGGCCGCCAACGCTGCATACCAGGCAAGGCACAGAGAAGCTGAGACCGAAGAGGACACACTACTTTAAACCACACCCATTCGAAGCAGTATTTCTGGAAGTCTCGCTGAGTAAGGCAGAAGGCACTCTATAAATTCAAGAAATCTCTGTCAGTGTGTCAGTTTGTCACCCGATTAAGAATGGGACACACTACTTTAAACCACACCTATTCAAAGCAGTACCCATGAAGAATGGCAGTCTACACTACAAATGTGTAAGATTCCAAGAAAAGTGCTGATTTTCTCCGGGTGCTCCGGTTTCTGGGTTTCGGCGGGCATGCACGGGTCTTTGTGAACAGGGTCGAAAGCCACCTTTTGCTCAGATCTATTTGCATGATCCTGTCCATGAACTTGAATTACAGTGCACCTATCCCTCAACCAGTCATCTCAACGAAGAAGACCAAGAACAAGAATACCCACCAGATGGAGAGCAATAGAGTGAGAACTGCTGCACGTCAGAAAAATGCCGTGAAGATGAAACACCTCAGGTTCAAGCAGCACGCCACAGGCATAACTATGAACAACACAGCTGTCTCAGACAGGAAGAGACCCTTCAGCAACAGGCATGCAGAAATACTTGCTTATACTTGGTTTCTACGGGTGTGCACGGGTATGTACGAATTAAGTACAATTTTATTAATATTTTTTCTTTGAAATCAGAATAAAATTATTGTTCTGTTCTGGCTTTGAAAAATTATGGTCAAAAATCTAAATTGTTACAAGGAAAAATAAATTACCAGTCTGTTTGAAATTTATTAAAAAAAACTAATTTAAAAAGAAAATAGAAATTAGCCATAAAATAACCGACAAATTTATAATAAAGTCTCAAATGAACAAGAAAAGTCAATTTTATGAGGAAATTACAAATTTGAGGAAAACGGTTTCAAATTTAGATCAATTTACAGAGAAAAGTAGAAAACTACAAGAAAATTGTTATGAATTTTGGAGAAAAACCTCAAACCTTCAAGACTGAAGTCATTACTCAAGTTTTAAGTGGGTTCTCTTTTTACCCTTAACTCAGCTAGAAATGCTTGGTTGTCTACTTTTAATTATTAATTTCAAAGCACTGCTTTTACATGAGTAGAATTTCTGGCTACTATACCCACCTCACATCATATAATTTACGCATTCATGAGTAAATTACTGTTGTGAATGGGTTTTTTTCCCCTTCTCTACTCTCTCAATGGAAAAAAATAAAACAAAACACTAGAATAAAAATAAAAAACATATTTTTGTCATTAATGTAAATCATGACAAAAAAATCCTGTAGGACAAAACATGACACTTGATATTTTCTAACCTGTTTATTTACCACCACAGAGAGAGGGAACCTGAATTAGACAGGGCTCAGAGAGGGCAAGATGAGACAGAAGAGAGGAGCCAAGGAGAGGAAAATTTTCATGCAGAGAGTCCAGAAGAGGTGAGAGCAGAGGGAGGAGAGAAAGTTGACATCACTAAAAAGTCCAAACACAGGACTTCTTGGTGGGACCCCAACTGGCCCAATATTCCAACATTCAAGCCTCAGTTGTACAATACTTCAAACAGTAAGTTCCATATGCAAAGTTACTGTGCAAAATTAAACAAAAAGAAATCAATAGTATAAAAATTAACATAATCTCTGTGTTGGCCCTGCGTTGAACTGGCGATCTGTCCAGGGTGTACCCTGCCTCTTGCCCAAAGATGCTGGGAAAGGCTCCAGCCACCCCCACCCCCCGGCAATCCGAAAAGGATTAAGCGGAAGAAGATGGATGGATGGATGGTTTCAATAGTGTTGGGTGTTTTCTGCCCCCCCCCCCGAAAAAATATGCTGCCACCACGCCAAGGTCTTTATGTCAGAGGAAACACTGCATTAATGAATTTATACTACAACAGTGAAAAAAATGTCAAACTTGATACAGTGTTGTGAAAAAATGTTTGCCTCCTTCCTAATTGCTCAATTTTTATGTTTGTCACACTTAAATGTTTCAGCTCATCCATACCTGCCAACTACTCTGGTTTTGCCATTATGGTTACGGTTTTCAAGACCCCATTCCGGGTTACGGCTTTATTAATCAAAATTACGGTTTTTCACTAAAAATTCAAAAATTTTAAATTGTAAAAAAAACACGAAAGCAATTCCAAACACGAGATCGCTAGGAATCGTATCTAAATTTACCTGAAGCGTTTGCTAAGCTAATGCTATTGCTATAGCTAACGCCATAGTTAACGCCATAGCTAGTCGTAGCACCTAACACCGATACAAAGAAGCGACTCCGTCCCCGGTGATTGGGGCTCGCTGGAGGAACCAACCGAGGCAACAGTTGGACGGGAGCCGGATCGGAGTTCAAGTACAGCGGTGGTAGGAGACGGGGACCAGTGGAGGAGCAGCCGGGGCCCCAGCTGGATAAGTCGACTGTAGCTGGAGCCCAGCTATAGCGGCAGAGGAACTACTGAGGAAGACGGCGGTAAGTGGCAGGGCTCAGCGGAGGATCTACCGGGACCCCAGCTGGACAGGAGCAGGATCGGTGGGCGGCGGGACTCGGTGGACGAGCTGCCGGTACCCCGGCTGGACAGGAGCTCAATTGCAGCGGCGGTAAGCAGCGGGACTAGCAGCGGAGGGGGCTAGCTGAGGCCCAGCTGGATTCGAGGTCGGTCGGATCGGATATCGGTGTCACCAGCAGAGATTGTTTTACTATCAACAGGTCAGTAAAAATGCCACCAAAGAAGGAGGAAATGGAAGAGTTCAGAGATTTTTTCTTCTTGGAACATAAGTCAATATTATACAGTAATAAGTGGCATTCAGCTGTTTGTTTTATGTCATTTAAGCACAGTTCTGGTACTTAGAAATCATAAAAACTCAGGAGCTTCGGGGGGCTTTGCCCCCCTTGCCCCCCGGCCAGGGCTCTGCCCCGGACCCCGCTGGGGGACTATGTCCCCCAGACCCTCTGCTAAATTTTCAGATAATTTCCCCAACGCCAAATCACATCCCTGGGTAAAGAATGACATACTGAGGCAGGCTAGAAAGTTACGGGGAACAGAAGTTTACCTAAATGAACATCTAACAAGAACTAATGCTGAAATAGCACAGCAAGCACGGATGCTGAAAAGACAAAATAAGATACAGGCAACATGGACAAGAAATTGTGGAGTTTGGATCAAACTAAATGGAACACCTGAGGAAGCAAAGAGTATAATAATCAGAGATCTTACTGACTTAACCTCTTGCACTCCGTTGTACCGCGGACGGGCAAGTCTCTGCGTCCTAGCGCGCATGAGGGCGCACGAGAGTGCCCTTGTGCGCTCTAGGACGCATGATGGAGATTGTGATGTAGGTGGTGTATGGCGTCCAAGCGCGCACTGAAAATAAAAGCTGCAGACACAGCCGCGAACAGATTAGTTCATCTGATTGACCTCTCATTCGACTAATAAGAGCCTTGAATTGGGTTTCTGAAACCTTGAAGAACCAATGACTGAAAACCTAGCAAGAAGGACCCGCCTCCCAACGCTGTGAATGCAGTGAGCCAATCGAAGCAGAGAATTTCGCGAGCTATTTTTTTTAAGGCTGGGTGAAGACTGACTACTGCAGCGGATCAAAAAAGGACCCGCAGGAAGAACCCCACAGACCCAGCAGCACGGAGACCATCCACAAATGCAACCTGTGTGACAGGGAGTGCCATTCGCGCATCGGCATGTTCGGCCACAGGCGGTGCTTATTTTGTTTTGGTTCCAGCAGAGTAGACGTTATGATTTCTTCCATGGTCATAGACCGACGGAGGCTGACGACGAAGGCTGAGTGATGCATACGCCTTCGCCAGTCTTTTTTTAATTACTACTGTTATTTGTTTTGAAAAATCGTTCGCCAAAAACCGCAATCTGGAAGCACAAAACCGCAATAATGGAATTATGTTTTGATCGGGTCGCGAGACCAGAACCACGAGCGGACCAGCATCGCGTTCGTCTGACAATGGGGAAGAGAAGTTCGCCAGGACACTGCTGTGAAGAGGTAAGGTGTTATAAGCTAAATTATTCTTTATTCCTGAAAATTGTAATCCAAAATGACTTTTGACCAATCGGTAAATTACAACTGTGCGGCGCACAGTCTGTCAGTTCGTGCGCCGCGGTACAAGGGGTTGTTCGCTGCGTCCAGACCGTGAACGCCGCCCCCCCCCACCCCCGCTATTCTTCTGTAGCGAGGGGGGGGGGGAGCCACGGTGACTGCGCTGCTGTCCCACATCGCCACATGAGGGGAATCCGTTGTGTAGCGAGGGACGATGTCCATCCTCTGTAGCGAGGTGGGGGACAAACCCCCCCCCACACACACACACACAGACACTGCCCTGAGTGTGACCTTTCATGAGAGCCCAAAATGAAGCTTCTACATTGAAGCATTCAAAAGTTACAGACATTTTTCCAAACTGTGCCATTTGGCACAGTTCCAAAACCCCTGGGAACTACCTGAGAACAAAGCTGTGTAATATGTTCATTTTTTGTGGTATTGTTACAAAATTTGGACCTCAGCTGGATAACACTTGGTTCTACATTTCTGTTGCATTTTCCAGCCCGGATCTGAAGCTGTGTGTTATTTGCAAGCATTTGTATCAAAAAAAACACCCAGGCCAAATTTATTTTCTTCAAGTTCAGTATGTTTAGATGACTGTAACTCAGTGGCCGGAGCACTTAGAGAGATTATCACTATTTTGCCAAAAAATTCAACGTGTTTTCTTTTAAATGAGACCAACCCCATGAAGATGCTGCAAAGGGTTGAAGAACAGCTTTGGATTTAAGTTGGGCATGTTAATTTTTGGCATTTTTAGGGAAATTGACCGGAGTGCAAGGGGTTAAATAAATATAGATGAACACTGATTAAGAAAATTAAGAGACTATGATAATCCATATCCACACACATGGCAAGTCTTTTCGTGAGGAATACTCCAAAGCATTTCCAGGAATTATTACTGCGGACTGTGAGCGCATATTCAGCCATGTGAACAAGAACAAAACTGAGTTCAGGTCCAGTCTGTCAACTAAAGTTCTGGGCAACCTCATGTCCAGGAAAATGATGATGACAGCTTCGGGTAACAAGTGCCACAGTGTGTTCCATTCAAAAGACCAACTGAAGAAAGCTAAGGGGTGCACCATGGAAAACAACAATGCTTGAGAGTTACCATAGAGTTTGTCCTTGATCTTTTCCATCAGCATATCTGCATTGACAATTTAAGGAAAATAGAAACATGATTGTGGAAGAAATATGAGGTTGTTAGCCACATTTTAACTTGATTTAATGCTAATATTTGTTTGCCGTCGGGGGGCTTCGCCTCCCTGAACCCCCCACCAGGACTTTGTCCTGGACCTACTGGGGCCTGTGGCCCCTGGACCCCGGCTAGCTACTAGGCTTTTCAGGTTTTAAAAGTTGGCAGGTATGGATCATCAAACAAATTTAAATATTAGACAAAGGTGGGACTTCCGGGATGATGGCGGAGAGACATAACGCTTAAACAGAGAGCTCTCCCTAGTCGGATTAAAAATCATTGGTAAATGGCCAACTCGACATAAACGGATCAATAAACCAAGGGATGAAAACACGAAGGAGCCGGGCACACGGACAAAAGCAGGGTAAAATTAAAGAATTCCTCTTCAACAACGCAGGAGAAATCGCTGAACACGAGGCCCAAAAAAACGAGGTGACTGCAGCAGGGAAAATGGAGGACGCCAAACTCGATACCATGAGCACTGGCTTTGCCAATTTAGGTAAAGAGTTAAAAGACTTCAAGCGGCAACTCCAACAGGATTTAGCAGCTCTTAAGGAGGAGCTGAAAAAAGAGATGAAGGAGGAAATTATGGGCCTCCGAAGAGAAATGGAGCGCAAGCTAGCTGAAAACATGGAGGAGCTGCGCTCTCAACGGGGGTGTATGACAGAAGCACAGGCCCAAATATCGGAGTTGAAAGGCTGGAAGAGCGAGGCAAGCGAGCGGCTGCAGACCCTGATGGCGCAAACACAGAGGATGCAGGAAAAAATAACCGACCTGGAGAGCAGGTCCAGACGGAGCAATATACGCATCTTCGGGATCCCGGAGGGCATTGAAGGCAACTCGATGACGAAATTCATGGATCAGTTCTTAAAAAAAGAGCTTGAGCTGCCCGGTGAAGCGGATCTGCAGATTCAACGAGCGCACAGAGCCTCGGCACAGAACCCGAAGCCAAACTCTCCACCCAGGTCAGTTGTGGTAAACTTTCTGAAATATGACATAAAGGAAAGAATCCTGACACAAGCGTGGAAAAAAAAGATACGAATCGGCGACAAACAGATATTCTTTGATCATGACTACCCGACAGAAATTGTGCAGCAGTGGAAGAAATATGCCAACATTAAAAAAAACGCTGAAAGAGAAAAAAATTAGATTCCAAACGCCGCTAACGAAGATGAGGATTCATTGGGAGGACGGCGTAAAAACCTACAACACGGCCAGAGAGGCAGCGCGGGACATGATGGAGCGGGGCTTTGTGGTGAGCGTACCGGAGGAAGCGGCTGGAGCAGCGGCGGCACTGAACACATCACGACAGCCGGAGTGGAGACATGTGAGCGGCAGAAGGGGGAAAGACGTGGAGCAGCGGGCCCAGGAAAAACTGCAAGGCTTTCAGCTGAAAGCCTCGATCATAACAAAGATTAAGAAAGGCACAGAAGAAATGAAGGCCAAGAAGACAAGGTAAAAGAGAAACAAACAGCTAGGAGAGGTTTAAGTGATTTTTGTTGGACATTTCTAGACTAATGACTATTACTTGGATAGTAAATACAGGTCTAGGGAGGGCCCCTCACTCGGTGAGGACATTCCCTCCACCCTCCAACAGGGACCAGTGGGCAGAAGAAAGGCCCAAAGTACAGAGGTCGAGATTTGTTAATGTGTTTTTATATAAATATGTGTTATTTTTGTTGTTAAAGAGGCTAGGAGCACAAGTTAAAAAAACGGAAAAACATAAATATGGGTAAAAATCTTAAGATAATGACACTAAACGTGAATGGTCTGAACTCACCTGTTAAAAGGGAAAGAATAATAAGAAAATTCAAGAAGGAAAAAGCCGAAATTATATTCATGCAAGAGACACATTTGAGCAAGACAGAACATGTGAAACTAAAGAGATTTGGCTATAAGAACTCCTACTACAGTTCATTTAAGGGAGGAACTAAAAGGGGGGTAATGATACTAATTTCAAATAAAATACAATTTGAATGTGAACAAGAAATCCAGGATAAAGAAGGCAGGTATGTAATAATAAAGGGAAGAATAGATGGTATGCAGATCACATTAGTGAACATCTATGCCCCACCAGAAAGTGACAAGGGTTTTTTTCAACAACTGTTTGATCTCATAGCAACACACAGTGAAGGAGTCCTAATTTGTGGAGGAGACTTAAATGCTGTCATGGATCATGAAGTTGACACAACAAGTGTTAAGAAGACAAAAAAAAAATGTAACAAAGTTCATAAGAACCTCACTGGCAGAAATGGGTATGGTAGACATATGGAGGGACCTGCACCCACTCGAAAAAGACTATACACATTATTCAGCAGTCCATAAAGTACACTCTAGAATAGATTACTTCCTTATGAATGAAGGTGACAGACACAGGGTGAGAAATTGTCGGATTGGTGGGGCAGGTTCAGGTTCAGGTTCAGGTTACTTTATTTGTACCCGTAGGTAGATTTGTTTTGCAGTTGGTGACATCCATATTTACAAGCCACTAATTACATTCAACATAGACACAAACACAGGCACACATCTTACAAAATAGGTAAATATAGAATATGTACAATATAATTTTATAGCTTGTTCAACTCTTTGACAGCAGCAGGGACAAAGCTGTTTTTGTAGCGCTGGGTTCTACTTTTTGGGACAGCAAACCTCAGTCTGGAGGGAAGAAGCTGAAAGTTGCAGTGCAAAGGGTGGGAGTCATCATTTAAAATCGAGTCGGCCATCCTCTGTACTTGTTTGGCGTACAGGGATGCCAGGCTCAGCTGTGACTCACCAAGCAAACGACTGGACCATCTGACTACCTGATCCAAGGATTTCCTCTGTTTCAGTTTTATCTGACCAAACCATGACATTAAAGAAAAGGATAAAACAGATTCAATAAAAGCCCGATAAAACATAGTCATTATGGGTCGGTCAATTTGGAAGCGTGCAAGTTTCCTCAAACAATGCAAATTTTGCTGACCCTTTTTGCACACCCTTTCACAGTTCACCTCAAAGTTCAATCCACTATCAATAATCGTCCCAAGATATTTGTACGATTGTACACATTCGGTGGTCTGGCCTTTTAGTATGGTGACTTTGTGCCTGGGAGTTTTCCTCCTAAAGTCAATAATCATATCTTTCGTTTTTGTTGTATTCAGCTGCAGGTAGGAATCCTCACACCAGTGAACAAAGTCATCAACTACTGGGCCGTGGCCACTCTCACCATCCTGGAGGAGACTGACAATGACTGAGTCATCAGCATACTTTATAATGTGTCTGTTGTCATGTCTACTCCGACACATGTTTGTGTACAGGATGAAGAGTAGTGGGCAGAAATATCAGATCATAATCCTATATACATGGAAATATACTGTATTTAAACAACAGAAAACGACAAACAACATGGAAACTTAATGTAGGACTGTTAAATGATGAGAAAATGAAAGAAAGAATAAAAGTAAACATAAACGAGTATATCGAAGAGAATGATAATGAAGAAGTGGACCCAACAATACTATGGGATGCACTAAAAGCCGTGTTAAGAGGTAAATTAATTGTTGAAACAGGAAAAGCAAATAAGTCTAAACTGGAAACATATGAACAAAGATGTGAGAGACTGAGGGAATTAGAACGTAAACATCAAAGCACAAATGACCCAAAAATATACCAAGAAATTAAAGAAGAAAAAATAAAGATAAAAGAAACACAAATAGATGAAATTGAAAGGAAAAATAGATATCTAAAGCAAAAATATTATGAAACGGGGCCAAAAGCCACAAAACTGCTGGCAAAACTGTTAAGAAAACAACAAACAGTGAATAATGTATATAAGATTAAAGACCCCATCACAAATAAAACCACAGTTAACCCAGAAAACATCGAAGAAATATTCCATAATTTCTATCAAGAACTATACTCGCAACCTGAAGAAACAAATACTAAGGATATTAAAAAATTTCTATGCCACATTGGACTTGCCATCAATAGGAAATCAACAAAATGAAAAACTAACAGCAGAAATAACAACACAAGAGATTAGAGATGTGATTAAGTCACTTAAAAGCGGTAAATCACCAGGTAGTGATGGGTACCCATCTAAGTTTTATAAACTGTTTATAGAAGAACTCATGCCACAGCTCCTAAAGTCATTTAATTGGACATTGAACAACAACAAAATACCTCCATCATGGAACGAAGCCATTATTTCAGTTATTTTAAAGCCAGGGAAAGATAGAGAACAATGTGGAAACTATAGACCAATCTCTTTATTAAATGTGGATTATAAAATATATACAACAATTATCTCCCTCATGGATCGTCACCTTATCGTGGTGGGGGGGTTTGCGTGCCCCAGTGATCCCAGGAGCTATGTTGTCCGGGGCAATTTGCCTCTGATAGGGTCTCCCAAGACAAACTGGTCCTGGGTCAAGGGCCAGACTAAAAACGATCCAACAGACTCTCATGATAAATTGTATATCAAGGATTCAGTGTACCCCACCCGGTATGGGGTTACCGGGGCCCCACCCTGGAGCCAGGCCTGGGGGAGGGGCTCGAAGGCTAGCATCTGGTGGCCGGGTTTCCACCCATGGGACCCGGCCGGGCTCAGCCCGAAGGAGTTACATGGGTCCGCCCTCCAGTGGGTTCACCACCTGCAGGAGGGATCATGGGGGTCCAGTGCTATGTGGATTAGGTGGCGGTCAAAGGCGGAGACCTTGGCGGACTGATCCCAAGCTTTCTAAACTGGCTTTTGGTACGTGGAATGTCACCTCTCTGGTGGGGAAGGAGCCTGAGCTGGTGTACGAGGTTGAGCGATACCGGCTAGATATAGTCGGCCTCACCTCAACACACAGCTCTGGTTCCGGAACCAGTGTCCTGGAGAGGGGCTGGAGCTTGGCCTTTTCTGGAGTTGGCCCGGGCGAGAGGCGACGAGCAGGGGTGGGTATTCTTGTATCGCCCCACCTTGCTGCCTCTATATTGGAGTTTTCCCCGGTGGACGAAAGGGTTGCTTCCCTGCACCTTCGGGTTGGGAAACGGGTCCTGACCATCATTTGTGCCTATGCACCAAATGATGTTTCAGAGTACCCACCCTTTTTGGAGTCTGCGACTGGGGTGCTGGAGGGTGCTCCTCCTGGAGACTCCATTGTCCTACTGGGGGACTTCAATGTGCACGTGGGCAACGACAGTGAAACCTGGAGGGGGGTGATTGGGAGGAACGGCCTGCCCGATCTGAACCCGAGTGGTGTTCAGTTATTGGACTTCTGTGCTAACCACAGTCTGTCCATAACGAACACCATGTTCAAGCATAAGGGTGTCCATATGTGCACCTGGCACCAGGACACCCTAGGTCGCAGGTCGATGATCGATTTTGTTATCGTATCATCAGACCTGCGACCGTATGTCTTGGACACCCGAGTAAAGAGAGGTGCAGAGCTGTCAACTGATCACCACCTGGTGGTGAGTTGGATCCGATGGCAGGGGAGGAAGCCATTCAGACCTGGTAGACCCAAACGTATAGTGAGGGTGTGCTGGGAGCGTCTGGCTGAGGCCCCTGTCCAGGAGGTCTTCATCTCCCACCTCCGGAAGAACTTCAACCACATTCCGAGGGAGTCTGGAGACATGGAGTCTGAATGGGCCATGTTCTCCACCTCTGTTGTTGAAGCGGCGGCCCAGAGCTGCGGCCGCAAGGTGGTCGGTGCATCTCGTGGTGGCAACCCCCGAACCAAGTGGTGGACACCAGTGGTGAGGGGGGCCATTAAGCTGAAGAAGGAGTCCTATCAAGCTTGGTTGGCTTGTGGGACTCCCGAAGCAGCTGAGGTGTACCGGCAGGCCAAGCGGAGTGCAGCTCGGGTGGTTGCTGAAGCAAAAACCCGGGTATGGGAGGAGTTCGGTGAGGCCATGGAACAAGACTTTCGGTCGGCTTCAAAGAGATTCTGGCAAACTGTTCGGCAGCTCAGGAGGGGAAAGCAGCTCCCCATCCACACTGTGTATAGTGCGGATGGGACACTGTTGACTTCAACTGGGGATATCGTCGGGTGGTGGAAGGAATACTTCGAGGATCTCCTCAATCCCACTGATACGCCTTCCACAGAGGAAGCAGGGTTTTGGGATGAGGGCGATGACTCGCCTATCACAGGGGCTGAGGTCGCCAAGGTGGTTAAAAATCTCCTTGGTGGCCGGGCCCCGGGGGTGGATGAGATTCGCCCTGAGTACCTCAAGGCCCTGGATGTTGTTGGGTTGTCATGGTTGACACGCCTCTGCAACATTGCGTGGAGGTCGGGGGCAGTGCCTTTGGCATGGCAAACCGGGGTGGTGGTTCCTCTCTTCAAAAAAGGGGACCGGAGGGTGTGCTCCAACTTTAGAGGGATCACACTCCTCAGCCTCCCCGGGAAGGTCTATGCCAAGGTACTGGAGAGGAGAGTCAGGCCGTTGGTCGAACCTCGGATTCAGGAGGAGCAATGTGGTTTTCGTCCTGGCCGTGGCACATCGGACCAGCTCTTTACCCTCTCGAGAATTCTTGAGGGTTCGTGGGAGTTTGCCCAACCAGTTTACATGTGTTTTGTGGACTTGGAGAAGGCATTTGACCGCGTCCCTCGTGGATTTTTGTGGGGGGTGCTTCGGGAGTATGGAGTATCGGGCTTGTTGTTACGAGCTATTCGGTCTCTGTACGATCGTTGTGAGATTTTAGTTCGTATTGCCAACACTCGGTCGGAGTCATTCCCAGTGAGAGTTGGACTCCACCAGGGCTGCCCTTTGTCACCGATCCTGTTCATAATTTTTATGGACAGGATTTCTAGGCGCAGCCAGGGAATGGAGGGTGTCATGCTTGGTGACCACAGGATCTCATCTCTGTTGTTTGCAGATGATGTTGTCCTGTTGGCTTCATCCAGCAATGACCTACAGCTCTTGCTGGGACGGTTTGCTGCTGAGTGTGAAGCGGCTGGGATGAGAATCAGCACCTCCAAGTCCGAGTCCATGGTCCTCACCCAGAAAAAGGTGGATTGTCCTCTCCGGGTTGGGGACAGGCTCCTGCCCCAAGTGGTGGAGTTTAAGTATCTTGGGGTCTTGTTCACGAGTGAGGGGAAAATGGAGCGAGAGATCAACAGACGGATTGGAGCAGCATCTGCAGTGATGCGGACGTTGTACCGGTCTGTTGTGGTGAAGAGGGAGCTTAGTTCTAAGGCAAAGCTGTCGATTTACCAGTCAGTCTACGTTCCTACTCTCATCTATGGTCACGAGCTTTGGGTAATGACCGAAAGAACGAGATCGCGGATACAAGCGGCTGAAATGAGCTTTCTCCGTAGGATTGCTGGACTCACCCTCAGAGATAGGGTGAGGAGCTCAGTCATCCAGGAGAGGCTCAGAGTAGAACCGCTGCTCCTCCACATTGAAAGGAGTCAGTTGAGGTGGTATGGGCATCTGATTAGGATGCCTCCTGGACGCCTCCCACTTGAGGTGTTTCAGGCACGTCCCACTGGGAGGAGACCCCGGGGCAGACCCAGGACTCAGTGGAGAGACTATGTCTCCCAGCTGGTCTGGGAACGCCTTGGTATCCCCTCTGAAGAGCTGGAGCAGGTGGCTGGGGAGAGGGAAGTCTGGGCTTCTCTGCTTGAACTGCTGCCTCCGCGACCCGGACCTCCGGAAAAGCGGTAGAAGATGGATGGATGGATGGATGGATGGATACAACAATTATATGTAAACAAATAAAGACATTCTTGACGGAATTGATAGAAGATGATCAAACTGGTTTCATAGAGGGACGCCAAACACATGACAATATCAGGAGAACAATACATATAATTAATCAAATACATAAAGAAAAGAAAAGCGCAGTAATAATGAGTTTAGACACAGAAAAAGCATTTGGCAGGGTTAACTGGAAATTCCTATATAGTGTGCTGGAACGCTTTGGATTTAACGAAAAATCAGTACAATGCATAAGGACGCTGTATCAAGAACCTGTGGCAAGAATCAAGATAAACGGTAGCTTAACAGACAAAGTAAATATACAAAGATCAACCAGGCAGGGATGCTGCTTATCGCCCACCTTGTTTGCTCTGTTCATAGAGCCACTGGCTCAAGCGATAGGACAAAATAAGAAATTAAAAGGTGTAACAATAAAGGGAGCGGAACACAAGATTGGGCTATTTGCAGACGATATTATAGTTTACCTTGAACAACCAGATGAATCAATAATGGAAATGATGACCTTGATAGAAAATTTTGGAAAATTATCAGGATACAAGATAAACATAACAAAAACACAAATACTGACATTTCACTATAACCCTCTAAACCAGATAACTGATAAGATCAAACTAAACTGGAAACAAAAAGAAATAAAATACCTTGGAGTGAACATACCTAAAGATCTAAGCAAAATCTATAAAGCAAACTATGATAGGTTGGAACAAGAAATAAAAAAAGATATTGATAGATGGTCAATCTTAAATATGGATCTGAATTCAAAAATTGAGACAGTCAAAATCAGCATACAACCTAGATTACTTTACCTCTTCCAGGCTCTACCAACAGAGATTCTAGGTGCCCAGTTCTCAAAGTGGGACAGGATGATATCGAGATTTGTTTGGGGAGGTAAAAAGCCAAGCGTGAAATATAAAACTCTCCAGTTACCAAAAGAGAAAGGAGGCATGGGCCTACCGAGTCTAAAGGAATATTACTACTCAGCACAAATAAGATATATCATATGTTGGTGTGACGAAGGATATGAGGCAAAATGGAAAGAAATGGAAAAGGAAAATGAGGGACTCCCAGTACAAAGCATAATAGGAGATAAAGATGCATATAAGCAAATCAAACAAATAGACCCAATCACTAAATTTACTTTGGAACTGTGGTATAAAATAGTACAAAAGTATAATATAAAGGAAGACATAAAACTATTGAAATGGGTAGCATTTGACAGTCAGTTTGAACCGGCAAAGCAAGATAAGGGATACAAAAATCTGGTGAACAAGGGAATCACAGCATGGGGCAATATCGGAAAAAAAGATCTCGGGAGCTTTGTAAACATCACAAGAAAATTTAAACTAGAAAGATCAGAATTCTTCAGATATCTGCAGATGAGAGACTATTATATGAAGAAGATTAGGCATAACCTCCAAACAGATGTGAGCGAGATTATACAATTCATTTTAAGCTCATATGCAGGAAATAAAATAAGAATTATTTCAAAGCTATATCAGAAACTTATGGCAAACAAACATTCAAGTAACTATATAAAGGAGAAATGGGAGAAAGAGCTAAATTTAAACATAACAGAAGAAAGCTGGCAGGAAATATGGAAAACACAACACACATCAACAAATTCAAGGACATGGAGGGAATTTGGATGGAAAAACCTGATTCGCTTTTTCATTACACCACAGATTCAAGGAAAATATACAAATACCCAATCTTTATGCTGGAGGGGATGTGGGGCTCAAAATGCAGACCACTCACATATGTTTTGGAAATGCAGCAAAATCTCATCATTCTGGAAATCTATACATGAGACAATACAGAGGATATTAGGATATAATATACCAATGAACTGTAACTTGATGTACTTATGTGATCTTAAAAGAGACAATGTAATACAGGCTGAGGACAGATATCTAGTTAAAATCTTGTTGATTGCATGTAAAAAAACAATCACAAAAAAATGGCGAGCAGAAGTTCCCCCTGACCAAGAGCAATGGACTGACATTGTTGAGGACATGTGTATGATGGAAAAACTTACATATCGACAAAGAATGCAAGAAGGACTATATGAAAAAAAATGGCGGAAATGGACACACTACAAAGTGCAACAACGAGACAGAAATTGAAAGAATAACCAAAGACACTGGAAAAACCAGAAGAATTAAGAGATGGAAACTAAAAACTTGATGCTCCAACATTTGTCCCCCCCTTTTTTTTCCTTTTTTTCTTTCTTACTCTAGCCCCTTTGTTTTTAAATGTAGACTGTGATCTGAATGCAATATATATGATGAAAAATGAATAAAAATCTAAGTTACAAAAAAATATTAGACAAAGGTGATACAAGTGAACACAAAATGAATTTTTTAAATGAAGGTGTTTATTATTAGAGTTTTAAAAAAAATCCAAACCTACGAGACCCTGTTTGAAAAAGTGATTGCCCCCTCCCCTGTTAAAACATAAATTAACTGTGGTTTATCACATTTTTGGAAAGCCGAGTTCGATTTCTCGAGCCACACCCAGGCCTGATTACTGCCTCATCTGTTCTCAATTGAGAATTCACTTAAATACCCTAAAAGCATAATTTTATAATAGTTTTTTCCCCGCCACAATTGGTGAAGGACTTTTACAGTCAAAAGCACAATCCAAATAGGAAAGCACTGCAGTTTACAGGGATGGCAATTTTCCACCGATCCGCGGATTTCCGCTGATTTATTTTCAAATTGATCATTTCTGTGAATCGTCTAAATCCATTGAGAAAATTTTAGGGGGGGTAAGGTACCTTATTGTTACCGATTTTAGCAAAAATCAACACAATTACATAAGCGCTCGGCACTTCCCCGGGTCAAGTCTCCCGTGATAACCCGGATGTTTTGTACTCAAGCTACTGCTGTATTGTAAACAGCCCTGCGATTGGATAGTTGCAAACGATTGGACCGATCAAATGGCTCGTTGTATGCTTTGTCCAAAATTCATGGCGGCGTGTTCGTCAGGGATGTGATTTTTCTGCTAATTCGCGGAATTCCGCTTTTTTTTTTATCTTCCAGGAAGATAAAGTACGTTAAGTACGTTAGCGGCTTGTGGTCCACGAACGCAGTGAAGGTGCGCCCTTTCAGGCAGAACTGGAAGTGGCGTATGGCCAGGTGGAGAGCCATTAACTCTGTCGAACACGCTGTATTTATGCTCACTGTCGTGCAAAGACCTGCTAAAAAAGGTGAGTGGCTGCCAAGAACCGGCAACGCATTACTCAACGACGGCCCCTATGGCCATGTCCGAGGCGTTGGTAGTGAGCGCTATCCGAGCCACCGGGTCTGGGTGCGCCAGTAGTGCAGCGTTTGCCAGAGCTGTTTTAACCTCAGAGAACGCCTGCTCCCGTTCAGGAGTCCAGTCGACACTGTCCGCTGGTTTCCGTTTCTTGAGTGCGGCATACAACGGCTGTATGAGCTGGGCTGCGCAGGGGAGGAAACGGTTATAAAAGTTAACCATCCCCAAAAACTCCTGCAGCGCCCTGACATTGATGTTGAAGAGAAAAAAATAGCAAAACAATTTAGTTAGATTACTTTTATGATTCCAAACAGTTTGAAATTGACAGTGCACAGTGGACATTGACTCATAACTTTTGAATATTTCTAAGACTTGGCTACATCAGTGATTGTGCAGAATGAACTGCTCAAGACTCAATGGAGATTGAAACTGGTGATCTGAAATGAATGCTGAAATTATAAAAAGTAATGGTATGAATGAATTTTATTTCTATTATGGAATAGATAAAATTAACTGATTTTGATTTGATCAAGTGTTAAAGCATGTGATGGATAATGCTTGTTGGAATATTTTAGGAATGCTATCTTCTTGGAACATAAGTCAATATTATACAGTAATAAGTGGCATTCAGCTGTTTGTTTTATGTCATTTAAGCACAGTTCTGGTACTTAAAAATCATAAAAACCCAGGAGCTTCGGGGGGCTTCGCCCCCTTCCCCCCCCCCCACCAGGGCTCTGCCCCGGACCCCACTGGGGGACTCTGTCCCCCAGATCCCCTGCTAAATTTTCAGATAATTTCCCCAACCCCAAATCACGTCCCTGGTTCGTGTTGGAATTCTGACCTTTCGGTATCATTTTCAGCGGAATTATGAGATATTTATCGAAGGATCAGGAGTCATCAGTGCTAGAAATAGACAAAAGTGTCAAAAATAAGTTCCGATGGAATTGGCTTGAGAGAAAAGTGACGGTAAAGGTGAAAATTGGCTCAAAGTTCGACGAGGTAACAGAAACACTCGGACAATTTCTGAAGAAACCAGAAAAGGAGATGAAGTTCAAAGTTCAGAGACTGACACAGCTTGCTGCCAAAAGGAAAAAAGTTTCACATTAGAAGTGACTTGGTGACCAGTGTAAATAGTGTAATAAACTCTTATAGAACTGTTAAATATGTTGGACTAAAGACAGTGAGACAACATTGAAGAAAAAGTAAGTTAACTTTTCATTAAATTTAATGATTTATCTAAGTCTAGTATTTCTTTTTTTATCATTTTTTTTCAGTCTAAATTACTTCTGTTTTACTGAAAACCTCTCAGCTTCAGGGGGGCTGCGCCCCCCCGACCCCCCCCCCCATAAGTCAATCGACCAAATTAGATTTCAGCTGAAATCGGAATTTCCTGTTGCCATCCCTGAGTTTACAGTGGGCTCTTCCATCCATCTTCTTCCACTTAATCCTTTTCGGGTTGCTGGAGGCTATCCCAGCATCTTTGGGCGAGAGGCAGGGTACACCCTGGACAGATCGCCAGTCCATCGCAGGGCTAACACAGAGAGACAGACAACCATTCACTCTCACAGTCATACCTAAAGACAATTTTAGAATCCCCAGTTGATGCCAATTAACCTAACTTGCATGTTTTGGGGATGTGGGAGGAAACCAGAGAAATCCCGGAGTAAACCCACGCAGACACAGGGAGAGCATGCAAACTCCACACAGATCACTGTTGGTCAGGGGCTGGGATCGAATCCGGGATCCCCCGCCCAAGGGTGAGTTACTGTGCTGCCGCAGTGCTAACCACTCCGCCACTGCACTGCCCTTACAGTGGCCTCTTTTTATAGTAATTTATTGAGTACTTATAGAGTGTGTTTTAAAATCAGGTCAGCATTGTTTTTTATTTGAGTATTTGATTTTTAATTATTTATTGACCTATTGCTTTGCACAGTTAATTCCTATGTGCCTAAACTGTTTCCTCTTCTTCTTCGTCGATCGCTAGATGGTCACACCAGCTGCCCTGACGAATGCTGCTGTCCTGCGGAGGTCCCCGAGGTCCCCGTGCAGCTTTTGGTTCAGCGATGTGGGGTCAGGCCACGTAGCTCGTCTGAGTGCAGCGTGGTCTGGGCAGTCTTGGAGGAGGTGTTCGCTGGTCATTTGGGCAGTACCACATGGGCATCTGTCCGATTGTCCAACTTTAAGTTTCTGGTGCATGTGAGCATGCATTCTGTTATGTCCAGTTCGGAGTCTGAACAGAACAACTTGGTCAGCCCTGCTCAGACTGTAGTAGTTGTCATCCTTGCAGAAGTTTGGGTGTTGCTGCTGCCACTTCTTGTGAGACAGGGCCTTAATAATGGTTTTCTCCTCACTGTAAGAGACCTGCCTGTCTTCCTGGTCTTGCTGCCCACCATCCTTATCAAGTCTGTCAGCCGTCTCATTTCCATAGATTCCACAGTGGGCAGGAATCCACTGGAGTGATACGTTCACCTGTGTTGCTAGTTGAGACAGAGTGAGGGCGAGTTCATTCAGTTCTTTGCGTCGGGGGTCCTGAAGTGCATCCAAGACAGAGAGGCCATCAGTGAAGATGACGACTCGCTTGTGTGCCTTGTCTTGATGTTCCCTGACGTGGGCCGCTGCTGTTCTCAGGGCCTCTGCCTCAGCCCTGAAATTGGTGGCGTACTTTCCAGTCGCAATGGGAATGTGGGTCTCCTCGTCAGCGTACCTGATGTACACGCCGCCTCCGCCATTCCTGGTTGCTTCCATGGCAGAGCCGTCTGTGTAGACGTGAGTCCACTGCTCTTTAGGGTAGGCAGACTGAATGAACTCCAGGGCCAGCGACTTCCTCTCTTGGTCTGACTGTGTTCCTTTCTTCCCAATGCCCGATATGTCTGTGCGTATTGACATTGACATAGATTTTATTTGAACATTGTTAAAGAAAGAAAGAAGAGAGTTCAAAACACAACAAAAAAACAAACCAAAAATAAAATGTTCAAAAGGAGTGGGAAGAAGCCAACGCTTATACAGTCCCACCCCTTCTCCACACCAAACAAATTACAGTATTACTCATAATCATCATTATCCCACAACCACATTCACCATAATACACCCATAGTCAAATTATACAACAAAAATGACACAACAATGACAGTCCATATCCAACAATATTGCGACAACAATAAACATACACTTCTGGCATGTTCAATGCAAACACAAACAACACCATCACCTTCACAATCACCATAACACACAACAACCTTCCCTCACTGAAGACACAATGTAACATCACTGCCCTTCATTCTCATACTGCTCAAAAATCATTTCTTTATATGTTGATTTAAATATATGGATGTTTGGACATTGCCTGTGTTTCTCCCCCAACCCATTCCACAATTTTACCCCACACACAGACACACAAAAACTCTTCCTTGTAGATCTTACTAAGTGCATTTTAAATTTTGTATTCCCCCGTAAATTATATTTCCCTTCTCTCTCCCTGAATAGATTCTGTATATTGTGTGGCAAGAGGTTTTTACTAACTTTAAACATTAATTGTGCTGTGTAATAATGAACCAGATCCCATAATTTCAATAACTTCGAATGTAAAAACAATAAATTAGTATGTTCGAGGTACCCGACTTTGTGTATAACACGGACTGCCCTTTTTTGTAATATTAACAATGAATTAAGTTTACTTTTATAACTGTTACCCCAAACCTCTATACAATAAGTCAAGTATGGAAGTACTAATGAACAATACAAAATATGAAGGGATTTATAATCTAGGACCTGCTTAATTTTATTTATAATTGCAATATTTTTTGCAACTTTATTTTGTATGTATCTGACATGTGGTTTCCAACTAATTTTATCATCCAGTACTACACCCAAAAACTTGATCTCCTTAACTTTTTCAATAACTACATTATCTATATGAATGTGTATATCTTCTTTATTTTTACAATTACCAAATATCATTACCTTAGTTTTCTCTATATTTAGTGATTGTTTATTACAATCCATCCATTTTTTTTAGCTTATTTAATTCATTATTTAGAGTATGGATTAGTTGATTATAATTATTTCCACAATAAAATATATTAGTATCATCAGCAAATAATATTATTTTTAATAATTTAGAAACTTGGAATATATCATTTATATATATGTTAAATAATTTGGGGCCCAATACTGATCCTTGGGGGACCCCACAGGCAATTCCCATAAACCCAGACAGATATTCTCCCATTTTCACAAATTGTTGTCTCTCAGATAGATAACTTGTAACCCATTTCAGAGCAATTCCCCTAATACCATACATTTGCAATTTATTAAGAAGTATTGAATGATTTATTGTATCAAATGCTTTTCTAAAATCTATAAACACACCAATTGCATATTTTCCTTGATCTAATGCATTTATTATTTCTTCTGTTGCATCCATTATCGCCAACGATGTTGTACTCTTGGCTCTAAACCCATATTGGTTCTGATTCAGCACATCCTGTTTATTTAAAAAGTTTTCTAATCTGTTGTTGAAAAGTTTTTCCAGAATTTTTGAAAATTGTGGGAGAAGCGATACTGGTCTGTAGTTTATGTATTGGTGTTTATTTCCTTGCTTAAATAATGGAATTACTTTTGCTATTTTCATTTTCTGTGGGAATGAACCAGTTTGAAATGATAAATTACAAATATATGTGAATGGTTTTAATATACCATCAACAGTTCTTTTTATTAGTGCCATATCAATACCATCACAATCAGTAGATAATTTATTTTTACACTTTTCAACAACAGATTTTACCTCTAGTTCATCCACCGCTGTAAGAAAAATTGACCGAGGGTTACTTCCAATTAAAGTCTCACTCACAGTGTCTTTTCCTTGATTTGGAATCTTTGCTGCCAACTCTGGCCCAACACTTACAAAAAATTTATTCATTTTATTTACTACCATATTCTTATCATAAATATCACCACAATTATCAGTAAAATACTCTGGATATATCATTTTCTTAGTTCCATTTTTCCTTAATTTGTTTAATATATCCCAGACTCCTTTTATATTATTTTTATTTTCATTTAACATTTTCCTATAATATAATTTTTTACTAGTTCGTATTATTTCAGTTAATTTATTTTTATATGTTTTATATCTTTTTTCAGATTCTTTAGTTCTTAATTTAATAAAATTTTTATAGAGATAATTTTTCTTTTTACAAGGATTTTGTAACCCTTTGGTTAACCATGGGCAATTTTTGTATATGTGTTTTTTATTAATTTCTTTAACTGGACAATTTTTATCATATAATAATTTAAATATATCAATAAATTTATCATATGCCAAGTCCACATTTTTCTCTCTATAGACAACATCCCAATTCTGTAACATTAAGTCTTCTTTTAAATCACTGATTCTATCTTCTGTTCGTATGGCTTCGGTTCGTATGGCATTCCCAGCGTATGGCTGGGAAGTTCTGTCAGTTCCAGCAGGGAACAGATGCTATGGGTGGTATTGGTGTGGGTATGTGGTCCATCAGTTCTGGGTCTCTCCTTTCAAGTGTCCTTTTCTGTTCTTTTAAATTTGGCGGCCTGGGTCAGTACCTTGACGTTTCTTCTGTCTTCCAGTGGTGCAAGGCCTGTTGTTGTCTCCAGCGCTTTGATAGGGGTACTGCGCATGGCTCCTGTCATCATTCGCATGGCTTGGTTTTGAAGTCTGTCCAGCTTCTCAGTGTTGCTTTTGGCAGCTGTTGAGGTTGCTGCCATGCCATACTCCAGAACAGGCCGAATCCTCCCCACATAGAGCTTCTTCAGGACACCCTGGTCTGCACCCCAGTCTGTTCCTGACAGTTTCTTCATTAGGGCCATTCTGATCTTTGCTCTTGCCTGGTTCTTGTGCAGCTGGTTCTTCCAAGTCAGTCTGCGATCCAAGGTGATCCCGAGGTATGTGGGTGCATATTCAGCCTGGAGCTCATGGGAGTTGATCTGCAGTTTCACCTTCTGGGGTTGGGTGGACAGGGTGAAGACGGTGTATGTAGTCTTCCTCTCATTTAAGCTTACAAGCCATGACTTGGTCCATGCCTCTATCAGCCGGAGAACTTGCTGCACTCTGTAGTTTGCAGTCACGATGCTTTCCTCACTGCACCAGAGGGCTAGGTCATCGGCATAGATGGCACCTTGTACGTTCCTTGGCAAACTCTGGATGATGTCCTTAATGAATACAAGGAAGAGTGTTGGGGAGAGCAATCCTCCTTGTGGGACTCCTTCCCTCAGCACCTTCTTCTTGCTGGAGTACTGTCTGACCTGGACTCTGGCTCTTCTGTTGTGCAGGTATTGGGCAATCCACTTGTACATGTGCCCAGCGATACCGCACTGGCGCAGTTTCAGCTTGAGGCCATCTTTCCATACCCTGTCAAACACCTTTTGTAGGTCAATCCATACAGCGAGGGTGTGCTTTTTTCTTGGAAGGCATCTTCTATGGCTTGAGAGATGTATGTTATTTGGTCCTCTGTAGACCGGTTCTGCCTGAAGGCTGCTTGCTCTGGGCCGATGTGTTGTTTTCCTTCCAAGTGCCACATGAGTCTGGTGTTGATGAGACGCTCTGGCAGCTTTCCTATGCAGCTTGTAAGGCTTATGGGGCGATAGCTTTCAGCCTTCAACTTATCTTTGCCTTTTTTGTGCACTGGAATCATCGTGGCTTATCTCCAGATCTGAGGTACTGTCCCTGATCTCCAACTGTCATTGAAAAGCTGCAGAAGTTTCTTCTTGGTTTTAGGGCCAAGGTTCAGCAACATTTCATTTGTGATCTTGTCAGACCCAGGGGCTTTTTTCAGCTTCAGTGTTGTCATTGCATCCTCCAGCTCCTTGAGAATGAATGGTGAGTTCATCACTGGTTCAATCTGTGCATTCTGATGAATTCGCTGGGCTCCTCTGACAACCTTTTTTCTCTCTGGTGGAATCTGAAGATGGCTCGTCTTCACATACTGGTTGATGAAATGGTCTGCTGCTTTCTTGCCAGTCAGCAGTTCTTGATCTGCCTGTACTGTGATCGGCGAGCTTTTGCTGTTCTCATCGTTGAGGGCTTGAGCCAGTTTCCAAAGCTTGTTGCCGTCCTTGTCCAAGTTGAGCTGCTCTGTCTTTTCTTGCCATCTCTTTCGAGCTTCCTGTATAAATGTCTGCCTGTGTTTTACAGTGGCCGCCTTCAGGGCAATGTTGTTTTCTACTGTAGGATCTGCTTCTACTTTTTTCCTTGCCTCTGCCACACTGTCTTCAAGCTGCTGGAGCTCTTCTGTCCAGTAAGGCCTATAGGTCTTTCTGGCTCCCCGAGGTATAGATTCATTTTCAGCCTTCAGAATAGCATGGTTCAGCACCCTGACTTTCTTGTTGAGGTTCTGCTGCTTGTGACAGATCTCCGCAGAGTACCGGTCCACCAGTGTTGAGAAGCGCACCCAGTTGGCCTTCTTGTAATTCCACCTGGGGAACGTCTGAGCTTCTTGTGGTTTGTAGCTGATGTCCAGTCCGATCTTCACAGGTTTATGGTCACTTCCCCCGAGCTGGCCAAGTACCGTTCTTGTTGCCAGCCTGGCCATATCGTTGGTGGCACACGCAAGATCGGGCATGGTGTTACTCAGCCATACTCTGGAGAAGAACATTCATTAGCAGAAGACTGTTTTCGACTTGCCAATCTTACACCTCCTCTCCTCTTCTATCTGCTTCACTGTATCCCCATGCCTCTGGGTGACTGTTGAAGTCACCGATGACTAAGCATCAGTGGTCTGGGAGTTCCAATTGGTCAAGTGAGAGCTCTCGCTTTGGGGGGGCAGTTCACATTGAAGATCGTGATGCTTTCATTGTGAACCACAATTCGAACTCCATGGATTTCTGCCTGGTTGTTGGTACTGACGTCAAACTCTTGTGCTGGTATGGCGTTTCTGACAAGAATCGCCACTCCTCCTTTTGTTCTTCCTTTTCTGTCTTTCCTGAAGACCTGGTATCCCCTAACACTGAAGCGTTGGTTTTCCTTCAGGTGTGTCTTCTGTAGGCAGGCTACATCAATGTCTTCTGAGTGGAGTCTTTCGGCAAGGGATATTTTTTTGTTATAGACTCCTTCTGTGTTCCACTGGAGGATGTTGACATTCCTCTCCTTTGGCGTCTCTTTTCGGCCAGTAGCATTCCTCGTTCCCCGTCCCCTGGTCATGCAGGACGAGGTGAGGTGACCTCTGGTAGCTGAGGGTGGGCCCCTTTGAGTCTGAGGGCCCGGCACTCTTCCTCCCCGGTGGATCCCCAGAGGACGAGCACCATCACGTGCAACATCAGTGTGACTCATCATGAAGCGAATATGCGTGATGCAGAGGTTTGTGGCACCACAGGGGTCCTGCATCTCCGTCTTCAGCCATGGACGTTTGTTGGGGGTCCCTCCCCTAGACCAACTGCCTTCCATGGCTGGGCTGTCGAGAGCTTGGTCCACCCTGTAGAAAGGTTGCCTGCCAAGACTTTCCGAGACCCTTCTTCCCGTGCAACTGTCTGTCCTCCTCCGCCTTCACAGCCATTGGGAGTTCGCTCTCCTCTCCGCCTGTTCCGCCGTTGGGACATTTGTTGCTGTAACAAAACTTGGGTTTTACATGAGTGATTTGTTACATGCTGCACAACCCCCAACCTGGAGGACCAGCCTAAACTGTATGGTTGAGTATAAATGGCAAATAAAGTTCCTGATTCTAAATAGGACCTGCCTGACAAAGTGAAGTAGGCCCAAAAGATCCTCAAAAGTTAGACATCATGTTGTGATCTAAAGAAATTCCAGAACAAATGAGAAACAAAGCAATTGAGATCTATCAGTCTAGTAAAGGTTATAAAGCCATTTCTTAAGCTTTGGGACTCCAGCAAACCACAGTGAGAGCCGTTATCCACAAATGGCGAAAACATGGAACAGTGGTAAACATTTCCAGGAGTGGCCAGCTGACCAAAATTACCCCAAGAGCGCAACGATGACTCATCCAAGAGGTCACAAAAGGCCCCACAACAACACCCAAAGAACTGCAGGCCTCACTTGCCTCAATTAAGGTCAGTGTTCATGACTCCACTATAAGAAAGAGACTGGGCTAAAATGGTCTCCATGGCAAAGTTTCAAGATGAAAACCACTGCTGAGCAAAAAGAACATAAAGGCTTGTCTCAGTTTTGCCAGAAAACATCTTGATGATCCCCAAGACTTTTGGGAAAATACTGTAATGTCGGGGCTGTATTGGGGGGGGGGGGGGGGAGTGATTTTCCCCAGCATGCTTTGCAACAGAGGACGTTATTGTATGTGTGTATTAAATGTTATTACTTAGTTATTATACTGCTGTGTAGTTATAACTGCGTTATAATCACCCAGCAGTGTTTCATAGGCAAGATTTATTATGTGTGTGTAACCATGATTTAAACGGACGTCTGGGAGAATGACCTCCCTTCCTGCCTGTGCTCAGAGTGTGTGTGTGAATAAAGCCTGTTGGTCACAACTATCTGCTCCTTTTCTTTGTGTGAACCTTGCATACGTCACACTGGTGTCAGAAGTGGGAATGGAGCAGATGGAAGCCAGGATCAGAATGGAGATCCAGCAGCTGGAGCAGCTCATTGCTCAGCTGACGACGGACGATGGGACCGAGACACCACCCCCGGGAGCCGGGACGAACGAAGCGGCAGACCTGACGGGGCCAGCGCACCCCGCCTTCTGCCTTTTTCAAGGCAGAGCGGGCAGAACAGAGCAAACAAGCCCCGCATCCCGCCCTTTTCAGGACAGGACGGGCTGGCGATCCCACGGCGATCAGGAGTGGCGATCGATCAGGAGGCGACCGTCCCATCCGTCCGGCAGCGGGCCAAGATCCCCCGCTTCAACGGCGAGACCACGTTGGATGACTACCTGACCCAGGTCGAGCAGGCCGCTGCGCTGAATGGCTGGTCACCAGAGGAAACCGCCGTGCAAGTCGCGCTGGCCTTGGAAGGGAGAGCTCTCTGCACGCTCTCTGATCTCCGGTCTGAGGAGCGCTACAGCTGGCCAGCGCTACAAGGGGCGCTCCGGAGACGATTTGGGAGAACGGCGGATGCTGAGCACGCCTCGGAACAGCTGACCCGCCGCCGTCGAAGCAACCAGGAAAGCCTAGGAGCCTATGCTGCAGACATACGGCTACTAACCCGGCGCAGCTACCCAGATTTCGCACCGGAGGTGGTAGAGAAGCTTGCCCTCCGGAACTTCATCCAAGGTCTCCGCCCGACCCAGCTCCAGAGCCACGTACAGATCCACACCGCGAGCGACTGGGAGACTGCAGTGGCAGAAGCAAAGCGGGTGGAGCCGCTGATGAATCACACAATTGAAGCGCCAACACACAGTCAAAGAACCTTCCAGGCCACGGTGGAGAGCGAGGAGGAAGAGGAGGAATTACGGCAGACCACGGCGGTGCGTCCACGGAGAAGATGGCCGCGGCGGCGCGAGGAAGGGTGCTTCCGCTGCGGAGACCTGGGACACATCGCACGATACTGCCCTGCACCCACCCCACGACAAACTGGCCACTCGCCGGCGTTAAACTAGAGCGAGGTGGCGTGAACGGGGACAGGCTGCCTCCCGCAGATGTTTCCCCCGAGGAGCCGGCACCACGCGTGGGCCGAATTGGACACTCTCCAGGGATGTATCTACAGTGCAGCTTGGGGAAGACGTCGATCCGGGCCCTGATTGACACTGGCTCTACAATCTCCTTGGTCCGACCCAGTGTGCTGCCGGGCACGAACAAGACGGCCCCACGGGGGTAAGCGCAGCGTCACCACGGCTACCAGTGAGCGCGCCAGACTGAGGGGGCGGAGAGTTCTGGTGGTGGGGGTGGCCGGTCAGAACATAAGACACCCATTCTGGCTGGCTGACATCCAAGACCCCTGTATTATTGGACTAGACCTGCTCACAGCCTGGAACGCCAAGATCGACACCGCCGGGCCATTCCTCCAGCTGGGAAACCGGACCATCATGCTCCACAGCAGAACCCAGAGAAGGAACACGGGGGCCTGCGCGATCGAGTGATCACCAAGACGGACCGGACCAGGCGGGCCACCGCGAGGACTGGACACGATGACGCCACCAGTGCGGGCAGAGAGAGCACGAACACACACAGGGACAGCAAGGGGAGGGGTCAACATGTCAGCAGAGACGCAGCAGGCGGTCGAGGAATTATTTCAGCCGAGCTGCGGCGGGCTGGACCCGGAACAGAGATGCCAGCTGCGGGAGCTATTGGACTGTTATATGGGTGTCTTCGCCGTGAAGGATGAGGAATGCAGCCAGACCAGCTTGGTGCAGCACGAGATCGACACCGGTGAGACCAGGCCGATTCGACTCCGCCCACGCCGACTGTCCTTTTCAAGGCGGGCAGCGGCAGAACAAAAAGTGCGAGAAATGCTGGAGGCAGATGTTATTGAGCCCTCCAGCAGCCCCTGGGTGGCGCCAGTGGTGCTGGTCAAGAAGAAGGACGGGTCGTGGCGGTTCTGTGTGGATTACCGGCGCTTGAATGACGTCACCCGGAAGGATTCCTACCCCCTGCCCCGCATCGATGACGCGCTGGACCACATCGCCGGCTCCAGCTGGTTCAGCTCGCTGGATCTACGCAGCGGCTATTGGCAGGTAGAGCTGTCACCCGAGGCCCGCCAAAAAACAGCCTTCTCCATCGGGCAGGGACTGTACCAGTTTAAAGTGATGCCGTTTGGACTCTGCAACACTCCGGCCACCTTTGAACGGTTGATGGAGCGAGTGCTGGATCACGTGCCCCGGAGTCGCTGCGTTGTTTACCTGGATGACCTACTGGTGCATGCAGCTGATTTTGACAGCACCCTGTCAAATCCCCGAGAGGTGCTGGGTGCCATCCAACAGGCGGGGCTACAGTTGCACCCTAGAAAATGCCACCTATTCCGGCGGGAGACCACCTTCCTGGGCCACGTCGTCAGCGCAGCAGGGGTCGCCACCGACCCAGAAAAAGTGGCAGCGGTGAGAGACTGGCCAGTGCCGCGGAATGTGGGAGAGCTGAGGAGTTTTCTTGGATTGGCCTCCTATTATAGGAGGTTTGTGAAAAACTTCGCCACCATCGCCAGCCCGCTGCATCAGCTGACGCAGAAAGGACGCACGTTTCAGTGGAGTGACAGCTGTGCTGCTGCTTTCTCCCAGCTCCGCGCGGCACTCATCGGAGCCCCCATCCTGCAGTATCCTGACCCGAACCGCCCTTTCATTGTGGACACGGACGCCAGCAACCAGGGCATCGGGGCGGTGCTATCCCAGGAGGGAGAGCAGGCAGTCGCTTTTTTCAGCCGCACTCTCAGCAGAGCCGAGAGGAACTACTGTGTGACTCGCAGAGAGCTGTTGGCTGTCATTCAAGGACTGCGTCATTTCCACCCGTATGTGTACGGGGGGAGGTTCCAGCTCGGGATGGATCACACTTCCCTGACCTGGCTATTAAACTTCAAAGAGCTGGATGGACAGTTGGCAAGATGGCTGGAGGCACTGCAGGATTATAATTTCCAGATTGTGCATCGGGCAGGCCGCCTCCATGCCAACGCTGACGCGCTGTCTCAGCGCCCCTGTGCGACAGAGGAGTGTCATCACTGCCAACGGGCTGAAGATCGAGACCAAGCCGCCCCACGGGCTGCTGCTCTCCGGGCTGCTGCGAGCAGGAATCACGCAGTGACGCGCAGCCCCTCCTCGGATGATCAGGCAGCTCTCCCCAGCGATGACGTCACAGAGGTTCTTGGCACGCAGCAGCTGCAGAGCGAGCAGGATAGAGACCCGGTCATTTCTCGGGTTCGGCAGTGGCTGGACACAGGACAGCGGCCCGCCTGGGAGGTTGTGTCACCGCTGGACCCAGAGACTAAGGCCCTACACTCCCAGTGGGCCAACCTCCGCTGCCACGAGGGCGTGGTGTATCGACAGTGGCAGACTCCAGCTGGGTAGCGGCACGTCTGGCAGCTGCTGGTTCCTCGTCGACTCCGACCCAACGTACTCCAGCTGGTTCATGGGGCGGTAGGAGCAGGCCACTTCAGAGTAACAAAGATGCTGCAGCGCCTTCGAGCCCGGTTCTACTGGCCCAGCTGTCATCAGGACGTGGAGCTCCACGTTCACCGCTGCGAAACGTGCACAGCTCAGAAAGGGCCAACTCAGCGATCCCACGCTCCCCTGCAGCAGTACCGGGTGGGAGCACCGATGGAGCGAGTGGGAGTGGACATCCTGGGCCCTTTCCCGACCACGGACCGGGGGAACCGCTATGTGCTGGTCGCGATGGATTATTTCACTAAGTGGCCAGAGGCGTACGCGGTCCCCGACCAAAGCGCCGCTACGACGGCATCAAAGCTGGTGGACGAAATGTTCTGTCGGTTTGGTGCACCGGAGGAGCTGCACAGCGACCAGGGTTGGAACTTCAAGGCGGAGGTCTTCGGAGAGGTCTGCAAGCGGCTGGGCATCCGGAAAACCCGGACCACCCCGCTGCATCCACAGAGCGACGGCCTGGTCGAACGATTCAACCGGACCCTCACCACCCAGCTCGCTATCCTAATGGACCAGCGACAGCGAGACTGGGACCTGCATCTGCCTTTTGTTTTGTGAGCGTACCGGACGGCAGCTCAGGAATCTACTCGGTGCACCCCTGCAGCGCTCATGTTTGGACGCGAGCTGCGCACACCAGTGGATTTGGTATTCGGTCCCCCTCCTGAGCTGGAGGTGGAGGGAAAACCCGGGTTGGATTATTTTTTTTTGTTTGAAAGAACGTCTCCACACGGTGCACGAACTTGCTCGGGAGGCCCTGGCAGCAGCAGGGGGTTGGCAGAAGCGAGCGTATGACTCCCGCTGCCAGGGGAGAGACTTTGCACCGGGAGATCGAGTCTGGGTTTTCTGCCCTGAGAGAAAAAGAGGACTATCACCGAAGCTGGCGAGCCATTGGTCGGGACCGTGTGTGGTTCTGCAGAGACTGTCGGATGTGGTGTATAGGGTGAGGCTTAGGAAAAGGGACCGGGTTGTGGTCCTTCATCGTGACCGTCTCGCCCCTTATCAGCCATCTGCACTGCTGGTGGACGAACCGGAGCCTTCATCCCGACCAGATAGCCCGACCGAGACTCAGATAGACACTAGGGGGCCTGTACGTGTTGGTTGCCGGCACCGAAGGCTGCCCCGACACCTGGATGAGTTTGTATTGGACTTTTGAATTGGACTTTAATTTTTCTGGGGACAGAAACCAGTCCAGGATGGAGGCAGTGTAACGTCAGGGCTGTATTGGGGGGGGGGGAGCAGTGATTTTCCCCAGCGTGCTTTGCAACAGAGGACGTTATTGTATGTGTGTATTAAATGTTATTACTGAGTTATTATACTGCTGTGTAATTATAACTGCGTTATAATCACCCAGCAGTGTTTCATAGGCAAGATTTATTATGTGTGTGTAACCATGATTTAAACGGAAGTCTGGGAGAATGACCTCCCCTCCTGCCTGTGCTCAGAGTGTGTGTGTGAATAAAGCCTGTTCGTCACAACTATCTGCTCCTTTTCTTTGTGTGAACCTTGCACACGTCACAGTACTTTGTGTACTGACAAGACAGAAGTTGAACGTTTTGGAAGGTGTGTGTCCCATTACATCTAGTGTAAAAGTAACACAGCATTTCAGAAAAGGAACATCATACAAACAGTAAAATATGTTGGTGGTAATGTGATGGCATTGGACTGTTTTGCTGCTTCAGCACCTGGAAAACTTGCTGTAGTAAATGGAACCATGAATGCTGCTGTCTACCAAAAAGTCCTGAAGGAGAATGTCCGGCCATCTGTTCATGACCTCAAGCTGAAGCGCACTTGGGTTCTGCAGCAGAACAATGATGCAAAACACACCAGCAAGGTCACCTCTGAATGGCTAAAGAAAAACAAAATGAAGACTTTTGAGTGGCCTAGTCAAAGCCCTGACCTGAACTCGATTGAGATCCTGTGGCATGACCTTTAAAAGGCGGTCCATGCTTGAAAACCCGCCAATCCTCCACAGCGCTGTAAAAGACTCATTGCCAGTTATCACAAACGCTTGATTGCAGTTGTTGCTACTAAGGGTGGCCCAACCACTTATTAGGTTTCGGGGGCAATCACTTTTTCACACAGGGTAGGTTTGGATTTTTTTCCCCTTAATAATAAACACCTTAATTTAAAAACTGCATTTTGTGTTTACTTGTGTTTTCTTTATCTCATATTTAAATTTGTTTGATGATCTGAAATATTTAAGTGTGAACAACATGCAAAAAAATGAGAAATCGAGAAGGGGGCAAACACTTTTTCGCACCACTGTGTATGGCTTCATTCATGAAATCAAAAATATTACAAATTGTTTTGTGCTGAAAAGCCTATATCTGAATATCTGACCATAGGTTTTTTGTGTAGTTTTTTAAATTATCAGCACATTCATAAATTGTTTAAATCTGAACAATATCATCCGTCTTCTACTTTCAACAGTGATCACACAGCTTCAGTTCCTGATATTTTAATAAATTGGAGACAAAAGTTCTATGTCGAAGAAGCAACTGGGGGTTCAGTGTCTTGCTCAAGGAGACTGTGGGCTGCAGACAGAGCGGGAATCGACCACCTGACCCTCCGATCAGTAGTCAGCCGCACTACATCTGCGCCACAGCAGCCTCCATGGGTCAGTAATGGGTCAGTCCGTCCATCAGTCCCATTTTTGTGAAATCAACTCTTCCTACAGCTTTGGTCTGATTGTTTTGAAACTTTGTACTATGGTTTGATATACATTGAGGATGCACATATTGCAATTTGGTTGTGATTGGATGATTTTTGCAGGAATTGTAGCCCCTGACCTATGAGCTCCTGTTTCACCTCGTTTCATAGACAGTAACTTTGATAGATGGATCACTTTGTCTGTCCCAGTCGGTGACAGAAATCCTTCTTTGACACAGCTACAACAACATAACACATTCAACACTCTCAACGACACGTTGAAGCTCACATGATAAAAACAGTTGTAAACATGGTTAAAAAGGAAATAAATAAAATCATGTGGCAGAAAATATTAATAACTATTAAAAATTAATAGGGATTAATAGATAAATTCTGATATCTAATATTGCTAACTGTTTGATCTTGGCCCCCGAGCCCTAACCTGGTTGACACAACTCTGCACAAGGATCATACAAACAAACTCGATCACAAAGAAATGGCAGATAGTAAAGGTCATTGCCATACCAAAACCTGGCAAAGACCACAAGCTACCAGCAAGCTACCGCCCAATCTCCCTACTCAGCGTTCCTTATAAAATCATGGAGCGCCTAATACTGCAACATATTTCCCCAGGAATAGAGGAAATTCTAAGTGTGGATCAAGCAGGTTTCCGCAAGGACCGCAGCACAGGAGAACAAGTACTGGCCCTAACCACCTTCATCGAAAATGGCTTTGAGAGCAGACTGAAGACAGGGGCTGTGTTTCTCGATCTTACAGCCGCCTATGATACGGTCTGGCACAAAGGCCTCCTCCTGAAACTTACAAAGGTGATCCCTGCCTGGGCAACAGCAATTATAAAAACCCTGCTGACCAACCGAAGGTTCAGAGTCCACCTCGGTCAGAACACAAGCGCATGGAGAACGCAGAAAAACGGACTCCCACAAGGCTCAGTTCTAGCTCCAACCCTGTTCAACCTCTACATAAACGACCTGCCCACTACAAAATCCCACAAATTCATCTACGCAGACGACATCTGTTTGACACTCCAAGCACCAGACTTTGAGTCACTGGAACGGGTGCTCACGGAAGATCTTGCCAAACTGGACCAGTTCTGCAAAACCTGGCACCTAAAACCAAGCCCAGCAAAAACCGTCTCCAGTGTATTCCATCTCCACAATGTAAAAGCTGCCAGAGAACTAAACATCCACCTGAGCGGACTCAAGCTTAAGCATGCCTCGAATCCAACCTACCTTGGAGTGACCCTTGACAGGACCCTATCCTTCAAGGAACATTTAAAGGGGACGGCTGCTAAGGTGAAGGCATGAAACAACCTGCTCTGCAAGCTCGCTGGTGCAAAATGGGGGGCGGCAGTCTCCACCCTGTGCACCTCAGCACTGGCCCTTTCATACTCTGTAGCAGAATATTGTGCCCCTGTCTGGTCCAGGTTATCCTACACACACCACGTAGACACCCAGCTCAACACAACCATGAGAACCATAACTGGGACAATCCGCTCAACACCACTCCCCTGGCTCCCTGTACTGTCAAACATAGCCCCCCCCCCACACATCCGGCGAGCAGCATTAACTCAAAGGATGCTTCAAAAAGCCAAAGACTCTCCTCACTTACCAATCCATGCAGATACCTACACCCCACCCACTGCCCGACTTCCATCCAGACGGCCGATTTGGAAAAACCCTCCCCCAGCTGATTTCACCATCCAGACAGCTTGGCAAGAGAGAATGGGAGACCAAGGAGGTCCCAAACAAACACCTGGTGACAAACCCCAACCAACAGATCCCGGGCACCAACCTCCCAAGGAGACAGTGGTCTACACTCAATCGCTTCAGGACTGGACATGGCCCCTGCTTGGCCAGCCTTCACAGATGGGGCAGTAGCCCTAGCCCACTGTGCGCATGTGGAGAGGAGCAAACAATGGAACACATCATAGAGGCTTGCCCGCTCCAAAGATTGGAAGGAGGATTACACACCCTCCATACAGCAAACCAGGAGGCAACTGCTTGGCTTGAGGACTTTGCATTCGCTAAATAAATAAATAAACTGATTTTGTTCAGGATGGTTATTGCAGAGGGAATAAATGATTTCCTGTAAATGTTTTACGGGCCAATGGAACTTTATATCATCTTCCTGATGGCAGTAACTGAAAAGAGTGATGAAGAGGGTGAGATGAATCCTCTGTGATCAGGGTGGCTTTCCTGATCAGAGCACTGATACAGTTCAGACAGTGGTGTCTGTGGTGAGCCAATGATTTTGCTAGTCTTGTGAAATCAACTCCTCCTACGGTTCTGATTGTTTGAAACTTGGTACCATGGTTTGAGATACAGTACTCTGATGATGCGCATATTGCAATTTCACTCATCGGATGACCTTGAGGTCAAAGGTCAGGTTAGATTTTCCTTAAATCATCTAAACACAAAACAATAACTTGCTTACTGTTTACTACTCCTGTGGGGTGAGGGCTGGGTGGCCATGACTATGTGTAGAGCCAATCAGGTTAACCACTGCGTGCCAACATTGCCGGTTTTGGGCCAGCTCCTCGGTGTTGTCAACAGCGACTCCGAACTTTCGGAGGTCTCTCTCCACCACATCAAACCATCTGGTGTGTGGCTTGCCTCGGGATTTTTTACACCCTGAGGCCCTGGGGTTGAACATGAGGATGGCTTTTGTCGGATGTTCTGGTGGGAGACGGAGGACATAGTCAAACCAGCGAATACGCCAGTGTGTAATAAGGTGGGATGCTGCAGGCTGATGTGTGCAGGCTTGGAACCCGTCATTAGAAGTGTGCTGGGACCACCTGATGTTCTTGATGGTTTTGAAGGCCTGACTATCAAACCCATCCACTCTTGAGGCCAGAGTCTTCTTCAGTGGCCATTTCTCTGACCCATAGAGTAGGATGGAGAGGACTGATGCATTGTATATGCGGAGCTTTGTCTTTTGGGAGTTTGAATGATGGTGCCAGAGAGGTTTCCATCGTGCCTGCAGGGCTGATACAGTGAGGCCACGTCTGCAATTGATCTCTGGTTTCATGTCCCCATTGTTGGTCATTGTGGAGCCCAGATACACAGAGGATAGTGTCTCTCCTGGTCTCTTTCCTTAGTCTGGCCTTTTCATGGTGAGGGAGCTTGTGTGTTCCAATGATTCGAAGAGTGTTACCATCTTGAACTTGCTCCTGGTACGGTCACCCTTGGCAAGCCGGTCTCTTGGGGAGTTTCCAGACAAACGGTGACCTACGACATGTCGGCACGCCATTAGATGGCAGCCCCATCATCTAACTATCCTGCAGAGGGCGAACAACCCACCCAGGAGAAACCTACTTTGTTATGAAACCAATACAGTAACTACTGAAAGAAATGATGTAGGCTTTTTGAAATCGATACCGTAGTTGTATCTAATACACATCTTGGATGTCTTACACCCTCACCTAAGTATGAGTTTGGGGTCACGGGGTCAAATGTCAAAGTTCAACATGAACATTGCAGTTGCACTATGGTAAATGGTAAATGCTACATTTACTATTACTATAGAACAAGGAAAGCTTGGGCCACCAAACCTGGTATACAGGCTCAGCTTGGGAACCTGACTCTGACTATGGGTTTGGGGTCAAAATGTCAAAAGTCAAGGTTAGCATTCCATTTGCACTATTACTATAAAACCAGTACAGCTAGGGCCACCAAACTTGGTCCACAGGTTTCCCTTGTGATCCTGATCTCAGACTTTAGGTTTGGGATCCAAAGGTAAAGGCTCACACCCCCTACTCAGAGTGGTGGCCTAGTTGATAGAGCATCCACTCCACAACCAGGAGATTGTGGGTTCATGTCCTGGTCGGGTCATACCAAAAACCATATAAAAATTTTACTTCTCGCCTTCTAGCTTGGTGGTCAGCGTAATAGAATGGGGGAAGGAGAAGTTTTTTATGGCGGTGCCTTGCATGGCAGCGACCCCTCTGATTATACATGTGATTAACATTGTAGACAGAAGAAACGTAATTTCGTTCTACTGCACAGGATTGGCTGTGTCAGAAAATTGTACATACATGTTATCATTTTATATTCATTTCATATAATATTCATCTATGCATATTATGTTGTTGTGAAATTACACATGCATATTATCATTATCATATGACTCAAGCTCATTGTACACTGTTTCATTTTTTCACTTGGGCAATGAGAAGACTTACTGAGTGTTCTTTATTCTTTGTTCTTTGGGTTTGTAGAGCTAATGTTTACTCATTGCTTCCTCCAGGGTGGTGTGGCAGATGTTACATGGCTATCTTATTCCCACATATTAGAATAAGACCAAATATAACACATCACATGAAAACATCTTACTCTCATTATTATCATCAGAATCAGAATCAGAATCAGATTTATTGTCATTGTTCATGTAGTACACAAACTAGGAATTTGTCTCGGTGCAATGCTGCAACATTAAACATGATAAAATAAAAGAAATAAAAAACTATACATGCAATAAAGTGTAGAATAAGAATGAGTAATACTAGTCAAAGCAGTTTTAGAATATATTAGCGAGCAGCAGGTATTGTGGAGTACCACATAGTGCAGTCGGTAATGCAAAAAGAAAACAGTGATGATTGACATGAGTCTGGTTGAGCTGCTGTACATAGTGCACGAGAGTCAATAAGTCACTTAGTGTTCAGCAGTCTGATGGCAGAGGGGAAGAAGCTGTTCATGTGACGGGAGGTTTTAGTCTGAATGGACCGAAGTCTTCTACCTGAGGGGAGGGGGGCAAACAGTACGTGACCAGGGTGTGAAGGATTGGCTATGATCCGGCCAGCACGCCTCCAGGTCCTGGAGGTGTACAGATCCTGGAGAGATGGGAGCTTGCAGCCGATCACCTTCTCAGCAGTGCGTACGACGTGCTGCAGCCTTAGTCTGTCCCTGGCAGTGGCTCCTGCGTACCACACAGTTATGGAGGTGGTGAGGATGGACTCGATGATGGCTGTGTAGAACTGCACTAACATCTTGGTGGGTAGCTTGAGCTTCCTCAGCTGCCACAGGAAGAACATCCTCTGCTGGGCCTTTTTGATGAGGGAGCTGATGGTCGGCTCCCACTTGAGGTCCCTGGTGATGGTGGTGCCTAGGAAGTGGAAGGAATCAGCAGTGGTGATGGGAGAGCCTGTGAGGGTGAGGGGGGCCAGAGAGGTTGTGACTTTCCTGAAGTCCACAATCATCTCCACTGTCTTCAGAGCGTTCAGCTGCAGGTTGTTGTTGTTGCACCAGGACGCCAGCTGGGCCACCTCTCTCCTGTAGGTGGACTCGTCGCCATTGAAGATGAGCCCGATGAGGGTGGTGTCGTCCGCAAACTTGATCACCTTGACAGACTGGTGGCTGGAGGTGCAGGTGTTGGTATAAAGGGAGAAGAGCAGGGGGGAAAGTACACAGCCCTGGGGTAATCCGATGCTGATGCTAACAGAGTCTGAGACAGTCTTTCCCAGCCGCACATGCTGCCTCCGGTCCGTCAGGAAGTCGGTGATCCACCTGCAGAGGGAGTCAGGCACGTTGAGCAGGGACAGCTTGTCCCGGAGCAGAGCGGGGCGGATGGTGTTGAATGCAAAGCTGAAGTCCACAAACAGGATCCTGGCGTAGGTTCCCGGGGAGTCCAGGTGCTGCAGGATGGAGTGGAGGGCCAGGTTGACTGCGTTGTCTACAGACCTGTTGGCTCGGTAGGCATACTGCAGCGGGTCCAGGAGGGGAGTGGTGATGGACTTGAGGTGGGGCAGGACCAAGCGCTCAAAGGACTTCATGACTACAGAGGTGAGCGCTACAGGTCTGTAGTCGTTAAGTCCAATGATCTGTGGCTTCTTAGGGACAGGGATGATGGTGGAGGATTTGAGGCAGGTCGGCATGTGGCATAGCTTAAGGGAGGTGTTAAAAATGTCTGTGAAGACAGGAGTCAGCTCTTTCGCACAGTGTCTCAGGGTGGAGGGAGACACGCCGTCCGGACCGGGGGCCTTGCGCGGGTTTAGTCTGAAGAACTGTCTGTGCACGTCCTGCTCACTGATGACAAGGGCATGGGGGGAGGAGGGGGGGCGCCTTTGATGGAGTAGGGGCCGTGGAGGCAGTGGAGCTGGGGGGAGGGGGGAGTTGGACACAGCTGACGAGGTGTCAAAACGGGCATAGTGTTGGGACAGTCTTTGACAAAGGGCTTTGTCATCCTGACCCTTAGAAGCCTGAGGCCGATAGTTGGTGATTTGCCTCAGTCCTCTCCACACAGAAGCAGAGTCATTAGCCGTGAACTGCTGCTGGAGTCTCTCAGAATACACAGATTTAGCTCTCCTCAGCTCTCTGTTAAACCAATATTTAACCTCCCTGTAGCAGTCCCTGTCTCCACTTTTCAACGCTGCTTCCTTCTCCTTCCTGATCTGTCTGAGCTTAGCAGTGAACCAGGGCTTGTCATTTGAGTACCTCACCCTGGTGCGCGATGGAAGAATGCTCTCCTCACAAAAGTGGATATATGAGTTCACAGTGTCCGTGTACTCATCCAGATCATGCGTGGCTCCTGAACAAACTGAACAAACTGAAATACACACTAGGACAAAAAGAAGCACAAAAATAGACATGCAACTATTAGTAGGTAAACTATCTGGAAAAAAGAGAATTAGTGATTTTAAAAGTGTTATGGGTACGCTTCCAATGTATGGCAGTGCTCTAGCTATACACCACATAAATACACTAGCATGAACAATGGAAAATCTAACTGTATTAATGGAGCAAGGTTTCACAGCTTTGAATGAAGAACAAAAACTATCAAGAATGATGACATTGCAAAATAGAATGGCCCTAGACTTAACATTAGCTGCACAAGGAGGAGTATGTCATATTATTGGCCAGGAGTGCTGCACGTATATTCCGGATGAATATCAGCATATTTCTCACGTTATTTGCCATTTAAATGATATGTTGTGGGGATGTGAGAATGACGAGGCAGAGTTCTCTCTCAAGTCAGCTTTATTCACATCACTATTATCTCAAAGCAGAAAGAGAGCCACATAGGAAACTCTCGTCCTTAAATATGAGGACTCTCACAGTTCACAGGTCACATGTATCACAGACCACGTTGCATTATAATGACAGTCACAATGCATCCTCTCTCCATGATATCACTTCCACTGTCTACAATGCATCCCTTCTTTAATCCTTTAATTATACCCCCCACAGTCTCAAGCCTTGCATACCAAAGCTAAGATTCCTGCAGCTTCCTGCAATCACCAAGGAAGCTCTACCTTTGTTCTGATCTAAAATGTGAGTCCTAAAACAGGTCATGTATGTGTGTCCACCACACAAAGCCCCCCCAACATTTTAGAACAAACAAGGGAATAACAACATGCATGCCATGATAGTATTAATACACATCAGTCCACATGCTGTCTCGGCTTCAGTCTCCTGCCGTATCTGCTGTAACTGGGGTTCAACGTCTCTGCGGCGCTGTCACGCTGGGGGCTTGCCGTCTGGGGGTGGAAACCTTTTGTCAGCACCTGTGGGTGTTCTGGGGAAACATTACTCTGTGAAGCCCCCCGCGGTGGTCTACCTCGCCGCAGGGCCCTCGCCAACAGCACTTGCTCATCTGCCACCACAAAAGAGGGTTTGAGTCTGTTTATGCCAACTTTCTCTTTCCTACCCCCCAAATCTAGCAAAAACTGCTTGTCCCCTGTTTCTAGCACTCTGAACGGTCCGTCATAAGGCGGTCGCAGCGGGGTTCGATGCGCATCGTGTCTGACAAAAACAAACTCTGCGTTCTTCAAAGTTTTAGGCACAAAAACGCGCGGAAAACTGTGGTGCGTGGGGCCGGGAAGCGTGCTTGATTCTATGTTACTCCGCAAAAAGCTGAGACGGGGAGGCGTCTGGTGCAGGGTTATCTGGGAGAAACTCCCCAGGCAGCCGGAGTGGCTGCGCAAACACGAGCTCCGCTGGGGAGTCTTCTAAGTCCTCTTTAGGCGCAGAACGCAACCCCAATAACACCCACGGTAACTTGTCTACCCAATTTGCATCCGTCAGTGACGCTCTGAGAGCCACTTTCAATGACCTATGAAAACGTTCGCATAACCCGTTAGCCTGCAGATTGTACGCGGTTCTGCGGTGAATTGTGACACCCAGGCTGCGGGCCATGGTCGACCAAAGCTCGGACACAAATTGAGGGCCTCTGTCGGACGTAATATCCGACGGAATGCCGAAGCGCGCCACCCAAGCTATTAAAAACGCGCGCGCCACCTCCTCGGCCGTGGTTGATGCCAGCGGGACCACTTCAGGCCAGCGCGTGGTACGGCCCACCATTGTCAGGAGGTGTGTGCACCCTTGTGATGGCAGGAGGGGGCCCACGAGGTCCACATGAACGTGATCGAACCTCTTGGCCAGAATGTGAAACAGCTCCAAAGGAGCCCTCGTATGCCTGTGTACTTTGGCTCGTTGACACGCCGTGCAGGCTGCTGCCCACTCTTTAACTTGTTTGCGGAGGCTCGGCCACACAAATTTCTCTCCTACCATTTTGACCGACGCGCGCACTCCAGGGTGCACCAAAGAATGAACCAAGTCAAAAACGCGGCGGCGCCACGCGGCCGGTACTACTGGACGCGGCCGTCCAGTGGAGACATCGCAGATTAGGGGGGCATACCGTCTTGCAGCACCCTGCTCTCCAGCCTTAACCCTGTTGGTCCAGACTGAAGCGCGCGCACATCCGTGTCACCAACCTGCTCCGCGGCCATGGCTGCGTAATCTGCTCCTACGCTGACTGGGGCCACAACGGCGCGCGAGAGGCAATCTGCCACTACATTCAGTTTGCCCGCCACATGCTGAATATCAGTGGTAAACTCTGATATCGCGGCCAGCTGTCTCTGCTGCCGGCCTGACCACGGTTCAGAAACCTTGGCCATCGCAAATGTTAGCGGTTTGTGGTCAACGGACGCGGTGAAAGAGCGTCCTTCTAGCCAGAACTGAAAGTGGCGGATGGCCAAATGGAGAGCCAGCAGCTCCCTGTCGAACGCGCTGTATTTACGTTCGCTATCGCGCAAGGTCATGCTGAAAAAGGCGAGGGGCTGCCAAACCCCGGCTACATGTTGCTCCACGACCGCCCCTATGGCCACATCTGACGCGTCAGTGGTGAGCGCTATGCGGGCCGTTTGGTCTGGGTGTGCCAACAACGCAGCCTTTGCCAAGGCTGCTTTCACCTCCGAGAACGCTTTGTCCCGCTCCGGGTACCACTCGACCTTATCTGCGGGTTTCTTTTTTTTTTGAGCGCGGCATACAGCGGCTGCATGAGTTGCACCGCGTGAGGGAGAAAACGGTTATAAAAATTCACCATTCCCAAAAACTCCTGCAACGCCCTGACCGTCTGCGGCCGGGGAAAATCTGCCACCGCGCGCACTTTGTCAGGAAGCGGAACTGCTCCTTCAGGGGAGATGCGGTGTCCTAAAAAATCGATCTGCACCACCCCGAACTGACACTTCGCTGGGTTGATTATTAACCCGGGATCTCCCAACCTTTGGAAAACTGTGGCCAGCTGTTTTTCGTGTTTGTCTTCGGACGCGCTGGCTACTAAAATATCGTCCAAGTCGATGAACACGAAAGGGAGATCGCGAAGCACCGCGTCCATCATGCGTTGGAACGTCTGAGCAGCCCCTTTAAGTCCGAATGGCATGCGTAAAAACTCGAATAGGCCAAACGGAGTTATTACCGCTGTTTTGGGTATGTCCTCAGCGTGCACTGGGACTTGGTGGTAACCGCGGACCAAGTCTATTTTAGAAAAAACGCGCGCCCCTGCCAAATGAACGGAAAAAATCCTGGATATGCGGGATTGGGTAGCGGTCGTGCGCTGTAGCGTTGTTTAACCTGCGGAAATCCCCGCAAGGTCGCCATAATCCGTCAGCTTTCGGGACCATGTGTAGCGGGGAAGCCCATGGGCTGTTTGAACGCCGGATTATGCCCAGCCTCTCCAGGTTGGCGAACTCCTCACGCGCTATGGCCAGTTTAACTGCGTCCAAGGCCGAGCTTTTGCAAAAACGGGCGGTCCGGTAGTGGTAATAAAATGCTCCACCCCGTGTTTAGCGACTGTTTCCGAAAATGTGGGGACCGTGAGTGCTGGGAACTGAGTGAGCAGTGTGTGGAACTTACCGCTTGCAGCTGTGACGTTGGCTTGTGCTGTTGGCGGGGCCACTCGCGCTGTACAGGGGATAGAATCAAAAGAAAGTGCATTAACCAGGCGCCTGTTAGCGAGATCAACCAACAAACCATGTGAGCACAAAAAATCAGCCCCCAACATATTGAAATTTACTGCTGCTACAACAAAAGTCCACTCAAATGTACGGCCGTGTAGAGACAGAAGCAGTCTTCTCACCAAAGGTCTTAATCTCCGAGCTGTTCGCTGCTGTCACCCGGGGACCTCCGGAACCAGCTAGTCTGTCCACGTAGGAAGGTGTGATGAAACTTAACTGGGAGCCTGTGTCGACGAGGAACTGCCTCCCCGAGCGTGCGTCCGACAAGTAGAGCAGCTTGTTCTCCTCCCCGAGGGCCACGGCTGCTACCGACCCCCGGTCTTGGCGTTTCCCGAACGCTTGAACTGGCACGGTGGTACACATTTGCGTGCCCTCTCTGCGAAACGGCGATGGTAGAAACAAAGGACGTCCGATCTGCGTTCCCTGGCCCCTGCCGCCGCCATCGTCGGTGAGTCTGGTACTGCTGCCTCTGGCCCCCTGTCGTCTCCGGTCGTCGCGCCGAGTTCCGCTGCAGAGGCCGTGGCTATGCGCCGCTTGGTGGCGTTGACAATCCGCTGCGCCTCTCGGCCCAGCGCGTGGTAGTCCCGTTGGGCCAACAGTGGCGAACTGGCCAGGGTCGCTCTCGCTGCTGACGGTAGAGTCCTGAGGAAAAGGTGGGTGAAAATGAAGTGATTGTCGTCAGAGTCTTTCAACCTCAACAACTTCTCCATCAGGTTCGCGGGCATGTCATTTTCCAACTCCGTCAGCGCCAGGAGCCCCTCTGCTCGCTCCTCCACCGAGGGGGTGAATTGCTGGATGAGTGCAGCCTTCAACGTGCTGTATTTGTCGCTGTCTGGCGGCTGGTCGATTAGGCTCTCCACATGCTGGGCCGTGTTGTTGTCCAGCTTTGCGACTACGTGGTAGAATTTTGTGGCGTCTACCGATATCCCCCGGAGGTTGAACTGCACCTCAACCGCGTTGAACCAGGAGCGCGGATTGTGCTGCCAGAAGTCCGGTAGCTGGACTGTGGCGGCATTCACTTGGCTAAGGGCTCCTGACGAAGCTGGCCCGGGGGAATTCTCCTCTTGCATGATATGTCTTGGGTCACCAGTGTGGGGATGTGAGAATGACGAGGCAGAGTCCTCTCTCAAGTCAGCTTTTTTCACATCACCATCATCTCAAAGCAGAAAGAGAGCCACACAGGAAACTCTCGTCCTTAAATATGAGGACTCTCACAGTTCACAGGTCACATGTATCACAGACCACGTTGCATTATAATGACAGTCACAATGCATCCTCTCTCCATGATATCACTTCCACTGTCTACAATGCATCCCTTCTTTAATCCTTTAATTATACCCCCCACAGTCTCAAGCCTTGCATACCAAAGCTAAGATTCCTGCAGCTTCCTGTAATCACCAAGGAAGCTCTACCTTTGTTCTGATCTAAAATGTGAGTCCTAAAACAGGTCACGTATGTGTGTCCACCACAATGTTACACTTACAGCATTCTTTAGATGAAGATAAAGGTTGGGGCCCCTTGGTTTGGTTTCAAAGTGGAACTTGGTGGCAGATTCTTTTGAAATGGTTAACTCCACTGATTATGATATTAATCTTATTCTGTGTTTTTTTTATTTGTGTTTTTCCTTGCATGAGATCCATGATTACACAAGCTATTGCATATAGACAGTTCCGTTTCCGGTTCCTGTAGAGTGAGGACGCACAAGTAAAGGCTCCCAGTTCGTTTCTGTTTAAAACGCAGTTAAATGCAGTTAAAACGCAGTTTAGAGCAGGCGTTTTGAGCTTTGAGCTTTTTTCTGTTACTTCCACTGGAGAAGAAAGCTGCTCGAAACCTGCTCATGCAAAAAAGGAGAAATTGCCAGAGGTGGCTGGTGAAGCATTCAGGCCCCCTCACCCCTCAGGGAGAAGAGAGAGAGACAAAGAACAAAGAACCATTCACTTTGGGAGACGTGGGCCGCAGCGCAGAGAGGACGGTGTGGGAATTTACAGCGGCAGCGCACGGGACCGAAGACACCGGGAGAGTGACCAGCTAGCGGAGAGGCCGTAGTGCTGGATGAGAAGCGATAACGCAGATAAGTAAAGGAGCGTGCTGACTGTCTGTGTGTGTGGTGAATGTTTGTTAGCCCCGGTGCATTCACGGGAGGCTAAGTTGTACTGCACTGTGTGCTGCAGGTTTTCCCCTGGACGACGGAAACCGAGGAGCCGCTCCTCTTCTCTCCACCTGTCTGCCACCTCTCCTCGGGCACGGAGCCTTCCCTCCTCGAGGCGTACAAGAGGGCCTTGGACGAGCCGGACAGCTCGGTGCTTAACTTCCAGGCTAAGGAGGACGATAGTGGGAGTTCCTGGCCGGACAGTCAGTGAATGCATCACGCTCGATTGAGAACGCTCAGAAGTTGTTTTTTTTTTTTTTTTTCGCTTGAAGCACAGGAAGTGACTCTGGTTGAAAGAATTGTATTGCTTTTTTCTCCTATGTGCCTTTTAGGGTATTTAGGCTATTTATAATATTTATTGTGGGGTAGTTTCTTATCTTGGGCCCAGTGGTAATGTATGGTTTCTATGAGAATGTGCAGCGGATGATAAAAAATAATAAGCAGCGATGCTGTAGGTTTTAAGGAGAGTTTAATTATATCGTCCAGCCGTCACGAGCTCCGCTCCCGGCGCCGTGTATGCGCGCCGGGAGCGAGCCCAGCGGCTCTCAGAGAAGGAGGACACAATGTCTGTGTCCAGCAGCAGCAGTTGCAGAAGTGAGAATGAGAGGATGTGTTACAGAACCTGTGCAGTATTTATACCAAACTCAAACAATACATCAAAGCAAATTCACAGCAGTTGGTCTGATCAAAGGGACTGCAGAACAGGCATGAGACATTTGCATTTGTAAGACCTACATAACAATAGGCAGATGCAGCCTCTGCTCCGGCTTGCAGGACAGAGAGGTTACAAGGCACATCTACATATTGATCTCAGCCTCTAGGTCACAGTAAGGACAGGACGCATGAACACTATAAATGAATGGCACATTACATCACAATACATGAACGGCACATTGCATCACGATACATGAATGGCACATTACATCACGATACATGCATGGCACATTTCATCACAATACATCATGGCACATTTCATCTCAGTAGTGCAGCGGGAAAAACCAAGGAGTGCGAGCTGACTGTCTCTGTGTTCTGTCTCTGTGTTGTGGGGGGTTGAATCAACCCGCTACACTGCTCCCCCCCAGAGGGCACGGTAGGGGACCGTGGCCTCGATGTTGCAGTTTGGGCAGCAAGCAGGGAAAAGCTCTGTGCAGGAGGAGGGGGAGGGGGGTAGCAAATGCTGACCGGGCGCGGGAAAACTGTTCGAGTCGCGCCAAAAGTGTTTGCTGCTCCGCGATGTCCCGTCTGAACATGCGGAGCTCAGAAGAAGAAAAATTTGTCTCTGACTCCTCCCGTGGCCATGAAGAAAAGCAGGAGCGGCTGTAAGGAAAAAAAAGAAACAAAAGCAGAGGTACTGGCGTGTTGGCTTTAGGTGCAGGAGCAACCCCAAAGCCCCCCGGGAACAGCTGACGGCTGAATTCCTCTTGTGTGCCGTGGCTAAGACCATAAAATCCAGTGAACAAGCTGCGGGCCTCAGGTGTACAAGCAAGCCTGACGGGCCAGTGTGCAGCAGAAGGAAGGCGGTCAGTGAAGCCATTATTGCCCCGTGCGTGGTGTGCCGTCCTCGTAACTCCCCGGTGCGCACGCGGGGGTTCCGTGCTTGGGTGGGCCGCTGGAGTGACGAGTCAGGGTGCAGAATCTTGGTGGAGATCGGCGCAGACGGCGCCAATAAAATCCAGGTTGAGCTGTGGCTGCAGATTGGCCATGGTGCGTTGGAGCGGTGAGAGGAAATAGACGATCTTTTGTCCCTCAGGCTCGTGCAGATGCGTTGGAGCGGTGGGAGGGAATAGACGATCTTTGTTCCTCAGGCTCGGTTAGATGAGTAGGATTGCTGAGAGGGAAGAGTAGCGGTGAGAGGGGGAAAACGTTCTGTGCCCCTCGGCTGGTCCAGCGTGGACGTTCCGATCTCAGGCGAGGGTCGCACCATAACGTTTTCTGCAGTTTTCCCGGTCGTGGGTGATGTCCGGAGAACGGCTCGCCTGTGTTGGCTCCGCGTCGAGGTCTCCCTGAAACCGAAGGGAGAGCGGCTCGTTTGCGTCAGGCTGCTGTGTTCGCTGGCAGCGTGTTTTTTTTCAGTGTCGGTTCGCCAGTGTGGCCGTCTAAATCAGAAGGCTGCATCGCACAAAGCGTGTGCGTCTTCAAGGGGTCACCAGTGCAGCGGATGATAAAAAATAATAAGCAGCGATGCTGTAGGTTTTAAGGAGTGTTTAATTATATCATCCAGCCGTCACGAGCTCCACTCCCGGCGCCGTGCATGCCCGCCGGGAGCGAGCCCAGCGGCTCTCAGAGAAGGAGGACACAATGTCTGTGTCCAGCAGCAGCAGTTGCAGAAGTGAGAATGAGAGGATGTGTTACAGAACCTGTGCAGTATTTATACCAAACTCAAACAATACATCAAAGCAGATTCACAGCAGTTGGTCTGATCAAAGGGACTGCAGAACAGGCATGAGACATTTGCATTTGTAAGACCTACATAACAATAGGCAGATGCAACCTCTGCTCCGGCTTGCAGGACAAAGAGGTTACAAGGCACATCTACATATTGATCTCAGCCTCTAGGTCACAGTAAGGACAGGACGCGTGAACACTATAAATGAATGGCACATTACATCACAATACATGAACGGCACATTGCATCGCGATACATGAATGGCACATTTCATCACAATACATGCATGGCACATTTCATCACAATACATGCATGGCACATTTCATCTCAGTAGAGCAGCGGGGAAAACCAAGGAGTGCGAGCTGACTGTCTCTGTGTTCTGTCTCTGTGTTGTGGGTGGTTGAATCAACCCGCTACAAATGTATGATTTCAAAAAAAAGATGGCTGCCACCGGAGGGAGGAGTGGTCTGATGGGCCACACTCCTAGAAACTTTCTGCCTATATACTTCTTCTTATTATTGTCTTTGTGTCTCTGGAACTGCAACAGGAAGGGTTTTCTGGCCAACTCAACTAAAGGTGAAGCTAAAAAGTTTTATTAATATGGATATGGACATGGCCATTTCACCCTGTACTCTATCTGGTCCTCAAAAGCCCTGAGAAAAAGCTCCCAAAATAAGGCAAAAATGACGGGTAAGCAAAAATCACAATATGGCAGAGGCTATACAGTTAAAGTACTGTTACTACTGCTACTTCTGGCAGGGGATATTCACCTTAACCCTGGACCTGCCACTATTAAACAGCAGACCACTGGGTTAGCACAACCATCTGAGCCGGCGGATTGGTTATTTCTATCTACGGCCCGGCATAGCGAGTCGGGTGAGTCGAATAGCACTGAACAGACTCACATATCTAATCCTGCTGTAAACAGCTGCGCTACGTCCAAACTTTTGGAAACAGGAGCGGTTAAACAAATTGCAAATGAGGCGAGATCCGAAAACCGAGCTGTACAAAAGCAAAAACAACATCTATTTTTCCAAACTGTTAATCATGCACGAGTTCTTTGGGACACAAAGGCTAAACCAAAGGGGATCCTCGGCGGACATTTAAACATACGGAGCATAATTCCCAAAAGAGATGAGATTTCGGTGTTGCTGTCTGACTCAAATCTGGACTGTCTTTGTCTCTCAGAAAGCTGGCTACACAGGAACATAGACACTAATATGATCGATATTGTGGGTTATCAGTGTTTTAGAAAAGACAGGCAGGCAGGGAGGGGAGGAGGTGTTTTAATTTACATCAAAGAGAAATTTAAATGTCAATTGGTTGATTTGAATACCTCACTTGAATGTTTAGCTGTTAATATATGTCTCTCACCGGTAATGAATTTCAACATTGCAGTATTGTACAACCCACCCTCACACAATTCTTCTTTTTATAATGAATTAAGTGCTCTGGTCAAACAACTTGAGAGGAGCAGAGAAACAATATTTTATGGTGACTTCAATATCAACTGGTCTGATAAAAAGGACAAACTGAAACTGAAAAGCCTCATGACTAAATTTAATTACCAACAATTGATCAAAGGACCCACCAGGATAACCAAACAATCTAGATCACTTATTGACATGGTATTTGCTAATAAACCAGAACGAATAACCAGAACCTATAATCTTGTAACTGGTCTCTCAGATCATAACATGGTGTCATGGTGTCATGCTGTCAGAAAACTTACTAAAAAGCGACTACAGTATTTTGGGGGAGTCGATATTGACAAATCAAATTTTATTATTCCCAAATCAAAAATGAGGAGTTTGAACATTACTTAGAGAATCAAAATTGGGAGCAGCTCATGTCAATATATGAAGTAGATCAGGGGTGTCCAACCATGTGCCATGGAGAGCCAAGACCCTGCAGGTTTTCTCTTCTACCCAGTCTCTTCAGCAGGTGTTTTCACTTATCAGCAATCAGTGGGAAGAAGTTCACTGAAATCTGCTGTTGAAGACACTGGTTGGAGGTAAAACCTGCAGGGTCTTGGCTCTCCATGGCACATGGTTGGACACCCCTGAAGTAGATGATTGTTGTAATTTTATAACTGCAACAATTACAAAGTCCATAGAAAAATTTACAAAGCAAATTAAAAGTAGACAACAGAAGATTAACCTACCATGGTTAAATAATGAAATAAGAAAACTTATGAAGAGGCGAGACTCTGCATTGAAAACATCATTAACCTCTAAACTACAAAATGATCACCTTGTGTACAAAAGTTTAAGAAATAAAGTGGTACAAGAGCTGCGAAAATCAAAAGTATCTTACTACAATAAACTGATAGATCATGCAAAGGGTAACAACAGTTCCCTATGGAGGCATTTAAATAACTTAAATAAAAAAAGTGTTCAGAAGGGGGTAAAGGAACTTAGAATCAATGGCAAGACCATCAGTGACAAGACTACATTGGCAAAGGAATTTAATTCATATTTTGTGGACTCTGTGGAAGACTTAACAAAAAACTTAGTGCTGCCAAATGTGCTCAACAACACAAAATCAATACTTCCAACAGATTCTTTTCACATCGATGAGGTAAATGAGGAGTTAATTGCTGGTATTGTTAAAACACTGTCAAACTCAAAAACTAATGATATCTACAATATGAGCACTTCCTTTCTCAAAACGTACAGCAAAATATTAATCAAACCACTGACTCATCTCATTAATCTCTCCATTAGGTCTAGTACATTTCCATCTGGCTGGAAAAAAGCTGTCGTCATACCAGTTCATAAATCAGGCAGTAAAGATGATATATGCAATTAGATTAGATTAGATTAGATTAGATTCAACTTTATTGTCATTACACATGTATGAATACAAGGTAACGAAGCACAGTTTAGCATCCAATCAGAAGTGCAAAGGACAGCAGTGCAGTATATACGGTAATTAACAGTATGTGCAATTTAAGCAAATATATGCAGCAGTGCAGAAAATTAAGAGTACTGTTATGTGCAAATAATGTACAATAAGTTAGATGTAGTTATGTAGTTATGCAGTTATGTACAGGTGAGGATGGTAAGAGATGATGGTTAAGAGAGTCAGCGGGGAACTAAGTTCAATAACGTGACAGCTGTTGGAAAGAAACTGTTCCTAAACCTGCTGGTTCTAGTCCGAAGGCTTCTGAAACGTCTTCTGGAGGGGAGAAGCTGGAACAGTCCATGAGCAGGATGGTTGGAGTCCCTAAGAATGCTGCGTGCCCGGCGCAGACATCTTTTCCTGTAGACGTCCTCTATAACTGGAAGTGGAGTCCCTGTGATGCGTTGGGCGGTTTTCACCATCCGCTGCAGCGCCTTACAGTCAGCAACAGAACAGCTCCCATACCAGACTGTGATACAGTTGGTCAGGGTGCTCTCTATCACGCAGCGATAGAAGTTGCCCAGGATGTCAGTTGACAGATGGTTCTTCTTCAGTGTCCTCAAGAAGAAGAGGCGCTGATGGGCCTTCTTGATCAGGCTGGTGGTGTTAACTGACCAGGACAGGTCCTCCGAGATGTGGGTCCCCAGGAATTTGAAGCTGGGGACACGTTCAACAGCTATGCCATTGATATGGATGGGGTCATGTGTCTCTTCCCTCTCCTTCCTGTAGTCCACTATGAGCTCCTTGGTTTTGCTGGTGTTAAGGAGCAGGTTATTGTCAGCGCACCAAGTAGCCAAGTGCTCAACCTCTGCCCTGTAATCTGACTCGTCGTTGTCCCTGATGAGTCCAATCACCGTGGTGTCATCTGCGAACTTTATGATGGAATTGGATCCATACATAGGCCTGCAGTCATGGGTGAAGAGGGAGTAGAGGAATGGGCTGAGCACACAGCCCTGTGGTACACCAGTGTTGAGTGTTATGACGGAAGAACGGTTGGGGCCTGACCTAACATGCTGGGGTCTGTTGGTCAGAAAATCCATGATCCAGTTGCAGGTGGAGGTACTGATTCCCAGGTCCCCAAGTTTAGTGAGCAACTTGGAGGGGATAACTGTGTTGAATGCTGAGCTGAAGTCAACAAACAGCATTCTTGCGTAGGTGTTCTTGTCATCCAGGTGTGAGAGTACATAGTGCAGCGCTGTAGAAACCGCATCCTCTGTACTCCTGTTGCTCCGGTAGGCAAACTGGTGAGGGTCCAGTGTAGGGGGCATTGCAATTGTCTACAATTACCGCCCAATCTCTATTTTACCAGTCCTGTCTAAGGTTCTTGAAAAAGTTGTAGCTACACAGCTGATAGACTATTTACAAGACAGTCAACTTCTTCATCCGCATCAATTTGGTTTTAGACCAGGATACTCAACAGAAACAGCAAATTGTTGCCTTATTGAAAATGTCAAACAGTCCTTGGAGGGGTAATGTGGTAGGAGCTGTTTTTCTAGATCTCAAAAAGGCTTTCGATACTGTAAACCACAGTTTGCTTTTATCCAAAATGGTATCTTTTAACTTCTCTCCAGATACATTAGAATGGTTTGCATCTTATCTCCAGAATAGAGAACAGTGTGTAAAAGTTCAGCAGGATAAATCAGAATCAGAATCAGAATCAGAATCAGCTTTATTGGCCAAGTATGCACAACACATACAAGGAATTTGACTTTGGCTAAAAACTTGCTCTCGTTGTTCAGGTGAAGGATTTAAATAAGGATTCAATGACAAACAGAGTATGTACAGTAAATTACAGTCTGTCCACGTTTCTATAAAAGGATGCAAATATATACAGGAATATATGCAGTTATTTACTCGGACTAACCACACTTTGCAGAAATATATGAAAAAATATACAATCACACAGTATTTCAATGTGGACACAGATTCAGTGATATAATGTGAATGAAGTAAAAAGCAGTGTGAGAGTTATGTGCAATGTAATAATGGATGAAAAGTCATGAGTACAGCAAACAGGTAGGACTAGGTGAATGTTAGGAGTTCATCAGAGTGATGGCTTGAGGAAAGAAACTGTTCCTGTGATGGGTGGTTTTGACCTTCAGTGATCTGTAACGACGACCAGAAGATAGAAGTTCAAACAGTTTGTGGCCGGGGTGTGATGGGTCAGCACAGATGTTTCCCGCCCGTTTCCTGGTTATGGACCGATATAAGTTCTCAATGGAGGGTAGGTCGGTACCAATGATCCTCTCCGCAGACTTAATGATCCGCTGCAGTCTGGTCTTGTCCTGTTTAGTGGCAGATCCAAACCAGACAGTGATGGAAAAGCAGAGGACAGATTGGATGATGGCGGTGTAGAAGACAACCAGCAGCTCCTGAGGCAAATCAAACTTCTTGAGCTGACGCAGAAAAAACAACCTCTGCTGGGCCTTTTTCCGGACAGTGTCTATATGGGAGGACCACTTCAGGTTCCGGGAGATTGTGGTACTCAGAAACTTGAAGGAGTCCACAGTGGACACTGTGCTGTTGAGGATGGTGAGTGGGGGGAATGAAGGGGGGTGTCGCCTGAAATCCACAGTCATCTCCACCGTTTTGGCTGGGTTAAGTTCAAGATGGTTCTGGCTGGGTGTAACAGTGTGTACAAGTTCAGCAGGATAAATCCTCAATCTTAAACAACCGCATGGGTATCCCACAAGGGTCCATTCTTGGTCCTTTATGACATGATTTACGACCCAAGAGACAGACGCTGACACGAGAGATACAGACAATTATCTTTATTGTGAATTAATGAGTGAAGTGTGAGTGAATATGTGAATGCTCGTCTGGCCACTGGAGCTGAGCCCGTCTTGTGGTAACCTGGCAACCCTGGAAAACACAAGCACAAGGTTACTGTTGTTCAGTAGCAATGTTCGGCGGTATGCTGCAGGGGCTTACTTGCGGGTGCCACAATGAGAGGCTGACTGACTCCTGGTGTCCGTGCGACGTCGTGCTCGTGGTGTCCGGGGCTGTGGAGGTGAGGAGGAGCTCCGCGGAGTGGGAGACGGTGCCTCGTCAGCAGAGGAGAGTGGTCCGCCGCCAGGGAGGTCCACCTGTGCACAGGGGAAAAGGCTAGCAGAGGAATTGTGAAGAGATGGCTTACGTGGCCTGATTTGGCGAAGCGTAGAGTTCTTCACGAGAGGTCGAGATCTTGGCACGTTGCTCAGTGAGAATGACAGACGACTCCGTGCTGAGGCATCCGCGCGTTGGGCTTTTATGGCCCGCTGATTGCCACCTGCTGAAGTGAGTGCAGCTGATGTTGATGATGCTGATGACGGCCTAGCGGCCATCATGACAGTACTCCCCCCTCTAGAGGTGCCTCCAGGCACCTGCCCAATCCTATCTGGATGCGCCCAATGGAAATCGCGGATCAACTGCTTATCGAGGATCAACGCAGGGCGTATCCAGGAGCGGTGCCCAGGGCCAAACCCCTCCCAGTCCACCAAATACTGAAGGCCCCGACCCCTCCTGCGGACGTCCAGGATTGCCGTTACCCCCCAGGCCGGATGGCCATCGATCATCCTCGGGGGAACAGGAGCTGCAGGGGGCGGGCACAGCGGGTCGGCGACGTAGGGCTTGACCTGGGAGACGTGGAAAGTGGGGCAGATGCGCATGTGAGAGGGGAGAGAAAGATGCACAGATACAGGGTTGACAATGCGGGAAATAACAAAGGGACCGATGAAGCGCTTGGTTAGCTTACGCTTCTCGGCAGGCGCACTGATGTTCTTCATGGACAACCATACCTTGTCACCCACCTTGTAATCTGGGGCAGGCCTCCTATGGCGGTTGGCCACCTCAATGTTCCGTTCCGTGGTCCTCAGAAGGGCTCTGCGGGCAATGGACCAAACTTGCCGACAGCGTCTGGCGTGAGCCTGAACAGATGGGACCGCTACCTCCCCCTCCTCCTCTGGGAACAAGGGTGGATCGTACCCCAGTGATGCCTTGAAGGGGGACATCCCTGTGGACGAGGACACCGTGGTGTTATGAGCGTACTCGATCCACGGGAGGTACATGCTCCACGAAGAAGAGCAGGAGGAGATGACGCAGCGCAGCCTCCAGCTCCTGATTGGCTCGCTCGCACTGGCCGTTACTCTGAGGATGGTATCCAGAGGAGAGACTGGCCGTGGCCCCAAGCGCCGTACAGAACGCCTTCCAAACCTGCGAGACGAACTGTGGCCCTTGATCCGAAACAATATCAGCGGGGATTCCGTGAGGACGAACCACGTGGAGAACGAGGAGGTCCGCCGTCTCCCACGCCGAAGGCAACCCCCGGAGAGGCACAAAATGGGCAGCTTTAGAAAAGCGGTCCACGATGGTTAAAACGGTCGTGAAGTGGCCGGAGGGGGGCAAACCGGTCACAAAGTCCATGGCTACATGGGACCAGGGGCGGGAGGGGACGGGCAAAGGGTGTAGCAGACCCGCCGGGGCCGATGATGATGTCTTCCCCGTGGCGCACTGAGCGCAGGCCTGGACATAGTTGTTAACGTCCCTCCGCAGCCCTGGCCACCAAAAGGTTCGCTGGAGGAGGTCAATGGTACGACTCACACCCGGATGGCACGCCAGCTTGGACGCGTGACCCCACTCTATTACTTGGCTCCTAACAGGACGAGGGACAAACAAGCGACCCGGGGGCCCCCCACCCGGATCAGGCTCCACTTCCTGTGCTCTTCTAACCTTATCGCAGATGCCCCAGGTCAACGCACCTACCACACACGCAGGTGGCAGAAATAGACTCCTCCCGGTCGTCAGCGGAGGGCGCGTCAAACTGCCTGGAAAGGGCGTCAGGCTTACCATTCTTACTTCCTGGCCGGTAGGTGATCATAAAATTAAAACGGCCAAAGAAGAGTGACCAGCGGGCCTGACGTGCATTCAACCGCTTGGCAGTCCTAAGGTATTCAAGATTGCGGTGATCAGTCCAGACGACAAACGGCTGGGCAGCCCCCTCCAGCCAGTGTCTCCACTCCTCCAGCGCAAGTTTGATAGCCAATAGCTCCTTGTCACCGATGCTGTAACTCCTCTCAGCAGGTGTCAAACGATGAGAGAAGTAAGCGCAGGGGCGGGTCTGCTGAGAGAGTACCACCCCCACCCCCGAATCTGATGCGTCCACCTCCACCAGGCATTGGAGCTCCGGGTCCACCTGGGTCAATACACGGGCCGAAGCAAACTCTCCCTTCAGCCTGTCAAATGCCATGGCAGCTTCCTCACTCCAATGGAAAGGGACCTTCGGGGATGTGAGTGCAGTCAGGGGTCTGGCGATGTTCCCAAAATTTGGCACGAAGCGCCGGTAAAAATTGGCGAACCCCAAAAAACCCTGCAGCTGTTTCCTGGATGTGGGCGTAGGCCAGTCCACCACCGCCTTGACCTTGTCCGGGTCGGGAAGCACCTGGTTACAGGCGATTATAAACCCAAGAAAGGAGGTGCGATCCGTGTGGAACTCACACTTCTCCGCCTTGACGAACAACTGATTCTCCAGGAGGCACTGTAGGACCCGTCGCACATGCACCTGATGCTCCTCCAGTGTGCGCGAGAAGATGAGGATATCATCAAGGTAAACAAAGACGAAGGAATTCAGAAAGTCCCGGAGAACGTCATTTATTAAGCGCTGGAACACTGCCGGAGCGTTGGTTAATCCAAACGGCATCACCAGATATTCAAAGTGGCCGCTTGGGGTCTGGAAAGCAGTCTTCCACTCATAACCTTCCCGAATGCGCACCAGGTGATAGGCGTTCCATAGATCTAGTTTAGTAAACCAAGACGCCCCCTGGAGGGAATCGAAGGCAGTGTTCATCAAGGGAAGAGTGTATTTGTCCTTAATAGTAATGTCGTTGAGACCCCGGAAATCGATGCAGGGGCGCAGCGACCCGTCCTTCTTCCCAACGAAGAAAAACCCTGCCCCAACAGCCGAGGAGGATGGACGGATGATACTGGAGGCCAGGGACTCCTTGATGTACGTATCCATGGCCTCGCGTTCCGGAGCTGATAGGCTGTACAGGCGGCTCGCCGGGAGAGGGGCCCCAGCCTTGAGGTTGATCGCGCAGTCGTACGGGCAATGGGGGGGAAGGGACAATGCCCGTGACTTACTATACACCTAGCCCAAATCATGGTAGACGTCAGGCACCTTCGACAGGTCCGGAGGGGGTGTTGAGGGAGGCATCATCGGCACTGAGGGAGCGCATGCAGCGGACTGAAGACAGGCGCTCAGACAGAATGAGCTCCAAGCCGTTATTCTCCCAACTTGCCAGTCGAACGTGGGGTTATGCAGCCGGAGCCAAGGGTACCCCAAGATGACGGGTGAGGAGGAGAAGGGCAAGACCAGGAACCGTATTTCCTCCCTGTGGTTACCAGAAACTATCGTTAACACAGGTGCCGTCTGGTGGGAAACTGACGTCAGAGATGCTTTTGACAGGGTGACCAGATGGATGGGGGGGCGTAAAGGTTGACAGCTGAGGCCCATCAGGGTTGCCAGGTCTCTGGAGATAAAGTTTTGCTCAGCCCCAGAGTCAACTAAGGCAAGTGTGGTGTGTTCCTTGTGTTTATGAATGAGCCGAATGGGAATGTGGCAACTAGTGAGGGTCTTTGTCTGATTCTTGTCCGCGAATCCCCCTACCATGATCCGCGGACCTCCCCTTTTAACGGGCAATCGACTACTCCATGTGCCCCATTCCCACAGTAGAAGCATAACCCCTGCTCCCTGCGGCGCTGTTTCTCAGCCGCTGTAAGACCCGATTGCCCCACAACCATATCCTCCTGCTCCGGAAGTTCTTCAGATGCGGGCAGAGCAAGGAGGGGGGACCTAGCGGAGCGAGGGTGAGACTTATTTGCACGGATAGCTGTTCGCCGTTCTGCAGCTCGCTCCCTCAGTCTGCTATCTAGGCTGATGGTGAGGGAGATTAATTCTCCAAGTCTGTCTGGTTTCTCCTTTGCCGCTAGCTCGTCTTTTAACTCGGAGTTAAGGCTGCGGAGGAAAATTCCACAGAGCACTGGCTCCCCCCACCCAACCTGACCGGCTAATACCCGGAAGTCCACGGAATAATCGGCGGCAGATCTACTGCCCTGCCGAAGTCCCAGCCGCCGTTCAGTTAACACCGCGCCCCGGTCCACATGATCGAACACTTCCATGAACTCCGCCATGAACTGCTGGTAAGTTAACAATGAATAATTTGGTTTGGCCATGATGGTATAAGCCCAATCAAGAGCCCTGCCGCCCAGCAGGTTGATGATGTACCCAATCTTATTCATATCAGTGGCAAAGTCCCCCGGGACGCGGAGAAAAACTGACTCACACTGTAGCAAAAAACCCCGCCCCTCCCCCAGTTTACCAGTAAAGCGTGCGGGGGTTGGTACAGGAGTTAGGCGATGTGTGGAAGATGGGCTGGTTTGGCTAGTAGCCGCAGCTGCGGGTGCAGAAGGTGCCCCGCTAGCCGGGGGGAATGCCTGGTGACCTTCCAGGCGATCCAGCCGGCTGTTATCTGAGTTAGTTGGTTTAAGATTAATGTCTGCTGGTGGGAAATCATGTCTACTCGTGCGCTGAGTGTGTTAAAGCGGCGCGACAGCGCGCTGTCTGATGGGTCATCGTGACGGAGTCGTACTGACATGATTTACGACCCAAGAGACAGACGCTGACACGAGAGATACAGATGTTGAAGGATGTTAGAGTGATATAAAAGATGGCGGCAGCGCGCTCGGACGCAGCGGCCCCTCTTGGCATCAGCGAGTGTGAGATTTTTGAGTGTTGTGATCATCCCAGACGTACATTCTGTAAAACTTACAACCGTGAGACCTTATTAAACATCAAGGTACTGCACGCTGCAAGAATCGCGGCGATCGGTTGTGATTTGGACATCCTACGCCAGCACGGAATTCTGGCGGAGTCCCCGCTGGAAGCTACCCGTGACAGGAGGAAGCGGAAGCGGAGGGAACGCAGGAAAAAGCGAGGAAAAAGGGCCGGGATCCATGCTAGGCTAAAGGCTAACCCCTCCAGACCAGCGGTACCGTCGCTTCTTCTCTCAAACGTCCGCGCCCTCGAAAGCAAGGTGGATGAACTGCGTCTGCTGAGAGAAACCCAGAGAGAGTGGAGGGACTGCTGTGTGTTTGTTTTCACTGAGACATGGCTCCACGACAACATTCCTGACGAGGCCATTCAACTGGAAGATATGGCGATGTTCCGTGCCGACAGGGAAACGGTGAGCTCCGGTAAGAGCCGGGGGGTGGGCTATGCATCTTTGTTAACAAGAACTGGTGCGTTAATGCCACGTTAGTGTCTAAACACTGCTCTCCGTTGGCGGAGTTCCTTATTGTAAATTGTCAGCCTTATTATCTGCCTAGGGAATTCAGTAACGTGTTTGTAGTCGGTGTTTACATAGCGCCAAGCGCTAACGCTAAAGCTAATGCTAAGAAGGTACTCGGGGAACTGCACAATGCAATCAGTGAAATCCAAACTTCACACCCGGACAGTTTTGTGGTGGTTGCGGGGGATTTTAACCACACCAGCCTAAAGACTGTGCTCCCCAAGTTTAAACAATGTGTAGACTTTAAGACCAGAGGAGAGAATATGTTGGACTTAGTGTACACAAACACAGATGCATATAAAGCGATACCCCGCCCCCATCTCGGCCGTTCTGATCACATATTCGTGTTGCTGGTGCCTGCCTACAAACCTTTATTGAAGCGCAGCAGGCCAGCAGTGAAACAAATCAGGATTTGGTCAGAGAGTGCAACCCCTGCACTGAAAGACTGTTTTCAGCACACAGACTGGAAGGTCTTCAAAATGGCAGCCTCCCAGGAAGACAGGACAGATGTGGAGGAGTATGCTGATTCGGTCACCAGCTACATCGCGAAGTGCACAGAGGATGTCACTACAGTGAAGACCATCACTATGCGGGGTAATCATAAGCCCTGGATGACTGCAGAGGTGCGCTCGCTGCTCACAGCCAGAGATGCAGCCTTCAGAGCGAAGGACAGGATCGCCCTCTGCTCAGCCAGGTCTGTGCTTACTAAGGGAATTAAGGCGGCAAAGCGCGCCTCTGCGGAGAAAATCCAGGGACACCTCTGTGACACTAGGAACACCAAGCAGATGTGGCAGGGAGTTCGGACACTGACGGGCTTTAAGCCTAGGCAGGGGGTCGATGATGACGACGCTTCGCTTCCAGACAGGCTTAACGACTTCTTTGCACGTTTTGAAGCATCAAACTCGACAATCAGAGGGAGGGCTGGCCCTCCCCCACCATCGGTCGGACCAGCTTTTACCATCAACACAGCGGACACACGGAGGACCCTAACCAGAGTCAACCCACGCAAAGCTGCAGGTCCAGACAACATTCCGGGACGTGTGCTCCGAGACTGCGCGAGCGAGTTGGCGGATGTCCTGACTGACATTTATAACATCTCCCTGAGTCAGGCCATCGTTCCCAGATGCTTCAAGACCTCTATCATTGTACCGGTGGCAAAGAAACCAGTGGTGTCCTGTTTGAATGACTATCGTCCTGTTGCACTGACACCAATTGTGATGAAGTGTTTTGAGCGGCTTGTCAAACCACACATTACAGCCTTCCTCCCTGCATCACACGACCCGCTCCAGTTTGCATATCGTTCAAACCGCTCCACGGAGGATGCTATAGTCACCACCCTACACTCTGTCATCACCCACCTGGACCAGAAAGACACCTACGCCAGACTCCTGTACATTGATTTCAGTTCAGCATTCAACACCATTATTACCCAGAGACTGATGGAGAAATTACTCCTTCTCGGTCTGAACACCGCCACATGTCTCTGGATCCTGGATTTTCTGACTGAGAGACCTCAGTCTGTCCGGGTTGGAAACAACATCTCCAAGTCTGTCACGCTGAGTACCGGATCCCCTCAAGGCTGTGTACTCAGTCCACTGTTGTTTACACTTCTAACACATGACTGTGTATCCAGACACGAGGGGAACCAGATTATTAAGTTTGCAGACGACACCACGGTGGTGGGACTTATCCAGAGGGATGAGGAGTCAATGTACAGGGAAGAAGTGAAAGACCTGGAGGGCTGGTGCAGGGAGAACAATCTGGTGCTCAACGTGGACAAAACGAAGGAGATGATTATCGACTTCCGGCGGTCGCAGCCTGAGCACGCCCCCCTCAGCATCAGCGGCCGTTTAGTGGAGAGAGTAGAGAACATCAAGTTCCTCGGAGTGCAGATCTCGCAGGACCTGACCTGGAGCAAGAATTCCTTGGAGATCAGGAAGCGGGCTCAGCAGAGACTGCACTTCTTGAGGAAACTCAAACAGGCCTCTCTCCCCATCTGCATCCTCAGGACCTTCTACAGAGGTGTGGTGGAGAGTGTTCTGACGTACTGCATTGCTACATGGTACTCCAGCTGCAGTATGTCAGACAAAAAAGCCCTGCAGAGATAGTCAAGGGGGCGGAGAGGGTAATTGGAGTCTCCCTCCCCTCTGTCCAAGAACTTTTTCAGAACCGTTGTAGGAGCGGGGCACTAAACATTGTCAAGGACCATTCTCACCCTCTGCATAAACACTTTGAACTTCTTCCATCTGGTAAACGATTCCAGAGCATCAGAGGCAGAACCACCAGACTGATCAACAGCTTCCTTCCACAAGCTGTCAGGATGCTGAACAGTTGACCCGGAATCTCTCATACACACTACTGCACCTACGGACATTTTGTATATTATAGTTAGTTATTCTTTTTTTTCCCCAAGTATGTCTCAGGGATGTGTGAATGGATGGGGGGGTGGGGGTGGGGGGGAACTATGTGTCTTAAATCATGCTGCTTCTTATATGGATGCCGAGAGAAACGCAATTTCATCTTGCCTGCACTACAGTTGTATGTACAGCAATATGACAATAAAGTTTGATTTGATTTGATGAGTGAAGTGTGAGTGAATGTGTGAATGCTCGTCTGGCCACTGGAGCTGAGCCCGTCTTGTGGTAACCTGGCAACCCTGGAAAACACAAGCACAAGGTTACTGTTGTTCAGTAGCAATGTTCGGCGGGTATGCTGCAGGGGCTTACTTGCGGGTGCCACAATGAGAGGCTGACTGACTCCTGGTGTCCGTGCGACGTCGTGCTCGTGGTGTCCGGTGCTGTGGAGGTGAGGAGGAGCTCCGTGGAGCGGGAGACGGTGCCTCGTCAGCAGAGGAGGGTTGTCCGCCGCCAGGGAGGTCCACCTGTGCACAGGGGAAAAGGCTAGCAGAGGAATTGTGAAGAGATGGCTTACGTGGCCTGATTTGGCGAAGCGTAGAGTTCTTCACGAGAGGTCGAGATCTTGGCACGTTGCTCAGTGAGAATGACAGACGACTCCGTGCTGAGGCGTCCGCGCATTGGGCTTTTATGGCCCGCTGATTGCCACCTGCTGAAGTGAGTGCAGCTGATGTTGATGATGCTGATGACGGCCTAGCGGCCATCATGACACTTTATTCTTCAGCATTTTTATTAATGACTTGCTGCTACACTGCTCAGCTGCAACATGCCAACTTTATGCAGATGATGCAGTTATTTACACAGCTGCCAAGACTCCAGCACAGGCTGCAGATGTACTGTCTACAAGTATGGTCGATGTCCAAGAGTGGCTCCTCCAGAACCACCTACTGCTGAACCTTCAGAAAACAGTTTCAATGTGCTTTTCAATCAAAAAATGTAACCTGCAACGTTTTAAAGTTAATATACATGATCAAGACATCAGTTTAGTTACAGAATTCAAATACCTTGGCATTGTTCTAGATCCTCAACTCAAATTTAATCTTCACATAAAGAAAATTTCAAAAACAGTAAAAAAAAATCTGAACTGCTTTAAATTAATTAGATATTACATACCTTACGAAGCAGCTGCACTGTATATGCACTCTATGATTTTTTCTCATATATCATACTGTTTAACAGTCTGGGCTCAAGAAGCCCCTTCCACAATAACACATATAGGTTCATTATGTCATCAAACTCTAAAAATCTTGGACAAAAAGCCCATTAGATGGCATCACCGTGATATTTTAAAAAAAATACAACCTATTGAGTTTTGAGAGTTTCATTGACCTCTGTTTTCTGAAATTAACTTTCAAATGTTTCCATAAATCAGCACCTGAGCCACTTGCTGGTTTCATCCAAAGACAGGACAGCAGCAGAGCCACCAGGAGTTCTGTTAACAATAACTGTAAAATATTCCACCGCAGAACCACATTTGGACAAACAGCTTTCTCTATAAAGGGCAGTCACATCTGGAACACAATGCCAAATGAAATTAAAATAATAACGGACTTTAAAACATTCACTAAAAAGGTTAAAAACTGGCTGAAAAATAAACAAGAATGTACCCATGTATGAAATGATTGTCTGCAGGGTGAGAGTGAATGAAGGGAAGGAATGAATGTGTTTGTTTATAGTGACTGATGAAGGGAGGGAGGCCTGAAATAGGCAAATGTGAGTCAGGTTTTTATATTGTGTATTTATAATATTTATAATATTTATAATTGTATATTTATAATGTATAATATTTATAATTGTGTATTTATAATATATTTACAATCTTTTTTGCATTGATGTATGTGGTTATTGTGTATTCTGTTTTCATTTTTTTTTTTTTATCTTTTCCTTTTTACTTGTCTCTCCTTTCTAAAGCCCATCCAGGGACAAGAGTTGCAAATTAGCTAATAGCTATACACTCTTTGTGCAACACATCAGATTGATTGTCATTGATTAATTGTCTATGTTTATTGCACTGTCCCTGTCAAATAAACAAAACGATAATCTAACATCATACTTTCCTGTTGCAAACTGCTATGTTAAAACTTGAGTGTAAAGGACAATATGCAGCTCTTTCAAAAACTGATGATGACTATGACCACAGAAAAAAGTGTGATGACTGTGATTGATCTCCTGTGTAATTGGAATATGATGCAAATGATGGGCATGTAGAAAATCGAGAGAAGTTACATGTTCCTGATGAATAAAGGCATCTCCAAATAGAATATAAAGGATGATAAAATGATAAACAGGAGGGAATTGTCAGAAAATTGAACATACATGTTATCATTTTATATTCATTTCATATAATATTCATCTATGCATATTATGTTGTTGTGAAATTACACATGCATATTATCATTATCATATGACTCAACCTCATTGTACAGTGTTTCATTTCTTCACTTGGGAAATGAGAAGACTTACTGAGTGTTCTTTATATGTAAGATTAAGATGTGCTTAGTTTGAGAAGTAAAACTGTCTCACCACATAAAACTGTGTACGTGATAAGGGGTCTGTGAATAAGGGGAAATTAATCTTGTTTTCTTATGAAATGCTGTGACTATGATTAACTTGGAGTTTAGACTTTATGTGAAGTACACCTGCAAGATCATACTGTTCTCCTTTCAGGCCGATGTTTGCATATTCCTGTCATGACTGTATATGGTACTCAGCAGATGTTCTCTTGTGATTGTGTGATTAACAATGTATAAAAACACTTGAACTCCATGATTTCTTTAGTGCTGGAACGCTGTTAAAGGTATGCACTCCTGCAGTAAATACTCATATGAGAACTAATATTCTGTGTCTTGAATCTTTATTGAGGTAACGAACTGACATACGATCACTCTGAGTTTCAGATTCATGACAGGCTGTATGGACTGACAATAGAGATGGCTTTTCTATGCCTTATTAGTGTACGATGATTAAAGTTTGGGTCATCAAACTTGGTACACCGAGTCACTCTGAGACCATAAGTTTGGGGTCAAAGGTCAAGGTTGACACTCCCTGTGATCTCTTACTATAGAACATGTAAAGCTCTCGGGTCACCAAACTTTCTACTCTGGTTCACCTTGGGATCCTGACCTACAACTATGGGTTGTATACTTCATTGTATATTCCTGGAGGATGAGCTTATCATAATTTGGTTCTGCCACAGTAATTATATTGAAAACTGCTTTCTGTCAGTAAGTATTGGAATCTTAAAAGAAAACGGAGGCGGGAGATACTGCACTTGCCTCAGAGTGCTCTTGTTAGATACTCGTGCTGGAGGCGCGCCATTGGGGACTCGTGGTTCTGCAAAGGACAGTGGTACCACACGGGTGAAGTAGCATTAGGAACTCCTGTCTACCACTGGCTGGGCAGGTTGGGCTTGCCAGACCACGGTCCACCAACTGAGCCGCTGCTTCTTCCGGTGTGTCGGATACACTGGTGTTCTCTGTCAGACCCTGGGTCCCCGCTGGCACTCCTACCAGTCTACTTGTGTGCCTCATGTTCTCCACCTATGCCACATTATCCTGTAGACCAGGGGTGTCCAATCATGTGCCATGGAGGGCCAAAACGCCGCAGGTTTTCTCTTCTACCCTGTTGTTTCAGCAGGTGTTTTCACTAATCAGCAATCAGTGGGAAGAAATTCAGTGGAATCTGCTGTTGAAGACACTGGTTGGAGGTAAAGCCTGCAGGGTCTTGGCCCTCCATGGCATACAATTGGGCACCGCTGCTTTAGACCTATGAAATAATGGCAAAGTAATGGTATAATTTTTTAAGCATTAAATCTTCAGCATTATCTTTTCTAGTCAAATTTGTTGCTTTTCACTTTGTTGTTTTGTTCACTGAGCATTTTGGCTACTGGTTGTGATGCCACATATTATCCAATCAGTATGGCGTCAATCCGAAATCCCTCCACACTCCCTGAAGTCAGGGCAGGAGACGGGGTGGTGGCTAAACTTTTACTGATAAAAAATTACATATTTTGACTGAACTCCATACTCAGGGATGCACACTCTCGTAGCCTCAGCAAAGGACTTATAAAACTTGAGGTCAGTCTGACAAACTGTTTGAGAGAGATGTGAGGAAGACACACACACACACACACACAGACACACAGATTCTTTGCATTTATAGATCGATAGATAGATTGATAGATCGATAGACTACTCACAAAAAGTCTGGGATATTTGGCTTTTGGGTGAAATTTATGGAAAATGTAAAAAGTTCACGCTACAGAGCTATTATATCATGGATGTAGGGCATTTTCAGTGCATCTTGAAAGTATTCACAGCATTTCCATTTTGCCACATTTTGCTATCTTACAACCTTATTCCAAAAGGGATTAAATTCATTTTTTCCCTCAAAATTGGACACACAATACCCCATAATGACAATGGGAAAAAAATTTTTTTTGAGATTTTTGAAAATTTATTAAAAAAACAACAACTAAGGATTCACATGTACATACTGTAAGTATTCACAGCCTTTGCTCAGTACTTTGTTGATGCAGCTTTGGCAGCAATTACAGCCTCAAGTCTTTTTGAATATGATGCCACAAGCTTGGCATACCTATCTTTGGGAAGTTTCAGGATCAGAATCAGAATCAGAATGAGATTTATTGCCATTGTTCATGTAGTACACAAACTAGGAATTTGTCTCGGTGCAATGCTGCAACATTAAACATGGAGTAGCACTAAAGATAAAAATAAAAAAACTATGCATGCAATAAAATGTAGAATATGAATTAGTAATACTAATCTATGCAATTTTAAATATATTTACAAGCAGCAGATATTGTGGAGTTCCGCATAGTGCAGTCGGTAGTGCAAAAGAAAACAGTGATAATTATCATGAGTCCGGTTGAGCTGCTGTACGTAGTGCACGAGAGTCTAATAAGTCACTTAGTGTTCAGCAGTCTGATGGTAGAGGGGAAGAAGCTGTTCATGTAGCGGGAGGTTTTAGTCTGAATGGACCGAAGTCTTCTGCCTGAGGGGAGGGGGGCAAACAGTGCGTGTCCAGGGTGTGAAGAGTCGGCTATGATCCAACCTGGGATGGACCGTTGGACCGGAGTGGTGGCTCAGTTGGTTGAGCATCCGCCCCACACCCGGGAGGCAGGGGTTCAAATCCCAGCCGGGTCATGCCGAAGACCATATAAAAGTGGAACTTCCTGCCATCCAGCTTGGTGCTCAGCAATAAATGGAATGGAGGAGGGAACTCTGTGGCGGCCCCTTGCATGGCAGCGGCCCTCTGATTCTGCACTTGTGGTGTGTGTGATTAACACAGTAGATAGGCAAAGCACAATCTCGTTCTGCTGTACATGATTGGTTGTGCGGTTGAATGACAATAAGGGTGATTTAATTTTAATTTAATTTTTAAAACCTGCACGCCTCCGGGTCCTGGAGATGTACAGGTCCTGGAGGGATGGGAGCTTGCAGCCGATCACCTTCTCAGCAGCGCGCACAACGCGCTGCAGTCTTAGTCTGTCCCTGGCGGTGGCTCCTGCGTACCACACGGTGATGGAGGTGGTGAGGATCAGAATCAGAAATCAGAATCAGAAAAAGATTTATTGCCAAGTACATTAACAGATCACTGATAACATACGAGAGAATTTGACTTGACACAGTAATGAACCTGCATTTCCGTGCCGCGGCGCATCTGCAACGCGCCTGTCAGCAGGAGGGTACAGGTCGAATAAAGATGATACAATAGGAAGGAGCAAAAAAATCATTGATTCAAAATACTGGTTACATACTTAATCAATATTAAGAGTTCAAGGGAAAAAAAAGCTCAATGCACATATATTCGCTACACACAGAATTCACAGGACACAAGAGAGCAGTGTTATCTTTATTCAGTTCATGGATCAATGTGTGTGCGGTGTTGAGCAGTGTTGATGATAATAAGAGAGACCCAAGGACCCTTGGCAGAAGATGTTTTGTCTGTCTGGCGCCAGTCTTATCTGGCGCTGCAGCTGGCTGTCCAAGGCCTTGTGCTCATGATTTTGAAAAAACACAGTCTGCAGACAGCCAGGAGGAATTTTCATGGGGAATAATAATGCCAAATAGGACTGATCACAGAGAAGACTTGTATTTCTTCTGTAGATTCAGTACATTAATCCTTCATTGCGCAGCTTTGAATTCATCGTGGAAAGACCTGAGCGAACCCATGATGTAATCCACCTTACGAGACAGTTCTCCAGTAGTCGCTATCAGGGTCTTCTCCAGTTTTTCAATTTGTTGGATGCACCTCGCCTGGCCAGCATTTTGATAGGTTGAATCCATCTTCAGCAATTTGCGGTAAACCAAGACAATTCCCGTCCCAATCAGAATTATCCCAATCACCAAGATTACGAAGATAAACAAATCTTCAATATCTTCGATAGAGAGATTAGAGAGACACAGCATTTTCCAATTACCTGTGTCACGTAAATAGCCCACTGGAGCCGTTCCAGCGGGGCAGACAGCTTCCCCCGGAGCACTTTTCCTTGTTGAAAAAATAGTGTCAATTGTGTTCAAAGCCCAGCTTATTAACTCCATAATTTCTTTTCGGCGGTCGCAGTTGGACGCAGACAGACAACAGCAAGCTGGGATCCAGTAGTTAGGAGGGGAGGAAAAAGTCAGAGCAGGAGAGAAGAAAAAAGCGTCTACTCTCTTGGGAGGGCGGAAGTGAAGTGGACTCGATGATGGCCGTGTAGTACTGCACCAACATCTTGGTGGGTAGCTTGAGCTTCCTAAGCTGCCTCAGGAAGAACACCCTCTGCTGGGCCTTTTTGATGAGGGAGCTGATGGTCAGCTCCCACTTGAAGTCCTGGGTGATGGTGGTGCCCAGGAAGCGGAAGGAATCCGCAGTGGTGATCGGAGAGTCTGTGAGGGTAAGGGGGGGCAGAGGGGCTGTGACTTTTCTGAAGTCCACAATCATCTCCACTGTCTTCAGAGCGTTCAGCTGCAGGTTGTTGTGGCTGCACCAGGACGCCAGCTGGGCCACCTCTCTCCTGTAGATGGACTCGTCGCCGTTGGAGATGAGCCCGATGAGGGTGGTGTCGTCCGCAAACTTGATCAGCTTGACAGACTGGTGGCTGGAGGTGCAGGAGTTGGTGTACAGGGAGAAGAGCAGGGGGGAAAGGTTCACCCATTCCTCTTTGCAGTACCTCTCAAGCAGGTTGGATGGGAAACGTCGGTGCACAGCCATTTTCAGATCTCTCCAGAGATGTTCCAATTGAATTCAAGTCTAGGCTCTGTCTGGGCCACTCAAGGACATTCACAGAGTTATCCTGAAGCCACTCCTTTGATATCTTGGCTGTGTGTTTCAGGTCATTGTCCTGCTGAAAGATGAACCGTCATCCCAGTCTGAGGTCAAGAGAGCTCAGGAGCAGGTTTTGATCCAGGATGTCTCTGTATATTGATGCATTCATCATTCCCTCTATCCTGACTAGTCTCCCAGTTCCTGCTGTTGAAAAACATCCCCACAGCATGATGCTGTCACCACCACTGGCCTGGTTATGAGCGGTGCCTGGTTTCCTCCAAACACGATGCCTGACATTCACACCAAAGAGTTCAATCTTTGTCTCATCAGACCAGAGAATTTTGTTTCTCATGGTTTTAGAGTCCTTCAGGTGCCTTTTGGCAAACACCAAAAGGCACCTGCCTTTTACTCAGGAGTGGCTTCCGTCTGGCCTCTCTACAATACAGGCCTGATTGGTGGATTGCTGCAGAGATGGTTGTCCTTCTGGAAGGTTCTTCTCTCTCCATAGAGGAACATTGGAGCTCTGACAGAGTGACCATCAGGTTCTTGGTCACCTTTTTAACTAAGGCCCCCCCCCCCCCGATCGCTCAGTTTAGACGGCCAGCCAGCTCTAGGAAGAATCCTGGTGGTTCTGAACTTCTTCCATTTATGGATAATGGAGGCCACTGTGGTCATTGGGACCTTCAAATAGCAGAATTTTTTCTGGACCCTTCCCCAGATTTGTGCCTTGAGACAATCCTGTTTTGGAGGTCTACAGAAAATTCCTTTGACTTCATGCTTGGTTTGTGCTCTGACATGCTCTGTCAACTGTGGGACCTTATATAGACAGGTGTGTGCCTTTCCAAATCATGTCCAGTCAACTGAATTTACCACAGGTGGACTCCAATTAAGCTGTAGAAACATATCAAGGATGATCAGTGGTAATGAGATACACCTGAGCTCAATTTTGAGCTTCATGGTAAAGGTTGTGAATATTTATGTACATGTGATTTCTTAGTTTATTTTAAATAAATTTTCAAAAATCTCAAAAAAAAATATATTTTTTTCACATTGTCATTATGGGGTATTGTGTGTAGAATTTTGAGGAATAATTCAATTTAATCCGTTTTGGAATAAGGCTGTGTAACATTACAAAATGTGGAAAAGTGAAGTGCTGTGAATGCTTTCTAGATGCAGCATAAGTAGAAGCATGCAGTGGTGATTTCCTCATCTCAAATAGTTTATTGAAACTGATAGAAAAATTCCATATTATCTACATTATTATTATTTTAATAATGTATTATTATATTTGAGAATATATTTATTCCATGTGGAATAAGTTCATATATTCTTGGCATGTTTCTGTGAGCAGTTTCAGAGAGCTCAGGCTGAAGATCAGTTCAAGATCAGTACATGTGTAAGGATTGATCTAAGACACTTTTTATAATCTCTTTGACATGTCCTGTTTTGGGTCACAGGAATGCACAGGAACTCCTCAGCTTATATAGATTAGTGTTTTATGGACATTCTGTTAGATTTACATTCTTGTCTCCAGAGTGTCTGTGACGTTTCCCCGGATAAGCTTTATCAGGACTGTCCCATTCTGTCCCTTCCCTTATCCTCATCCTCCCTCTCCTTTCTCATATATATATATATATATATATATATATATATATATATATATATATATATATACACTACCGTTCAAAAGTTTGGGGGTCACCCAGACAATTATTTTGTGTTTTCCATGAAAAGTCACACTTATTTACCACCATGAGTTGTAAAATGAATAGAAAATATAGTCAAGACATTGACAAGGTTAGAAATAATGATTTGTATTTGAAATAATAATTTTTTCCTTCAAACTTTGCTTTTGTCAAAGAATCCTCCATTTGCAGCAATTACAGCATTGCAGACCTAACATGATTGCACAAGGGTTTTCTAATCATCCATTAGCCTTCTGACGCAATGAGCAAACACATTGTACCATTAGAACACTGGACTGATAGTTGCTGGAAATGGGCCTCTATACACCTATGTAGATATTGCACCAAAAACCAGACATTTGCAGCTAGAATAGTCATTTACCACATTAGCAATGTATAGAATGTATTTCTGATTAGTTTAAAGTTATCTTCATTGAAAAAAGAGCTTTTCTTTCAAAAATAAGGAAATTTCTAAGTGACCCCAAACTTTTGAACGGTAGTGTATATATATATATCAGACCTAAAGAAATGAATCCTTTAGGGATTCTAGGTGTGTAATGCCATGCTTTGTAATCTCTCCCCCAAAGTGGCCATTGGGGTGACAACTTATATATCTTTGTAATAAATGTACATAAATCCAACTTTCCGCCTGAATTTTGACTTTTAATAATTTAACTTTTCTCGAAGGGTGGCCCTCAGGTCACTGAGGTTGTGGGGTGCAGGGTTACGAGCCTCTATACGGTGACTCAGCTGATCCCATAGGTTTTCTTTTGGATTCAGGTCTGGAGAAAGTGCAGGCCACTGCACTTGAGGTACCCCAGCCTCCAGCAGCCATTCCATAATGATGTGACCTCGATGAGCTGGAGCATTGTCGTCCCTGAAGATGAAATCTGGCCTGTGTTGTTCAGGCAGGGGCACAATGATTGGATTAATGATGTTATTCGGGTAGTATTTGCTTGTCACTGTACCATTCACAAGGTTATAGGGCAGTTCTGTATTGACTAGACACACCTGCCCAGACTGTAACATGGTGACAACAGTGGCAGATGCATAGTGCTCTCCTTGATGTTTCCAACATCGTTGGCAGACATCATTTCTGCTCACTGTGATTCAACTTTCATCAGAGAACAGCACTGAGGCCCAATGGTCCCTTGTCCAGTGTAAATGCTCCCTGGCCCATGCAAATGATGATGCCTGTGCCTGGTGGTGTGGTCAGGTGCCCTTGCAGGTCATCTAGCACGCAGACTACACTGATGTAGATGGTTTTGAATGGTTTGACATGACACTTGAGTGCCTCTCACCTCCCTTAAATTTGCTTGGAGTTGAATTGTATTCATCATCCGGATCCGCAGGGCACTATTCACAATGAAGTGGTCATCAACGTGGGATGTGGCCAAAGGGTATCCACTTCTATTCCTTTCTGTTACTCTTCCAGTCTCTCTGTATCTCTGTTGCAACCTGCTGATGACACTCTTTGACACTCTAAGTTCAGTGGCCACTTCCCTCTGAGAACATCCTGCTTGAAGCCTCACAATTGCGAGGTACTGTTGATCAAGTGTTAAGTGTCGTCTTGGTCTCATGATGTCAGAATGTGAACAGCATGATGAAGAAGACTGTTTAAATACCAATTCTAATTGAACCAGAAAATGTCTTGGTCGATTCATGGATCAAACACCTGTTGTGAATTTTGCCATTAAGCACCTTGTTAGAGAACAGTTACGGTATGCAAAAAGTACTGAAACACTGAGCAGTTGGACATGTGCAATCAAAAGGTTAGAGAAGTCCAAATTAAGTTCACCTGAAGAGGTTATAGTGCATTTTAGGTGCATCCTGAAATTTCACCCGAAAGTCAAATATCCCTAACATTTGGTGAGTGGTGTATGTACAATTACAGTCATTGAGAATGTAAACACAATAAGTTATTTAAAATATTTACTAAATTCATGACAAAAAAGAAAATTAATAAATTGTTGAGACAAATATTAGAAAATTCAATTCAACTTTATTTATATAGCTCCATTTCACAACAACAGTCATCTCATAGTACTTTAAACTGTAGGGGAAACCCTCACAATTGCATAAACACTCCAGCAGTCAGGCGATCCCCTATGAGCAAGTGCTTGGTGACGGTGGAGAGGAAAAACTCCCTTTTAACAAGAAGAAACCTCCAGCAGAACCAGGCTCAGGGAGGGGCAGTCATCTGCTGCGACTGGCTGGAGGGTGAGGGGATAGAGAAGATGAAAAGAACAGACATGTAGAGAGCAAACAGCACGATGGGGACTCAATCTATGGGAGAGAACAAACAGATGTTAATGATCACAAGAGAAATGTAGCTCATTTGCAATAATTAAAAATATTTTAAAAAATCAAAGGAAAGATGACGGTGTGGCAGATGGTGAAATAAGGCACGGCGAACTGGAGTTTAAAAGTGGGTTTTATTCATCTGCCATCACGGAACTCACTCCAGCGCTGTATAAGCATGCTGGAGTGAGCCCTCAGGCTCTCGTCAGCAGACAGGCAATGCGTGTAGTCAGATGAGCAGTAAGAGAGAGAGAGAAGCGATATTCAGTCACTTATATACCCAGCTAGACAATGCATGACTGGCACATTAGCATCACAGTAACTGCAGGAAGGCATGGGACATTTACATGAGAGTGACGCATATCAAAAGCAGGATTATTGGCAGGACAGAGAGGCTGCCTAATGATATCAGTCCATAGATCTCACTGTTATGCTAATTGCTCCAGCTAAGCACTCTGCTTGTCCGTGGCTGTGGGGGTCACCCACAACGGAAAATTATTGAAGCAAAAATACAAAGACAGAAGAAAAAAAAGATGCCAGTTTATGACACAAAAGTCACAAATTCAAGAAAATAATGTCAATCTATGAGCAATTTTTTTTCACGGTTTCAAATTTTATATTAAAAGTCTATAATTTAAAAAAGAATAAAAAAAACATAAGTAAAAGTAGATAATTTATGAGAACTCTCCACATTCACAGAAATTTTTTTTCCACATTTTCAATTAAAAAAAATCTCTAATTTATTTGGTTGAGTCACCTGAAACTGTACACAAGTAAACGTAGGTTATCATTATATAGTAGTGCATGCCCATAGAAAGCAAGTGTTCTTGTCTGAAAACAGGTAGCCCAGTTAGGCTTTCCAGGCCCAAATATAGGCTGTGTTTGAAAGTGGAATACAAAGAGGTGGAGGCTATATGTAGGCACTCACATGTTAGACTTTGACAAATACAAAAGGGACTGAACGGCATTATTGAAAAGGAATGGGACATCCAATATTAGCGACTGTTTCGGAACCCTTGTTTATATTTTATCAGATCACTTATTTCTGTGATCTTTTATGACTTATATTCATCAGTGTTGCATCTTGCACTTGGGGAATGGGAGTTGTTCATTCATCATTATAATTGTTTTAGTTTACACTAGTGCATACCCATGCATGCCCGTAGAAACCCGTGCATGCCCATAGAGGGGATGCATTGGAACAGAATTCTTGCCAGTTACAGGACAGTTGGTATAGCAACACAGCACTAAGTGGCAATCACATGTGACGGCTTTTGTATGCAGCAAAACATAAAAATCACACAAAATATGCCCTGCCATCTGGGGCTGTTTGCCCCTGCTTGTTTCTTCTTCTCCTGCCTGTCACTGTTCTGTGTTATGTTGCTTACCTGTGTCTATATATGTCTTGTAGGGAGTCATGTGCTCTGTCTATGTGCCGTCATATAGACACCATCTGTTGGGTCTTCTTCTTCGTTCAGACCACTGAAGGGTCTCCTCCTGTCTCAGACGGCTGTGTTGTTCACAGTCATGCCTGCGGCGTACTGGTGGAACTTGAGGTGTTTCATGTTAACGGCATCCCTTCTGACGTGCAGCAGTTCTTCTCATTCTATTGCTCTCCATCTGGTGGGGCTTCTTCGTTCAGACCACTGATTGAGGGATAGGTATGTCATAATTCCAGTTCATGGGCATGATCCTGAAAAAGTGGCTTTCAACCCTGTTCAGGAAGGCCCGTGCATGCCTGTAGAAACCAAAAAACTGGAGTATCCAGAGAAAATCAGCGCTTTGCTTGGCATTTTACACATTTGTAGTGTAGACTGGCATTCGTCAAGGTTACACATTTGCCGTCATGTAGGCATGGCGAGTCGTCCTATGATGCCTGAGTTCATAGGACGCGCTATGATGATGAGGCAGAGATCATTGGCCACGTCCTATGATGTCCTAGAAATGTGCTTTAAAGTCTCTCATACCCTATGCTGGAGAAGAGTGTCCTCCTGTCTCAAGACGGGTGCGATGTACAGGTACATCTCAAAAAATTAGAATATCATGAAAAAGTTTAATATTTTTTGTCACTCATTTCAGATAGTGAAACCCATATATTATATAGATTCATTACACAGAGAGTGATTTATTTCAAGAGTTTATTTAATTTTGATGATTATGGCTTAATGCCCATGAAAACCCCAAATTCAGTTTCTCAAAAAATTAGAATATTACATAAAATTAATTAAAAAAAAAGTTTTTAAATAGAAATGTTGGCCGACTGAAAAGTATGTCCGTGTACACACTCACTGCTTGGTCTGGGCAAATTTTGGATTAATTACCGGATCAATGTGGCGTGGCATGGAGGTGATCAGCCTGTGGCACTGCTGAGGTGTTCTGAAGGTCCAGGTTACTTCATGCTCACAGGATGAGCATGAAGTAATAATTCCATGGATTCCATGGTCGATAATTCCATGGATTCACTGGATGCTAATGTCAAGGATGTTGTAAATCTTGTCATCATTTTGGGTAAATATCATATTCACTGCTGAACAAGGAAGAACACCAGCCCCTCCTTCAATTTATTTATGCTTGATTTTGTGAAATACTTCAGTTCACTACAAAAAAAATCAAAAATTTGAACAAAAATGCCAGACGTTTTCTTTGTATTTCAAAGTTCTTCTATTTTTAAACTGTCTCTTGCCTTGTAGCGTTTTGTGCTCTTATGTTCAGTCAGATTTGTTATTAACTTTATTTTTCTTTGTGTTCATTCCACCATGGCTCCTACAATATTTCTGCTGCACTTTTTTCTCTCTTTCCCAGTCTTGTTTAGGACATTTTTCTGTGTTAAAAAAGCAATCCTTTTATGTCCGCATTCTCAGAGAAGCTCCTTGTATAAGTCCTCCCGCGCTCTTTAGACTGTTGCTGGATAATTAAATCTGGACGATCAGGGAAACAAATTCTTCCTGAGCGGCTATGCTATGCTAGGCTAGTTCAGCTAGCTGCTGTTAGCACGGTTCACCATCATTTTAAATCATTTAAAGCAGAACCAGAACCTTCTCCGGGTCACATTAGTGTCGTCTCACAAACATTCCTCACATCTGATGGTGACACACAAAAGTCTTTTCAACTGTTTTACTCACCAAATCTCGAATCTCCACGTAACAACACTGTCTAGAGGAAAAACAGTATCGGTTACAACGCACAAGCACTTCGACTTCATGGTCTGACGCTCAATCTATACGCATTATGGCAATTTTAAAAAATAATAGTTCAAACTTTGTAGTGTAGGTAGATTTGGTTGAAGGTGGTAGGCAGGATTTTGTAGATTTGGTTTAAAATGTCATCTTTCACTTTTTACCATTTGATGCAAGACTCCTTCAGAAAGGAGAGATCAGGTCTGGTGTTGGACGCTCTGAGCGGAACATCAGGCGTCCAGGAAATTTACCCTGAAAGCTCAGTTTTAGTTCATATACTCCTAAAGAAGTCGCTGCTATAGTTATGGATTTTTCATTGACAAATTTATTTATTTTACAAATTAATAGATATGGTTTTGAATAACCTTCAGATTTTCATGTCTTATTTTCAAACTTTTCTTTTTCTGATTTATCAAAATTATCATATTTTGAAAAGTGATCATGTCTAACTTAGTTTCATCTCTATTCGACTTGCACTTGTATTTTGTTTTACATTTTTGTTTATTATTATTATTATTATTATTGCACAGTAGGTTGCTCAAAAAGGACTTTGCCAAGATGGTTCAGAATTTCTCTGTAGTTCTACAATTGTAAAGAATGGGCAGAATCTCATCAAAACAAGCATCAGTATTTCCAGTGACAAAAGGAGTAATTGTATGGAACATCATGTGGTTTAGTAGACTTTTGATGTCTTTTGCTCCAACAGACAAGCGCCTCTTCTCCACAGGCCCAAGCAGGAGGTTTCTGGGCCTTGTTGTGCTGTCTGAGGAGGAGAAGAGAGCTGTCCTGGTCCAGTGTCACAATGATCCTGGTACAGGAAATCCCACTGGCATTAGAACCACAACTGACAGGGTGACTGCGGGGTACTACTGGCCAACACAAGTTCAAGATGTCAAGGAATGGGCCAGTAACATCCCTGACACTTCTTTGTTTGAAAGGCCATTCTCATGACAAATGGCTCATCACTACATTGTGACAGTTTACACTGTGGATGTTGTTGATGCCTTCTTGTCTAGAAGTTATTTGTTATTGTCCAATCCAAATATAAAACTGAGATTTACCTCTCCAAGAAATGACATTGGTTCCTCTAATGTGACATTTTCTGCTAACTTATTTTTTAGGTCAGATGTTGTCATCGCTGTCAACTGAATGATCTCATCAAAACTGTCCCCCGTTTTACATTCCATTAAGGTAACACTATGACCTTTTTTGCCATAGTGAGCAGGAATGCGTCAACATGCTAATTATAATATTTTCAATAGGTAAAAGAAGCCTGGGAGGTTCTTGGACTTGATTTAATTGGACCACTGCCTGAAATGGCACGCCACAATAAATATGTCCTGACTATGACTGACCTCTACACCAAATGGGGGATTGCAGAGCCTCTGCAATCACCAACTGCAAGTGAGGTCTCAGCATCTGTAACAAGGAAGCTGGATACATTTGGGATGGTCAGGAAAATCATTACCGACCAGGGAAGGAAATTTGTCAATGAGGTGATGTTTTTAAAACTTGGACCTGATTACAGAATTTTCACTTTATTCAACTCTGTGCTTTATATTTCAAAGCTCTGACCACTTCAAAATGTTGGAAATAATGTGACTCCTCCTTCTGCAGCTCAATGACAGTATTTTCAGGCTGCTGAAAATCAAGCCCGCTGTATCCAGCGCCTACCATCCTCAGACCAACAGCCAGGTAATACTTGGCATGTTTCATCACTCAGCTCTGTTGTTGTGGGATCACACATGCATTTTGATTGACTTAATAAATTAATTTAAATTTATAGGCTGAAAGGACCAATCAAAACATCAAGCGTGCACGCCGAAGATATGTCAATGAAAATCATGCTGACTGCGACCTTCACCTACTTGCTGTGGTGTTTGGAATCAATACTGCAAAGCAGCTCAGTGACTTTATAAGTTAGATTTTCTACAGTAAACCAACTATATATGTTCAAATATCATTTACATTATTAAAAATTAGATGTTTTCTATCAGTGTAAATACTTTCTCAGATTATTTATGGGAGCTTCTTTTTGATTAGAGTTGGACCAGGCATAGTCCATATTTCCTGCTCTTCCACCGGCACCCTCACTTGCCTGAAGTTCTGAATGCTGCCCCATGGCCGATGATGACTTTGAAGGGGCTGATCCAGAAGAGGATGTAGACACCAAAATAACAGAGCTTAAACATCTAAATGAAACACTTTGTTGTAAAGGGAAGACACCTGAAAATTCAGTTTCCTGATTCCTGAATGTAAATTATTGGGTCTTTTTTGTTTTACAGGTTCTGTGCAGCATAGAGAAGACACAGACCAGACAGCAGAAGACCTTTGGAGATTGAAAGTGAAAGTTTGTGAGAGTATCGTCTGTGCATGAGGGTGATGATGTTTTGGTTTCACGGGATCCCAAAAAGCGGCGGACATTAGCTACTCTATCACGCCAGCACCGAGGTCCATTTACAGTGACAAACATCAGTGCCAAAGGGGTGGCCACACTGAGGAAGGGTTCCACATTCCAAAAAGTTCATGTATCAAGACTACAGACCTACCACAGACTGAAGAGTAAGGCAGTTCAACATGCTGTCTCCATGCAGATCTTGTGATTTAAACCGGGGGGCCAAAATTAATCCATAGAATTATAACTAGAATCCTATTTGTGTATTTTCAGATGCACCAACCAACAAGACATTTCTTGGAGACCACCAGTATCCCACTCTTGAGTGGAAGATGGACCATCCAGATGCTGTCTCAGGCCCACAGTGGCAGAAAGAACTGGGTCCTCTGCAGAATGAGCTGGTCAGCATCATTAGCATCCAGTAACATCTGTCATGGTTGCTGTTAAATATCCAGCTGACATTTCTCCCTTAGTTCCCATAATAGCGGTGTTCACACTGTTTTGTTTTCAAAGAAAGATGATTTTCTTTTCATTTCTAGCTGGCATACGTCCTGGACAAAAGTCGTCCCCCAACAGAACTTATTGTGAAGGATGGACAAACATGCCTGACACGTGAGGACTTCTGGAGCCTGGCTTTAAGTCAGTGCACGGAGTCCAATGTGAGTGCACTAAATAAAAGAAGTTGTGTCTCGCTTCACTATAAAAAGCAAAATCCTTAATAGTCTTTATTGTCTGCTTTCAACAATTCCTTCCAGGCTGGAAATGCTCGTTTGTGAATTGTGGAAGAGGCAGCACAAAGACGTGTCATTTGTCACCATATATATAATTGTTTGATGTAATGCATTACATAAAATCACAGTGATGATATAGAGTGAAGTACGTGGCGGTAATGCACCTGTGAGCTGGTTGCCAACCGCCAATCAAATCTAAAAGAAGAAGAAGAAAATCTTAAACAAAAAAGCAGCAAAAACTTTACGTATTGTTAAAAAAAAATTGAAAAAAATGAATGGACTTTTCTACTAAAATTGTCAATTTCAATTGTGATATCCCTTGTACACTGTGAATTTCTATGAAAACCCAAATATATTGGATGTTTTTGTTTGTTTTTTGTGTTTGTTTTTTCTTTTTTCCCTTATTCTCCCTCGTGTTTCAGAACGAGGGAAGGAAAAGTTGTTTGTGGCGGCGCCTTGCATGGCAGCGGCTCCTCTGATTCTAGCTGTGATTAACATTGGAGACCAGAGAAACGTCATTTTGTTCTGCTGTACATGATTGGCTGTTATGTCTGTCAGTAAGCAGTGGACAGGAGTCTTCTTCATGCAGCCAACAACTCAACTTTATTACTGAACTTGAGGTTTATCTACAGAGTGGGCCGTGCCCGCCTGACGTCACCCTGTAGGTGGGCACGGCTTCACATACACTGTGGAGCATGTGAAATGACGAGGCTGAGTTTATTTCACAAGTCAGGTTTATTCACATTCTCCAACATCAGCAGAACAGAAAGAGAGTGAAACTCCAGACATTCATCCCTTTTATACCCCAGGACATCAAAGCACACAGTAACATTGTATTTTAATCCCAAGTACAATGCATCCCTTTCAGATCTTATCACCTCCACCCAAAGTCACTGGGAGTCAGGAAATCCCCCCAAGGCCACCTCTTTGTCATGGGTGGCTCTCGCGAGCCACCATAAGACACCACACAGTCACCAGTGAGTTCAGTGAGTTTTATTTACGGTGAGAAAAGTGACAACACAAGCTGCGGAGACAATGACTCTTGAGTCTACTCACAACAGGAGGCATAGGCTAAACAGCTCTACAGGTCCATAGCAGAAGACAGTCATACACTAGGCAGGCAAGGTTGGTGAAAATAATAATTACACCAGCTGCTAAGGCAGAGACACACAGAGATTGATACACACCGGGAGGGGTAAGGCTGTACAGCCCACTTACTAGTCCAGGGGCTCGACGGTCTAACCAAGCAGACGTGGTAGGAATAAATCCTAAGCATCTGTAGCGTGACTGAGAGTTAACAGACACTGCTGCAAGGATGTGAATGCTAGCGAGGGTAGAAATAGTCCTGACACTAATGACCACAAATGCAGCACAGCTGTTCAGAGTTTGACAGCTGAGCGGAAGCCTCCCCGAGCACTATCACAATAAGAGCTCGGAGAGCTAGAATCATAACACCGCTGTCAAACCCTGACAAGATTAACCCGAGCACCAAGGCATAGTGCTCGGGTCATGACACTCTTTGCATACCAAAGACCATATTTCACATCTTCCTGTTATCTCCCAGGAGGCTCAGTCCTTTGTTCATCTGAGACGTGAAGCACAGAGTAAACATACAGTGGTATACATATGAAGCATCAGGTGATATACATTTGTGCATATGAAACCCACATATGTGTCCCACATGACCCCCCCCCCCCCCAAACGTCTAAGATGGAACAACGTAATAAGAGTCTGCACGTCATGATAAAATCATTACACATCAATCCACATGCTGCTTGGGTCTCAGTCTCCTCCCGTATCTGCTGTAAGCGGGCTTTACTACTTCCGCGGCGCCATCCCGTTGGGGAGCTGCTGTCTGAGGATGAGAACTGTTAGTCAAGCCCTGTGGGTGTTCAAGGAAATGTTCCCTAGGGGGTCTGCCGCGCCGAGGAGCCCTGGCCAAGAACACATCCTCATCAGCCAACACAAAGGCGGGTTTGAGCCTGTTTATGCCAATCTTTTCTTTCCTGCCCCCCAAATCTAGCAAAAAATGCTTATCCCCTGTTTCCAGCACTCTAAATGGTCCATCATAAGGTGGTCGCAACGGTGGGCGATGGGCATCGTGTCTGACAAAAACAAACTCTGCATTTTTTAAGGCCTTAGGCACAAAAACGCGCGGAAAAGTGTGGTGAACGAGGCCAGGCAGCGTGCCCGATTCCGTGCCACTCTGCAACCGCTGAACCGGGGAACATTCTGGCGCAGGATTATCCGGGAGAAACTCCCCAGGCAGCTGAAGTGGCTGCGCAAAAACTAGCTCAGCCGGGGAGGCTTCTAAATCCTGTTTAGGTGCAAAACGCAACCCCAATAAAACCCACGGTAGCCTGTCCACCCAATTTGCATCTGTAAGCAACGCTCTGAGAGCCGCCTTCAATGACCTATGAAAACGTTCGCATAACCCGTTAGCTTGCGGATTGTACGTGGTTGTGCGGTGAATCGTCACACCCAGGCTGCGGGTCATCGCTGACCAAAGTTCGGAAACAAATTGAGGGCCTCTGTCGGACGTAATGTCCGACGGGACTCCAAAGCGCGCTACCCATGCTGTTAAAAACGCGCGCGCCACCTCCTCGGCTGTGGTTGACGCCAGTGGGACCACTTCCAGCCAGCAGGTGGTGCGGTCCACCATTGTCAGAAGGTGTGTGCACCCCTGTGACGTCGGAAGGGGGCCTACGAGGTCCACGTGAACATGATCGAACCTCTTAGCCGAAATGTGAAACAGCTCCAAAGGAGCTCTTGTGTGTCTGTGTACCTTGGCTCGCTGACAGGCCGTGCAGGCTGCCGCCCACTCCCTAACTTGTTTGCGCAGGCTCGGCCATACAAATTTCTCTCCTACCATTTTGACCGACGCGCGCACTCTCGGGTGCGCCAGAGAATGAATTGAGTCAAAAACGCGGCGGCGCCACGGACGCGGTCGCCCAGTGGAGACATCGCAGATTGGGGGGGGGGGGGCATACCGTCTTGCAGCGCCCTGTTCTCCGGCCTTAACCCTGTTGGTCCAGACTGGAGCGCGCGCACGTCTGCGTCGCTAAATTGATCCGCGGCCATGGCTGCATAATCTATCCGTACGCGGACTGGGGCCGTGCGCACTTCCGCGTCGCTAACCTGATCCGCGGCCGTGGCTGCAAAATCTACCCCTACATGGACTGGAGGCGCCGCGGCGCGGGAGAGGCAGTCTACCACTACATTAAGTTTACCCACCACGTGCTGGATATCAGTAGTAAACTCTGAGATCGCGGCCAGCTGTCTCTGCTGCCGGCCTGACCATGGTTCTGAAACCTTGGCCATCATGAAAGTCAGCAGCTTGTGGTCAGTGAACGCGGTGAAACGGCGTCCCTCCAACCAGAACTGGAAGTGGCGAATGGCCAAGTGGAGAGCTAACAACTCCCTGTCGAATGCACTGTATTTTCGTTCACTATTGCACAAGGTCCTGCTGAAAAGGCAAGCGGTTGCCAAACCCCGGCCACATGCTGCTCCACGACCGCCCCTATGGCCACATCTGATGCGTCAGTAGTGAGCGCTATGAGGGCCGTTGGGTCTGAATGTGCTAAGAACGCAGCGTTTGCCAGGGCTGTTTTGACTTCCGAGAATGCTCGCTCTCGCTCAGGAGACCATTCGATTTTATTTGTGGGTTTTTGTTTTTTTAGTGCAGCATACAATGGTTGCATGAGCTGCGCTGCGCGGGGGAGGAAACGGTTATAAAAATTCACCATTCCCAAAAACTCCTATAATGTTTTGACCGTTTGTGGCTGGGGAAAATTTGTTACTGCGCGCACTTTGTCAGGCAGAGGAATCGCTCCTTCTGGAGAGGCGCGATGCCCCAAAAAATCAATCTGCGTCACCCCGAACTGACACTTTGCTGGGTTGATTATTAACCCATGCTCTCCCAACCTCCGGAAAACTGCGGTGAGGTGGTTTTCGTGTTCGTCTTCGGACGCGCTGGCTACCAATATGTTATCCAGGTAGACGAACACGAAGGGGAGATCGCGCAACACCGCGTCCATCATGCATTGGAACGTCTGCGCCGCGCCTTTAAGCCCAAACAGCATGCGCAAAAACTCGAATAGACCGAACGGAGTTATTACTGCTGTTTTGGGTATGTCCTCAGCGCGTACTGGGACCTGGTGGTACCCGCGAACCAAGTCTATCTTAGAAAAAACGCGCGCCCCCGCCAAATGAACTGAAAAATCTTGGAAATGTGGGATTGGGTAGCAGTCGTGCGCTGTAGCGTTGTTCAACCTGTGGAAATCTCCGCAAGGTCACCATGAGCCATCAGCTTTCGGGACCATGTGAAGCGGTGAAGCCCATGTGCTTTTCGAACGCCTGATGATGCCCAACTTTTCCAGGTTGGCGAACTCCTCGCGGTCAGTTTAGCTGAATTCAAGTGCCGAGCTTTTGCAAAAATGAGCGGTCCGGTGGTAGTAATAAGATGTTCCACCCCGTGTTTAGCCACAGCCGCTGAAAATGTTGGGACCATGAGTGCTGGGAACTGAGTGAGCAGTGTGTGGAACTTACCGCTTGGGGCTGCGACGTTGGCTTGTGCTGTTGGTGGGGCCACTCGAGCTGTACAGGGGATAGAATAAAAAGAGAGTGCATTAACCAGGCGCCTGTTAGCAAGATCAACCAAAGGTCTTAATTTCCGAGCCATTCGCTGCTGTCACCCGGGGACCTTTGGAACCTGTTAGCCTGTCTGCGTAGGAAGGTGTGATGAAACTCAGCTGCGAGCCTATGTCCACGAGGAAATGCCCCCCCGAGTGGGCGTCCAACAAATAAAGCAGCTTGTTCTCCTCCCCGAGGGCCGCAGCTGCTACCGACCCCCGGACTTGGCGTTTCCCGGACGTCCGAACTGGCACGGTGGTACACATTTGCATGCCCTCTCTGTGAAGCGGCGATGGTAGAAAAAAAGGACGTCGTCTGATCCGTGTTTCTTGGCCCTTGCCGCCGCCGTTGTCGGTGAGTCTGGTACTGCTGTCTCCGGCTCCCTGCCATCTCTGGACGCCGCGCCAAGCTCCACTGCCGCAGCCGTGGCCGCGCGCCGTTTGGTGGCGTTGACAAGTCGTTGCGCCTCCTGGCCCAGCGCGTGGTAGTCCCGTTGGGCTAACAGTGGCGAACTGGCCAGGGTCGCTCTCACCGCTGACGGTAGGGTCCTGAGGAAGAGGTGGGTGAAGATGAAGTGATCATCGTCAGAGTCTTTCAACCTCAACAGCTTCTCCATCAGGTCCGCGGGCCTGTCGCTTTCAAATTCAGTCAGTGCCAGGAGCCCCTCTGCTTGCTCCTCCACCGAGGGGGTGAAGCGCCGGACGAGTGCAGCCTTCAACGCGCTGTACTTGTCAGTGTCCGGCGGCTGGTTGATCAGGCTCTCCACATGCTGGGCTGTGTGGTTGTCCAGTTTTGCAACCACATGGTAGAACTTTGTGGCGTCTACCAAAATCCCCCGGAGGATGAACTGCGCCTAAACCGCATTAAACCAGGAGCATGGATTGTTCTGCCAGAAGTCCGGTAGCTGGACTGTGGCTGCATTCGCTTGGCTGGCTCCTGTCGCGTCTGGCTCGGGGGAATTTCTTTCAATCATGATACGTCTTAGGGTCACCAGTGTGGAGCATGTGAAATGACGAGGCTGAGTTTATCTCACAAGTCAGGATTATTCACATTCTGCAACATCAGCAGAACAGAAAGAGAGTGAAACTCCAGACATTCGTCCCTTTTATACCCCAGGACATCAAAGCACACAGTAACATTGTATTTTAATCCCAAGTACAATGCATCCCTTTCAGATCTTATCACCTCCACCCAAGGTCACTGGGAGTCAGGAAATCTCCCCAAGGCCATCTCTTTGCATACCAAAGACCACATTTCACATCTTCCTGTTATTTCCCAGGAGGCTCAGTCCTTTGTTTATCTGAGATGTGAAGCACAGAGTAAACATACAGTGGTATACATATGAAGCATCAGGTGATATACATTTGTGCATATGAAACCCACATATGTGTCCCACAACACACACATTCTCACACACAACAGCTGGATGGACTGAATGACAATAAAGTTGCTTCTTCTTCTTTTTCTCTGTTCTTGTTTTTTTTTTTTCAAATTCAAATTCAAACGTTTATTTCGAACTCAAGGTTCATAGTATATACAAAACATGTAAAAATAAAAGTGTATAAAACGTGTAAAAATAAAAGTGTATAAAATTCAGCAATCACACAGCGCTCATAAAACAACAATAAAATACAATAATGAACTCAGTATAAAATAGAACGCCACCACTTCCAAATGCTGGAGTGAAGTGTGAGTGACTAATTAACAATTGCGGATATAAAATGGTTGTTACATGCCAGCAACCGTCTCATAAAACTATAAACATTCTTTCGTAACAACTCGCCAAAACACGGAATATTCAAGGACACAAACATCTCGCTTGCACTCGACCTACGAGGTGTAGCTAACAACCTTCTTAGGGAATTATTATATGCAATGCGGATTTTGTTCCTAACAGCAACATTGCTATTAAACCATAAAGGCGAGCAGTACATTGAGGTACAGAAAATCTTGAACAACATACATTTAACATCAGGAGAACACCTATGGAAATTCCGCAACAGTAAATTTGTTTGAGCATAGAGTTTCCTGAGTTGCCTATTACAATCAACATTGGTCTTATCACATTCAATCCACACACCTAGGTATTTGGCTTTTTCAACAAAGATCAAACTATTACCACAAAGTGGCATAACAGGATCCGAAGTTTTGACACCCTTCAGTTTGAATGTCATACACATAGATTTAGTACAGTTGAACAAGATGTCATTTTTTTCACCAAATTTCTCACATACCGAGAGGAGATGTTGCATAGCTGCAGTGGACAAACTTAACAAAGATCATCAGCATCGAAAATGTGATTTAACAGTGTACCATCAATGGAGCCACCAACATTAGTATTGTTCAGCAGTACACTGAGATCATCAACATAGACATTAAACAACAAGGGTGAAAGTATACCATCTTGTTTAACACCATTGGTCACACAAAATTTAGATGAGGTAACATTGCCCCACCTAACAACCATACTAACTAACTAACTAACTAATCTGCACTTATATAGCGCTTTTCTAGTCACAAAGACCACTCAAAGCGCTTTTTCATTAACACTAACCCTCTATTCTAAGGGCCTATAGGAAACAGATATCTAGGGACAATTTAGAACAGCCAATTAACCTAACATGCATGTTTTTGGCATGTGGGAGGAAACCGGAGAAATCCCGGAGTAAACCCACGCAACACGGGGAGAACATGCAAACTCCACACAGATCACTGTTGGTCGGGGGCTGGGATCGAACCCACGATCCCACGATCCCCACAATCCCCCGGCCAAGGGTAAACTGTGCTGCCGCAGTGCTAACCACTGCGCCACCGTGCAGCCCAGAGACTGCCTTCTGTACCAGTATAACAGGATGCTAACAATATAAATAGGAATACCTCGATTGATCAATTTTCTAAATAAACACCAGTGGTTAATCCTATCAAAAGCTTTCTAGCATCTAAAAACGTAACATAAACACTAGTGGATTGACTTCTGAAGTAGTCAACAAATTCATGGAGTAGATAAACAGCCTTATCAGTTGAATGAGCTGACTTGAAACCAAACTGATTATCATTTGTCCACAGATAATCCTCAATTCTGTTCAGAATTAAACCCTCTAACAATTTAGATATAACATTTGCAACAGCTATAGGTCTGTAATTGTTCATATCAGACAGACTGGCACACTTGTTTTTCACCAAGGGAATAATAACAGAATCCATCAACATATCTGGCATGTAACCATGAACAAACATACAGTTAAAACACAATGACAACAGAATACACAAATTGAAATCAGCATTGATAAGGCATTCACTAGAGAGACAATCAGGGCCAGCTGATTTGCTTTTCTTGAGAACTTTGATCAGTGACTTCAACAGGAGTAACAACAGAAATATCAGAGGTATCAAACATGTCATTATACAGGTGAACATCACGCATAACAGAATCCTTCATAGAAACATTCTTGACTGAGTTGAAAATAGCTTCATATTGACATTTCCACTTTTCAGCAATATTAACATCACCAGTCACACCATCAATAGTGTTTGATCTAGCAGACTGGGAAGAACTCATACGCTTCATTTGTTTCCAGAATTCTACCATGTTCAGTTCACTCATATGACTAGCTAACTGGTCACATTTGATACTTTCTTCATTGCGCCGACATGCACGCAGAGCATATTTGAACCTAGCCCTACAACTTTTCATGTTATCAAATACTCGATTGTAACGTGGTTTGCTATTACTCCTCCACCACAAGAAAGCATCCCGAGCAGCTGTATGAGCCTCGCTAACAACATCATTCCAGCCTGGGACGTTATATTGGGTGGATACATTGTGACTAGGAATGCATTCACTCACACAAAAATTTAAAACATCAACAATATCACTATAAAACCTATCGATATCATCCTTGTGTGCCTCACAATTACGGTCCTGACACCTAATGGCGTCCGTAGGAACACGGATATTAGAGTTTCCTACGAGTAAGTTCCTTATACCTGGACAAGTCTGACGCTGTGGCATCATGCCATTTGTATGTCCTACTACCTGCTGTGGCCGAGGAAGCTCCCCAGGAGCCACTTACAACACTTGATACCTCAATATCCACAAATAAAGGTAAATGATCGGAACTCACATAACCATACAGAACTCTGATATTGGACACATTATCATGACCTGAGGATGTAGTCACACAGTGATCAAGCCATGATGTAGAGCCATGGGCCATGCTAACATGAGTAAAAGTATCACCTGGTAAAATAATCCTGTCCGAGATATGTAAAGAGTATCTCTCACAAAAAGACAACAGTTCATTTCAACAGTTCATTTCCAAAACAACTTGAACATGATATATTAGCATTGAAGTCACCAAGTATATACACATATGGAGTTGGAAAATCCTCAGTGATTTGTTTAACAAGACTTGTGCAATGCAAATATTCATCCAAGTTTTCAACACTATCACAGGGGAAATATACACACAATATAAGACAGTGAAAGTCACCCAGGTTGACTTCAATACCTGTAACTCTTTCACACTCATAAGTTTTCACAACACAACGGTCAGCAAGTGACTTCCGCCATAGGATACCAACGCCGCCATAGGGACGACCTAAGATAACACGTTCTTCTGTATCCATAAAAGAAACACCTTGACCTATAAAATCACCATGTATTCTGCTCAAAATAGACAATTCAAGTTTAAACAACCAGTGTTCCTGCAAAAACACAATGTCATGGTTATCACATAAACTGGAGATCTCATTAGTTGAAGTTTTTACATTCTGACAGTTGAATGAACATATTCTTAGGTTGGTCCTACTACTGAATGGATATGTTGACAAATAATAATGACAATCACAAATAGTTCATTTCTTCTCAAAAAACTGTCTATAGTATAAACCTGATGGCCACACATTTTTTCCAAGCAACTTCTTGCTACAACTGGCAGGACATGTGATTTTGAATGAGGCATAACCATCATGCTTGGTTTCTAATTGCTCAATCTTGAGATTGTCATTGATTTTAAAAAGAGTTTTGAGATAGGGTCTGGTGGTGGGGTTGAGCCGACTGATGAAGACTTGGTGCTTCTGATGACCTTGACCTTGACCATGATGACCGCCAGACATCCTACCAGTCTTCGGTACAACGCGTAGCTGTGAGTGGGGGGCGGGGGGCGCCTTGTTAACAGCCCGTAGCTGGTTTGCGGTCTGCTTGGCAGTCGATTGGTTGGCAGTCGATTGGAGTGCACTGACGTAGGACCTCTTCTCCTTCTTCGACTCTCGACTTCCTCAAACTCGCGTTCTTCGGCAACTTCAGCGGCGGGGGCATCTCCGACAGGGCAGCCGGAGATTTTATTTTTGAATATAAATAAAGCTGAGTTATTAAAAAAAGCTAACCGCGGCAACATCCGGTCACGTGATCGTGTGGAGAGCGTGAAAAGATGAAGCTGAGTTTATTTCTCAATTCAAGTTTATTCACATTCACGTATCTCTAACATCCTCTCAAACAGAAAAGAGGCCCATCCTCCCACATCTGTCCTCTTTATACCTGGGACATCAAAGTACAGAGTCACATTGTCCTTAAATCCCAAGACACAATACATCATCCTCCACGTCTTCTCCCCTCCACCTAAAACCACTGGTGGTCAGGAAATCTCTCAAGGCCATCACTAAAGATCACATTTCGCACCCTCCTGTTATCCCCAGGAGACCCAGACCTATTGTTCATTCTGAGACGTGCAGCAAGAGTAATATACATATGTGTGCCACATGACCCCCCCCCCCCAAACGTCTAAGATGAAACAATACAACACAGTCTACATATCATGATAAAATCACAAACATCAGTCCACTTCTTGTTTGGGCTTTATTCATCTTCCAAACTTGCTGTAAGCGGGCTTTATCACTCCCACGGTGCCATCCTGCTGTGAATCTGCTATCTGAGGATGAGAACTGTTAGTCAATCCCTGTGGGAGCTCTGGGGAATGCTCCCTAGGAGGTCTGCCGCGTCGAGGAGCCCTCACCAACTGCACAGTTTCGTCAGCCATCACAAAAGCAGGTTTGAGTCTGTCTATGCCAATTATTTCCCTTCTGCCCCCCAAATCTAGCAAAAAGTGCTTATCCCCTGTTTCCAGCACTTTCAAGGGAGGAACTACTTTCTCTCAGACTACCTCCCAATGCAACTTCTCCGCCAGTTGCTGCTGCTGATCTGAAGTTTTTTCAGTCAATCTTAGCTGTGGGAGCAGCGGCTATTGGCGCTGGCCGGAAACGAAGGCGGCGTGGTAAACGTGCCGGTGCGCTAGTCAGGCTGAAGAAATGAGGATTTCGCACGCCTCTCCCATCGATCCATCTGGCAAATATCCGCAGTTTGGCGAACAAAATGGATGAACTGCTGCTCCTGACTCACAAAAACCGGGATTTTAGTAGATCTGGCGCCCTTTGTTTCACGGAGTCCTGGCTGAGTGAACACATCCCGGACAGCGCGGTCCGCCTGGACGGATTCCAGCTGTTTCGCGCTGATCGCAGCCGAGAATTCTCTGGAAAGATTAAAGGTGGTGGAATCTGCTTCTACATAAACGAAGGTTGGTGTACTGATGTCACAGTGTTGAAGAAGTTTTGTAGCCCTAACCTAGAGTCACTGTTCATAAACTGTAAACCCTTTTATTCACCGCGAGAGTTCTCCTCATTTATTCTGGTCGGAATTTATATCCCGCCTGCTGCTTCTACAACAGAGGCCCTGCAGCACCTCGCTGACCAGATAGCAGACGTGGAGGAAAAACATCCAGACTCTCTGCTTATCATTCTGGGTGATTTCAATAGAGCTAATCTCACAAATGAGCTTCCTAAATACAGACAGCATATTAAATGTCCCACCAGGGACACAAATACACTCGACCACTGTTACACAGTTTTAAGAAATGCCTATCATGCCGTCCCCCGGTCAGCTCTGGGTTTTTCTGACCACTGTCTGCTCCATCTTATTCCAACGTACAGACAGAAACTAAAAACTTCCAAGTCTGTTGTAAGGACTGTGAAGAAATGGACTGAAGAATCAAAGCTGAAGTTACAAGCCTGCTTTGACTGCACAGATTGGAGTGTTTTTGAAGCTGCAGCCATTAACTTAAATGAACTCACTGACACTGTGACGTCATACATCTGTTTCTGCGAGGACATGTGTGTGCAGACCAAGACCTTCTGCACATACAACAACAATAAACCCTGGTTCATTCCTAAACTGAAGCAGCTACGTCAGACCAAGGAGGAGGCCTACAGGACTGGTGACTGGACTCTGTACAAGCGGGCCAGAAACATGCTGACGAAGGAGATCAGGCTTGCTAAGAGGAGCTACAGTGTGAAGTTACAAAAAAACTTCTCAGCCAACAACTCTGCTTCTGTCTGGAGAGGCCTGCAGAATATCACCAACTACAGGAGACCATCCCCCCACCCTGTGGAAAACCTCCAGCTGGCTAACGACCTAAACAGCTTTTACTGCAGGTTTGAAAAGAACCTACAGTTCTCACCTCCCACCCACACAAAAGGATTATCTGCAGCCCCAAGAACTCCATCCCTCCTCCACTCTGACCTCCCACCAGCACTAATGATCTGTGAAGAGGAGGTGCGCCGGGTCTTTCAGAGACAAAAGATCAAGAAGGCTGCAGGACCTGATGGTGTGTCTCCGTCCTGCCTGAGAGTCTGCTCCAACGAGTTGGCCCCCATCTTCACCCGGATCTTTAACAGATCACTGGAGCTGCGTGAAGTGCCTTCCTGCTTCAAACGCTCCATCATCACTCCAGTTCCCAAGAAACCCTCTGTTACAGGATTAAACGACTACAGACCTGTTGCCCTGACCTCTGTGGTCATGAAATCCTTGGAGAGATTGGTGCTGAACCACCTGAAGGTCATCACAGGCCCCCTGATGGACCCACTGCAGTTTGCCTACCGGTCAAACAGGTCAGTGGATGATGCAGTGAATATGGGACTACATTACATCCTGCAACACCTCGACTCCCCAGGGACGTACGCCAGGATCCTGTTTGTCGACTTCAGCTCAGCGTTCAACACCATCATCCCAGGCATTCTTCATCAGAAACTCCTCCAGCTCAAGGTGCCCCCCTCCACCTGCCAGTGGATCTCCAGCTTTCTGACTGACAGGTGGCAACAGGTGAAGCTAGGGAGATTTACATCCAGCTCCCGAAAAATTAGTACTGGCGCCCCCCAAGGATGTGTCCTTTCCCCACTGCTCTTCTCCCTCTACTCCAATGACTGCACCTCAGAGGACCCTTCGGTGAAGCTCCTGAAGTTTGCGGACGACACCACAGTCATCGGTTTGATCCGGGATGATGATGAGTCTGCATACAGGCGGGAGGTGGAGCAGCTGATCCTCTGGTGCAGCCAGAACCATCTTGAACTTAACCCAGCCAAAACAGTGGAGATGACTGTGGATTTCAGGCGACACCCCCCTTCATTCCCCCCACTCACCATCCTCAACAGCACAGTGTCCACTGTGGACTCCTTCAAGTTTCTGGGTACCACAATCTCCCGGAACCTGAAGTGGTCCTCCCATATAGACACTGTCCGGAAAAAGGCCCAGCAGAGGTTGTTTTTTCTGCGTCAGCTCAAGAAGTTTGATTTGCCTCAGGAGCTGCTGGTTGTCTTCTACACCGCCATCATCCAATCTGTCCTCTGCTTTTCCATCACTGTCTGGTTTGGATCTGCCACTAAACAGGACAAGACCAGACTGCAGCGGATCATTAAGTCTGCGGAGAGGATCATTGGTACTGACCTACCCTCCATTGAGAACTTATATTGGTCCATAACCAGGAAACGGGCGGGAAACATCTGTGCTGACCCATCACACCCCGGCCACAAACTGTTTGAACTTCTATCTTCTGGTCGTCGTTACAGATCACTGAAGGTCAAAACCACCCGTCACAGGAACAGTTTCTTTCCTCAAGCCATCACTCTGATGAACTCCTAACATTCACCTAGTCCTACCTGTTGCTGTACTCATGACTTTTCATCCATTCTTACATTGCACATAACTCTCACACTGCTTTTTACTTCATTCACATTATATCACTGAATCTGAGTTCACATTGAAATACTGTGTGACTGTATATTTTTTCATATATTTCTGCAAAGTGTGGTTAGTCTGAGTAAATAACTGCATATATTCCTGTATATATTTGCATCCTTTTATAGAAACGTGGACAGACTGTAATTTACTGTACATACTCTGTTGTCATTGAATCCTTATTTAAATCCTCCACCTGAACAATGAGAGCAAGTTTTTAGCCAAAGTCAAATTCCTTGTATGTGTTGTGCATACTTGGCCAATAAAGCTGATTCTGATTCTGATTCTGATTCTGATTCTAAATGGGCCATCATAAGGCGGTCGCAAGGTTGGGCGATGAGCGTCGTGTCTGACAAAAACAAACTCCGCACTTTTTAAAGCCCTAGGTACAAAAACGTGCGGAAAACTGTGATGAACCGGGCCAGGAAGCGTGCTCGCTCCCGTGTCGCTCAGTAACCGCTGAGCAGGGGGGCACTCTGGCGCAGGATTATCTGGGAGAAACTCCCCGGGCAGCCGGAGTGGCTGCGCAAAAAACAATTCAGCTGGGGAGGCTTTTTCAGAACCGTTGTAGGAGCAGGGCACTGAACATTGTCAAGGACCGTTCTCACCCTCTGCATAAACACTTTGAACTTCTTCCATTTGGTAAACGATTCCAGAACATCAGAGGCAGAACCACCAGACTGATCAACAGCTTCCTCCCACAAGCTGTCAGGATGCTGAACAGCTGACCCGGAATCTCACATACACACTACTGCACCTATGGACATTTTGTATATTATAGTTAGTTATTCTTTTTCCCCAAGTATGTCTCAGGGATGTGTGAATGGATGGGGGGGTGGGAGCTATGTGGGAGTGTGTCTTAATCATGCTGCTTCTTATATGGATGCCGAGAGAAACGCAATTTCATCTTGCCTGCACTACAGTTGTATGTACAGCAATATGACAGTAAAGTTTGATTTGATTTGATTTGATTTTTTAAGTCCTCTTTAGGTGCAGAATGCAACCCCAATAAAACCCATGGTAGCCTGTTTACCCAATTTGCATCCGTAAGCGACGCTCTGAGGGCTGCTTTCAATGACCTATGGAAACGTTCGCATAAACCATTAGCCTGGGGGTGGTACGCTGTAGTGCGGTGGATCATTACCCCCAGGCTGCGGGCCATCGCTGACCAAAGCTCGGAAACAAATTGAGGGCCTCTGTCCGACGTAATATCTGACGGGACTCTAAAACGCGCTACCCAAGCCGTTAAAAACGCGCGCGCCACCTCTGGCTGTGGTCGATGCCAGTGGGACCACTTCAGGCCAATGCATGGTGCAGTCCACCATTGTCAAAAGATGTGTGCACCCCTGTGACGGCGGGAGGGGGCCTATGAGGTCAACATGCACATGATCGAACCTCTTAGCCGGGATGTGAAATGGCTCCAAGGAGGCTTTAGTGTGTTTGTATATTTTGGCTCGCTGGCAAGCCACGCAGGCTCTTGCCCACTCCTTAACGTGCTTGCGCAGGCTCGGCCATACAAATTTCTCTCCTACCATTTTGACCGACGCGCGCACCCCGGGGTGTGCCAGAGAATGAATCGAGTCAAAAACGCGGCGGCGCCACGCAGATTAAGGGGGGCATACCACTATGCAGCACCCTGTTCTCCAGCATTAACCCTGTTGGTCCAGACTGGAGCGCGCACACGTCCGCGTCGCTAACATGATCCGCGGCCATGGCTGCATAATCTATCCCCACGCGGACTGGGGCCGCGCGCACCTCCGCGCCGCTAGCCTGCTCCGCGGCCATGGCTGTATAATCTACCCCTACGCGGACTGGAGTAGTTACGGTGCGTGAGAGACAGTCTGCCACTACATTTAATTTACCCGCTACGTGTTGAATATCGGTAGTAAACTCGGAGATTGCAGCCAGCTGCCTCTGCTGCCGGCCTGACCACAGTTCTGAAACCTTGGCCATCGCGAAAGTTAGCAGCTTGTGGTCGACGAACGCAGTGAAACGGCGTCCTTCAAGCCAGAACTGGAAGTGGCGAATGGCCAAGTGGAGCGCTAACAACTCCCTGTCGAACGTGTTGTATTTTCGCTCAGGATCGCGCAAGGTCCTGCTGAAAAAAGCGAGCGGCTGCCAAGCCCCGGCCACCTGCTGCTCCACCACCACCCCTATGGCCACATCTGACGCGTCAGTAGTAAGCGCTATGCAGGCCGTTGGGTCTGGGTGTGCTAACAACGCAGCGTTTGCCAAGGCGGTTTTAACCTCCGAGAATGTGCACTCCCGCTCCGGAGACCATTCGATTTTATTTGTGGGTTTTTGTTTTTTTAGCGCGGCATACAGTGGTTGCATGAGCTGCGCTGCGCGGGGGAGGAAACGGTTATAAAAATTCACCATTCCCAAAAACTCCTGTAATGCTTTGACCGTTTGTGGCTGGGGGAAATTTGATACTGCGCGCATTTTGTCCGGCAGGGGAACCGCTCCTTCTGGAGAGACGCGGTGCCCCAAAAAATCAATCTGCGTCATCCCGAACTGACACTTCGCTGGGTTGATTATTAACCTGTGCTCTCCCAACCTCCGGAAAACTGCCGTGAGGTGTTTTTCATGTTCCTCTTCGGACGCGCTGGCTACCAAAATGTCGTCTAGGTAGACGAACACAAAGAGGAGATCGCGCAACATCGCGTCCATCATGCGTTGGAACGTCTGCGCAGCGCCTTTAAGCCCGAACGGTATGTGCAAAAACTCGAAAAGGCCAAATGGAGTTATTACCGCTGTTTTGGGTATGTCCTCAGCGCGTACTGGGACTTGATGGTACCTGCGGATCAAGTCTATTTTAGAGAAAATGCGCACCCCCACCAGGTGAACGGAAAAATCTTGGATATGCGGGATTGGGTAGCGGTCGTGCGCTGTAGCGTTGTTCAACCTGCGGAAATCACTGCAAGGTCGCCACGAGCCGTCAGCTTTAGGGACCATGTGAAGTGGGGAAGCCCATGGGCCGTTCGAATGCCTGATGATGTCCAACTTTTCAAGGTTGGCGAACTCCTCGCGCGCTATGGTCAGTTTAGCTGCATCCAAGCGCCGAGCTTTTGCAAAAACGGGGGGACCGGCGGTAGTAATAAAATGTTCCACTCCGTGTTTAGTGACCGCTGCTGAAAATGTGGGAACCGTGAGTGCTGGAAACTGAGCGAGGAGTGTGTGGAACTTACCACTTGCCGTAGCGACGTTGGCTTGTGCTGTGGGCGGGGTCACTCGGGCTGCACAGGGAATAGAGTAAAAAGAGAGTGCATTAACCAAGCGTCTATTGGGCAGATCAACCAACAACCCATGTGAGCACAGAAAATCAGCCCCTAATATTTTGAAGCTCACCGCAGCTATAATAAAAGTCCACTCAAATGTACGGCCTTGCAGGGACAGCAGCAGAGTCCTCTCACCGAAGGTCTTAATGCTCGAGCCGTTCGCTGCTAATGCTCCGTGACTCCCGGGGCCCGCCAGCCGGTCAGCATAGGTTGGCATGATGAAACTCACTTTGGAGCCTGTGTCCACAAGGAATTGCCTCCCCGAACGCGCGTCCGTCAAGTAGAGCAGCTTGTTTTGTTCACTGAGGGCCGCGGCTGCTACCGTCCCTCGGTTCTGGCGTTTCCCGAGCTCTTGAACTGACACGGTGGTATACACTTGCATGCCCTCTCTGCAAAGCGTCGATGGTAGAAACAGAGGTCATCTCCTCCGCGATGTTTGGCCTTCACCGCCGCCGTTGCCGGTGGGTCTGCTGCCGCCGCTTCTGGCCCCCTGCCATCTCCGGCCCTCGAGTCGAGCCCTGTAGCTGCTGCGGTGGCCGCACGCTGTCTGCTGGCGTTGAGAATCCACTGTGCCTCCTGGGCCAACAATGGTGAACCGGCCAGGATCGCTCTCGTGGCCGACGGTAGGGTTCTCAGGAAAATGTGGGTGAAGAGAAAGTCGTCGCCGTCTGAGCCTCTCAGCCTCAGCATGTCTTCCATCAGGTCGACCGGTGTGCTGTCTCCCAAGTCGTTCAGGGCCAGGAGTCTTTCCGCTCTTTCCTGGACTGAGGGAGTGAAACGCTGGATGAGCGCAGCCTTCAACCCACCGTATTTGTCTTCAGCCGGTGGGCACTGCATCAGGCTCTGCACATGCCGAGCCGTGCGGTTGTCGAGCTTGGCGATAACGTGGTAGAATTTTGTGTCATCTGCCGTTATTCCCCCGAGAGCGAACTGAGCTTCGGCCAAGAGGAGTCCGGGTTGTCCTGCCAGAATTCTGGTAGTTTGACTGAGACTGCGTTCGCCTGGCTGGTTCCTGGCGAGTCCGGCTCGGGGGAATTTCTTTCACCCATGATACGTCTTAAGGTCACCAGTGTGGAGAGCGTGAAAAGATGAAGGTGAGTTTATTTCTCAATTCAAGTTTATTCACATTCACGTATCGCCAACATCCTCTCAAACAGAAAAGAGGCCCATCCTCCCACGTCTGTCCTCTTTATACCCGGGACATCAAAGTACAGAGTCACATTGTCCTTAAATCCCAAGACACAATACATCATCCTCCAGGTCTTCTCCCCTCCACCTAAAACCACTGGTGGTCAGGAAATCTCTCAAGGCCATCACTAAAGATCACATTTCGCACCCTCCTGTTATCCCCAGGAGACCCAGACCTATTGTTAAATTCTGAGACGTGCAGCAAGAGTAATATACATATGTGTGCCACAATCGGATATTTATGAATGAATGAATGAATGAATTTATTTATTTCGGATAGTACAGTACAGGTTAAAAGAAACTGTATAATATAACAGCAAGGTCAAATTAGACAAAGACTCCTTCTACTATACAATTCCACATGAGTTATCCGAAATGGGTGATGGCTGAAGCCGCAGCTTATATTGCCCACCCATATTCCATCCAAGAATTCAAAAGAGAAAAAAGAGAAAACAAGACAAGTTTATTTACAACAAGACAGTTTATTTATGAATGAATGAATGAATGAATGAATGAATGAATTTATTTCGGATAGTACATTACAGGTTAAAAGAAACTGTATAATATAACAACAAGGTCAAATTAGACAAAGACTCCTTCTACTATACAATTCCACGTGAGTTATCCGAAATGGGTGATGGCTGAAGCCGCAGCTTATATTGCCCACCCATATTCCATCCAAGAATTCAAAGGAGAAAAAAGAGAAAACAAGACAAGAGCGATTACAATTTAAAACAAGGCTAAGACAAAATATGACTGAGAGAAAAAGAAAACTGAGCTAGTCTAAGTTAAGCGGTTACTATTCAAAAACAAATCTAAGACATAGTGTCACAGAGAAAAAAGAAAAACTAAGCTATAACACAACACAGGCTGGAAATGTCAATCCTTATGTGAGTTTACATGTCGTCTTGTAAATATGTTTGGAGTATTTCTTCCTTTAGTTTTTGTTTAAATTGTCCAAGCTTTGTACATGATTTTAATTCAGGTCCAAAATAGTTCCATAATCTGACTCCTTGCACTGAAATACAGTGTTGCTTGGTGGTTGTTCTCACTGTAGGCTTTTGAAATATACATGTTCCTCTGAAGTGATATCGTTTCTCCCTTGTTTGGAACAACTTTTGGATATTTACATAAACTTGTTAACAGCACGCTCTATTTTTCTGTAATAAGTTCATTTCGACCTAATAAGGCAGTGTTAAATGGTTCCAGAAAGACATATAAAACAAAAGACAGTTTTTTTTTGTGTGTGGATGTACATCACTAATGTGACGTCATTCTGACGTTGGCATTCCTCCATTCAAGATGGCGATGAGACCAGAGGAGCTTTGAGGCCTGAACGGAGACTTTCAGGTAAAACTGTTCAAAAGGCTTTTGTTGGTCACCAACATATGTGAGGAATATTTGTGAGACGACAGCTAAGCTGACCCGGAGAAGGTTCTGGTTCCGTTTCTGCTTTCAAAGATGATTTAAAAGAACGGTGAAGCAAGCTAAAACCAGCTAGCTTAACTAGCTTAGCCGCTGTGGTGTGGAGGACTGTTTCAGCCATAGATATAGAAGCCTAGATTGGCAGCGCTGGCCAGTCCGTGCTTGCGGTGGCGTGACGCGCGTCCGCCCTCTTGGTCCAGGATATGTGTAGCACCTCCCTGTGGTCCAGTGCAGACACCTGCTTGGGTCATTCTCCTTTGTTAAACGTTTGACAGGCTTCAGTGAACATGTTTACAACGCAGCGCATAGTGGTTTACTTTCAGCATAATCTGCATAAATATTAGGTGTTTAAGAGCTTCATAATTATTAAATTATGGCATTTTGCAGTGTCTCAGTCAAGAACTGTCAAATGAGCTGAAAAAGAAGTTACCATACCCCCTGATTAATAATTAAGGCTAGCTCTTTCATTGTGGCCATTTATGCATAAATATATGGCTGAAATTGATTAATTCATACTTTGTCCTGGGCTGTATTTGTTATATTTGCCACCCCAGGCAACCAGCTTATTCCCCCCCCCCCCCCCAATTGTCAAAAATGTTTATCAAAGAAATATTTCAGCCTGTGTTATACAAATTGGCCTAGATATGTCAACTTTGAAATAAATAAAGAGAATAAAAAACTACAAATCAATTATTCAAGTTTCTTCATTTAACTAGACAGACATTATACCCCCCCCCCATCTACCTGGATCTGTATAGCAGTTGTTTAAAATCAATTTGAAATTCTTATTGATTTTAGGCCCACATAACAAATTTATACAATACACCAATGTTCATTACAAATTTATTAAATTTATTGCATAGAATAATGCACTGAACATGAAAGCAGCAAGCTCATATTAATCAATTGCAAAGTGAGGTGAAGTGTTAACTGCATCAAAACAGTTTAAAGCAGTAGATGTAGGCTTTATTAATTTAACCCAGAGCCCAGCCCATCATCATCACCATCACCATCATCATCACCATCATCATCATCTTCATCACACGTAATATCCACCCTGTCCCCTCCTATCCATCATAGCAAATATTTATAGTAATGTCAGGCAAAATGTAATATAAGACAGAAATAGTAATGTCTATGAGATATGACTGCATTAATCATCACCAGATCTTCTTGTACCCCCTCCCTGTAATAGACAAATGCGAAATAGGTAATGTAAAATTCTATCTGTAAAGTTTCAATTTTCAAATAACATATCTGTAAATTACTATCTGCAAACCTTCATGATGTTGATCTGATACAGGAGGTAGATGTTTGTACACATATATGTGTAATTATTGTGTAAAGATGGTTTGATAAACCTAAATCTTTCATTAGGCCAAGTGTATACAGGAAAAAGAAAAACTATCCTCACGCTATTTGAGTAACTACCAAACTAGTTACAAGAACCCAAAGTTCATTGTTGATAATATTGGCTACCAATACCGACCCAGTAACAAAGAACACAATGTAACACTGTATACTAATATTACATGAGAAATATTGCCATAACTATCGATACTGAATTACAATATATATTACACTCATGGCAGTCATGCATGTACAGAAATCATTGACCTCCCAAATGAAAATCAGAGTTTTTACCTTTATTTTTGACAACACACCATTAAATTATTTAAAAACAAATACTCGACACTTACCGTAAGGGTTCCAGCATAACAGTGCTTAAGTCGCAGCCCCGAGTGATCGAAGCTGCTCCTTTTTATCCTCATTAGCAGCGCCTCAGCTGATGAGGATTAATTGGGCCCCAGCCGTCCTGTAACACTGACAGCTGGGAGCCCGCAGAGACGCTGCCCAATGAGAGACAGCGATGAGAAGGGACTGGTCTGAGCGCCGGAAAACCCAGCGTCTCATCCCATGGTGACAGAAATGAAGACTTAATCAGAGTGTTGTGCGTTAAACTGAGCTGTGGATTTGTTGTGATTCCTATACCAATATGGCGGCCGGAAATCTCGCGCTCCAGTGACCTACTGCCAATCTAGCCTTTTATATCTATGTTCTGTATATTAGCTCTGTGGTTCAGCACATGGTTTGGGGTGCGAGTTCGCGGTGAGCACGCGCATGTGTGTCATTTGAGGTGGTGCAGCCTGGAAGACCGCGGCCCAGGAGGTCAGAACACTCACAGGTCGGCTAGGCTGCATCTAAAGAGGGGGGCGGGGGGGGGAGGTCCAATCATGTGCCATGGAGGGCCAAGACCCTGCAGGTTTTCCCTCCACCCAGCGTCTTCAGCAGTAGATTTCACTGAACTTCTTCCCACTGATTGCTGATGAGTGAAAACACCTGCTGAAGAGACTGGGCAGAAGAGAGATTGTAGATTATTTGTTTATTTCAGGTTCAGGTTCAGGTTCAGGTTACTTTATTTGTACCCGTAGGTAGATTTGTTTTGCAGTTGGTGACATCCATATTTACAAGCCACTAATTACATTCAACATAGACACAAACACAGGCACACATCTTACAAAATAGGTAAATATAAAATATGTACAATATAATTTTTATAGCTTGTTCAACTCTTGGATCGTCACCTTATCGTGGTGGGGGGGTTTGCGTGCCCCAGTGATCCCAGGAGCTATGTTGTCCGGGGCAATTTGCCTCTGATAGGGTCTCCCAAGACAAACTGGTCCTGGGTGAAGGGCCAGACGAAGAACGATCCAACAGACTCTCATGATAAATTGTATATCAAGGATTCAGTGTACCCCGCCCGGTATGGGGTTACCGGGGCCCCACCCTGGAGCCAGGCCTGGGGGAGGGGCTCGAAGGCTAGCGTCTGGTGGCCGGGTTTCCACCCATGGGACCCGGCCGGGCTCAGCCCGAAGGAGTTACATGGGTCCGCCCTCCAGTAGGTTCACCACCTGCAGGAGGGATCATGGAAGTCCGGTGCTATGTGGATTAGGTGGCAGTCAAAGGCGGAGACCTTGGCGGACTGATCCCAAGCTTTCTAAACTGGCTTTTGGTACGTGGAATGTCACCTCTCTGGTGGGGAAGGAGCCTGAGCTGGTGTACGAGATTGAGCGATACCGGCTAGATATAGTTGGCCTCACCTCAACACACAGCTCCGGTTCCGGAACCAGTCTCCTGGAGAGGGGCTGGAGCTTGGCCTTTTCTGGAGTTGCCCCGGGCGAGAGGCGACGAGCAGGGGTAGGTATTCTTGTATCGCCCCACCTTGCTGCCTCTATATTGGAGTTTTCCCCGGTGGACGAAAGGGTTGCTTCCCTGCGCCTTCGGGTTGGGAAACGGGTCCTGACCATCATTTGTGCCTATGCACCAAATGATGTTTCAGAGTACCCACCCTTTTTGGAGTCTGTGACTGGGGTGCTGGAGGGTGCTCCTCCTGGAGACTCCATTGTCCTACTGGGGGACTTCAATGCGCACGTGGGCAACGACAGTGAAACCTGGAGGGGGGTGATTGGGAGGAACGGCCTGCCCGATCTGAACCCGAGTGGTGTTCAGTTATTGGACTTCTGTGCTAACCACAGTCTGTCTATAACGAACACCATGTTCAAGCATAAGGGTGTCCATATGTGCACCTGGCACCAGGACACCCTAGGCCGCAGGTCGATGATCGATTTTGTTATCGTATCATCAGACCTGCGACCGTATGTCTTGGACACCCGAGTAAAGAGAGGTGCAGAGCTGTCAACTGATCACCACCTGGTGGTGAGTTGGATCCGATGGCAGGGGAGGAAGCCATTCAGACCTGGTAGACCCAAACGTATAGTGAGGGTGTGCTGGGAGCGTCTGGCTGAGGCCCCTGTCCGGGAGGTCTTCAACTCCCACCTCCGGAAGAACTTCAACCACATTCCGAGGGAGTCTGGAGACATGGAGTCTGAATGGGCCATGTTCTCCACCTCTGTTGTTGAAGCGGCAGCCCAGAGCTGCGGCCGCAAGGTGGTCGGTGCATCTCGTGGTGGCAACCCCCGAACCAAGTGGTGGACACCAGTGGTGAGGGGGGCCATTAAGCTGAAGAAGGAGTCCTATCAAGCTTGGTTGGCTTGTGGGACTCCCGAAGCAGCTGAGGTGTACCGGCAGGCCAAGCGGAGTGCAGCTCGGGTGGTTGCTGAAGCAAAAACCCGGGTATGGGAGGAGTTCGGTGAGGCCATGGAACAAGACTTTCGGTCGGCTTCAAAGAGATTCTGGCAAACTGTTCGGCGGCTCAGGAGGGGAAAGCAGCTCCCCGTCCACACTGTGTATGGTGCGGATGGGACACTGTTGACTTCAACTGGGGATATCGTCGGGCGGTGGAAGGAATACTTCGAGGATCTCCTCAATCCCACTGATACGCCTTCCACAGAGGAAGCAGGGTTTGGGGACGAGGGGGATGACTCGCCTATCACAGGGGCTGAGGTCGCCAAGGTGGTTAAAAATCTCCTTGGTGGCCGGGCCCCGGGGGTGGACGAGATTCGCCCCGAGTACCTCAAGGCCCTGGATGTTGTTGGGTTGTCATGGTTGACACGCCTCTGCAACATTGCGTGGAGGTCGGGGGCAGTGCCTTTGGCATGGCAAACCGGGGTGGTGGTTCCTCTCTTCAAAAAAGGGGACCGGAGGGTGTGCTCCAACTTTAGAGGGATCACACTCCTCAGCCTCCCTGGGAAGGTCTATGCCAAGGTATTGGAGAGGAGAGTCCGGCCGTTGGTCGAACCTCGGATTCAGGAGGAGCAATGTGGTTTTCGTCCTGGCCGTGGCACATCGGACCAGCTCTTTACCCTCTCGAGAATTCTTGAGGGTTCGTGGGAGTTTGCCCAACCAGTTTACATGTGTTTTGTGGACTTGGAGAAGGCATTTGACCGCGTCCCTCGTGGATTTTTGTGGGGGGTGCTTCGGGAGTATGGGGTATCGGGCTTGTTGTTACGAGCTATTCGGTCTCTGTACGACCGTTGTGAGAGTTTAGTTCGCATTGCCAACACTCGGTCGGAGTCATTCCCAGTGAGAGTTGGACTCCGCCAGGGCTGCCCTTTGTCACCGGTCCTGTTCATAATTTTTATGGACAGGATTTCTAGGCGCAGCCAGGGAATGGAGGGTGTCATGCTTGGTGACCACAGGATCTCATCTCTGTTGTTTGCAGATGATGTTGTCCTGTTGGCTTCATCCAGCAATGACCTACAGCTCTTGCTGGGACGGTTTGCCGCTGAGTGTGAAGCGGCTGGGATGAGAATCAGCACCTCCAAGTCCGAGTCCATGGTCCTCAGCCGGAAAAAGGTGGATTGTCCTCTCCGGGTTGGGGACAGGCTCCTGCCCCAAGTGGAGGAGTTTAAGTATCTTGGGGTCTTGTTCACGAGTGAGGGGAAAATGGAGCGAGAGATCGACAGACGGATTGGAGCAGCATCTGCAGTGATGCGGACGTTGTACCGGTCTGTTGTGGTGAAGAGGGAGCTTAGTTCTAAGGCAAAGCTGTCGATTTACCAGTCAATCTACGTTCCTACTCTCACCTATGGTCACGAGCTTTGGGTAATGACCGAAAGAACGAGATCGCGGATACAAGCGGCTGAAATGAGCTTTCTCCGTAGGATTGCTGGACTCACCCTCAGAGATAGGGTGAGGAGCTCAGTCATCCGGGAGAGGCTCAGAGTAGAACCGCTGCTCCTCCACATTGAAAGGAGTCAGTTGAGGTGGTATGGGCATCTGATTAGGATGCCTCCTGGACGCCTCCCACTTGAGGTGTTTCAGGCACGTCCCACTGGGAGGAGACCCCGGGGCAGACCCAGGACTTGGTGGAGAGACTATGTCTCCCAGCTGGTCTGGGAGCGCCTTGGTGTCCCCTCTGGGGAGCTGGGGCGGGTGGCTGGGGAGAGGGAAGTCTGGGCTTCTCTGCTTGAACTGCTGCCTCCGCGACCCGGACCTCCGGAAAAGCGGTAGAAGATGGATGGATGGATGGATGTTCAACTCTTTGACAGCAGCAGGGACAAAGCTGTTTTTGTAGCGCTGGGTTCTACTTTTTGGGACAGCAAACCTCCGTCTGGAGGGAAGAAGCTGAAAGTTGCAGTGCAAAGGGTGGGAGTCATCATTTAAAATCGAGTCGGCCATCCTCTGTACTTGTCTGGTGTACAGGGATGTCAGGCTCAGCTGTGACTCACCAAGCAAACGACTGGACCATCTGACTACCTGATCCAAGGATTTCCTCTGTTTCAGTTTTATCTGACCAAACCATGACATTAAAGAAAAGGATAAAACAGATTCAATAAAAGCCCGATAAAACATTGTCATTATGGTTCGGTCAACTTGGAAGCGTGCAAGTTTCCTCAAACAATGCAAATTTTGCTGACCCTTTTTGCACACCCTTTCACAGTTCACCTCAAAGTTCAATCCACTATCAATAATTGTCCCAAGATATTTGTACGATTGTACACATTCGGTGGTCTGGCCTTTTAGTATGGTGACTTTGTGCCTGGGAGTTTTCCTCCTAAAGTCAATAATCATATCTTTCGTTTTTGTTGTATTCAGCTGCAGGTAAGAATCCTCACACCAGTGAACAAAGTCATCAACTACTGGGCCGTGGCCACTCTCACCATCCTGGAGGAGACTGACAATGACTGAGTCATCAGCATACTTTATAATGTGTCTGTTGTCATGTCTGCTCCGACACATGTGTGTGTACAGGATGAAGAGTAGTGGTGACAACACACACCCCTGAGGAGAGCCAGTAGAAGAGCACTTTAGGTCAGACAATGTGCCATTGACCCTTACTCTCTGCGTCCTGTTGGTTAAGAAATCCAGAATCCAACCCACCAGATTATTGCTTAAATCAAATTGTTGCAGAAGCCTTTCAACTAAAATATGAGGTTGGATTGTATTAAAGGCAGAAGAAAAGTCCACAAATAAAAGCCTGGCGTGTGTCCCATTAAAATCCAGATGTTTAAAAAGCATGTCAAACAGAGTGACAGTGGCATCCTCCACTCCTCTGTGAGGCCTATAGGCAAACTGCAGAGGATCCAATGCATGTTCAGTCTGCCTTAGGACCTCACGTCTGACCAGTTTTTCAAAAATTTTCATTAAAATTGAAGTCAAAGCAACTGGTCTAAAGTCGTTTACCGTTTTAGGACAGCTGGATTTTGGAACGGGAACAACCACGGCATCTTTCCAGATCTTAGGCACATGTTGTGTCTGTAAGGACTTATTGAAAATATAATGAAATATAGGACTCAGTTCATGTGCACAGGACTTTACCAGGCGTCCACTTATATTATCAGGGCCCTGACTTTTGTTCACTTTTACAGTGCGGAACTCCCTTTTAACATCCTGCACCTCAATATTAAAGTGCTGATTGTCTTTGAGTTTCTGTTTCAAATCTTGGATTTCTGTGCTAAAATCAAAGGAATCAAAACGACCATAAAAACAATTAAGAGCATTAGCCAGCTCTGTGTCTGAACTAAAACCATCTAAAAACACACGATTACTGCGCTCTGTGCTCTGAAGGCCTGCAATAGTTTTCATACTGGCCCAGGCCGAACCAAGTTTATTTGCTGCCATCTTGCTTTCCAACTCTGATTTATAATTCTGTTTTGCTCTTAAAATTTCGGCCTTCAGCTCCTTGGTGGCAACCTGTAGCGCAGAAACAGACCCCTGTTTAAAGGCAAGAGCTTTCCTCTGTAAGCAGGATTTAACTGATTTAGTTACCCATGGTTTGTTGTTGGGGTATATTTTGACACGTTTACGTGGAACAAACTTATTTTGACAGTGAGCCATGTATGAGCATGTGAGCTCAGCCAGAGAGTCCAAGTCATCCCCGCAGGCCATTATAAACATCTTCCAGTCTGTACAGTCAAAGCATTCCTGGAGGCTGTGCTCTGAATCTTCTGTCCACACATCAATGTCTCTCATCTCCACCTTGCCTCTTCTGAGAGCAGTTTTATATGTGGGCAGCAAATGTACACAGTTGTGATCTGAGGATCCTAAAGGAGGAAGGGGGACTGATTTATAGGCCCTCTCTATGGATCCATAGCACAGGTCCAATGTCTTTTTTCGCCTGGTTGGGCAGGAGACATACTGATGAAAGTTTTTAAGTGTCTTCTTTAACGAAACATGGTTAAAATCCCCAAGAATGAAGTTTGGCGCCTCTGGAGAAATTGACTGCAGCCGCTGCACCACATCAGAGATGGTGCTGGAGGCGGAGTCAGCGTCTGCCCTCGGATGAATGTACACAACTGTGATGAAAAGTTGGGGAAATTCTCGAGGCAAATAAAAGGGGCGTAGTGACACAGACAGCAGCTCCACATGGGGTGTACAGATGCGCTCTCTGACCGTGACAGATGTGCAGTACTGCTTATTAATGTATAAACATACGCCGCCCCCCTGACGCTTCCCAGTTACCTCTTCCTGCCGATCCGAGCGCAGCGGAGCTCCAAAGCCGTCAATCCACAGGTCTGCATCCCGATCATGCGCAGTAAGCCAAGATTCAGTGAAAGCCATGACGCAGCAGTTCTTAAAATCCTTCTGGTAACGTACACTGCCTTGAATTTCCTCCACCTTGTTTCTCACAGACTGTGCATTCGACAGGGACAGTGCAATAAACATAGACAATTAATCAAATGACAATCAATCTGATGTGTTGCACAAAGAGTGTATAGCTATTAGCTAATTTGCAACTCTTGTCCCTGGATGGGCTTTAGAGAAGAGAAACAAGTAAAAAGGAAAAGATGAAAAAAAATGAAAACAGAATAAACAATAACCACACACATCAATGCAAAAAAGATTATAAATACATTATAAATACACAATTATAAATATTATAAAGATTATAAATATTATAAATACACAGTATAACAACCTGACTCACATTTGCCTATTTCAGGCCTCCTTCCCTTCGTCACTCACTATAAACAAACACATTCATTCCTTCCCTTCATTCACTCTCACCCTGAAGACAATCATTTCATACATGGGTACATTCTTGTTTATTTTTCAGCCAGTTTTTAACCTTTTTAGTGAATGTTTTAAAGTCCGTTATTATTTTAATTTCATTTGGCATTGTGTTCCAGATGTGACTGCCCTTTATAAAGAATGCTGTTTGTCCAAATGTGGTTCTGCGGTGGAATATTTTACAGTTATTGTTAACAGAACTCCTGGTGGCTCTGCTGCTGTCCTGTCTTTGGATGAAACCAGCAAGTGGCTCGGGCGCTGATTTATGGAAACATTTGAAAGTTAATTTCAGAAAACAGAGGTCAATGAAACTCTCAAAACTCAATAGATTGTATTTTTTAAAAATATAACAGTGATGCCACCTAATGGGCTTTTTGTCCAAGATTTTTAGGGTTTGATTATATAATGAACCTATATGTCTTATTGTGGAAGGGGCTGCTTGAGCCCAGACTGTCAAACAGTATGATATATGAGAGAAAACCATAAAATGCATATACAGTACAGCTGCTTCGTATGGTATGTAATATCTAATTAATTTAAAGCAGTTCAGAGTTTTTTTTACTGTTTTAGAAATTTTCTTTATATGAAGATTAAATTTGAATTGAGAATCTAGTACAATGCCAAGGTATTTGAATTCTGTAACTAAACTGATGTCTTGATCATGTATATTAACTTCAAAACGTTGCAGGTTACATTTTTTGATTGAAAAGCACATTGAAACTGTTTTCTGAAGGTTCAGCAATAGATGGTTCTGGAGGAGCCACTCTTGGACATCAACCATACTTGTGGACAGTACATCTGCAACCTGTGCTGGAGTCTTGGCAGCTGTGTAAATAACTGCATCATCTGCATAAAGTTGACATGTTGCAGCTGAGCAGTGTAGCAGCAAGTCATTAATAAAAATGCTGAAAAGTAAAGGACCAAGAATGGACCCTTGTGGGATACCCATGCGGTTGTTTAAAAATGAGGATTTACCCTGGTGAACTTTTACACACTGTTCTCTATTCTGGAGATAAGATGCAAACCATTCTAATGTATCTGGAGAGAAGTTAAAAGATACCATTTTGGATAAAAGCAAACTGTGGTTTACAGTATCGAAAGCCTTTTTGAGATCTAGAAAAACAGCCCCTACCACATTACCCCTGTCCAAGGACTGTTTGACATTTTCAATAAGGCAACAATTTGCTGTTTCTGTTGAGTACCCTGGTCTAAAACCAAATTGATGTGGATGAAGAAGTTGACTGTCTTGTAAATAGTCTATCAGCTGTGTAGCTACAACTTTTTCAAGAACCCTAGACAGGACTGGTAAAATAGAGATTGGGCGGTAATTGCATATATCGTCTTTACTGCCTGATTTATGAACTGGTATGACGACAGCTTTTTTCCAACCAGATGGAAATGTACTAGACCTAATGGAGAGATTAATGAGATGAGTCAGTGGTTTGATTAATATTTTGCTGTACGTTTTGAGAAAGGAAGTGCTCATATTGTAGATATCATTAGTTTTTGAGTTTGACAGTGTTTTAACAATACCAGCAATTAACTCCTCATTTACCTCATCGATGTGAAAAGAATCTGTTGGAAGTATTGATTTTGTGTTGTTGAGCACATTTGGCAGCACAGAGTTTTTTGTTAAGTCTTCCACAGAGTCCACAAAATATGAATTAAATTCATTTGCCAATGTAGTCTTGTCACTGATGGTCTTGCCATTGATTCTAAGTTCCTTTACCCCCTTCTGAACATTTTTTTTTATTAGTTAAGTTATTTAAATGCCTCCATAGGGAACTGTTGTTACCCTTTACATGATCTATCAGTTTATTGTAATAAGATACTTTTGATTTTCGCAGCTCTTGTACCACTTTATTTCTTAAACTTTTGTACACAAGGTGATCATTTTGTAGTTTAGAGGTTAATGATGTTTTCAATGCAGAGTCTCGCCTCTTCATAAGTCTTTTTATTTCATTATTTAACCATGGTAGGTTAATCTTCTGTTGTCTACTTTTAATTTGCTTTGTAAATTTTTCTATAGACTTTGTAATTGTTGCAGTTATAAAATTACAACAATCATCTACTTCATATATTGACATGAGCTGCTCCCAATTTTGATTCTCTAAGTAATGTTCAAACTCCTCATTTTTGATTTGTGAATAATAAAATTTGATTTGTCAATATCGACTCCCCCAAAATACTGTAGTCGCTTTTTAGTAAGTTTTCTGACAACAAGAACCATGTTATGATCTGAGAGACCAGTTACAAGATTAAAGGTTCTGATTATTCATTCTGGTTTATTAGCAAATACCATGTCAATAAGTGTTCTAGATTGTTTGGTTATCCTGGTGGGTCCTTTGATCATTTGTTGGTAATTAAATTTAGTCATGAGGCTTTTCAGTTTCTGTTTGTCCTTTTTATCTGACCTGCAGGGTCTTGGCCCTCCATGGCACATGATTGGACACGCCTGATCTAAAGGCTCATTTATGGCTGCTTTGGTTGGGGTTTACCGTCAAGTCCCCCCATCACCAACTGGCCCCAGCCAGTTACAGCCTCCCCATAACCAGCTCGCTCCATGGCCAACTCGCCCCACAACAATCTCTCCCCAAACTCGCCCCATCAAGTGACGGCCTGTGGTGCTGCACAGCGAGCGAGTCTACTGCGTGTCCACCAAATGGGTTTTTTGTCTCCCGACTGGCCTGAGCGACTTTTTTTCAGCGCTTGTGCGCTGTGCTCTTGAAAAAAAGAAGTCTGTTCCCTATATCTCAGCTACAGCTTGTCACTCACAGCTCAGCACTTCCACTTTTCCGATGGTCAGACTTTCTACTTATTTTTTAATAGCTCTCTCTAAACATCAATGGACAAGAAACGTATTCTAGCATTGGTAGCAGCTCTGGATGCAAAATATAATGAGACAGAAAACAGGAGTCTGAGTCCAAACTGTACCGGTGTCCTATGTCCCGCCCTTCCTTATTCTGATTGGCTGCTTGGAAAGGTCTGACATTGACTATCTCAGCTGTAGTCTGGAAAGTTGAAATGTTTTCAGCTCTGAGCGCTAGTGGTGTACCATACTGCAACATTTGGTAGCAATCCGATACCAAGTAAATCCAGGGCCAGTATCGCCGATACGATACCAATACTATTTAATCATTAAGGTGGAAGCATCATCAAATGACTAAATCTGAATGAATTTTCATAACCTTAAAGTGTTTTATGATTTTTGCTTTGGATTATGAATGAGTTAAAACCCAGGACATAATTTGGGCAAAGTTTAGGTTCTGTAAATACATAGAGCATCACTTTCACAATTAACACAAAAGGCTAATTATATTCAGTCAAATCAGAGCCATATTATATTCAGTCTATTTGTTTCAATTCCAGTCGATGTTTCAGTGCGATAAATGTATTATACCAAGGTCTCAGCATAATTTATACTTTTTGAGTTGGCTAAAGTAACAAATGACCAGTTGCACTTTGAAAAGGAATATTAACTAATGCTGAAGATGACTAAAATGTTGCTTCCACCACTAATATCTCCCTGGATATTCTCTGCCACACTGAAAGGCCTCTGCCAGTGATCTCTGCCTCTGAGTCAGGGGTCTGGGTCTGTCGGGGCCAAGGCCTTTCTCTCCTCCTCTCTCCGTTTCTGGAGCTCAACATTGTCTTTTGGAGGATTTTTCATCTGCTTGTATAAATTAGTTGTGTTTCCACTGTATTTCACAGCGTTTCTACAGATTGTACAGCTTGCTGCTGTCTCCTCTGTGCCATTCTTCTGCTCCATCTCTGTGCTGTGTGCGCGCTGCTTCTAGCTTGTTTACCTGGCGCTGCTGAGTCACGTGATGGTCCAAGACGGAGGAGGAGGGAGCAGGTAAAAGCATCAGAAGAAGAAGAGGAGCAAAGTGTGGCTGCTCTGTGCTGTGACGGGAGCGGCAACCCAGACAGAGTATTGACCTGGTTACACTGGTATTGATCAATATCACTACCAACGTTGGTATTGATATTATCAATATTTGGATTGATCCGCCCACCACTGCTGAGCGCCATGACACAAAGCGGCCACCGCAGAGAGCGTTTCAGCGCTGTAGACTCTGGACTACATAGAGAATGAATAGAAAATAGTCACCCACAGCTGAAAAAAACGCGTTTGGTGGACATGCAGCCTCAGCAGCTTCATTTTCTGTTATTTGTTGAAATTTCAAATCACCCTTATTGTCATTCAACTGTACATCCAATCATGTACAGTAGAACGAGATTGTGCTTTACCTATCTACTCATACCTGCCAACTACTCCGGTTTTGCCGTAATGGTTCCGGTTTTCAAGACCCCATTCCGGGTTACGGCTTTATTAATCAAAATTACGGTTTTTCACTAAAAATTCAGTCAAAATTTTTAAATCGTAAAAAAAACACGAAAACAATTCCAAACACGAGATCGCTAGGAATCGTATCTAAATTTAGAACAGAGCAACACGTGATGGCGGCCGGGATAGTCACACTTTTTCAGTGCTGAGACAAAGTTGCTGATTTTGCCACTAAAATAACCAACAGCAAATATCGGATCAACATTTGTGACGCACAGGCTGAATTTCCACCTTGGTTGAACCAGCTTTTGAAGTAGAAATACCCCTTTATTCGCCTTTCACCGGGCTCTGTGAGTAAACTGAGTAGCGTTTCTTTTCGTGGTTCGCTGCTACGCTTTACTTGAAGCGTTTGCTAAGCTAACGCTATCGCTATTGAGGTTTCTATTCTCGCGCGAAATCCCGGAGAGGCGTGCGTACATGGCGAGATGTAAACACGATGTAAACTGCACTTCAACCCTGGCAAATGGACCACGGATTCGACATCTAAAGGGAGAATACATTTTATATAATGCCTAAAATTCTGAAGAACATGTGCTGTGTAATTGCAAGCCTTGTCATGCTTGGTGTATCATGTAAACACATAAAATATCAGAGCGATTTTGCCGTCTTTTACGCACGTGTCTGTTAAACAGTGCTAGTACAGTATACCCTGCTGATATTTCTAGTCTTCTAGTTACCTCCGCCAAGGAGGTTATGTGATCATCAGCGTTGGTTTGTCTGTTTGTCTGTTTATTTGCTAGCAAGATAACTCAAAAAGTTATGAACGGATTTTCATGAAATTTTCACAGATTGTCAGAAATGGGGTATCCTACAGATGAATTTTTTAAAGGATTTTTTTTTTTTTTTTTTTTTTTTATTTGTAACATTGCGAGATAGGGCCATTTTCAATATTTTATTTATGATGTTAAACACTGTAAGGGGGAACTGTGGCGCTTGGCGGAGGTCTGCGCTCTCCGAGTGCTTTTCTAGTATTCATAATACATCACATCTGGCCTATTCGAAGTTCTATGCAGTGTTAAGATAGTCTTTTGAATGCAAATTTAATGAATGAATGAATCTTTATTTCGGATAGATTAAAAGTAAAGATTAAAAAGAAACAATAATATAACAAAGGTGAAAAAATCCAACAAGGTCAAATTAAACAATAACTCCTCTGATTATACAGTTCAACATAAGTCATCTGAAATGGGTGATGGCTGAAGCCGCAGCTTATATTGCCCACCCATGTTCCATCCAAGAATTCAAAAGAAAAACAAAACAAGAGCGATTACAATTCAGAACAAAGCTAAGACAAAATGTGATAAAAAAAAAAAAACTAAGTAACAACACAACACAGACTGGCTATGACAATCCTTATGTGATTTTACATGTCATCTTGTATATATGTTTGGAGTATTTCTTCCTTTAGTTTTTGTTTAAATTGTCCAAGCGTTGTACATGATTTTAATTTAGGTCCAAAATTGTTCCATAATCTGACTCCTTGCACTGAAACACAGTGTTGCTTGGTGGTAGTTCTCACTGAAGGTTTTTGAAATATACATGTTCCTCTGAAATGATATTGTTTCTCCCTTATTTGGAACAACTTTTGGATATTTGCGGGCAGTGATAGATTCTTCACTTTAAACATTATTACTGCAGTTTTAAAGTCAACCAGATCTTTCATCTTGAGAGCTTTTAATTTAAGAAAAAGTGGATTTGTTGGTTCCCTGTAAGCTGCTTTGTTTATTATTCTAATAGCTCTCTTCTGAAGCATAAAGACTGGATATATGTTTGTTTTATATGTATTTCCCCATACTTCAGTACAATATGTCATGTATGGGAGTATTAATGAATGATACAAAGTATATAATGTGGGTTGATTCAGCAAATATTTCGCTCTGTGTAGTATTGCAATTGATTTAGATATTTTACCTTTAATATAATTAATATGTGACTTCTATGTCAAATGCTAATATTTGTTTGACACTGCGGCCCCTGGACCCCGGCTAGCTACTAGGCTTTTCAGATTTGAAAGTTGAAGAAATATGAGGTTGTTAGCTACATTCTAACTTGAGTTAATGCTAATATTTGTTTGGCGTCGGGGGCTTCGCCCCCCTGAACCCCCCACTAGGACTTTGTCCTGGACCTACCGGGGCCTGCGGCCCCTGGACCCCGGCTAGCTACTAGGCTTTTCAGGTTTGAAAGTTGAAGAAATATGAAGTTGTTAGCTACATTTAACTAGATTTAATGCTAATATTTGTTTGGCAAATATTAGCATTATTATTATTAGCATTAGCATTATTAGCATTAGCATCGGCCCCTGGACCCCGGCTAGCTACTAGGCTTTTCAGGTTTGAAAAGTTGACAGGTATGTCTACTGTGTTAATCACACACACCCCAAGTGTAGAATCAGAGGGCCGCTGCCATGCAAGGCGCCGCCACAAATTTCCCTCCTCCATTCCATTTTTGCTGAGCACCAAGCTGGACGGCAAACTCTGAATATCTGACCGTAATATTTTTTCTGCAAGGGAGGAGAGGTTTTTTCAGTGTTACAGTTTTCATCAAAATATATATTTTCAACTCCATCCATCCATCTTCTTCTGCTTAATCATTTTTGGGTCGCCGGGGGGGCTGGAGCCTATCCCAGCATCTTTGGGCGAGAGGCAGGGTCCACCCTGGACAGATCGCCAGTCCATTGCAGGGCCAACACGAGAGAGACAGACAACCATTCACTCTCACAGTCACACCTAAGGACAATTTAGAATCCCCAGTTAAGATAAGATAAGCCTTTATTAGTCCCACAATAGGGAAATTCCAGGATTGCAACAGCACAGGGATAGCAACACTCAGAGCAACAATCAGAAGGCAAGAAAAAACAAGAGCAGCTAGTATACATATGTACATATTACTATGAATATATACTGTATATATATAAAAGGTTCCTGGTTCGAATCCCCAGGCTGGCAGGGGTTGGAACCTTTCTGTATGGAGTTTGCATGTTCTCCCTGTGCTGTGTGGGTTTACTCCGGGGGCTCCGGTTTCCTCCCACAATCCAAAGACATGCATGTTAGGTTAACTGGTTGTTCTAAATTGTCCCTAGATATCTGTTTCCTATAGGCCCTTAGAATAGAGGGTTAGTACTAGTGAAAGCGCTTTGAGTGGTCTTTGTGACTAGAAAAGCGCTATATAAGTGCAGGTTAGTTAGTTAGATATATACAGTATATATATATATATATACAGTATATATATACAGTATATACACACAGTGTGGAGCATTGTGGTTGGTGAATATGCAACAGAAAGTCTAAGCTCTCTCTCCGCGGATGCGGCGGGCCAGCTGGATGTCTTTGGGCATGATGGTGACCCCCTTGGCATGGATGGCGCACAGGTTGGTGTCAGAGACCCACCAGGTAGGCCTCGCTGGCCTCCTGCAGAGCCATGAAGGCCAAGCTCTGGAAGCGCAGGTCGGTCTTGAAGTCCTGAGCGATCTCCCTCACCAGGCGCTGGAAGGGCAGCCTATGGATGAGCAGCTCCGTGGATTTCTGGTAGCGACGGATCTCTCTCAGTTGATGCCAATTAACCTAACTTGCATGTTTTTTGGCATGTTGGAGGAAACCGGAGAAATCCCAGAGTAAATCCACGCAGACACGGGAAGAACATGCAAACTCCACACAGATCACCGTTGGTCGGGGGCTGGGATCGAACCCAGGATCCCCCGGCCAAGGGTGAGTTGCTGTGCTGCCGCAGTGCTAACCTCATCTATTTAAACCAAACTTTTAATTTCTTTGAAATTAAAACGTGACTGGTGAACACTGGAGGAAGTGGATCAAATCAGCTGATCGCTGGAAGCCAGAGCTCAGCTGTTTTCCATGATCACACTTTGCTGTTGGCTGCACCTCCCGGCAAAACCACACTCCATGCTGCAGTGTTGTTGGTGGGACATGTTATGGTGTTACACGGGTGGTGACGTCGCCCAGGGTATCAGAGGGCTGAGTGGTAGAGGGGCAGTCTCTTGACCACCTCTCTGCCTAGCGGGAGCGTCTGTCTGGATACTGTGAGCATGTCAAACAGTCCTTGGACAGGGGTAATGTGGTAGGGGCTGTTTTTCTAGATCTCAAAAAGGCTTTCGATACTGTAAACCACAGTTTTCTTTTATCCAAAATGGTATCTTTTAACTTCTCTCCAGATACATTAGAATGGTTTGCATCTTATCTCCAGAATAGAGAACAGTGTGTAAAAGTTCACCAGGATAAATCTTCATTTTTAAACAACCGTATGGGTATTCCACAAGGGTCCATTCTTGGTCCTTTACTTTTCAGCATTTTTATTAATGACTTGCCGCTACACTGCTCAGCTGCAACATGTCAACTTTATGCAGATGATGCAGTTATTTACACAGCTGCCAAGACTCCAGCACAGGCTGCAGATGTACTGACCACAAGTGGGGTTGATGTCCAAGAGTGGCTCTTCCAGAACCATCTATTGCTGAACCTTCAGAAAACAGTTTCAATGTGCTTCTCAATCAAAAAATGTAACCTGCAACGGTTTTTTAATTTTTTTTTATTTAAGTTTTTGTAAAGGGTATACACGTCATTACAGCATTGCATTGTTTACATTTTCATCACGTTCCCTTATTTTTTGTTATTTGACAACATTGGAAGAATAATTATTACAACACCCCCTTTTTTTTTAAAGTGAAAGAAAAAGTGAAATTAAAGAGAGCAAAAAAAACCCCCAAAGATCAAAAAACAAACAAACAAACAAACAAAAAATTAAAAATAAATAAATAAAAATAAAAGCATCTGAGTAGCGTTGGAACAAAGAGCGGTGCCATTATTGAAATGGTATTTGTCAAAGATTAGATCTAATGGAAGACACATATGCGATCCAGGGTTGCCAAAAGTTCAAGAACCCATCCATGTCCTGTCTCAGTGCGAATGTCAACTTTTCCATCGAGTAAATGTCTTGAATCATGTTAATCCAATCTTCAGGTGTAGGACAGTCCTTCAACATACATTTTTTAGTTCGGGCTTTTTTACTTGCCAATATTAAAACAGTGAATAAGTATTTTTCTCCTCGTCTTTCCAGTGAATCTGGTAGTAAACCCAAATAAGATAAGATAAGATAAGCCTTTATTAGTCCCACAACGGGGAAATTCCAGGATTGCAACAGCACAGGGATAGCAACACTCAGAGCAACAATCAGAAGGCAAGAAAAAAAACAAGCAAGCAGGAGCAGCTAATATACATATGTACATATTACTATAAAATATATATATACACACACACACACAGACACACAGTGCAGAGCATTGTAGCTGGATGGAATAAATATATGAATATATGAACACACAGTGCAGAGCATTGTAGCTAGATGGAATAAATATGTAAATATATAAACACCCACAGTACGGAGCATTGCAGCTAGGTGGAATAAATATGCAAGTATATAAACACACACAGTGCGGAGCAATGTAGCTAGATGGAATAATATGTAGATATATAAAAACACAGTGCTGAGCATTGTAGCTAGATGGAATAAATATATAGATATATAAATATAAACACACCAGTGCTGAGCATTGTAGCTAGATGGAATAAATATGTAAATATATAAACACACACAGTGCAGAGCATTGTTGCTAGGTGGGATGAAAACAGCATAACCGTCTATTTAGTTATCCTACATGGTATGATTATGTGCCCATACATATTCTCACCCTCCATAGCGACCGGTATGTTCCTAGTTGTATGCCGGAGAGGACCATAGTGTAAGTAAAATACAAAGTTACAAAGAAAAGGGGACTGTTATTTTGAATATTTTCCCCAATAATGTCTGTACATTGGTCCAATATTGGTGGATAACTGGGCATGACCAAAACACATGAAATGATTTGCAGTCTCTTCACCACACAAGCGCCAACAGTTCAACCCCTTATGAGTAAATTTGTTTTGTGCAGGTGTTCTGAAAAATCTTACCAAATTTTTCCATCCAAATTCTCTCCACTGCAGGGATGAGGTACTTTTCCATTGCTGTTTATTTAGCATTTCCCATATTTCCAATTGTAAAGTGAAATTCCCCTCTTTTTCCCATCTCTCTTTTATATATGATGTTTTGTCTCCTTTTAAGTCTTGAAGACCTTGGTATATTTTAGAAATGTATCTGATCCCAGGGATCCCTTTATATGCCATTAAGAAGACCTTCAGAACACCTGACTGGGCCCTTTCCAAATCCTCCTTTTTAAGTATATTGTCTATGTGGTGTCTAAGCTGAAATAACCTGTAAAGGTCTTGATTTATTAGACCTTGTTTTTTCAAATCTTCAAAACTTCTTAAAATTTGCCCCTTAAAAAAAAATCGTGATATTTTATCAGTCCATTCTCTTTCCACTTTTTAAATCTAGTGTCTGTTTTATTAGGAGTAAAGTCTTGATCATAGGCAATCCATTGCAGAAGTCGATGGGGTTCTTTAGTTTGATTCTCTCTGACTATCTTAAACCAAATTTTTAGCGGGGTCTCTATCCACGGGTTAGTGTTATTCAAAAGTTTAGGTAAGGCATTGTTCCCTATTATCGCCTGTAGGGGGATGTCACTTGTTATTTGGCATTCCACCTCCTTCCATTCTGCAGTGCAGACTGGGTTACTTATTTCTACTAAAGTTTTAATTTGTGCGGCTTTAAAATAGTCCCTTATATTTGGCAGCGCAAGCCCACCTTTGTCTTTGTTTAGCTATAGGGTTCTATATCTGATTCTAGGTCTCTTGCCCTGCCATATGAATCTTGAGATCCTTCTGTCCAGCTCCTGCCATGTTTTTTTGGGAGGTTCTACCGGTATTGTTTGGAAAAGGTATAGAAGACGTGGAAGTATATTCATTTTGACTGCTTCAATTCTTTGTGCACTACCCAAGAATGGTATCATATTCCATCTTGCTAGATCAGATTTTATTTTTGCCATCAGTGGATCATAGTTTAGTGTTATAATTTTGTTGAGTTGTTTCAGGATATTGACCCCCAGATATTTCATAGATTCCATCTCCCAGTTAGTTTTGAGTTCACTTAGTGAATAATGATTTGGGTCATAGTTGAATGTTAAAACTTGGGTTTTATGCATGTTTAATTTGTACCCCGATAAATCTCCATACTCTGAAAAAACTGAGATTAGTTCTGGAAAAGAGGTGTCCGGCTGCCCCAGGTATATTAAAATGTCATCAGCAAAGAGTGCTATTTTATGTTCCTTCTGACCAAGTGTAATACCTTGAATTTTTTGATTCTGTCTTATCCATTGGCTCAGAGGTTCTATGAAGATTGCAAAGAGCAGTGGAGACAGGGGGCAGCCTTGACGACATCCTCTTTCCAGCTCAAAAGATGATGATAAATTACCGTTAATCCTTATTTTAGCTGTTGGTTTTTTATATAATGCCTGGATAGTCCTAATGGAGTTGTTATGAAAATTGAAACTGGATAAGACTCTATATAGGAAAGACCAGTCAACTGAATCGAATGCTTTTTCAGCATCTAATCCCAATATGACTGCATTTAAGTTATATTTTTTTATATGATGAATTATGTGTAAAGTGCGTCTAATGTTGTCTTGTGTCTGTCTTTGTCTTATAAAACCTGTTTGGTCTAAATGAATTAAGTCTGTCAGTATATTTTCTAACCTTTTGGCAAGGATAGTGGTAAAAAGCTTATAGTCCTGATTTATACACTGATTGGTCTGTAGTTGGAGCATTCTAGTTTATCCTTTTCGAGTTTAGGTATGACTGCAATGACCCCTTCTCTCCAGGACGGGGGGGGGGGGATTTTTCCCCGTGTGGAGGACATAGTTTAAATGTTTTCAGGAGGAGAGGAGATAGTTGCTGTTTAAAGGTTTTTGTACCACTCTGCTGTATAGCCATCTGCTCCTGGGATTTGTTAGCTTTAAGTTTCATAATTGCTTTTTTTCCAGTTCTTTAGGTTGTATTTCTGACAGTAGTGTTTTATTTTGAGACTCAGTAAGCTGGGGAAGGTTTAGTGTGTTTAGGAATGCTTCAGATGCATTTTTATGTTTTTTGAGGGAGTGCAAGTTCTTATAGTAGTTCTCGAAGCTTTTAAGAATATCCTGAATTCTGAATTTTATTTCCTTTGATACTGGGTCCTCAGATTTTGTAGATTGCTCTTTCGGTTTGTTGTTTCCTCAATTTATAGGCTAGTAATTTTGCCGATTTGCTGCCTGCTTCATAGTATTTTTGTTTCAGAAATGTAAGTTTCTTCTGGATTTCTATTGTGTAGATCTCATTTATTTGTTTTTTAATTTCCTAAATTTTGAGCGAGTCATTAGAATGAGTGTTGCATTTGTGTTCTTTTTCTAGGTTCTTAAGTTCTGACTCTAATGTGATTAATTTTTTCTTGTCTCGGTTTCTTTTGGATTGCCAGTTTTGCAATAATCTTTCCCCTTATTACAGCTTTGCATGCATCCCACAGTATTAAAGGGGATACTTCTCCATTATCGTTTTCTTCCAAATATCTGAGAATATCTGATTCCAATTCATCTTTCAGTGGTCCTTTCAGGACATTTGAATTCAACCTCCAAGAAAATGTATTATTTGTGTATTTTTGGATACTTAAGTCCATATAGATCGGACTGTGGTCAGAGAGATCCATCAGTCCTATTTTACATGTTTTTACTCTTCCAATGTCTCTATTAAACATAAAAAAATAGTCAATCCTTGAGTAAGATGAATGTGGCGCTGAGTAAAATGTATAATCTTTTACACTGGGGTTGAATTCCCTCCACACATCACAGATTCCCATTTCTTTTAGTAGCATCCGAGTTTTCCTACTTTGAGTGTTATTTTGATGTGGAGAATTACCTGATGCATCCCAGTATGGATTCAGTCTTAGATTGAAGTCTCCAGCACATATCACTAAACCTTGGGCTTTAGTTATCATTAGGTCAAATACATTTTGATAAAATTTCCAGTTAGCCCCTGGAGGTGCATATACATTCAGCAGGGTGATATCTTCTCCCTCTAGCCGGCCAATTACCAAACTGTATCTCCCTTCTTTATCTTTGTGTTCTGATTTTTTTTTTCAAATGTAATTTTGGTTGATATCAATGTCGCTACTCCCCTCCTCCTCCCTGACTTATATGAAGATGAAGGGATCATTTTAAACCCTTGTCTATTGAGTTTAGTGTGCTCCACGTCTGTTAAGTGGGTTTCTTGTAAAAATATTATTCCTGCTTTGTCTTTTTTCATTTTGCCTAGAATCTTGGATCTTTTAACTGGATTCAGGATCCCTTTTACATTATATGAGATTATTTTGGTTACACCCTGTTTCTCCATTGTGTTGTCTTATTTAGTATAAACAGTGTGGTGGCCCTCTTTATGCTACTCAGAAACTGAAAGAACATTAAAAACATAAAAAACATTAAGAACATAGTGTATAAAACTTTAAAAACAAAAAACTGACAAAAGAACTTCCTGAGCTGAGGTCTTTTTAGAGACCCTGGAAGAGCCTTGACGGAGTGTAGGCTCTGAGGGAAATTCCTCAAACTCTGTTACGTGTTGAGGGCCCTCTCTTACCCCTGTAAGTTGTCCCATGTATTTAACGTGAATTTCAGATCCCAATCCGAACTTGTAATGATTTTTTTTTCTTTTTTTATGCCTATACCCTATGAACTTATGTGCACCCTCCCACCACCATCATAGCAAACATTCACGCTAATACAGTAATTTGTTAGTGTGGGGAGAACATGTGGATCATTGTCACATTTCTAGTTTAACAAGTTTTTTTTTTTATTATTAAAAAGACTTATTTGTTTCTAATATTATGACTGTTCCATGAAATGTTTTAACCACATGCTGATTCTGCATCTCCTTTAATGTTTATTACCTTGTAGGAGAGGGGTTGGATGTGCAGGTTGACTAAAAAAAAAAAGGTCGCTATTCCCTCCTGTAAACGGCCAGTTTATCCTTGTAGCTCTGGCGCTGGGTTTCCCGCTGCTGGCCCGTGGATTTTGAAGGTCTCTGTGTGGACCACGTTTGAGCCTTGATTCTCTCGCTCGGATCTGCTGCGGGGTTTAAGCATCGTTACCGGGAGCCCTCTTCCTCGCCATGTCAGCTGTTGCTTCTTCCGCCGAATTATAGAGATATGTCTCTTCACCATAGAAGACCCTTCGAAGGAAATGGCATCTGAAAGCGCAGTTTTTCTCTCGTAGCACCTTTTTAAGCGTTGTCGTATTCCCGGCACTTTTTAAGGACCTCCGGGCGTAATCGTGTTCCACGAAGACTTTTCTCTCTTGGTGCATAAATCCTTTTTCTGCCAAGCCAGTCTTACAACCTCTTGTTTTATTTTGAAATTGGAGAATCTCACCACCACCGATCTTGGTGGCGCTTCCGCCGCCGGCCTAGGGGCTAATGTACGGTGGGCCTTTTCTATCTTCAAGTCGGTGGTTTGGGGAATATCCAACTTCTCTCTCAGTAAGGATTCCACGCATTCCGCTATTGTGTTGAAACCATCCTCGACTCCTTCTTTCAGACCATGAATTCTTATGTTGTCTCTTCTCGGTCTTCCTTCTTGGTCGGTTAGCTTAGCCTCCAGTCTTGACTGCCTTTTGTGTAGATCCAGCACAGAATCTTCAAGCCCTTTTATTCTTTCCTCTGCTTCCAAGATTCGGCTCTCGGCCTGGTCCACTCTGCTGTTTGTCTTTTTTAATTCTTCTTTGAATTCACGAAATTCGACCCAACACTCTCGGCGAAATCGTCTTAATTCTTCAAATACCATTTTCAAGCTAACCTTTTTGTTAGCTACATTCAGCTCCTCGTCTTCTGAACGGAAAATCCTCCGGATCAGATTCTTCGGCCGATGCGTGTCCTGGCCTGGTAAATGTCGATTTCTTCTGTTTTCCTTTAGGCATGATGACTTTGTCCTTTGATTTTCACTCTTCAAAAATCTGTTAAATCTGATTTTCAAGGTATTTTACTGGATTGGGTCTGGGAGCTTCAGCGTTAAGCTGCAATCACCATGGTGTCCAGACCGAAGTCAACCTGCAACATTTTAAAGTTAATATACAGTGGGGGCAAAAAAGTATTTAGTCAGCCACCATTGTGCAAGTTCTCCCACTTAAAAGATGAGAGAGGTCTCCAATTTTTCATCATAGGTATACCTCAACTATGAGAGACATAATGAGAAAAAAAAATCCAGAAAATCACATTGAATGATTATTAATGAATTAATTGGTAAATTCCTCGTAAAATAAGTATTTGGTCAATAATAAAAGTTTATCTCAGTACTTTGTTATATACCCTTCACTGGCAATGACAGAGGTCAAACGTTTTCTGTAAGTCTTCACAAGGTTTTCGGCCCATTCCTCCATGCAGATCTCCTCTAGAGCAGTGATGTTTTGGGGCTGTCGCTGGGCAACACAGACTTTCGACTCCCTCCAAAGATTTTCTATGGGGTTGAGATCTGGAGACTGGCTAGGCCACTCCAGGACCTTGAAATGCTTCTTACAAAGCCACTCCTTCATTGCCTGGGTGGTGTGTTTGGGATCATTGTCATGCTGAAAGATCCAGCCACGTTTTAATCTTCAATGCCCTTGCGGATGGAAGGAGGTTTTCATTCAAAATCTCACGATGCATGGCCCCATTCATTCTTTCCTTTACACGGATCAGTCGTCCTGGTCCCTTTGCAGAAAACAGCCCCAAAGTATGATGTTTCCACCCCCATGCTTCACAGGTAGGTATGGTGTTCTTTCTCCTCCAAACACGACTAGTTGAGTTTTTACCAAAAAGTTCTATTTTGGTTTCATCTGACCATATGACATTCTCCCAATCCTCTTCTGGATCATCCAACTGCTCTCTAGCAAACTTCAGACGGGCCTGGACATGTACTGGCTTAAGCAGGGGGACACATCTGGCACTGCAGGATTTGAGTCCCTGGTGGCGTAGTGTGTTACTGATGTAGCCTTTGTTACTTTGGTCCAGCTTCTCTGCAGGTCATTCACTAGGTCCCCCCCTGTGGGTTCTGGGATTTTGCTCACCGTTCTCGTGATCATTTTGACCCCACGGGGTGAGATCCTTGCGTGGAGCCCCAGATCGAGGGAGATTATCAGTGGTCTTGTATGTCTTCCTTTTCTAATAATTGCTCCCACAGTGATTTCTTCACACCAAGCTGCTTACCTATTGCAGATTCAGTCTTCCAGCCTGGTGCAGGTCTACACTTTTGTTTCTGGTGTCCTTTGACAGCTCTTTGGTCTTGGCCATAGTGGAGTTTGGAGTCTGACTGTTTGAGGTTGTGGACAGGTGGTCTTTTATACTGATAACATGTTCAAATAGGTGCCAGTAATACAGGTAACGAGTGGAGGACAGAGGAGCCTCTTAAAGAAGAAGGTTACAGGTCTGTGAGAGCCAGAAATTTTGCTTGTTTGTAGGTGACCAAATACTTATTTTACCAAGGAATTTACCAATTAATTCATTAAAAATCCATCAATGTGATTTCTGGATTTTTTTTTCTCATTTTGTCTCTCATAGTTGAGTATACTATGATGAAAATTGGAGACCTCTCTCATCTTTTAAGTGGGAGAACTTGCACAACAGGTGGCTGACTAAATACTTTTTTGCCCCACTGTACATGATCAAGACATCAGTTTAGTTACAGAATTCAAATACCTTGGCATTGTACTAGATCCTCAATTCAAATTTAATCTCATATAAAGAAAATTTCTAAAACAGTAAAAAAAATCTGAACTGCTTAAAATTAATTAGATATTACATACCATACGAAGCAGCTGTACTGTATATGCATTCTATGGTTTTCTCTCATATATCATACTGTTTGACAGTCTGGGCTCAAGCAGCCCTTCCACAATAAAAACATAATGGTTCATTATATAATCAAACCTCTAAAAATCTTGGACAAAAAGCCCATTAGGCGGCATCACTGTTATATTTTAAAAAAATACAATCTATTGAGTTTTGAGAGTTTCATTGACCTCTGTTTACTGAAATTAACTTTCAAATGTTTCCTATAAATCAGCACCTGAGCCACTTGCTGGTTTCATCCAAAGACAGGACAGCAGCAGAGCCACCAGGAGTTCTGTTAAACAATAACTGTAAAATATTCCACCGCAGAACCACATTTGGACAAACATTTTCTCTATAAAGGGCAGTCACATCTGGAACACAATGCCAAATGAAATTAAAATAATAACGGGACTTTAAAAACATTCACTACAAAGGTTAAAAACTGGCTGAAAAATAAACAGAATGTACCGTGTATGAAATGATTGTCTGCGGGTGAGAGTGAATGAAGGGAAGGAATGAATGTGTTTGTTTATAGTGAGTGGACGAAGGGAGGGAGGCCTGAAATAGGCAAATGTGAGTCAGGTTTTTATATTGTGTATTTATAATATTTATAATATTTATAATATTTATAATTGTGTATTTATAATGTATTTATAATCTTTTCTGCATTGATGTATGTGGCTAGTGTTTATTCTGTTGTTCATTTTTTCTTTTCCTTATCCTTTTTCTACTTTACTTATTTCTTCCTTTCTAAAGCCCATCCAGGGACAAGAGTTGCAAATTAGCTATAGCTATACACTCTTTGTGCAACACATCAGATTGATTGTCATTTGATTAATTGTCTATGTTATTTGCACTGTCTCTGTCAAATAAACAAATAATCTAATCTAAATATAATAAAGTCCTGTGTAGTTCACCACTCGCCTCATCATTGGTCTACTTTTTACAGACATAACACATGCATCATCTGGTTTTTCACTTTATTGAAAAAAAAACAAAACTTTTTATCGCCATCAGTTAGCGTGTCTTTGAGCCAGGTGGTGTCGGGCCGCTGCTTCTCCCGGCATGTTCCTGTGTTGGATACACTGGTGTTGTTTTTCAGACACCCACCGGGGCGAACGTGATTTTTTTGCTGGGGTGAGTTGGCCATGGGAGCGATGCTGGTTATGGGGGCGCTCTAACTGGCTGGGGCGAGTTGGTGTATGGGGACTTGACCGGGTACCTTGGTTGGACTCGCACTGGTGCCGTTTGCCTTGTTCCGTGCTTGAGTGTCATGGGGGTCAGCACTGACGTACTTAGATTTAAGCATATTACACGAGAGGAAAGTTACGGTATCGTGATTATAGTAACTGCGGCTGTGATACATCTAATGTCCTCCATGTAGCGGAGGTACCATGAAAGACCGGCGATCAAAACGTGGCCATTGCACCGGTAGCTAGTCGATGGCTCGTAGGAGCATGCTAGCAATTTCTTCAAACACACTTCACTTGCTTTTCTTGCCATTTTCAGATGAAACAAAGAGTCCATCACCACAAAAATATTGTGGTTTTACTGTGTTATCCTCGTTTTTGCTTTTCTCCACACTTGTCCAGGTCAGCTGATGTAATTCTTACACACCAGGAGGTTTCCATGGAAACAGCCTGGCTTCTTCCTTTCTCCTCCTCCTCCTCTTCTGTTGACCAAGAATAATTTTAACTCAGATGTTTTATTCAGAGAAATGTCCATCATTTTGGCCATATTACATTAATGTTGCCTTAAAGTGCCAACCAGGAGTCGGCAGTAAATAACAGTTACACATGTGGACAAAATGTTGGTACCCCTCTGTTAATGAAGAAAAACCCACAATGGTCACAGAAATAACTTGAATCTGACAAAAGTGGTAATAAATAAAATTCTATGAAAATTAACCAATGAAAATCAGACAATGCTTTTGAATTGTGGTTCAACAGAATTACTTTAAAAAACAAACTCATGAAACAGGCCTGGACAAAAATGATGGTACCCTAGAAAGATTGAAAATAATGTGGACCATAGGGAACATGTTCAACCAAGATGTGTCCTCTAATTAACATCACAGGTGTCTACAAACTTGTAATCAGTCAGTCGGGCCTATTTAAAGGGTGACAAGTAGTCACTGTGCTGTTTGTTGACATGGTGTGTAGCACACTAAACATGGACCAGAGGAAGCAAAGGAGAGAGTTGTCTCAGGAGATTAGAAAGAAAATTATAGACAAGCATGTTAAAAGGAACCCCGATTATATTGGCATGTTAGCTCTATATGCTTTATTTTTATGTTAGTAACATAACTATAATTTAATTTTTTTGAAAATATTCCCAGTTTTATATATTTTTAAAAACTTTATTACGATTTGTGTTTACGGCGCAGTGCATTCTGGGTAGTTGACGTAGAATGGTTGCAGCCGTTTTTTCTGTCTTATACAAGCCAAGAAGTGAAGCTACGAACTACTGCCATTTGTCAGTGAAAATGCCACATTGCGTGGGCTTTTGGATGTAATTTCCAATCAAAGGGAAATAAAGAGAGCGGGGTAAGCCTCCATAGCTTTCCTAAAGAAGGAAAGTTGAGGAAAAAGTGGGGCGGCAGCGGCTCAGCAGGTCATCTAATAACCCCGTGGTTGGCGGTTTGCATCACGCTCTCCCCAGATATCCTGCCGTTGTGTCCCTGGGCAAGACACTTCACCCGCATTGCCTCTAGTGCCCATAACACTGGATATGAATGTGTAAAAATGTTTAAATGCTCGGTGGTGGCCGGAGAGGCTGTTTTTTTTTTGTTTTTTTTTCACAATATTTTTATTGAACCTTTTTACAAACAAAACACAAACAATCAAAGACTAACACTAAAATGATTAAAAAAAATACTAAAAACACCAACAACCACTAACAAAGACAGGACTTCAACAATGCTCCTCTATTTAGTGGAGGCAACCCATTACGTAAGTATACATACTATACATTCACCAATTTGGAATTTACAAGGTCCACACACATCATTCACCACCTTCTTCAAAAGTTATGTTTAAATTCTTTACATAATCAATGAAAGGTCTCCATATATTCTCAAACACAGTTTCTTTTGATTTCAGTATGTATGTTATTCTTTCTAATGGAAGGTTTGTTAACATCTTTCTTAACCACTGAGTCACATCTGGTCTATGAGTCTTTTTCCACAATAGTGCAATACATTTTTTGGCGTTAAGCAGACTGAGGTCTATGAATGCTCTCTCACCCTTGTTAAAATTATGCTTTTCTGGATAAAGACCCAACAAAAACAGTTTAGGATTCAATATGATTTGTTTTGAAATTATTTTTTCAATTGTTACCCTCACCTCTTCCCAAAACATTCTAATTATTCTACATTCCCATAAACAATGAAATAGGGTTCCTTTACTTTCCATACATTTTGTGCACGTATCTGGTATGTTTTTGTTATATCTATTTAACTCCACCGGTGTGTAACATACATCCGCATTAACCATTTAAATGTATCAATTTAAGACATACATTTATTGATTTGGTTTGCGCTTCTGCACAAGCCAATTCCATTGTTCCTCTGAAATTTCAGTTGCAGGTCTTCTTTCCAATAATTCAGTCTTTTCTGTGAGTTTTCACTTGAGGATAATGTCAATGAGTTATAAAACTCTGAAATAATACCCTTTCTCTTACTATCTTTCGTCAAGATTTTTTCCAAGGATGAATAAGTAGGTCGGATGAGAGCAGTATTTTGATTTGATCGAATAAGTTCCTAAGCTGAAGATATTTAAAAAAATGTGTTCTATTAAGATTAAATTTGATCCTCAGTTTCTTCAAAAGACATTGTTATCTGAACCTGACAAATATAAGTCTCGAATCTTTTGAATCCCTTTTAAAATTCCATACTTTAAATATAGCATCCGCTCTCCCTGGTTTAAAATATTGATTACCCCATATTGGGGCCTAAATTTGTGACAATATGTCCTGGATCTGTTTAGATATTTTTTGGTTTCACACACCATATTTTGATCATATGCTTTACAAATGGGTTTTTAACTTGCTTAACTTAATGGGGTTTTTTTTTGCCGAGTCTGAGTATATGAATATGGGAATGAGGTAAAGTAAATTGTATGATTCCATTTCAGTCCAGTGAGGGAGATCATTTGATGAAAAATAATATGTCATAGAACCTCAGTTGTGCTGACCAGTAATACAACATAAAGTTTGGACATTTCAGACCTCCACGATCAAATGGTAAATATAGTAAGACAGACATAATCTAGCCTTCCTATTGTTCCGATATAATCCACTAACTTTTTTTAATTCTTAAGAATAGATCTGAAGGTGGTGGTAAAGGAATGTATTGAAATAAATAAAGCATTTTGGGTAAGATATTACTTTTAAGTATATTAATTCTCCCAATCATCGACATTGGTAGTGACATCCATCTCTGAAGTAACTCATTAATGTCTATCATTAAGGCTTCATAGTTGGCACTGGCGACTAATTCTAGCTTAGGCAAAATTTGAATTCCTAAATATTTAAACTGATTTACAACTTTGAAGTGATTTACTCAGGACCTGGATGATTTCGTCTGGGGTCTCCTTTAGCATTAATATTGAAGATTTAGTGTTATTTATTTTATATCCTGATATTTCCCCAAACTTCTTCATTAAATTCAACAAAGTCGGAATTGATTTTTTAAGATTCGACATGAACTAAATTATGTCATCATCATACAGGGAGATTTATGTTCTGTTGGTCCCTATTTTAATTCCATATATTTGTGGATGTAAACGTACTGCCATCGCTAAAGGTTCAATTGCCATAGTAAACAGTAAAGGTGAAAGTGGACAGCCTTGTCGACATCCTCTATTGATTTTTATTGATTTTGAAATATTGCTGTTTGTGAGGATTTCTGCTGTAGCATTATTGTATATTATCTGAACTGCCATTTTATGAAATTATTTCCAAATCCAAACTTTGTAGACTTCAAAAAGAAAGGGCCATTCGACTCTATCAAAGGCCTTTTGGCGTCCAATGATAGGAGAGCTGTATCCGGTGCTTCTTTATTGAGAATAGATAATATTAAATCGTCTTCTTACATTATAGAAGCCTTGTCTTTCCTTTATAAAGCCATTCGATCTCGGTTAATAATATTTGGTACTATTTCTTGTAGCCGTCTTGCTAAAATTTTACAGATTATCTTAAGGTCAGCATTTAATAGGCTTATTGGTCTCATATTTTCACATTTATTAGAGGGTTTACCTGGTTTTGGCAACAGTATAATTAAGGCATTATTCATGTATAATGGTAAATTGCTATTTTGAAATGCTTCTAAAACCATTTCCAAAAATGGTTTTATAAATTTATTCTTAAATTTTTTATAGAGGTCAACTGGAAGACCATCTGGTCCTACACTTTTTCCTGATTTCATATCATCAATGGCTAGCCCAACTTCTTCTTGACTAATTTTAGACTCCAGTATCTCCCTGTTTTCATTTGGAATACAAGGTATAGATAATCCGTCCAAAAACCCATTTAGTTTTGTTAAGTCAGTTTCATTTTTTGTGTCATATAGTTTTTCATAATAATCTCTAAAGGCACTGTTAATTTCTAAAGGATCTACAACTGCCTGTCCGTTACTTATAATTCTGGTAATTGGTGTTTTAAATTCTAATTGTTTAATCGGCCATGCAATAAGTTTCCTGATTTTGTAACTTGTTCATAAAAAGATTGCTTCAATCTGAGAAGACGCGAGGCAGCTCTAGTCGCTGATTTTTGTCATATGCAGCTCTCGGAGAATAGTAATTCCGTTCTCTAACATTGGGTCACTTCCTGCATACACTTTTTCTTGGAGAATTTTTATTTTATGTTCCAATTGGACTCCTCCTCTCGAGGTCTTCTTAGATTTGAACCTGTATAACTAATAATATGCCCCTAATAAAAGCATTGAAAGCCTCTCACTTTATACATGCTGATGTTAGGTGAGTATTGATTATCAAAAAAACTCATCTATCTGTTTTTCTATGTACTACTTAACAAATTCCTCATCCTGAAGCCTTTATGCTGAAAATTGCCACCTACTGGTTCCTTTGTCAATTTCTTATCTACATATATTAGACAGCAGGGTGCATGATCCGAGATCACAATGTTATCATAGAAACAGTTTTGAATCTTGGACCTTAATTCTCTGGAGATCAAAAAATAGTCAATACGTGAGAATGTCTTGTAGGTATTAGAATAACAAGAGTAGGCTTTAACTTGCGGTTTCATTTCTCTCCATATGTCTAGCAATCTCAATTCTTTCATAAAATGATTAATGATCATCCTGCATCCATTGTGCGTACAGTCCAGTCCTGTTGATCTATCTATGCTGGGATTCAATGTACAATTAAAATTCCCTGCTATTATATGCTGCCCTGTAAGTGATGATAAAATAAGAAATAAATTAGCAAAGAAGTTTTGATCATCTATATTGGGACCGTATAAGTTCACCAGATTTATATTTTCTAATAACAAAGATCCTTGAATGATTAGGTTTCTTCCTAATTTGTCTCCAGTTACATTTTTCACTTGAAATGGGACTGCTTTGTGTATGAGAGTCATAACTCCCCTGGCTCGAGAGGAAAAGGTCGAGGGTGATGACACGTCCTGCCATCTTTTTTTAATTCTTTTTACATCCTCCTCGATTAGATGAGTGTTCTTGTAAAAACACAATTTTTGAACCTATGTCTTTTATGTTTATTCATAACTTGTTTGGAGTTTTTTTAAATTTTGTAGACCTCTGCAATTCCATGAAGTAAAGTGAGATTAACGCTTTGGGTCTATGATCAATAAGGAGTATGGGATGTACCTCGCCAATGTAAACATGCTCACACAGAGAAGCAAAAACATGAGGGGTTGAACATTCATCCACAAATTACACACAAACAAAGTCCCCGTCCCACATTCGTGGGTAATCCCCCCCAAATCAAAAAAAAAAATTCCGTCTCCCGCTATAGCCATTGACTGCTCCTCACTCACAAGGATCAGACAAAACCACTCTTTCTTTCTCCTCCCAATCACCCTGACTCTACTGCTTTGAATGACATAACTTAACTCTCTTCTGTAGTTTTCCAACTAACTCCAAAATTTTATAGCAACTTTGTACATCATAGGGTTGTTTTTTTAATACATACAATCTGTATTTTGTGAACTTGCTATTTGCTTGAGATCAGTCAGATGGCCTGTGCAATGCTTAAATATTCTACCTTATCTCTTATTCATGCTTCCTGCTTAGCTCCCACCAGTCTCTCTTGGATCTTCTTGATGAGCTCTGCGCCTCTTCTGGGGGTCGTGAAGGTGTGGGTTCTCCCTTTATATGTGACCCAGCAATCTTGCAGGATAAATCACTCCATGACGAATCCCAAGGTTGCGCAGCTCTTTACGGGCGGGGTCAAACTGTTTTCCTTAATTGTTGGATTCCTGTGGGGCCAAATCTGGGTAGAACCGCACCTGCTGATCCTGGTATTAATTTCTCCTTTGGCCCCGCCGCGTTGGAGATCGTCATCCTGTCTCTGTAGCTGAGGAACTTCATAATCAGCGTCCTTGGTGGTGCTTTATTATCTCTCAGTGGGCCAATTCAGTGGGCGCTTTCCAGAACGACTGATGACTGCAGCTCCGCGTTGTTCAGCGCTTCTGGGATCCACTTTCCAAAAAGGAACATGAGTCCCGCCCCGCCGTACCCTCAGGAAGACCCACCAGCCTCAGATTGTCCGTCTCGACCGGGATTCTAAATCCAGGACATTATCTTCCAGACATTTATTGTTTAATTCCAATGTGCGCACCTTTAATTGTAGGCTGGTGACGTCATTCTCAGCGCTGGAAATTCGGGAGCTCCACCTGCGTTACACCGTTCCATACAGTTGCTTTAATTCCTTTCTCAAACCCTCTATCGCTGCTATAATCCATCAAACTTAGTAGAGAAGTCTGCTCTCATTGAGCCAATGGCAGCAAGCACCGCACCTGTGCCATTGTCAGCAGTCACCGCTCCTCCGCTAGCTTGTTCCGCCATATCTGGGGATTTACTGCTGCATCACAGACGTGAAAGTCCAATTAACTTGGACTGTTTCGGCGGTTCAGTTTTTCCTCCACCTGATTTCCCAGGCCTTAGGCTTTACCGGCACGGCTTCGCCCAAACGCTGGGATAGTTTTTGTTCCAGTTGGAGAGAGTTATTGGGCGATTTTTTTATTTTTAGGAGCAGAGTAGAGGAAGCACGGCCTCCTACGTGGCGGCCATGACCGGGAAGTCCACCGGATAAGCGGTTGCGGGGATTGGCAGCCACATTTCTGTCACTCTCTCTGTGATCACGTGCTATAGCGTATGCCTGATAAAACTGACATATGTATTAATCACGCGGTGATAATAGCACCAATATCGCTCAAAGTGTGCGCATGAGACATGTCTGTGATCGCACGCTTGTGTTTGACTGTTCCTGCCTTTCGTCTCCTAACCGTGGTTTGGGACGCAGGGGAGATGTATCTTCCTCCGCGGTCAATTCCTGAGTAAATCTCACTCTTGTGGTACACAGAAGCACAGGCCGTTTTGCTGAAGCGTTGGGGCTTTATTTATATACCGCACTGTTGTCAGCAACAAATTGTACCTGCTCTGGTCGCCGCGCTCTTTCTACTTATCCGCACCAAATCACACACACCTTTGGGGGGGGGGGGGGCGCTAGTTTCAGTCCGCTCCGTGAGTGTCTCTCCGCTTTGAGTGTCTTCCGCACTTCCGCGTTGCGTCATCACAACAATGTCACACGTCATCAGAACAACCCCAACGTGAATCCTTTCAATCTCCGCCCTATCCCGACTTCCGCATCCGCATTTTCAAAACAAAAGCACCTGAAACTTGCCCTCAACACACGATCCCTTAACAATAAAAGCCTCATTCTAAATGAATTCAAATCAAATCAAATCAAATCAAACTTTATTGTCATATTGCTGTACATACAACTGTAGTGCAGGCAAGATGAAATTGCGTTTCTCTCGGCATCCATATAAGAAGATAAGATAAGATAAGATAAGATAAGATAAGCCTTTATTAGTCCCACAACGGGGAAATTCCAGGATTGCAACAGCACAGGGATAGCAACACTCAGAGCAACAATCAGAAGGCAAGAAAAAAAAACAAAAAAAAAACAAGCAAGCAAGAGCAGCTAATATACATATGTACATATTACTATAAAATATATATATACACACACACACACACAGACACACAGTGCAGAGCATTGTAGCGGATGGAATAAATATATGAATATATGAACACACAGTGCAGAGCATTGTAGCTAGATGGAATAAATATGTAAATATATAAACACCCACAGTACGGAGCATTGCAGCTAGGTGGAATAAATATGCAAGTATATAAACACACACAGTGCGGAGCAATGTAGCTAGATGGAATAAATATATAGATATATAAATATAAACACACCCAGTGCTGAGCATTGTAGCTAGATGGAATAAATATATAGATATATAAATATAAACACACCCAGTGCAGAGCATTGTAGCAAGATGGAATAAATATGTAAATATATAAACACACACAGTGCAGAGCATTGTTGCTAGGTGGGATGAAACAGCATAACCGTCTATTTAGTTATCCTACATGGTATGATTATGTGCCCATACATATTCTCACCCTCCATAGCGACCGGTATGTTCCTAGTTGTATGCCGGAGAGGACCATTGTGTAAGTCTATGCATCTTTTGCATTCAAAAAAAACTATTAGTTTGTTACGTCTTTTTGCTATCTCTGCGAGCAGCCCTGCTTAGGTTGTACAGTCTGACAGCCGTTGGTAGGAAGGACCTACGAAACCTCTCGGTGGTGCACCTGGGATGATGTAGTCTGCTGCTAAATGAGCTCCTCAGTGCATCCAGTATGTCCTGCATAGGGTGGAACTCGGACTCCAGCAGAGATGACAGTTTAGCCACCGTCCTTCTCTCTCCTATCTCCTCCATCGGATCAAGGCGTTGCCCAGGACAGAGCTAGCTTTCTTAATCAGTTTGTTCAGTCTCTTCCTATCGCTGCAGTGATGCCACTGCCCCAGCAGACCACTCCAAAAGTGATGGCTGATGCCACCACCGTGTCATAGAATGACTTCAGCAGCGCCCCTTGTACACCAAAAGACCTGAGTCTCCTCAGCAGGAACAGCCTGCGCTGTCCCTTCTTGTAGAGTGCGTTAGTATTGTGTGACCAGTCTAGTTTATTGTTCAGATGAATACCCAGGTACTTGTAGGATGTCACCATCTCGATGTCTGTTCCCTGTATATTTACTGGTGCTGTGAGGGGCTGTCCATGCCTGCGGCAGTCCACCACCAGCTCCTTAGTTTTCCTCGCGTTGATCTGGAGGCAGTTCCGATGGCACCAGTCCACAAAGTCCTGGATAAACCCTCTGTACTCAGCTTCATCTCCGCTGGAGATGAGACCAACGATCGCAGAGTCATCAGAGAACTTCTGTAGATGGCAATGTGTTGTGTTGTGTGAGAAGTCCGCAGTATAAAGAGTGAACAGGAAGGGAGCCAGCACCGTTCCCTGGGGGGCCCCCGTGCTACTGATGATCGTGTCGGAAACACAGTCCCGGGTTCTCACAAACTGAGGCCGGTTCGTGAGGTAGTCCAGGATCCATGATGACAGGTGCTGGTCCACCCTGCGCGCAGCAGCTTGTCCTTCAGGATCATCGGTTGGATGGTGTTGAAAGCACTGGAGAAGTCAAAGAACATGATCCTCACCATATTCCCGGGCTTCTCCAGGTGGGACAGAGAACGGTGAAGGAGGAAGATCACCGCATCCTCCACCCCAATGCCATGCTGGTAGGCGAACTGGAGTGGATCCATCGCTGTTCCACCAGGGGCGGAGATGAGCAAGGAGCAGTCTCTCCAGGGTCTTCATCAAGTGGGACGTCAAGGCCACCGGTCTGAAGCTGTTCAGGTCTTTGGGGTGGGAAGTTTTTGGTACAGGTACCACACAAGATGTTTTCAACAGCTGTGGTACCCTCCCCAGTTTCAGGCTCATGTTGAAGATATACGTCACAATCCCACACAGCTGGTCTGCACAGGACTTGAGGAGCTTTGCGCTGATGCCGTCCGGTCCCGATGCCTTCCTCGCCTTGATCTTCCTCAGCTCCGTCCTCACCTGGGTCTTGGTCAGGGTCAGGATGGGGGGCTGTGTGTTGGGAGTGGGGGGGGTGTCGGTTGGAGTGGGGAGTGGGTAGCAGGACTTGATTTCTTAGAGGCAGCAGTGGTTGTTGTGCAGACAGGGGGGAGGGCGGTTGGTCAAATCTATTGAAAAACAGATTCAGGTTGTTCGCCCACTCCCTGCCCCCCGTGGCCTGGGGGGAGGTATTCTGGAGCCCTGAGATGGTTTTGAGGTTTCTCCAGACCCCGCTGATGTCGCTCTGTTGCAGCTTGTCCTCCATCTTCTTCCTGAAGCTGTCCTTGCCTTCTCTGATCTTTCTCCTCAGCTCCCTCTGTACGGACTTCAGCATCTCCCTGTTCCCCGACCTGAAGATCCTCTTCTTCTCTCTCAGAAGTGTTTTTATCTCAGGGTTGATCCAGGGTTTGTTGTTTGAGTGACGCCGTATGGTCTTGGTGGGAACGGATTTGTCCACACAGAAGCTGAGGTAGCCCGTGAAGGTGTGAATGAGGCCATCGATGTCCTCACCATGTGGGATCGCAGAGCTGCTTCCAGGCAGTGGCTTCAAAACAGTCCTTTAGAGTGTCCATTGTCTCCTCAGACCATAACTCCACAGTGTGCATGGCCGGAGGTTGTCTGTGCACTAGGGGTTTGTACACCGGTCGGAGATGAACCAAGTTGTGATCCGATCTCCCAAGTGGGGGGAGTTGTGATGAGGTGTACGCCTCCTTAGTGTTTGCGTAGAACAAATCCAGTGTTTTATTGTCTCTAGTGTGGCATGTGACATACTGGGTGAAAGTGGGCAGAATGGGAGACAGTGAAACGTGGTTGAAATCGCCTGAGATGAGGAAAAGAGCATCTGGGTGTTCTGTCTGCAGCCTGCTGGTTACTGAATGGATGACGTCACGCGCTGTCCCAGCGTTCGCCGTCGGATTTGCATAAACAACAATGCAGATCACGTGTGAGTGTTCTCTCGGGAGATATGTAGGCCTCATGCTAACAGCTAGCAACTCAATGTCTTTGCTGCAGTGTCGTTGTTTAACAGTGATATGTCCCGGTCTACACCAGTTGTTGTTAACATACATTATCACTCCACCGCCCCTAGTTTTGCCACTCTCTGGTGTTCGGTCAGCTCGTATCATGTGAAAACCCTCCAGCTCAATGTTAGCATCTGCTGCTAGTTCAGTTAGCCACGTCTCAGTAAACAAAAGGAGAGAGCACTCCCGGTAAGTGCTATCATAACGGGAGATAGCCGCTAGCTCATCTAACTTTCCCAGTATCGACCGTACATTTCCCATGACAACAGATGGAAGGGACGGTCTGTACCTTAAATTTTTTGTCCTCCGCCTTACTCCAGCCCGGCAGCCGCGGCGTTTTCGCCTCAGTTCTCTCGGTATGTCGAGTTTTTCCACTGGGACCGGGTGGCGGTTAAATGCTAGCAGCTCTTCCCTGTTGTATCGTATCCTGCTATAAACAGTGGCTCCGTCCACCGGCTCAGGAGACATTTGGGACGATCTGTGTGTCCGTGATTTAAGTGGGGTGAAAAAAAAAAAGTGATCAAAAGAGAGAGGAAGGGAAAAAAATAAACTCGGAATCGAGCCGCTGTTGCAAAAGGCAGCCGACTGGTGTGGCGCCGAGAGAAGAAGCAGCATGATTAAGACACACTCCCACATAGTTACACCCCCCACCCCACCCCCACCCCCCCATCCATTCACACATCCCTGAGACATACTTGGGGAAAAAGAATAACTAACTATAATATACAAAATGTCCATAGGTGCAGTAGTTTGTATGTGAGATTCCGGGTCAGCTGTTCAGCATCCTGACAGCTTGTGGGAGGAAGCTGTTGATCAGTCTGGTGGTTCTGCCTCTGATGCTCTGGAATCGTTTACCAGATGGAAGAAGTTCAAAGTGTTTATGCAGAGGGTGAGAACGGTCCTTGACAATGTTCAGTGCCCTGCTCCTACAACGGTTCTGAAAAAGTTCTTGGACAGAGGGGAGGGAGACTCCAATTACCCTCTCCGCCCCCTTGACTATCCTCTGCAGGGCTTTTTTGTCTGACATACTGCAGCTGGAGTACCATGTAGCAATGCAGTACGTCAGAACACTCTCCACCACACCTCTGTAGAAGGTCCTGAGGATGCAGATGGGGAGAGAGGCCTGTTTGAGTTTCCTCAAGAAGTGTAGTCTCTGCTGAGCCCGCTTCCTGATCTCCAAGGAATTCTTGCTCCAGGTCAGGTCCTGCGAGATCTGCACTCCGAGGAACTTGATGTTCTCTACTAGGGATGGGCATAATTTACCGATTAACCGATAATTGATCATTAAGAATTTCACCGAGGAAGTTCATTTTCGTCGACAAACCGTTTTTTTTTTTAAACAATCCGAGGTTATTAGGCCTAGTGCACGGCCGTCCTCAAACAATGCAATGGCAAAATTTGGGCACCAGGGGGCAACATTACACCATCGCCGTACCCTGGCGTGCCTCAGTTGATACATGCGAGCTTCCGTAGGGCAATCGCCAAATCATGAAGCGGTTACGGCGAAGTGTTGCGTGGGACCATTTCAATTTAAAAAATGACCAGGTGTACTGCAATCACTGCAATGCAGCATACAAATATACCTCATCGACAGGGTCCGTGGAACACCCTTATTACGCGAAGCCATTTTTGAAAAGAAACCGCCAACAGTGGTTGCGCGCTGAGTAATGGCGGTCGTGAAGATTCTTTTTTTTTTTCAGAAACTTTATTGAGAAGGTCATGAAGATTCGGTAGAAGACACACACACACACGTGTGTGTGTGTGTGTCTTCTTCCCTCGACGTGTGTAAGTGTACACACGTCGAGGGAAGCTGCAGGAGGCGGCGTAGTGGCTCGACGGGAAGACTATTTCGCACAAGAGAACAGCAAAAAGTTCTGCGCGGCTAGACTAAGTAACACGAACGATAGAGCAATGAATGCGGTCTTCGTTTGTTGGGTGGCCGCTCGGTAGGGACAGAAGCTGGGTAAAATGTCTCGGCCAATCAGCTTGCGAGATTCCCGAGCCGAGCCAACATGAGAACAGCGAACAGAGAGAGAGGGATGAGAGAGAGAGGGCTCTCCGTGCGAATACCTGATGTTCTAATGTAGTCTACCTGCCTTGTTACGTACCTAAAAATGTTAATGATTAACCGATTATTAATCATTAATTCTCCCGACGATCGGTGAAGAAAATTTCACCGAATGCCCATCCCTATTCTCTACTCTCTCCACTAAACGGCCGCCGATGCTGAAGGGGACGTGCTCAGGCTGTGACCGCCGGAAGTCGATAATCATCTCCTTCGTTTTGTCCACGTTGAGCACCAGATTGTTCTTCCTGCACCAGCCCTCCAGGTCTCTCACTTCTTCCCTGTACATTGATTCCTCATCCCTCTGAATAAGTCCCACCACAGTGGTGTCATCTGCAAACTTAATAATCTGGTTCCCCTCGTGTTTGGATACACAGTCATGTGTTAGAAGTGTAAACAACAGTGGACTGAGTACACAGCCTTGACGGGTTCTGGTACTCAGCGTGACAGAGTTGGAGATGTTGTTTCCAACCCGGACAGACTGAGGTCTCTCAGTCAGGAAATCCAGGATCCAGAGACATGTGGCGGTGTTCAGACCGAGAAGGAGTAATTTCTCTATCAGTCTCTGGGGAATAATGGTGTTGAAGGCTGAACTGAAATCAATGTACAGGAGTCTGGCGTAGGTGTCTTTCTGGTCCAGGTGGGTGATGACAGAGTGTAGGGTGGTGACTATAGCATCCTCCGTGGAGCGGTTTGAACGATATGCAAACTGGAACGGGTCATGTGATGCAGGGAGGCAGGCTGTGATGTGTGGTTTGACAAGCCGTTCAAAACACTTCATCACAATTGGTGTCAGTGCAACAGGACGATAGTCATTCAAACAGGACACCACTGGTTTCTTTGCCACCGGTACAATGATAGAGGTCTTGAAGCATCTGGGAACGATGGCCTGACTCAGGGAGATGTTATAAATGTCAGTCAGGACATCCGCCAACTCGCTCGCACAGTCTCGGAGCACACATCCCGGAATGTTGTCTGGACCTGCAGCTTTGCATGGGTTGACTCTGGATAGGGTCCTCCGTGTGTCCGCTGTGTTGATGGTAAAACCTGGTCCGACCGATGGTGGGAGTGGGCCGGCCCTCCCTCTGATTGTCGAGTTTGATGCTTCAAAACGTGCAAAGAAGTCGTTAAGCCTGTCTGGAAGCGAAGCGTCGTCATCATCGACCCCCTGCCTAGACTTAAAGCCCGTCAGTGTCCGAACTCCCTGCCACATCTGCTTGGTGTTCCTAGTGTCACAGAGGTGTCCCTGGATTTTCTCCGCATAGGCGCGCTTTGCTGCCTTAATTCCCTTTGAAAGCGCAGACCTGGCTGAGCGGAGGGCAATCCTGTCCTTCGCTCTGAAGGCTGCATCTCTGGCTGTAAGCAGCGAGCGCACCTCTGCAGTCATCCAGGGCTTATGATTACCCCGTATAGTGATGGTCTTCACTGTAGTGACATCCTCTGTGCACTTCGCGATGTAGCTGGTGACCGTATCAGCATACTCCTCCACATCTGTCCTGTCTTCCTGGGAGGCTGCTATTTTGAAGATCTTCCAGTCTGTGTGCTGAAAACAGTCTTGCAGTGCAGAGGTTGCACTCTCTGGCCAAATCCTGATTTGTTTCACTGCTGGCCTGCTGCGCTTCAATAAAGGTTTGTAGGCAGGCACCAGCATCACGGACATGTCATCAGAACGGCCGAGATGGGGGCGGGGTATCGCTTTATATGCATCTGTGTTTGTGTACACTAAGTCCAACATATTCTCTCCTCTGGTCTTAAAGTCTACACATTGTTTAAACTTGGGGAGCACAGTCTTTAAGCTGGTGTGGTTAAAATCCCCCGCAACCACCACAAAACTGTCTGGGTGTGACGTTTGGATTTCACTGATCGCATTGTGCAGTACCCCGAGTGCCTTCTTAGCATTAGCTTTAGCATTAGCGCTCGGCGCTATGTAAACACCGACTACAAACACGTTGCTGAATTCCCTCGGCAGATAAAATGGCCGACAATTAACAATAAGGAACTCTGCCAACGGAGAGCAGTGTTTAGACACTAACGTGGCATTAACGCACCAGTTCTTGTTAACATAGATGCATAGCCCACCCCCCCGGCTCTTACCGGAGCTCGCCGTTTCTCTGTCGGCACGGAACATCGCCATATCTTCCAGCTGAATGGCCTCGTCAGGAATGTTGTCGTGGAGCCATGTCTCGGTGAAAACAAACACACAGCAGTCCCTCCATTCTCTCCGGGTTTCTCTCAGCAAACGCAGCTCATCCACCTTGTTTTCGAGGGCGCGGACGTTTGACAGAAGAAGCGACGGTACCGCTGGTCTGGAGGGGTTAGCCTTTAGCCTAGCATGGATCCCGGCCCTTTTTCCTTTCTTTTGCTTGCGTTCGCTCCGCTTCCGCTTCCTCTTCCTCCTCTCCCGGGTAGCTTCCAGCGGGGACTCCGCCAAAATTCCATGTTGGCGTAGAATGTCCAAATCACAACCGATCGCCGCGATTCTTGCAGCGTGCAGTACCTTGATGTTTAATAAGGTCTCACGGTTGTAAGTTTTACAGAATGTACGTCTGGGATGATTAAAACTCTCACACTCGCTGATGCCAAGAGGGGCCGCTGCGTCTAGGCGCGCCACCATCTTTTTTTTTTTTTTAATCACTGATAATAAACTGGATCTCCTCTGTCTCACTGAAACTTGGCAAAAACCCCTGGATTACATCGCACTTAACCAAACCACCCCTGCTGGATATTCATACCTGGACTACCCACGCCCTGAAGGCCGTTGAGGAGGCATTGCTGCTATTCATCTTCATGACTTCAATCCACGACCTCTCTCCATACCCGCTGTTTCCTCTTTTGAACACCTGACTTTTAAACTCCCCGGCCCAAAACCTCTCCTCATTGCAATTATTTACCGCCCTCCCAAACCAAATCCATCTTTCTTATCAGATCTTTCAGAACTCATTACAGTACTGTCTGCAACCTCACCATCTGTCCTACTGCTTGGCGATTTCAACCTCCACATTGATTCCCCTGACTGCAAATACGCAAACGATTTTTTGGACTTACTAAAGTGTCTAAACTTCACCCAACACATAACTTTCCCTACCCACAGACATGGACATGTCCTGGATCTGGTTTGCTCCACTGGTCTCCACATTCACAACCTCTCCAGCACTGACCTCACCATCTCGGATCATCTCGCCATCACACTGGACATTGACATCCTGCCCCTCAACCCAAACAAGACCGAACAACAACCTTCAGGAATCTTAAGTCCATCTGCTCAGTTTCTCTCTCCACATGCATATCTAACACTCTCTCCAACTGCACCTTCCCTGTAAACCCAACCCCTACGGACTTAGTAAACATCTACAACAACACATTGTCTACCTCCCTCAACAAACTGGCCCCCATGAAAACAAAATCCGTCACTTTCATTCATTCGGCCCCCTGGTACACCTTAGAACTTCACAAACTCAAAAAACAACTGCGACAGCTTGAACGCCTGAGCTGCAAAACTGGTCTGACTGTACACACCCTCGCTCACATAGAACTGATGCACCTATATCAATCTTCACTCAATGAAGCTCGCTCTGCCTACTACTCCAGCATCATTCACTCTGGATCCTCCAACCCCCGCACTCTGTTCTCCACCATCAACAAACTCCTCAAACCCCAGGACATCATTTCATCATCCTTCACCCCTGAAAAATGTAATAGCTTTCTATCATTTTTCCATTCCAAAATTGACAATATTCACAACCAGCTTGCCTCCTCCCCAGCCATCACCCCTGACTCAGAACCCACTTTTTCTCCACCCATAGATAAACAGCTGTCCCTTTTCTCACCCATAACCACTGATGAACTTTCTGAAATACTCTCCAGCATGAAATCATCTACATGCCCCCTGGACCCCATCCCCTCCCCCCTTATCAAAGCCTGTCTCACCCCTCTTGCCCCCTTATCATCGACACCATCAACTCCTCCCTTACCACTGGCACTGTTCCCCCATCACTTAAGATTGCTGCCATCACCCCCCTCCTTAAGAAACCTGGCCTGGACTCTGACGACCCCAACAATTTCAGACCTATCTCCAACCTCCCATTTCTGGCTAAAATATTGGAAAAAGCTGTCGCCACTCAACTCAAGAAACACCTCCTCTCCAACAAACTCTACGAAACATTTCAATCTGGATTCCGTTCTCACCACAGCACTGAAACCACCCTCCTCAGGGTCACCAATGACCTCCTGCTCGCCTCTGACTCTTGCTTCCTCACCATTCTTCTCCTCCTCGATCTCAGCGCTGCTTTCGATACCATCAGTCATTCCATCCTGCTCCGTCGTCTGCTTTCTATTGGCATCACTGACTCCGCCCTCTCTTGGTTCACCTCCTACCTGTCTGAGAGATTCTAGTACATCTCCATCAACAATCTTAAATCACGCACCACTCCCGTCTCACACGGTGTCCCTCAAGGCTCTGTGCTCGGTCCAACCCTTTTCACTCTCTACATGCTTCCGCTTGGTCACATCATCCGTCAACATGGTCTTCACTTTCACTGCTACGCCGACGACACCCAGCTGTACATCTCCTCTAAATCCATCACCCCCGCCATTCTCTCCACCATCACCGACTGCCTTACAGACATAAAAACCTGGATGACTAACAACTTTCTCAAGCTAAACAGCAATAAAACAGAAATCATCATTTTTGGACCAAAATCTCTTTTACCCTCTTCCCAGAACTTTTCATTCCAAATCGATGGTCACTCAGTCACCCCCTCCCCCCTGGCCAGAAACCTCGGCATTATCATGGACCCCACTCTCTCCATCAAATCTTACATCAACCATATCACCAAAACATCATTTTTTCATCTTCGTAATATTGCACACCTCCGTCCCACCCTCTCACCTTCTGCTGCTGAAATACTTATCCACGCCTTCATCACCTCCAGACTTGATTACTGTAACAGCATTCTGTATGGACTTCCTTCCACCATCCTCCAAAAACTACAGTATGTCCAAAACTCAGCTGCCCGCCTACTTACTCACTCCCGCTCCAGAGACCACATCACTCCTCTCCTCCGTCAGCTCCACTGGCTTCCCATTCAACAGCGCATCAACTTCAAGATCCTCCTCATCACCTATAAAGCTCTCCATAACCTCGCCCCCTCATACCTAACGGACCTTCTGTCTCGTCATTCCCCCACTCGTCTCCTCTGCTCTGCTGACGCTCACCTTCTTACACCCATCACCAAGACAAAATTCCGCACCCTGGGTGATAGATCATTCGCCATCGCCGCACCAACCCTGTGAAATTCCTTGCCCCTTCACATCCGGTCTGCCAACACACTTGCTTCTTTTAAAAGTCAACTCAAAACCCATCTTTTTAAATCTACCTATAAAAACTGACTCCCTCTTCTACCTATGTGTACCTATGTGTATGTGTTTACCCGTTCTCTGTATGTTTGTCCCTATGCTGCTTTGTAAAGCGTCTTTGAGTATTTAGAAAAGCGCTATATAAGACTTTTGTATTCTTATTATTATTAAGCATGCGCTCGAGGAAGCATTATTTTAAGGTGAAACTTATATATTGTTGATTTACTTACAATAGAATGCTCAAACACAAAAAATTGTCTACAAGCATGATGGGCACTGAACTAATAAACATGGACTCTGAGCAGCATAAAGCAATTTCTCTGTTGCTTTCTCAGCCTGCGGGTTGAACGTCCATAAGCAGCGCTCCACAGTCGATCCAGACTTTTTTTTTTTTTTCTGACTGTTGCCAGCCAGATCTTCGACATGTCAAGCCAAGCTTGCGCTTTGAGCGATATCATAGCGTGATTAATACATATGTCAGCTCTATCAAGTGTTGTGGGATGTGTCTGGTGCGTGTGTTTGGATGGGGCAGCTTGGTGCGTGGACTTGAGTGAGTGATGGCGTTTGCGCAGCAGAGGCGCCCCCCCCCCCGAAAGGTGTGTGTGATTTGGTGCGGATAAGTAGAAAGAGCGAGGCGACCGGAGCAGGTAGAATTTGTTGCTGACAACAGTGCGGTATATAAATAAAGCCCCAACGCTTCAGCAAAACGGCCTGTGCTTCTGTGTACCACAGGAGTGAGATTTACTCGGGAATTGACCGCGGAGGAAGATACATCTCCCCTGCGTCCCAAAACCACGGTTAGGAGACGAAAGGCAGGAACGGTCAACACAAGCGTGCGATCACAGACATGTCTCAAGCGCGCTTTGAGTGATATTGTGCTATTATCACAGCGTGATTAATACATATGTCAGTTTTATCAGGCATACGCTATAGCGCGTGATCACAGACAGAGTGACGGAAATGTGGCTGCCAATCCACACCAACAGCCTCTCCGGCCACCACCGAGCATTTAAACATTTTTACACATTCATACCCAGTGTTATGGGCACTGGAGGCAATGCGGGTGAAGTGTCTTGCCCAGGGACACAACGGCAGGATATCTGGGGAGAACGTGATGCGAACTGCCAACCATCGGGTTATTACATGACCTGCTCTACCTGCTGAGCTGCTGCCGCCCCACTTTTTCCTCCACTTTCCCTCTTTAGGAAAGCTATGGAGGCTCACCCCGCTCTCTTTATTTCCTTGATTGGAAATTAGATCCAAAAGCAGCACAATGTGACATTTTCACTGTCAGATGGCACTAGTTCGTAGCTTCGCCTCCAGGCTTGTATAAGACAGAAAAAACGGCTGCAACCATTCTACGTCACTACCCAGAATGCATTGCGACGTAAACAAAAATGGCGATTTACATTGTAATAAAGTTTTTAAAAAATATATAAAACTGGGAATTATTTTCAAAAAAATTATATTATAGTTATGTTACTAACATAAAAATAAAGCATATAGAGCTAACATGCCAATATAATCAGAGTTCCTTTTAAAGGTTAAGGCTATAAGACCATCTCCAAGCAGCTTGATGTTCCTGTGACTACAGTTGCACATATTATTCAGAAATTTAAGATCCACGGGACTGTAGCCAACCTCCCTGGACGTGGCCGCAGGAGGAAACTTGATGAAGAATGGTAACAAGAGCCCAGAACAACCTCTAAACACATATGATCATGGTGAACTCCAAGGTCAAGGTACATCAGTGTCAGATCACACCATCCGTCGTTGTTTGAGCCAAAGTGGACTTCATGGGAGACGACCAAGGAGGACACCACTGTTGAAAACAAATCATAAAAAAGCCAGACTGAAATTCGCCAAACTGTATGTTGACAAGCCACAAAGCTTCTAGGAGAATGTCCTATAGACAGACGAGACAAAACTGGAACTTTCTGGCAAGGCACATCAGCTCTATGTTCACAGATGCAAAAATGAAGCATACCAAGAAAAGAACACTGTCCCTACTGTGAAACATGGAGGAGGTTCTGTTATGTTCTGGGGCTGATTTGCTATATCTGGCACAGGGTGTCTTGAATCTGTGCAGGGTACAATGAAATCTCAAGACTATCAAGGTATTCTAGAGAGAAATGTGCTGCCCAGTGTTATACAGCTTGGTCTCAGTCGCAGGTCATGGGTCTTGCAACAGGATAATGACCCAAAACACACAGCTAAAAACACCCGAGAATGGCTAAGAGCGAAACATTGGACTATTCTAAAGTGGCCTTCTATGAGCCCTGATCTAAATCCTATTGAACATCTGTGGAAGGAGCTGAAACATGCCGTCTGGAGAAGGCACCCCTCAAACCTGAGACAACTGGAGCAGTTGCTCATGAGGAGTGGGCCAAAATACCTGCTGAGAGGTGCAGAAGTCTCATTGACAGTTACAGAAATCGTTTGATTGCAGTGATTGCCTGAAAAGGTTGTGCAACAAAATATTAAGTTAACCACTTGCACTCCGGGCAATTTTCCTAAAAATGCCAAAAAAAAAACGTGCCCAAAGTAAATCGAAAGCTGTTATTCAACCCTTTGCAGCATCTTCATGGGGTTGGTCTCATTTAAAAGAAAACACTTTGAATTTTTTGGCAAAAAAAACATAATCTCTCTACGTGCTCCAGCCACTGAGTTACAGTCATCTAAACATACTGAACTTGAAGAAAAAAAAATTGGACACAGTGTTTTTTTGGATACAAATGCTTGTAAATAACACACAGCTGTCCGATCCGGCTGGAAAATGCAACAGAAATGTAGAACCAAGTGTTATCCAGCTGAGATCCAAATTTGGTAACAATACCACAAAAAATGAATATTTTACACAGCTTTGTTCTCAGGCTGTTCCCAGGCGTTTTGGAACTGTGCCAAATTGTGCCAAATGGCACAGTTTGGAAAAACGTCTGTAACTTTTGAATAATTCAATGTAGAATCTTCATTTTAGGCTCTAATGAAAGGTCACACTCAGGGCTGTGTCTGCGTGTGTGTGTGTGGGCGGGGGGTCGTTCCCCCCCCCCCCCCCCCCCGCTACCAAGGACCAAATTCGGCCCTCGCTACAAGACGGAATACACTCTTTTTTTTTTTTGTCCTTGCATGTTTTCACAGCGGCTCCCCCCCCCCCCGCTACTGTGTGTGTGTGTGTGGGGGGGGGGAACCGTGAACGGACCGTGAGGGCCGAAGGGCCCCCCCCCTCGGTACAGAAGAGGGCCATCGCTACATGATGGAATAGACTGATATGCTTCCTCCCGACGACCGAGGAGCGTTCAGACCGTGCCCCCCCCCCTTCTGCAGCGGGTGGGGGTGGGGGGGCGTTCACGGTCCGAACACGGCAAATGAACCGTTTATCGCGGCGCATGCACTTCGTATTTCGTGCGCAGTACAGTTGTAAATTACCGATCGGTCAAAAGTCATTTTTGGATTACAGTTTTCAGTGATAAATAATAATTTAGCTTATAACACCTTACCTCTTCAAAGCAGCAGAGTCGTGGCGAACAGCTCTTCCCACGCGTCAGACGAACGCGACGCTGCTCCGCTCGTGGATCCCGATCAACATAATTCCATTACATATTGCCGTTTTGGCGAATGATTTACGACTTTTGTCGTCGGCCTCCGTCTATTCTGCTGGAATGAGTGCAGGTCCCACTTGTGGGTGTTCTCCATGCTGCTGGGTGAGCCTGGGTCTGTAGGAGATTTGTCCAGCGTCCTTTGTTTTCATCTGTGGCAGTAGTAAATATCGCTTCACCCAGCCAGAATTTCTGTGCTTCAATTGGCTCCTGCGTTCACAGTAGGCGGGTCCTCCTTCCTAGATTTTCATTCATTGGTTCTTCAAGGTTTCAGAAACCCAATTCAAGGCTCTTATTAGTCGAATGAGAGGTCAATCAGATGAATTAATCTGTTCGCGGCTGTCTCTGCAGTTTTTTTTTGAGTGGCGCTTGGACGCTACTACATCACCATCACCACCATCATGCGTCATGCGCACGAGGGCGCACGAGCACGCTCTCGCGCGCCCTCGTGCGTCATAGGACGCAGAGACTTGCCCGCCCGCGGAACAACGGAGTGCAAGTGGTTAAGGGTACCATCATTTTTTTTTTTTTTTCTTTTTTAATGGCGCCGGAGGCAGGGCGGCCGTACCAGCAGCAACTCTGTCATGTCTTTGTGTTTCTATCTGTTTATACCTGTATATAGTGTGTCTCTTATTAACCAGGGCTCTGTAGGAATTCTCGGACTAAGACTGGACCAACTTTTCTCTCTTTTTAGCCGGTCTTTTTTTCTAGTTTTCGTCACTTTTTCTCTTCCTCGGACAATGGAGATCAACAGAGGTGGGGGCGGACGCATTGTTTAGACACGTGAACAGCTGATTGCGCTGAGGAGGCCGGAGCCTGGAGCGCTGCGGCCGGCAGTGAAGCCCCTCATCCCGGACGAGCTGAAGAAGAGACACTGCGGGCGAAGGGCTGGAGCGAAGGTGAGGAGGAGGAGGAGGAGGAGGAGGAAACATAAGCCGGCTGTACCGATGATCATCACCGGGAACGTGCGTTCCCTGGGAAACAAGACAGATGAGATCACAGCGCTGGTCAGGACATGAAAGGAGTATCGTGATTGTAGTTTCATGTGTTTTACGGAGACGTGGTTACACTCACAGATCCCGGATGTAAACGTAGCGATACCTGGCTTCAGGACTATAAGGGGAGACAGGGACGTGAAAAGCAGCAGGAAAAAGAGAGGAGGAGGAGTGGCACTTCTTGTTAATGAGCGATGGTGTCATCCGGAACACATTTATGTGAAGGAAAAGTGCTGCAGCCCGGACATTGAACTGCTGGCTGTCAGTATGAGACCTTATTATATGCCGTGAGAAATGAAGTGCGTTTTGTTATCGTCTACGTCCCTCCTTCAGCTAACGCGGCAGTGGCCTATGACGTCATCGGCTCCACTGCGGCCACATTACTGGAGAAGCACCCGGATGCATTCATGGCCATCACAGGTGATTTTAACCATGTCTCAGTGGGAAAAACTTTACCCAACTTTCACCAGTTTGTTGACTGTCCCACCAGAGAAAACAAAACACTGGATCTACTGTATGCCAACGTCAGGGATGCATATAGTGCCACAGCTGTACCCCCCCATTGGTAAATCAGATCACTGCATGGTCATGTTAACACCCAAGTATGTTCCCCTTGTGCAAAGGCAGCCTGCTTGTACACGAACTGTGAGGAGGTGGACACAGGAGGCTGCTGATGCACTGCAGGACTGCTTTGAGACGACAGACTGGAGCGTACTCTGTGAACCACAGGGGGTGGACATAGACAATATGACCGACTGCATCACAGAATATATTAGATTCTGTGAAGACATGACCATGCCAGCTCAGACTGTACACTACTTCTCCAACAACAGACCATGGGTCACCAGTGACCTGAAAGCACTTCTGAACAAAAAGAAGAGAGCTTTTAGGGCTGGAGACAAGGAGAAGCTGAGGGGAGTGCAGCATGAGCTGAGAGAGATGCTGAGGAGGTGCAAGGACAATTATAGGAGGAAGTTGGAAGAGAAACTCAGGCAAAATAACACTAAAGATGTGTGGGAGGGAATGAAACAAATAAATGGGTACAAGGGGAGAGTCAGGCAGCCATCTGGGAGCCAGGAGAGAGCTGAGGAACTGAATTTGTTTTTTAATAGGTTCAACTCACAGTCTGTCACCCGAGCAACACAATCAAACCCCCACACACCCCTCCCTACCCATGCTTCCGTGCAGAACCTCTCTCCATCTCCCTTCTCCTCCCCCTCGGGGCACCAGGACCCTCCCTCACTTCATGGTGACTACAGATCAAGTGGAGAAACAGCTGGAGAGACTCCGTCAGCAGAAGGCTTCGGGCCCGGATGGCATCTCCGTTAGGATCCTGAGGACCTGTGCCAGCCAACTTGCTCCAGTACTGAAACACCTGTACAACCTGAGCCTGAGTCTGGAGAGAGTACCGGTGCTGTGGAAGACATCCTGCCTGGTTCCTGTCCCCAAGAAGTCATCTCCATCGGATCTGAATGACTACCGACCAGTTGCCCTCACATCTCATGTGATGAAGGTCCTGGAGAGACTGCTGTGGCTGCAGGTGGAGATGTGGCTGGGCCCTCTGCAGTTTGCATATTAGCCCCATTTAGGAGTTGAAGATGCTGTCATCTACAGTGGGGCAAAAAAGTATTTAGTCAGCCACCGATTGTGCAAGTTCTCCCACTTAAAAGATGAGAGAGGTCTCCAATTTTCATCATAGGTATACCTCAACTATGAGAGACAAAATGAGAAAAAGAAATCCAGAAAATCACATTGAAGGATTTTTAATGAATTAATTGGTAAATTCCTCAGTAAAATAAGTATTTGGTCACCTAAAAACAAGCAAGATTTCTGGCTCTCACAGACCTGTAACTTCTTCTTTAAGAGGCTCCTCTGTCTTCCACTCGTTACCTGTAGTAATGGCACCTATTTGAACTCGTTATCAGTATAAAAGACACCTGTCCACAACCTCAAACAGTCAGACTCCAAACTCCACTATGGCCAAGACCAAAGAGCTGTCAAAGGACACCAGAAACAAAAGTGTAGACCTGCACCAGGCTGGGAAGACTGAATCTGCAATAGGTAAGCAGCTTGGTGTGAAGAAATCAACTGTGGGAGCAATTATTAGAAAATGGAAGACATACAAGACCACTGATAATCTCCCTTGATCTGGGGCTCCACGCAAGATCTCACCCCGTGGGGTCAAAATGATCAAGAGAACGGTGAGCAAAAATCCCAGAACCACATGGGGGGGACCTAGTGAATGACCTGCAGAGAGCTGGGACCAAAGTAACAAAGGCTACATCAGAAACACAGTACGCCGCCAGGGACTCAAATCCTGCAGTGCCAGACGTGTCCCCCTGCTTAAGCCAGTACATGTCCAGGCCCGTCTGAAGTTTGCTAGAGAGCATTTGGATGATCCAGAAGAGGACTGGGAGAATGTCATATGGTCAGATGAAACCAAAATAGAACTTTTTGGTAAAAACTCAACTTGTCGTGTTTGGAGGAGAAAGAACACCATACTGTGAAGCATGAGAGTGGAAACATCATACTTTGGGGCTGTTTTTCTGCAAAGGGACCAGGACGACTGATCCGTGTAAAGGAAAGAATAAATGGGGCCATGTATCGTGAGATTTTGAGTGAAAACCTCCTTCCATCAGCAAGGGCATTGAAGATGAAACGTGGCTGGGTCTTTCAGCATGACAATGATCCCAAACACACCGCCTGGGCAGCGAAGGAGTGGCTTCGTAAGAAGCATTTCAAGGTCCTGGAGTGGCCTAGCCAGTCTCCAGATCTCAACCCCATAGAAAATCTTTGGAAGGAGTTGAAAGTCTGTGTTGCCCAGGGACAGCCCCAAAACATCACTGCTCTAGAGGAGATCTGCATGGAGGAATGGGCCAAAATACCAGCAACAGTGTGTGAAAACCTTGTGAAAACTTACAGAAAACGTTTGAACTCTGTCATTGCCAACAAAGGGTATATAACAAAGTATTGAGATGAACTTTTGTTATTGACCAAATACTTATTTTACTGAGGAATTTACCAATTAATTCATTAAAAATCCTTCAATGTGATTTTCTGGATTTTTTTTTTATTTTGTCTCTCATAGTTGAGGTATACCTATGATGAAAATTGGAGACCTCTCTCATCTTTTAAGTGGGAGAACTTGCACAATTGGTGGCTGACTAAATACTTTTTTGCCCCACTGTACCTGCTGCAACGAGCCCATCTGCACCTGGATGGTGGAGGAGATACTGTGTGAATCACTTTTTTTTATTTCTCCAGTGCCTTTAACACCATCCAGCCACTGCTGCTGGGCAAGAAGCTGCGGGGGATGGGGGTTGACAGCTCTGTGATCTCCCGGATTACCGACTACCTGACAGGCAGACCACAGTTTGTCAGGCTGGGCAATGTCTTGTCTGGAGTGGTGGCTAGTGATACTGGAGCGCCACAGGGGACTGTGCTCTCTCCTTTTCTTTTTACCTTATACACCACGGACTTTCAGACAACACTGAGTCATATCGTCTGCAAAAATTCTCTGATGACTCATCTGTTGTGGGGTGTATAAGAGGAGGAGAGGAGGGGGAGTACAGGGCACTGGTATACAGATTTGTGGAGTGGACGGAACAGAATCACCTGAAGCTGAATGTCAGCAAGACCAGGGAGATGGTGATTGACTTCAGGAAGAGGAAGGCTCCTTCTCAGCCACTGCAGATTAAGGGGGAGGATGTGGGAGTGGTTGAAGACTACAAATATCTGGGTGTCAGGATCAGCAGCGGGTTGGACTGGAGATCCAACACTGATGGTGCGCACAAGAAGGGGATGAGCAGACTCTATTCCCTGAGAAAACTGAGATCCTTCAACGTGTGCAGCAGGATGCTGGAGCTTTTCTTCCAGTCTGTTGTCATCAGCGCTATCTTCTTTGCTGCGGTCTGTTGGGGTAGCAGTATCAGGGCCAGAAATACCAACAGACTTGACAAGATTATCAAGAGGGCTGGCTCTGTAATTGGTCTCAGACCGGAGACCTTTGAGACAGTGGTGGAGAGAACACTAAATAAACTGCGATCCATCATGGACAATCCTGATCACCCCCTCCACCACACACTAGATAGACAGCGAAGCACTTTCTCCAGTAGACTACTACAGCTTTGTTGTCGACCAGCCAGGTACAGGAAATCTTTCCTGCCACATGCAATTTCACTGTACAATAACTCACTGTGATGTTGTATTCTGGTCATAGCTATGCTGCCACACTGCACCTTACAGACTAACTGGTACCTCACATTTTCACTCTGCTCCTGATAGTCCTTATTTGTGCAATGGGATGATTCATGTGTTTATACGGGTCATCATATATTAAGTTATGATGCAAGCAAAAGCGTGGAAAAAGGGCCGGGATCCATGCTAGGCTAAAGGCTAACCCCTCCAGACCAGCGGTGCCGTCGCTTCTTCTCTCTAATGTCCGCTCCCTCGAAAACAAGGTGGACAAACTGCGTCTGCTGAGAGAAACCCGGAGAGAGTGGAGAGACTGCTGTGTGTTTGTTTTCACCGAGACATGGCTCCATGGCAACATTCCTGACGAGGCCATTCAACTGAAAGATATGGCGATTTTCCGTGCCGACAGGGAAACGGCGAGCTCCGGTAAAAGCCGGGGGGGTGGGCTATGCATCTATGTTAACAAGAACTGGTGCGTCAATGCCACGTTAGTGTCTAAACACTGCTCTCCGTTGGCGGAGTTCCTTATTGTAAATTGTAGGCCATATTATTTGCCGAGGGAATTCAGCAACGTGTATGTAGCTGGTGTTTACATAGCGCCGAGCGCTAATGCTAACACTAATGCTAAGAAGGCACTCGGAGAACTGCACAATACTATTAGCGAAATCCAAACTTCACACCCGGACAGTTTTGTGGTGGTTGCGGGGGATTTTAAAAACACCAGCCTAAAGACTGTGCTCCCCAAGTTTAAACAATGTGTAGACTTTAAGACCAGAGGAGAGAATATGTTGGACTTAGTGTACACAAACACAGATGCATGTAAGGCGATACCCCGCCCCCATCTCGGCCTTTCTGATCACATGTCCGTGATGCTGGTGCCTGCCTACAAACCTTTATTGAAGCGCAGCAGGCCAGCAGTGAAACAAATCAGGATTTGGCCAGAGAGTGCAACCTCTGCACTGAAAGACTGTTTTCTGCACACAGACTGGGAGGTCTTCAAAATAGCAGCCTCCCAGGAAGACAAGACAGATGTGGAGGAGTATGCTGATACGGTCACCAGCTACATCACGAAGTGCACAGAGGATGTCACTACAGTGAAGACCATCACTATGCGGGGTAATCATAATCCCTGGATTACTGCAGAGGTGCGCTCGCTGCTTACAGCCAGAGATGCAGCCTTCAAAGCGAAGGACAGGATCGCCCTCCGCGCAGCCAGGTCTGTGCTCTCAAAGGGAATTAAGGTGGCAAAGCGCGCCTATGCGGAGAAAATCCAGGGACACCTCTGTGACACTAGGAACACCAAGCAGATGTGGCAGGGAGTTCGGACACTGACGGGCTTTAAGTCTAGGCAGGGGGTCGATGATGACGACGCTTCGCTTCCAGACAGGCTTAATGACTTCTTTGCACGTTTTGAAGCATCAAACTCGACAATCAGAGGGAGGGCTGGCCCATCCCCACCATCGATCGGACCAGCTTTTACCATCAACACAGCGGACACACAGAGGACCCTAACCAGAGTCAACCCACGCAAAGCCGCAGGTCCGGACAACATCCCGGGATGTCTGCTCCGAGACTGCATGAGCGAGTTGGCGGATGTCCTGACTGACATTTATAACATCTCCCTGAGTCAGGCCATCGTTCCCAGATGCTTCAAGACCTCTATCATTGTACCGGTGGCAAAGAAACCAGTTGTGTCCTGTTTGAATGACTATCGTCCTGTTGCACTGACACCAATTGTGATGAAGTGTTTTGAACGGCTTGTCAAACCACACATTACAGCCTGCCTCCCTGCATCACACGACCCGTTCCAGTTTGCATATCGTTCAAACTGCTCCACGGAGGATGCTATAGTCACCACCCTACACTCTGTCATCACCCACCTGGACCAGAAAGACACCTACGCCAGACTCCTGTACATTGATTTCAGTTCAGCATTCAACACCATTATTCCCCAGAGACTGATGGAGAAATTACTCCTTCTCGGTCTGAACACCGCCACATGTCTCTGGATCCTGGATTTCCTGACTGAGAGACCTCAGTCTGTCCGGGTTGGAAACAACATCTCCAACTCTGTCACGCTGAGCACCGGATCCCCTCAAGGCTGTGTACTCAGTCCACTGTTGTTTACACTTCTAACACATGACTGTGTATCAAGACACAAGGGGAACCAGATTATTAAGTTTGCAGACAACACCACGGTGGTGGGACTTATTCAGAGGGATGAGGAATCAATGTACAGGGAAGAAGTGAGAGACCTGGAGGGCTGGTGCAGGGAGAACAATCTGGTGCTCAACGTGGACAAAACGAAGGAGATGATTATCGACTTCCGGCGGTCACAGCCTGAGCACGTCCCCCTCAGCATCGGCGGCCATTTAGTGGAGAGAGTAGAGAACATCAAGTTCCTCGGAGTGCAGATCTCGCAGGACCTGACCTGGAGCAAGAATTCCTTGGAGATCAGGAAGCGGGCTCAGCAGATACTGCACTTCTTGAGGAAACTCAAACAGGCCTCTCTCCCCACCTGCATCCTCAGGACCTTCTACAGAGGTGTGGTGGAGAGTGTTCTGACGTACTGCATTGCTACATGGTACTCCAGCTGCAGTATGTCAGACAAAAAAGCCCTGCAGAGGATAGTCAAGGGGGCTGAGAGGGTTATTGGAGTCTCCCTCCCCTCTGTCCAAGAACTTTTTCAGAACAGTTGTAGGAACAGGGCACTGAACATTGTCAAGGACCGTTCTCACCCTCTGCATAAACACTTTGAACTTCTTCCATCTGGTAAACGATTCCGGAGCATCAGAGGCAGAACCACCAGACTGATCAACAGCTTCCTTCCACAAGCTGTCAGGATGCTTAACAGTTGACCCGGAATCTCTCATACACACTACTGCACCTACGGACATTTTGTATATTATTTTTATATTATAGTCAGTTAGTTTTTTGTTTTTTTCCCCCCAAGTATGTCTCAGGGATGTGTGAATGGATGGGGGGGTGGGGGTGGGGGGTGGAGCTATGTGTGAGTGTGTCTTAATCATGCTGCTTCTATTATATGGATGCCGAGAGAAACGCAATTTCATCTTGCCTGCACTACAGTTGTATGTACAGCAATATGACAATAAAGTTTGATTTGATTTCATTTGATTTGAGGTTCTATCGTCGTGTTAGTTTCTTTTTACTTTCCATAGGTAATCCCTTTGTCTGTCGTGTGTGTTTCTGTTATTTGGCTGTCAACTGTCATGCTGCTGTTACACTGTAATTTCCCAGTTTGGGATCAATAAAGTACATCTATCTATCTATACATCTATCTATCTATCTCTATATATATCTATATAGATAGATAGATAGATAGATAGTTTATTTCGAACACAAAAATATAACAAAAAACAAGCAAATGGCAAATGCAATAAAGTTACAGTATACACTGTTCGAAAGGGAGAAGGAAGAAGTGAACACTTATTAATTCCAACTCCTCTTTTCCATAGATACACCCATGTGAATTTTATACAAATTACCACCTTTAAGACCCCAAGTAAACAATTTACTGTATTTTTTACAAATCAACATTAACACCCATCCATTCTAACATACAATGAAGTCCATACATCCAAAAACCAGTCTCAAACAACACAGATATACACTGTGCTGTCCCACCCACCATTCCATAGTGTCCCATAATGACCCAGAGTGAACATAATGAATCGTACATATAAATACTACCCTTCTAACATATATCCTTTCAGCAAATGATGCTTATACCTCTTTTTGAATTGATTTCTGTTTGTACATAGTTTCAGTTCCAGCTCCAGACTGTTCCACAAATCCACCCCACAGACAGATATGCACATACTTTTCTTGGTTGTACGTATCTTGGGTTTTGTAAAGTTTAAGTCTCCTCTCAAATTATGATCATTGTCTCTTTTTTTTAAATATTATTTGTATATTAGTTGGGAGTTGATTGTTAATTGCCCTGTACATTACTTGTGCTGTCTTAAATTTAACTAAATCGATGGACTTTATGACATGTGTCTTTAAGAACAATGAATTGGTATGGTCTCTATATCCTGCATTGTTTATTATCCTTATAGCCTCTTTTTTGTGATGTGCATATTGCCTGTAGGTTGGTCTTGTAGGTGTTTCCCCAGACTTCTACACAGTAGTTAAGATAAGGTAAAAACAGTGAATTCTACAATAAGACCAATGATTTATAGTCCAAGATGTGTCTTGTCTTCCCCAGTATGCCTATACATTTTGCTAATTTAGCCCGGATGTGACTGATGTGAGGTTTCCAGCAGATTTTATTGTCTAGCGTCACCCCCAGAAACTTATTTTCCTGTACTGTTTCTATTCTGGTATCATCTACCGTTACCATTATTTCATGATTTATTTAAAAAAAAAAAAAAAAAAAAATCCAAGATGGCGCCGCGGATCGCAGCCACTGGCTTCTGCTCTCTGATGTTTTTGATAATTTTGTGTGTTTTTTTGGACTTCTGCTCTTCTGTCCGAATCACCTATTCAAGGGAGGAACTACTTTCACTCAGACTACCTCCCAATGCAACTTCTCCACCAGTTACTGCTGCTGATCTGAAGTTTTTTCAGTCAATCTTAGCTGTGGGAGCAGCGGCTATTGGCGCTGGCCGGAAACGAAGGCGGCGTGGTAAACGTGCCGGTGCGCTAGTCAGGTTGAAGAAACGAGGATTTCGCTCGCCGCTCCCATCGATCCATCTGGCAAATATCCGCAGTTTGGCGAACAAAATGGATGAACTGCTGCTCCTGACTCACAAAAACCGGGATTTTAGCAGATCTGGCGCCCTTTGTTTCACGGAGTCCTGGCTGAGTGAACACATCCCGGACAGCGCGGTGCGTCTGGACGGATTCCAACTCTTTCGCGCTGATCGCAGCCGAGAATTCTCTGGAAAGACTAAGGGTGGTGGAATCTGCTTCTACATAAACGAAGGTTGGTGTACTGATGTCACAGTGTTGAAGAAGTTTTGTAGTCCTAACTTAGAGTCACTGTTCATAAACTGTAAACCCTTTTATTCACCGCGAGAGTTCTCCTCATTTATTCTGGTCGGAATTTATATCTCGCCTGCTGCTTGTACAACGGAGGCACTGCAGCACCTCGCTGACCAGATAGCAGAGGTGGAGGAAAAACATCCAGACTCTCTGCTTATCATTCTGGGTGATTTCAATAGAGCTAATCTCACAAATGAGCTTCCTAAATACAGACAGCATATTAAATGTCCCACCAGGGACACAAATACACTTGACCACTGTTACACAGTTTTAAGAAACGCCTATCATGCCGTCCCCCCGTGCAGCTCTGGGTTTTTCTGACCACTGTCTGCTCCATCTTATTCCAACATACAGACAGAAACTAAAAACTTCCAAGTCTGTTGTAAGGACTGTGAAGAAATGGACTGAGGAATCAAAGCTGAAGTTACAAGCCTGCTTTGACTGTACAGATTGGAGTGTTTTTGAAGCTGCAGCCATTAACCTAAATGAACTCACTGACACTGTGACGTCATACATCTGTTTCTGCGAGGACATGTGTGTGCAGACCAAGACCTTCTGCATATACAACAACAATAAACCCTGGTTCATTCCTAAACTGAAGCAGCTACGTCAGACCAAGGAGGAGGCCTACAGGACTGGTGACTGGACTCTGTACAAGCGGGCCAGAAACATGCTGACGAAGGAGATCAGGCTTGCTAAGAGGAGCTACAGTGTGAAGTTACAAAAAAACTTCTCAGCTAATAACTCTGCTTCTGTCTGGAGAGGCCTACGGAATATCACCAACTACAGGAGACCATCCCCCCACCCTGCAGAAAACCTCCAGCTGGCTAATGCCCTAAACAGCTTTTACTGCAGGTTTGAAAAGAACCTACAGTTCTCACCTCCCACCCACACAAAAGGATTATCTGCAGCCCCAGGAACTCCATCCCTCCTCCACTCTGACCTCCCACCAGCACTAATGATCTGTGAAGAGGAGGTGCGCCGGGTCTTTCAGAGACAAAAGATCAAGAAGGCTGCAGGACCTGATGGTGTGTCTCCGTCCTGCCTGAGAGTCTGCTCCAATGAGTTGGCCCCCATCTTCACCCGGATCTTTAACAGATCACTGGAGCTGCGTGAAGTGCCTTCCTGCTTCAAACGCTCCATCATCATTCCAGTTCCCAAGAAACCCTCTACTACAGGATTAAACGACTACAGACCTGTTGCCCTGACCTCTGTGGTCATGAAATCCTTGGAGAGATTGGTGCTGAACCACCTGAAGATCATCACAGGCCCCCTGATGGACCCACTGCAGTTTGCCTACCGGTCAAACAGGTCAGTGGATGATGCAGTGAATATGGGACTACATTACATTCTGCAACACCTCGACTCCCCAGGGACGTACGCCAGGATCCTGTTTGTCGACTTCAGCTCAGCGTTCAACACCATCATCCCAGGCATTCTTCATCAGAAACTCCTCCAGCTCAAGGTGCCCCCCTCCACCTGCCAGTGGATCTCCAGCTTTCTGACTGACAGGTGGCAACAGGTGAAGCTAGGGAGATTTACATCCAGCTCCCGAAAAATTAGTACTGGCGCCCCCCAAGGATGTGTCCTTTCCCCACTGCTCTTCTCCCTCTACTCCAACGACTGCACCTCAGGTAACCCTTCGGTGAAGCTCCTGAAGTTTGCGGACGACACCACAGTCATCGGTTTGATCCGGGATGATGATGAGTCTGCATACAGGCGGGAGGTGGAGCAGCTGATCCTCTGGTGCAGCCAGAACCATCTTGAACTTAACCCAGCCAAAACGGTGGAGATGACTGTGGATTTCAGGCGACACCCCCCTTCATTCCCCCCACTCACCATCCTCAACAGCACAGTGTCCACTGTGGACTCCTTCAAGTTTCTGGGTACCACAATCTCCCGGAACCTGAAGTGGTCCTCCCATATAGACACTGTCCGGAAAAAGGCCCAGCAGAGGTTGTTTTTTCTGCGTCAGCTCAAGAAGTTTGATTTGCCTCAGGAGCTGCTGGTTGTCTTCTACACCGCCATCATCCAATCTGTCCTCTGCTTTTCCATCACTGTCTGGTTTGGATCTGCCACTAAACAGGACAAGACCAGACTGCAGCGGATCATTAAGTCTGCGGAGAGGATCATTGGTACCGACCTACCCTCCATTGAGAACTTATATCGGTCCATAACCAGGAAACGGGCGGGAAACATCTGTGCTGACCCATCACACCCTGGCCACAAACTGTTTGAACTTCTATCTTCTGGTCGTCGTTACAGATCACTGAAGGTCAAAACCACCCGTCACAGGAACAGTTTCTTTCCTCAAGCCATCACTCTGATGAACTCCTAACATTCACCTAGTCCTACCTGTTTGCTGTACTCATGACTTTTCATCCATTATGACATTGCACATAACTCTCACACTGCTTTTTACTTCATTCACATTATATCACTGAATCTGAGTCCACATTGAAATACTGTGTGATTGTATATTTTTTCATATATTTCTGCAAAGTGTGGTTAGTCTGAGTAAATAACTGCATATATTCCTGTATATATTTGCATCCTTTTATAGAAACGTGGACAGACTGTAATTTACTGTACATACTCTGTTGTCATTGAATCCTTATTTAAATCCTCCACCTGAACAATGAGAGCAAGTTTTTAACCAAAGTCAAATTCCTTGTATGTGTTGTGCATACTTGGCCAATAAAGCTGATTCTGATTCTGATTCTGATTCTGATGATTTATTTTATAATTTCCAAACACCATAATCTTTGTTTTTTTTAGATTTAGAGATAATTTATTTTTGTTGAACCACTGCGTTAATTTTTCCATTTCAGTTGTGACTACCTCTAAAACCTGCTGCAAATTCTCACCAGTGCAAAGGATATTTGTGTCATCCGCAAACAAAATAAATTTCAGAATTTTTGATACTTGGCATATGTCATTTATTTACAAAATAAAGAGTTTGGGACCCAAAACTGACCCCTGGGGCACACCACAAGTGATGTCCATGAAGGGTGATTTGTGCTCACCAATTTGTAGAAATTGTTGTCTGTTACTTAAATAACTTTCCACCCAACTCAGTCCTACCCCTCTTATCCCATACCTTTACAGTTTCCTTAGTAGTATTCTGTGGTCAATGGTGTCAAAAGCTTTCTTTAAATCTAAAAATACTCCTACAGCATCCTTTTTCTTATCTATACAACTAGTAATTTCTTCTATAAGTTCGATCAGTGCCAAAGATGTAGATTTTTCTGCTCTAAAACCATACTGGCTATCTGTAAGGAGGTTGTGTTTTTCAGTGAAATCATCCAGTCTCTTAGTGAAGATTTTTTCAAGTATTTTGGAGAATTGTGAGAGTAAAGAGACTGGCCTGTAATTTGTGAAGCGATGACTGTCTCCTGTTTTGTATAGAGGTATTACTTTAGCTATTTTCATTTTGTCTGGAAATGTACCAGTTTGAAATGACAGGTTACAGATGTGGGTGAGTGGCTTAACAATTCCCACTTACAGTAAGGGATCAGTAAGTGATAGATATAGATATCTATCTATCTATCTATCTATCTATCTATCTATCTATCTATCTATCTATCTATCTATCTATCTATATAAAATTTGTCCAGGCCTGTTTCATGAGTTTGTTTTTTAAAATAATTCTGTTGAGCCACAATTCAAAAGCATTGTCTGATTTTCATTGGTTAATTTTCATAGAATTTTTATTTATTACCACTTTTGTCAGATTCAAGTTATTTCTGTGACCATTGTGGGTTTTTCTTTCATTAACAGAGGGGTACCAACAATTTTGTCCATGGCTGTATTTTAATGTATTGATTGTATTTTGTTTAACAAGGTTCTCCCTGTTCTTGTCACACGCAGGCAGTGTGTGTCACGCACGTGGGTGGAGCACAGACTTGAAGCTGCTACATTTTCACTACAGGGTGTGGATGGTGGAAGCTCGGACTGTTGGATATGACCAGAGTTTCACATCACCATTTACAGTAAGTGATCTGATTTGATAACTATATATAATCTCATGATATACATTACCTGGCAATTCTATAATTTATATATCATAACCAATACAAAGGACTTTCTCTTTTTTGTACATTTTAAGTTATCTCCAGAAAAAAAAGTCATAATTCATCTGTCAGTAATTTTATGCACCTTTTTCCCTCTTAATTTTGCAGTGTTGTTATAAAATTGTTTTTAATGTGCATTTGAAATGATTTCTTCCAAACATGTTTTCATTAAATTTTTTTGGCAAAGCAGAAAAGAAGAGACAAAAAACAAAACAACAAACACAACACAAATGTAAAATAAAATAATGGGGGGAGAAAATCCATCCATGCACATCCTCACACAAGTGTGTCTCCACATTATAGACAGTCGGGAAACAGATTCCATCACTGAAGAACCTAATTAGTGATGCACTTTACCACAGTCAGAGGTAATGAGTTTATGAAGTTGGAGCCTCCCTCCAAGCCAGTTCCAGTAATCCACATCACATTTTCTGGGCTTTTGTAGCCCCAAGATATTTCAGAAAAGGGTCCCAAGTGCAATAAAAAAGGAAGGGTTTTTCCATTAAAGCTGTAGAGAAAGCCTGGAGAGGGATGGTCCTGATCACACTGTTCAACCACTGATGCAGAGTGGGGGCTTTGTCAGAAATCCACAATGTGAGAATACATTTTCGTGCATTGTACAGAGGAATCTGCAAAAGCTTCATACTTCAAAAATGATCCAGTAGTTCATCAGTTAGTCCCAACAAACAGGTTCGTGCCCCAAGCTGTAGAGTGCAGTTAAAAATCCTGTTAAGCTGCTGAATAATGGTACCCTAGAACTGCTGAAGAGAGGGACAGCTGCACATACAATGGAACAAAGAACCCACTGCTGACTGACATTTAGCGCAGAGATCTGAAAGGGCTGAGTTAGCCCTATGTCTGATTTCAGGAGGAATGTAGAGTCTGTGCAGTATTTTAAACTGTCTCTCCCAGGCGGAATTTGTGACTAAGAATTTAAAAGGTTGGCCACATAAACTATCCCAAATGTCAGGAGTTACAGAGGAACCAAAGTCAGAGTCCCATTTATCTTTGATTTTATTAGAACTGTCCTCTTTAAGATCACAATAATTTGAAATGACTGAAACTTTATTCATTATCGCTACTTGACTAATTAAAAATTATTAGAAATGAAGTTACATCAAGAACCAGTTTATTCCTCCGACACGTTTTCTTTATTATTTATTTGTTGTTTATGCGGCCGGTGTCACACACTTTTGCGGTTTTAGTAATATTCAGAGAAAATTAAGAAACTTGGCAGTAATTGAAACCAAAGAAACAATGGTCTGATACACTATGTTTCCTGTTAGCGACAAGTTAGCATCATCAAAATTTCCAAAACCCTGACTACTCAGAGTTGGGACCAGGAAGCAGAGTCGCAGTCTTACACGCTTCTCTGCAGCTCCTCTTCATCCGCCACCCCTCAGCTTAGCCCCTGTCTTCCCCATCAGAGAATCGTTGTCTGCTCCCTCCAAAGTAAATAAAAATATAATGTATAAGCATCCCAAAGTGATAAAGCAAATTATTGGTAAAACTCAAATTAAACATAAAGCCTCTAAATTGAATGATTTGGCCTCTGTTCCTCCTCATAATTTAAAAATTAAATGTGGTTTATTAAATATTAGGTCTCTGACTTCCGGTTATGGCTGCCACGTAAGATGGACGTGTCTCACTCTGCTCTGCTTCTGGAGAAAAAAAATTGGCAAATAACTCTCTCATTTGGGACAGAACGTATCCCAGCGTTTGGGCGAGGATATGTCGGCGAAGCCTAAGGCTGGAAAACCAGGTAGAGTTAAAAGCGAGCCGCCGAAACAGTCCAAGTTAACGGACTTTCAGGTCTGTGACGCAGCAAATAAAGCTCCATATATGGCGGAGGAGGCTGGCAACGGTGCGATGTCTGCGGGGAGCGGCGCAGATGCGCTGATGGCAGCCATGAGTTCAATGAGAGCGGACTTTTCCTCTAGATTTGATGGGATTATGGCAGCGTTGGAAGGAATGAGAAAAGAATTGGGTGACTGTGTAGAACGAATGGCGCAGATGGAGCTCCGTCTCTCTAGTGCTGAAGATGACATCACCCGTCTTCAATTAAAGGTGCGCACTTTGGAAAAAAAAATAAATGTCTGGAAGATAATATTCTGGATTTGGAATCTCGGTCGAGACGGAACAACTTGAGGCTGGTGGATCTTCCGGAGGAATCCGAAGGTCGGGACGCATGTTCCTTTCTGGAAAAGTGGATTCCGGAGGCGCTGGGCAGCGCGGAGTTGCAATCAGCAGTGGTTCTGGAAAATGCACACCGTATTGGCCCACGGAGAGATAAGGGACCGCCGAGGACCTTAATTATGAAGTTTCTCAGCAACAGAGACAGGATGAAGATCTTCAACGCTGCACGAGCTAAAGGAGAGATTAAACACCAGGACCAGCAGGTGCGGTTCTACCCAGATTTGGCCACAGGAATCCAACAATTGAGGAAGCAGTTTGATCCCATACGTAAGGAGCTGCGCAACCTTGGGATTCGTCATGGTGTAATCTATCCTGCGAGACTGTTGACCACATATGAGGGCAGAACCCACATCTTCAAGACCCCAGAGGAAGCGCAGGAGTTCATCAAGAAGATCAAAGAAGAAGAAGAGACTGGTGGGAGCTAAGCATGAACAAAATATAAGGTAGAATAATTAAGCATTTGCACAGGCATCTGACTGACTTGAAGTAAATAGCAAGTTTACAAAATATAGATTGTATTATATATTAAAAAAAACCAAAACAAAACAAAAAAAAAACTATGATGTACAAAGTTGCTAAAAATTTTGGAGTTAAGTTGGAAAACTACAGAGGAGAGTTAATGTTACGTCATTAAAAGCAGTAGAGTTAGGGTGATTGGGAGGATGAAGAAGGAGTGGCTTAGGCTGTTCCCCGTGGATGTGGAGCGGTCGATGGCTATATCGGGAGACGGAATTTTTCTTTTGATTTTGGGGGGTTTGCCACAAGTGTGGGAAGGGGGAATTTGTTTGTGTGTAGTTTGTAGGATGAATGTTCAACCACTCATGTTTTTGCTTCTCTGTATGAGCATGTTTACACTGCAAGGTAATCCCAAACTCTCTATTGATCATAAACCAAAGCGTTAATCTTAATTTAACTTCATGGAATTGCAGAGGTCTACAAAATTTTAAAAAAACTTAAACAAGTTATGAATAAAATAAAAGACATGGGTTCAAAAATTGTGTTTTTACAAGAAACTCATCTAATAGAGGAGGATATAAAAAGAATTAGGAGTAGATTGCAAGGAAGTGTCTTCACCTCATCCTTTTCATCCCGGGCCAGGGGAGTTATGACTCTCATACATAAATCAGTCCCTTTTCAAGTGAAAAATGTAATTGGAGACAAATTTGGAAGATATGTAATCATTCAAGGTTCTTTGCTATTAGAAAATATAAATCTTGTGAACTTATATGGTCCCAATATAGATGATCAAAAGTTCTTTGCTAATTTATTTCTTATCTTATCATCACTTACAGGGCAACATATAATAGCAGGGGATTTTAATTGTACATTGAATCCAGGTATAGATAGATCAACAGGACTGGATTGTACGCACAATGGATGTAGGATGACTATTAATCATTTTATGAAAGAATTGAGATTGTTAGATATATGGAGAGAAATGAAACCACAAGTTAAAGCCTATTCTTGTTATTCCAGTACCTACAAGACATTCTCACGTATTGATTATTTTTTGATTTCCACAGAATTAAGGTCCAAGATTCAAAACTGCTTTTATGATAACATCGTGATCTCTGATCATGCACCCTGCTGTCTAATATATGTAGATAAAAAATTGACAAAGGAATCAGGTAGATGGCAATTTCAGCATAAATGGCTTCAGGATGAGGAATTTGTCAAGTATATAGAAAAACAGATAGATGAGTTCTTTGACATCAATACTACACAAACATCAGCATGTGTAAAGTGGGAGGCTTTCAAAGCTTTTATTAGGGGACATATTATTAGTTATACAGGATCAAAATCTAAGAAGACTCGAGAGGAGAGAGCCAAATTGGAACATAAAATAAAAAGTCTTCAGGAAAAAGTGTATGCAGGAAGTGATCCAAGGTTGGAGAATGAATTACTGATTTTGAGAGCTAAATACGACAAAAAATCAGCGAATAGAGCTGCCTCGAGTCTTCTAAGATTGAAACAATCTTTTTATGAACAAGGTGAAAAATCAGGAAAATTATTGGCATGGCAGATTAAACAATTAGAATTTTGAACGCCAATTACCAGTATTATAAGTAATGGACAGGTAGTTATAGATCCTTTAGAAATTAACAGAGCCTTTAGAGATTACTATGAAAAATTATATGATACCAAAAATGAATCTGATTTAACAAAACTAAATGGGTTTTTGAATGAACTATCTATACCGTGTATTCCAAATGAAAACAGGGAGATATTAGAGTCTAAAATTAGTCAAGAAGAAGTTGGGCTAGCCATTGATAATATGAAATCAGGAAAAAGTGCAGGACCAGATGGTCTTCCAGTTGACCTTTATAAAAAATTTAAGAATAAATTAATAAAACCTTTTTTGGAAATGGTTTTAGAAGCATTTCAAAATAATAATTTACCATCATACATGAATAATGCCTTAATTATACTGTTGCCAAAACCAGGTAAGCCCTCTAATAAATGTGAAAATATGAGACCAATAAGCCTATTAAATGCCGACCTTAAGATAATCTGTAAAATTTTAGCAAGACGAATACAAGAAATTTTACCAAATATTATTAATCGAGATCAGAATGGCTTTATAAAGGGAAGACAAGGCTTCCATAATGTAAGAAGACTATTTAATATTATTTATTTTAATAAAGAAGCACCGGATACAGCTCTCCTATCACTGGACGCCGAAAAGGCCTTTGATAGAGTTGAATGGCCCTTTCTTTTTGAAGTCTTACAAAGGTTTGGACTTGGAAATAATTTCATAAAATGGGTTCAGATAATATACAATAATGCTACAGCAGAAATCCTAACAAATAACAATATTTCAAAATCAATAAAAATCAATAGAGGATGTCGACAAGGCTGTCCACTTTCACCTTTACTGTTTACTATGGCAATTGAACCTTTAGCGATGGCGATACGTTTACATTCACAAATATATGGAATTAAAGTTGGACCAACAGAACATAAAATCTCCCTGTACGCCGATGACATAATTTTGTTTATGTCGAATCTAAAAAAATCAATTCCAACCTTGTTGAATTTAATAAAGAATTTTGGGGAAATATCAGGATATAAAATAAATAAAACTAAATCTTCAATATTAATGCTAAATGAGACCCAGAGAAATTACCCAGACCCTGAGGTAAATCAATTTAATGTTGTAAATCAGTTTAAATATTTAGGAATCCAAATTGTGCCTAAGTTAGAATCAGTCGCCAGTGTCAACTATGAAGCCTTAATGACAGATATCAATGAGTTAATTCAGAGATGGATGTCACTACCAATGTCGATGATAGGGAGAATCAATATACTTAAAAGTAATATTTTACCTAAAATACTTTATTTATTTCAATACATTCCCTTACCACCACCTTTTGATTTATTCTCAAGAATTAAAAAAAAGTTAGTGAAATTTATATGGAACAACAGGAGGGCTAGATTACGTCTGTCTTTATTATATTTACCATTTGATCGTGGGGGTCTGAAATGTCCAAATTTTATGTTGTATTATTGGTCGGCACAACTGAGGTCTATGACATATTATTTTTCATTAAATGATCTCCCTCACTGGACTGAAATGGAATCATACAATTTACCTTTACCTCTTCCCGTATTTCAATTCAATTCAATTCAACTTTATTTATATAGCGCCATTTCACAACAACAGTCATCTCATAGCACTATCAACTGTAGGGGGGACCCCCACAGTTGCAGAAAGACCCCAGCAATCAGGCGATCCCCTGTGAGCAAGCACTTGGCGACGGTGGAGAGGAAAAACTCCCTTTTAACAGGAAGAAACCTCCAGCAGAACCAGGCTCAGGGAGGGGCAGTCATCTGCTGCGACTGGCTGGGGGGTGAGGGGATAGAGAAGAAGAAAAGAACAGACATGTAGAGAGCAAACAGCACGATGGGGACTCAATCTATGGGAGAGAACAAACAAATGTTAATGACCAGCAAAAAAAAAAATATTTCATAGAGAGTGAGGAAAGGAGTGAGGCCCAGTGCATTACTGGAGGTCCCCCGGCTGACTAAACCTATTAGCAGCATAACTAAGGGAGGGTTCAGAAACACATGATCCCTCCCTAATTGTAGGCTAGATCAAAAAGGTAGGTTTTAGCCCTATTCTGAAAAACAGAGATCGAGTCTGACTCCTGAATCCAGATTGGCAGCTGATTCCACAGGAGAGGAGCTTGATAACTGAAGGCTCTGCCTCCCATTGTACTTTTGGAGATTCTAGGTATTACAAGTAATCCTGCATTTTGAGAGCGTAGTGCTCTGTTAGGATAATACGGTAGTATCAGATCTTTTAAATAAAAAGGAGCCTGATTGTTGAGAGCTTTGTAAGAAAGAAGAAGGATTTTAAACTTAATTCTAAACTCTATGGGAAGCCAATGAAGGGAGGCCAGAACCGGAGAGATATGATCTCTCCGGTTCTGAGTATTTATATACTCAGATTCGGCAAAAAAATTACAAAAACAAGTTAAAAATCCATTTGTAAAGCATATGATCAAAATATGGTGTGAAGCTAAAAACTATTTAAAAGAACCACAGTTATTGTCACAATTTAGTCCAATATGGGGTAATCAATATTTTAAACCAGGGAGAGCGGACGCTGTATTTAAAGTATGGAATTTAAAAGGGATACAAAAGATTCAGGATTTATATTTGCCATGTGCAGATAACATAATGTCTTTTGAAGAGCTGAGGACCAAATTTAATCTTAATAGAACACATTTTTTTTAAATATCTTCAACTTAGAAACTTTATTCGATCAAATCAAAATAAAGCTCTCACTCGACCTATTTATTCATCCTTGGAAAAAATGTTGATGAAAGATAGTAAAAGAAAGGGTATTATTTCAGAGTTTTATAACTCATTGACACTATCTTCAAGTGAAAATTCACTGAAAAGATTAAACTACTGGAAAGAAGATCTGCAAACTGAAATTTCAGAGGAACAATGGGAATTGGCTTGTACAGAAGCTCAAACCAAATCAATAAATGTACGTCTTAAATTGATACATTTCAAATGGTTAATGCGGATGTATGTTACACCGGAGGAGTTAAATAGATATAACAAAATTATACCAGATACGTGCACAAGATGCATGGAAAGTAAAGGAACCCTATTTCATTATGTATGGGAATGTAGATTAATAAGAATGTTTTGGGAAGAGGTGAGGGTAACAATTGAAAAAATAATCTCAAAACAAATCATATTGAATCCTAAACTGTTTTTGTTGGGTCTGTACCCAGAAAAGCATAATTTTAATAAAAGTGAAAGAACATTCATAGACCTCAGTTTGCTTAATGCCAAAAAATGTATTGCACTATTATGGAAAAAGACTCATAGACCAGATGTGACTCAGTGGTTAAGACAGATGTTAACAAACCTTCCATTAGAAAGAATAACATATATACTGAAATCAAAGGAAATTGTGTTTGAGAATATATGGAGACCTTTTATTGTTTATGTAAAAAATTTAAACATAACTCTTGAAGAAGAAGGTGAATGATGTGTGTGGACCTTGTAAATTCCAAACTGGTGAACATAATATGTATACTTATGTATTGGATTGTCTGGACTAAACAGAGGAGCATTGTTGAAGATTTGATTTTGTTTGTGGTTGTTGGTGTTTTTAGTGCATTTTTTTTGTAGTACTTTAGTGTTAGTGTTTGATTGTTTGTATCATGTTTGTCAAAAAAAAAAAAAAGGTTCAATAAAGATATTGTGGAAAAAAAAATATTAGGTCTCTAACTCCCAAGTCTCTGTTAGTCCATGATCTGTTAATTGATCATCAGATTGATTTAATTTCCCTTACAGAGACTTGGTTAGGGCAAGAGGATTATGTTTGTTTAAATGAATCAACTCCCTCTGGTTATTTAAACTGTCAAAATCCCAGAAGTTCTGGTCATGGAGGAGGAGTAGCAACAATTTACCATTCCAAATTACTAGTTAATATAAAGCAAAAAACATATTATAATTCCTTTGAGGGCCTGGTCCTCAGTATTGGGCACTTTAGCAATTTTAGGTTAAACCCAATTTTATTTGCCATAGTTTATCGTCCCCCATCAACCTACTCAGAATTTTTATCCGAATTTGCTGATTTCTTAGCTGATTTAGTGCTGAAATCTGATAGAATAATTATAGTAGGGGACTTTAATATACATGTGTATGTAGATAGTGACTGCCTTAATGTGGCTTTTAATTCAATATTAGACTCGATTGGGTTTTCTCAGAAAGTAGGAAATTCTACTCATTATCTCCACCATACATTGGACCTTGTTCTGACATATGGCATAGAAATAGAAAATCTTGTAGTGTCTCCTCATAACCCTGTACTGTGAGACCATTGTCTGTTAACCTTTGATTTTACTATTTCTGACTATTTGGCTCCTAAAGAAAAATATTATTACAGTAGATGCCTCTCAGATGATGCTGTTTCCAAATTTATGCAGATTGTTTCCTCTATGCCATGTGTCAACACAACGGAAATAAGCTATAGACAGCTTGCTCCTTCTGTAATTGATAACATGGTGGATAGTATTTCAGCTTCTCTGCATCAGACTCTAGACTTGGTGGCCCCCTTAAAAAAGAAAAAGTCTAATCAGAGATTTCTAACTCCTTGGTTCAACACAGAAACTCGTAGCTTAAAACAGAAGACTCGTCAATTAGAAAGAAAATGGCGCTCTACTAATTTAGATGAAATCTATTTAGCTTGGAGAAATCATCTTTTAATTTATAAAAAATCTCTTAGAAAAGCTAGAATGAGTTATTACTCTGCATTAATAGAAGAGAACAAGAATAATCCCAGGTTTCTTTTCAGTACTGTAGCCAGGTTGACAAAGAGTCAGGACTCTGTCAATCCTAGCATTCCCTTAGAGCTTACTAGTCAGGACTTTATGAACTTTTAAATAATAAAATTTCATCCATCAGAGATAAAATCAGTCAGATTCTTCCCACAGTTAACTTAAATACTGTAACTACTACAACTCCTTCTATTGATGTCTGTCTTGATGAGTTTACTCCAATCGACCTTTGTGAGTTAGACAAAATAGTTTCCTCATCCAAACCTTCAACTTGTCTTTTAGACCCTATTCCTACCAGGTTATTTAAAGAAGTCTTCCCACTTATTGGTAGCTTTATTCTTCATATAATCAATTCTTCATTAACTTTAGGCCATGTACCGCAGGCTTTTAAAACGGCTGTAATTAAACCCTTACTCTAAAAGCCAACGCTAGATCCAGGAGCTTTAGCTAACTATAGACCAAACTCTAATCTCCCTTTCATTTCAAAAATCTTAGAAAGAGTTGTTGCTACGCAATTATTTGACCACCTGCAGGGAAATGGTTTACTTGAAGAGTTTCAATCTGGGTTTAGAATCCATCATAGTACTGAAACAGCCTTAGCGAAGGTCACTAACGACCTCCTCATTGCATCTGATAATGGACTAGTTTCTGTACTTGTCCTTTTAGACCTTAGTGCAGCTTTTGATACTATCGATCATAATATTCTACTTGATAGATTAGAACACTATGTTGGACTTAATGGAACTTCGTTGCAGTGGTTTAGATCTTATTTATCTGATAGGTTCCAGTTTGTTCATGTAAATAATGAGTTTTCTTTCAACTCAAAGCTTAGTCATGGAGTTCCACGGGGATCTGTGCTAGGCCCTACTCTTTTTAGTTTATATATGCTTCCATTAGGCAACATTATTAGAAAGCACTGTATACATTTTCATTGTTATGCAGATGACACACAATTATACCTGTCAATGAAGCCAGATGATAGTAATCAATTAGCCAAGTTAGAAGCCTGTCTTAAGGAAATCAAAGCTTGGATGACTTGTAATTTCCTGCTATTAAATTCAGATAAGACTGAAGTCATTCTTGTTGGTCCAAAAAACCTTAGAAATTCCTTTCCAAATCAAACTTTCAGTTTGGATGCAGTTACTCTTTCTCTTAATAGCTCTGTGAGGAACCTTGGAGTTATTTTTGATCAGGATTTGTCCTTCAATTCACATATTAAATTTGTTTCTAAGACTGCCTTCTATCATTTGTGTAATATTGCCAAGATTAGGAGCATCTTGTCTCATAGTGATGCTGCGAAGCTGATCCACGCTTTTGTTAGCTCGAGATTAGATTATTGTAATTCTTTATTATCAGGCTGTCCTAAAACATCTTTAAAAAGTCTTCAGCTGATCCAAAATACTGCAGCAAGAGTTTTAACAGGTACTAGAAAGAGAGATCATATCTCTCCGGTTCTGGCCTCCCTTCATTGGCTTCCCATAGAGTTTAGAATTAAGTTTAAAATCCTTCTTCTTACTTACAAAGCTCTAAACAATCAGGCTCCTTTTTATTTAAAAGATCTGATACTACCATATTATCCTAACAGAGCACTACGCTCCCAAAATGCAGGTTTACTTGTAATACCTAGAATCTCCAAACGTACAATGGGAGGCAGAGCCTTCAGTTATCAAGCTCCTCTCCTGTGGAATCAGCTGCCAATCTGGATTCGGGAGTCAGACTCGATCTCTGTTTTTAAGAATAGGGCTAAAACCTACCTTTTTGATCTAGCCTACAATTAGGGAGGGATCATGTGTTTCTGAACCCTCCCTTAGCTATGCTGCTAATAGGTTTAGTCAGCCGGGGGACCTCCAGTAATGCACTGGGCCTCACTCCTTTCCTCACTCTCTATGAAATATTTTTTTTGCTGGTTATTAACATTTGTTTGTTCTCTCCTATAGATTGAGTCCCCATCGTGCTGTCTGCTCTCTACATGTCTGTTCTTTTCTTCTTCTCTATCCCCTCACCCCCTCAGCCAGTCGCAGCAGATGACTGCCCCTCCCTGAGCCTGGTTCTGCTGGAGGTTTCTTCCTGTTAAAAGGGAGTTTTTCCTCTCCACCGTCGCCAAGTGCTTGCTCACAGGGGATCGCCTGATTGCTGGGGTCTTTCTGCAACTGTGGGGGTTCCCCCCTACAGTTGATAATGCTATGAGATGACTGTTGTTGTGAAATGGTGCTATATAAATAAAGTTGAATTGAATTGAATTGAATTTAGCATTTTCTGTTTTATAATTAGAGAGATATTGTGTTAATGCTACTTACCTCCAATTAAAACGAGGTTAGAGGACTATCCTCTGATGAAGCACGGTGGGGGAAAAAGTTCCACATCCCTGGCTAACAGAAGTAGGGGTTATATGACCAGAACATTAGCTTGCTGTGCTATCCACCAGAACCCCAAACCTGCCTCACTGCAGGCGAGAGGTGGGGCGGCAGTGTTTTCTCTTGCTGAAAGAGCTTGGCGTGGTGGCAAAACATTTTTTCCTGGGGGGGGGGGGGGATGACATGATTGTTACCGGAATATGTTAATTTTACACAATTTATTTCTTTTTTTAAATTTTGCACAGTAACTTTGCACATGGAACTTACCATTTGAAGTATTATACAACCGAGGCTTGAATACTGGAATATTGGACCAGTTGGGGTCCCACCCAGACACCCTGTGTTTAGACTTTTTAGTGGTGGTATCCTTCTCTCCTTCCTCTGCCTGAACACTTTCCTGTCTTTGGCTCCTCTCTTCTGTCTCATCTTTCCCTCTCTGAGCTCTGTCTAATTCAGGTTCTCTCTCTGTCTATGGTGGTATACAAACAGGTTAGAAAATATCAAGTGTCATGTTCTGTCTTGCAGGATTTTTTTTCATGGTTTACATAAATGACAAAAATATGTGTATTTTTTGTATTTTTATTCTAGTGTTTCTTTTTTTCCATTGAGGGAGTAGGGAAGGGAAAGAAACATTCATAATAGGAATGTACTCAAGCATTCTTAAATTATATGAGCAGGTGGGTATAGTAGTTAGAAATTCTACTCATGTAAAAGCAGTGCTTTGAAATTAATAATTAAAAGTAGACAACCAAAAATTTCTAGTTAAGGGTACAAAGAGCCCCACTTAAAAACTTGAGTAATCAAATCAAACTTTATTGTCATATTGCTGTACATACAACTGTAGTGCAGGCAAGATGAAATTGCGTTTCTCTCGGCATCCATATAAATAGAAGGAGCATGATTTAACCACTTGCGCTCCGTTGTTCCGCGGGCGGGCAAGTCTCTGCGTCCTATGACGCACGAGGGCGCGCGAGAGCGCGCTCGTGCGCATGACGCATGATAAGGATATTGATGGTGATGGTGTAGGTGGTGTGCCCTCCAAGCGCCACTGAAAAAAAATCTGCAAACACAGCCGCGAACAGATTAGTTCATCTGATTGACCTCTCATTCGACTAATAAGAGCCTTGAATTGGGTTTCTGAAACCTTGAGGAGCCAATGAATGAAAATCTAGGAAGGAGGACCCGCCTACTGTGAACGCAGGAGCCAATTGAAGCACAGAAATTCAGGCTGGGTGAAGCGATATTTACTGCTGCAGAAGGACTCTGTACGAATCTACTGCAGACCCAGGCTCACCCAGCAGCATGGAGAACACCCACAAGTGGGACCTGCACTCATTCCAGCAGAATACGGAGGCCGACGACAAAAGTCGTAAATCATTCGCCAAAACGGCAATAATGGAATTATGTTGATCGGGATCCACGAGCGGAGCAGCGTCGCGTTCGTCTGACGCGTGGGAAGAGCTGTTCGCCACGACTCTGCTGCTTTGAAGAGGTAAGGTGTTATAAGCTAAATTCTTATTTATCTCTGAAAACTGTAATCCAAAAATGACTTTTGACCGATCGGTAAATTACAGCTGTACTGCGCACGAAGTGCGTGCGCCGCGATAAACGGTTCATTTGCCGTGTTCGGACCGTGAACGCCCCCCCCCTTCCGCTGCAGAAGAGGAGCGGGGGGGGGGCACGGTCCGAACGGTCCACGGGAGGAAGCATATCAGTCTATTCCATCATGTAGCGATGGCCCTCTTCTGTAGCGAGGAAGGGGGGCGTTCACGGTCCCCCCCCCTCCCCGCACACACACAGTAGCGAGGGGGGGGGGAGCCGCTGTGAAAACATACAAGGAAAAAAAAAAAAAAAAAGAGTATTCCGTCATGTAGCGAGGGCCGAATTTGGTCCTTGGTAGCGGGGGGGGGGGAACGACCCCCCCGCCAACACACAGACACAGCCCTGAGTGTGACCTTTCATTAGAGCCTAAAATGAAGCTTCTACATTGAATTATTCAAAAGTTACAGACGTTTTTCCAAACTGTGCCATTTGGCACAATTTGGCACAGTTCCAAAACGCCTGGGAACAGCCTGAGAACAAAGCTGTGTAAAATATTCATTTTTTGTGGTATTGTTACCAAATTTGGATCTCAGCTGGATAACACTTGGTTCTACATTTCTGTTGCATTTTCCAGCCGGATCGGACAGCTGTGTGTTATTTACAAGCATTTGTATCCAAAAAAACACTGTGTCCAATTTTTTTTTCTTCAAGTTCAGTATGTTTAGATGACTGTAACTCAGTGGCCGGAGCATGTAGAGAGATTGTTTTTTTTGCCAAAAAATTCAAAGTGTTTTCTTTTAAATGAGACCAACCCCATGAAGATGCTGCAAAGGGTTGAATAACAGCTTTCGATTTACTTTGGGCACGTTTTTTTTTTGGCATATTTAGGAAAATTGCCCGGAGTGCAAGTGGTTAAAGTACTTTAAACACGTTAAAAAATCATAAGAGGTATGTAAGCACTGGCGTTTATCATGGTTTTAACCCACTGGAAACGGGAGCAACAATGGAAGAGTCGCTTAGCTAAGAGATGTGGTTAGAATTCAAACGCAGCCGGTTTCATATGAAGGGAAAAGCCAGGGGGACTGATGAATTGCTGAGGATATATTTCACCAACCACTACAATATTAAATTATATTTTTTATTATGTACCTGGTAGGTTAAGATGACTGAAATTCACCAAGTCAGTGACTTTAATCAGTTAGCAGCTTTCAGATAAACTAAACGTGCCAACATTTGGAGATCAAAATAAAGGAGGTTTTTCCTGCTTTCTGGGTGGTGAGGAGATTTCTAAAAAAACTAAAAATACAGAGAAATATTATTACAGAAATAACAGCATCCTGGGTCATTTATGTTAATTTATTTCATTAAACACAATTTTATTATTTTTTTTTCTTTGTAATCAGTTAAATTTCTGACTGCAAAGTTGTGGTACAAAAAATGTAAACAGTTATAAGGAAAAGGTTAAAAAAATTACCACAATTTGTTTAAATTTAAAAAAAAATAAAACTAATTTTATTTAAAAAAAACAACAAAAAAATTAGACAAAATAATCCACGCCCTCGTGCGTCATAGGACGCAGAGACTTGCCCGCCCGCGGAACAACGGAGCGCAAGTGGTTAATAAAACTCATGTTTCTGTCGGACAGTCATGCTCGTGAGACACTCTGTCTGCATACCTGCCAACTACTCCGGTTTTGCCGTAATGGTTCCGGTTTTCAAGACCCCATTCCGGGTTATGGCTTTATTAATCAAAATTATGGTTTTTCACTAAAAATTCAGTCAAAAATTTTAAATCGTAAAAAAAACACAAAAGCAATTCCAAACACGAGATCGTTAGGAATCATATCTAAATTTAGAACAGAGCAACACGTGATGGCGGCTGGGATAGTCACACTTTTTCAGTGCTGAGACAAAGTTGCTGATTTTGCCACTAAAATTACCAGCAGCGAATATCGGATCAACATTTGTGACGCACAGGCTGAATTTCCACCTTGGTTGAACCAGCTTTTGAAGTAGAAATACCCCTTTATTCGCCTTTCACTGGGCTCTGAGTAAACTGAGTAGCGTTTCTTTTCGTGGTTCGCTGCTACGCTTTACCTGAAGCGTTTGCTAAGCTAACGCTATCGCTATTGAGGGTATTGAGGTTCCTATTCTCGCACAAAATCCCGGAGAGGCGTGCGTACATGGCAAGATGTAAACACGATGTAAACTGCTGCAGACGTTCGCACGACTGCACTTCAACCCTGGCAAATGGACCATGGATTCGACATCTAAAGGGAGAATACATTTTATATAATGCCTAAGATTCTGAAGAACATGTGCTCTGTTATTGCAAGCCTTGTCATGCTTGGTGTATCATGTAAACACATAAAATTTTACCATTTTATCCAAAATGGTATCTTTTAATTTCTCTCCAGATACATTAGAATGGTTTGCATCTTATCTCCAGAATAGAGAACAGTGTGTAAAAGTTCACCAGGATAAATCCTCATTTTTAAACAACCGCATGGGTATCCCACAAGGGTCCATTCTTGGTCCTTTACTTTTCAGCATTTTTATTAATGACTTGCCGCTACACTGCTCAGCTGCAACATGCCAACTTTATGCAGATAATGCAGTTATTTACACAGCTGCCAAGACTCCAGCACAGGCTGCAGATGTACTGTCTACAAGTATGGTTGATGTCCAAGAGTGGCTCCTCCAGAACTATCTATTGCTGAACCTTCAGAAAACAGTTTCAATGTGCTTTTCAATCAAAAAATGTAACCTGCAACGTTTTAAAGTTAATATACATGATCAAGACATCAGTTTAGTGACAGAATTCAAATACCTTGGCATTGTACTAGATCCTCAACTCAAATGTAATCTTCATATAAAGAAAATTTCAAAAACAGTAAAAAAAAAAATCTGAACTACTTTAAATTAATTAGATATTACATACCTTACGAAGCAGCTGCACTGTATATGCACTCTATGGTTTTTTCTCATATATCATACTGTTTAACAGTCTGGGCTCAAGCAGCCCCTTCCACAATAAGACATATAGGTTCATTATATAATCAAACTCTAAAAATCTTGGACAAAAAGCCCTTTAGGTGGCATCACTGTGATATTTTAAAAAAATACAACCTATTGAGTTTTAAGAGTTTCATTGACCTCTGTTTTCTGAAATTAACTTTCACATTTTTCCATAAATCAGCACCTGAGCCACTTGCTGGTTTCATCCAAAGACAGGACAGCAGCAGAGCCACCAGGAGTTCTGTTAACAATAACTGTAAAATAGTTGTAGATCCTTTAGAAATTAATAGAGCCTTTAGAGATTACTATGAAAAATTGTATGATACAAAAAATGAAACTGACTTAACAAAACTAAATGGGTTTTTGGATGGGCTATCTATACCGTGTATTCCAAATGAAAACAGGGAGATACTGGAGTCTAAAATTAGTCAAGAAGAAGTTGGGCTAGCCATTGATAATATGAAATCAGGAAAAAGTGCAGGACCAGATTGTCTTCCAGTTGACCTTTATAAAAATTTTAAGAATAAATTAATAAAACCTTTTTGGAAATGGTTTTAGAAGCATTTCAAAATAGTAATTTACCACCATACATGAATAATGCCTTAATTATACTGTTGCCAAAACCAGGTAAACCCTCTAATAAATGTGAAAATATGAGACCAATAAGTCTGTTAAATGCTGACCTTAAGATAATCTGTAAAATTTTAGCAAGACGAATACAAGAAATTTTACCAAATATTATTAACAGAGATCAGAATGGCTTTATAAAGGGAAGACAAGGCTTCCATAATGTAAGAAGACTATTTAATATTATTTATTCTAATAAAGAAGCACCGGATACAGCTCTCCTATCATTGGACACCGAAAAGGCCTTTGATAGGGGTGATTGGCCCTTTCTTTTTGAAGTCTTACAAAGGTTTGGACTTGGAAATAATTTTATAAAATGGGTTCTGATAATATATAATAATGCTACAGCAGAAATCCTAACAAACAGCAATATCTCAAAATCAATAAAGATCAATAGAGGATGTCGACAAGGCTGTCCACTTTCACCTTTATTGTTTACTATGGCAATTGAACCTTTAGCGATGGCAATACGTTTACATCCACAAATATATGGAATTAAAGTTGGACCAACAGAACATAAAATCTCCCTGTATGCCGATGACATAATTTTGTTTATGTCGAATCCTAAAAAATCAATTCCGACCTTAATAAAGAATTTTGGGGAAATATCAGGATATAAAATAAATAAAACTAAATCTTCAATATTAATGCTAAATGAGACCCAGAGAAATCACCCAGCTCCTGAGGTAAATCAATTCAATGTTGTAAATCAGTTTAGGAATTCAAATTGTGCCTAAGCTAGAATTAGTCGCCAGTGCCAACTATGAAGCCTTAATGACAGACATTAATGAGTTAATTCAGAGATGGATGTCACTACCAATGTCGATGATAGGGAGAATCAATATACCTAAAAGTAATGTCTTACCTAAAATACTTTATTTATTTCAATACATTCCTTTACCACCACCTTCAGATCTATTCTCAAGAATTAAAAAAAGGTTAGTGGAATTTATATGGAACAACAGGAAGGCTAGATTACGTCTGTCCTTAATGTATTTACCATTTGATCGTGGAGATCTGAAATGTCCAAACTTTATGTTGTATTACTGGTCAGCACAACTGAGGTCTATGACATATTATTTTTCATCAAATGATCTCCCTCACTCGACTGAAATGGAATCATACAATTTACCTTTACCTCTTCCCATATAAAAATCCATTTGTAAAGCATATGATCAAAATATGGTGTGAAACTAAAAAATATTTAAAAGAACCACATTTGGACTTCCGGTCTGGACGCCATGGCGACTGCAGCTTAACACTGAAGCTCTCAGACCCAATCCAGGATAACACCTTGAAAATCAAACTTAACGGATTTTTGGAGGAGTGAAAATCAAATGACAAAATCATCATGTCTAAAGGAAAACAGAAGAAACTGAAATTCTCCAGGCCAGGACACGTATCGGCCGGAGAATCTGAACTGGAAGAAAATCCGTTCAGAAGACGAGGAACTGGTGATAGCTAACAAAAAGGTTAGCCTGAAATCACTATTTGAGGAGCTATGACGATTTCGCCGAGAAGTTACGGCCGAATTTCGGGAATTCAGAGAAGAATTGAAAAGGACAAACAGCAGAGTGGATCAGGCCGAGAACCGAATCTTGGAAACAGAGGAACGAATAAAAGTGCTCGAAGATTCTGTGCTGGACCTACGCAAAAGACAAGCATCTATAGAGGCTAAGCTAGCCAACCAAGAAGGAAGACAAAGAAGAGACAACATAAGAATTCATGGTCTGATAGAAGGAGCTGAAAACGGTTTTAACTCAATGGCAGAATGCGTGGAATCCTTACTAAGAGAGAAATTGGATATTCCACAAACCACCGACTTGAAGATAGAAAAGGCACATCGTTCATTAGCCGCTAGGCCGGCGGCGGAAGCGCCCCCACGTTCGGTGTTGGTAAGATTTTCCAATTTCAAAATAAAACAAGAGGTTGTAAGACTGGCCTGGCAGAAAAAAGGATTTATGCACCAGGAGAGAAAAGTCTACGTGGAACACGATTACGCCCCGGAGGTCCTTAAAAAGCGCAGGGAATACAATGACGCGAAAAAGGTGTTAAGAGAGAAGAAATTGCGCTTTCAGACTCCTTTTCCTGTGAAGTTAAGGGTCTTCTACGGCGATGAAACGTGTCTCTATAATTCGGCGGAAGAAGCAACAGCTGACATGGCGAAAAGGGGGCTCCCGGTAACGGTATTTAAACCCGCAGCAGACCCGAGTGAGAAGATCAAAGCGCAAACATGGACAACACAAAGACCTTCAAAATCCACGGACCAGCAGCGGGAAACCCAGCGCCAGAGCGTCGCGGATAAACTATCCGTTTTCAGGTTGGAATAGCGACCTTTTTTTTTTTTTTTTTTCCTTTCTCTTGAATCAATCCGCACATCCAACCCCCCTCATACAGGGTAACAAACATTAAAGGAGATGCGTATTCAGCATGTGGTAAAACATTTCATGGAACAGTCATAATATTTGAAACAAATAAGTCTTTGTAATGAAAAAAAAAAAAAAAAACTTGTTAAAATAGAAATGTGACAATAATCCACATGTTCTCCTCATACTAACAAATACTGTTTTTGCGTGAATGTTTGATGTGATGGGGGTGGGAGGGTGCACACAATTTCACAGGGTTTAGGCATAAAAGGAAAAAAAAAATCATTACAAGTTTGGATTGGGTTCTGAAACTCACGTTAAAAGCATGGGGCAGCTTACAGGGGTAAGAGAGGGCCCTCAACACGTAACAGAGTTTGAGGAATTTCCCTCAGGGCCTTCACTCCATCAAGGCTCTTCCAGGGTCTTTAAAAAGACCTCAGCTCAGGAAGTTCTTCTGACAGCTTTTTGTTTTAAAGTTTTATACACTATGTTCTTAATGTTTTTCTTGTTTTTAATGTTCTTTCAGTTTCTGAGTAGCACAAATGAGGGCCACCACACAGTTATACTAAACAAAACAACACAATGGAGAAACAGGGTGTAACCAAAATAATTTCATATAATGTAAAAGGAATCCTGAATCCAGTTAAAAGATCCAAGATTCTAGGCAAAATGAAAAAAGACAAAGCAGGAATAATATTTTTACAAGAAACCCACCTAACAGACGTGGAACACAATAAACTCAGTAGACAAGGGTTTAAAATGATCTCTTCATCTTCATATAAGTCAGGGAGGAGGAGGGGAGTAGCGACATTGATATCAACCAAAATTACATTTGAAAAAAAATCAGAACACAAAGATAAAGAAGGGAGATACAGTTTGGTAACTGGGCGGCTAGAGGGAGAAGATATCACCCTGCTGAATGTGTATGCTCCCCCAGGGGCTAACTGGAAATTTTATAAAAATGTATTCGACCTAATGATAACTAAAGCTCAAGGTTTAGTGATATGTGGTGGGGACTTCAATCTTAGACTGAATCCATACTGGGATGCTTCTGGTAATTCTCCACATCAAAATAACACCCAAAACAGGAAGACTCGGATGCTACTAAAAGAAATGGGAATCTGTGACGTGTGGAGGGAACTCAACCCCAGTGTAAAAGACTATACATTTTACTCAACTCCACATTCATCTTACTCAAGGATTGACTATTTTTTTATGTTTAATAGAGACATCGGAAGAGTAAAAACATGTAAGATAGAGGCTCTGCCGGACCGGCGGCGCCACACGAGTCGGCTGCCTGTTGCAACAGCCTTTTTTTTTTATCTTCCTTCTTCTTTCTACACCTTTCACTCTGTATATATATCACGGACGCACGGATCGCCCCGGGGGTCTCCCGGGTCGGCGGACGGAGCCACGGTTTGCAGCGGGAGACGTTACAGCGGGGAGGAGCTAGTGCTAGCTAGCACTTGGCCGCCGCCCGGTGCTAATGGGAAACTCGACATACCGGGAGCTGTAGCGAAAACGAAGCGGGTGCCGGGCTGGAGTTTAGGCGGCGTGAAAGAAATATAAGACAGAATAATAAAGAGCGATGGCAAGAACCAAGCAGACCGCCCGTAAAATCTACTGGAGGAAGAAGCCCCCCAGGAGACAGCTAGCCACCAGGGCTGCTCGGAGAGGCGCTCTGGCCACCGGCAGAGTGAAGAGGCCTCGCCGTCACAGGTCCGTGGCTCTGAGAGAGATCCGTCGCTACCAGAAATCCACGGAGCTGCTCATCCGCAAGCTGCCCGTCCAGCGCCTGGTGAGGGAGATCGCTCAGGACTTCAAGACCGTCCTGCGTTTCCTGAGTTTCGCCGTCATGGCTCTGCAGGAGACCAGCGAGACCCACCTGGTGGTCTCTTCTTCGCTAAGGGGGTCACCATCATGCCCAAAGACTTCCAGCTGGCCCGCTGCATCCGCGGAGAGAGAGCTTAGACTTTCTGCTGCACATTCACCAGCCATAATGCTCTGCACTGTGTGTCTATATATATACATTTATAGTAATATGGACATATGTTTGCTAGATGTTGTTTTTTCTTGCCTTCTGATTGTTGCTCTGAGTGTTGCTATCCCTGTGCTGTTGCAATCCTGGAATTTCCCCATTGTGGGACTAATAAAGGCTTATCTTATCTTATCTTATCTTATAAGATAAGAAAAAAAAAACAAGCAAGCAAGAGCAGCTAATATACATATGTACATATTACTATAAAATATATATACACACACACACACACACACACACACAGTGCAGAGCATTGTAGCTGGATGGAATAAATATATGAATATATGAACACACAGTGCAGAGCATTATAGCTAGATGGAATAAATATGTAAATATATAAACACCCACAGTACGGAGCATTGCAGCTAGGTGGAATAAATATGCAAGTATATAAACACACACAGTGCGGAGCAATGTAGCTAGATTGAATAATATGTAGATATATAAATATAAACACACCCAGTGCTGAGCATTGTAGCTAGATGGAATAAATATGTAAATATATAAACACACACAGTGCAGAGCATTGTTGCTAGATGGGATGAAACAGCATAACCGTCTACTTAGTTATCCTACATAAAGATTAAAAAGAAACAGAATAATATAACAAAGGGCAAAAAAATCCAACAAGGTCAAATTAAACAATAACTCCTCTGAATATACAGTTCAACATAAGTTGGTGATGGCTGAAGCCACAGCTTATATTGCCCACCCATATTCCATCCAAGAATTCAAAAGAAAAACAAAACAAGAGCGATTACAATTCAGAACAAAGCTAAGACAAAATGTGACAAAAAAAAAAACTAAGTAACAACACAACACAGACTGGATATGACAATCCTTATGTGATTTTACATGTCATCTTGTATATATGTTTGGAGTATTTCTTCCTTTAGTTTTTGTTTAAATTGTCCAAGCATTGTACATGATTTTAATTCAGGTCCAAAATCGTTCCATAATCTGATTCCTTGCACTGAAAAACAGTGTTGCTTGGTGGTAGTTCTCACTGAAGGTTTTTGAAATATACATGTTCCTCTGAAATGATATTGTTTCTCCCTTATTTGGAACAACTTTTGGATATTTGCAGGCAGTGATAGATTCTTAGCTTTAAACATTATTACTGCAGTTTTAAAGTCAACCAGATCTTTCAACTTGAGAGCTTTTAAGAAAAAGTGGGTTTGTTGGTTCCCTGTAAGCAGCTTTGTTTATTATTCTAATAGCTCTCTTCTGAAGCATAAAGACTGGATATATGTTTGTTTTATATGTATTTCCTCATACTTCAGTACAATATGTCATGTATGGGAGTATTAATGAATGATACAAAGTATATAATGTGGTTTGATTCAGCAAATATTTCGCACTGTGTAGTATTGCAGTTGATTTAGATATTTTATCTTTAATATAATTAATATGTGACTTCTATGTCAAATGCTAATATTTGTTTGACACTGCGGCCCCTGGACCCCGGCTAGCTACTAGGCTTTTCAGGTTTGAAAGTTGAAGAAATATGAGGTTGTTAGCTACATTCTAACTTGATTTAATGCTAATATTTGTTTGGCAAATATTAGCATTCGTCGTCGGCCTCTGTCGGTCTATGATGACCATGGAAGAGAATCCTAAACGTCTACTCTGCTGGAACAGCACCGCCTGTGGCTGAACAGGCCGATGCGCACCGGTGTTCTACCTTCCAGCGTTGGGCGTTGGTAGGATTCAAGCCTGGGCAGGAAGATATGGAGGACAAGATGTTACCCATGCAGCATGTCCCCCTTCTCCATGTCACTGATGAATCCAAAGGAACAGCAGGGCTGCTATAGTTTGGCACCAGAGCCGTCGCAGGAGCTGCCAGAACGATGTTGAGCACAACAGAGAACTGTGTTTGGGGCTCCGACTCCGGATTTTTCCTCAGGGTTGACTCCCGAAGCCTTTCCCGTGACTGGGTGTGCCGCAAGGCAGCGGAGGTTTTAAATCAGGGTTTACCTTCCCCTAGATGGGCTCCCTTCCCAGGTTGACGAGCCACCATCTACCCGAAGCATCTGGTTTTAAGGCGCCAGAGATCCGCCCTCGCCCCTTCTCCTATTAGTAAAAGCAGTTCTGCCGGGCTTAGAGACTAAACCACATGGGCAGGCTAGGAGTTGGACTTAGTTGTCAGAGGCTTTTCTAGACGCACGCCATAAGGAGCATTTTATGAGCACTGGGAGCTTAACCCCAGTGCCGCTCCTGGCTATGACAACCTCTGAACCAATTGGAACCGGATCACTGGAGAGGACACTCCAGCTTCGCCTTTGGTGTAGACAAAACACGGGGAATGACAGTTACCGGTTATAATTATACACAGTATAATATAATATTATTATATACAATATAATTATTACACAGTTACCGGTTGTCAGAGCTCATCTCGCGCTCAGCTCAGCGCGCGCTCGCAGATCACATTCAACATACGGAGCGGACTTTCCCGGACTCTCTGGTTATTGTGGTTGGTGACTTTAACCAGAGCAATCTGAGCCACGATCTCCCCCGTTACAAACAGTTTATTAAATGCCCCACCAGAGGAAAGAACACGCTGGATCACTGTTACACTACAGTTAAGGACGCGTATCGCGCTGTTCCCCGTGCTGCGCTCGGACTATCTGATCACGTGATGGTCCACCTCATTCCCACATACAGACAGAGACTGAAGCTCACTAAACCTGTTGTGAGCACCACGAAGAAATGGACCAGTGAAGCTGAGGAGAAGCTGAACACGTGCATGGAAATAACTTACTGGGGCATGTTTAAAGGAGCCACGCATGATCTGGATGAGTACACAGACACTGTGAACTCATATATCCACTTTTGTGAGGAGAGCATTCTTCCATCGCGCACCAGGGTGAGGTACTCAAATGACAAGCCCTGGTTCACTGCTAAGCTCAGACAGATCAGGAAGGAGAAGGAAGCAGCGTTGAAAAGTGGAGACAGGGACTGCTACAGGGAGGTTAAATATCGGTTTAACAGAGAGCTGAGGAGAGCTAAATCTGTGTATTCACAGCTAACGACTCTGCTTCTGTGTGGAGAGGACTGAGGCAAATCACCAACTATCGGCCTCAGGCTTCTAAGGGTCAGGATGACAAAGCTCTTTGTCAAAGACTGTCCCAACATTACGCCCGTTTTGACATCTCGTCAGCTGTGTCCAACTCCACCCCTCCTTCCAGCTTCACTGCCTCCACGGTCCCTACTTCATCAAAGGCGCCCCCCCCTCCTCCCCCCTGCCCTTGTCATCAGTGAGCAGGACGTGATCAGACAGTTCTCCAGACTGAACCCGCGCAAGGCCCCCGGTCCGGACGGCGTGTCTCCCTCCACCCTGAGACACTGTGCGAAAGAGCTGGCTCCTGTCTTCACAGACATTTTTAACACCTCCCTTAAGCTATGCCATGTGCCGACCTGCCTCAAATCCTCCACCATCATCCCTGTCCCCAGGAAGCCACGGATCACTGGACTTAACGACTACAGACCTGTAGCGCTCACCTCTGTAGTCATGAAGTCCTTTGAGCGCCTGGTCCTGCCCCACCTGAAGTCCATCACCACTCCCCTCCAGGACCCGCTGCAGTTTGCCTACCGAGCCACCAGGTCTGTAGACGACCCAGTCAACCTGGCCCTCCACTCCATCCTGCAGCACCTGGACTCCCCGGGAACCTATGCCAGGATCCTGTTTGTGGACTTCAGCTCTGCATTCAACACCATCCGCCCCGCTCTGCTCCGGGACAAGCTGTCCCTGCTCGGCGTGCCTGACTCCCTCTGCAGGTGGATCACCGACTTCCTGACGGACCGGAGGCAGCATATGCGGCTTGGAAAGACTGTCTCAGACTCTGTCAGCATCAGCACCGGATCACCCCAGGGCTGTGTACTTTCCCCCCTACTCTTCTCCCTTTATACCAACTCCTGCACCTCCAGCCACCAGTCTGTCAAGCTGATCAAGTTTGCGGACGACACCACCCTCATCGGGCTCATCTCCAACGGTGACGAGTCCATCTACAGGAGAGAGGTGGCCCAGCTGGCATCCTGGTGCAACAACAACCTTCAGCTGAACGCTCTGAAGACAGTGGAGATGATTGTGGACTTCAGGAAAATCACAACCCCTCTTCCCCCCCTCACCCTCACAGGCAATCCCATCACCACTGCAGATTCCTTCTGCTTCCTAGGCACCACCATCGCCAGGGACCTCAAGTGGGAGCCGACCATCAGCTCCCTCATCAAAAAGGCCCAGCAGAGGATGTTCTTCCTGCGGCAGCTGAGGAAGCTCAAGCTACCCACCAAGATGTTAGTGCAGTTCTACACAGCCATCGTCGAGTCCATCCTCACCACCTCCATAACCGTGTGGTACGCAGGAGCCACTGCCAGGGACAGACTAAGGCTGCAGCGCGTCGTGCGCACTGCTGAGAAGGTGATCGGCTGCAAGCTCCCATCTCTCCAGGACCTGTACATCTCCAGGACCCGGAGGTGTGCTGGCCGGATCATAGCCGACCCTTCACACCCTGGTCACGTACTGTTTGCCCCCCTCCCCTCAGGCAGAAGACTTCGGTCCATTCAGACTAAAACCTCCCGGCACATGAACAGCTTCTTCCCCTCTGCCATCAGACTGCTGAACACTAAGTGACTTATTGACTCTCGTGCATTATGTACAGCAGCTCAACCAGACTCATGTCAATCATCACTGTTTTCTTTTTGCATTACCGACTGCACTATGTGGTACTCCACAATATCTGCTGCTTGCTAATATATTTAAAAACTGCTTTGACTTGTATTACTCATTCTTATTCTACACTTTATTGCATGTATAGTTTTTTATTTTTTTATTTTATCATGTTGAATGTTGCAGCATTGCACCGAGACAAATTTCTAGTTTGTGTACTACATGAACAATGGCAATAAATCTGATTCTGATTCTGAGGCTTTTCGAGACGCACGCCGTAAGGAGCATTTTATGAGCACTGGGAGCTTAACCCCAGTACCGCTCCTGGCTATGACAACCTTGGAACCATTAGCACTATTATTATTAGCATTAGCATTATTAGCATTAGCATTAGCATCGGCCTCTGGACCCCGGCTAGCTACTAGGCTTTTCAGGTTTGAAAAGTTTGCAGGTATGTATCTGGTGACTACTGGAAAGCTCGCATGGGCGGGATGCTTCTAAACTCCATGCGGATGACGGCCACGTGCGTTGTTCATGTGCGTGCTCGTGGAAAGTCATTGCTTCATACATCCATCGATGTATGCATAGAGGGGAGATTTGAGGGTCAATTTACCAATGAAATGTGTCTTCAACGCTATGGTCTTTATGTGAAAAGTAAGAAACAACCCGACAATCAGAGGGAGGGCTGGCCCATCTCCCCCATCTGTGGGGCCAGCTATCATCATCAACGCAGCGGACACATGGAGGACCCTAATCAGGGTCAACCCACGTAAAGCTGCAGGTCCGGACAACATCCCCAGGCGTGTGCTCCGAGTCTTCCCGAGCGAGTTGGCGGATGTCCTGACTGACTTTTATAACATCTCCCTGAGACAGGCCATCGTTCCCAGATGCTTCAAGACCTCTTCCATAGTACCGGTGGCAAAGAAACCAGTTGTGTCATGTCTGAATGACTATCGTCCTGTTGCACTGACACCAATTGTGATGAAGTGTTTTGAACGGCTTGTCAAACCACACATCACAGCCTGCCTCCCTTCATCACATGACCAGCTCCAGTTTGCATATCATTCAAACCGCTCCACGGAGGATGCTATAGTCATCCCCCCTGCACTCTGTCATCACCCACCTGGATCAGAAAGACACCTACGCCAGACTCCTTTACATTGATTTCAGTTCAGCATTCAACACCATTATTCCCCAGGGACTGATGGAGAAATTACTCCTTCTCGGTCTGAACACTGCCACATGTCTCTGGATCCTGGGCTTCCTAACCGAGAGACCTCAGTCTGTCTGTGTTGGAAACAACATCTCCAACTCTGTCATGCTGAGCACCGGATCCCCTCAAGGCTACATACTCAGTCCACTGTTGTTTACACTTCTAACACATGACTGTGTATCCAGACACAAGGGGAACCAGATTATTAAGTTCACAGACAACACCACAGTGGTGGGACTTATTCAGAAGGATGAGGAATCAATGTACAGGGAAGAAGTTAGAGACCTGGAGGACCTGGTGCAAGGAGAACAATCTGGTGCTCAACATGGACAAAACGAAGGAGGTGATTATCGACTTCCGGCAGTCACAGCCTGAGCACGTCCCTCTCAGCATCAGCGGCCGTTTGGTGGAGAGTGGAGAACATCAAGTTCCTTGGAGTGCAGATCTCACAGGACCTGACCTGGAGCAAGATTTCCTTGGGGATCAGGAAGCGGACCCAGCAGAGACTGCACTTCTTGAGGAAACTCAAACAGGCCTCTCTCCCCATCTGCATCCTCAGGACCTTCTACAGAGGTGTTATGGAGAGTGTTCTGATGTACTGCATTGCAACATGGTGCTCCAGCTGCAGTATGTCAGACAAAAAAGCACTGCAGAGGATAATCAAGGGGGCTGAGAGGGTAAATGGAGTTTCCCTCCCCTCTGTCCAAGAACTTTTTCAGAACTGTTGTAGGAGCTGGGCACTGAACATTGTCAAGGACCATTCTCACCCTCTGCATAAACACTTTGAACTTCTTCCATCTGGTAAACGATTCCGGAGCATCAAAGGCAGAACCACCAGACTGATTAACAGCTTCCTTCCACAAGCTGTTAGGATGCTGAACAGTTGATCTGGAATCTTTCATACATACTACTGCACCTTATGGCCATTATGTATATTATATGTATATTATAGTTCTATTTAGTTTTAAAGTATGTCTCAAGGACAGGTGAATGGCTGTGCTGGGGTGGAGGGTGAGGGTGTGTTTGAGTGTGTCTTAAATTTTGTTCTTCTTACTTATACGGATGCCAAGAGAAACGCAATTTCGTTTTGCCTGTACTACAGTTGTATGTACAGCAACAGGACAATAAAGGTTGATTTGATTTGATTTTAATTTTAAATTCCTGTTTCTTTCTTGTAGTTTTGCCCTTGTTTCAGGTTAAAGCAACAGCCCCTCTAAATGTCTGTGCACGTCCCTGCTGTTCTTGGGAGGAAAACTGAAAAGACGACAACTATGATTATGATTGGCTGTTGTTACCTGATGCTGCATTCACTTGCATTAATCCCTTCCAGCGTTGGGCGTTGGTAGGATTCAAGCCTGGGCAAGAAGATATGGAGGACAAGATGTTGCCCATGCAGCATGTCCCCCCTCTCCACGTCACTGATGAATCCAAAGGAAAAGCAGGGCTGCTACAGTTTGGCACCAGCGCCGTCGCAGGAGCTGCCAGAACACCTTTGAGCACAACAGAGAACTGCCTTAGGGGCTCCGACTCCGGATTTTTCCTCAGGGTTGACTCCCGAAGCCTTTCCCGTGACCGGGTGTGCTGCAAGGCAGCGGAGGTTTGAAATCAGGGTTTACCTTCCCCTAGATGGGCTACCTTCCCAGGTTGACGAGCCACCATCTACCCGAAGCATCTGGTTTTAAGGCACCAGAGATCCGCCCTCGCCCCTCCTCCTATTAGTAAAAGCAGTTCCGCCGGGCTAAGAGACTAAACAACACGGGCAGGCTAGGAGTTGGACTTAGTTGTCAGAGGCTTTTCTAGACGCACGCCATAAGGAGCATTTTATGAGCACTGGGAGCTTAACCCCAGTGCCGCTCCTGGCTATGACAACCTCTGAACCAATTGGAACCGGATCACTGGAGAGGACACTCCAGCTTCGCCTTTGGTGTAGACAAAACACGGGGAATGACAGTTACCGGTTATAAGCCACCGCTCAATTGGCGTAGAGCACGGCGCCAAGGGTTGTTCCCGACGGTGGGAGGGATCATCGGATCTCACTGGACAGTTACCGCCCGCCTCAAGCTGGGCAGCCCCCAGCCAATAAGGTGTTGTCCCGCCACAGCCTGCTTTCCTCATTGGGTGCATGGGGATGAGGAGAAGTCCGAACAGCAGGCTGAGAACCTTCGCACCAGGCAAGACAAAAAAAACAAAAGAGACCAACTCTAAAACTGGGAACTTGGAACGTCTGCACTATGATGACAGGACTCACTGCTAACCTCAAGGACATCAACGACACCAGGAAGACTGCCATCATCAATAATGAGCTGAAGAGACTGGGAGTGGATATCGCCACTCTCCAGGAAACACGGTTTGCTGACGCAGGCACACTGAGAGAGAAGGACTACACGTTCTCCTGGCAGGGAAAGGGCAGTGACGAACACAGGGAACACGGAGTGGGCTTCGCAGTGAAGAACACCTTGCTGAAGATGGTGGAACCGGGCAGCACTGGCTCTGCACGTCTCCTCACCCTCCGCCTCAACACCACTCAAGACCCAGTCACCCTCGTCAGTGTGTATGCCCCAACACTGACAGCCACACCAGAGGCAAAAGACGAGTTCTACGAGAATCTCGCAACAACTGTCAGGATCGTCCCCAACTCTGAACAACTCATTCTCCTTGGAGACTTCAATGGCAGAGTGGGTACTGACCACAACTCCTGGCCCTCCTGTCTTGGACCATTTGGCATGGGCAGAATGAACGACAACGGACAGCGGCTGCTCGAGTTCTGCACATATCACAGTCTATGCATCACAAACTCGTTCTTCAAGACCAAGCCCCAACACAAGGTTTCGTGTTGACATCCACGCTCAAAGCACTGGCACCAGCTGGACTTGATCCTGACCAGGCGCACCTCACTGAAGAACGTGCTAATCACCCATTCGTTCCATAGTGCAGATTGCGACACAGACCATTCATTGGTATGTTGCAAGGTCAAGCTGCAGCTGAAGAAATTCCATCATGGTAGACAGCCTGGAAAGGCACGGATTGACACCAGCAATATGGCCCAACCAGAACTTGTTGAGCAGTTTTCCTCCACCTTTCAGAAAGAACTTGGGTGTACCACAAGAAGGAGAATCTGGAAAGCAGAAGTGGGAAGAGCTGCAAAACACCATCCACCGCATAGCCTTTGCTACCTTTGGGAGGAAGACCTCGAAGTCACAGGACTGGTTTGATGCCAAGTTTACCGAGATGACCCCCATCACTGAAGCCAAGCGCTCAGCACTTGCTGAGTACAAGAAGTACCCAAACAAGAAGAATCTCCAGATTCTCAGGGCTGCGAGAAACAAAGTTCAGCAGACTGCTTGGCGCTGTGCCAACGAGTACTGGACTCAGCTCAGCCAAGACATTCAAACCGCTGCAATAACAGGGAACATCCGTGGTATGTACGATGGCATCAAGAAAGCACTTGGTCCGGCTCAGAGCAAGACGGCCCCCCTCAAATCTTCCACTGGGGAGATGATCACAGAAAAGAACAAGCAGATGGAGAGATGGGTGGAACACTTCTCCGACCTCTACTCCAGACAGAACACCGTGACACCGTCAGCCCTTGATGCCATCGACTGCCTGCCATCCATGGACGAACTTGACACCGTGCCAACCATCGACAAACTCAGCACGGCCATTGATAGCTTTCCCACTGGCAAGGCACCCGGCAACGACGGCATACCCCCCGACCTGATCAAGCACTGCAGGACCGCCCTACTGCTGCCATTGCATGACGTCCTCTGCCAGTGCTGGAAGGAAGGTGCCGTACCACAGGACATGAGGGACGCCAAGATCATCAACCTCTACAAAAACAAAGACGAGAGAAGCAACTGCAACAACTTCAGGGGCATCTCCCTCCTCAGCGTTGTTGGCAAAGTCTACGCACGAGTTGTTCTCGTTCGTCTACAGAAGCTTGCCGAACGTGTCTACCCTGAGTCTCAGTGTGGCTTCCGCGCTGAGCGATTGACAGTAGACATGATATTCTCCATCGGCCAACTCCAGGAGAAATGCAGAGAACAGAACATGCCCCTGTACGTCGCCTTCATCGACCTCACCAAAGCGTTCGATCCTGTCAGCAGAGAGGGACTTTTCAAGATCCTGCCAAAGATAGGATGCCCACCAAAGTTGCAAAGCCTCATCGAATCGTTTCACACCAACATGCAGGGGATAGTGCAGCACGATGGCAATGTCTCAGAGCCATTCAACATACACAGTGGAGTGAAACAGGGCTGTGTACTTGCGCCAGCCCTCTTTGGGATTTTCTTTGCTATGCTCCTGAGGCATGCCTTCAGCACAGCAACAGAGGGAATCTACCTGCACACAAGATCTGATGGCAGGCTTTTCAACCTCGCCCGCCTGAAAGCCAGATCCAAAGTACACGAGGCTCTAATCAGAGACATGCTGTTTGCAGACGACGCTGCAGTCGCAACCCACACACAGCAGGAGCTTCAGACCCTGATGGACCGCTTCTCCCAGGCATGCAAGGACTTCGGGCTTACCATCAGCCTGAAGAAGACTAACGTCTTGGCGCAAGGCACGGAAGCACCACCAACCATCACCATCAACGACTACGAGCTGGAGGTCGTGAATCAGTTCACGTACCTGGGGTCCACGATCAACAACAACCTCTCCCTTGATACAGAGATCGACAAGAGGTTTTGAAAATCAGCCTTCACACTCGCTCGCCTCACCACACAATTGTAGGAGAATCCCAAACTCTCTGTCAAGACAAAGATGGCAGTGTACAACGCCTGCGTCATCAGCACACTGCTCTATGGAAGTGAGACGAGGACAACATACGCCCAGCAGGAAAAGAGACTGAACTCCTTCCACTTGCACTGCATTCGCCACATCCTGGACATATCCTGGCAGGACAAAGTGCCCAACACAGAAGTTCTGTCCCGCGCCGGCCTTCCCTCCATGTTCACTGTACTCAGGCAGCGCAGGCTCCGCTGGCTAAGCCACGTTCACCGTATGGAGGATGGCAGAATCCCCAAAGACGTCCTCTACGGAGAACTGGCGACTGGCAGGAGAGACGTTGGCCGCCCACAGCTGCGCTTTAGAGACATCTGCAAGAGAGACATGAAGGCCCTGGAGATCAACACAGAGCGCTGGGAGGACCTTGCAACGGACCGCTCCAAATGGAGAGGCACCCTGACCAGACAGCTCAAGGCGGGTGAAGAGAGACTGACTGCTGCAGCAGATGAAAAAAGGACCCGCAGGAAGAACCGCCACAGACCCAGCAGCACGGAGACCACCCACAAGTGTGACCTGTGTGACAGGGACTGCCATTCGCGCATCGGCCTGTTCAGCCACAGGCGGTGCTGTTCCAGCAGAGTAGACATTTAGGATTCTCTTCCATGGCCATCATAGACCGACGGAGGCCGATGATTTAATCTGAATTAATGGTGAGAGTTTAGGCTTAAAATCAGCTTAAAGTGGTCCGTGGTAACTAGGGATACAAGTTATCAATTCATTCATTAATCAAGAGTTAATTCACCTTATCGATGGATTAACAATTAATTGATAAGCAGCAGTTTTGCTGAGAATCTGAATTCCCCTCGGTACAATACGGTCTTTCTGTCTATAACGTAAACAGCTAAATACTGTTTGTGATGTCCTGAATAAAACATGAACATCACATTTGTGAATGATTTACTGTCACATTTGCAGTTTTTTTTTTAGTGTGTACTATGTGCTGGTGCATCTCGATCAATGAAAATGTCATGATTTTAATTTCTGCAGGTACCCATGCACAACAATGGTAAATTATTGGCTTTTTTTTTGACAATCCAGAGACATTCTGAGAGTTAAGTGCTGGCGTGTCGCTCTGTTAGGGGAGCTCCTCTCCATGACTTTGTGTTAGGTCAGATTCTGTGGACCGCTTGAATAAAGACACACTGACGTCAAGAACCTCATCATTTTGAACATGTGGTTTTTTTTCCACTCACATGAATATAGAAAATTAGAAATTTTTATTTTTTTTAAAATTGGATTATATTCATAGTTTTCTAAAGAATAAGGAAGCATAAAGGAGAGTGTCTCTTACAGCTGCCAGATGGATCATAGTGAAGAATGTATCTGTTTTCTGATTGTTGCAGGAACAGTTTGGTGAGAACGTTTAGCAGGTTGGTGTCGGTGGTTCAGCTCCTGTTCTGCTCCTCATGGATGACCAGCTGATGTAGCTCTGTGGAGTCCTGCCATTGATGGTCTGTGCTGAGTGCTAGAGAATAAAGAACCACGTAGAAGTCCACATTCTGAGTCTGAGGACTTTTATTGGGCCTTCAGGTTAACTGAACTAGCCTCATCCTGCTAGCTCTGACTGTCAGCAGCCGCATCACAACATCTGGAGGAAGTAAACAAACCGTAAAGATGTTTTCAGGTCGGCGTCTGAGAGAGTTGGTGAGAGAGCGACTGGCTGCTGCTGCTGAAGAAGTAATAACAGAGTTTGAACTAATCACCAACCAGTACGAGGAAGAGATCGATCGTCAGCGCAGACTACTGAATATGCGCTGGTGCTCCCAGAAAAAAATCCACAGAATAGGTATGTGGGACTATAATGGTCTGAATCAGGCTTTAGAAAACTCTGGATCTGTTTTTCAATCATGGTTGTGTCTTAAATGTGCAATCTCTTGTTTTTAAATCCTAAATTTGACACATTTTTTTCTTATTCATTTGTAAAGTGAAACTCATTTTGAGTCTTTTGTCTTTGTTCTTCCAGATTTGTCACAGCAGCCTGAATGTAAAGTGGAGGAAGTTATGACTGAGCAGCAGCTCTGGAACCAGGAGAGGAACTCTGTCCAGGACCAGGAGAAACCAGAAGCTCCACAGGTTAAAGAGGAACAGGAGGAACTGTGCATCAGTCAGGAGGGAGAACAGCTGGTAGTGAAGCTGGAGGCCGATCCCTTCATGGGGACTCTTGTTTGTGAGGAAAAGCAGCAGAGTGAAGCAGAACCAAACAGTGAGCAGCTCCTCTCTCACAGCTCTGCTGGAACTGAGATCCAAGATGAGGAAGGAAGCCGGCATGTCGACTCAGGATCCACTAAAGAAGAAGAAGAACCCAAACCAAAGAAGAGACGACTGAAAACAAGAAGTGACAGTAACAGTGATGACGACTCTGTTACCTCAGAGACTCTCTGTGAGAATGAAACAGGTAAAAAGTTAGAAAATGTTCAGATTGAGTCTTTGAGAAACTGTCCTAAAATAAAATAATATTAAATTAGTATTTTCAATAACTACATGAATCTGACGTATTTGTACTGGTCTCGGTTTGTGTTTGACTTTGACTGATCTAACCCAGCGGAAAAATAATTGAAACTCTTTGACTATACAGTTGTACAGTGAATCTGGAAAGTCTTCACAGCGCGTCACTTTTTGCACATTTTGTAATGTTATTATTCCAAAATGGATTAAATTCATTTTTCCTCAAAATTCTACACACAATACCCCGTAATGACAACCTGAAAAAAGTTTTTTTTTTTTTTTTTCAGATTTTTGCAAATTTATTAAAAATAAAAAACTAAGAATACACATGTACATAAGTATTCACAGCCTTTGCCATGAAGCTCAACAATGAGCTCAGGTTCATCCTGTTTTCACTGATCATCCTTGAGATGTTTCTACAGCTTAATTGGAGTCCATCTGTAGTAAATTCAGTTGATTGGACATGATTTGGAAAGGCACACACCTGTCTATATAAGGTCCCACAGTTGACAGTGCATGCCAGAGCACAAACCAAGCATGAAGTCAAAGGAATTGTCTGTAGACCTCCGAGACAGGATTGTCTCAAGGCACAAATCTGGGGAATGGTACAGAAAAATTTCTGCTACTTTGAAGGTCCCAATGAGTACAGTGGTCTCAATCATTTGTAAATGGAAGAAGTCCAGAACCACCAAGACTCTTCATATACCTTTCCAGATGTCTAAACTGAGCCATCGGGGGAGAAGGGCCTTCGTCAGAGAGGTGACCAAGAACCCGATGTTAACTCTGTCAGCACTCCAACGTTCTTCTTTGGAGAAAGAAGAACCTTCCAGAAGGACAACCATCTCTGCAGCAATCCACCAATTAGGCCTGTAAGGTAGAGGAGCCAGACGGAAGCCACTCCTTAGTAAAAGGCTCATGGCAGCCCATCTTGGTTTGGCAAAAGGCACCTGAAGGACTCTCAGAACATGAGAAACAAAACTCTCTTGTCTGATGAGACAAACATTGAACTCTTTGACGTTAATGCCAGGCATCATGTTTGGAGGAAACCAGGCACCACTCATCACCAGGCTAATACCATCCCTACAGTGAAGCATGGTGGTGACAACATCATGCTTTGGGGATGTTTTTCAGCAGCAGGAACTGGGAGACTAGTCAGGATAGAAGGAAAGATGAATGCAGCAATGTACAGAGATATCCTTGATTAAAACCTTCTCCAGAGCGCTCTTGACCTCAGACTGGGGTGACGGTTCATCTTTCAGCAGGACAACGACCCTAAGCACACAGCCAAGACATCAAAGGAGTGGCTTCAGGACAACTCTGTGAATGTCCTTGAGTCTTCCAGCCAGAGCCCAGACTTAAATCCAATTGAACATCTCTGGAGAGATGTGAAAATGGCTGTGCACCGACGCTTCCCATCCAACCTGATGGAGCTTGAGAGGTGCTGCAAAGAGGAATGGGTGAAACTGCCCAAAGATAGGTGTGCCAAGCTTGTGACATCATTTTCAAAAAGACTTGAGGCTGTAATTGCTGCCATAGGTGCATCAACAAAGTACTGAGCAAAGGCTGTGAATACTTATGTACACGTGATTTCTTAGTAGATATGCATGTTGGGTTAATTGGCTGTTCTAAATTGTCCCTATTATGTCTCCTATAGGCCCTTAGAATTGAGGAAAAATGAATTTAATCTATTTTGGAATAAGGCTGTAACATAACAAAATGTAGAAAAAGTGAAGCGCTGTGAAGACTTGGCAGATGCACTGTAGTTTGCACTTCAAATGAGTTTTTCTTTTGCTTCAGTGTACCAGGTGGAATAATTGTCTGTCTAGCCAGTTAGCCATTAGCCCCTGCTGGCAACTCCCAACAGGAATCAATGCAGTATGTGGTTATTTGTGTATAAAACACCATAGTGACATGTTCAGAAATAGAAGATGGACGGACTAGAAGAGACGTATAAAACAGAATTACTAATAAATAGTACATTTTATACTCCTGTTGATGTGCTGGGAACGGGCTCACTGTCACGTCACAACTGGTGACATATCAACGAGCCCACGATCGCGGGGATCGTGAGATCGTGGGTTCGATCCCAGCCCCCGACCAACAGTGAGCTGTGTGGAGTTTGCATGTTCTCCCCGTGTTGCGTGGGTTTACTCCGGGATTTCTCCGGTTTCCTCCCGCATACCAAAACATGTAGGTTTAGGGCGCTCGCACACGCAGCGACCGGCAGCCGGTGGCTTGTCACCAGACTGCAAACCAAATCTACCTACGGGTACAAATAAGTAACAAAAAAAAACAAACAATAAAAAAATATCAGAAATGTTTGTGAGATCACACTAGTGAGATCATGGTGGACCCTAACAAAGCAACAGGGTTGTGTTTTGGAATATTTTTATTGCTAGCGACTCCAGATAGACAAATTAAAGTGTAAAAATACTGAAAAAATTAAAGTATTCATCCTGTTTCCCCTTTTAGACCTCAGGGAACTATAGGCGCTTTTCCACTATGGTCAGTACGGTACAGTTTGGGATGGGACAGTACAGTTTGGCCCGTTTTGTGTTTCCACTGCACTAGGTCCCACTTAAAGTGGGTTGGAGTAGTTACAGGGGAGGTGGCTCAACACTCTCCCTCCCTGTTACGTAAAACAAGCGTAACTGGCGTAAAACAAGTGTAACGTTTTGCAAAACAGAAGCTGGCAGGATACGAGGCGTCTGCGTTCTCTGGCTTTTTTTTCCAGCATAAAGGCAAAAAAGGAGAACAGAAGGCAAAGACGGTGATACGACACACTCTGGAAAAGTACTGGAGCGTTGAGGAAACCATAGAGTAGTATAAACTCCATTTATACTACTCCATCCAGAACTCCATCATGTATGACGGTAAGCTAATGATTGCTAATGCTACTTTGCTTTTAAGTCCGCCGTACATCATTGTAATGTCGGCAAGTTTTCAGTATTAGGTACTAAAATATGTATTCTCTGTGTGTGTGTTTCAAATGACGCTCTTGTGGCAAAAGTATTGCTTGAAGAGAATCAGAAGAATCAGATTCAGATTTATTGCCATTGTTCATGTAGTACACAAACTAGGAATTTGTCTCGTGCAATGCTGCAACATTAAACATGATAAGATAAAAGAGATAAAAACTAAAAATCTAAACATGCAATCAGTGTAGAATAAGAATGAGTAATACTAGTCAAAGCAGTTTTAAATATATTAGCGAGCAGCAGATATTGTGGAGTACCACATAGTGCAGTCGATAATGCAACAGAAAAACAGTGATGATTGACATGAATCTGGTTGAGCTGCTGTACATAGTGCACGAGAGTCAATAAGTCACTTAGTGTTCAGCAGTCTGATGGCAGAGGGGAAGAAGCTGTTCATGTGCCGGGAGGTTTTAGTCTTAATGGACCGAAGTCTTCTACCTGAGGGGAGGGGGGCAAACAGTACGTGACCAGGGTGTGAAGGATCGGCTATGATCCGGCCTGCACGCCTCCGGGTCCTGGAGATGTACAGGTCCTGGAGAGATGGGAGCTTGCAGCCGATCACCTTCTCAGCAGTGCGCACGATGCGCTGCAGCCTTAGTGTACCTTGTGCGTACCACACGGTTATGGAGGTGGTGAGGATGGACTCGATGATGGCCGTGTAGAACTGCACTAACATCTTGGTGGGTAGCTTGAGCTTCCTCAGCTGCCGCAGAAGGAACATCCTCTGCTGGGCCTTTTTGATGAGGGAGCTGATGGTCGGCTCCCACTTGAGGTCCCGGGTGATGGTGGTGCCCAGGAAGCGGTAGGAATCTGCAGTGGTGATGGGAGAGCCTGTGATGGTGAGGGGGACAGAGGGGTTGTGATTTTCCTGAAGTCCACAATCATCTCCACTGTCTTCAGAGCGTTCAGCTGCAGGTTGTTGTGGCTGCACCAGGACGCCAGCTGGACCACCTCTCTCCTGTAGATGGACTCTTCGCCGTTGGAGATGAGCCCGATGAGGGTGGTGTCGTCCGTAAACCTGATCAGCTTAACAGACTGGTGGCTGGAGGTGCAGGAGTTGGTATAAAGGGAGAAGAGTAGGGGGGAAAGTACACAGCCCTGGGGTGATCCGGTGCTGATGCTAACAGAGTCTGAGACAGTCTTCCCCAGCCGCACATGCTTCCTCCGGTCCGTCAGGAAGTCGGTGATCCACCTGCAGAGGGAGTCAGGCACGCCGAGCAGAGACAGCTTGTCCTGGAGCAGAGCGGGGCGGATGGTGTTGAATGCAGAGCTGAAGTCCACAAACAGGATCCTAGTGTAGGTTCCCGGGGAGTCCAGGTGCTGCAGGATGGAGTGGAGGGCCAGGTTGACTGCGTCGTCCACAGACCTGTTGGCACGGTAGGCAAACTGCAGCAGGTCCAGGAGGGGAGTGGTGATGGACTTGAGGTGGGGCAGGACCAGGCGCTCAAAGGACTTCATGACTACAGAGGTGAGCGCTACAGGTCTGTAGTCGTTAAGTCCAGTAATCCGTGGCTTCTTGGGGACAGGGATGATGGTGGAGGATTTGAGGCAGGTCGGCACGTGTCATAGCTTAAGGGAGGTGTTAAAAATGTCTGTGAAGACAGGAGCCAGCTCTTTCGCACAGTGTCTCAGGGTGGAGGGAGACACGCCGTCCGGACCGGGGCCTTGCGCGGGTTCAGTCTGGAGAACTGTCTGTGCACGTCCTGCTCACTGATGACAAGGGCAGGGGGGGAGGAGGGGAGGACCGCTTTTGATGAATTAGGGGCCGAGGAGGCAGTGGAGCTGGGTGGAGTGGGGGAGTTGGACACAGCTGACGAGGTGTCAAAACGGGCGTAACGTTGGGACAGTCTTTGACAAAGGGCTTTGTCATCCTGACCTTTAGAAGCCTGAGGCCGATAGTTGGTGATTTGCCTCAGTCCTCTCCACATAGAAGCCGAGTCATTAGCAGTGAACTGCTGCTGGAGTCTCTCAGAATACACAGATTTAGCTCTCCTCAGCTCTCTGTTAAACCGATATTTAACCTCCCTGTAGCAGTCCCTGTCTCCTCTTTTCAACGCTGCTTCCTTCTCCTTCCTGATCTGTCTGAGCTTAGCAGTGAACCAGGGCTTATCATTAGAGTACCTCACCCTGGTGCGCGATGGAAGAATGCTCTCCTCACAAAAGTGGATATATGAGTTCACAGTGTCTGTGTACTCATTCAGATCATGCGTGGCTCCTTTAAACATGCCCCAGTCGGTTATTTCCATGCACGTGTTCAGCTTCTCCCCAGCTTCACTGGTCAATTTCTTCGTAGTGGTCACAACAGGTTTAGTGAGCTTCAGTCTCTGTCTGTATGTGGGAATGAGGTGGACCATCATGTGATCAGATAGTCCGAGCGCAGCGCGATACGCGTCCTTCACTGTAGTGTAACAGTGATCCAGTGTGTTCTCTCCTCTGGTTGGGCATTTAATAAACTCTTTGTATCGGGGGAGATCGTGGCTCAGATTGCTCTGGTTAAAGTCGCCAACCACAATAACCAGAGAGTCCGAGGAAGTCTGCTCCGTGTGTTGGATGTGATCCGCAAGCGCGTGCTGAGCCTCGGGTGTGTCCGCGTCGGGAGGGACATAAACAGCGATCAGGATGAATGAAGTGAACTCCCGCGGGGAATAAAATGGCTTGCAGTTAATGGAAAGATATTCTTGGTCGGGAGAACAGTGTTGGGAAATCACCGTTACATCAGAGCACCAGCTGCTGTTAATGTAAAAGCAGACTCCTCCTCCTGTAGACTTACTGGAGACCTCTGTGACACGAACAGAACAAAACAGCTGAAATCCCTCGAGGCTGAGCGCGCTGTCCGGTATATTTTCTCTGAGCCAGGTCTCAGAGAAGCAGATGACAGACGAGGAAGCGAGGTCCTTAAATCGCATCAGCAGTTTCAATTCCTCTACCTTGTTTGAGAGAGAATTGGCGTTGGATAGAAATATGCCAGGCAAAGCCGTGCGCATGCCTCTCCTGCGAAGCCGAACGAGAGCCCCCCCCCCGCCTTCCTCTTTTTCGCCGTCTCACTTTTTGAGCTAAACAATGAATCAGATCGGCGGCAGGAGCTAAAAAAACTGGGAGAAGGTCCGTAGGAGTGAGAGTCTTGATATTTAATAGCTCTTCACGGGTATAAGAGCAGGCAGACACACAATTGACAGACAAAAGCATAAAAAGAAGGGCGCAGCAAAACACCATGGCGACCACTGTGGGCGCCATCTTGGATCATCAAGAAACAGTGGGTCTGGGCGTTGAACACAGTGATGTCACCCCAGCTTCAGGAACGCCACGTGGTTACAGAACTGCAGAATGTCTGTAGAAATGTTTAGCTTCCTGTGCAACAAATTGCTCTGATCTGTGTCAAAATCATGGAGAGACTGTTGAGATGTCATGGGATTTACCTACTCCAGCCAGTGGTGTTGAGGCAAAACATGATCAGCTAGGTGCCATATTGTAGTATATGAGCCGTAAAATATATATTTCTACAGGTAAACAGTTCTAAGTTAGGCATAAGATATATTTAACAATTATGCATTTTAAGCCAAAACAAATGGATTTAGGATTCATCATCATCATCTTCATAACAGTCTGTCGTGGGCGACAATGACTGTTTCATTTAGGTCTGATCAGATTCCTCCACACAGCTCTGTCTTTAGCCTTCCGCTGTCAGGAACTCCTGTCTATGTCCAACTTCTTCAAGTTTCTTTTCACACTTTTCACAGTGTCTTTAAATCTGAGCCTTGGTCTATCCCGATTGCGTTTGCCCTCGCATAACTCTGAGTAGAGGAACTGCCGAGGGATATGCTGGTGGTCCATCCTCTCAACATGTCCAAGCCATCTCAGGTTCATCTGTATTTGCATGTCCTCCATTGATGGTAGACCAGCTCGTTTCAACACTTCTATGTTGGTTATTTTGTCTTTCCATGAGATCTTCATTATGGCTCGAAGGTGTCTCATGTACGCCTGGAGTTTCTTCACCTGCACTCTGTAGACAGTCCCAAGTTCCAGCACCGTACAATAGAGTAGCCAGTACTGTCGCTCTGTCGTCGGCCTCCGTCGGACTATGATGACCATGGAAGAGAATCCTAAACGTCTACTCTGCTGTCGCTCTGTACACTTTGCATTTCACACGGATAGACACATGTCGATGGTTCCACAGTCTCTCCCTCAAGTTTCCAAACACAGCGCTCGCTCTTCCCATTCTGAGAGATAGTTCATCCTCCAGCCTAGCATTCTCTGAACCAGTACTCCCTAGATACTTGAAATCCTTGCACTTGACTAGTGGCTCTGTACCAATGCTGATCTCTTCTGGTAGTGATGTTGATAACTGGAGCTTTGGTGGTTGATAGAGGTACTCTGTCTTGTTGATGTTGATTTTGAGGCTGAATTGGCTAGCTGCGCTTGCAGATTTCTCCACTAAAGATTGCATATCTTCCACGCTGTGTGCAACTAGAGCACTGTTGTTGGCAAAGAGCATTTCTCTTACTACCTTTATCGATGTCTTCCTCTTGGCTTTAAACTGTGCCAGATTGAACAAGTCTGCTTCTTTCCTTGTTTGAATGTATACTCCTTCAGGAGTGTCTTTGAAAGCCACCTCAAGCATGGCTGCCAGATATAGTGAGGAGAGTGTAGGCGCCAGCACACACCCTTGTTTCACCCCGTTGCTTACTGAAAAGTCTTAAGATACTGAACCACTCATTGCCACGTTTGCTTGCATACCTGTATGGAGTGCCTCGATCAGGCTGACAAACTTCTCTGTACAGCCATATTTCTGGAGTACCTTCCAAAGTCCTTGTCGTGAAACAGTACCGAAGGCTTTACTGAAGTCTATGAAGACTACATAAAGCGGCATGTTCTGTTCGATACACTTTTCTTGAACCTGTTTCAAGCTGAAAATCATGTCCATTATGCTTCTTCCACTTGTAAAGCCGCACTGGGTTCCTGGTAGTACATTCTGCGAGATGTGTTCTTTGAGTCTGTTCAGCAGTACACGTGAGAGAATCTTAGCAACAGTGGCTAGCAGTGATATACCTCGGTAATTTCCACAATCTTTCCTGTCACCTTTCTTGAACAAAGGCACAATACTTGCATCCTTCCAGTCTTGAGGTACTTTCTGGGCATCCCATATCTCTTGGATGAGCTTGTGCAGGCAGTTGGTCAGCTGAACACCACCAAATTTCCAAAGGATTAAAAGTAATTAAAATAATGCAGTCACAAGGTTGCATGGAGAAATGCATGGATTAACTGGAAATATATCATATTGAGTATTGCTGACTACATGTCGATACTGTATGAATATATATTCTCTGCATCAACAATGAACTATACTTGTATTCATGTAGTATTGCCCTGGGAATTCTGACAAACCTTTGTACTTTTGCAGCTGTGTCTCTACTTTTTTTTTATGTGTGAAGGTTACCACCAAGTGACATAAATACTAAAAGATTGGAAAAGCTGTCTAAGAACAATCCAGCAGTTTTGAGAAATCGCTTTTGGTTTGGTGCAAGTCTGCCAACAGAATTATGTACCAAAAAGCAGTTGATGTTAAAATGTTAAATCCATTGAACCCAAACTCGGTTGTTCAATCATGTGCCATGGAGGGCCAAGACCCTGCAGCATACCTGCCAACTACTCCGGTTTTGCCGTAATGGTTCCGGTTTTCAAGACCCCATTCCGGGTTACGGCTTTATTAATCAAAATTACGGTTTTTCACTCAAAATTCAGTCAGAAATTTTAAATCGTAAAAAAAAAACACGAAAGCAATTCCAAACACGAGATCGCTAGGAATCGTATCTAAATTTAGAACATAGTAGCGTCAGTAGCGTTTCTTTTCGTGGTTCGCTGCTACGCTTTACCTGAAGTGTTTGCTAAGCTAACGCTATCGCTATTGAGGGCACTGAGGTTTCTATTCTCGCGCGAAATCCTGGAGAGGCGTGCGTACATGGCGAGATGTAAACACGATGTAAACTGCTGCAGACGTTCGCACGACTGCACTTCAGCCCTGGCAAATGGACCATGGATTCGACATCTAAAGGGAGAATACATTTTATATAATGCCTCAGATTCTGAAGAACATGTGCTGTGTAATTGCAAGCCTTGTCATGCTTGGTGTATCATGTAAACACATAAAATATCAGAGCGATTTGGCGTCTTTTACACACGTGCCTGCGCCTGCTGATATCTCTAGTCTTCTAGTTACCTCCGCCAAGGAGGTTATGTGATCATCAGCGTTGGTTTGTCTTTTTGTTTGTTAGCAAGATAACTCAAAAAGTTATGGACGGATTTTCATGAAATTTTCACAGATTGTCAGAAATGGGGTATCCTACAGATGATTAGATTTTGGTGGTGATCCGGATCACCGTCTGGATCCAGGAATTTTTTAAAGGATTCTTTTTTTTTTTTTTTAAATTTAACATTGCGAGATAGGGCCATTTTCAATATTTTATTTATGATGTTAAACACTGTATGGGGGGAACTGTGGCACTTGGCGGAGGTCTGCGCTGTCCGAGTGCTTTTCTAGTATTGATAATACATCACATCTGGCCTATTCGAAGTTCTATGCAGTGTTAAGATAGTCTTTTGAATGCAAATTTAATGAATGAATGAATCTTTAATTCGGATAGATTAAGAGTAAAGATTAAAAAGAAACAGAACAATATAATATATAATATAATAATATATATAAGAATAATATATATTATAATATATATTATTCAGAATAATATATATTTTTTTCTCCTCTCGGCGCCACACCAGTCGGCTGCCTTTTGCAACAGCGGCTCGATTCCGAGGTTTTTTTCCCTTCCTCTCTCTTTTGATCACTTTTTTTTTTCACCCCACTTATATCACGGACACACAGATCATCCCAAATGTCTCCTGAGCCGGTGGACGGAGCCACTGTTTATAGCAGGATACGATATAACAGGGAAGAGCTGCTAGCATTTAACCGCCACCCGGTCCCACTGGAAAAACTCGACATACCGAGAGAACTGAGGCGAAAACGCCGCGGCTGCCGGGCTGGAGTAAGGCGGAGGACAAAAAATATAAGGTACAGACCCTCCCTTCCATCTGTTGTCATGGGAAATGTACGGTCGATACTGGGAAAGTTAGATGAGCTAGCGGCTATCTCCCGTTATGATAGCACTTACCGGGAGTGCTCTCTCCTTTTGTTTACTGAGACGTGGCTAACTGAACTAGCAGCAGATGCTAACATTGAGCTGGAGGGTTTTCACACGATACGAGCTGACCGAACACCAGAGAGTGGCAAAACTAGGGGCGGTGGAGTGATCATGTATGTTAACAACAACTGGTGCAGACCGGGACATATCACTGTTAAACAACGACACTGCAGCAAAGACATTGAGTTGCTAGCTGTTAGCATGAGGCCTACATATCTCCCGAGAGAACACTCACACGTGATCTGCATTGTTGTTTATGCAAATCCGACGGCGAACGCTGGGACAGCGCGTGACGTCATCCATTCAGTAACCAGCAGGCTGCAGACAGAACACCCAGATGCTCTTCTCCTCATCTCAGGCGATTTCAACCACGTTTCACTGTCTCCCATTCTGCCCACTTTCACCCAGTATGTCACATGCCACACTAGAGACAATAAAACACTGGATTTGTTCTACGCAAACACTAAGGAGGCGTACACCTCATCACAACTCCCCCCACTTGGGAGATCGGATCACAACTTGGTTCATCTCCGACCGGTGTACAAACCCCTAGTGCACAGACAACCTCCGGCCATGCACACTGTGGAGTTATGGTCTGAGGAGACAATGGACACTCTAAAGGACTGTTTTGAAGCCACTGCCTGGAAGCAGCTCTGCGATCCACATGGTGAGGACATCGATGGCCTCATTCACACCTTCACGGGCTACCTCAGCTTCTGTGTGGACAAATCCGTTCCCACCAAGACCATACGGCGTCACTCAAACAACAAACCCTGGATCAACCCTGAGATAAAAACACTTCTGAGAGAGAAGAAGAGGATCTTCAGGTCGGGGAACAGGGAGATGCTGAAGTCCGTACAGAGGGAGCTGAGGAGAAAGATCAGAGAAGGCAAGGACAGCTTCAGGAAGAAGATGGAGGACAAGCTGCAACAGAGCGACATCAGCGGGGTCTGGAGAAACCTCAAAACCATCTCGGGGCTCCAGAATACCTCCCCCCAGGCCACGGGGGGCAGGGAGTGGGCGAACAACCTGAATCTGTTTTTCAATAGATTTGACCAACCGCCCTCCCCCCTGTCTGCACAACAACCACTGCTGCCTCTAAGAAATCAAGTCCTGCTACCCACTCCCCACTCCACCGACACCCCCCCCCCCCACTCCCAACACACAGCCCCCCATCCTGACCCTGACCAAGACCCAGGTGAGGACAGAGCTGAGGAAGATCAAGGCGAGGAAGGCGTCGGGACCGGACGGCATCAGCGCAAAGCTCCTCAAGTCCTGTGCAGACCAGCTGTGTGGGATTGTGACGTATATCTTCAACATGAGCCTGAAACTGGGGAGGGTACCACAGCTGTGGAAAACATCTTGTGTGGTACCTGTACCAAAAACTTCCCACCCCAAAGACCTGAACAGCTTCAGACCGGTGGCCTTGACGTCCCACTTGATGAAGACCCTGGAGAGACTGCTCCTTGCTCATCTCCGCCCCCTGGTGGAACCAGCGATGGATCCACTCCAGTTCGCCTACCAGCATGGCATTGGGGTGGAGGATGCGGTGATCTTCCTCCTTCACCGTTCTCTGTCCCACCTGGAGAAGCCCGGGAATATGGTGAGGATCATGTTCTTTGACTTCTCCAGTGCTTTCAACACCATCCAACCGATGATCCTGAAGGACAAGCTGCTGCGCGCAGGGGTGGACCAGCACCTGTCATCATGGATCCTGGACTACCTCACGAACCGGCCTCAGTTTGTGAGAACCCGGGACTGTGTTTCCGACATGATCATCAGTAGCACGGGGGCCCCCCCAGGGAACGGTGCTGGCTCCCTTCCTGTTCACTCTTTATACTGCGGACTTCTCACACAACACAACACATTGCCATCTACAGAAGTTCTCTGATGACTCTGCGATCGTTGGTCTCATCTCCAGCGGAGATGAAGCTGAGTACAGAGGGCTTATCCAGGACTTTGTGGACTGGTGCCATCGGAACTGCCTCCAGATCAACGCGAGGAAAACTAAGGAGCTGGTGGTGGACTGCCGCAGGCATGGGCAGCCCCTCACAGCACCAGTAAATATACAGGGAACAGACATCGAGATGGTGACATCCTACAAGTACCTGGGTATTCATCTGAACAATAAACTAGACTGGTCACACAATACTGACGCACTCTACAAGAAGGGACAGCGCAGGCTGTTCCTGCTGAGGAGACTCAGGTCTTTTGGTGTACAAGGGGCGCTGCTGAAGTCATTCTATGACACGGTGGTGGCATCAGCCATCACTTTTGGAGTGGTCTGCTGGGGCAGTGGCATTACTGCAGCCGATAGGAAGAGACTGAACAAACTGATTAAGAAAGCTAGCTCTGTCCTGGGGCAACGCCTTGATCCGATGGAGGAGATAGGAGAGAGAAGGACGGTGGCTAAACTGTCATCTCTGCTGGAGTCCGAGTTCCACCCTATGCAGGACATACTGGATGCACTGAGGAGCTCATTTAGCAGCAGACTACATCATCCCAGGTGCACAACCGAGAGGTTTCGTAGGTCCTTCCTACCAACGGCTGTCAGACTGTACAACCTAAGCAGGGCTGCTCGCAGAGATAGCAAAAAGACGTAACAAACTAATAGTTTTTTTTTTTTTTTTTTTTTGAATGCAAAAGATGCAATAGACTTACACAATGGTCCTCTCCGGCATACAACTAGGAACATACCGGTCGCTATGGAGGGTGAGAATATGTATGGGCACATAATCATACCATGTAGGATAACTAAATAGACGGTTATGCTGTTTCATCCCACCTAGCAACAATGCTCTGCACTGTGTGTGTTTATATATTTACATATTTATTCCATCTAGCTACAATGCTCTGCACTGGGTGTGTTTATATTTATATATCTATATATTTATTCCATCTAGCTACAATGCTCCGCACTGTGTTTTTATATATCTACATATTATTCCATCTAGCTACATTGCTCCGCACTGTGTGTGTTTATATACTTGCATATTTATTCCACCTAGCTGCAATGCTCCATACTGTGGGTGTTTATATATTTACATATTTATTCCATCTAGCTACAATGCTCTGCACTGTGTGTTCATATATTCATATATTTATTCCATCCAGCTACAATGCTCTGCACTGTGTGTCTGTGTGTGTGTGTGTGTATATATATATTTTATAGTAATATGTACATATGTATATTAGCTGCTCTTGCTTGCTTGTTTTTTCTTGCCTTCTGATTGTTGCTCTGAGTGTTGCTATCCCTGTGCTGTTGCAATCCTGGAATTTCCCCGTTGTGGGACTAATAAAGGCTTATCTTATCTTATCTTATCTTATAACAAAGGCGAAAAAATCCAACAAGGTCAAATTAAACAATAACTCCTCTGATTATACAGTTCAACATAAGTTATCTGAAATGGGTGATGGCTGAAGCCGCAGCTTATATTGTTCACTCATGTTCCATCCAAGAATTCAAAAGAAAAACAAAACAAGAGCGATTACAATTCAGAACAAAGCTAAGACAAAATGTGACAAAAAAAAAACTAAGTACCAACACAACACAGACTGGATATGTCAATCCTTATGTGATTTTACATGTCATCTTGTATATATGTTTGGAGTATTTCTTCCTTTAGTTTTTGTTTAAATTGTCCAAGCGTTGTACATGATTTTAATTCAGGTCCAAAATCGTTCCATAATCTGACTCCTTGCACTGAAGCACAGTGTTGCTTGGTGGTAGTTCTCACTGAAGGTTTTTGAAATATACATGTTCCTCTGAAATGATATTGTTTCTCCCTTATTTGGAACAACTTTTGGATATTTGCGGGCAGTGATAGATTCTGCACTTTAAACATTATTACTGCAGTTTTAAAATCAACCAGATCTTTCAACTTGAGAGCTTTTAATTTAAGAAAAAAGTGGGTTTGTTGGTTTTCTGTAAGCAGCTTGGTTTATTCTAATAGCTCTCTTCTGAAGCATAAAGACTGGATATATGTTTGTTTTATATGTATTTCCCCATACTTCAGTACAATCTGTCATGTATGGGAGTATTAATGAATGATACAAAGTTTATAATGTGGGTTGATTCAGCAAATATTTCACTCTGTGTAGTATTCCAATTGATTTGCGTATTGTAATATAATTCAATATAATTAATATGTGACTTCCAACACAGTTTATAATCAATTATTACGCCAAGGAATTTAATTTCGGTTACCCTTTCAATCTCTACACCATTTACACTGAGTTTAGATACTGAGTTGTTGTGATGTGAAATAACGTTATTGTGGCGGTTTAGGAAAACCCCCACAAACAGACTAAGGACAGACAGCTCGCTACTCCTGGTTTTTTCCGCTACACTACTGTGATAATGTTACCTTTCATGCATTGTGTTCATGTGTCCTGTCCTTACTGTGACCTAGAGACTCAGATCAATATGTAGATGTGCCTTTTGACCTCTTTGTTCTGCAGCTGGAGCAGAGTCTTGCAAATCTGCCTATTGTGATGTATGTCTCACAAATGCAAATATCTCATGCCTGTTCTGCAGTCCCTTTGATCAGACCAACTGCTGTGAATCTGCTTTGATGTATTGTTTGAGTTGGGTATAAATACTGCACAGGTTCTGTAACACATCCTCTCACTCTCATTCTCTCACTTCAACCTCTGCTGCAGGACACAGACATTGTGTCCTCCTCTCCTTCTCTGGGAGTCGTGGGCTCGCTCTCGGCGCTCATGCACGGCGCCGGGAGCGGAGCTTGTGACGGCGGTATGATAATAAAACTCCACTTAAAACCTCCAACAACGCTGCCTTATTTCATGCCGCCGCAGTTATCAGTAAAAGTATGTTTCAAGTGTGGGTGGTGTTTTGTGCTTGTATTGCTGAAATATAAAAGGAAGCACTACAGTGGGTCTCAAATATTTGTAATGTGTTCTTTTACTGGATGAGTTTAAAGACTAAATACTCTAAACTACACATACACAATTTTGTCCACTACCGGAGTGGTGGCTCAGTTGGTAGAGCATCCGCCCCACACCCCGGAGGCAGGGGTTCAAATCCCGGCCAGGTCATGTCGAAGACCATATAAAAGCGGAACTTCCTGCCATCCAGCTTGGTGCTCAGCAATAATGGAATGGAGGAGGGAAATCTGTGGCGGCGCCTTGCATGGCAGCGACCCTTCTGATTCTACTATGGGGTGTGTGTGATTGACACTGTAGATAGGATAAAGCACAGTTTCATTCTACTGTACATGATTGGTTGTATGGTTGAATGACATTAAAGGGTGATTTAGAATAAACTAAATTCTAATGGTGACTGAACAACTCCCATTCTCCAAAGTGCAGCATACACTATTATGACTATAACTCATAAAGGATCACAGACGTGATCTGATAAAAAAAATAAACAAGCAAGCAGTTTAGTTTACGGTGGCTATTATTGGATGTGCCATTCATTTTCAATTACTCTGTAATTAATATTCACACAATCAAATCTCAGTTCAGTCCCTTTCACATTAAGTGGAAATTGTGCTACTTTAAATGTGGCACTTTAACTTAAAAAGCAAAAGATTTGACTATAAATAACAAGATGTGTAACTTACCAGTCAGAACACATTGCTGTCAAAACGTAGCCATTCAGAGCACATCCTGTTTGGACTCTACAATGAAAATACACACAACTTAAGTACATGCACAGCACGAAAGTGCAACACGTAAAAAAACACCTTTTTAACCAGGATTACAACTAGCTTTTTTCATCAGATGTTATCAACACAAGCACAGAGTACAAGGACTGACGTAGCATTGATGGCTAACTAGCTAGGTCATTGTTTAAACACAATGAAGTTTTCATTTGTCCAAAGTGAACTTTCCACTGCTGGGATAAATAACGTTAAATATGCATACTGTATCGTATCACTCACCGTCCTCTATATCCCAATATCACGGCTTCAACTGCTGAAGTTGGGTGTTTCCGCGGCCGTACATTCAATTCAGTTTGGGCAGCTCCGTCTACTTCCCAGTGCGGCTCCGTCTACTTTCCAGGGTGGCTCCGTCTGCTTCCCTCTGGATTCTCTCATCAGCTGAAACGCACAGAAAACTCTGCTGGACCGTGGTGTTGATTTCTGTGAAGCCATTCTATCGTTGTTGTTTATAATATCACTTGTTAGCTTGCTCACGGATGAATCGTTGCAAATGGCGGATCGCCAGCAAAGCTGGAAAGTCGGCGTTACGCCCGGACCAGTCAGTGGGCTGCAGTGTTTTTACGTCACTGGAATGGTACGCTTGGAACCTCAATCGAGGGGTTCTGTAAAAAGGAACAGTAATGGTCCCCTAAGCAGTTACGGTCCCTAATGGAAAAGCAGACAAACCGTACCGAACCATACCATAGTGACCCTAGTGGAAAAGCACCTTATGTTAGCATATGGAAAAATAATTTTGTCCCCTTTTGAATTACTTGTTAAATCTGAAACAGATTGATCACTGCTGTAATTATCACATGCAACACACATGCATTATCACATAAGAACTATTGGTTACCAGGTGGTGACTTTTTGGCCAGTCAGCGTTTTATTTTTTTTCTGGTTTTTCTACTACTAGCTTTTTCTGTTTCTCGTCGTCCCTCCAGATGCTCCACAGCTATATGACTGTAAGGAGGAGGAGGTTCTCACTGTCCAGCAGCTCTGTAACCAGGAGTGGAACTCCAATCTGGACCAGGAGGAACAAGATGCTGCACAGGTTAAAGAGGAAGAAGGAAAACTCTGTAGCAGTCAGGAGGAAGAAGACTTTGGACTGAAACAAGAGACTGATGCCTTCATGGTGACTCCTGCTGATGAGGACAATGACAAGAGTGAAACTGAAGCAAACAGTGAGCAGCTCCTCTCTCACAACTCTGCTGACACTGAGAGCAAAGACCAGGGAGCAGGTAAGAATGTAAAGCCAAGGTCAAGTAAACATGAAGAGCCAAAGAAGAGACTTGACAGAAACAGAAGTGACCATAACAGTGTAGACAACTCCTCCATGTCAGAGAATCAGTGTGATACTGACACAGGTGAAGAGTCTGTAAAATGTTCTGATAATGACAAAGACTGTAAAAATGAGTCTCAGAAGGAGAAACCTCACACTGTTAAGTCATATGTTTGCAACACATGTGGGAAAAGATTTAGGCAGAAGCACAATTTATCAAGTCATGAGAGAATTCACACAGGTGAGAAGCCATTTTGTTGTGAAACATGTGGGCAGAGTTTTAATGAACGTCGTAGTTTGAAAAGACACATGAGAATTCACACAGGTGAGAAGCCATTTTCTTGTGAAACATGTGGGCAGAGTTTTAATCAACGTAGTACTTTGAAAAGTCACATGAGAATTCACACAGGTGAGAAGCCATTTTCTTGTGAAACATGTGGGCAGAGTTTTACTCACCGTAGTAGTTTGAAAATTCACATGATAATTCACACAGGTGAGAAACCATTTTCTTGTGAAACATGTGGGCAGAAATTTAATGCATTTAGTACTTTAAAAATTCACATGAGAATTCACACAGGTGAGAAGCCATTTTCTTGTGAAACATGTGGGAAGAGATTTCATGAGCGTGGTACTTTGAAAAAACACACGAGAATTCACACAGGTGAGAAGCCATTTTCTTGTGAAACATGTGGGCAGAGTTTTAATCAACGTGGTCATTTGCAAACTCACATGATAATTCACACAGGTGAGATGCCATTTTCTTGTGAAACATGTGGGCAGAGTTTTAAACGACTTGATAGTTTGAAAACTCACATGAGAATTCACACAGGTGAGAAGCCATTTTCGTGTGAAACATGTGGGCAGAGTTTTAATCAACGCAGTACTTTGAACATTCACATGAGAATTCACACAGGTGAGAAGCCATTTTCTTGTGAAACATGTGGGCAGTGTTTTAATCGACGTAGTACTTTGAACATTCACATGAGAATTCACACAGGTGAGAAGCCATTTTCTTGTGAAACATGTGGGCAGTGTTTTAATCGACGTAGTACTTTGAACATTCACATGAGAATTCACACAGGTGAGAAGCCATTTTCTTGTGAAATATGTGGGAAGAGTTTTAATCAACGTAGTTCTTTGAAAATTCACATTAGAATTCACACAGGTGAGAAGCCTGAGAACAAGCCGAGACCTTTGCAGCAGATTTATTAGATAACATGAAACATGATAACATGTTTCACATGATAACATGAAAGCCAGTCAGCAAAACCCAGCAACAAAAATAGCTAGAAAGACGAGAGAAAAATGCAGCAAAAGGACACAGGAGGAAAGAAAAGAAAGACGGAAACAACATAAGCGAGCAGGACGTTTCCAGGAGGAACTCAATTGGGATTATATTGATAGGGAAGAGACATTGCGCTGGATCAGGAATGGAGATCTGGGGTACGACGAGGAGAGACTAGTGGTTGGAGCACAAGACCAGGGACTTCTAACCAAAGGTTTTAAAAAAAATGGCAGGATTGTCACAGAGTGACAAATGTCGATTCTGTCATGTAGCGGTGGAGAGTGTAAGCCACCTACTCTCCGGCTTCCAGGTCCTCATGGCCGATGGACACTGCACTGCTCGCCACAACAAGATCTGCCGTTATATACACTGGAAAATATGCAAAGAATTCAAAATGGAAGTAAAAGGACCAGTATGGGAGCACGATCCAGAGCCAGTTAGCTCCAACGGAGATATTACCATCTTTTATGACAAGGAAATCCCAACTGGAAGACACATTGAAGGAGGAGCAATAAAACCGGACCTAGTTATCTTGAACAAAAAGGACAAAACTGCCAAATTAATCGATGTTACCATACCAAACGACTACGGTCTCAACAGAGCAGAAAGAGAAAAAATAACAAAATATCAAGACCTCAAAAACGACCTAAGAAGCACCTGGAATCTGCAGGATGCAGATATTATACCTGTGGTGGTGGGAGCAACTGGGATGGTTAAGAAGAACTTGAAAAAATATCTACAAGCAATACCCGGCTGCCCTAGCATCTGTGAAATATAGATCTCAGCAATCAGAGGAACAGTCTCTATCTTAAAGAGAGCCCTTGGATACAAAGCTTTTTGATTTAAAGTGTAATCATAGACCCCTGGTTGGGGTCCATTGCACTTGTAAGGAAATGAGATGCAAATAAATAAAACAGTGAGAAGTCATTTTCTTGTGAAACATGTGGACAGAGATTTATTTCAGCTAGCCATTTGAAATATCACATGAGAATTCACACAGATGAGAAGACAGAGGCCTATGTGAACTTGTACCTCAGGGGGTCAGTCTGACAGAGCTTAACTGCATAAACTTTGGTGCAGCGTGGTATGTGCAGAGTAAGCTAGCTCCACAGCATAAAGGAAAAACTGAACGTCGAACTAAAAAAAAAATCTCCACACCCATTTGGAAAAATAAACTTCAAGGAAAAATTAATCGATTTAGGGCAGAAATTTCTCAAATGACTTATTACATACAGAACCAAAACTGCACTACTAAATTACTGAGAGTAATCAACAGAATCCAAGAAAAATATAACATTAGGAAAGAGCAAATAATAGGAAAAATAGCAGAGCACCAGGCGCAAGTCAAGGCCCTAGCAGCCCAAATCAGAAACGGGCAACGGAGAGAGAACTCAAAACTGATAAATAAATTATTTGCACAGAACCCAAAACAAGTCTACAGAAGGTTTATAGATGAAACTATCGAAGTAGCGGTACCTCCTGAAAAAACCCAACTGGAAACGTTCTGGAGAAATCTGTTTGAGGACCCAGTTCAACATAAAAATAATAATTGGATTCAAACCATTGCTGAGAAAAATAAAGGAAAACAACAGATGCCCTCATTAAAAATCACAGAAGGAACAGCTCAAGAAAAAATCAGGAAATACCTTAACTTCAAATTCCCTGGAATAGATAAAATACCAAACTTCTGGCTCAAAAAGATAACAGCACTACACAAACACTACGCAGAGGCATTTAACCGACTTGTTAGGGGAGAGGAAGAAGCACCAGGGTGGCTCACATATGGAAACACCATACTCCTGCCCAAGAGTCCTGAAACCCAACAAGTCAATAAATACAGACCCATCTGTTGCCTCCCGACCACATACAAATGGCTGACAGGAATCAATACTGAGGCCATTTATGAACATCTGGACGCAGAAAACTACTTGCAACCACAGCAAAAAGGCTGTATAAGATATAAGCTGGGAACCAAAGAACAACTGCTCATTAATAAAACCATCCTGGAAGACTGCAAGAGGCGTGAGAGAAATTTAAGCATGGCGTGGATCGACTACAAAAAGGCATTCGTCAGCATCCCCCACTCCTGGATAATACGCTGTCTGGAGCTGTATAACGTCAGCCCAGAGATTAAAACTTTTCTGGAGGTCCAGATGGCTAAGTGGAAAACCACAATTACGCTTAACCACAAAGAAGGACAAATAACAGTCCCAGACATCAGGATCCAGCGAGGAGTATTCCAGGGGGACAGCCTCTCGCCACTGCTCTTCTGTCTGTGTATTGACCCCTTAAGCAAAATCTTATCAGACCTTGATATCGGGTATGACTTAAGCAAAGGCAGAACAAGAAAAGGGAGCAAGAGAGTGAATCATCTGCTCTACATGGACGACCTCAAGCTCTACGCAGAATCTGAACAGAAACTGAATCAACTTGTCAGTACCGTTCACATGTTTTCAAAAGACATCTGCATGGAATTTGGACTTGACAAGTGTGCAAAATGTACAATAAAAAAAGGAAAGAAAACAGCATCAGAAAACATCCAAATAGAAGACAATAAGCATATCAAAGACCTAAATATCTGGGCATAGAAGAAAACACAACTATTGAACACAGAAAAATGAGGGAAATAATCAAAAAAGAATACCAACATCGCCTAAAGAAAATCTGTAAGTCAAATTTAACACCTAAAAATAAGATCACTGCAATAAACCAGTTGGCAGTACCAGTTGCCACATATGGATTTGGGGTGATAGACTGGCCACAGGGGGAACTGGACAAGTTGGATGTTTGGACCAGGAAGACCCTAACCCTTCATAAGGTAACATACAGAAACCAATGCCTAGATAGGATATATATGCCACGTAAAGAGGGAGGGCTGAGCCTAATTGAAATAAACCAGGCCTACAGAGCAACAATAATAAGCATTGGTCAATACCTAAAAAGCGCCAATGATGAGACGGTGGAAAAGGTCACCCAACATCATGAAACCCTCAGTATTAACACATCCATAACTAAACAAGCCAAGACCTTTGCAGGAGATTTACTAGATAACATGAAAGCCAGTCAGCAAAACCCAGCAACAAAAATAGCTAGAAAGACGAGAGAAAAATACAGCAAAAGGACACAGGAGGAAAGAAAAGAAAGATGGAGACAACATAAGCGAGCAGGATGTTTCCAGGAGGAACTCAATAGGGATTATATTGATAGGGAAGAGACATTGCGCTGGATCAGGAATGGAGATCTGGGGTACGACGAGGAGAGACTAGTGGTTGGAGCACAAGACCAGGGACTTCTAACCAATGGTTTTAAAAAAATGGCAGGATTGTCACAGAGTGACAAATGTCGATTCTGTCATGTAGCGGTGGAGAGTGCAAGCCACCTACTCTCCGGTTGCCAGGTCCTTATGGCCGATGGACACTGCACTGCTCTCCACAACAAGATCTGCTGTTACATACACTGGAAAATATGCAAAGAGTTAAAAATAGAAGTAAAAGGACCAGTATGGGAGCAGGATCCATAGCCAGTCAGTGCCAACGGAGATACCACCATCTATTATGACAAGGAAATCCCAACTGGAAGACACATTGAAGGAGGAGCAATAAAACTGGACATAGTTATCTTGAACAAAAAGGACAAAACTGCCAAAATAATATATGTAACCATACCGAACGACTACGGCCTCAACAGAGCAGAAAGAGAAAAAATAATAAAATATCAAGACCTCAAAAATGACCTAAGGAGTACCTGGAACCTGCAGGAAGCAGACATAATACCTGTGGTGGTGGGAGCAACTGGGTTGGTGAAGAAAAACCTAAACAAATATCTACAGGCGATACCCAGCTGTCCTAGTATCTGTGAAATACAGATCTCGGCACTAAGAGGAACAGTCTCTATCTTGAAAAGAGCCCTCGGATATAAAGCTTTTTGATTTAAAGTGTAACCATAGACCCCTGGTTGGGGCCCATTACACTTGTAATGAAATAAGATATAAATAAAACAGAGAAGCCTGGTGGCCTTTTCCCTCAGGCTAACCAGCGCGTCCCCCGGGTTGCGGATGGGGGCACCCCTTCACTATGAGTAATCATTGCGAGGGTAGCTTTGAATAACCAATAAGAAGCCGTGGACGATGAGGAACCCAATATGAAAAATGAATAAAACAGGAAAAATATGCTGGAAAGGTACTGACCAGGATAAAACGGTCCCCTCAGCTCGTTTCTGCACTAGGCAGGCTGTTGAGAGCGATGGTGCAGCTTCATCTTCGAGTGTCACAAACACTCAGCCGGGATCCCCATCAGACCAGCACAGATCTGGTCCTGGGCCCCAACAAGATCAAAAAAGGACTAAACGGTATACAAGAAAAGAAGAAACTCTAAAATGGTCCCTTGAGGAGAAGAAAATTATTCTTTCATGCTTCGCCTATTCAAGGTATGAGAAGTGGGGCAGAAGGAAAAAGCACATATTTGAGGAGAAGATCAGAGAATCCGAGCTACCACCAGAAAAGAAAGCAGCCACCACCACCTCCAAATTAACATCTATAGTCTCTCAGGTCTCAAAATACCTAGGACATGAAGAAATAGAAAAGATCAAGTATGAAGCTCAAGCCCAAGCAATAAAAGACTATCAAGATGCCAACCTATTTGAACAACAAGAATACAGACAAAGTCAGTGGAGCATGGAGGAAAGATGGGTTTTAATATGGGCAACCGAGTACGCCAAGATGAAATACAGCAACCAGCGGGAACAATGCAGTGAGTGGCAGCGAATCTTCTTCCATCACTGCCCGGATAAAACTGGCGTACCCCAAGCCAAACTCACAACCCAGAGACACAACTTCCTCACCCAAAGGTACTTCACAGAGCAACAATTGGAGTACATGCACACCAAAATAGGAAAAATGGCACAGAATAACATCTGCCCATTTGAGTGTCCACTACCACTAATTGAAAAACCTCTGATGGAACAACCTTGTCAAACACACCCTACAGAGGTGCCACCAGGCCACCCAGGTGAATCCCCTGCAACTTCTGGCTCAGAATCAGAACATCCCTGATGAAGCAACAAGGGGGAGTGTAGACCAGGATCCAATAAGGAAGCAGATCAACCCCCAAATAGAAATGAGCCAGGATCAATGAGAAATGGAAGAGGAACTTGCCAACTAAATAGAAGAAACAAAAAAAAAAAAATGACAATGAATGAACGTCCTAAATTAATTAAGCTTAAAGAGAATAAAGAATTCAAATTACTACTGCAAAAGGTCAACAGAGGCTTACGTGAATTGTACCTCGGGGTCAGTCTGACAGAGCTTAACTGCATAAACTTCGGTGCAACGTGGTATATGCAGCGCAAGCTAGCTCCAGAGTATAAAGAAAAAAATGAACGTCGAACCAAAACAAAAATCTCCACACCTATTTGGAAAAACAAACTTGAAGGAAAAATTAATCGATTTAGGGCTGAAATTTCTCAAATGACTTACTACATACAGAACCAAAACTGCACTACTAAATTACTGAGAGTAATCAACAGAATCCAAGAAAAATATAACATTAGGAAAGAGCAAATAATAGGAAAAATAGCAGAGCACCAGGCGCAAGTCAAGGCCCTAGCAGCCCAAATCAGAAACAGGCAACGGAGAGAGAACACAAAAATGATCAATAAATTATTTGCAGAGAACCCAAAGCAAGTCTACAGGAGGTTTATAGATTAAACCACTGAAGTAGAGGCACCTCCTGAAAAACCCCAACTGGAAACGTTCTGGAGAAATCTGTTTGAGGACCCAGTGCAACATAAAAGTAATAATTGGATTCAAACCATTGCTGATAAAAATAAAGGAAAACAACAGATGCCCTCATTAAAAATCACAGAAGAAACAGCTCAAGAAAAAAATCAGGAAATGTCTTAACTTCAAGTCCCCTGGAATAGATAAAATACCAAACTTCTGGCTCAAAACGATAACAGCACTGCACAAACACTACGCAGAGGCATTTAACCGACTTGTTAGGGGAGAGGAAGAAGCACCAGAGTGGCTCACATATGGAAACACCATACTCCTTCCCAAGAGTCCTGAAACCCAACAAGTCAATAAATACAGACCCATCTATTGCCTCCCGACCACATACAAATGGCTGACAGGACTCATTACTCAGGCCATCTATGAACATCTGGATGCAGAAAACTACTTGCAACCACAGCAAAAAGGCTGCATAAGAAATAAGCTGGGAGCCAAAGAACAACTGCTCATTAACAAAACCATCCTGGAAGACTGCAAGGGGCATGAGAGAAATTTAAGCATGGCGTAGATCGACTACAAAAAGGCATTCGACAGCATTCCCCACTCCTGGATAATACACTGTCATGAGCTGTATAACATCAGCCCAGAGGTTAAAACTTTTCTGGAGGTCCAGATGGCTAAGTGGAAAACCACAATTACGCTTAACCATAAAGAAGGACAAATAACAATCCCAGACATTAGGATCCAGCGAGGAATATTCCAGGGCGACAGCCTTTCGCCACTGCTTTTCTGTCTATGTATTGACCCCTTAAGTAAAATCTTATCAGACCTTGACATCGGGTATGACTTAAGCAAAGGTAGAACAAGAAAAGGGAGCAAGAGAGTGAATCATCTGCTCTACATGGACGACCTCAAGCTCTACGCAGAATCTGAACAGAAACGGAATCAACTTGTCAATACCGTTCACATGTTTTCAAAAGACATCTGCTTGGAATTTGGACTTGACAAATGCACAAAATGTACAATAAAAAAAGGAAAGAAAACAGCATCAGAGAATATCCAAATAGAAGACAATAAGCACATCAAAGACCTGGCAGGGGAATCAGCATATAAATATCTGGGCATAGAAGAAAACACAACTATTGAACACAGAAAAATGAGGGAAATGATCAAAAAAGAATTCCAACATCGCCTAAAGAAAATCTGTAAATTAAATTTAACACCTAAAAATAAAATCACTGCAATAAACCAGTTGGCAGTACCAGTTGCCACATATGGATTTGGGGTGATAGACTGGCCACAGGGGGAACTGGACAAGTTGGATGTTCGGACCAGGAAGACCCTGACCCAGGGGTTCCCAACCTTTTTTGGGTCGTGACCCCATTTTGACATCACAAATATCTCGCGACCCCAGAGACATTTTTTTTGCTATAATTATTTTTTGATCATGTTTGTTATACTGTCTTACAAATACAGAGTAGCCAGATTAGTGCACAAAGTGTTATTTTATTTTCTCTGATCAGGATGTACAGTTAGTGCAACTTGTATTTAAAAGGCTTAAAATTAATACTGAGCAAACAATTTCTCAGACAATAAATTGTGGGGGAAAAAAGCTGCAGCATCTTAAACTGGCCACAGTGAACACTTGAAAAGATGGACAGTATCATTGTGCTTCAGTTTCAGCTTCAGTCATGTCTTTTATATGTTATTATCCTCTCAACTCACCACATTTAATGGGATGGCTGAGCCTGCACACCTCGCTGCAGCTTTGCAAAGTTGGGTGCTGTAGTAGACACAGCGCATCTCATCTCTGACGTAACATCCAGTCGGGAACGGTACTTTGACTTCATACACACAAGGGCACTGAATCCAGCTTCACACAAATATGTGCTTCCAAAAGGAACCAACATTTTTAAAGCACACAGTGAGATCTCTGGGTACTCATCTCTTGCTCCAAACCAGAATTCGTCCACGGCCACTCACGAATGTATTCCCTGATGCGTTTTGTCACATGACAGTTCAATCAGCTGTTCAACAGCGGTGGCAGGCAGGTCCACTGCGCCTGCATCATGACACTCGTAAATCCATATTTCAGGTAGCTTTTGTCATATTTTCTCTGTCTTTTTCCTCCTGGAACTGTCTTCACAGGGGCAGGCGGATGAAGAAATCTCTCCATTTTTCCCTACTGACTAGGTTGTGTTTACACAGTTAGCAGGAACTCAAATAGGGGTCACGTGATCGCCGCTGTCAATCAAGATGTGCCAGCTCCAATATTTTTATATACTATATTTTATTTGAACTGATTTATATTGAAAGTGAAAGAATACAGTTCTTTAAGAGTGTGTGTGGAGCTTTAATCAAAATTTTTAAAATAATAATAATTAGTTGAAAAAAAATTTTATCAGTAATTTTTTTTATCAATTATTAGACATTTCAGGCGACCCCATTTGAATTCCGCCCCAAGGTTGAAAACCCCTGCCCTAACCCTTCATAAGGTAACATACAGAAACCAATGTTTAGATAGGATATATGTGCCCCGTAAAGAGGGAGGGCTGGGCCTAATTGAAATTAACCTTCAGGGTGACAATAATAAGCATTGGGCAATACCTAAAAAGCGCCAATGATGAGACGGTGGAAAAAGTCACCCAGCTTCATGAAACCCTCAGTCATTCCACATCCATAACTAAACAAGCCGAGACCTTTGCAGGGGATTTATTAGATAACATGAAAGCCAGTCAGCAAAACCCAGCAACAAAAATAGCTAGAAAGACCAGGGAAAAATACAGCAAAAGGACACAAGAGGAAAGAAAAGAAAGATGGAAACAACATAAGCGAGCAGGGCGTTTCCAGGAGGAACTCAACAGGGAGTACATCGATAGGGAAGAGACATTGTGCTGGATCAGGAACGGAGATCTAAGGCTGCAGCGCGTCATGCGCACTGCTGAGAAGGTGATCGGCTGCAAGCTCCCATCTCTCCTGGATCTGTACATCTCCAGGACCCGGAGGCGTGCTGGCCGGATCATAGCCGATCCCTCACACCCTGGTCACGTACTGTTTGCCCCCCTCCCCTCTGGTAGAAGACTTCGGTCCATCCAGACTAAAACCTCCCGTCACATGAACAGCTTCTTCCCCTCTGCCATCAGACTGCTGAACACTAAGTGACTTATTGACTCTCGTGCACTATGTACAGCAGCTCAACCAGACTCATGTCAATCATCACTGTTTTCTTCCTGCATTACCGACTGCACTATATAGTTCTCCACAGTATCTGCTGCTGGCTAATATATTTTAACTGTTGACCAGTATCACTTAATCTTATCCTACACTTTATTACATGTATAGTTTATTTCTTTTATCTTATCATGTTTAATGTTGCAGCATTGTACCGAGACAAATTCCTAGTTTGTGTACTACATGAACAATGGCAATAAACCTGATTCTGATTCTGAGATCTGGGGCACGGCGAGGAGGGACTAGTGGTGGGAGCACAAGACCAAGGACTTCTAACCAATGGCTTTAAAAAAATGGCAGGACTGTCACAGCGTGACAAATGTCGATTCTGTCATGCAGCGGTGGAGAGTGCAAGCCACCTACTCTCCGGATGCCAGGTCCTCATGGCCGATGGACACTACACTGCTCACCACAACAAGATCTGCCGTTATATACACTGGAAAATATGCAAAGGACTCAAAATAGAAGTAAAAGGACCAGTATGGGAGCAGGATCCAGAGCCAGTCAGCTCCAAAGGAGATACTACCATCTTTTATGACAAGGAAATCCCAACTGGAAGACACATTGAAGGAGGAGCAATAAAACCGGACATTGCTATCTTGGACAAAAAGGACAAAACTGCCAAACTAATAGATGTAACCATACCGAACGACTACGGCCTCAACAGAGCAGAAAGAGAAAAAATAACAAAATATCAAGACCTCAAAAACAACCTAAGGAGCACCTGGAATCTGCAGGAAGCAGATATTATACCTGTGGTGGTGGGAGCAACTGGGATGGTGAAGAAGAACCTGAAAAAATATTTACAGGCGATCCCCGGCTGCCCTAGCATCTGTGAAATACAGATCTCAGCAATCAGAGGAACAGTCTCCATCTTGAAGAGAGCCCTCGGATACAAAGCTTTTTTTTTTCCACAATATCTTTATTGAACCTTTTTTTTTTTAAACAAACATGATACAAACAATCAAACACTAACACTAAAGTACTACAAAAAAAAAAAAATGCACTAAAAAACACCAACAACCACCAACAAAATCAAATCTTCAACAATGCTCCTCTGTTTAGTCTAGACACTCCAACACATAAGTATACATATTATGTTCACCAGTTTGGAATTTACAAGGTCCACACATATCATTCACCTTCTTCAAGAGTTATGTTTAAATTTTTTACATAATCAATAAAAGGTCTCCATATGTTCTCAAACACAATTTCCTTTGATTTCAGTATATATGTTATTCTTTCTAATGGAAGGTTTGTTAACATCTGTCTTAACCACTGAGTCACATCTGGTCTATGAGTCTTTTTCCATAATAGTGCAATACATTTTTTGGCATTAAGCAAACTGAGGTCTCTTTCACTTTTATTAAAATTATGCTTTTCTGGGTACAGACCCAACAAAAACAGTTTAGGATTCAATATGATTTGTTTTGAGATTATTTTTTCAATTGTTACCCTCACCTCTTCCCAAAACATTCTTATTAATCTACATTCCCATACACAATGAAATAGAGTTCCTTTACTTTCCATACATTTTGTGCACGTATCTGGTATATTTTTGTTATATCTATTTAACTCCTCCGGTGTAACATACATCCGCATTAACCATTTGAAATGTATCAATTTAAGGCGTACATTTATTGATCTGGTTTGAGCTTCTGTACAAGCCAATTCCCATTGTTCCTCTGAAATTTCAGTTTGCAGATCTTCTTTCCAGTAGTTTAATCTTTTCAGTGAATTTTCACTTGAAAATAGTGTCAATGAGTTATAAAACTCTGAAATAATACCCTTTCTTTTACTATCTTTCATCAACATTTTTTCCAAGGATGAATAGATAGGTCGAGTGAGAGCTTTATTTTGATTTGATCGAATAAAGTTTCTAAGTTGAAGATATTTAAAAAAATGTGTTCTATTGAGATTAAATTTGATCCTCAACTCTTCAAAAGACATTATGTTTTCTGCACATGGCAAATATAAATCCTGAATCTTTTGTATCCCTTTTAAATTCCATACTTTAAATACAGCGTCCGCTCTCCCTGGTTTAAAATATTGATTACCCCATATTGGACTAAATTGTGACAATAACTGTGGTTCTTTTAAATAGTTTTTAGCTTCACACCATATTTTGATCATATGCTTTACAAATGGATTTTTAACTTGTTTTTGTAATTTTTTTGCCGAATCTGAGTATATGAATATGGGAAGAGGTAAAGGTAAATTGTATGATTCCATTTCAGTCCAGTGAGGGAGATCATTTGATGAAAAATAATATGTCATAGACCTCAGTTGTGCCGACCAATAATACAACATAAAATTTGAACATTTCAGACCTCCACGATCAAATGGTAAATATAATAAAGACAGACGTAATCTAGCCCTCCTGTTGTTCCATATAAATTCCACTAACTTTTTTTTAATTCTTGAGAATAAATCTAAAGGTGGTGGTAAGGGAATGTATTGAAATAAATAAAGTATTTTAGGTAAGATATTACTTTTAAGTATATTAATTCTCCCGATCATCGACATTGGTAGTGACATCCATCTCTGAAGTAACTCATCAATATCTGTCATTAAGGCTTCATAATTGACACTGGCGACTGATTCTAGCTTAGGCACAATTTGGATTCCTAAATATTTGAACTGATTTACAACATTGAATTGATTTACCTCAGGGGCTGGGTAATTTCTCTGGGTCTCATTTAGCATTAATATTGAAGATTTAGTTTTATTTATTTTATATCCTGATATTTCCCCGAAATTCTTTATTAAATTCAACAAGGTCGGAATTGATTTTTTAAGATTCGACATAAACAAAATTATGTCATCGGCATACAGGGAGATTTTATGTTCTGTTGGTCCAACTTTAATTCCATATATTTGTGACTGTAGACGTATCGCCATCGCTAAAGGTTCAATTGCCATAGTAAACAGTAAAGGTGAAAGTGGACAGCCTTGTCGACATCCTCTATTGATTTTTATTGATTTTGAAATATTGTTGTTAGAATTTCTGCAGTAGCATTATTATATATTATCTGAACCCATTTTATGAAATTATTTCCAAGTCCAAACCTTTGTAAGACTTCAAAAAGAAAGGGCCATTCAACTCTATCAAAGGCTTTTTCGGCATCCAGTGATAAGAGAGCTGTATCCGGTGCTTCTTTATTAGAATAAATAATATTAAGTAGTCTTCTTACATTATGGAAGCCTTGTCTTCCCTTTATAAAGCCATTCTGATCTCGATTAATAATATTTGGTAAAATTTCTTGTATTCGTCTTGCTAAAATTTTACAAATTATCTTAAGGTCGGCATTTAATAGGCTTATTGGTCTCATATTTTCACATTTATTAGAGGGCTTACCTGGTTTTGGCAACAGTATAATTAAGGCATTATTCATATATGATGGTAAATTACTATTTTGAAATGCTTCTAAAACCATTTCCAAAAAAGGTTTTGTTAATTTATTCTTAAATTTTTTATAAAGGTCAACTGGAAGACCATCTGGTCCTGCACTTTTTCCTGATTTCATATTATCAATGGCTAGTCCAACTTCTTCTTGACTAATTTTAGACTCCAGTATCTCCCTATTTTCATTTGGAATACACGGTATAAATAGTTCATTCAAAAACCCATGTAGTTTTGTTAAGTCAGATTCATTTTTGGTATCATATAATTTTTCATAGTAATCTCTAAAGGCTCTATTAATTTCTGAAGGATCTATAACTACCTGTCCGTTACTTATAATACTGGTAATTGGTGTTTTAGATTCTAATTGTTTAATCTGCCATGCCAATAACTTTCCTGATTTTTCACCTTGTTCATAAAAAGATTGTTTCAATCTTAGAAGACTCGAGGCAGCTCTATTCGCTGATTTTTTGTCATATTCAGCTCTCAAAATCAGTAGTTCGTTCTCCAACCTTGGATCTCTTCCTGCATATACTCTTTCTTGAAGAATTTTTATTTTATGTTCCAATTGGACTCTCTCCTCTCGAGTCTTCTTAGATTTTGAACCTGTATAACTAATAATATGTCCCCTAATAAAAGCTTTGAAAGCCTCCCACTTTACACATGCTGATGTTTGTGTAGTATTGATATCAAAGAACTCATCTATCTGTTTTTCTATATACTTAACAAATTCCTCATCCTGAAGCCATTTATGCTGAAATTGCCATCTACCTGGTTCCTTTGTCAATTTCTTATCTACATACATTAGACAGCAGGGTGCATGATCAGAGATCACGATGTTATCATAAAAACAGTTTTGAATCTTGGACCTTAATTCTGTGGAGATCAAAAAATAATCTATACGTGAGAATGTCTTGTAGGTATTGGAATAACAAGAGTATGCTTTAACTTGTGGTTTCATTTCTCTCCATATATCTATCAATTTCAATTCTTTCATAAAATGATTAATAGTCATCCTACATCCATTGTGCGTACAGTCCAGTCCTGTTGATCTATCTATACTGGGATTCAATGTACAATTAAAATCCCCTGCTATTATATGTTGCCCTGTAAGTGATGATAAGATAAGAAATAAATTGGCAAAGAACTTTTGATCATCTATATTGGGACCATATAAGTTCACCAAATTTATGTTTTCTAATAGCAAAGATCTTTGAATGATTACATATCTTCCAAATTTGTCTCCAGTTACATTTTTCACTTGAAATGGGACTGATTTATGTATGAGAGTCATAACTCCCCTGGCTCGGGATGAAAATGATGAGGTGAAAACATTTCCTTGCCATCTACTCCTAATTCTTTTTACATCTTGCTCTATTAGATGAGTTTCTTGTAAAAACACAATTTTTGAACCCATGTCTTTTATTTTATTCATAACTTGTTTAAGTTTTTTTAAATTTTGTAGACCTCTGCAATTCCATGAAGTTAAATTAAGATTAACGCTTTGATTTATAATCAATAGGGAGTTTGGGATTACCTTGCAGTGTAAACATGCTCAAACAGAAAAGCAAAAAAATGAGTGGTTGAACATTCACCCTACAAACTACACACAAACAAATTCCCCCTTCCCACATTTGTGGCAATCCCCCCAAAAGCAAAAGAAAAATTCCGTCTCCCGATATAGCCATCGACCGTTCCACACCCACGAGGATCAGCCAAAGCCACTCCTTCTTCATCCTCCCAATCACCCTAACTCTACTGCTTTTAATAACGTAACATTAACTCTCTTCTGTAATTTTCCAATTTAACTCCAAAATTTTTTTAGCAATTTTGTACTTTTTTTTTTTAATATGTAATACATTCTATATTTTGTAATCTTGTTATATGCTTCTAATCAGTTAAATGCTCAAATATTCTACCCTATATTCTGTTCATGCTTAGCTCCCACCAGTCTCTTCCTGGATCTTCTTGATGAGCTCCTGCGCCTCCTCGGGGGTCTTGAAGATGCGTGTTCTGCCCTCATATGAGACCAGAAGTCTTGCAGGGTGAATCACTCCATGACGAATCTCAAGGTTGCGCAGTTCTTTGCGGATGGGGTCAAACTGCTTCCTTAATTGTTGGATTCCTGAGGCCAGATCTGGGTAGAACCGCACCTGCTGATCTTGGTATTTAATTTCTCCTTTGGCCCGCACCGCGTTGGAGATCGTCATCCTGTCTCTGTAGCTGAGAAACTTCATAATTAGCGTCCTCGGTGCTGCCTTGTTACCTCTCGGTGGGCCAATTCGGTGGGCGCTTTCCAAGACGACTGATGATTTTAGCTCCGCGTTGTTCAGCGCCTCCGGGATCCACCCCTCCAAAAAGGAGCATGAATCACGACCTTCGGCTCCCTCCGGTAAACCCACCAGCCTCAGGTTGTTCCTTCTGGACCGAGATTCCAAGTCCAGAACGCTATTTTCCAGATCTTTATTTTTTTTTTCCAAAGTGCGCACCTTTATTTGAAGTCCGCTGATTTCATCCTCCGCACTTGACACACGAAGCTCCGCCTGCGTCACTCGCTCCACGCAGTCACCCAACTCCTTTCTCATTGCATCCAACGCTGCCATAATCCCATCAAATTTAGCGGAAAAGTCTGCTCTCATTGAGCTAATGGCAGACAGCACTGCACCTGTGCCGCCATCGTCAGCAGCAGCAGTTACCGCACCACCGCTAGTTTCATCCGCCATATCCGCAGCTTTTTCTACTGCGCCACAAACTTTAAAGTCCGTTAATTTGGACTGCTTCGGCGATTCAATTTTTCCCCCTCCTGATTTCCCAGCCTTAGTCTTCACCGGCATATCCTCACCCAAACGCTGGGAAAAGTTCTGTTCCAAATGAGAGAGTTATTTGCCGAATTTTTATTTCCAGGGGCAGAGCAGAGTGATACGTGTCCTTCTAGGCGGCCGCCATAACCGGAAGTCCGGATACAAAGCTTTTTGATTTAAAGTGTAACCATAGACCCCTGGTTGGGGTCCATTACACTTGTAATGAAATGAGATATAAATAAATAAAACAGTGAGAAGCCATTTTCTTGTGAAACCTGTGGGCAGAGATTTAATAGAATTGATTGTTTAAAAAGACACATGAGAATTCACACAAGTGAGAAGCTGTAGTCTTGTAAAATATGTGGGAAATACTTCATTCAGTGTTGGTTTATCACATGAGAACTCACAGTTGAGGTGCTGTAGTCCAGTAACGTCTGTACATCTTTATTTTTAGGATTAAGTTTCTTTTGTGTGAGTGAATTCTTCTTTAAATTTCTGAGGCTTTAAATGCAAATGCAAATTTTGTATAAAAGTCTGTTATCAGATAATCTGCTTCTTCACTCTGCTTTGGACCCTCAGACCTCTCATCTTTAGTGTACTGGAAGCATGGACATGATGAGCATTTTTGATGAGGGGGGCATTGTTGTCAGGGTGTGGAGTGTCCTCCCCACCATAAAAATTAAAATGGAGTGGATGGCATTTCCTCCATTTGTGTATTTTAGTAGCTCATTAATTGATTGAATACTTTATTTTGAACATACACTACTGTTCAAAAGTTTGGGGTCACTTAGAAATTTCCTTATTTTTGAAAGAAAAGCACTTTTTTTCAATGAAGATAACTTTAAACTAATCAGAAATACACTCTATACATTGCTAATGTGGTAACTGACTATTCTAGCTGCAAATGTCTGGTTTTTGGTGCAATATCTACATAGGTGTATAGAGGCCCATTTCCAGCGACTATCAATCCAGTGTTCTAATGTTACAGTGTGTTTGCTCATTGTGTCAGAAGGCTAATGGATGATTAGAAAACCCTTGTGCAATCATGTTAGGTCTGCAATGCTGTAATTGCTGCAAATGGAGGATTCTTTGACGAAAGCAAAGTTTGAAGGAAAAAAATATTATTTCAGATACAAATCATTATTTCTTACCTTGTCAATGTCTTGACTGTATTTTCTATTCATTTTACAACTCATGGTGGTAAATAAGTGTGACTTTTCATGGAAAACACATAATAATTGTCTGGGTGACCCCAAACTTTTTAACGGTAGTGTATGAATAATCCATTAAAATGGTAAATAACAAAAGTCCATTTTGAACTGATGAACAGAGGAAAAAAGACACAAATGCCTTTCATGCGTACACACAGTAAATGTATGCTTGTATCAAATTTTCTTTAAGATCAAGAAGTTTTTTAGATCAAGAAATACTCCAACTGTCAACGTCTTTTTATCTGTGGAATTAAGGATTTCTTCTCTGAGTTCTGTTAATGCTAATGATGGAGACCAGTTTGCTCTAAATCCATATTGACTGTCAGACAGTAGTTTGTGTTGCTCTATAAACTTCTCCAATCCTTCACAGAAGTTTTCTAGAATTTCTGACAACTGTCAGAAGAGCAGCTCGTCACGGGATCGATCCCACCCCCTGACCATCGTGACCCTCCTGTGGGGAGTTTGTATGTTCTTCCCGTGTTTGCGTGGGTTTACCCCCGGGTACTCCAGTTTCCTCCCACAGGCCAAAAACATGCAAGTTATGTTAATTGGAGACTCTAAAGTGGCCCTAGGTGTGAAGGCGTGTGTGAATGGTGAAGGGATTGGTGCTGCACCGTGGCTGCCTCATCCATCCAGGTGGATGCGCTGTAATTTCCCTCTGGGATTAATACAGTCCACCAAAAAAGAGAAAACTGTGAAGTGCTACTTGTCACCAGATTTATATCATGGAATGACTTTTACATTGGGGTGTAACTGTACGCCTAAAATCACGGTTCGATACGTACCTTGGTTTTAAGGTCACAGTTTGGTTCATTGTCATCTCTGCTGGAGTCCGAGTTCCACCCTATGCAGGACATACTGGATGCACTGAGGAGCTCATTTAGCAGCAGACTACATCATCCCAGGTGCACAACCGAGAGGTTTCGTAGGTCCTTCCTACCAACGGCTGTCAGACTGTACAACCTAAGCAGGGCTGCTCGCAGAGATAGCAAAAAGACGTAACAAACTAATAGTTTTTTGAATGCAAAAGATGCAATAGACTTACACAATGGTCCCCTCCGGCATACAACTAGGAACATACCGGTCGCTATGGAGGGTGAGAATATGTATGGGCACATAATCATACCATGTAGGATAACTAAGTAGACGGTTATGCTGTTTCATCCCATCTAGCAACAATGCTCTGCACTGTGTGTGTTTATATATTTACATATTTATTCCATCTAGCTACAATGCTCCACACTGTGTTTTTATATATCTACATATTATTCCATCTAGCTACATTGCTCCGCACTGTGTGTTTATATACTTGCATATTTATTCCACCTAGCTGCAATGCTCCGTACTGTGTGTCTGTGTGTGTGTGTGTGTGTATATATTTATTTTATAGTAATATGTACATATGTATATTAGCCGCTCTTGCTTGCTTGTTTTTTTCTTGCCTTCTGATTGTTGCTCTGAGTGTTGCTATCCCTGTGCTGTTGCAATCCTGGAATTTCCCCGTTGTGGGACTAATAAAGGCTTATCTTATCTTATCTTATCTTATTTCCGGTACAGTAAGGAAACAAAATGTAAAACACAAAACTGTTTATCTTTTGTATAAGTGAGAACAGCTTTACTGACAAAAACCTGCAAACTGTCAGCAGTAAATTCTCCAATAAAAAAATTCTCAAATAAACATTAAAATGTGTAAAATAAATGAATTCTCTTTTTAGGAAATGAACGATGCAGACAAGTGCAACAATAGAAGTTTGAACAGTCTATTATAAAAAGTTCCCACAGCTAAATAAAATAATGACCCATGAAACATGAGTTGGAAACATGAACTTAACAGCTTCATCAAAAGTGTTTGTAGCGACACAGTTAAATAACCAACATTAAAGTTTGGCCTTTTAACCCAAAAACGAAACAAATAAAACTCAAATATCAGCTTCTACTGCACCATAAAGGGCTGTTGTAACTCTACTGTTCAAAACAAACTGGAGTAATAGTCTTCAACTCATTAAAGTCAAAAAGAAAATAACAAACTACTCCATCCTGTTTGAAACCTTGCGGAGTCTAGAAGCTTAAACGTTTAATAGTTAGGCTTTAGATCAGGGGTCACCAACGCGGTGCCCGCGGGCACCATGTCGCCCGCAGGGACCACATGAGTCGCCCGCAGGCCTGTTCTAAAAATAACACAACTCGCAAGTGAGCTGCGTCTAAGATGTAATTTTTTCTGCCGCTATTTTTTAAAATCACACTTGCATTTATATAGATTTTAAAATGACAATGTCTTAAAAATAAAAAAAAATGAAAATATGTTTATTACACGTAAAGTTAATGTGAACTCTGACCTAGTTCAAAGGTCAGTATTTTGCGCATGACAAAACCTTCGCGCTTGTGGAGAGTAGCTAGCGGACGGTGAAGATGTGAGTGGAGTGCAGTTTCCTACACAGTTCTTTTTCCAAAAAAAAAAAAAGACAGAAAATTTATCATTTTCAAAGTGAGCGGGAGGAAGAGTTCTTTTTTACTACCGTGAAAGGAAGCTGCGTGTGTTTAATTTGCGGGGCGACTGTGGCCCACTGCTGCCCACTCTTTTTTTTTTGGCGGAAGGTAGATTTCTTCTGCAGTCCGGTGACAAGCCACCAGCTACCGGTTGCTGTGTGCGCAAGTGCCCCTTAACTCCCTAACCTGCATGTTTTTGGCATGTGGAAGGAAACCAGAGAAATCTCGGAGTAAACCCACGCAAACACGGGGTGAACATGCAAACTCCACACAGATCACTGTTGGCCGGGGGCAGGGATCGAACCCACGATCCCCCGGCCGAGGGTAAATTGTGCTGCCGCGGTGCCACCGTGCATATAAGCACTCTCAGTGCTTGTTTAGCTTCTTCTCATGAAAGGACAGCGCTGGTTATTACTCCAGCATGATTCTTGGCAAGAACTGTATGGATATAATTCCAGTGAAGAAGAACACACAAAAGTGTGTTTATTAAATGTAACAGATTTTGAGCAGAGTTGCAGCAGATTTGTTCAGTTAAAAATGTGATAAGATTTATTTAATATGAAAGTTGATTTTTCTTAAATGTTGCATAACTTTTTCAAACATGGTTCAACATAGTTCATGAATTAACAGGATTTAGTTTTTTATGGTTAAAAGGGACTGGTGAAAACTGGACATTTTTTTAATGTAGAAGTGATCATCTGAACAATTGCTGAGATTAATAAAAATAAAGTGTTGAATATTGATCTTGTCTGTTACCCACTCTGTTATTGATAATTATATATATATATATATATATATATACACACACAAAATTTGTTATTTTAGAGGAGTGTGTCAAGCTGGTGCCCTTCACATGACTCGATATCCATGAAGTAGCTCTTGGTTTCAAAAAGGTTGGTGACCCCTGCTTTAGATGAAAACTAATAACTTTTTCCAGTCCATAATAACAGTTTATAAATGCTTTAAGTTACAGTAGAGGAATGTGAGCCTTCACTACACATCCAGTAGTGTGAAAAAGTGTTTGCCCCCGTCCTGATTTCTTTTTTTTTGTATGTTTTTCATGCTTAAATATTTCAGATCATCAAATTCAAATATTAAACAAAGATAGCACAAGTCAACACAAAATGCAGTTTTTAAAAGAAGGTGTTTATTATTAAGAGAAAAACAAAATCCAATCTCAATCAAGAAATCACTTAAATAGGACCTTCCTGACAAAGTGAAGTAGACCAAAAGATCCTCAAAAGCTAGACATCATGCCACAATCCAAAGAAATTCAGGAACAAATGAGAAACAAAGTAATTGAGATCTATCAGTCTGGAAAAGGTGAGCCATTATCCACAAATGGCGAAAACATAGAACAGTGATTAACCTTCCCAGGAGTGGCCAGCTGACCAAAATTACCTCAAGAGCACAGCGACGACTCATCCTGTGGGGGTATAGATGGTGAACTCTCATCCCCCACATATGCATGACCCTATATGCATTGGGGGCTTCACGTCTCGGAGAACAAAGGAACATCTGGACCTGCAGGAAGAGGAGAGGAGGTGTGAAGTCGGGCCTTTGTCTAGGAGAAGATGCCCCGAGGGGAGTCCCGGAACATCGAGGGATTATGGACATTTGGTGAAGATCAAAGAGGCATTGTGATTGAGATTATGTACATAGATCGTATGTTTGCATAAGTATCATGTGACCTAGGTTGTGTGGCTTCTGCAGAGTAGAAGAACTGTGATGCATAGCTCTTCTGTCTCTTCTGTTTGAGAGATTGATAGAGGATGCGTTCTCTCAATAAAACTGATCCTGAGAAATAAACTAAGTCTTGTCTTTGAGCGCACCCTCTACAATCCAAGAGGTCACAAAACTCCACGACAGCATCCGAAGAACTGCAGGCCTCACTTGCCTCAGTTAAGGTCAGTGTTCATGATTCCACCTGGAAGAGACTGGGCAAAAATGCCCTGCGTAGCAGAGTTCCAAAACGGAAACCACTGCTGAGCAAAAAGAACATAAAGGCTAATCTCAGTTTTGCCAGAAAATATCTTGATGATCCCCAAGACTTTTGGGAAAATATTGTGGACTGACAAGACAAAAGCTGAACATTTTGGAAGGTGTGTGTCCCATTACGTCTGGCATAAAAGTAACACTGCATTTGAGAAAAGGAACAAACAGCAAAATGTTGTGGTAATGTGATGGTCTTGGACTGTTTTGCTGCTTCAGGACCTGGAAGACTTGCAGAAGACAGAATGTCCAGCCATTTGTTCATGACCTCAAGCTGAAGCATTTGGGTTCTGCAGCAGGACAATGATCCAAAACACAGCAGCAAGTCCACCTCTGAATGGCTTAAGTAAAACAAAATGAAGACAAATCATTTGACAAAACAAATCTACCTACGGGTACAAATAAAGTAACCTGAACCTGACTTTTGAGTGGCCTAGTCAAAGTACTGACCTGAATCTGATTGAGATGCTTTGGCATGACCCCAAAAAGGCAGTCCATGTTCAAAAACCCTCCAGTGTGGCTGGATCACAACAATTCTGCAAAGATGAGTGGGCCAGAATTCCTCCACAGTGCTGCAAAAGACTGATTGCCAGTTATCGCAAACACTTGATTGCAGTTGCTGCTGCTAAGGGTAACCCAACCAGTTATTAGGTTTAGGGAGCAATCACTTTTTCACACAGGGCCATGTAGGTTTGGATTTTTTCCCCTTAATAATAAACAGCTTCATTTAAACCACTGTTGGAAATGGTTTTAGAAGCATTTCAAAATGGTAATTTACCACCATACATGAATAATGCCTTAATTATACTGTTACCAAAACCAGGTAAACCCCCTAATAAATGTGAAAACATGAGACCAATAAGCCTATTAAATGCTGATCTTAAAATAATCTGTAAAATTTTAGCAAAACGACTACAAGAAATATTACCAAATATTAACCGAGATCAGAATGGCTTTATAATGGGAAGACAAGGCTTCCATAATGTAAGAAGACTATTTAATATTATTTATTCCAATAAAGAAGCACCAGATACAGCTGTCTTATCATTGGATGCCGAAAAGGCCTTTGATAGGGTCGAATGGCCCTTTCTTTTTGAAGTCCTACAAAGGTTTGGACTTGGAAATAATTTCATAAAATGGGTCCAGATAATATACAATAATGCTACAGCAGAAATCCTAACAAACAGCAATATCTCAAAATCAATAAAAATCAATAGAGGATGTCGACAAGGCTGTCCACTTTCACCCTTATTGTTTACTATGGCAATTGAACCTTTAGCGGTGGCAGTACGTTTACATCTACAAATATATGGAATTAAAGTAGGACCAACAGAACATAAAATCTCCCTGTATGCCGATGACATAATTTTTTTTTTGTCGAATTTTAAAAAATCAATTCCGACCTTGTTAAATTTAATAAAGAACTTTGGGGAAATATCAGGATATAAAATAAACAAAACAGAATCTTCAATATTAATGCTAAATGAGACCCAGAGAAATCGCCCAGCTCCTGAGGTAAACCAATTCAATGTTGTAAATCAGTTTAAATATTTAGGAATTCAAATTTTGCCTAAGCTAGAATTAGTCGCCAATGCCAACTATGAAGCCTTAATGACAGATATTAATGAGTTACTTCAGAGATGGATGTCACTACCAATGTCGATGATCGGGAGAATTAATATACTTAAAAGTAATATCTTACCAAAAATACTTTATTTATTTCAAAACATTCCTTTACCACCACCTTCAGATCTATTTTCAAGAATTAAAAAAAAGTTAGTGGTATTTATATGGAACAATAGGAAGGCTAGATTACGTTTGTCCTTACTATATTTACCATTTGATCGTGGAGGTCTGAAATGTCCAAACTTTATGTTGTATTACTGGTCAGCACAACTGAGGTCTATGACATATTATTTTTCATCTAATGATCTTCCTCACTGGACTGAAATGGAACCATACAATTTACCTTTACCTCTTCCCTTATTCAGATACTCAGACTCGGCTAAAAAATTACAGAAACAAGTTAAAAATCCAATTGTAAAGCACATGATCAAAATATGGTGTGAAAACAAAAAATATTTAAAAGAACCACACTCACTGTCACAATTTAGCCCAATATGGGGTAATCAATATTTTACACCAGGGAGAGCGGATACTGTATTTAAAATATGGAATATAAAAGGGATTCAAAAGATTCAAGACTTATATTTGTCATGCTCAGTTAATATAATGTCTTTTGAAGAACTGAGGATTAAATTCAATCTTAATAGAACACACTTTTTTAAATATCTTCAGCTTAGAAATTTTATTCTATCAAATCAAAATAATGCTCTCACCTGACCTACTTATTTATTTTTGGAAAAAATTTTGATGAAAGATAGTAAGAGAAAGGGTATTATTTCAGAGTTTTACAACTCATTGACACTATTCTCAAGTGAAAACTCACAGAAAAGACTGAATTATTGGAAAGAAGACCTGCAAATTGAAATTTCAGAGGAACAATGGGAAATGGCTTGCACAGAAGCTCAAACCAAATCAATAAATGTACGTCTTAAACTGATACAATTTAAATGGTTAATGCGGATGTATGTTACACCAGTGGAATTAAATAGATATAACAAAAACATACCAGATACATGCACAAAATGTATGGAAAGTAAAGGAACCCTATTTCACTGTTTATGGGAATGTAGAAAAATCAGAATGTTTTGGGAAGAGGTGAGGGTGTGGACGATGTGAAAATGACGAGGCAGCGTTCTTTCTCAGAGTCAGCTTTATTCACATCTCCATCATTTCAAAGCAGAAAAAAGAGAATGAAACAGTAAACTCTCGTCCTTAAATATCAGGGACTTCACACCTCATAGAACACATGTCCCACAGACCACCTTGCATAATAAAGACAGTCACAATGCATTTCACCACCTTGCATAATAAAGACAGTCACAATGCATTTCCCTCCATGATATCACTCCCACTGTCTCCCATGCATCCTTTAATCGACCCCCCACAGTCTCCAGCCTTGCATAACAAGGCTAAGACTCCTGCCTTTGTTCTGACCTAAAATGCGAGTCACAGAACTGGTCCAACAGGTCCATTGAGTGTTCACCACACAAGCCCCCCCCAGCATTTTAGAAAAACAGAACAACAAGAAAATAACCACATGCATGCTGTGATAGCATCAATACACATCAGTCCACATGCTGGATAGGCTTCAGCCTCCTGCCGAATCTGCTGTAGCTGGGGTTCACCGTCTCTGCCGCGCTGTCACGCTGGGGATTTGCCGTCTGGGGGCGGAAACCCTTTGTCAGTCCCTGCGGGTGTTCTGGGGAAACATTACTTGGGGAAACATTACTGTGTGAAACCCTCCGTGGTGGTCTAACTCGCCGCGGGGCCTTTGCCAACAGCACTTCCTCCTCTTCCACCACAAAAGCGGGTTTAAGTCTGTCTATGCCAATTTTCTCTTTCCTACCCCCCAAATCTAGCAAAAACTGCTTGTCCCCTGTTTCCAGCACTCTGAATGGTCCGTCATAAGGCGGTCGCAGCGGGGTTCGATGCGCATCGTGTCTAACAAAAACAAACTCTGCGTTCTTCAAAGTTTTAGGCACAAAAACGCGTGGAAAACTGTGGTGCGCAGGGCCGGGCAGCGTGCTTGATTCTATGTTACTCCGCAACAGCTGAGACGGGGATGCGTTTGGTGCAGGGTTATCTGGGAGAAACTCCCCAGGCAGCCGAAGTGGCTGCGTAAACACGAGCTCCGCTGGTGAGGCTTCTAGATCCTCTTTAGGTGCAGAACGCAACCCCAATAACACCCATGGTAACTTGTCAACCCAATTTGTATCCGTCAGTCACGCTCTGAGAGCCGCTTTCAATGGCCTACGAAAATGTTCGCATAACCCATTAGCCTGCGGATTGTACACGGTTGTGCGGTGAATTGTGACACCCAGGCTGCGGGCCATTGTCGACCAAAGCTCGGAAACAAATTGAGGGCCTCTGTCGGACGTAATGTCCGACGGAACACCAAAGCGCGCCACCCAAGCTGTTAAAAACGCGCGCACCACTTCCTTGGCCGTGGTTGATGCCAGCGGGACCACTTCAGGCCAGCGCGTGGTGCGGTCCACCATTGTCAGAAGATGTGTGCACCCCTGTGACAGCGGGAGGGGTCCAGTGAGGTCCACATGAACGTGATCGAACCTCTTGGCCGGAATGTGAAATGGTTCCAAAGGACCTCTCGTGTGCCTGTGTACTTTGGCTCGTTGACACGCCGTGCAGGCTGCTGCCCACTCTTTGACCTGTTTGCGGAGGCTCGGCCACACAAATTTCTCTCCCACCATTTTGACCGATGCGCGCACTCCAGGGTGCGCCAAAGAATGAACCGAGTCAAAAACGCGGTGGCGCCACGCGGCCGGTACTACTGGACGCGGCCGTCCAGTGGAGACATCGCAGATTAGGGGGGGGCATACCGTCTTGCAGCACCCTGCTCTCCAGCCTTAACCCTGTTGGTCCAGACTGGAGCGCGCGCACGTCCGCGTCATTAACCTGCTCTGTGGCCATGGCTGCATAATCTAACCCTACGCTGACTGGGGCCGCCACAGCGCGCGAGAGGCAATCTGCCACTACATTGAGTTTGCCCGCCACATGCTGAAAATCAGTGGTGAACTCTGATATCGCGTCCAGCTTTCTCTGCTGCCGGCCTGACCACGGTTCCGAGACCTTGGCCATCGCGAATGTTAGCGGTTTGCGATCAACGAACGCGGTGAAAGCGCGTCCTTCCAGCCAGAACTGAAAGTGGCGGATTGCCAAATGGAGAGCGAGCAGCTCCCTGTCGAACGCGCTGTATTTACGTTCGCTATCACGCAAGGTCCTGCTGAAAAAGGCGAGGGGCTGCCAAACCCCGGCTACGTGTTGCTCCACGACCGCCCCTATGGCCACATCTGACGCGTCAGTGGTGAGCGCTATGCGGGCCGTTTGGTCTGGGTGTGCCAACAACGCAGCCTTTGCCAAGGCTGCTTTCACCTCCGAGAACGCTTGGTCCCGCTCCGGGGACCACTCGATCTTATCCGCGGGTTTGTTTTTTTTTTGAGCGTGGCATACAGCGGCTGCATGAGCTGCGCCGCGCGGGGGAGAAAACGGTTATAAAAATTCACCATTCCCCAAAACTCCTGCAATGCCCTGACTGTCTGCGGCCGGGGAAAATCTGCCACAGTGTGCACTTTGTCAGGCAGCGGGACTGCTCCTTTGGGGGAGACGCGGTGTCCTAAAAAATCGATCTGTGCCACCCCGAACTGACACTTCGCTGGGTTGATTATTAACCCGTGATCTCCCAACCTTCGGAAAACTGTGGCCAGGTGTTTTTCGTGTTCATCTTCGGACGTGCTGGCTACTAAAATATCGTCCAGGTAGATGAACACGAAAGGGAGATCGCGAAGCACCATGTCCATCATGCGTTGGAACGTCTGAGCCGCCCCTTTAAGTCTGAATGGCATGCGTAAAAACTCAAATAAACCAAACAGAGTTATTACTGCTGTTTTGGGTATGTCCTCAGCGCGCACTGGGACTTGGTGGTAACCGCGGACCAAGTCTATTTTAGAAAAAATGCGCGCCCCTGCCAAATGAACCGAAAAATCTTGGATATGTGGGATTGGGTAGCGGTCGTGCGCTGTAGCATTGTTTAACCTGCTAAAATCCCCGCAAGGGCGCCATGATCCGTCAGCTTTCGGGACTATATGTAGGGGGGAAGCCCACGGACTGTTTGAACGTCGGATAATGCCCAACCTCTCCAGGTTGGCGAACTCCTTGAGCGCTATGGCCAGTTTAACTGTGTCCAAGCGCCGAGCTTTTGCAAAAACGGGCGGTCCGGTAGTGGTAATAAAGTGCTCCACCCCAGCACTACTGTGGAAAAAGACTCATAGACCAGATGTGACTCAGTGGTTAAGACAGATGTTAACAAACCTTCCACTAGAAAGAATAACATATATACTGAAATCAAAGGAAAATGTGTTTGAGAATATATGGATACCTTTCATTGATTATGTAAAGAATTTAAACATAACGTCTGAAGAAGAAGGTGAATGATATGTGTGGACCTTGTAAATTCCAAGCTGTTGAATGTATATTATGTATTCTTATATAATAGATTACCTAGACTAAACAGAGGAGCATTGTTGTTGACTTGTTTGTTAATGGATGTTGTTGTTGTTGTTTTTATTACACATTTTTTTGTGTGTTATTGTTCTTTTTAATTTTTAAATTACTTTTGTGTTAGTGTCTGATTGTTTGTGCCATGTTTGTATAAAAAAAAGTTCAATAAAAAATATTGTGGGAAAAAAAACAGCTTCATTTAAAAACTCCGTTTTGTGTTTACATGTTTTCTTTGTCTAATATTGAAATTTGTTTGATGATCTGAAACATTTAAGTGTGACAAACGCTTTTTCCCACCACTGTACAGTGAAATAATTATTTGTGATGATTATGGTTCTTTTATTTAAATTAAATTACAAATCATGGTATTCTTTTTTACTGAGATGCACTAATATTCAGAATGAGAGCTTATTACCGTGACAGTAATAGAGAAGATGATAAAGAGTCAGCTACTTATGTAATTCACTTATTTACTGGCAGTTAACACGTTACCAGCAGAAGTGAAACAGCTCGGCTGTCAGTAAACATTCAAGAGAGATTATTGTCCGACGGGTAATGTTAGCACATGCTAACAGTTTAACCATTTTTCTAAAGCTGAGACAGTCGCTCATTGAAAATAAGAAACGCTGACGTTACTCACTAAAAACTCACTAAACTTACCAGTGTTGTGTTTAGAAGTCGAACACTTTCAGTCAGTCTTCGCTGGGGCAGAATGCTGCAGAAGTCTGCTGACAGGCGGCTGGAGAGAAACGGAGAGGAGAAGGGGGCGTGATATGATAGTTACACTTTCTGTCTGCCACTCAGTGTAGTCCGTGTCATACCTCGTTACGCGTTTGAATCATACCGAAAAATCTCAATACAAGTACCGTGACACCCCTACTTTTGCAGTTTTTTTTAGGAAATTGTCCCGTTGGGAATGATAGATAGATAGATAGATAGATAGATAGATAGATAGATAGATTATTTCGAACACAAAAATATAACAAAAAACAAGCAAATGGCAAATGCAATAAAGTTACAGTATACACTGTTCGAAAGGGAGAAGGAAGAAGTGAACACTTACTAATTCCAACTCCTCTTTTCCATAGATAAACCCATTTGAATTTTATACAAATTACCACCTTTAAGACCCCAAGTAAACAATTTACTGTATTTTTTACAAATCAACATTAACACCCATCCATTCTAACATACAATGAAGTCCATACATCCAAAAACCAGTCTCAAACAACACAGATATACACAGTGCTGTTCCACCCACCATTCCATAGTGTTCCATAATGTCCCAGAGTGAACATAATGAATCGTACATATAAATACTACCCTTCTAACATATATCCTTTCAGCAAATGATGCTTATACCTCTTTTTGAATTGATTTCTGTTTGTACATAGTTTCAGTTCCGGCTCCAGACTGTTCCACAAATCCACCCCACAGACAGATATGCACATACTTTTCTTGGTTGTACGTATCTTGGGTTTTGTAAAGTTTAAGTCTCCTCTCAAATTATGATCATTGTCTCTTTTTTTAAATATTATTTGTATATTAGTTGGGAGTTGATTGTTAATTGCCCTGTACATTACTTGTGCTGTCTTAAATTTAACTAAATCGATGAACTTTGACATGTGACTTTATGAACAACGAATTGGTATGGTCTCTATATCCTGCATTGTTTATTATCCTTATAGCTCTTTTTTGTGATGTGCATATTGCCTGTAGGTTGGTCTTGTAGGTGTTTCCCCAGACTTCTACACAGTAGTTAAGATAAGGTAAAAACAGTGAATTCTACAATAAGACCAATGATTTATAGTCCAAGATGTGTCTTGTCTTCCCCAGTATGCCTATACATTTTGCTAATTTAGCCCGGATGTGACTGATGTGAGGTTTCCAGCAGATTTTATTATCTAGCGTCACCCCCAGAAACTTATTTTCCTGTACTGTTTCTATTCTGGTATCATCTATCGTTACCATTATTTCATGATTTATTTTATAATTTCCAAACACCATAATCTTTGTTTTTTTTAGATTTAGAGATAATTTATTTTTGTTGAACCACTGCGTTAATTTTTCCATTTCAGTTGTGACCACCTCTAAAACCTGCTGCAAATTCTCACCAGTGCAAAGGATATTTGTGTCATCCGCAAACAAAATAAATTTCAGAATTTTTGATACTTGGCATATGTCATTTATATACAAAATAAAGAGTTTGGGTCCCAAAACTGACCCCTGGGGCACACCACAAGTGATGTCCATGAAGGGTGATTTGTGCTCTCCAATTTGTAGAAATTGTTGTCTGTTACTTAAATAACTTTCCACCCAACTCAGTCCTGCCCCTCTTATCCCATACCTTTCCAGTTTCCTTAGTAGTATTCTGTGGTCAGTGGTGTCAAAAGCTTTCTTTAAATCTATAAATACTCCTACAGCAGCCTTTTTTTTAATCTATACAACTAGTAATTTCTTCTATAAGTTCGATCAGTGCCAAAGATGTAGATTTATCTGCTCTAAAACCATACTGGCTATCTGTAAGGAGGTTGTGTTTTTCAGTGAAATCATCCAGTCTCTTAGTGAAGATTTTTTCAAGTATTTTGGAGAATTGTGAGAGTAAAGAGACTGGCCTGTAATTTGTGAAGCGATGACTGTCTCCTGTTTTGTATAGAGGTATTACTTTAGCTATCTTCATTTTGTCTGGAAATGTACCAGTTTGAAATGACAGGTTACAGATGTGGGTGAGTGGCTTAACAATTCCCTCAATTACTTTTTTCACTATTGTCATGTCAATTTCATTCCAGTCCGTTGATTTTTTGTTCTTAAATTTACTCACAGTATCGATAATTTCCTTTTCAGTAACTGCACCCAAAAAGATAGTGTTTGGATTTCTATCCTCTATTTCATTCACAGAACCACTGTGGTTTGTTTCCGGTGTCACTATTGATTTTGCTCATTCAGGGCCAACGTTTACAAAAAATTTATTGAAACCACTGACCACATCTTCCATATTATTAATCAAACTGCCATTTTTGATAAAATATTCTGGATAATTTGCATTCTTAGGACGATTACTAATAATCCCATTGAGTACTTGCCATATTCCTTTTATGTTATTTTTGTTATCCTCTAGTATTCTGTTGTAATATTCTTTCTTACAGGTCCTCATTATAGTAGTAAGCTTATTTTTATATCTTTTATATTTGATCTCAGCTTCCACTGTTCTGCATTTAATGAATTGTTTGTATAATGTATTCTTCTTTTTACATGCATTTATTAACCCCTTGGTGACCCAAGGAATATTTTTTTTTTGTTGTCTGTCACTGTATTGCTTTATAGGACAGTATTTATTATACAGTGATTGAAATATTTGTAGAAATTTCTCATATGCTCTATTTATGTCATTTTCATCATAAACTATCTTCCAATCTTGTATTAATAATTCCTTTGTCAGTAAATACATTGATTCTTCGGTTCTTATTCTTTTATATTTAATATTTTTGTTATACTTTTTCTTCCTATAATCACATTGATAGACAACAAAAATCGGCAGGTGGTCACTGATATCATTCAATAAGAGCCCACTCCTGATATTATTTTCCATAATGTTTGTGAATATGTTATCTATTAGTGTGGCACTGTGTGACATGATTCTGCTAGGTCCGGTAATTATTGGATGTAAGCCCATGCTGTATATTGTGCTGATAAATTCTTCTGTCAAACTATGTTGTTTTGAGTTCATCAGATCTATATTGAAATCCCCACAGATGAACATAACTTTATGAGTTAGTTTTGCGTACATTTTTTCCATCCAGTCCTTAAATAAGTCAATGTTTGATCCAGGTGTTCTATATACACAGCTCACTACTACATTCTTCACATTGTCCAGACAGATTTCTGTTGTAATACATTCAAATAAATCATCCACAGTTACTGTCAGATTTTCAACAACCTTGTATTTCAATCTCTTGTCAACATAAATTGCAACTCCTCCTCCTTTTTTCACTTTTCTATTTATATAATTTAATTCATAGCCATCCATGGTAAAATCCACTCCTTTCTCTTCACTGAGCCACGTCTCTGATATTGCCACAATATTGAATGGCTCTTTAAACTGATGTAAATCATCTTTAATGTTATTAAAGTTTGCATAGAGAATCCTGCTGTTGAAGTGGATCATAGAAATATTGAAATCAGATGTGATCATTGTGTTAAACTGTTCATCTGTGTAATAATTAGTCATTATTGATTGAGTTAAAAAAATTATTATCAGGGTCTATGTCATATTCTACGTCCTGTGGGTTGTGATCTGTATATTCAAAAACTTTCAGTTTCTGTTGTTCCTGTTTGTTGATTTTTTGATTCATTTTGTTGAATGTTTTTTTGCAGATGAGTAAAATCCTTCAGTGTCCTATAGTTGTCTGAATTGTTGCTGTGCCTCCAGTTCATAATGTTCATTGATATTTGTCCAGTTCCATAATATTACAGATGTTAATGACCTTGGCTTCTTCAGGCGATCCGTTTAATTTGATGAATATTTTACAGTTTGATGTCCAGGTGTTTTGAATTTTTTTCTGCTTTTTCATGTATCTTGCTTTCCTGGCTATTTCTGCGTTTTCTTTCGTGAGGTGCTCGTTTATGTAGATGTTTGTTCCTCTCAGCTTCCTACCTTGTTTCAGTAGCGCCGTCTTGTGTTTTTTGTTTACAGACCTCATGATCACAGCAGGTTTGTCGCCGTTTTTCCTGGGCAAAGGGTGGCAGGGCTCTATGTTGTTGCAGTCCAGCTGGATTCCTTTCGACTGCATGAAGGCCGTCACCTGTTTCTCAGCGGATTCCTCATCCAGCTGACTTCCACTGCTGTCTGCGGCAACTGCTCTCGCGTATGATTGGGGTTTGATGTGGAGCCCCGTGATGATCATGTCGTTCGCCCGAGTGTTCGGGTCCATCTCAGCCATTTTGCTCTCCAGATACGCCAGCCTCTTGTCTGTGAGAGATTGAGATTGAGATTCAACTTTATTGTCATTACACATGTATGAATACAAGGTAACGAAATGTGACTTGGCATTTGGGCACGCTCTGCAGAGCGCATCCAAGGCCGGGGCAGCCGCTAGGCGCCAGTCATAAAGAAGAAAGGAAAAAAAGAAAAGAAATGATATGACACAATAGGCGAGAGAGAAAAAACATGTTTTATCAAATTGACGCTTAATGGGTAAGCGAAATTTTGATTGCAGGCAAAAAAAACCTCAATGCATATTTAGCAGACATTTAGTGGACAAATCACACAGCAGAGGTAGAGCAGTGTGTGTATATATGCATGTAGTGTTGTATGCATTGTGTAGTGTAAATGTAACAGTTGTTAGTGAGCAGCAGAGGGCGCCTCCTGGCAGTGGATAGATGTTATAATCATGTGACTTATAAACAAGTCCAGAGTCCAGAGTCTATATCTCTCTCTCTCTTGCTTGCAGAAGGCACATGGGCATTGTCCTTGAGAGTCCAATCCGCTGACGACAACAACTGATTGTTGATTGTATGGGTAGACATAAGAGCCGGTTCTTCCGCTAATCTCAGTCAGGAGGAATGTAAACACGGGGCAAACAAGGTCAAATCAAATCAAATCAGCACAGTGCACTCAGAGAGTAGAATTTTGTCCTCACCCGTGTAATTCTGTGCTTCCATTATATATGTAGGCTTAAACTTTTTCCATAGAGAGCACAGGACTTCAGATGTATTCCTTCACTGAATCACTGTCATTCAGTTCACCGTTTGCCGCTACTCGTGCCCTCCCCAACTGGTCGAATTTGATGGAGGAGCTGGCCGGGTCCGCTTTGAACAGCTCTCTCACTTTCCTTCAATTTCTGATGCATCAGGGAACTCCACAGCCAAAAATAGAAGTCCTGAGATCATAACCAATAATGTTTCCATAGACGCATGGATTCCAATGTCCATGAGTCTCTCGTAGGTTCCAATTCTTGGGCTCCCCCTTGGCCCAATTCTTGTTGAAAAATAGTGACAATAGCACATTTAAGCCGCTTCCAAATCCATAATTTCCGTTTAGATTAAGATTCAGCAGAAGAAGAGCGACTAAACACAGACAAAAACGCAACATTGCAAAAGCTGGGAATAGATCAGGAAGGCAGGGGAGGAGGGAAGAAAAATGTGACTGCTCTCTCTCAAGGCAAGAAGGACTGGCTGCGCAGCGCTTTAATTTCCTCCACTAGGTCCAGGATGCTCCTTTGCTGCGACTTTAGAGCAGAAATCTCTTCTGCCAAGAAATCCAGCGCTTTTTTAATTTCATCTTCATTTTGCAGAGCTCTCTTGGGACCCATTATTCCGTCCGATGATCGCTGATTTGGATTGTAGGAAAAAAACGCACGTGGGAGAAATCCCTTTGTTTTCCCTTAGCGCGAGGGGCGGGGGGCGCGGGGCCAATTGCTTCACGAGCTTCACCAGCTACTACTGGCAAATTCCTCCTTATTCCTCACGAACAGGTTCACTCTCCAGCGGCAGCAACAAAAAAAAAGCTCAAAATGCCAGCTCCAAACTGCGTTTTAACTGCCTTTTAAACAGACACGAACTGGGAGATTTTACCTGTGCGTCCTCACTCGTCCTCACCGATAAGTTGAAGATGTGAGTTAGTGGCTTGGAAATTCCCTCAATGACCTATTTCACTGTTTTCATGTCTGAGTCGTCACATTCGCTTAATGTGTGGAGAAAGGAAGCAGGCGAGGCAACAAGCTGAACAACACAGAAACTTTATTCCATCTCCAACGTACAGCACAGTAAAAGAGCTCCAGAGTCTCTGTGCATTCCTCTTTTATATCTTTAATACCATGCATTGAGACCCGGAACTTCCGACTGTTTAAAGGCGACGGACAGTGACATTTGTTTATTGAACCAATCAACTGATTGTATGAAAATATTCCATTCTTCCCATTCCCCTGATTTAATATGTGTCACCATCCTCCATAAATGAAATTATTTGGTCATAGCCCATCTTTCACTCAGTGATGCTGCAGTACCGCCATCTCCCGATAGGTGCGTGCAGCCTTCACGTCAATTCGGTATGAAAAAAAATTGCAGAACGAGAGCAAAGTGATTCGGACAGCGATTATTTTCTAGAGTTTGACGACCTCAATATAAATGATTACATTGACAATGAAGACGTTTTGGGTGGTGTGTGGCCTGTCAGCCTTATTTGTTCGAGGCAGAGGGAGAGGAGGAAGACGCAACACAGACGGGAACAGAACACGTTTACGATCGGCTGTAAGATATTTCTTGGTAAAAGTGGCTTAGAAATATTTTTCTTTGGCGACATGCATGGTCACACACTTAATTTTCAAACTAAAACTACCCATTGGTCACTCGCTGCCTGATGACATGTTGTTAATCATCATCTTCTCAGCCGCTGATTAGCACCTGCTGGTCTGTGCGCAGCTGGAGCTGATGAGACAGATGACGGCCCAGCGGCCGTCATCGTCAACACGAGTGAGTTTATAAACAATATTTATTCATTTGATTTAATTTCCCAGATGAATTATGAAGAAGCCATTCAATACATTCAATAATCAATGCAAACGGAATAATCAATGCCAACCCCATATTTTTCAGGCGATACAGATTCATAGTGTTGGGGATTTTTTGGGAGAAGAAGTGAGGGTTATGTTGCCTGCCTGTGCGGTGAGCCTCATCAGAGAAACATTCCCATCTCATCACTACAAGGGATTTTGCCTACCAAGATTAGATTTGTGAACAATGTTATTTAAATAAAGTTTTGTAAAATCATATATTGAGTTTCTTAATGTTCATGTCAATGTTATAATTCCCATAGTTCAGCATTCATCAAAGTCGCATGTCATATACATTTCAATAATTTTTCTACCATTTTATGGTATAAATTTGGATTTACATAAAAGTCCTGTTCATCAGCTTCCTCTGCTTGGTCAGAAACATCAACATTGAGTGACAGTTGATAAAATCTGCAAAAAAAGTAGATCATAATTTTATCCCAGAGGTCTCAAATTGGATTACATACATAGAAATATAAATTGATCAAACAGGCACAACCACCTCCCTATACAGCACTGAATATTTCATATTTGATGAGTATGAACACCCTAATATGCTAATATTTGATAAGTTGGTAAGGCAATGCAAACCATGGCTTGGAATTCATTTAAGATGTTTAGTAAACATTTGCAGTGAATATTAAAAATAAAAAAACTTACCCTGTTTCCTTCTCGTGTTCTGACAGTTGATCGCCACTAGCACTGACCCCGTTCTCAGAGTCACACTTGGAAATCGAGGCATATATAGTTGGAATAGCCGTTTTCTTTATCAGAAATCTTTTGGCAAATTTCATTTCAAATTGACATAATGTCTGGCCCAGGAAACACGCACGCAGGCTCAGGATAGATTTAACAGCTTTATTCAACAAGCAGGTGTGTGTGAATGGATTTATGGGGATGTGCTGACGAGGGACAGGTGTGCGCGCAGCTGAAGCCGCTGAGGAGCGGCGAGTCGTGACACAAATTGCATCTTATTCTCGAAATCGCTGTCAACGAAATCTCTACTGCACATTTTTGGTGTTTTACCGACATAAGTCCATTTTTTTTTGCGTTTTCTGAACGAATTTCACCCATGCCGTTCTGATTTTCCCAGGGACGGGACATTCAAAAACACTCACAGCATGCTCCTCTGGTATAACGTCGCACCCGTAGACAACACAATGACAAACCATAATTAATTTGATTCCTGAAATCCTAATGTTAATAAATAATCTATTTGTAATCCACAAGTATTCCGAGAAATATCCGTAATCGCCGATTTTAAAACGTAAACATCAAATAAAAAAAAGCAATGTCCACCGACTGTGTGCCACACCGAAATGACGTCACACAGTCAGTGGCCATCTTAGCCGCTGTTCTTGGCTGGGTCAGACAGCTCTCCACAACAGCGTACTTCAAGAGCGCATTGTCACCTTATGCGACATACGTTGACACCAAAACATGTGGGGTTCCAATTAGCTCGTCTCAGACAACAATTTGAGATATGATTTAGCGATTTTGAATTTTCGTCTGTCCGTCGCCTTTAAAGCAAAACCTTTGTGGCCCATTCACATGACATAACGCTGACACGGCGATCACGCCCTTCTTCTTCCAGCAGCTCCGGCAGTTACCCCTCTCCCCTGGGGGGCATATAGTCCTTATTGTCCCATCTGAGACCCCCTGGTGACACCTCCTCTTTCGGTTCATCATTCCCCCCTTCCCCAGCTGCCTTCTCTGTGTGGAGAAATCCCACACCATGCCCCCACACAGCCCCTCCCCCAAACACTCAGAAAGGACACTAACCCCCTCGTCCTTAGCGCCCATAGCGGCTGTAGCGGGGGGGGGGGGGTTCCGATTGAGTCGAAACATCAGTCTTTGAAGGGAAGAGGGGAGGGGGAGAAAACACATCAGCTTCGTGAGCGCAGGTCCCTGCCGAGGGATCACCAACTCGCGGAGCCACCAACGGTTGGTGTCCACGCTGGGGAGCTTGGGCCAACGCCACCTGTTCGTCTGCCAACACAAAAGTGGGCTTCAGCCTGTTGATGCAGACAGTCTCCTTACGTTCCCTCAAGTCTAACATAAAATGCTTTGCCCCAGGTTCCAACACCCTGACCGGTCCGTCGTACGGTGGGCGCAGCGGGGTCCGGTGTGCATCGTGCCTGACAAAAACAAAACTGGCATTCTGCAAGCTTTTTGGGATGAAGGTGCCGGGAAAACAATGGTTGGCTTTGCCCAGTACACTAAAACCCTCCTTACTGTACAAAAATTGCACGAGCAGACCAGGCTTGGGTGCGAGGTTTTGAGGTAAAAACTCTCCGGTGATCCGCAGCAGCTGAGGAAAAAAACAAGTTCTGCTGGGGAGGCTGCCAAATCCTCCTTAAGTGTGGAGCACAACCCTGAAAGAACCCAGGACAAGCGGTCGACCTAATTTGTATCCGTGAGGATACAAAGCTTTGAGCGCTGCTTTTAGTGACCTATGAAAACACTCGCATAGCCCGTTAGCCTGGGGGTTGTACGTGGTAGTGTGGTGAATTTTGACCCCCAGGCTCTGGGCTATTGTGGACCACTGTTGGAAGTAATGTCCTATGCGGATCGGAATCGTGCAACCCAAGCCAACAAAAAAGCACGAGCAACTTCTGCGGATGTGTGAGAAGCCAGCGGGATCACTTCAGACCAGCGCATGGTGCAGTCCACGATTGTTAAAAGATGCATGAAACCTTGCGACAGTGGGAGGGGCCCCACCAAATCAACATTGACGTGGTCGAACCTCCTGGCCGGGATTTTGAAAGGCTCGAGGGGGGCTCTGGTGTTCTTGTGCACTTTGGCCCGCTGGCACGTGACGCAAGCTGCAGCCCACTCTTTCACGTCCTTGTGCAAGCATAGCCAGATGAATTTCGCCTTCACTAGCTTCACCAAAGCGTGCACTCCTTGATGTGAAAGGGAGTGGACCGATTCCAAAAGCGACGGCGCCAAGAGCTCGGAACCACTGGGCGCGGGTTGCTGGTGGAGATGTTGCAGAGCAAGGGAGGGCACCCCTCTTGCACCACCCTGCTTTTCAGCCATAACCCAGTAGGCGCAGACTGGAGCACGCAAATATCCACGTCCCCGGCTTGCCCCGTGGCCATCGCAGGTAAATCTATTCCCATGTAAACTGGGGAGACTAACGCACGTGACAGACAATCGGCCACGACGTTGAGCTCAACGGTGACATGTTGAATGTCGGTAGTAAACTCCGAAATCGTGGCCAAATGCCGTTTCTGCTGGGCCGGCCACGGTTCCGAGACCTTGGCCATTGCGTACATCAGCGGCCTGTGGTCCACGTACACGGTGAATTCGCGCCACTCTAGCCACAACTGGAAATGGCGCGTCGCCAGGTGGAGAGGCTTCAATTCTCTATCAAGCGTGCTGTATTTATGTTCGTTGTTGTGCAAAGTTGGGCTGAAAAATGTGAGTGGCTGCCACGAACCTGAGACGTACTGCTCCACCACTGCCCCGATGGCAACATCAGACGTGTCTGTAGTTAGTGCTATCCATGCAGACAGATCCGGGTGGACTAGCAATCCGGCATCTGCAAGTGCTCTTTTGGTGTTTGTAAAAGCCTGGACTCGCTCGGGAGTCCCGTCAATGGTTTCCGCGGGCTTCATTTTTGAAGCATGGAATACAACGGCTGCATCAGCTGAGCTGCCCAGGGAAGGAAACGGTTATAAAAATCAGTCCCTCTGGGATGTCGCGGGATTTTTTTTTTCTGTTATTGCAGTAAGTTGTGGGGCTCTACTTGGGGATTACCTGAATCACGCATTGGCTCATGTCCAACCTGGAGAGTCCCAACTTTAAAACTCACTGAAAGATGTAGTAGTGACTTTTATCTCTAAAGACGTATAACCGTTACAACACTTGCTGTAATATTAGATTCACTTGTTTTTTATGTGGTTTTACGGCGTGTCTGGGTGCACGTGCTCCCGAGATGGAGGTGCTTTCAGGCAGGCGGACGTTTTTCAACACAAACCCAGCACTTCATACACACGGTCATTACGGAAACTCAAGGAGACGTTCACCGGTGGGCCGGGGGAGACAGATGAAGGAACGATGTGGGACAACTCGCAGGTGAGTGACAACAGTTTGCCAAAATTGCACTAAAGTTGCAGTGATTGGACAAAATTCAAATTATGCAGGACCTACTGAAGTCGCGAGAATTGGTAGAATTGCAACTTTGCGAAATCCTGGAGGGTCTGAAAAATTAACCATTCCCAAAAACTCCTGTAGTGCTCTCATGGTCTGCGGACGAGGAAAGTCCGACAGCGCGCACCTTATCCAGTAACGCAATCGTGCCCGCCGGCAAAATACAGTGGCCCAAAAAATCAATCACTGGCATACCGAATTGGCACTTCGTGAGGTTAACTATCAGCCCGTGCACCTCCAACCTCTATATAACTGTCTTGGGATGGTTGATGTGCTCCTCCTTGGACACGCTAGCTACCAGAATGTCATCTAAGTGGACAAAGACGAAGGACAAGTCACGACGCACTGCATCCATTATCCTTTGGAAAGTCTGCGCCACACCTTTTAATCCGAATGGCGTGCGTAAAAACTCTAAAAGTCCAAAAGGAGTCATTACTGTTTTTTGAATGTCTTCCGCGCGTACCGGGACCTGATGGTATCCGCGGACCAGATCCACTTTTGAAAAAACATGCGCCCCGGCCAGGTGCACGGAAAAATCCTGCATGTGCAGAATGGGAAAACGATCATGTTCTGTGGCATTTTTCAAGCGCTGGAAATCACCGCACGGTCGCCCCGACCCATCAGCTTTAGCCATCATATGTAGCAGGGATGCCCACGGCTGGTGGAGCGCCTGATGATGCCCACCTGCTCGAAGTTGGCAAATTCCTCTCACGCTCTGGCCAGTTTAGCTGCCTCCAAGCGGCGAGGTCGCACGAACACCGATGGGCCTTTTGTTGCTATAAAGTGTTTGACCCCGTGTTTTGTTACTGTAGCCGAAAAAGACTGGACCATGAGTGCTGGGAACTGTGTGAGCAAATGTTGGCACTTACCCCCTGGAGCTATAACGTTAGCCAGTGTTGTCGACCCAGCTCCCCGAGCTGTACAGGACAGTGAGGCAAAAGAGACAGCGTTCACTAATCTCCTAAGAGCAACAGTGACTAACAACCCATAAGCACATAAAAAAATCTGCGCCTAAAATGGGGCCGGAATATGCAGCTTCCACAGAGTCCCACTGAAAGTTGCGTTTGTGTAAGCAAATCATCAGTGTCCGCTCGCCAAATGTCTTGATGGTGGATCCGTTTGTGGCCGTAAGCTCGGGACCACTGCCTCCTGCTACCCTGTCTGCATTGACCGGCAGGATGAGGCTCTTCTGGGAGCTGGAGTCCACCAATAACGGTCTTCCCCAAACGTGCATCCGTGACATAAAGCAGTCTTTTCCTGTCGCCATTGGTTGCAGCTGCCACTGAATTCCAAACGTGCCATCTTCCTGGCTTCTTGAATTGGCATGGCGACAGGCAGCGTTGGGCATTCAAGCCGAAACAGCGGTGATAAAAACAGATCGCCCCGTTCCTTCATCTCCTGGTGTCTGTCCCGGCTACCACGAACAGCTCCTCAACCTCGCTGGAGTCCCTCATGGATGCCGGTGCAACTGTCTTTACATTGAGCGTTCTGGTCGCCAAAATGATGCGGTCAGCTTCCTGCGCCAGGGCGCGGTAGTCCTTTGCAACCAGCCGTGGTGAGTTTGTCAGGATCGCCCTCGCTGTAGCTGGTAGGTTCCTGAGGAACAAGTGGGTGAACAGGAAAGATTCTTCATCCTTCCCCGTCAGTGCCAACACGCTCTCCATGAGCTCCACTGCTGATCTGTCCCCTAACTCTGAACGCGTTAAGAGTCTCTCTGCCCTCTCACTGTCTGAAAGGGTACAGCACTGGAGAAGCGTCCTCTTGAGCACTTCATATTTTCCTTGGGCCGGCAGCTCCTGGAGCAGACTTTGTCACTTGTTGCATGCCACATGCATCCAGCGCAGCGACCACATAGTAATACTTGATATCATCTGTTGTTATTCTGCCGAGTGCGAACTGGGCTTCGTGTTGCAAGAACCACGCGGTCAGGTTGTAAAACCAGAGGTCTGGGAGCTTGACTGAGACAGCGCACGCAGCGCTGGTGCTCTCCCTCCAGGTAGCTTCTGGGGCAGTGCTCGGCACGCTTTCCATGGCACATCTTAGGGTCACCGATGTGGAGAAAGGAAGCAGGCGAAGCAACGAACTGGACATCCCAGAAACTTTATTCCATCTCCAACATACAGCACAGTAAAAGAGCTCCCAGGTCTCTGTGCATTCCTCTTTTATATCTTTAATACCATGCATTGAGACCCGGGACTTCCGACCATCATACATTGTGTTTAGAACAAAGCCTGTGTTGCACCTTAACATGACATAATGCCGGCGCCGCTGTCACACCCTTCTTCCTCCTGTGGCTCCGGCAGTTACTCCTCTCCCTGGGGGGTGCATAGTCCTTACTGTCCTGTCTGATACCCCCCCCCCCCGGTGACACCTCCTCTTTCGGTCCATTGTTCCCCCCTTCCCCAGTTACTTTCTTCTCTGGGTGGAGAAGTCCAACACCATGCCCCCACACAGCCCCCAGAACATGTTTAGTTTTAACATTTATTAACAATATCTCTGTTTTATTGTTGTTCAGTTGTTTTAATAAAGACTGAACTAAGATTTCTTTCTATAAAATCAATGTCATTGTTTTCTGTAAAACTTACCATCACATTCACTTGTTAATATTGTTTCATTTTCAATAAAATGTTGAGGCTTATTCACTTGTCTAGGGAAATTTAGGATTATTCTTATACTGCATGTACCTTTAATGTTATATTTACTGTTTTTTTATATATTTTACTGTAATCCTTCTGACAAATATCCATATCACTTGATTTGTTTTAATATTTCTTCTGCTTTATTTTCTGCTTCTTCAGCTCAATCTTGTATGAATTCTCTCTATAATGTATTTTTTTTTCCCGAGACATTTTGTAATCTTTTAGACATCCACTGATTATCATAGCCCAGCAGTATAGTATAATCCATTCACTATATTATTGTCTAAACTGTAAGTAAATATCTGATGAATTAATATTTCACACTCAGAGATAATGTGACCGGCTTTGATGATTTTAGGACAGAAACTTAGGCTGAACAAAGTATTGATGACGTCATCTGTCAGCTTGTGCTAATTTGGATTGATCAAGTCGATATTAAAATCAGCACAGATGAACATTGTTTTATTGGATTTCTATCCAATGTTCTTCCATCCAGTTCTTCAATGCATCGGCCACAGGTGTGTAGAAGAGCATTTAGGTCAATGGTGTAAACTGTTTCTCCACTGGTCACAACCTCCAGATTGCAGCTGCTCCGTCCAGGATCCTTGGGTAAAACCCTCGTCGTCGGCCTCCGTCGGTCTATGATGACCATGGAAGAGAATCCTAAGCATCTACTCTGCTGGAACAGCACCGCCTGTGGCTGAACAGGCCGATGCGCGAATGACAGTCCCTGTCACACAGGTCACACTTGTGGGTGGTCTCCGTGCTGCTGGGTCTGTGGCGGTTCTTCCTGCGGATCCTTTTTTCATCTGCTGCAGCAGTCAGTCTCTCTTCACCCACCTTGAGCTGTCTGGTCAGGGTGCCTCTCCATTTGGAGCGGTCCGTTGCAAGGTCCTCCCAGTGCTCTGTGTTGATATCCAGGGCCTTCATGTCTCTCTTGCAGACGTCTCTAAAGCGCAGCTGTGGGAGGCCAACGTCTCTCCTGCCAGTTGCAAGTTCTCCGTAGAGGACGTCTTTGGGGATTCTGCCATCCTCCATACGGTGAACGTGGCCTAGCCAGCGGAGCCTGCGCTGCCTGAGTAGAGTGAACATGGAGGGAAGGCCAGCGCGGGACAGAACTTCTGTGTTGGGCACTTTGTCCTGCCAGGATATGTCCAGGATATGACGAATGCAGCGCAAGTGGAAGGAGTTCAGTCTCTTTTCCTGCCGGGCGTATGTTGTCCACGTCTCACTCCCATAGAGCAGTGTGCTGATGACGCAGGCGTTGTACACTGCCATCTTTGTCTTGACAGAGAGTTTGGGATTCTCCCACACTCGTGTGGTGAGGCGAGCGAGTGTGAAGGCTGATTTTCCAATCCTCTTGTTGATCTCTGTATCAAGGGAGAGGTTGTTGCTGATCGTGGACCCCAGGTACGTGAACTGATTCACGACCTCCAGCTTGTAGTCGTCGATAGTGATGGTTGGTGGTGTTTCCGTGCCTTGCGCCAAGACGTTAGTCTTCTTCAGGCTGATGGTAAGCCCGAAGTCCTTGCATGCCTGGGAGAAGCGGTCCATCAGGGTCTGAAGCTCCTGCTGTGTGTGGGTTGCGACTGCAGCGTCGTCTGCGAACAACATGTCTCTGATTAGAGCCTCGCGTACTTTGGTTCTGGCTTTCAGGCGGGCGAGGTTGAAAAGCCTGCCATCAGATCTTGTGTGCAGGTAGATTCCCTCTGTTGCTGTGCTGAAGGCATGCTTCAGGAGTATAGCAAAGAAAATCCCAAAGAGGGTTGGCGCAAGTACACAGCCCTGTTTCACTCCACTGCGTATGTTGAATGGCTCTGAGACATTGCCATCGTGCTGCACTATCCCCTGCATGTTGGTGTGAAACGATTCGATGAGGCTTTGCAACTTTGGTGGGCATCCTATCTTTGTCAGGATCTTGAAAAGGCCCTCTCTGCTGACCAGATCAAACGTTTTGGTGAGGTCGATGAAGGCGACGTACAGAGGCATGTTCTGTTCTCTGCATTTCTCCTGGAGTTGGCCGATGGAGAATATCATGTCTACCGTCGATCGCTCAGCGCGGAAGCCACACTGAGACTCGGGGTAGACACGTTCAGCAAGCTTCTGTAGACGAACGAGAACAACTCGTGCGTAGACTTTGCCAACAACGCTGAGGAGGGAGAAGCTCAAGCTACCCACCAAGATGTTAGTGCAGTTCTACACGGCCATCTTCGAGTCCATCCTCACCTCCTCCATAACTGTGTGGTATGCAGGAGCCACTGCCAGGGACAGACTAAGGCTGCAGCGCGTCGTGCGCACTGCTGAGAAGGTGATAGGCTGCGAGCTCCCATCTCTCCAGGACCTGTACATCTCCAGGACCCGGAGGCGTGCTGGCCGGATCATAGCCGATCCTTCACATCCTGGTCACGTGCTGTTTGCCCCCCTCCCCTCAGGTAGAAGGCTTCGGTCCATTCGGACTAAAACCTCCCTGCACATGAACAGCTTTTTCCCCTCTGCCATCAGACTGCTGAACATTAAGTGACTTTTGACTCTCGTGCACTATGTACAGCAGCTCAACCAGACTCACGTCATTCATCACTGTTTTTCTGTTGCATTATCGACTGCACTATGTGGTATTTCACATTATCTGCTACATGCTAATTTTTTAAAACTGCCTTGACTAGTACTACTCTTTATTACTATTATTATTATTATTATTACTTATTATTACTTATTTTTCTACACTTATTGCACGTTTCTAGTCCTTTAGTTTTTTAGTTTATCCCTTTTTCTCATTATGTTTTTAATGTTGCAGCATGGCACCGAGACAAATTCCTAGTTTGTGTATTACATGAACAATGGCAATAAATCTGATTCTGATTCTGATTCTGATTCTGATTCCCTGTAGTTGTTGCAGTCGCTTCTCTCCCCTTTGTTTTTGTAGAGGGTGATGATCTTGGCGTCCCTCATGTCCTGTGGTACGGCACCTTCCTTCCAGCACTGGCAGAGGACGTCATGCATTGGCAGCAGTAGGGCGGTCTTGCAGTGCTTGATCAGGTCAGGGGGTATGCCATCGTTGCCGGGTGCCTTGCCAGCGGCCAAGCTATCAATGGCCTTGCTGAGTTCGTCGATGGTTGGCTCGGCATCAAGTTCGTCCATGGATGGCAGGCAGTCGATGGCATCAAGGGCTGACGGTGTCACGGTGTTCTGTCTAGAGTAGAGGTCGGAGTAGTGTTCCACCCATCTCTCCATCTGCTTGTTCTTTTCTGTGATCATCTCTCCAGTGGAAGATTTGAGGGGGGCCGTCTTGCTCTGAGCCGGACCAAGTGCTTTCTTGATGCCATCGTACATACCACGGATGTTCCCTGTTATGGCAGCGTTTTGAATGTCTTGGCTGAGCTGAGTCCAGTACTCGTTGGCACAGCGCCGAGCAGTCTGCTGAACTTTGCTTCTCGCAGCCCTGAGAATCTGGAGATTCTTCTCGTTTGGGTACTTCTTGTACTCAGCAAGTGCTGAGCGCTTGGCTTCAATGACGGGGGTCATCTCGGTCAACTTGGCATCGAACCAGTCCTGTGACTTCGAGGTCTTTCTCCCAAAGGTAGCCAAGGCTGTGCGGTGGTTGGTGTTTCGCAGCTCTTCGCACTTCTGCTTTGCTGATTCTCCTTCTTGTGGTACACCAAGTTCCTTCTCAAAGGTGGAGGCAAACTGCTCAACAAGTTCTGGTTGGGCCATCTTGCTGGTGTCAATCCATGCCTTTCCAGGTTGTCTAGCATGATGGAATTTCTTCAGCTGCAGCTTGACCTTGCAACACACCAATGAATGGTCTGTGTCGCAATCTGCACTCTGGAATGAACGGGTGATTAGCATGTTCTTCAGTGAGGTGCGCCTGGTCAGGATCAAGTCCAGCTGGTGCCAGTGCTTTGAGCGCGGATGTTGCCAGGAAACCTTGTGTTGGGGCTTGGTCTTGAAGAACGAGTTTGTGATGCACAGATCGTGATATGTGCAGAACTCGAGCAGCCGCTGTCCATTGTCGTTCATTCTGCCCACGCCAAAAGGTCCAAGACAGGAGGGCCAGGAGTCGTGGTCAGCACCCACTCTGGCATTGAAGTCTCCAAGGAGAATGAGTTGTTCAGAGTTGGGGATGATCCTGACAGTTGTTGCGAGATTCTCGTAGAACTCGTCTTTTGCCTCTGGTGTGGCTGTCAGTGTTGGGGCATACACACTGACGAGGGTGACTGGGCCTTGAGTGGTGTTCAGGCGGAGGGTGAGGAGTCGTGCAGAGCCAGTGCTGCCCGGTTCCACCATCTTCAGCAAGGTGTTCTTCATTGCGAAGCCCACTCCGTGTTCCCTGTGTTCATCACTGCTCTTTCCCTACCAGTAGAACGTGTAGTCCTTCTCTCTCAGTGTGCCTGCGTCAGCCAACCATGTTTCCTGGAGAGTGGCGATATCCACTCCCAGTCTCTTCAGCTCATTATTGATGATGGCAGTCTTCCTGGTGTCGTTGGTGTCCTTGAGGTTAGCAGCGAGTCCTGTCTTCATAGTGCAGACGTTCCAAGTTCCCAGTTTTAGAGTTGGTCTCTTTTGTTTTATTGTCTTGCCTGGTGCGAAAGTTCTCAGCCTGCTGTTCGGACTTCTCCTTATCCCCATGCACCCAATGAGGAAAGCAAGCTGTGGCGGGACAACATCTTAGTGGCCTCCGGCCACCGGCAGAGTGAAGAGGCCTCGCCGTCACAGGCCCGTGGCTCTGAGAGAGATCCGTCGCTACCAGAAATCCTCGGAGCTGCTCATCCGTAAGCTGCCCGTCCAGCGCCTGGTGAGGGAGATCGCTCAGGACTTCAAGACCGTCCTGCGCTTCCTGAGCTTCGCCATCATGGCTCTGCAGGAGACCAGCGAGGCCCACCTGGTGGGTCTCTTCTTCGCCAAGAGGGTCACCATCATGCCCAAAGACTTCCAGCAGGCCCGCCGCATCCGCGGAGAGAGAGCTTAGACTTTCTGCTGCACATTCACCAACCAACCATAATGCTCCGCACTGTGTGTCTATATATATACATTTATAGTAATATGTACATATGTTTACTAGATGTTCTTGTTTTTTCTTGCCTTCTGATTGTTGCTCTGAGTGTTGCTATCCCTGTGCTGTTGCAATCCTGGAATTTCCCCATTGTGGGACTAATAAAGGCTTATCTTATCTTATCTTATTGGCTGGGGGCTGCCCAGCTTGAGGTGGGCGGTAGCTGTCCAGTGAGATCTGATGATCCCTCCCACCTTCGGGAACAACCCCTGGCGCCGCGCTCTACGCCAATTGAGCAGTGGCTTATAACCGGTAACTGTCATTCCCCGTGTTTTGTCTACGCCAAAGGCGAAGCTGGAGTGTCCAGATTGCAGCTGCTCCGTCCAGGATCCTTGGGTAAAACCACTGTCTGCTTTATGGACATGGTGAGGTCATCAACGGTTTTGTCTGACCACCAGAGACATGGACTGTCATGTTATATCTGTAGAAAGATAGAAATCAATTAGGCCAAAATATATTTGAAACAAATGTTGTCTTAGTGTTAAAATAATTGTGTAATTATCTGTGAACTGTTTTGAAACACATATTTCTTTGTTCCTGCACCACTGTTACATTTTCCAGACCTAACCTGTCTGATAAATGATGTTTTCCCCTTATTTTAGCCATTGTAAGAAAACCAAAATAATTAGTATTTGATAAAGCAGAACATGGTAGTCTATGTGCATTTGTGTAAATGTGGAACTCAGCTGTAGCTGCCTAATAAATGACTGAACCCAGAATTTAATGTTTCCAGGGATTCATCGGTGCAGGTTTACTAAGGCAGTGCAAATTAGCGAGTGTGTAAATTAGAGTGCCAAAGGGAGTGGGCAATTTTTGCCAGTGATCTACTAACAACACGCACAACTTCTCCCCAGATACATTAGAATGGTTTGCATCTTATCTCCAGAATAGAGAACAGTGCGTAAAAGTTCACCAGGATAAATCCTCATTCTTAAACAACCGCATGGGTATCCCACAAGGGTCCATTCTTGGTCCTTTACTTTTCAGCATTTTTATTAATGACTTGCCGTTACACTGCTCAGCTGCAACATGCCAACTTTATGCAGATGATGCAATTATTTACACAGCTGCCAAGACTCCAGCACAGGCTGCAGATGTACTGTCTACAAGTATGGTTGATGTCCAAGAGTGGCTCCTCCAGAACCATCTATTGCTAAACCTTCAGAAAACAGTCTCAATGTGCTTTTCAATCAAAAAATGTAACCTGCAACGTTTTAAAGTTAATATACATGATCATGACATCAGTTTAGCTACAGAATTCAAATACCTTGGCATTGTACTAGATCCTCAACTCAAATTTAATCTTCATATAAAGAAAATTTCAAAAACAGTAAAAAAAAAAATCTGAACTGCTTTAAATTAATTAGATATTACATACCTTACGAAGCAGCTGTACTGTATATGCACTCTATGTTTTTTTCTCATATATCATACTGTTTGACAGTCTGGGCTCAAGCAGCCCCTTCCACAATAAGACATATAGGTTCATTATATAATCAAACCCTAAAAATCTTGGACAAAAAGCCCATTAGGTGGCATCACTGTTATGTTTTAAAAAAATACAACCTATTGAGTTTTGAGAGTTTCATTGACCTCTGTTTTCTGAAATTAACGTTCAAATGTCTCCATAAATCAGCACCCGAGCCACTTGCTGGTTTCATCCAAAGACAGGACAGCAGCAGAGCCGCCAGGAGTTCTGTTAACAATAACTGTAAAATATTCCACCGCAGAACCACATTTGGACAAACAGCATTCTCTATAAAGGGCAGTCACATCTGGAACACAATGCCAAATGAAATTAAAATAATAACGGACTTTAAAACATTCACTAAAAAGGTTAAAAACTGGCTGAAAAATAAACAAGAATGTACTCATGTATGAATTGATTGTCTACAAGGTGAGAGTGAATGAAGGGAAGGAATGAATGTGTTTGTTTATAGTGAGTGACGAAGGGAGGGAGGCCTGAAATAGGCAAATGTGAGTCAGGTTGTTATATTTGTGTATTTATAATATTTATAATATTTATAATTGTGTATTTATAGTATTTATAATATTTATAATTGTATATTTATAATCTTTTTGCATTGATGTATGTGGTTATTGTGTATTTTCTTTATTTCTTTTCTTTTCTTTACCTGATTCTCTTTTCTAAAGCCCATCCAGGGACAAGAGTTGCAAATTAGCTAATAGCTATACACTCCATGTGCAACACATCAGATTGATTGTCATTGATTAATTGTCTATGTTTATTGCATTGTCCCTGTCAAATAAACTAATCTATCTATCTATCTAATTATGATCACAGATGCAGTCACTTCATTTCAATAATGACCTCCCATCCACCAAAGAGCACGCAAAATTGCGCACAGGCACAGATGATGAGGGAGCGGGTCGTCAACAAAGGCACAGCCAGTGTGGAGGAGCAGAAGAGTTTTTAAAGTGCAAACCCCAGTAAAACTGTGTCACGATCATCGGACATCATAGGGCAGCCTATGAGGCGCCTAAGCTCGCCCTATGAAATCTGCATCATAGGACATCCTATAGGACACACTAATTTAAACCAGGATCCAAAAAAAAAGGCAAGTGAAAAGCGACAAATCTGACAAGAAAGAATAGTGAAGATGTAATGCTTAGAAAAATTGTAATGTTGCTGTGATTGCATACATCATTCGATAAATTTAAAAAATCTCTGTGTGTCTGTCACAATCATAGGACATTATAGGACGGCCTGTGATGTCCTATGATGTCTGCTTCACAGGACATTGATGCCGGCCATGATGTCTTTATGATGTCATCTAGTCCATCACTCATGATGCCTGTCTTCATGTCTTTATGATGTCCTAAAGACCATCACTCACCAAAGAAGAGTACAATTTCAAATCCCATTTAAGGGACAGAGTCAGTGCTTTGCAAACAAAAAGGAAGTGAAAAGCGACAAATCTGACAAGAAAGAATAGTTAAGATGTAATGCTTAAAAAAAAAACTAGAAAAGCACTCGGAGAGCGCAGACCTCCACCAAGCGCCACAGTTCCCCCCCATACAGTGTTTGTGTGTACGTTTTCAGATTCCTTGACCATGAAAACATATGACTAGCAATTGGATTCACAATGATGGGATTAGTGGTTCAGTAGTAAAAGCATTACCTCCTTGGCGGAGGTAATAAACTGAAGTGTTGGTGTTGTGTCCATCTCCTTCATGTGCAAAGTCCCAGGCTGCGAGCGTTTTCATAGATCACTGAAAGCAGCACTCAGGGCTTCACTGACGGATGCAAATTGGGTAGACAGGTTGCCGTGGGTTTTATTGGGGTTGCACTCTGCGGCAATCGAGGATTTGAAAGCTTCCCCGGCAGAGAGCTTCTTTTTGCGCAGCTATTATGGCTGGCCGGGGAATTTCTGCCAAATAATCCGGCGACGGACAGCTGCCCGTCTGAGCTTTTGCAGTGTAGCGCAAACATAGGCACGCTGCCGAGCCCTGCCCACCACTGTGTTCTGCGTGCTTTTGTGCCTAAAACTTTGAAGAAGGCGGAGTTTGTGTTCATCAGACACGACGACCAGCGCCCTCCATTGCCCCTGCACACATGTTGAAAATGGCCGTATCTCACAATGTTAAAGAATCCTTTAAAAAATTCCTGTATCCAGACGGTGATCCAGATCATCCCCAAAATTTAATCAGTTCTTCCTTGTACCATTTCCAACAACGCCTGAAAGTTTCATCAAAATCCGTCCAAAGGTTTTTGAGTTATCTTGCTAACCAACAGACAGACAAACAGACAGACAAACGCTGGCAAAAACATAACCTCCTCCTGGCCTCCGGCCTGGCGGAGGTAATTATACTACAGTGTTGCTGTGATTGCATACATCTATCTATAAATTCAACAAATCTCTGTGTGTCTGTGTGTCACGATCATAGGACATCATACGGCAGATTATGATGCACCTACTGTATGCTTGCCCTATGAGGTCTGTATCATTGGACAGCCTAGAGGACACACGTGGATTTATTCTACGCAAACACTAAGGAGGCGTACACCTCATCACAATTCCCCCCACTCGGGAGAACGGATCACAACTTGGTTCATCTCCGGCCGGTGTACAAACCCCTCGTGCACAGACAACCTCCGGCCATGCACACTGTGGAGTTATGGTCTGAGGAGACAATGGACACTCTAAAGGACTGTTTTGAAGCCACCGCCTGGAAGCAGCTCTGCGATCCACATGGTGAGGACATCGATGGCCTCATTCACACCTTCACGGGCTACCTCAGCTTCTGTGTGGACAAATCCGTTCCCACCAAGACCATACGGCGTCACTCAAACAACAAACCCCGGATCAACCCTGAGATAAAAACACTTCTGAGAGAGAAGAAGAGGATCTTCAGGTCGGGGAACAGGGAGATGCTGAAGTCTGTACAGAGGGAGCTGAGGAGAAAGATCAGAGAAGGCAAGGACAGCTTCAGGAAGAAGATGGAGGACAAGCTGCAACAGAGCGACATCAGTGGGGTCTGGAGAAACCTCAAAACCATCTCGGGGCTCCAGAATACCGCCCCCCAGGCCACGGGGGGCAGGGAGTGGACAAACAACCTGAATCATTTTTTCAATAGATTTGACCAACCGCCCTCCCCCCTGACTGCACAACAACCACTGCTGCCTCTAAAGAAATCAAGTCCTGCTGCCCACTCCCCACTCCACCAACACCCCCCCACTCCCAACACACAGCCCCCCATCCTGACCCTGACCAAGACCCAGGTGAGGACGGAGCTGAGGAAGATCAAAGCGAGGAAGGCGCCGGGACCGGACGGCATCAGCGCAAAGCTCAAGTCCTGTGCAGACCAGCTGTGTGGGATTGTGACGTATATCTTCAACATGAGCCTGAAACTGGGGAGGGTACCACAGCTGTGGAAAACATCTTGTGTGGTACCTGTACCAAAAACTTCCCACCCCAAAGACCTGAACAGCTACAGACCGGTGGCCTTGACGTCCCACTTGATGAAGACCCTGGAGAGACTGCTCCTTGCTCACCTCCGCCCCCTGGTGGAACCAGCGATGGATCCACTCCAGTTCGCCTACCAGCATGGCATTGGGGTGGAGGATGCGGTGATCTTCCTCCTTCACCGTTCTCTGTCCCACCTGGAGAAGCCCGGGAATATGGTGAGGATCATGTTTTTTGACTTCTCCAGTGCTTTCAACACCATCCAACCGATGATCCTGAAGGACAAGCTGCTGCGCGCAGGGGTGGACCAGCACCTGTCATCATGGATCCTGGACTACCTCACGAACCGGCCTCAGTTTGTGAGAACCCGGGACTGTGTGTCCGACACGATCATCAGTAGCATGGGGGCCCCCCAGGGAACGGTGCTGGCTCCCTTCCTGTTCACTCTTTATACTGCGGACTTCTCACACAACACAACACACTGCCATCTACAGAAGTTCTCTGATGACTCTGCGATCGTTGGCCTCATCTCCAATGGAGATGAAGCTGAGTACAGAGGGCTTATCCAGGACTTCGTGGACTGGTGCCATCGGAACTGCCTCCAGATCAACGCAAGGAAATCTAAGGAGCTGGTGGTGGACTGCCGCAGGCATGGGCAGCCCCTCACAGTACCAGTAAATATACAGGGAACAGACATCGAGATGGTGACATCCTATAAGTACCTGGGTGTTCATCTGAACAATAAACTAGACTGGTCACACAATACTGATGCACTCTACAAGAAGGGACAGCGCAGGCTGTTCCTGCTGAGGAGACTCAGGTCTTTTGGTGTACAAGGGGCGCTGCTGAAGTCATTCTATGACACGGTGGTGGCATCAGCCATCACTTTTGGAGTGGTCTGCTGGGGCAGTGGCATTACTACAGCCGATAGGAAAAGACTGAACAAACTGATTAAGAAAGCTAGCTCTGTCCTGGGGCAGCGCCTTGATCCGATGGAGGAGATAGGAGAGAGAAGGACGGTGGCTAAACTGTCATCTCTGCTGGAGTCCGAGTTCCACCCTATGCAGGACATACGGGATGCACTGAGGAGCTCATTTAGCAGCAGACTACATCATCCCAGGTGCACAACCGAGAGGTTTCGTAGGTCCTTTCTACCAACGGCTGGCAGACTGTACAACCTAAGCAGGGCTGCTCGCAGAGATAGCAAAAAGACGTAACAAACTAATAGTTTTTTGAATGCAAAAGATGCAATAGACTTACACAATGGTCCCCTCCGGCATACAACTAGGAACATACCGGTCGCTATGGAGGGTGAGAATATGTATGGGCACATAATCATACCATGTAGGATAACTAAGTAGACGGTTATGCTGTTTCATTCCATCTAGCAACAATGCTCTGCACTGTGTGTGTTTATATATTTACATATTTATTCCATCTAGCTACAATGCTCAGCACTGGGTGTGTTTATGTTTATATTTATATTTATATATCTACATATTATTCCATCTAGCTACATGCTCCACACTGTGTGTGTTTATATACTTGCATATTTATTCCACCTAGCTGCAATGCTCCGTACTGTGGGTGTTTATATATTTACATATTTATTCCATCTAGCTACAATGCTCTGCACTGTGTGTTCATATATTCATATATTTATTCCATCCAGCTACAATGCTCTGCACTGTGTGTCTGTGTGTCTGTGTGTGTGTGTATATATATATTTTATAGTAATATGTACATATGTATGTATATTAGCTTCTCTTGCTTGCTTGTTTTTTTTTTGCCTTCTGATTGTTGCTCTGAGTGTTGCTATCCCTGTGCTGTTGCAATCCTGGAATTTCCCCGTTGTGGGACTAATAAAGGCTTATCTTATCTTATCTTATCTCATCTTATCTTATCTTAAACCGGGATCAAATGCAAGCACCATAGGACTCACTATGCCATCATCAAAGATCATAGGACAAAGGACACCTTCAAAGATCAAACGCAGGCACGATTCACGCTCAAAGGACTCGCTATGACATCATCACAGATCATAAGACTCACCATGACACCATCAAAAATCAAAGGCACGCATCACTGAATGAGTGCTGACGTACTTGCTTACACCTGCTTTCTGTGGGCATGGAGAAATACTTGCTTATACTTGGTTTCTATGGGCATGCACAGGTATATACTAGTCTTATTAAAAGCAAAAGAAAAGTCTGCAAATAAAAGCCTGACATTGTGGAAAATGTGAAAATGACAAGGCCGAGTTCATCTTACGAGTCAGGTTTATTCACATCTGCCAACATCAACAAAACAGAAAGAGGAAGAAACCCCAGACATTCGTCCCTTTTATACCCCAGGACATCAAAGCACACAATCACATTGTATTTAATCCCAAGTAACAATGCATCCCTTTCAGGTCTTCTCACCTCCACCCAAAGTCACTGGCAGTCAGGAAATCCCTCCAAGGCCATCTCTTTGCATACCAAAGACCACATTTCACATCCTCCTGTTATCTCCAAGGAGGCTCAGTCCTTTGTTCATCTGAGACGTGAAGCATACAGTAAGCATACAGTGATATACATATGAAGCATCAGGTGATATACATTTGTACATATGAAACCCACATATGTGTCCCACATGACCCCCCCAAACGTCTAAGATGGAACAATGCAATAACAGTCATGATAAAATCATTACACATCAGTCCACGTGCTGCTTGGGCCTCAGTCTCCTCCCGTATCTGCTATAAGCGGGCTTTACCACCTCCGCGGCGCTATCCTGCTGGGGAGCTGCTGTCTAAGGATGAGAACTGTTAGTCAAGCCCTTTGGGTGTTCTGGGGAATGTTCCTTAGGGGGTCTGCCGCACCGAGGCACCCTGGCCAGCAGCACATCCTCGTCGGCCAACACAAAGGCGGGTTTGAGCCTGTTTATGCCAATCTTTTCTTTCCTGCCCCCTAAATCGAGCAAAAAATCCTTATCCCCTTTTTCCAGCACTTTAAATCTTTATTCTACGCAAACACTAAGGAGGCGTACACCTCATCACAACTCCCCCCACTCGGGAGATCGGATCACAACTTGGTTCATCTCCGGTCGGTGTACAAACCCCTAGTGCACAGACAACCTCCGGCCATGCGCACAGTGGAGTTATGGTCTGAGGAGACAATAGACACTCTAAAGGGCTGTTTTGAAGCCACTGCCTGGAAGCAGCTCTGCGATCCACATGGTGAGGACATCGATGGCCTCACTCACACCTTCACGGACTACCTCAGCTTCTGTGTGGACAAATCCGTTCCCACCAAGACCATACGGCATTGCTCAAACAACAAACCCTGGATCAACCCTGAGATAAAAACACTTCTGAGAGAGAAGAAGAGGATCTTCAGGTCGGGGAATAGGGAGATGCTGAAGTCCGTACAGAGGGAGCTGAGGAGAAAGATCAGAGAAGGCAAGGACAGCTTCAGGAAGAGGATGGAGGACAAGCTGCAATAGAGCGACATCAGCGGGGTCTGGAGAAACCTCAAAACCATCTCTGGGCTCCAGAATACCTCCCCCCAGGCCACGGGGGGCAGGGAGTGGGTGAACAACCTGAATCTGTTTTTCAATAGGTTTGACCAACCGCCCTCCCCCCTGACTGCACAACAACCACTGCTGCCTCTCAAGAAGTCAAGTCCTGCTGCCCACTCCCCACTCCACCAACACCCCCCCACTCCCAACACACAGCCCCCCATCCTGACCCTGACCAGGACCCAGGTGAGGACGGAGCTGAGGAAGATCAAGGCGAGGAAGGCGTCGGGACCGGACGGCATCAGCGCAAAGCTCCTCAAGTCCTGTGCAGACCAGCTGTGTGGGATTGTGACGTACATCTTCAACCTGAGCCTGAAGCTGGGGAGGGTACCACAGCTGTGGAAAACATCTTGTGTGGTACCTGTACCAAAAACTTCCCACCCCAAAGACCTGAACAGCTACAGACCGGTGGCCTTGACGTCCCACTTGATGAAGACCCTGGAGAGACTGCTCCTTGCTCACCTCCGCCCCCTGGTGGAACCAGCGATGGATCCACTCCAGTTCGCCTACCAGCATGGCATTGGGGTGGAGGATGCGGTGATCTTCCTCCTTCACCGTTCTCTGTCCCACCTGGAGAAGCCTGGGAATATGGTGAGGATCATGTTCTTTGACTTCTCCAGTGCTTTCAACACCATCCAACCGATGATCCTGAAGGACAAGCTGCTGCGCGCAGGGGTGGACCAGCACCTGTCATCATGGATCCTGGACTACCTCACGAACCGGCCTCAGTTTGTGAGAACCCGGGACTGTGTGTCCGACACGATCATCGGTAGCACGGGGGCCCCCCAGGAAACGGTGCTGGCTCCCTTCCTGTTCACTCTTTATACTGCGGACTTCTCACACAACACGACACACTGCCATCTACAGAAGTTCTCTGATGACTCTGCGATTGTTGGCCTCATCTCCAATGGAGATGAAGCTGAGTACAGAGGGCTTATCCAGGACTTCGTGGACTGGTGCCATCGGAACTGCCTCCAGATCAACGCGAGGAATACTAAGGAGCTGGTGGTGGACTGCCGCAGGCATGGGCAACCCCTCACAGCACCAGTAAATATACAGGGAACAGACATCGAGATGGTGACATCCTATAAGTACCTGGGTGTTCATCTGAACAATAAACTAGACTGGTCACACAATAGTTGTGTGGTGGATCGTCACCCCCAGGTTGCGGGCCATTGCTGACCAAAGTTAGGAAACAAATTGAGGGCCTCTGTCAAGCGTAATGTCCGATGGGACTCCGAAGCGCGCTACCCATGCTGTTAAAAACGCGCGCGCCACCTCCTCGGCTGTGGTTGACACCAGTGGGACCACTTCCGGCCAGCGTGTGGTGCGGTCTACCATTGTCAGAAGGTGTGTGCACCCCTGTGACGTCAGAAGGGGGCCTACGAGGTCCACGTGAACATTATCGAACCTCTTAGCCGGGATGTGAAACGGCTCCAAAGGAGCTCTCGTGTGTCTGTGTACCTTCTCTTGTTGACAAGCCGTGCAGGCTGCTGCCCACTCCCTAACTTGTTTGCGCAGCCTCGGCCATACAAATTTCTCTCCCACCATTTTGACCAACGCGCGCACTACCGGGTGCGCCAGAGAATGAATCGAGTCAAAAACGCGGCAGCGCCACGCGGCTGGTACCACAGGACGCGGTCGCCCAGTGGAGACATCGCAGATTAGGGGGGGCATACCGTCTTGCAGCACCCTGTTCTCCAGTCTTAACCCTGTTGGTCCAGACTGGAGCGCGCACACGTCTGCGTCGCTAACCTGATCCGCAGCCATGGCTGCATAATCTATCCCTCCGCGGACTGGGGCCGCACGCACTTCCGCGTCGCTAACCTGATCCGCGGCCATGGCTTCAAAATCTACCCCTACGTGGACTGAGCTGCCGCGGAGCGCGAGAGGCAGTCTGCCACTACATTAAGTTTACCCACCACATGCTGGATATCGGTAGTAAACTCTGAAATCGCGGCCGCTGTCTCTGCTGCCGGCCTGACCACGGTTCTGAAACCTTGGCCATCGCGAAAGTCAGTGGCTTGTGGTCAACGAACGCGGTGAAACGGCGTCCCTCCAGCCAGAACTGGAAGTGGCGAATGGCCAAGTGGAGAGCTAACAACTCCCTGTCGAATGCGCTGTATTTTCGTTCACTATTGCGCAAGGTCCTGCTGAAAAAGGTGAGCGGTTGCCAAACCCCGGCTACATGCTGCTCCACGACTGCCCCATTTTCACATCTGATGCGTCAGTAGTGAGTGCTATGCGGGCCGTTGGGTCTGGATGTGCTAACAACGCAGCGTTTGCCAGGGCTGTTTTGACTTCCGAGAATGCTCGCCCTCGCTCTGGAGACCATTCGATTTTATTTGTGGGTTTTTGTTTTTTTTTAGTGCAGCATACAATGGTTGCATGAGCTGCGCTGCGCGGGGGAGGAAACGGTTATAAAAATTCACCATTCCCAAAAACTGGCTGGGGAAAATTTGTTACTGCGCGCACTTTGTCAGGCAGAGGAACCGCTCCTTCTGGAGAGACGCGATGCCCCAAAAAATCAATCTGCGTCACCCCGAACTGACACTTCGCTGGGTTGATTATTAACCCGTGCTCTCCCAACCTCCGGAAAACTGCGGTGAGGTGGTTTTCGTGTTCGTCTTCGGACGCACTGGCTACCAATATATCGTCCAGGTAGACGAACACGAAGGGGAGATCGCGCAATACCGCGTCCATCATGCGTTGGAATGTCTGCGCCGCGCCTTTAAGCCCAAACGGCATGCGCAAAAACTCGAATAGACCGAACGGCGTTATTACCGCTGTTTTGGGTATGTCCTCAGTGCACACTGGGACCTGGTGGTAATCACGAACCAAGTCCATCTTAGAAAAAACGCGCGCCCCTGCCAAATTAACTGAAAAATCTTGGATATGCGGGATTGGGTAGCGGTCGTGCGCTGTAGCGTTGTTCAACCTGCGGAAATCTCTGCAAGGTTGCCACAAGCCATCAGCTTTCGGGACCATGTGAAGCGGTGAAGCCCATGGGCTTTTCGAACGCCTGATGATGCCCAACTTTTCCAGGTTGGCGAACTCCTCGCGCGCTATGGTCAGTTTAGCTGAATCCAAGCGCCGGGCTTTTGCAAAAACGGGCGGTTCGGTGATAGTAATAAAATGTTCCACCCCGTGTTTAGCCACGGCCGCTGAAAATGTTGGGACCATGAGTGCTGGGAACTGAGTGAGCAGTGTGTGGAACTTACCACTTGCGGCTGTGACGTTGGCTTGTGCTGTTGGCGGGGCCACTCGAGCTGTACAGGGAATAGAATAAAAAGAGAGTGCATTAACCAGGCGCCTGTTAGCAAGATCAACCAACAAACCATGTGAGCACAGAAAATCAGCCCCCAACATATTGAAATTCACTGCTGCTATGATAAAAGTCCACTCAAATGTACGGCCCTGCAGAGAGAGAAGCAGAGTCTTCTCACCAAAGGTCTTAATCTCCGAGCCGTTTGCTGCTGTCACCCGGGGACCTTTGGAACCTGTTAGCCTTTCTGTGTAGGAGGGTGTGATGAAACTCAGCTGGGAGCCTGTGTCCACGAGGAAATGCCTCCCCGAGCGGGCGTCCACCAAATAAAGCAGCTTGTTCTCCTCCCCGAGGGCCGCAGCTGCTACCGACCCCCAGTCTTGGTGTTTCCCGAACGCCCGAACTGGCACGGTGGTACACATTTGCGTGCCCGCTCTGTGACGCGGCGATGGTAGAAACAAAGGACGTCGTCTTATCCGTGTTTCCTGGCCCCTGCCGCCGCCGTCATCGGTGTGTCTGGTACTGCTGTCTCTGGCCCCCTGCCATCTCTGGACGTCACGCTGAGCTCCGCGGCCGTGGCCGCACTCCGTTTGGTGGCGTTGACGATTTGTTGGGCCTTCTGGCCCAGCGCGCGGTAGTCTCGTTGGGCCAACAGTGGCGAACTGGCCAGGGTCGCTCTCACCGCTGACGGTAGGGTCCTGAGGAAGAGGTGGGTGAAGATGAGGTGATCATCGTCAGAGTCTTTCAACCTCAACAGCTTCTCCATCAGGTCCGCGGGCCTATCGCTTTCAAATTCAGTCAGTGCCAGGAGCCCCTCTGCTCGCTACTCCACCGAGGGGGTGAAGTACCGGATGAGTGCAGCCTTCAACGCGCCGTACTTGTCGCTGTCCGGTGGCTGGTCAATCAGGCTCTCCACATGCTGGGCTGTGTTGTTGTCCAGTTTTGCAACCACATGGTAGAACTATGTGGCGTCCACCGAAATCCCCCGGAGGTTGAACTGCGCCTAAACCACATTAAACCAGGAGCGCAGATTGTTCTGCCAGAAGTCTGGTAGCTGGACTGTGGCTGCATTCGCTTGGCTGGCTCCTGCCGAGTCTGGTTCGGGGGAATTTCTTTCACTCATGATACGTCTTAGGGTCACCAGTGTGGAAAATGTGAAAATGACGAGGCCGAGTTCATCTTACGAGTCAGGTTTATTCACATCTTCCAACATCAACAAAACAGAAAGAGGAAGAAACCCCAGACATTCGTCCCTTTTATACCCCAGGACATCAAAGCACACAGTCACATTGTATTTAATCCCAAGTAACAATGCATCCCTTTCAGATCTTATCACCTCCACCCAAAGTCACTGGCAGTCAGGAAATCCCTCCAAGGCCATCTCTTTGCATACCAAAGACCACATTTCACATCCTCCTGTTATCCCCAAGGAGGCTCAGTCCTTTGTTCATCTGAGACGTGAAGCATACAGTAAGCATACAGTGATATACATATGAAGCATCAGGTGATATACATTTGTGCATATGAAACCCACATATGTTTCCCACAACATGAGATTCCAACTTGATGTGCAAACTACAGTGGATCTAGCTGGTCATTAATTAAGGAAACCACATTATCTTTCAGGATCCCCTCAAAGGTTTTCACCACAAGAGATGTAAGTGCAGCTGGTCAGAATTCATTCAGGTCTCTTGGGTTTCTTGTTTTAGGGACTGGTATTATCGTAGATGTTTTCCATATTTTTGGTATCTGGCCACAATCTGCACGCATTTGAAAAAGTGAGGAAAAAACCACACTCAACTGGTCTGCACAGTAACGCAGCCCGTCTAATGTTCACCTTTTTGAACAAGGATGTCACTTGTTCTTGTGTTACTAAAATAACTGTTTTTGGTTCAAGAGATTTCCTTCATGAAGAAATATCCTTGGAACAGTTGGACCTCACAAAGCATGCAAAAAAAGAGTTGAAAGCATTTGGCAAATTAAAATCAACCACGGTATTTACATAAATTGTCAGTTCTTCTTCTTATGTTTTGCCCTATCTTCCACCTGGCACTTCAGGGAGCTATTTGGCGTCTGCTCCCTGACAGCTTGAGCATGCCCCCTCCTCCTTTCAAGTGCCATCAGCTGGACTGTCACGGATGTTCACACACATCCACACATGCACATGCTCTATTCATTCCCATTCACACGCTCATACACGTTCTCTCACACACCAGCCTCCAATTAAGTTCAGCCCACACTTTCTGGCACTGGCAATCTCTTTCCTCGTTAGCTTCAGGAGTATTTGTTCGCAGCCATTGTGGAAAGAGATTGTCGGAGCATTCACCTCCATACGCGGCAGCTAGCTCTCCCCATATGAGTTTTCATCACCTGCTAATTATTCAGCCAGCACTTGAAGTTTGGTTAATCCTTTGGTGTGATCGGCTGACTCTGCTACCCTCTTCATCCTCCAGACTGCACAGTTCACCCCGGGATTGCTCCAGCCCTGTAAGTTTCATGTTCGCCTTTCCTTTTGTGCGTAGCTGTCCTGCAGCACTTGGTTCCCTTTTTGACCGGGTTGTAGAGCATCCGGCTGGTGCCCTGTATGTCTGGTGGCCTTCACTTGATCATTTGCATCTCCCTGTATTTTTGTGGTGAACTGGACTTGTTCCTTTATTGTTATATTTAATAAAATGGCACTTTATACTTCAGCAATTGGGTTTTTCATTCTCTCCCTCGTGCGCTGTGTAATGGCACATGGGGGTTTGTGACATAAATGGGCTGCCTGGTATTACAGGAATGTTGAGTCACATTGGCCATGCATTTGAGTCCCTGCCAGGCTGTTCTCAGATCGCCCCGACTATACTGCTCCTCTATTTTCTGTCTGTAGTGCATTTTAGCTTTCTTTATCTCGTTTCTTACTTACCTTGAGACAAGTTTTTTTCTCCTGAGGATCACCAGTGTAAAATGTCTGGTGATGCTAGACATTTTACATGTATGATGCCTTTCATCACGTCATAGCAGTCTGTCGTGGGTGACAATGATTGTTTTATTTAGGTCTGATCAGATTCCTCCACGCAGCTCTGTCCTTAGCCTTCCGCTGCCAGGAACTCCTGTCTATATCCAGCTTCTTCAAGTTTCTTTTTACAGTGTCTTTAAATCTGAGCCTAGGTCTACCCTGATGTCATTTGCCCTCGCAGAACTGTGAGTAGAGTAACTGCCGAGGGAGACACTGGTGGTCCATCCTCTCAACATGTCCAAACCATCTCAGGTTCGTCTGTATTAGCATGTCCTCCATTGATGGTAGACCAGCTCGTTTCAACACTTCTATGTTGGTTATCTTGTCTTTCCATGAGATATTCATTATGGCTCAAAGGTGTCTTATCATGTACGCGTGGAGTTTCTTTACCTGCACTCTGTAGACAGTCCAAGTTTCAGCATCGTACAATAGAGTAGCCAGTACTGTCGCTCTGTACACTTTGCATTTCACACAGGTAGACACATGTCGATTGTTCCACAGTCTCTCCCTCAAGTTTCCAAACACAGCACTTGCTCTTCCCATTCTGAGAGATAGTTCATCCTCCAGCCTAGCATTCTCTGAAACAGTACTCCCTAGATACTTGAAAGTCTTGCACTTGACTAGTGGCTCTGTACCAATGCTAATCTCTTCTGGTAGTGATGTTGATAATTAGACCTTTGGTGGTTGATAGAAGCACTCTGTCTTCTTGATGTTGATTTTGAGGCTGAATTGGCTAGCTGCTCTTGCAAATTTCTCCACTAAAGATTGCATATCTTCTGCACTGTGTGCAACTAGAGCACTGTCATCGGCAAAGAGTATTTCTCTTACTACATTTATCGATGTCTTCCTCTTGGCTTTAAACTGTGCCACATTGAACAAGTCTGCTTCTTTCCTTGTTTGAATGTATACTCCTTCAGGAGTGTCTTTGAAAGCCACCTCAAGCATGGCAGCCAGATATAACGAGAAGAGTGTAGGTGCCAGCACACACCCTTGTTTCACCCCGTTGCTTCCTTAAAAGTCTTTAGATACTGAACCACTCATTGCCACGTTTGCTTGCATACTTGTATGGAGTGCTTCAATCAGGCTGACAAACGTCTCTGTACAACCACATTTCTTGAGTACCTGTCAAAGTCCTTATTGCAAAGCAGTATCAAAGGCTTTACTGAAGTCTATGAAGACTACATAAAGCGGCATGTTCTGTTCCATACACTTTTCTTGAACCTGTTTCAAGCAGAAAATCATGTCCATTGTGCTTCTTCCACTTCTAAAGCCACACTGGGTTTCCGGTAGTACATTCTGCGAGATGTGTTCATTGAGTCTGTTCAGTAGTACACGTGAGAGAATCTTAGCAACAGTGGCTAGCAGTGATATACCTCGGTAATTTCCACAATCTTTCCTGTCACCTTTCTTGAACAAAGGCACAATTTTTGCATCCTTCCAGTCTTGAGGTACTCTCCGAGCATCCCATATCTCTTGGATGAGTTTGTGCAGGCAGTTGGTCAGCTGAACACCACCAAATTTCCATACTTCTGCTGGAATTCCATCCCTTCCTGGAGCTTTACCATCCTGTGTTAGATAAGATAAGATAAGATAAGCCTTTATTAGTCCCACAACGGGGAAATTCCAGGATTGCAACAGCACAGGGATAGCAACACTCAGAGCAACAGTCAGAAGGCAAGAAAAAAAAAAAAAAAAGCAAGCAAGCAAGAGCAGCTAATATACATATGTACATATTACTATAAAATATATATATACACACACACAGACACAGTACAGAGCATTGTAGCTGGATGGAATAAATATATGGATATATAAACACACAGTGCAGAGCATTGTAGCTAGATGGAATAAATATGTAGATACAGTGGTACCTCTACTTACGAATTTAATTCGTTCCGGAAGAATTCTCGTAACGTGAAAAATTCGTAAGTAGAGGCGCATTTTACATGTAAATGCCGTAATCCGTTCCAAGCCCCCAAAATTCGGGCATAAATTTTTTATAAATCGTAAAAACGCATCAAAACATGTAACAAATACATGTTACAATTAGATTACTGCACAATAAACATAAAATGAGAGTTTAAAATGAGAGAAAGAATAATAAAAGAGAATAATAAAAGAGAAAGAATAATAAAAATTATGTTCATTTACCCTTTAACTGCTATCGTCGTCGACGTCGTCACCTTTTGCCTTCTTTGGTTCATGTTCTGATCCAAGGACGTTTGCTTTTGTCGGCTTGTAAGTGCTTCGTTTTGTTTTAATACCGTGCTGATTGTTGATGTATTACGGCCATATTCTTTGGCGAGATCAACCAAACGCATAAAGTTTTGGAAAAAAAAAACTTCATGGCCAATGGGATACCAGGAAGATGCTAGGCGATAGCCAATGGCAGAGCAGCTACAGGTATGTTTACGTTCGGTAAACTACGGAAGCTGCGAGGAGCGCGTACTTTTTTGCCTTTCGTATCCTGAAATTTCGTTCGTAACTAGAGGCAATATTTTCCCGTTGAGGCGTCTCGTAACCTGAAAATTCCGTATGTAGAGACGTTCGTAAGTAGAGGTACCACTGTATATGTGTGTTGTCATATCATGTGTGTTGTCATACATATATATCATACAAATATATGTATGATATATATGTGTTGTCCTGATAACTGCCATTAGTTCATCAAGATTTGGTGGTTCATCCAGACTTGATACAGCTGGTCACTGCACTGGAGCTTCTTTAGCCTCTTCAGTGAGATCTCCAGGTTTTTTTAGTAGTTGGTCAAAGTGGTCTGCAAATCTGTCCAGGATTTTGTCTTTCTCCTGCAAAACCGTTTCACCATCCATAGCTTTTAATTGGAGCAATCCTCTTGGTTTAGGGCCGTAGATTTCTCTCAAACCTGTGAAGAATGTTTTCATGTCCTTCTTGTCTGCTGTCGTTTGAAGTTCCTCCGCTTTTTCATCCCACCAGTTAGACTTCATCTCTCTGGTGTACTTCTGTAGCTCACTCTGAGCCTTTGAGTAATCACAGGCATCAAAAAAACACTCCCAGTTCATACAGTCCAAGCATGCCTACAGTGAAGAAATCCTTCCTTCTATCCAGGTTTTCACTGCCCTCTCTTTCCTCTTTAGACATCTGAAGGAAGGTGTGTACACTGGCATTAAGGTACACATTAGGGATTTAGAAGCCCCTTTTAATCAGAATCAGAATCAGAATCAGCTTTATTGGCCAAGTATGCACAACACATACAAGGAATTTGACTTTGGCTAAAAACTTGCTCTCATTGTTCAGGTGGAGGATTTAAATAAGGATTCAATGACAACAGAGTATGTACAGTAAATTACAGTCTGTCCACGTTTCTATAAAAGGATACAAATATGTACAGGAATATATGCAGTTATTTACTCAGACTAACCACACTTTGCAGAAATATATGAAAAAATATACAGTCACACAGTATTTCAATGTGAACTCAGATTCAGTGATATAATGTGAATGAAGTAAAAAGCAGTGTGAGAGTTATGTGCAATGTAATAATGGATGAAAAGTCATGAGTACAGCAACAGGTAGGACTAGGTGAATGTTAGGAGTTCATCAGAGTGATGGCTTGAGAAAAGAAACTGTTCCTGTGACGGGTGGTTTTGACCTTCAGTGATCTGTAACGACGACCAGAAGATAGAAGTTCAAACAGTTTGTGGCCGGGGTGTGATGGGTCAGCACAGATGTTTCCCACCCGTTTCCTGGTTATGGACCGATATAAGTTCTCAATGGAGGGTAGGTCAGTACCAATGATCCTCTCCGCAGACTTAATGATCCGCTGCAGTCTGGTCTTGTCCTGTTTAGTGGCAGATCCAAACCAGACAGTGATGGAAAAGCAGAGGACAGATTGGATGATGGCGGTGTAGAAGACAACCAGCAGCTCCTGAGGCAAATCAAACTTCTTGAGCTGACGCAGAAAAAACAACCTCTGCTGGGCCTTTTTCCGGACAGTGTCAATATGGGAGGACCACTTCAGGTTCCGGGAGATTGTGGTACCCAGAAACTTGAAGGAGTCCACAGTGGACACTGTGCTGTTGAGGATGGTGAGTGGGGGGAATGAAGGGGGGTGTCGCCTGAAATCCACAGTCATCTCCACCGTTTTGGCTGGGTTAAGTTCAAGATGGTTCTGGCCGCACCAGAGGATCAGCTGCTCCACCTCCAGCCTGTATGCAGACTCATCATCATCCCGGATCAAACCGATGACTGTGGTGTCGTCCGCAAACTTCAGGAGCTTCACCGAAGGGTCCTCTGAGGTGCAGTCATTGGAGTAGAGGGAGAAGAGCAGTGGGGAAAGGACACATCCTTGGGGGGCGCCAGTACTAATTTTTCGGGAGCTGGATGTAAATCTCCCTAGCTTCACCTGTTGCCACCTGTCAGTCAGAAAGCTGGAGATCCACTGGCAGGTGGAGGGGGGCACCTTGAGCTGGAGGAGTTTCTGATGAAGAATGCCTGGGATGATGGTGTTGAACGCTGAGCTGAAGTCGACAAACAGGATCCTGGCGTACGTCCCTGGGGAGTCGAGGTGTTGCAGGATGTAGTGTAGTCCCATATTCACTGTATATTCCCATATACAGACCCATAACAAAGATCAATCCTGATGCTTTTTGTGTTGTAGCACAAGTCTCATGCTGTTCATATGTTTTCAATGAAGTATTCAAATTACAGTGGTTAAAATCTCCAAGTATAAATTTTGGTTCCTCTGGGCAAAGTGTGTCAAGTTTATGTGACATCAGCAATGAGCTGAGCAGTAGCTGACACATTGACATGTGGATGACTATGGAGTTGTTAATAAATTAGGACACCCCATTAAATTTTCAATTCTTTATTAATAAATATTCATATATCCATCCTTGTTTTTTGTTTTTATTAGCATTTTGTTAACATTTATTTTAGCCATTTTAAGTCAGAATGAAAGTGGGGGTGGCGTAATTTATTCCACACTATTTTTTTAGAATTACATTTTACAGAAAATTTGAAAAAATCTTTAATTCATTTTTAATTGTTTAGCTGTATTACATGAATCTTCGAGTATTTTTTAACATTGGTATTAAATATCCATATGTCCAAATATGTTAAAAAAAAAAAAACACAAGCTTATACAGGGTGTCCTAATTTTTTCACATGACTGTACACTAGCATATAAAACAACTGTTGAACTCATGAGGCAGGGAGAAGGAACAAAGTGAGACTGTCAGTTGTTATTAATCCACAGTACATGTTCTTTCCTGGTCTGTTACAGTTTTATGGTACCTTTGGTTGACATAAAAGCACACTTCTCCTCCTTGGCTTTTCCTGGTGATCTCTGGGGACCAATCCAAACTAAGTGGGCTTCCAAACCCAATTATTGTCAGGTCTTCATCCCGGTCTGACTCATTGAGCCACGATTCTTTGAAGGCAAGTAGACAAGTTTCACGGATTTCAGGCTTAAACTTAGCCCATGGTTCTAGTTTGTCTGTCTTATTGATGATAGACTGTACATTTGACAGCAGGATAGTAGGAAGTGGGGGTAGCTTGTGGCAGTCATTTAACCGGAGATTTTTAAGTCTCTGGCAAAGACCGCTTCTTCTTCCTCTTTTTTGTGTTGTGATCTGCCTGCACAGCTCCCTTGGGATACTGGCTGGTATCACCCCGGCTGTAGAGGTCCGAAAGGAGCGAATAAAGTGCTGGCAGAGGCTGTGTCTCAATTGAAGTTCTGCATCTTCCAAGTGCGCATTTCAAGGCCAGATACATCACTGTGCTGCGTTGAAGGCTGTCCCATTCCGTGGGCTCCTTCACATGCAGCCAACAAATGCAGCTTTCGAAACCCCAAAAATGAGCATTCAGCGAGTTGCTCAGCATGCCTTTTTTTTTTTTTCTTGGCTCAGGCAGAAGTGGACCAAAGTCAGATACAGTTCAAAGTAAGTTTTTTGTTTGAATTGTGCAGCGGTTTGAACATGAAAACACCGATAATCCAGAAAACAGCAACATCTGATTATTTAAGCTCATGTTACGTGACATTATTTTTTTCTGATGTGCTGTATGCTTCGCTTAATGTGTTAAACATGTTGAACAGTTATTTTTTCTGAAGTCAAACCTTTTTTTCCCCATTAAGATAAGATAAGATAAGCCTTTATTAGTCCCACAACGGGGAAATTCCAGGATTGCAACAGCACAGGGATAGCAACACTCAGAGCAACAATCAGAAGGCAAGAAAAAAAAAAACAAGCAAGCAAGAGCAGCTAATAAACATATGTACGTATTACTATAAAATATATATATACACACACACACAGACACACAGTGCAGAGCATTGTAGCTGGATGGAATAAATATATGAATATATGAACACACAGTGCAGAGCATTGTAGCTAGATGGAATAAATATGTAAATATATAAACACCCACAGTACGGAGCATTGCAGCTAGGTGGAATAAATATGCAAGTATATAAACACACACAGTGCGGAGCAATGTAGCTAGATGGAATAATATGTAGATATATAAATATATAAACACACCCAGTGCTGAGCATTGTAGCTAGATGGAATAAATATGCAAATATATAAACACACACAGTGCAGAGCATTGTTGCTAGATGGAATGAAACAGCATAACCGTCTACTTAGTTATCCTACATGGTATGATTATGTGCCCATACATATTCTCACCCTCCATAGCGACCGGTATGTTCCTAGTTGTATGCCGGAGGGGACCATTGTGTAAGTCTATTGCATCTTTTGCATTCAAAAAACTATTAGTTTGTTACGTCTTTTTGCTATCTCTGCGAGCAGCCCTGCTTAGGTTGTACAGTCTGACAGCCGTTGGTAGGAAGGACCTACGAAACCTCTCGGTTGTGCACCTGGGATGATGTAGTCTGCTGCTAAATGAGCTCCTCAGTGCATTCAGTATGTCCTGCATAGGGTGGAACTCGGACTCCAGCAGAGATGACAGTTTAGCCACCGTCCTTCTCTCTCCTATCTCCTCCATCGGATCAAGGCGCTGCCCCAGGACAGAGCTAGCTTTCTTAATCAGTTTGTTCAGTCTCTTACTATCGGCTGCAGTAATGCCACTGCCCCAGCAGACCACTCCAAAAGTGATGGCTGATGCCACCACCGTGTCATAGAATGACTTCAGCAGCGCCCCTTGTACACCAAAAGACCTGAGTCTCCTCAGCAGGAACAGCCTGCGCTGTCCCTTCTTGTAGAGTGCATCAGTATTGTGTGACCAGTCTAGTTTATTGTTCAGATGAATACCCAGGTACTTATAGGATGTCACCATCTCGATGTCTGTTCCCTGTATATTTACTGGTACTGTGAGGGGCTGCCCATGCCTGCGGCAGTCCACCACCAGCTCCTTAGTTTTTCCTCGCGTTGATCTGGAGGCAGTTCCGATGGCACCAGTCCACGAAGTCCTGGATAAGCCCTCTGTACTCAGCTTCATCTCCATTGGAGATGAGGCCAACGATCGCAGAGTCATCAGAGAACTTCTGTAGATGGCAGTGTGTTGTGTTGTGTGAGAAGTCCGCAGTATAAAGAGTGAACAGGAAGGGAGCCAGCACCGTTCCCTGGGGGGCCCCCGTGCTACTGATGATCGTGTCGGACACACAGTCCCGGGTTCTCACAAACTGAGGCCGGTTCGTGAGGTAGTCCAGGATCCATGATGACAGGTGCTGGTCCACCCCTGCGCGCAGCAGCTTGTCCTTCAGGATCATCGGTTGGATGGTGTTGAAAGCACTGGAGAAGTCAAAGAACATGATCCTCACCATATTCCCCGGGCTTCTCCAGGTGGGACAGAGAACGGTGAAGGAGGAAGATCACCGCATCCCTCCACCCCAATGCCATGCTGGTAGGCGAACTGGAGTGGATCCATCGCTGGTTCCACCAGGGGGCGGAGGTGAGCAAGGAGCAGTCTCTCCAGGGTCTTCATCAAGTGGGACGTCAAGGCCACCGGTCTGTAGCTGTTCAGGTCTTTGGGGTGGGAAGTTTTTGGTACAGGTACCACACAAGATGTTTTCCACAGCTGTGGTACCCTCCCCAGTTTCAGGCTCATGTTGAAGATATACGTCACAATCCCACACAGCTGGTCTGCACAGGACTTGAGGAGCTTTGCGCTGATGCCGTCCGGTCCCGGCGCCTTCCTCGCCTTGATCTTCCTCAGCTCCGTCCTCACCTGGGTCCTGGTCAGGGTCAGGATGGGGGGCTGTGTGTTGGGAGTGGGGGGGTGTTGGTGGAGTGGGGAGTGGGCAGCAGGACTTGATTTCTTTAGAGGCAGCAGTGGTTGTTGTGCAGTCAGGGGGGAGGGCGGTTGGTCAAATCTATTGAAAAACAGATTCAGGTTGTTCGCCCATTAATGTCAGTTTATTAACCAATGTCAGTAATATAAAAATACAGGATGACGTGGTTGAAATAACTTGCTTTAAGATAACTTTTGAAGTCCTGGAGTGACATCAGGAAGTTAATGTTATGTATTTGCTTATGTGGTGTAGTAAAAAGACAGCTAAGGCTATTTTTAGAGAAAACGGAGCAGTTCATGAAATTGAGGAGAAACAGGACATCTGTAATAATTTGATTATGCTGATTTTAAAAATGTCCATCACATCTGAAGTGATAATCAGATTTCTCAGGTTTTTCTCCTTTTTTCTGGTTTATTTCTAAGGGCCATGGTGGAGAACCTGCAGGAATCGAGGATCAGCTGTCGAGGGAACGGGCAGGACTCAGGATTTATAAAACTGTTATTTGACTGAAATAATCACAATAAAAGAGATTTGATGAATTGTTTTATTGATTATGATGTTTTAGCTGTTTACTTTGCAAACTGAAACAAGCTAAATAAAAACATTGCATGTGTTCTGTTAAAAGAAAAACTGCATTTCAATGAAGTACTTTTTGAAAAAGATTTTTTGCAAGATAATTCTAAAAGAGACTTTAATATATTGATCGCACACAGTGAAACATTTTAAACCTAATTTAATATTGATTATAAGGATAATCGTTTTTAAAATTAAGTGACCAATCATGATTTTCTATTTTACGGAGATTCACTGATCCAACTGAGATGAAGCTGAAGGTGGAATCTGTTCTGCTGCTGAACATCATTGAGGATCATCATCCTACAGTACAGGACTGTGGTCTGCTTTAAAACATTAAAAACTAAATGGTGCGGTGGCGCAGTGGTTTGCACTGTGGCAGCACAGCAACTCACCCTTGGCCATGGGATCCCTGGTTCGATCCCAGCCCCTGACCAACAGTGATCTGTGTGGAGTTTGCATGTTCTCCCTGTGTCTGCGTGGGTTTACTCCGGGATTCCTCCGGTTTCCTCCCACAGGCCAAAAACATGCAGGTTCGGTTAATTGGAGACTCTAAAGTGGCCCTAAGTGTGAATGTGTGTGTGAATGGTTAAGGGATAGCGCCGTACCGTGGCTGCTTCATCCATCCAGGTGGATGCCCTCAATTTCCCCTCTCGGGATCAATAAAGTATACCAAATCAAAAATTAAATGTCTGAGCTGATACAAGGCAGAACATCTAATTATTTAGCTACAGTGGGGCAAAAAAGTATTTAGTCAGCCACCAATTGTGCAAGTTCTCCCACTTAAAAGATGAGAGAGGTCTCCAATTTTCAGCATAGGTATACCTCAACTATGAGAGACAAAATGAGGGGGAAAAAAATCCAGAAAATCACATTGTCTGATTTTTAAAGAATTTATTTGCAAATTATGGTGGAAAATAACTATTTGGTGAATAACAAAAGTTCATCTCAGTACTTTGTTATATACCCTTTGTTGGCAATGCAGAGGTCAAACGTTTTCTGTAAGTCTTCAGAAGGTTTTCACACACTGTTGCTGGTATTTTGGCCCATTCCTCCATGCAGATCCCCTCTAGAGCAGTAATGTTTTGAGGCTGTCACTGGGCAACACGGACTTTCAACTCCCTCCAAAGATCTTCTATGGCAGGGGTGTCCAACCATGTGCCATGGAGAGCCAAGACCCTGCAGGTTTTACCTCCAACCAGTGTCTTCAACAGCAGATTCTGTGAACTTCTTCCCACTGATTGCTGATAAGTGAAAACACCTGCTGAAGAGACTGGGTAGAAGAGAAAACCTGCAGGGTCTTGGCTCTCCATGGCACATGGTTGGACACCCCTGTTCTATGGGGTTGAGATCTGGAGACTGGCTAGGCCACTCCAGGACCTTGAAATGCTTCTTACGAAGCCACTCCTTCGTTGCCCGGGCAGTGTGTTTAGGATCATTGTCATGCTGAAAGACCCAGTCATGTTTCATCTTCAATGCCCTTGCTGATGGAAGGAGGCTTTCACTCAAAATCTCACGATACATGGCCTCATTCATTCTTTCCTTTACACGGATCAGTCATCCTGGTCTCTTTGCAGAAAAACAACCCCAAAGCATGATGTTTCTGCCCCCATGCTTCACAGTAGGTGTGGTGTTCTTTGGATGCAACTCAGCATTCTTTCTCCTCCAAACACAACAAGTTGAGTTTTTACCAAAAAGTTCTATTTTGGTTTCATCTGACTATATGACATTCTCCCAATCCTCTTCTGGATCATCCAAATGCTCTCTAGCAAGCTTCAGATGGGCCTGGACATGTACTGGCTTAAGCAGGGGGACACGTCTGGCACTGCAGGATTTGAGTCTCTGGTGGCGTAGTGTGTTACTGATGGTAGCCTTTGTTACTTTGGTCCCAGCTCTCTGCAGGTCATTCACTAGGTCCCCCCGTGTGGTTCTGGGATTTTTGCTCATCGTTCTCATGATCATTTTGACCCCACGGGGTGAGATCTTGCGTGGAGCCCCAGATTGAGGGAGATTATCAGTGGTCTTGTATGTCTTCCATAATAATAATTGCTCCCACAGTTGATTTTGTTGGGAAAAATTGTATATACTGTATGCATATAAACAGTTATCATTTTATTAATGATTCATGAAATGAAGATTGATATTCTTATATATATGATGCTTTTTAGTCATAAATACAACTTGTGCCTCTTCTTATAATCACTGTTAGTGACTAAGCTGCATCACCCTTCTGTTTATTCATCTGATGTGTGATAAAAGAGTGTTGGCATATATGCTGTATCAAGACTTGTCCCCTGTACACCCTGTGTGTACAGGGGACATTGCATGAACAGAGTGTTCATGCAATTTATCTCCTACACACACTTGAAGACATACAGAGCGTACTTTTGCTTATGTGGTAATTCTGTTTGTTCTGCTTTTGCTGAGTTTATCACATACTCCATGTATATAAAGAAAGCAACTGCGGACTACCCTTTAGTGTCCCACTTGCCCTGTAAAAGGTATGTGTTGATACTCCTTGTACAAGTAAAAACTTCAAAGGCTCTGCGTGTCTTAAGTCTGATCTCTGATTCAGTCTAATACCTTTTTGTACTCTGTATTTGTGAGGTTATATTTCAGACTTCAGACAGATTTCTTCACACCAAGCTGCTTACCTATTGCAGATTTAGTTTTCCCAGCGTGGTGCAGGTCTACAATTTTGTTTCTGGTGTCCTTTGACAGCTCTTTGGTCTTGGCCATAGTGGAGTTTGGAGTTTGACTGTTTGAGGTTGTGGACAGGTGTCTCTTATACTGATAACGAGTTCAAACAGGTGCCATTAATACAGGTAACGAGTGGAGGACAGAGGAGCCTCTTAAAGAAGAAGTTACAGGTCTGTGAGAGCCAGAAATCTTGCTTGTTTGTAGGTGACCAAATACTTATTTTCCACCATAATTTGCAAATAAATTCTTTAAAAATCAGACAATGTTATTTTCTCGATTTTTTTTTCTCATTTTGTCTCTCATAGTTGAGGTATACCTGTGATGAAAATTGGAGACCTCTCTCATCTTTTTAGTGGGAGAACTTGCACAATTGGTGGCTGACTAAATACTTTTTTGCCCCACTGTACATAATGGTCAGAAATGATAACAGTAAACCACCATATTTTCTACTGGTCATGCAAGCAATATATTTTAGAGTTCAGTCTAACATATTTAAAGTAATAATTTATTTTGTGGTTTTAATTTACCTTAATTTTACCTGTTGACTTTAACATGAGTTAAAGTCTTATTTTTTCTGTCATGGTCCTCTGTGTCTGGTGAAGATTCTCAAGTAAAAAGTCAAGAAAATACAATAATGAAGATAAAAAATAGTTCTCTGTCAAAAATGTCAGCCAAAAAAAGCCTCAACTGATGCTGTCATAATTGCTAGGCAACAGGGTAGTACGTGGTCACGCAAACATACATCCTCCAAAGACTAGACCGTCTCATTTAACAGCCAAAAATCAGCCTTTAGATGCAGTCTACCAACCTTGGAGTGTTCTGGCCTCCAGGGCCGTGCTCTACAAGGCTGCAACACCTGAATTGAGACCCGGTCAGAGAAGGATTCTCTCCAGTTCCCAGCATTCCTGCTCCACATCATGACAGGTGTAGCACAGAAGTAGCATCGCCACATAAAGTACAAAACAATAGACACGTGTTCCCATAAACCGCATCGCTTGACCACTGAAGTTTTCTCACAGACAACATGAAAATCGAGTAGACCCGATGTTTAAAAACCATATTAAAACTGGTTAGAAAACTCTTAAAAGACAAATCATACACTGGTTGACTGCTGGCTCGCACACCGTGAAGCGCGCCCAGAAGTAGCGCAAATATCTTGGCTTTATAGTATATTCAACTGAATATAGGTTTAAAAGCATTTGCAAATCATTTTATTTTTTTAACTTTTCTTCCTTTTCCCAATAAATAGTCAAACTTTTTCTTTCAAGTTTTCACCTTTCAAAGCCAAAATCCAATGTTACTAATAACAAAGACAAAATAGCATGTGAAAATGTCTTCATCCTCTTGATTCTTTCTTTTCTCACACAGTGAACACTGCCTGGTTCTTCTGGTTGAGAACCCATCATTCCTCTGGTGTTGGAGTAGCAGTGACCACACAACACGCTCGTCTGAACTTCTTCCACCACCATGTCCTCCAGGAGGAAGCAGATGTCCATCCAGGAAGGACAGGTATGGGTACGCCTGTGGTCCGTCATCATCCACACTTTTACATTGCTGTGGTGCAGCAACTTCTGTTTTTGATGACATTTTTTGTTAGTAGTAGGATTACAGAAAAATCTAATGGATGGTATATAGCAGGGGTCTGCAAACTGTCCCAACCAACGAGCCATTTTGCCCACCTCCAACTCAAACAGATGTAGCTAAGGGCTGCAACAGCAGTGTGACCTTTAAAATAAAAGTTAAGTTGCTTATAAAGTTTGTTTATATTAGGGATGAGAATCCTCCGCAGATCCGAGGAATTCCTCGGATTTGATCATGTCTAGGGTCATTCTCGTGAATCATCTAAATTCGAGGAGAAAATTTTAGGGGGGGGGTGAGGTCTGTTATGAGCGGCGAGTCGTATTTTCGATCGGCTGCTCAAATCCACCACGCAGAGCGCGCTACCCAAAGAGATCAGTAATGTAATGTAACAAGGCCACTGATTGGCTGATACTTATTGAAGCAACCAATCGACGATTTTGTTATTCCTTTGTCATATCCCACACACGGAGCGAAATGCAAATGGCGGACAATTCAATCAACCGAGTTTTCCCGATTTCGTGAAAATGGTGAACCTAAAACTCACGAAAGACAACAAAGCAAGAATTTTAGAAATCGACAAAGGGATAAGGAACAGGTTTCATTGGGAACTGCTAAAAAAAAACTGTGTCAATGACTGTAAAGATCGGTAAAAATACCGAAGTTGTGGTTGAAAAAATGGCCGACTTCATAGAGAAATGCGAAGTACCAGGGAAAGCCCAGTGTGTTTATTGTAACGATTTCTTGAGTTATGGATCTCGTGGTTGTGTTGCCTTAGTTGAGCACTGTTCAAAACAGAAACATCTCAAAATTGTGGCTACAAGGAGATCGAATTACTCGCTCATGCTGCGTTCAAAACGATCGATGGACACGGTCAAATTCAGATGCCAGTCAATCAAAGTTCATCACAATCGGCCCCGATTACAGCAATTAGTGATCGGAAGACACATTGCGAGGTAAGATTTTTTTCTCGTTATAAGTAATGTACTTGAGAATTTTCGCGTAATGAATTTGTTATGAAATAGCATGTGTAAGTTGTGACATCATGCCTGTTTTGAAACACTAATTGATAATTTGAAACACTACTTAAACATCTTTTAGGTTATACTTACTTTCTTAGATTATCTTTCAAATATTAAAATATACTAATATGCAACTTTTTTACATTCCTAGTAACACTAACAAATGCACACATTAATAAATCAAAATGCTTGCAGAATGTCAGTATATTTTAATAAATGGGTGATGGACTTGGTGATGGAATTTTGTTAATATTTATCATTTATTTTACTTGGTTAAATTATTTTGTCTGTTCTAGAACTATGTAAATGTAATTCTGTGTCAGCTCTAGGGGCAGCAGTTTAGGGGCGGCTGTGGCGCAGGTGTAGTGTGACCAACTACTGATCGGAGGGTCATGGGTTCGATTCCTACTCTGTCTGAAGTCTGCATGTCAAAGTGTCCTTGAGCAAGACACTGAACCCCCAGTTGCTCCTGGTGGCCAGGCTAGCGCCTGTGTGTGTATGGCAGCTCTGCCGCCATCAGTGTGTGAATGTGTGCGTGAATGGGTGGATAGCAGGATCTGTAAAGCGCTTTGGTCATCCAGAGATGAGAAAAAGCGCTATATAAGTGAACGCCATTTTCCATTCTAAACATATTAAATAGCAGTAAAATATAATTTAGTATTATTACATCAACATACCATTCAGATATCATAAATTTACACATGTGATGTAGCAGCAGATTAAAAAGGTAAACTATAAATGCATTTGTACTTACTTCTAACTTTAAATATAAGACCACATTTGAGCATTCTAAAACACCAGATTTCCAGCTTGGGAGACGCAGGCCTAACTAAGACCCCCGGCTTAGTTTCCTCTTTTTTTCCCAAACCCCATTCTCATCCCTGTTATATACATAGGTCTGAATATTATGTGGAATTAACAGGGTTTCCTCTGGTAACAGTTCCCGGTGGTGGCCTGCCACACTTGAAAATTTCCCAACAGTTTATCAGGAAATATAAATTTAAGAAAAAAAATGAAGGAATGACGGTCCGCAAGTGTGCACATGAAAAACATGCCTGACCGTCATCCATGCGGAGTTCAGAAGTGCCGCACCCACGTGACTGCTCCAGTTGCCATTCAGATTTTCTGGCTACTAGCGTCACTGTCCGAGAGAAGCATGAGCTTATTAAAGTACTTTAAATGCGGGGAAAAAAAGCAGACAAGGTATATAAGCAGTGAAGGCATTTACAGTGTTTCCTCTGGCTTAAAGACCTTGGCGCGGTGGCAAGATATTTTTCGGGGGGGGGGTGGACAGAAAACACATGATGCACTTGTAACCATAAATTGTTTATTTTATACTCATTTTTTTTAAAAGTTTGCACAGTAATATTGCATCATGGAACTTACCATTTGAAGTATTGTACAACCAAGGCTTGAATATTGGAATATTGGGCCAGTTGGGGTCCCACCCAGATTTTCTGTGTTTGGACTTTTTACTAGCGTCATCCTTCTCTCCTTCTTCTGCTCTCACCTCTCCTGGACCCTCTGCCTAAACACTTTCCTTTCCTTGACTGCTCTCTTCTTTCTCATTTTTCCCTCTCTGAGGTCTGCCAGCTTCAGCTTCTCTGTCTATGGTGGTATACAAACAGGTCAGAAAATATCAAGTGTCACGTTTTGTCCTGCAGGATTTTTTTTCCCCATGGATTACATAAATGACAAAATATGTATTTTTTTTGTGTGTGTGTTTTTATTCTGGTGTTTTTTCCATTGAGAAAAAGTAGGCAAGAGAAGGAAAAAACATTCATAATAGTAATTTACTCATGTTATATGTTCAGAGGTGGGTATAGAAGCCAGAAATTGTACTCATGTAAAAGAAATGCTATGAAATTAATAATTAAATGTAGACAACAAAACATTTCTAGTTGAGTTAAGGGTACAAAGAGCACCCACTTAAAAACTTGAGTAATGACTTCAGTCTTGAAGGTTTGAGGTTTTTCTCCAAAATTTATAACAATTTTCTGATAGTTTTCAATGTTTCTCTGTAAATTTATCTGAATTTGAAACCATTTTCCTCAAATTTGTGATTTCCTCTTGTAAAATTGACTTTTCTTGTGCATTTGAAACTTTATTATAAATTTGTGGATTATTTTATGGCTTTTTTTTTTAATAAAATTACTGTTTTTTAAATAAATTATAAACAGACTATGGTATTTAAAAAAAAAACCTTCTTCCTTATAACAATTTATATTTTTGACCATAACTTTGCAGTCAGAACAGAACAATAATTCAACTCTCATTACAAAGAAAAAAAAAAAATAAAATTGTATTTAATGATTTAAATCAACTTAAATAGCCAAGGATGCCATTATTTCTGTTATTTCTCTATGTTTATAGTTTTTGGGGTTTTTTAATAGAAATCTCCTCACCACCAAGACTGCAAGAAAATCCTCCCTTATTGTGTGGCACATTTAGTTTGTCTGAAGGCTGCTGACAGATTTAAGTCACTGACTTTGTGAATTTCAGTCAGCTTAATTTTCCAGGTACATAATAATGGAATTTAACTTAATGTTGTAGCGGCTGATGAAATCTATACTGAGCAATTCAGTGGTCCCCCTTTCCTTTCCCTTCATAAGAAGCTTGGCTGCATATGAATTCTAACCACATCTCTTAGCTAAGCCACTCTTCCGTTATTGCTCCTGTTTCCAGCGGGTAAAACCATGATTAATGCCTCCAGTGCTTACATACCTCTTCTGATTTTTTTTCCATGTTTAAAGTACTTTAATAAACTCATGTTTCTGTCGGGCAGTCACGCTTAGCGAGACACTCTGCCTTGTAAAAGCCTGCTCATTGTAAAAGCCTTGTAAAAGCCTCATTTCCCTCTAGTCCGCCTTGGTCCACGTATGCTTTGGACAAGCCCGGCACGCACATGACACTGTTCATGCTCACTTTTTTCATCTACCCAGACCAAGCGGTTGACGCATGCACACAACCATCATTTGTAGTTTCACTTCTCCCTGATAGGTAGTGCCAAGGCGCTGACACGCCAGGATTTTCACCAACGAAAAATGACGGACTTCTTCCAAATAGAGTCCATTTCTGCTTTTTGACTTCCTGGTTTTCACTCCTTTTCCATGAAGATGCTGCTGCCGCTGTGAAAGAAAGTATGTACTGTATGTATGATTCATGTATGTTTATATTCTCATTTTCTGACTGACTGGAAAGCTTGCGTGGGCGGGGCACTTCTAAACTCTGCGCAGATGATGGCCACACGTGTTGTTCGTGTGCTTGTGGAAAGTCATTGCCTCATATGTTTTTCTTAAATTCATATCTCCTATTAGCGTGGCGGTAAATTTTCTGGCATGCGGCACCGAGAAATGTTACCAGAGGAAACCCTGGATTTATCGTGGTTTTAACCTGCTGGTAATGGGAGCAATAATGGAAGAGTCACTTAGCAAACAGGTATGGTTCAGAGCTTGAGTTGATTCATTTTGTCTTCTTTTTAATTTTTTTTTTTCTTATTTCAGCCAAGAATGGAAAGGAGCTATTTTTCCTTTACCTCAGTTAATATTACCGTAATTAACAAATTTTATGTTCATTATTATGTACCTGGAAAATTAAGATGACCAAAATTCACAAAGTCAGTGACTTTAATCCATCAGGAGCCTTCAGACAGACTAAACGTGCCAGCATTTGGATATCAAAATAAGGGAGGTTGTTTCTGCTGTCTGGGTGGTGAGGAGATTTTGACCAAAAAAAAAAATATATATATAAACATATAAAAATATTAAAACAGAAGTAACTGCCTCTTTGGTCATTTAAGTTTATTTCATCACTCTATCACTATAAATTCAAGAAATTTCTGTGTGTCTGTCATGATCATAGGACATCATAGGATGGCCTATGATATCTGCAGGATGTCCTACAATGATCCTATGATCTCAGGGTACATAGGACTCGCAATGATGTCATATAGGCAATGCCGTCATATCAGCAATAGGACTGGCTACCGATGATCCTATGAGCTCACATAGGACTCGCGATGATGTCATATAGGCGATGCCGTCATATAGGCAGTAGGACTGGCTAACTAAACACTCATATTATGCCACATGTCTTTTTGATGTCATATAGACCATCACAGGCAATGCTGTCATATAGACAATAGGACTGGCTACCTATGATGGAGTGTCCTATGATGCCGGCGTTGATGTCTTTATGTCGTCATACAGACTATCACTCACGATGCCTGCCGACCTATGATGTAGGGTCCTATGATGCCTGCCACAAGAGGAGACCCTTCACCAGCATAGGGTACGACAGACTAGGGATGCACAGACAGGAAGCATGTGGCAGTGTGCCATGCACGTGCTGAGTCACTTGAAGCCCAAAATGCCCACAAAAGGAGCAACGCTGTACACCAGGCAAGGCACAGACAAGCTGAGACCCAGGAGATGCGGAATAGTCGGCTGGCCGCCAACGCTGCATGCCAGGCAAGGCACAGAGAAGCTGAGACCGAAGAGGACACACTGAAGTCTCGCTGAGTAAGGCAGAAGGCACTCTATAAATTCAAGAAATCTCTGTCAGTGTGACAGTCTGTCACCCGATTAAGAATGGGACACACTACTTTAAACCACACCTATTCAAAGCAGTACCCATGAAGAATGGCAGTCTACACTACAAATGTGTAAAATTCCAAGAAAAGTGCTGATTTTCTCCGGGTGCTCTGGTTTCTGGGTTTCGGCGGGCATGCATGGGTCTTTGTGAACAGGGTCGAAAGCCACCTTTTGCTCAGATCTATTTGCATGATCCTGTCCATGAACTTGAATTACAGTGCACCTATCCCTTAACCAGTCATCTCAATGAAGAAGACCAAGTACAAGAATACCCACTAGATGGAGAGCAATAGAGTGAGAACTGCTGCACGTCAGAAAAATGCCGTGAAGATGAAACACCTCAGGTTCGAACAGCACGCCACAGGAATAACTATGAACAACACAGCTGTCTCAGACAGGAAGAGACCCTTCAGCAACAGGCATGCAGAAATACTTGCTTATACTTGGTTTCTACGGGTGTGCACGGGTATGTACGAATTAAGTACAATTTTATTAATATTTTTTCTTTGAAATCAGAGTAAAATTATTGTTCTGTTCTGGCTTTGAAAAATTATGGTCAAAAATGTAAATTGTTACAAAGAAAAATTTAAAAGAAAATATTACCAGTCTGTTTCAAATTTATTAAAAAAAAACTAATTAAAAAAAATAGAAATTAGCCATAAAATAACCGACAAATTTATAATAAAGTCTCAAATGAACAAGAAAAGTCAATTTTATGAGGAAATTACAAATTTGAGGAAAACGGTTTCAAATTTAGATCAATTTACAGAGAAAAGTAGAAAACTACAAGAAAATTGTTATAAATTTTGGAGAAAAACCTCAAACATTCAAGACTGAAGTCATTACTCAAGTTTTAAGTGGGTTCTCTTTTTACCCTTAACTCAGCTAGAAATGTTTGGTTGTCTACTTTTAATTATTAATTTCAAAGCACTGCTTTTACATGAGTAGAATTTCTGGCTACTATACCCACCTCACATCATATAATTTATGCATTCATGAGTAAATTACTGTTGTGAATGGGTTCCCCCCCCCCCTTCTCTACTCTCTCAATGGAAAAAAAAACAAAACAAAACACTAGAATAAAAATAAAAAACACATTTTTGTCATTTATGTAAATCATGACAAAAAAATCCTGTAGGACAAAACATGACACTTGATATTTTCTAACCTGTTTATTTACCACCACAGAGAGAGGGAACCTGAATTAGACAGGGCTCAGAGAGGGCACGATGAGACAGACATTGCTTAGACACCGCTGCACGGTGGCACAGTGGTTTGGCACTGTGGCAGCACAGTTTTACCCTCGGCCGGGGGACCGCGGGGATCATGAGATCGTGGGTTCGATCCCAGCCCCCGACCAACAGTGAGCTGTGTGGAGTTTGCATGTTCTCCCCGTGTTGCGCGGGTTTACTCCGGGATTTCTCCGGTTTCCTCCCGCACACCAAAAACATGTAGGTTTAGGGCGCTCGCGCACGCAGCGACCAGCAGCCGGTGGCTTGTCACCAGACTGCAAACCAAGTCTACCTACGGGTACAAATAAGTAACAAAAAAAAAAAAAAAAAAAAAGAAGAGAGGAGCCAAGGAGAGGAAAATTTTCATGCAGAGAGTCCAGCAGAGGTGAGAGCAGAGGGAGGAGAGAAAGCTGACATCACTAAAAAGTCCAAACACAGGACTTCTTGGTGGGACCCCAACTGGCCCAATATTCCAACATTCAAGCCTCAGTTGTACAATACTTCAAACAGTAAGTTCCATATGCAAAGTTACTGTGCAAAATTAAACAAAAAGAAACCAATAGTATAAAAATTAACATATTCTCTGTGTTGGCCCTGCGTTGAACTGGCGATCTGTCCAGGGTGTACCCTGCCTCTTGTCCAAAGATGCTGGGAAAGGCTCCAGCCACCCCACCCCCACCCACCCCCGGCAATCCGAAAAGGATTAAGCGGAAGAAGATGGATGGATGGATGGTTTCAATAGTGTTGTGTGTTTTCTGCCCCCCCCCCCGAAAAAATATGCTGCCACCACGCCAAGGTCTTTATGTCAGAGGAAACACTGCATTAATGAATTTATACTACAACAGTGAAAAAAATGTCAAACTTGATACAGTGGTGTGAAAAAATGTTTGCCTGCTTCCTAATTGCTCAATTTTTTATGTTTGTCACACTTAAATGTTTCAGCTCATCCATACCTGCCAACTACTCTGGTTTTGCCGTAATGGTTATGGTTTTCAAGACCCCATTCCGGGTTACGGCTTTATTAATCAAAATTACGGTTTTTCACTAAAAATTCAAAAATTTTAAATCGTAAAAAAAACACGAAAGCAATTCCAAACACGATATCGCTAGGAATCGTATCTAAATTTACCTGAAGCGTTTGCTAAGCTAACGCTATTGCTATAGCTAACGCCATAGCTAGTCGTAGCACCTAACACCAATACAAAGAAGCGACTCCGTCCCCGGTGATTGGGGCTCGCCGGAGGAACCAACCGAGGCAACAGTTGGACGGGAGCCGGATCAGAGTTCAAGTACAGCGGTGGTAGGAGACGGGGACCAGTGGAGGAGCAGCCGGGTCCCCAGCTGGATAAGTCGACTGTAGCTGGAGCCCAGCTATAGCGGCGGAGGAACTACTGAGGAAGATGGCGGTAAGTGACAGGGCTCAGCGGAGGATCTACCGGGACCCCAGCTGGACAGGAGCAGGATCGATGAGCGGCGGGACTCGGTGGACGAGCTGCCGGTACCCCGGCTAGACAGGAGCTCAATTGCAGCGGCGGTAAGCAGCAGGACTAGCAGCGGAGGGGGCTAGCTGAGGCCCAGCTGGATTCGAGGTCGGTCGGATCGGATCGGATATCGGTGTCACCAGCAGAGATTGTTTTACTATCAACAGGTCAGTAAAGATGCCACCAAAGAAGGAGGAAATGGAACAGTTCAGAGATTTTTTCTTCTTGGAACATAAGTCAATATTATACAGTAATAAGTGGCATTCAGCTGTTTGTGTTATGTCATTTAAGCACAGTTCTGGTACTTAAAAATCATAAAATCCCAGGAGCTTCGGGGGGCTTCGCCCCCTTTGCCCCCCAGCCAGGGCTCTGCCCCGGACCCCGCTGGGGGACTATGTCCCCCAGACCCTCTGCTAAATTTTCAGATAATTTCCCCAACTCCAAATCACATCCCTGGGTAAAGAATGACATACTGAGGCAGGCTAGAAAGTTACGGGGAACAGAAGTTTACCTAAATGAACATCTAACAAGAACTAATGCTGAAATAGCACGGCAAGCACGGATGCTGAAAAGACAAAATAAGATACAGGCAACATGGACAAGAAATTGTGGAGTTTGGATCAAACTAAATGGAACACCTGAGGAAGCAAAGAGTATAATAATCAGAGATCTTACTGACTTAACCTCTTGCACTCCGTTGTACCGCGGACAGGCAAGTCTCTGCGTCCTAGCGTGCACGAGGGCGCATGATGGAGATTGTCATGTAGGTGGTGTATGGCGTCCAAGCACGCACTGAAAATAAAAGCTGCAGACACAGCCGCGAACAGATTAGTTCATCTGATTGACCTCTCATTCGACTAATAAGAGCCTTGAATTGGGTTTCTGAAACCTTGAAGAACCAATGACTGAAAACCTAGCAAGAAGGACCCGCCTCCCAATGCTGTGAATCCAGTGAGACAATCGAAGCAGAGAAGTTTGCGAGCTGTTTTTTTTTAAGGCTGGGTGAAGACTGACTACTGCAGCGGATCAAAAAAGGACCTGCAGGAAGAACCCCACAGACCCAGCAGCACGGAGACCATCCACAAATGCAACCTGTGTGACAGGGAGTGCCATTCGCGCATCGGCATGTTCGGCCACAGGCGGTGCTTATTTTGTTTTGGTTCCAGCAGAGTAGACGTTATGATTTCTTCCATGGTCATAGACCGACGGAGGCTGACGACGAAGGCTGAGTGACGCACACGCCTTCGCCAGTCTTTTTTTAATTACTACTGTTATTTGTTTTGAAAAGTCGTTCGCCAAAAACCGCAATCATGGAAGCACAAAACCGCAATAATGGAATTATGTTTTGATCGGGTCGCAAGACCAGAACCACGAGCGGACCAGCATCGCGTTCGTCTGACAATGGGGAAGAGAAGTTCGCCAGGACACTGCTGTGAAGAGGTAAGGTGTTATAAGCTAAATTATTCTTTATTCCTGAAAATTGTAATCCAAAATGACTTTTGACCGATCGGTAAATTACAACTGTGCGGCGCATGAAGTCTGAAGTTCGTGCGCCGCGGTACAAGGGGTTGTTCGCCGCGTCCAGACCGTGAACGCCGCCCCCCCCTCCCGCTATTCTTCTGTAGCGAGGGGGGGGGGAAGCCGCGGTGACTGCGCTTCTGTCCCACATCGCCACATGAGGTTAATCCGTTGTGTAGCGAGGGCCGATGTCCATCCTCTGTAGCGAGGGGGGGGACAAACCCCCCACACACACACACACACAGACACTGCCCTGAGTGTGACCTTTCATTAGAGCCCAAAATGAAGCTTCTACATTGAAGCATTCAAAAGTTACAGACATTTTTCCAAACTGTGCCATTTGGCACAGTTCCAAAACCCCTGGGAACTACCTGAGAACAAAGCTGTGTAATATGTTCATTTTTTGTGGTATTGTTACAAAATTTGGACCTGAGCTGGATAACACTTGGTTCTACATTTCTGTTGCATTTTCCAGCCCGGATCTGAAGCTGTGTGTTATTTGCAAGCATTTGTATCCAAAAACACACCCAGGCCAAATTTATTTTCTTCAAGTTCAGTATGTTTAGATGACTGTAACTCAGTGGCCGGAGCACTTAGAGAGATTATGACTATTTTGCCAAAAAAATCAAAGTGTTTTCTTTTAAATGAGACCAACCCCATGAAGATGCTGCAAAGGGTTGAAGAACAGCTTTTGATTTAATTTGGGCATGTTAATTTTTGGCATTTTTAGGGAAATTGACCGGAGTGCAAGGGGTTAAATAAATATAGATGAACACTGATTAAGAAAATTAAGAGACTATGATAATCCATATCCACACACATGGCAAGTCTTTTCGTGAGGAATACTCCAAAGCATTTCCAGGAATTATTACTGCGGACTGTGAGCGCATATTCAGCCATGTGAACAAGAACAAAACTGAGTTCAGGTCCAGTCTGTCAACTAAAGTTCTGGGCAACCTCATGTCCAGGAAAATGATGATGACAGCTTCGGGTAACAAGTGCCACAGTGTGTTCCATTCAAAAGACCAACTGAAGAAAGCTAAGGGGTGCACCATGGAAAACAACAATGCTTGAGAGTTACCATAGAGTTTGTCCTTGATCTTTTCCATCAGCATATCTGCATTGACAATTTAAGGAAAATAGAAACATGATTGTGGAAGAAATATGAGGTTGTTAGCCACATTTTAACTTGATTTAATGCTAATATTTGTTTGCCGTCGGGGGGCTTCGCCCCCCTGAACCCCCCACCAGGACTTTGTCCTGGATCTACCGGGGCCTGTGGCCCCTGGACCCCGGCTAGCTACTAGGCTTTTCAGGTTTTAAAGTTGGCAGGTATGGATCATCAAACAAATTTAAATATTAGACAAAGGTGATACAAGTGAACACAAAATGAATTTTTTAAATGAAGGTGTTTATTATTAGAGTTAAAAAAAAAAATCCAAACCTACGAGACCCTGTTTGAAAAAGTGATTGCCCCCTCCCCTGTTAAAACATAAATTAACTGTGGATTATCACATTTTTGGAAAGCCGAGCTCAATTTCTCGAGCCACACCCAGGCCTGATTACTGCCTCATCTGTTCTCAATTGAGAATTCACTTAAATACCCAAAAAGCATATTTTTATAATAGTTTTTTCCCCGCCACAATTAGACTGATGGTGAATGTTCGGTGAAGGACTTTTACAGTCAAAAGCACAATCCAAATAGGAAAGCACCGCAGTTTACAGGGATGGCAATTTTCCGCCGATCCGCGGATTTCCGCTGATTTATTTTCAAATTGATCATTTCTGTAAATCGTCTAAATCCATTGAGAAAATTTTAGGGGGGGGTAAGGTACCTTATTGTTACTGCTTTTAGCAAAAATCAACACAATTACATAAGCGCTCGGCGCTTCCCCGGGTCAAGTCTCCCGCGATAACCCGGATGTTTTGTACTCAAGCTACTGCTGTATTGTAAACAGCCCTGCGATTGGATAGTTGCAAACGATTGGACCGATCAAATGGCTCGTTGTATGCTTTGTCCAAAATTCATGGCGGCGTGTTCGTCAGGGATGTGATTTTCCTGCTAATTCGCGGAATTCCACTTTTTTTTATCTTCCAGGAAGATAAAGTACGTTAAGTACGTTAGCGGCTTGTGGTCCACGAACACAGTGAAGGTGCGCCCTTTCAGGCAGAACTGGAAGTGGCGTATGGCCAGGTGGAGAGCCATTAACTCTGTCGAACACGCTGTATTTACGCTCACTGTCGTGCAAAGACCTGCTAAAAAAGGTGAGTGGCTGCCAAGAACCGGCAACGCATTACTCAACGACGGCCCCTATGGCCATGTCCGAGGCGTTGGTAGTGAGCGCTATCCGAGCCACCGGGTCTGGGTGCCCCAGTAGTGCAGCGTTTGCCAGAGCTGTTTTAACCTCAGAGAATGTCTGCTCCCGCTCAGGAGTCCAGTCGACTCTGTCCGCTGGTTTCCGTTTCTTGAGTGCGGTGTACAACGGCTGTATGAGCTGGGCTGCGCAGGGGAGGAAACTGTTATAAAAGTTAACCATCCCCAAAAACTCCTGCAGCGCCCTGACATTGATGTTGAAGAGAAAAAAATAGCAAAACAATTTAGTTAGATTACTTTTATGATTCCAAACAGTTTGAAATTGACAGTGCACAGTGTACATTGACTCATAACTTTTGAATATTTCTAAGACTTGGCTAAATCAGTAATTGTGCAGAATGAACTGCTCAAGACTCAATGGAGATTGAAACTGGTGATCTGAAATGAATGCTGAAATTATAAAAAGTAATGGTATGAATGAATTTTATTTCTATTATGGAATAGATAAAATTAACTGATTTTGATTTGATCAAGTGTTAAAGCATGTGATGGATAATGCTTGTTGGAATATTTTAGGAATGCTATCTTCTTGGAACATAAGTCAATATTATACAGTAATAGGTGGCATTCAGCTGTTTGTTTTATGTCATTTAAGCACAGTTCTGGTACTTAAAAATCTTAAAAACCCAGGAGCTTCGGGGGGCTTCGCCCCCTTTGCCCCCCCCCCCAGACCCCCTGCTAAATTTTCAGATAATTTCCCCAACCCCAAATCACGTCCCTGGTTCGTGTTGGAATTCTGACCTTTCGGTATCATTTTCAGCGGAATTATGAGATATTTATCGAAGGATCAGGAGTCATCAGTGCTAGAAATAGACAAAAGTGTCAAAAATAAGTTCCGATGAAATTGGCTTGAGAGAAAAGTGACGGTAAAGGTGAAAATTGGCTCAAAGTTCGACGAGGTAACAGAAACACTCAGACAATTTCTGAAGAAACCAGAAAAGGAGATGAAGTTCAAAGTTCAGAGACTGACACAGCTTGCTGCCAAAAGGAAAAAAGTTTCACATTAGAAGTGACTTGGTGACCAGTGTAAATAGTGTAATAAACTCTTATAGAACTGTTAAATATGTTGGACTAAAGACAGTGAGACAACATTGACGAAAAAGTAAGTTAACTTTTCATTAAATTTAATGATTTATCTAAGTCTAGTATTTCTTTTTTTTATCATTTTTTTTCAGTCTAAATTACTTCTGTTTTACTGAAAACCTCTCAGCTTCAGGGGGGCTGCGTCCCCCGACCCCCCCCTCCATAAGTCAATCAACCAAATTAGATTTCAGCTGAAATCGGAATTTCCTGTTGCCATCCCTGAGTTTACAGTGGGCTCTTCCATCCATCTTCTTCCACTTAATCCTTTTCGGGTTGTGTGTGTGGGGGGGGGGGGTGCTGGAGGCTATCCCAGCATCTTTGTGCGAGAGGCAGGGTACACCCTGGACAGATCGCCAGTTCATCGCAGGGCCAACACAGAGACAGACAACCATTCACTCTCACAGTCATACCTAAAGACAATTTTAGAATCCCCAGTTGATGCCAATTAACCTAACTTGCATGTTTTTGGGATGTGGGAGGAAACCGGAGAAATCCCGGAGTAAACCCACGCAGACACAGGGAGAACATGCAAACTCCACACAGATCACTGTTGGTCGGGGGCTGGGATCGAATCCAGGATCCCCCGCCCAAGGGTGAGTTACTGTGCTGCCGCAGTGCTAACCACTCCGCCACTGCACTGCCCTTACAGTGGCCTCTTTTTATAGTAATTTATTGAGTACTTATAGAGTGTGTTTTAAAATCAGGTCAGCATTGTTTTTTATTTGAGTATTTGATTTTTAATTATTTATTGACCTATTGCTTTGCACAGTTAATTCCTATGTGCCTAAACTGTTTCTTCTTCTTCTTCGTCAATCGCTAGATGGTCACATCAGCTGCCCTGACGAATGCTGCCGTCCTGCGGAGGTCCCCGAGGTCCCCGTGCAGCTTTTGGTTCAGCGATGTGGGGTCAGGCCACGTAGCTCGTCTGAGTGCAGCGTGGTCTGGGCAGTCTTGGAGGAGGTGTTCGCTGGTCATTTGGGCAGTACCACATGGGCATCTGTCCGATTGTCCAACTTTAAGTTTCTGGTGCATGTGAGCATGCATTCTGTTATGTCCAGTTCGGAGTCTGAACAGAGCAACTTGGTCAGCCCTGCTCAGACTGTAGTAGTTGTCATCCTTGCAGAAGTTTGGGTGTTGTTGCTGCCACTTCTTGTGAGACAGGGCCTTAATAATGGTTTTCTCCTCACTGTAAGAGACCTGCCTGTCTTCCTGGTCTTGCTGCCCACTCTCCTTATCAAGTCTGTCAGCCGTCTCATTTCCATAGATTCCACAGTGGGCAGGAATCCACTGGAGTGATACGTTCACCTGTGTTGCTAGTTGAGACAGAGTGAGGGCGAGTTCATTCAGTTCTTTGCGTCGGGGGTCCTGAAGTGCATCCAAGACAGAGAGGCCATCAGTGAAGGTGACTACTCGCTTGTGTGCCTTGTCTTGATGTTCCCTGACGTGGGCCACTGCTGTTCTCAGGGCCTCTGCCTCAGCCCTGAAATTGGTGGCGTACTTTCCAGTCGCAATGGGAATGTGGGTCTCCTCGTCAGCGTACCTGATGTACACGCCGCCTCCGCCATTCCTGGTTGCTTCCATGGCAGAGCCGTCTGTGTAGACGTGAGTCCACTGCTCTTTAGGGTAGGCAGACTGAATGAACTCCAGGGCCAGCGACTTCCTCTCTTGGTCTGACTGTGTTCCTTTCTTCCCAATGCCCGATATGTCTGTGCGTATGGCTGGGAAGTTCTGTCAGTTCCAGGAGGGAACAGATGCTATGGGTGGTATTGGTGTGGGTATATAAGTGCTATATAAGTGCAGGTTAGTTAGTTAGTTAGTTAGTTAGTATGTGGTCCATCAGTTCTGGGTCTCTCCTTTCAAGTGTCCTGCTCTGGTGGATGAAGCTCGATCTCTTAAGTCTCCCTTTTGTTGGCTTGTTCAGTCTGTCCTTCATGGGATGGTTTTCCAATCTTTTGAATTTGGCGGCCTGGGTCAGTACCTTGACGTTTCTTCTGTCTTCCAGTGGTGCAAGGCCTGTTGTTGTCTCCAGCGCTTTGATAGGGATACTGCGCATGGCTCCTGTCATCATTCGCATGGCTTGGTTTTGAAGTCTGTCCAGCTTCTCAGTGTTGCTTTTGGCAGCTGTTGAGGTTGCTGCCATGCCATACTCCAGAACAGGCCGAATCCTCCCCACATAGAGCTTCTTCAGGACACCCTGATCTGCACCCCAGTCTGTTCCTGACGGTTTCTTCATTAGGGCCATCCTGATTTTTGCTCTTGCCTGGTTCTTGTGCAGCTGGTTCTTCCAAGTCAGTCTGCGATCCATGGTGATCCCGAGGTATGTGGGTGCATATTCAGCCTGGAGCTCATGGGAGTTGATCTGCAGTTTCACCTTCTGGGGTTGGGTGGACAGGGTGAAGACGGTGTATGTAGTCTTCCTCTCATTTAAGCTTACAAGCCATGACTTGGTCCATGCCTCTATCAGCCGGAGAACTTGCTGCACTCTGTAGTTTGCAGTCACGATGCTTTCCTCACTGCACCAGAGGGCTAGGTCATCGGCATAGATGGCACCTTGTACGTTCCTTGGCAAACTCTGGATGATGTCCTTAATGAATACAAGGAAGAGTGTTGGGGAGAGCACTCGTCCTTGTGGGACTCCTTCCCTCAGCACCTTCTTCTTGCTGGAGTACTGTCTGACCTGGACTCTGGCTCTTCTGTTGTGCAGGTATTGGGCAATCCACTTGTATATGCGCCCAGCGATACCGCACTGGCACAGTTTCAGCTTGAGGCCATCTTTCCATACCCTGTCAAACGCCTTTTCTAGGTCAATCCATACAGCGAGGGTGTGCTTTTTTCTTGGAAGGCATCTTCTATGGCTTGAGAGATGTATGTTATTTGGTCCTCTGTAGACCGGTTCTGCCTGAAGGCTGCTTGCTCTGGGCCGATGTGTTGTTTTCCTTCCAAGTGCCACATGAGTCTGGTGTTGATGAGATGCTCTAGCAGCTTTCCTATGCAGCTTGTAAGGCTTATGGGGCGATAGCTTTCAGCCTTCAACTTATCTTTGCCTTTTTTGTGCACTGGAATCATCGTGGCTTCTCTCCAGATCTGAGGCACAGTCCCTGATCTCCAACTGTCATTGAAAAGCTGCAGAAGTTTCTTCTTGATTTTGGGGCCAAGGTTCAGCAACATTTCATTTGTGATCTTGTCAGACCCAGGGGCTTTTTTCAGCTTCAGTGTTGTCATTGCATCCTCCAGCTCCTTGAGAATGAATGGCGAGTTCATCACTGGTTCAATCTGTGCATTCTGATGAATTCGCTGGGCTCCTCTGACAACCTTTTTTCTCTCTGGTGGAATCTGAAGATGGCTCGTCTTCACATACTGGTTGATGAAATGGTCTGCTGCTTTCTTGCCAGTCAGCAGTTCTTGATCTGCCTGTACTGTGATCGGTGAGCTTTTGCTGTTCTCGTCGTTGAGGGCTTGAGCCAGTTTCCAAAGCTTGTTGCCGTCCTTGTCCAAGTTGAGCTGCTCTGTCTTTTCTTGCCATCTCTTTCGAGCTTCCTGTATAAATGTCTGCCTGTGTTTTGCAGTGGCCGCCTTCAGGGCAATGTTGTTTTCTACTGTAGGATCTGCTTCTACTTTTTTCCTTGCCTCTGCCACACTGTCTTCAAGCTGCTGGAGCTCTTCTGTCCAGTAAGGCCTATAGTTCTTTCTGGCTCCCCGAGGTATAGATTCATTTGCAGCCTTCAGAATAGCATGGTTCAGCACCCTGACTTTCTTGTTGAGGTTCTGCTGCTTGTGACAGATCTCCGCAGAGTACCGGTCCACCAGTGTTGAGAAGCGCACCCAGTTGGCCTTCTTGTAATTCCACCTGGGGAATGTCTTAGCTTCTTGTGGTTTGTAGCTGATGTCCAGTCCGATCTTCACAGGTTTATGGTCACTTCCCCCGAGCTGGCCAAGTACCGTTCTTGTTGCCAGCCTGGCCATATCGTTGGTGGCAAACGCAAGATCGGGTGTGGTGTTACTCAGCCATACCCTGGAGAAGAACATTCATTAGCAGAAGACTGTTTTCGACTTGCCAATCTTCCACCTCCTCTCCTCTTCTATCTGCTTCACTGTATGCCCATGCCTCTGGGTGACTGTTGAAGTCACCGATGACTAAGCATCGGTGGTCTGGGAGTTCCATTTGGTCAAGTGAGAGCTCTCGCTCTGGGGGGGGGGGGGGCAGTTCACATTGAAGATTGTGATGCTTTCATTGTGAACCACAATTCGAACTCAATGGATTTCTGCCTGGTTGTTGGTACTGACGTCAAACTCTTGTGCTGGTATGGCGTTTCTGACAAGAATCGCCACTCCTCCTTTTGTTCTTCCTTTTCTGTCTTTCCTGAAGACCTGGTATCCCCTAACACTGAAGCGTTGGTTTTCCTTCAGGTGTGTCTCCTGTAGGCAGGCTACATCAATGTCTTCTGAGTGGAGTCTTTCGGCAAGGGATATTTTTTTGTTATAGACTCCTTCTGCGTTCCACTGGAGGATGTTGACATTCCTCTCCTTTGGCGTCTCTTTTCGGCCAGTAGCATTCCTCGTTCCCTGTCCCCTGGTCGTGCAGGACGAGGTGAGGTGACCTCCGGTAGCTGAGGGTGGGCCCCTTTGAGTCTGAGGGCCCGGCACTCTTCCTCCCTGGCGGATCCCCAGAGGACGAGCACCATCACGTGCAACATCAGTGTGACTCATCATGAAGCGAATATGCATGATGCAGAGGTTTGTGGCACCACAGGGGTCCTGCATCTCCGTCTTCAGCCATGGATGTTTGTTGGGGGTCCCTCCCCTAGACCAACTGCCTTCCATGGCTGGGCTGTCGAGAGCTTGGTCCACCCTGTAGAAAGGTTGCCTGCCAAGGCTTTCGGAGACCCTTCTTCCTGTGCAACTGTCTGTCCTCCTCTGCCTTCACAGCCTTTGGGAGTTCGCTCTCCTCTCCGCCTGTTCCGCCGTTGGGACATTTGTTGCTGTAACAAAACTTGGGTTTTACGTGAGTGATTTGTTACATGCTGCACAACCCCTAACCTGGAGGACCAGCCTAAACTGTATGGTTGAGTATAAATGGCAAATAAAGTTCCTGATTCTAAATAGGACCTGCCTGACAAAGTGAAGTATGCCCAAAAGATCCTCAAAAGTTAGACATCATGTTGCGATCTAAAGAAATTCCAGAACAAATGAGAAACAAAGCAATTGAGATCTATCAGTCTAGTAAAGGTTATAAAGCCATTTCTAAAGCTTTGGGACTCCAGCAAACCACAGTGAGAGCCGTTATCCACAAATGGCGAAAACATGGAACAGTGGTAAACATTTCCAGGAGTGACCAGCTGACCAAAATTACCCCAAGAGCACAACGATGACTCATCCAAGAGGTCACAAAAGGCCCCACAACAACACCCAAAGAACTGCAGGCCTCACTTGCCTCAATTAAGGTCAGTGTTCATGACTCCACTATAAGAAAGAGACTGGGCTAAAATGGTCTCCATGGCAAAGTTTCAAAAACTTCAAAAAAACCACTGCTGAGCAAAAAGAACATAAAGGCTTGTCTCAGTTTTGCCAGAAAACATCTTGATGATCCCCAAGACTTTTGGGAAAATACTGTAATGTTGGGGCTGTACTGGGGGGGGGCAGTGATTTTCCCCAGCATGCTTTGCAACAGAGGACGTTATTGTATGTGTGTATTAAATGTTATTACTAAGTTATTATACTGCTGTGTAATTATAACTGCGTTATAATCATCCAGCAGTGTTTCATAGGCAAGATTTATTATGTGTGTGTAACCATGATTTAAACGGAGGTCTGGGAGAATGACCTCCCTTCCTGCCTGTGCTCAGAGTGTGTGTGTGAATAAAGCCTGTTGGTCACAACTATCTGCTCCTTTTCTTTGTGTGAACCTTGCATACGTCACACTGGTGTCAGAAGTGGGAATGGAGCAGATGGAAGCCCGGATCAGAATGAAGATCCAGCAGCTGGAGCAACTCATTGCTCAGCTGACGACGGACGATGGGACCGAGACACCACCCCCGGGAGCCGGGACGAACGAAGCGGCGGACCTGACGGGGCCAGCGCACCCCGCCTTCTGCCTTTTTCAAGGCAGAGCGGGCAGAACAGAGCAAACCAGCCCCGCATCCCGCCCTTTTCAGGACAGGACGGGCTGGTGATCCCACGGCGATCAGGAGTGGCGATCGATCAGGAGGTGACCGTCCCATCCGTCCGGCAGCGGGCCAAGATCCCCCGCTTCAACGGTGAGACCACGTTGGATGACTACCTGACCCAGGTCGAGCTGGCCGCTGCGCTGAACGGCTGGTCACCAGAGGAAACCGCCGTGCAAGTCGCGCTGGCCTTGGAAGGGACAGCTCTCTGCACGCTCTCTGATCTCCGGCCTGAGGAGCGCTACAGCTGGCCAGCGCTACAAGGGGCGCTCCGGAGACGATTTGGGAGAACGGCGGACACTGAGCACGCCCAGGAATAGCTGACCCACCGCTGTCGAAGCAACCAGGAAAGACTAGGAGCCTATGCTGCAGACATACGGCTGCTAACCCGGTGCAGCTACCCAGATTTCACACCGGAGGTGGTAGAGAAGCTCGGCCTCCGGAAGTTCATCCAAGGTTTCTGCCCGGCCCAGCTCCACAGCCACGTACGGATCCACACCGCAAGCGACTGGGAGACTGCAGTGACAGAAGCAGAGCGGGTGGAGCCGCTGATGAATCGCACAACTGAAGCGCCAACGCACAGTCAAAGAACCTTCCAGGCTACGGTGGAGAGCGAGGAGGAAGAGGAGGAATTACGGCAGACCACTGTGGCGCATCCACGGAGAAGATGGCCGCGGCGGCGCAAGGAAGGGTGCTTCCGCTGCGGAGACCTGGGACACATCGCACGGTACTGCCCCGCACCCACCCCACGACAAACTGGCCACTCCCCGGCGTTAAACTAGAGCGAGGTGGCGTGAACGGGGACAGGCCGCCTCCCGCAGATGTTTCCCCCAAGGAGCCAGCACCATGCGTGGGCCGAATTGGACACTCTCCAGGGATGTATCTACAGTGCAGCTTGGGGAAGATGTCGATCCGGGCCCTGATTGACCCCGGCTCTACAATCTCCTTGGTCTGACCCGGTGTGCTGCCGGGCACGTACAAGACGGCCCCACGGGGGTGGGAACCCACCAAGCGCAGCGTCACCACGGCTACCGATGAGCGCGCCAGACTGAGGGGGCGGAGAGTTCTGGTGGTGGGGGTGGCCAGTCAGAACATAAGACACCCATTCTGGCTGGCTGACATCCAAGACCCCTGTATTATTGGACTAGACCTGCTCACAGCCTGGAACGCCAAGATCGACACCGCCGGGCCATTCCACCAGCTGGGAAACCGGACCATCATGCTCCACAGCAGAACCCAGAGAAGGAACACGGGGGCCTGCGCGATCAAGGGATCACCAAGACGGACCGGACCAGGCAGGCCACCGCGAGGACTGGACACGATGACGCCACCAGTGCGGGCAGAGAGAGCACGAACACACACAGGGACAGCAAGGGGAGGGGTCAACGTGTCAGCAGAGACGCAGCAGGTGGTTGAGGAATTATTTCAGCGGAGCTGCGGCGGGCTGGACCCGGAACAGAGACGCCAGCTGCGGGAGCTATTGGACTGTTATATGGGTGTTTTCGCCGCGAAGGATGAGGAATGCAGCCGGACCAGCTTGGTGCAGCACGAGATCGACACCGGTGAGACCAGGCCGATTCAACTCCGCCCACGCCGGCTGCCCTTTTCAAGGCGGGCAGCGGCAGAACAAAAAGTGCGAGAAATGCTGGAGGCAGATGTTATTGAGCCCTCCAGCAGCCCCTGGGTGGCGCCAGTGGTGCTGGTCAAGAAGAAGGACGGGTCGTGGCGGTTCTGTGTGGATTACCGGCGCTTGAATGACGTCACCCGGAAGGATTCCTACCCCCTGCCCCGCATCAATGACGCGCTGGGCCACATCGCCGGCTCCAGCTGGTTCAGCTCGCTGGATCTACGCAGCGGCTATTGGCAGGTAGAGCTGTCACCCGAGGCCCGCCAAAAAACAGCCTTCTCCATCGGGCAGGGACTGTACCAGTTTAAAGTGATGCCGTTTGGACTCTGCAACACTCCGGCCACCTTTGAACGCTTGATGGAGCGAGTGCTGGATCACGTGCCCCGGAGTCGCTGCGTTGTTTACCTGGATGACCTACTGGTGCATGCAGCTGATTTTGACAGCACCCTGTCAAATCCCCGAGAGGTGCTGGGTGCCATCCAACAGGCGGGGCTACGGTTGCACCCTAGAAAATGCCACCTATTCCGGCGGGAGACCACCTTCCTGGGCCACGTCGTCAGCGCAGCAGGGGTCGCCACCGACCCAGAAAAAGTGGCAGCGGTGAGAGACTGGCCAGTGCCGCGGAACGTGGGAGAGCTGAGGAGTTTTCTTGGATTGGCCTCCGATTATAGGTTTGTGAAAAACCACCATCGCCAGCCCGCTGCATCAGCTGACGCAGAAAGGATGCACGTTTCAGTGGAGTGACAGCTGTGCTGCTGCTTTCGCCCAGCTCCGCGCGGCACTCATCGGAGCCCCCATCCTGCAGTATCCTGACCCGAACCGCCCTTTCATTGTGGACACGGACGCCAGCAACCAGGGCATCGGGGCGGTGCTATCCCAGGAGGGAGAGCAGGCAGTCGCTTTTTTCAGCCGCACTCTCAGCAGAGCCGAGAGGAACTACTGTGTGACTCGTAGAGAGCTGTTGGCTGTCATTCAAGGACTGCGTCATTTCCGCCCGTATGTGTACGGGGGGAGGTTCCAGCTCAGGACGGATCACGCTTCCCTGACCTGGCTATTAAACTTCAAAGAGCTGGATGGACAGTTGGCAAGATGGCTGGAGGCACTGCAGGATTATAATTTCCAGATTGTGCATCGGGCAGGCCGCCTCCATGCCAACGCTGACGCGCTGTCTCGGCGCCCCTGTGCGACAGAGGAATGTCATCACTGCCAACGGGCTGAAGATCGAGACCAAGCCGCCCCACGGGCTGCTGCTCTCCGGGCTGCTGCGAGCAGGAATCACGCAGCGACGCGCAGCCCCTCCTCGGATGATCAGGCAGCTCTCCCCAGTGATGACTTCACAGAGGTTCTCGGCACGCAGCAGCTGCAGAGCGAGCAGGATAGAGACCCGGTCATTTCTCGGGTTCGGCAGTGGCTGGACGCAGGACAGCGGCCCGCCTGGGAGGTTGTGTCACCGCTGGACCCAGAGACTAAGGCCCTACACTCCCAGTGGGCCAACCTCCGCTGCCACGAGGGCGTGGTGTATCGACAGTGGCAGACTCCAGCTGGGCAGCGGCACGTCTGGCAGCTGCTGGTTCCTCGTCGACTCCGACCCAACGTACTCCAGCTGGTTCATGGGGCGGTAGGAGCGGGCCACTTCAGAGTAACAAAGACGCTGCAGCGCCTTCGAGCCCGGTTCTACTGGCCCGGCTGTCATCAGGACGTGGAGCTCCACGTTCACCGCTGCGACACGTGCACAGCTCAGAAAGGGCCAACTCAGCGATCCCACGCTCCCCTGCAGCAGTACCGGGTGGGAGCACCGATGGAGCGAGTGGGAGTGGACATCCTGGGCCCTTTCCCGACCATGGACCAGGGGAACCGCTATGTGCTGGTCGCGATGGATTATTTCACTAAGTGGCCAGAGGCGTACGCGGTCCCCGACCAAAGCGCCGCTACGACGGCATCAAAGCTGGTGGACGAAATGTTCTGTTGGTTTGGCGCACCGGAGGAGCTGCACAGCGACCAGGGTTGGAACTTCAAGGCGGAGGTCTTCGGAGAGGTCTGCAAGCGGCTGGGCATCCGGAAAACCCGGACCACCCCACTGCATCCACAGAGCGACGGCCTGGTCGAACGATTCAACCGGACCCTCACCACCCAGCTCGCTATCCTAATGGACCAGCGACAGCGAGACTGGGACCTGCATCTGCCTTTTGTTTTGTGAGCGTACCGGACGGCAGCTCAGGAATCTACTCGGTGCACCCCTGCAGCGCTCATGTTTGGGCGCGAGCTGCGCACACTGGTGGATTTGGTATTCGGTCCCCCTCCTGAGCCGGAGGTGGAGGGAAAACCCGGGTTGGATTATTTTTTTTTGTTTGAAAGAATGTCTCCACACGGTGCACGAACTGGCTCGGGAGGCCCTGGCAGCAGCAGGGGGTTGGCAGAAGCGAGCGTATGACTCCCGCTGCCAGGGGAGGGACTTTGCACCGGGAGATCGAGTCTGGGTTTTCTGCCCTGAGAGAAAAAGAGGACTATCACCGAGCTGGCGAGCCATTGGTCGGGACCGTGTGTGGTTCTGCAGAGACTGTCGGATGTGGTGTACAGGGTGAGGCTTAGGAAAAGGGACTGGGTTGTGGTCCTTCATCGTGACCGTCTTGCCCCGTATCAGCCATCTGCACCGCTGGTGGACGAACCGGAGCCTTCATCCCGACCAGATAGCCCGACCGAGACTCAGATGGACACTAGGGGGCCTGTACGTGTTGGTTGCCGGCACCGAAGGCTGCCCCGACACCTGGATGAGTTTGTATTGGACTTTTGAATTGGACTTTAATTTTTCTGGGGACAGAAACCAGTCCAGGATGGGGGCAGTGTAACGTCAGGGCTGTATTGGGGGGGGAGCAGTGATTTTCCCCAGCGTGCCTTGCAACAGATGACGTTATTGTATGTGTGTATTAAATGTTATTACTGAGTTATTATACTGATGTGTAATTATAACTGCGTTATAATCACCCAGCAGTGTTTCATAGGCAAGATTTATTATGTGTGTGTAACCATGATTTAAACGGAAGTCTGGGAGAATGACCTCCCCTCCTGCCTGTGCTCAGAGTGTGTGTGTGAATAAAGCCTGTTCGTCACAACTATCTGCTCCTTTTCTTTGTGTGAACCTTGCATACGTCACAATTCTTTGTGTACTGACAAGACAGAAGTTGAACGTTTTGGAAGGTGTGTGTCCCATTACATCTGGTGTAAAAGTAACACAGCATTTCAGAAAAGGAACATCATTCAAACAGTAAAATATGTTGGTGGTAATGTGATGACATTGGACTGTTTTGCTGCTTCAGCACCTGGAAGACTTGCTGTAGTAAATGGAACCATGAATGCTGCTGTCTACCAAAAAGTCCTGAAGGAGAATGTCCGGCCATCTGTTCATGACCTCAAGCTGAAGCGCACTTGGGTTCTGCAGCAGAACAATGATGCAAAACACACCAGCAAGGTCACCTCTGAATGGCTAAAGAAAAACAAAATGAAGACTTTGGAGTGGCCTAGTCAAAGCCCTGACCTGAACTCGATTGAGATCCTGTGGCATGACCTTTAAAAGGCGGTCCATGCTTGAAAACCCGCCAATCCTCCACAGCGCTGTAAAAGACTCATTGCCAGTTATCACAAACGCTTGATTGCAGTTGTTGCTACTAAGGGTGGCCCAACCACTTATTAGGTTTCGGGGGCAATCACTTTTTCACACAGGGTAGGTTTGGATTTTTTTCCCCTTAATAATAAACACCTTAATTTAAAAACTGCATTTTGTGTTTACTTGTGTTTTCTTTATCTCATATTTAAATTTGTTTGATGATCTGAAATATTTAAGTGTGAACAACATGCAAAAAAATGAGAAATCAAGAAGGGGGCAAACACTTTTTCGCACCACTGTGTATGGCTTCATTCATGAAATCAAAAGTATTACAAATTGTTTTGTGCTGAAAAGCCTATATCTGAATATCTGACCATAGGTTTTTTGTGTAGTTTTTTAAATTATCAGCACATTCATAAATTGTTTAAATCTGAACAATATCATCCGTCTTCTACTTTCAACAGTGATCACACAGCTTCAGTTCCTGATATTTTAATAAATTGGAGACAAAAGTTCTATGTCGAAGAAGCAACTGGGGGTTCAGTGTCTTGCTCAAGGAGACTGTGGGCTGCAGACAGAGCGGGAATCAACCACCTGACCCTCCGATCAGTAGTCAGCCGCACTACACCTGCGCCACAGCAGCCTCCATGGGTCAGTAATGGGTCAGTCCGTCCATCAGTCCCATTTTTGTGAAATCAACTCTTCCTACAGCTTTGGTCTGATTGTTTTGAAACTTTGTACTATGGTTTGATATACATTGAGGATGCACATATTGTAATTTGGTTGTGATTGGATGATTTTTGCAGGAATTGTAGCCCCTGACCTATGAGCTCCTGTTTCACCTCGTTTCATAGACAGTAACTTTGATAGATGGATCACTTTGTCTGTCCCAGTCGGTGACAGAAATCCTTCTTTGACACAGCTACAACAACATAACACATTCAACACTCTCAACGACACGTTGAAGCTCACATGATAAAAACAGTTGTAAACATGGTTAAAAAGGAAATAAATAAAATCATGTGGCAGAAAATATTAATAACTATTAAAAATTAATAGGGATTAATAGATAAATTCTGATATCTAATATTGCTAACTGTTTGATCTTGGCCCCCGAGCCCTAACCTGGTTGACACAACTCTGCACAAGGATCATACAAACAAACTCGATCACAAAGAAATGGCAGATAGTAAAGGTCATTGCCATACCAAAACCTGGCAAAGACCACAAACTACCAGCAAGCTACCGCCCAATCTCCCTACTCAGCGTTCCTTATAAAATCATGGAGCGCCTAATACTGCAACATATTTCCCCAGGAATAGAGGAAATTCTAAGTGTGGATCAAGCAGGTTTCCGCAAGGACCGCAGCACAGGAGAACAAGTACTGGCCCTAACCACCTTCATCGAAAATGGCTTCGAGAGCAGACTGAAGACAGGGGCTGTGTTTCTCGATCTTACAGCCGCCTATGATACGGTCTGGCACAAAGGCCTCCTCCTGAAACTTACAAAGGCGATCCCTGCCTGGGCAACAGCAATTATAAAAACCCTGCTGACCAACCGAAGGTTCAGAGTCCACCTCGGTCAGAACACAAGCGCATGGAGAACGCAGAAAAACGGACTCCCACAAGGCTCAGTTCTAGCTCCAACCCTGTTCAACCTCTACATAAACGACCTGCCCACTACAAAATCCCACAAATTCATCTATGCAGACGACATCTGTTTGACACTTCAAGCACCAGACTTTGAGTCACTGGAACGGGTGCTCACGGAAGATCTTGCCAAACTGGACCAGTTCTGCAAAACCTGGCGCCTAAAACCAAGCCCAGCAAAAACCGTCTCCAGTGTATTCCATCTCCACAATGTAAAAGCTGCCAGAGAACTAAACATCCACCTGAGCGGACTCAAGCTTAAGCATGCCTCAAATCCAACCTACCTTGGAGTGACCCTTGACAGGACCCTATCCTTCAAGGAACATTTAAAGGGGACGGCTGCTAAGGTGAAGGCACGAAACAACCTGCTCTGCAAGCTCGCTGGTGCAAAATGGGGGGCGGCAGTATCCACCCTGTGCACCTCAGCACTGGCCCTTTCATACTCTGTAGCAGAATATTGTGCCCCTGTCTGGTCCAGGTTATCCTACACACACCACGTAGACACCCAGCTCAACACAACCATGAGAACCATAACTGGGACAATCCGCTCAACACCACTCCCCTGGCTCCCTGTACTGTCAAACATAGCCCCCCACACACACACATCCGGCGAGCAGCATTAACTCAAAGGATGCTTCAAAAAGCCAAAGACTCTCCTCACTTACCAATCCATGCAGATATCTACACCCCACCCACTGCCCGACTTCCATCCAGACGGCCGATTTGGAAAAACCCTCCCCCAGCTGATTTCACCATCCAGACAGCTTGGCAAGAGAGAATGGGAGACCAAGTAGGTCCCAAACAAACACCTGGTGACAAACCCCAACCAACAGATCCCGGGCACCAACCTCCCAAGGAGACAGTGGTCTACACTCAATCGCTTCAGGACTGGGCATGGCCCCTGCTTGGCCAGCCTTCACAGATGGGGCAGTAGCCCTAGCCCACTGTGCGCATGTGGAGAGGAGCAAACAATGGAACACATCATAGAGGCTTGCCCGCTCCAAAGATTGGAAGGAGGATTACACACCCTCCATACAGCAAACCAGGAGGCAACTGCTTGGCTTCAGGACTTTGCATTCGCTAAATAAATAAACTGATTTTGTTCAGGATGGTTATTGCAGAGGGAATAAATGATTTCCTGTAAATGTTTTACGGGCCAATGGAACTTTATATCATCTTCCTGATGGCAGTAACTGAAAAGAGTGATGAAGGGGGTGAGATGAATCCTCTATGATCAGGGTGGCTTTCCTGATCAGAGCACTGATACAGTTCAGACAGTGGTGTCTGTGGTGAGCCAATGATTTTGCTAGTCTTGTGAAATCAACTCCTCCTACGGTTCCGATTGTTTGAAACTTGGTACCATGGTTTGAGATACAGTACTCTGATGATGCACATATTGCAATTTCACTCATCGGATGACCTTGAGGTCAAAGGTCAGGTTAGATTTTCCTTAAATCATCTAAACACAATACAGTAACTTGCTTACTGTTTACTACTCCTGTGGGGTGAGGGCTGGGTGGCCATGACTATGTGTAGAGCCAATCAGGTTAACCACTGCGTGCCAACATTGCCGGTTTTGGGCCAGCTCCTCGGTGTTGTCAACAGCGACTCCGAACTTTCGGAGGTCTCTCTCCACCACATCAAACCATCTGGTGTGTGGCTTGCCTCGGGATTTTTTACACCCTGAGGCCCTGGGGTTGAACATGAGGATGGCTTTTGTCGGATGTTCTGGTGGGAGACGGAGGACATAGTCAAACCAGCGAATACGCCAGTGTGTAATAAGGTGGGATGCTGCAGGCTGATGTGTGCAGGCTTGGAACCCGTCATTAGAAGTGTGCTGGGACCACCTGATGTTCTTGATGGTTCTGAAGGCCTGACTTTCAAACCCATCCACTCTTGAGGCCAGAGTCTTCTTCAGTGGCCATTTCTCTGACCCATAGAGTAGGATGGAGAGGACTGATGCATTGTATATGCGGAGCTTTGTCTTTTGGGAGTTTGAATGATGGTGCCAGAGAGGTTTCCATAGTGCCTGCGGGGCTGATACAGTGAGGCCACGTCTGCAATTGATCTCTGGTTTCATGTCCCCATTGTTGGTCATTGTGGAGCCCAGATACACAGAGGATAGTGTCTCTCCTGGTCTCTTTCCTTAGTCTGGCCTTTTCATGGTGAGGGAGCTTGTGTGTTCCAATGATTCGAAGAGTGTTACCATCTTGAACTTTCTCCTGGTACGGTCACCCTTGGCAAGCCGGTCTCTTGTGGAGTTTCCAGACAAACGGTGACCTACGACATGTTGGCACGCCATTAGATGGCAGCCCCATCATCTAACTATCCTGCAGAGGGCGAACAACCCACCCAGGAGAAACCTACTTTGTTATGAAACCAATACAGTAACTACTGAAAGAAATGATGTAGGCTTTTTGAAATCAATACCGTAGTTGTATCTAATACACATCTTGGATGACTTACACCCTCACCTAAGTATGAGTTTGGGGTCACGGGGTCAAATGTCAAAGTTCAACATGAACATTGCAGTTGCACTATGGTAAATGGTAAATGCTACATTTACTATTACTATAGAACGAGGAAAGCTTGGGCCACCAAACCTGGTATACAGGCTCAGCTTGGGAACCTGACTCTGACTATGGGTTTGGGGTCAAAATGTCAAAAGTCAAGGTTAGCATTCCATTTTCACTATTACTATAAAACCAGTACAGCTAGGGCCACCAAACTTGGTCCACAGGTTTCCCTTGTGATCCTGATCTCAGACTTTAGGTTTGGGATCCAAAGGTAAAGGCTCACACCCCCTACTCAGAGTGGTGGCCTAGTTTATAGAGCATCCACTCCACAACCAGGAGATTGTGGGTTCATATCCTGGTCGGGTCATACCAAAAACCATATAAAAATTTTACTTCTCGCCTTCTAGCTTGGTGGTCAGCGTAATAGAATGGGGGAAGGAGAAGTTTTTTATGGCGGTGCCTTGCAGTGACCTCTCTGATTGTACATGTGATTAACATTGTAGACAGAAGAAACGTAATTTCGTTCTTCTGCACAGGATTGGCTGTGTCAGAAAATTGTACATACATTAGTTTTAGTTTAGTTTATTTGAAAAGGGACAATGCAATTTCATAAAACACATGATTACACATGGTTAAAAAAGCCAGAATTAGCCAAAAGGCTAGTTTTCATCTGTAGTCCCCTGGCCGAGATGTAAAAAAGCAGTAAAATGCATCTACAAGAAAAAAACATGGTTAGACATTTAAGAGGGCACTAATGTAACAAATAATATATACATAACAAACCGTACATTGAAACACAACATCAAACAGACAGAATAATAAAGAGCGATGGCAAGAACCAAGCAGACCGCCCGTAAAATCTACTGGAGGAAGAAGCCCCCCAGGAGACAGCTAGCCACCAGGGCTGCTCGGAGAGGCGCTCTGGCCACCGGCAGAGTGAAGAGGCCTCGCCGTCACAGGTCCGTGGCTCTGAGAGAGATCCGTCGCTACCAGAAATCCACGGAGCTGCTCATCCGTAAGCTGCCCGTCCAGCGCCTGGTGAGGGAGATCGCTCAGGACTTCAAGACCGTCCTGCGTTTCCTGAGTTTCGCCGTCATGGCTCTGCAGGAGACCAGCGAGACCCACCTGGTGGTCTCTTCTTCGCTAAGGGGGTCACCATCATGCCCAAAGACTTCCAGCTGGCCCGCTGCATCCGCGGAGAGAGAGCTTAGACTTTCTGCTGCACATCCACCAGCCATAATGCTCTGCACTGTGTGTCTATATATATACATTTATAGTAATATGGACATATGTTTGCTAGATGTTGTTTATTCTTGCCTTCTGATTGTTGCTCTGAGTGTTGCTGTCCCTGTGCTGTTGCAATCCTGGAATTTCCCCATTGTGGGACTAATAAAGGCTTATCTTATCTTATCTTATCTTATCTTATCTTAAACATCACAGCAGACTTATCTTTTAGTGTTGGCAGCTGTAGGTGTTTATAAGCCACATTTTCAATTTTTTTGTGAAGGCCTTGAATGTTGTGAGCAGTTTAACCTCCTCAGGCACTGAGTTCCACTCACTAGCGCTCCTCACTGACCAGGCCGACTTACTGAAAGTGCTCCTGCGCAGAGGAATGAAACAGTCACCTCTGACAGAGCCTCGAGTGACACGCTCAGAGCTGTTTCTTTGGCTGATGAACTCTGCCAGAGGATCTGGAGCCAAATCATGCAGTACTTTATTAAATTTGCAAATGTATGAAGACTATCCCAATTTAAAAGACTGTATTTTTTAAAAATTGCACAATGATGATAATGCCTAGGTTTTTTATCCATAACTTTAACTGCTTGTTTGTACAAAACTTCCAATGGTTTTTTTGCACTCAAACCCGCCTGGGACCAGCTAGTTAGGCAATAGTTGAAGTGACTCAGAATCATTGAATGCAAGTATATTTTTGCGGCTTCAGTTGACATTTCATTTCGAATTGCACGAAAATTTGCAAGATTTAACTTGATTTTTTTACACAATTTAGCAATATGGGCTTTAAAGGAAAGCTGTGAATCTATTATTAACCCAAGATATTTATATTGGCTAACAATTTGTATTTTTCCTCCATTAACATGTATGTCAGGGTCAGGTGACACTCTATTTATTTTAGTGAAATACATGCCTACAGTTTTAGAAACATTTAACTGTAGACAGCACTCCTGCAACCAAGTTGTGACACAGGACATTGTTTTACTAAGTTTAGCAGCAACAGTGTCTTTGGAGCGACCATGAACAAAAAAAAACCGTGTCGTCTGCATACATTAAGCATTCAGCTTCAGAACAAACAGTGGGCAAATCATTAATATAAAGACTAAATAAAAGGGGGGCTAATATTGATCCCTGAGGGACTCCAGAAGTTAGCCTAAGAGAATCAGATCTGCAGTTGTTAACTGATACAGATTGTGTTCGATCATGCAGATATGATTCAATCCAGCTCACGGCATTGTGAGAAAAGTTAAATTTAAAGAGCTTGGTAAGAAGAACAGAGTGATTTACTGTATCGAATGCTTTCCTGAGGTCCAAAAACACCGCCCCTACAACTCCACCCTTATCAAGAAAAGATTTTATTTTCTCAATGAAGAGGCATGTAGCCATTTCAGTGGAATGCTTGGATCTGAAACCAAACTGCATGGCATGGAGAGAGGGGGAACTACTGTTTAAATAATGGACAATCTGTTCTGCCACCCATTTTTCTGCAATTTTGGAAATGGCCGGAAGAATGCTTATTGGTCGGTAGTTATGCAGAAGAGTTGAGTCACCGGATTTAAAGACGGGGTAACAATAGCAGATTTCCAGGCCTTTGGAAAATGGCCAGATGAAATTGAAAGATTAATGATTGAGGCAATAGGAGTGGCGAGAGCTGAACCTAAATCTTTGAGCATGTTCATGTCCATTCCAAAAACATCCTTTGCTTTAGATGGTTTGAGTGATTGAATTAAATTGATAACTTTGGTCTCAGTAATATTTGTAATAGTAAAAGACTGCGATGCAGACAATACAGGGTATTCCTTCCTTTGTTTTACTATAAACTTATCAGAGATTTCTGACACAGATTCAATGAAGTAGTTGTTAAAAGCATCAGCCATCACTTGAAGTTCTGTCAAGATGTTTCCATTCAATTGAATTTGCATTAGTTTTGCTTTGTTTTTCTGGGAATCACCCACAGAACACCCAGATGCTCTTCTCCTCATCTCAGGCGATTTCAACCACGTTTCACTGTCTCCCATTCTGCCCACTTTCACCCAGTATGTCACATGCCACACTAGAGACAATAAAACACTGGATTTGTTCTACGCAAACACTAAGGAGGCGTACACCTCATCACAACTCCCCCCACTTGGGAGATCGGATCACAGCTTGGTTCATCTCCGACCGGTGTACAAACCCCTAGTGCACAGACAACCTCCGGCCATGCACACTGTGGAGTTATGGTCTGAGGAGACAATGGACACTCTAAAGGACTGTTTTGAAGCCACTGCCTGGAAGCAGCTCTGCGATCCACATGGTGAGGACATCGATGGCCTCATTCACACCTTCACGGGCTACCTCAGCTTCTGTGTGGACAAATCCGTTCCCACCAAGACCATACGGCGTCACTCAAACAACAAACCCTGGATCAACCCTGAGATAAAAACACTTCTGAGAGAGAAGAAGAGGATCTTCAGGTCGGGGAACAGGGAGATGCTGAAGTCCGTACAGAGGGAGCTGAGGAGAAAGATCAGAGAAGGCAAGGACAGCTTCAGGAAGAAGATGGAGGACAAGCTGCAACAGAGCGACATCAGCGGGGTCTGGAGAAACCTCAAAACCATCTCGGGGCTCCAGAATACCTCCCCCCAGGCCACGGGGGGCAGGGAGTGGGCGAACAACCTGAATCTGTTTTTCAATAGATTTGACCAACCGCCCTCCCCCCTGTCTGCACAACAACCACTGCTGCCTCTAAGAAATCAAGTCCTGCTGCCCACTCCCCACTCCACCGACACCCCCCCCCCACTCCCAACACACAGCCCCCCATCCTGACCCTGACCAAGACCCAGGTGAGGACGGAGCTGAGGAAGATCAAGGCGAGGAAGGCGTCGGGACCGGACGGCATCAGCGCAAAGCTCCTCAAGTCCTGTGCAGACCAGCTGTGTGGGATTGTGACGTATATCTTCAACATGAGCCTGAAACTGGGGAGGGTACCACAGCTGTGGAAAACATCTTGTGTGGTACCTGTACCAAAAACTTCCCACCCCAAAGACCTGAACAGCTTCAGACCGGTGGCCTTGACGTCCCACTTGATGAAGACCCTGGAGAGACTGCTCCTTGCTCATCTCCGCCCCCTGGTGGAACCAGCGATGGATCCACTCCAGTTCGCCTACCAGCATGGCATTGGGGTGGAGGATGCGGTGATCTTCCTCCTTCACCGTTCTCTGTCCCACCTGGAGAAGCCCGGGAATATGGTGAGGATCATGTTCTTTGACTTCTCCAGTGCTTTCAACACCATCCAACCGATGATCCTGAAGGACAAGCTGCTGCGCGCAGGGGTGGACCAGCACCTGTCATCATGGATCCTGGACTACCTCACGAACCGGCCTCAGTTTGTGAGAACCCGGGACTGTGTTTCCGACACGATCATCAGTAGCACGGGGGCCCCCCAGGGAACGGTGCTGGCTCCCTTCCTGTTCACTCTTTATACTGCGGACTTCTCACACAACACAACACATTGCCATCTACAGAAGTTCTCTGATGACTCTGCGATCGTTGGTCTCATCTCCAGCGGAGATGAAGCTGAGTACAGAGGGCTTATCCAGGACTTTGTGGACTGGTGCCATCGGAACTGCCTCCAGATCAACGCGAGGAAAACTAAGGAGCTGGTGGTGGACTGCCGCAGGCATGGGCAGCCCCTCACAGCACCAGTAAATATACAGGGAACAGACATCGAGATGGTGACATCCTACAAGTACCTGGGTATTCATCTGAACAATAAACTAGACTGGTCACACAATACTGACGCACTCTACAAGAAGGGACAGCGCAGGCTGTTCCTGCTGAGGAGACTCAGGTCTTTTGGTGTACAAGGGGCGCTGCTGAAGTCATTCTATGACACGGTGGTGGCATCAGCCATCACTTTTGGAGTGGTCTGCTGGGGCAGTGGCATTACTGCAGCCGATAGGAAGAGACTGAACAAACTGATTAAGAAAGCTAGCTCTGTCCTGGGGCAACGCCTTGATCCGATGGAGGAGATAGGAGAGAGAAGGACGGTGGCTAAACTGTCATCTCTGCTGGAGTCCGAGTTCCACCCTATGCAGGACATACTGGATGCACTGAGGAGCTCATTTAGCAGCAGACTACATCATCCCAGGTGCACAACCGAGAGGTTTCGTAGGTCCTTCCTACCAACGGCTGTCAGACTGTACAACCTAAGCAGGGCTGCTCGCAGAGATAGCAAAAAGACATAACAAACTAATAGTTTTTTTTGAATGCAAAAGATGCAATAGACTTACACAATGGTCCTCTCCGGCATACAACTAGGAACATACCGGTCGCTATGGAGGGTGAGAATATGTATGGGCACATAATCATACCATGTAGGATAACTAAATAGACGGTTATGCTGTTTCATCCCACCTAGCAACAATGCTCTGCACTGTGTGTGTTTATATATTTACATATTTATTCCATCTAGCTACAATGCTCTGCACTGTGTGTGTTTATATATTTACATATTTATTCCATCTAGCTACAATGCTCTGCACTGGGTGTGTTTATATATTTACATATTTATTCCATCTAGCAACAATGCTCTGCACTGTGTGTGTTTATATATTTACATATTTATTCCATCTAGCTACAATGCTCTGCACTGGGTGTGTTTATATTTATATATCTATATATTTATTCCATCTAGCTACATTGCTCCGCACTGTGTGTGTTTATATACTTGCATATTTATTCCACCTAGCTGCAATGCTCCGTACTGTGGGTGTTTATATATTTACATATTTATTCCAACTAGCTACAATGCTCTGCACTGTGTGTTCATATATTCATATATTTATTCCATCCAGCTACAATGCTCTGCACTGTGTGTCTGTGTGTGTGTGTGTGTGTGTGTGTATATTTTATAGTAATATGTACATATGTATATTAGCTGCTCTTGCTTGCTTGTTTTTTTTCTTGCCTTCTGATTGTTGCTCTGAGTGTTGCTATCCCTGTGCTGTTGCAATCCTGGAATTTCCCCGTTGTGGGACTAATAAAGGCTTATCTTATCTTATCTTATCTTAATAGTTTTTTAATATATGTCCAGGTTATTTTAGAATTTCCCCTTGCACTATTCAAAACAGTAATGAAAAAGTCAGCTTTAGATTTTCTTATTTCTTTCACTACCCTATTTCTCAATGAAATAAATTGGTGCCTGTTTTGTCCTGATTTAACTGACAACTTCAAAAAGTGATCTCGTTCTTTCATCAATTTCAGAATAAATTTGTTTAACCAAGGAAGGCAATTCTTTCTAGCTTTTAGTTTAATTATCCGTGTAAATTGTATAATAATTTGTTGTATTTTGTTGGCAAATTTAGAACAATCCTCATCTAAATTTTTGCCAACGAGTAATTCATCCCAATTTACTTCTTGAATTGAATCTTGAAAATTTTGTTGTTCCTGCTTTGGTATCCTATAGAATTCAGTGGGGGCCAAGGATTTGAAGCGCTTTTTATTTAATTTTCTTGTGACCATTATAAGATTGTGATCAGACAGTCCTGTGAGCATATTGTATGACTTCAAGATCCTTTCTGGCCTGTTAGTAAATGTTATCATTTTATATTCATTTCATATAATATTCATCTATGCATATTATGTTGTTGTGAAATTACACGTGCATATTATCATTATCATATGACTCAAGCTCATTGTACACTGTTTCATTTCTTCACTTGGGCATTGAGAAGACTTACTGAGTGTTCTTTATTCTTTGTTCTTTGGGTTTGTAGAGCTAATGTTTACTCATTGCTTCCTCCAGGGTGGTGTGGCAGATGTTACATGGCTATCTTATTCCCACATATTAGAATAAGACCAAATATAACACATCACATGAAAACATCTTACTCTCATTATTATCATCAGAATCAGAATCAGATTTATTGCCATTGTTCATGTAGTACACAAACTAGGAATTTGTCTCGGTGCAATGCTGCAACATTAAACATGATAAAATAAAAGAAATAAAAAACTATACATGCAATAAAGTGTAGAATAAGAATGAGTAATACTAGTCAAAGCAGTTTTAGAATATATTAGCGAGCAGCAGGTATTGTGGAGTACCACATAGTGCAGTCGGTAATGCAAAAAGAAAACAGTGATGATTGACATGAGTCTGGTTGAGCTGCTGTACATAGTGCACGAGAGTCAATAAGTCACTTAGTGTTCAGCAGTCTGATGGCAGAGGGGAAGAAGCTGTTCATGTGACGGGAGGTTTTAGTCTGAATGGACCGAAGTCTTCTACCTGAGGGGAGGGGGGCAAACAGTACGTGACCAGGGTGTGAAGGATCGGCTATGATCCGGCCAGCACGCCTCCAGGTCCTGGAGGTGTACAGATCCTGGAGAGATGGGAGCTTGCAGCCGATCACCTTCTCAGCAGTGCGTACGACGCGCTGCAGCCTTAGTCTGTCCCTGGCAGTGGCTCCTGCGTACCACACGGTTATGGAGGTGGTGAGGATGGACTCGATGATGGCTGTGTAGAACTGCACGAACATCTTGGTGGGTAGCTTGAGCTTCCTCAGCTGCCGCAGGAAGAACATCCTCTGCTGGGCCTTTTTGATGAGGGAGCTGATGGTCGGCTCCCACTTGAGGTCCCTGGTGATGGTGGTGCCTAGGAAGCGGAAGGAATCTGCAGTGGTGATGGGAGAGCCTGTGAGGGTGAGGGGGGGCAGAGGGGTTGTGACTTTCCTGAAGTCCACAATCATCTCCACTGTCTTCAGAGCGTTCAGCTGCAGGTTGTTGTTGTTGCACCAGGATGCCAGCTGGGCCACCTCTCTCCTGTAGGCGGACTCGTCGCCATTGGAGATGAGCCCGATGAGGGTGGTGTCGTCCGCAAACTTGATCAGCTTGACAGACTGGTGGCTGGAGGTGCAGGTGTTGGTATAAAGGGAGAAGAGCAGGGGGGAAAGTACACAGCCCTGGGGTGATCCGGTGCTGATGCTAACAGAGTCTGAGACAGTCTTCCCCAGCCGCACATGCTGCCTCCGGTCCGTCAGGAAGTCGGTGATCCACCTGCAGAGGGAGTCAGGCACGTTGAGCAGGGACAGCTTGTCCCGGAGCAGAGCGGGGCGGATGGTGTTGAATGCAGAGCTGAAGTCCACAAACAGGATCCTGGCGTAGGTTCCCGGGGAGTCCAGGTGCTGCAGGATGGAGTGGAGGGCCAGGTTGACTGCGTCGTCTACAGACCTGTTGGCTCGGTAGGCAAACTGGAGCAGGTCCAGGAGGGGAGTGGTGATGGACTTGAGGTGGGGCAGGACCAAGCGCTCAAAGGACTTCATGACTACAGAGGTGAGCGCTACAGGTCTGTAGTCGTTAAGTCCAATGATCTGTGGCTTCTTAGGGACAGGGATGATGGTGGAGGATTTGAGGCAGGTCGGCACATGGCATAGCTTAAGGGAGGTGTTAAAAATGTCTGTGAAGACAGGAGTCAGCTCTTTCGCACAGTGTCTCAGGGTGGAGGGAGACACGCCATCCGGACCGGGGGCCTTGCGCGGGTTCAGTCTGGAGAACTGTCTGTGCACGTCCTGCTCACTGATGACAAGGGCATGGGGGGAGGGGGGGGGCGCCTTTGATGGAGTAGGGGCCGTGGAGGCAGTGGAGCTGGGGGGAGGGGGGAGTTGGACACAGCTGACGAGGTGTCAAAACGGGCATAGTGTTGGGACAGTCTTTGACAAAGGGCTTTGTCATCCTGACCCTTAGAAGCCTGAGGCCGATAGTTGGTGATTTGCCTCAGTCCTCTCCACACAGAAGCAGAGTCGTTAGCCGTGAACTGCTGCTGGAGTCTCTCAGAATACACAGATTTAGCTCTCCTCAGCTCTCTGTTAAACCAATATTTAACCTCCCTGTAGCAGTCCCTGTCTCCACTTTTCAACGCTGCTTCCTTCTCCTTCCTGATCTGTCTGAGCTTAGCAGTGAACTAGGGCTTGTCATTTGAGTACCTCACCCTGGTGCGCGATGGAAGAATGCTCTCCTCACAAAAGGGGATATATGAGTTCACAGTGTCCGTGTACTCATCCAGATCATGCGTGGCTCCTGAACAAACTGAACAAACTGAAATACACACTAGCTAACTAACTAACTAACTAACCTGCACTTATATAGCGCTTTTCTAGTCACAAAGACCACTCAAAGCGCTTTCACTAGTACTAACCCTCTATTCTAAGGGCCTATAGGAAACAGATATCTAGGGACAATTTAGAACAACCAATTAACTTAACATGCATGTCTTAGGATTGTGGGAGGAAACCGGAGCCCCCGGAGTAAACCCACACAGCACAGGGAGAACATGCAAACTCCATACAGAAAGATTCCAACCCCTGCCAGCCTGGGGATTCGAACCAGGAACCTTCTAGCTGTAAGGCAACAGTGCTAACCACTGCACCACCGTGCTGCCCACTAGGACAAAAAGAAGCACAAAAATAGACATGCAACAATTAGTAGGTAAACTATCTGGAAAACAGAGAAGTAGTGATTTTAAAAGTGTTATGGGTACGCTTCCAATGTATGGCAGTGCTCTAGCTATACACCACATAAATACACTAGCATGAACAATGGAAAATCTAACTGTATTAATGGAGCAAGGTTTCACAGCTTTAAATGAAGAACAAAAACTATCAAGAATGATGACATTGCAAAATAGAATGGCCCTAGACTTAACATTAGCTGCACAAGGAGGAGTATGTCATATTATTGGCCAGGAGTGCTGCACGTATATTCCGGATGAATATCAGCATATTTCTCACGTTATTTGCCATTTAAATGATATGTTGTGGGGATGTGAGAATGACGAGGCAGAGTTCTCTCTCAAGTCAGCTTTATTCACATCACCATTATCTCAAAGCAGAAAGAGAGCCACACAGGAAACTCTCGTCCTTAAATATGAGGACTCTCACAGTTCACAGGTCACATGTATCACAGACCACGTTGCATTATAATGACAGTCACAATGCATCCTCTCTCCATGATATCACTTCCACTGTCTACAATGCATCCCTTCTTTAATCCTTTAATTGTACCCCCCACAGTCTCAAGCCTTGCATACCAAAGCTAAGATTCCTGCAGCTTCCTGTAATCACCAAGGAAGCTCTACCTTTGTTCTGATCTAAAATGTGAGTCCTAAAACAGGTCACGTATGTGTGTCCACCACAAAAAGCCCCCCCAACATTTTAGAACAAACAAGGGAATAACAACATGCATGCCATGATAGTATTAATACACATCAGTCCACATGCTGTCTCGGCTTCAGTCTCCTGCCGTATCTGCTGTAACTGGGGTTCAACGTCTCTGCGGCGCTGTCACACTGGGGGCTTGCCGTCTGGGGGTGGAAACCTTTTGTCAGCACCTGTGGGTGTTCTGGGGAAACATTACTCTGTGAACTCCCGGCGGTGGTCTACCTCGCCGCGGGGCCCTCGCCAACAGCACTTGCTCATCTGCCACCACAAAAGAGGGTTTGAGTCTGTTGATGCCAACTTTCTCTTTCCTACCCCCCAAATCTAGCAAAAACTGCTTGTGGCCTGTTTCTAGCACTCTGAACGGTCTGTCATAAGGCGGTCGCAGCGGGGTTCGATGCGCATCGTGTCTGACAAAAACAAACTCTGCGTTCTTCAAAGTTTTAGGCACAAAAACGCGCGGAAAACTGTGGTGCATGGGGCCGGGAAGCGTGCTTGATTCTATGTTACTCCGCAAAAAGCTGAGACGGGGAGGCGTCTGGCGCAGGGTTATCTGGGAGAAACTCCCCAGGCAGCCGGAGTGGCTGCGCAAACACGAGCTCCGCTGGGGAGTCTTCTAAGTCCTCTTTAGGCGCAGAACGCAACCCCAATAACACCCACGGTAACTTGTCTACCCAATTTGCATCCATCAGTGACGCTCTGAGAGCCACTTTCAGTGACCTATGAAAACGTTCGCATAACCCGTTAGCCTGCAGATTGTACGCGGTTGTGCGGTGAATTGTGACACCCAGGCTGCGGGCCATGGTCGACCAAAGCTCGGACACAAATTGAGGGCCTCTGTCGGACGTAATGTCCGACGGAACGCCGAAGCGCACCACCCAAGCTGTTAAAAACGCGCGCGCCACCTCCTCGGCCGTGGTTGATGCCAGCGGGACCACTTCAGGCCAGCGCGTGGTGCGGCCCACCATTGTCAGGAGGTGTGTGCACCCTTGTGACGGCAGGAGGGGGCCCACGAGGTCCACATGAACGTGATCGAACCTCTTGGCCAGAATGTGAAACAGCTCCAAAGGAGCCCTCGTATGCCTGTGTACTTTGGCTCGTTGACACGCCGTGCAGGCTGCTGCCCACTCTTTAACTTGTTTGCAGAGGCTCGGCCACACAATTTCTCTCCTACCATTTTGACCGACGCGCGCACTCCAGGGTGCACCAAAGAATGAACCAAGTCAAAAACGCGGCGGCGCCACGCGGCCGGTACTACTGGACGCGGCCGTCCAGTGGAGACATCGCAGATTAGAGGGGCATACCGTCTTGCAGCACCCTGCTCTCCAGCCTTAACCCTGTTGGTCCAGACTGAAGTGCGCGCACATCCGTGTCACCAACCTGCTCCACGGCCATGGCTGCGTAATCTGCTGCTACGCTGACTGGGGCCACCACAGCGCGCGAGAGGCAATCTGCCACTACATTCAGTTTGCTCGCCACATGCTGGATATCAGTGGTAAACTCTGATATCGCGGCCAGCTGTCTCTGCTGCCGGCCTGACCACAGTTCAGAAACCTTGGCCATCGCAAATGTTAGCGGTTTGTGGTCAACGAACGCGGTGAAAGAGCATCCTTCTAGCCAGAACTGAAAGTGGCGGATGGCCAAATGGAGAGCCAGCAGCTCCCTATCGAACGCGCTGTATTTACGTTCGCTATCGCGCAAGGTCCTGCTGAAAAAGGCGAGGGGCTGCCAAACCCCGGCTACATGTTGCTCCACGACCGCCCCTATGGCCACATCTGACGCGTCAGTGGTGAGCGCTATGCGGGCCGTTGGGTCTGGGTGTGCCAACAACGCAGCCTTTGCCAAGGCTGCTTTGACCTCCGAGAACACTTTGTCCCGCTCCGGGTACCACTCGACCTTATCTGCGGGTTTCTTTTTTTTTTGAGCGCGGCATACAGCGGCTGCATGAGTTGCACCGCGTGAGGGAGAAAACGGTTATAAAAATTCACCATTCCCAAAAACTCCTGCAACGCCCTAACCGTCTGCGGCCGGGGAAAATCTGCCACCGCGCGCACTTTGTCAGGAAGCGGAACTGCTCCTTCAGGGGAGACGCGGTGTCCTAAAAAATCAATCTGCACCACCCCGAACTGACACTTCGCTGGGTTGATTATTAACCCGTGATCTCCCAACCTTTAGAAAACTGTGGCCAGCTGTTTTTCGTGTTTGTCTTCGGACGCACTGGCTACTAAAATATCGTCCAAGTCGATGAACACGAAAGGGAGATCGCGAAGCACCGCGTCCATCATGCGTTGGAACGTCTGAGCAGCCCCTTTAAGTCCGAATGGCATGCGTAAAAACTCGAATAGGCCAAACGGAGTTATTACCGCTGTTTTGGGTATGTCCTCAGCGTGCACTGGGACTTGGTGGTAACCGCGGACCAAGTCTATTTTAGAAAAAACGCGCGTCCCTGCCAAATGAACGGAAAAAATCCTGGATATGCGGGATTGGGTAGCGGTCGTGCGCTGTAGCGTTGTTTAACCTGCGGAAATCCCCGCAAGGTCGCCATGATCCGTCAGCTTTCGGGACTATGTGTAGCGGGGAAGCCCATGGGCTGTTCGAACGCCGGATTATGCCCAGCCTCTCCAGGTTGGCGAACTCCTCATGCGCTATGGCCAATTTAACTGCGTCCAAGGCCGAGCTTTTGCAAAAACGGGGGGTCCGGTAGTGGTAATAAAATGCTCCACCCCGTGTTTAGCGACTGTTTCTGAAAATGTGGGGACCGTGAGTGCTGGAAACTGAGTGAGCAGTGTGTGGAACTTACCGCTTGCAGCTGTGACGTTGGCTTGTGCTGTTGGCGGGGCCACTCGCGCTGTACAGGGGATAGAATCAAAAGAAAGTGCATTAACCAGGCGCCTGTTAGCGAGATTAACCAACAAACCATGTGAGCACAAAAAATCAGCCCCCAACATATTGAAATTTACTGCTGCTACAACAAAAGTCCACTCAAATGTACGGCCGTGTAGAGACAGAAGCAGAGTCTTCTCACCAAAGGTCTTAGTAGACGGTTATGCTGTTTCATTCCATCTAGCAACAATGCTCTGCACTGTGTGTGTTTATATATTTGCATATTTATTCCATCTAGCTACAATGCTCAGCACTGGGTGTGTTTATATATTTATATATCTACATATTATTCCATCTAGCTACATTGCTCCGCACTGTGTGTGTTTATATACTTGCATATTTATTCCACCTAGCTGCAATGCTCCGTACTGTGGGTGTTTATATATTTACATATTTATTCCATCTAGCTACAATGCTCTGCACTGTGTGTCTGTGTGTGTGTGTATATATATATATTTTATAGTAATACGTACATATGTTTATTAGCTGCTCTTGCTTGCTTGTTTTTTTTCTTGCCTTCTGATTGTTGCTCTGAGTGTTGCTATCCCTGTGCTGTTGCAATCCTGGAATTTCCCCGTTGTGGGACTAATAAAGGCTTATCTTATCTTATCTTATCTTATCTTAATCTCCGAGCTGTTCGCTGCTGTCACCCGGGGACCTCCGGAACCAGCTAGTCTGTCCGCGTAGTCCGGTGTGATGAAACTCAACTGGGAGCCTGTGTCGACGAGGAACTGCCTCCCCGAGCATGCGTCCGACAAGTAGAGCAGCTTGTTCTCCTCCCCGAGGGCCACGGCTGCTACTGACCCCCGGTCTTGGCGTTTCCCGAACGCTTGAACTGGCACGGTGGTACACATTTGTGTGCCCTCTCTGCGAAACGGCGATGGTAGAAACAAAGGACGTCCGATCTGCGTTCCCTGGCCCCTGCCGCCGCCATCGTCGGTTAGTCTGGTACTGCTGCCTCTGGCCCCGTCGTCTCCGGTCGTCGCGCCGAGTTCCGCTGCAGAGGCCGTGGCTGTGCGCCGCTTGGTGGCGTTGACAATCCGCTGCGCCTCTCGGCTCAGCGCGTGGTAGTCCCATTGGGCCAACAGTGGCGAACTGGCCAGGGTCGCTCTCGCTGCTGACGGTAGAGTCCTGAGGAAAAGGTGGGTGAAAATGAAGTGATTATCGTCAGAGTCTTTCAACCTCAACAACTTCTCCATCAGGTTCGCGGGCATGTCATTTTCCAACTCCGTCAGCGCCAGGAGCCCCTCTGCTCGCTCCTCCACCGAGGGGGTGAATTGCTGGATGAGTGCAGCCTTCAACGTGCCATATTTGTCGCTGTCTGGCGGCTGGTCGATTAGGCTCTCCACATGCTGGGCCGTGCTGTTGTCCAGCTTTGCGACTACGTGGTAGAATTTTGTGGCGTCTACCGATATCCCCCGGAGGTTGAACTGCACCTCAACCGCGTTGAACCAGGAGCGCGGATTGTTCTGCCAGAAGTCCGGTAGCTGGACTGTGGCGGCATTCGCTTGGCTGGGGGCTCCTGACGAGGCTGGCCCGGGGGAATTCTCCTCTTGCATGATATGTCTTGGGTCACCAGTGTGGGGATGTGAGAATGACGAGGCAGAGTCCTCTCTCAAGTCAGCTTTTTTCACATCACCATCATCTCAAAGCAGAAAGAGAGCCACACAGGAAACTCTCGTCCTTAAATATGAGGACTCTCACAGGTCACATGTATCACAGACCACGTTGCATTATAATGACAGTCACAATGCATCCTCTCTCCATGATATCACTTCCACTGTCTACAATGCATCCCTTCTTTAATCCTTTAATTATACCCCCCACAGTCTCAAGCCTTGCATACCAAAGCTAAGATTCCTGCAGCTTCCTATAATCACCAAGGAAGCTCTACCTTTGTTCTGATCTAAAATGTGAGTCCTAAAACAGGTCACGTATGTGTGTCCACCACAATAGCCTGTTTTCCACTAGCCCAGCACACCTCGGTACGGCTCGATTCACTTCAGTACGGCTCGGAATGCTTCTGTCTCCATTAGCACGGTGTTGTGCTTGTGCTGTGATGGTTTGTGTTAGGAGGCTTTAGAAGCGGGGCAGCAGCAGATTCTCAGTGAGGCGGGGCCACACTCCCGTGACGTTACGCACCCGACTGAGTCCTTATTTACACGAGACAAAAAAGGATCCAAGGATTATTGCCTTGCTCGCTCTGTGGTTTTATCTCACAATTAATTTTATCTCATAATTAAGCTGCAACAACACGTCACTTTTGTTTTGAATTAACTGCCAAATGACCTAGAAATAATGAGCTGAAACTTGTTTTTATTCGTATTAAATAATGAGACGGTGGCACACTGCCCAACACCAAATTGTATTGTTTTTACATCCTAGGGCATTTTGGATGTACTGAATTAAAAAAAATTCATGTTTTTCACCTTCAGGTCAACGTTTGGAACAGCAGTATTATTATTTTCCGTTTAGATGATGCTACACTCCAAGATGATCCAAGATGGCGCCCACAGCGGTCGACATGGTGCTTTGCTGTGCTCTTTGTTTGTTTTTGTTTGTCAATTGTGTGTCTGCTTGCACTTATACCCGTGAAGAACTTCTAAATATCAGGACTTTCACCCCCACGGACCTCCTCCCAGTTTTTCTAGCCCCTGCCGCCGATCTGGTTTATTGTTTGGCTCGGAAAGTGAGACGGCGGAAGAGAGGAAGACAAGCGGGCGCTCTCGTACGACTTCGCAGGAGAGGCTCGCGAACGGCGCTGCCTGGCATATTTCTGTCCAATACCAACTCTCTCTCTAACAAGGTAGATGAACTGAGACTGCTGATGCGTTTTAAGGACCTCGCCTCCTCAGTTGTCCTCTGCTTTACTGAGACCTGGCTCCGGGAAAATATACCGGACAGCGCGCTGCGCCTCGACGGCTTTCAGCTCTTCCGTGCTGATCGTGACACAGAGCTTTCCGGCAAGACCACAGGAGGCGGAGTCTGCTTCTACATCAACTGCAGCTGGTGCTCTGATGTAACGGTAATTTCCAAACACTGTTCTCCTGCCTTGGAATTTCTTGTTATCAATTGCAAGCCCTTCTATTCCCCGCGGGAGTTTGCTTCTTTCATAATGATCGCTGTGTATGCCCCTCCCGACGCGGACACGCGCGAAGCTCAGCGCGTGCTCGCGGATCACATTCAACACACAGAGCGGAGTTTTCCAGACTCGCTGATTATTGTGGCTGGCGACTTTAATCAGTGCAATCTGAGCCACGATCTCCCCCGCTACAAACAGTTTATTAAATGCCCCACCAGAGGATTAAACACACTGGATCACTGTTACACCACAGTGAAAGACGCATATCGCGCTGTTCCTCGAGCTGCGCTGGGATTATCTGATCACGTGATGGTTCACCTCATTCCCACATACAGACAGAGATTGAAGCTCACTAAACCTGTTGTGAGCACTACGAAGATACGGACCAGTGATGCTGAGGAGAAGCTGGAAACGTGCATGGAAATATCTGACTGGGGCATGCTTAAAGGAGCCACGCATGATCTGGATGAGTACACGGACACTGTGAACTCATATATCCACTTTTGTGAAGAGAACATTCTTCCATCACGCACCAGGGTGAGTTACTCTAATGACAAACCCTGGTTCACAGCTAAGCTCAGACAGATCAGGAAGGAGAAGGAAGCAGTGCTGAAAAGTGGAGACAGGGACTGCTACAGGGAGGTTAAATACCGGTTTAACAGAGAGCTGAAGAGGGCTAAATCTCTATACTCAGAGAGACTCCAGCAGCAGTTCACTGCTAATGATTCGGCTTCCGTGTGGAGAGGACTGAGGCAAATCACCAACTATCGACCTAAGGCTCCTAAAGGTCAGGATGACAAAGCCCTTTGTCAAAGACTGTCCCAACACTATGCCCGTTTTGACACCTCGTCATCTGTGTCCAACTCCCCCCCTCCCTCCAGCTCCACAGCCTCCACATTCCCTACTTCATTTAAGGCACCCCCCCTCCTCCCCCCCTCCCCTTATCATCAGTGAGCAGGATGTGCTCAAACAGTTCTCCAGACTGAACCCGCGCAAGGCCCCCGGCCCAGACGGCGTGTCTCCCTCCACCCTGAGACACTGTGCGAAACAGCTGGCTCCTGTATTCACAGACATTTTTAACACCTCCCTTAAGTTATGCCACGTGCCGTCCTGCCTCAAATCCTCCACCATCATCCCTGTCCCCAAGAAGCCACGGATCACTGGACTTAATGACTACAGACCTGTAGCGCTCACCTCTGTAGTCATGAAGTCCTTTGAGCGCCTGGTCCTGTCCCACCTCAAGTCCATCACCACCCCTCTCCTGGACCCGCTGCAGTTTGCCTACCGAGCCAACAGGTCTGTAGACGATGCAGTCAACCTGGCCCTCCACTCCATCCTGCAGCACCTGGACTCCCCGGGAACCTACGCCAGGATCCTGTTTGTGGACTTCAGCTCCGCATTCAACACCATCCGCCCCGCTCTGCTCCGGGACAAGCTGTCCCTGCTCAACGTGCCTGACTCCCTCGGCAGGTGGATCATCGACTTCCTGACGGACCGGAGGCAGCATGTGCGGCTGGGAAAGACTGTCTCAGACTATACTAGCATCAGCACCGGATCACCCCAGGGCTGTGTACTTTCCCCCCTACTCTTCTCCCTTTACACCAACTCCTGCACCTCCAGCCACCAGTCTGTCAAGTTGATCAAGTTTGCGGACGACACCACCCTCATCGGGCTCATCTCCAACGGCGACGAGTCCGCCTACAGGAGAGAGGTGGCCCAGCTGGCGTCCTGGTGCAGCAATAACAACCTGCAGCTGAACGCTCTGAAGACAGTGGAGATGATTGTAGACTTCAGGAAAGTCACTACTCCTCTGCCCCCCCTCACCCTCTCAGGCTCTCCCATCACCACTGCTGATTCCTTCCGCTTCCTAGGCACTACCATCACCAGGGACCTCAAATGGGAGCTGACCATCAGCTCACTCATCAAAAAAGCCCAGCAGAGGATGTTCTTCCTGCGGCAGCTGAGGAAGCTCAAGCTACCCACCAAGATGTTCGTGCAGTTCTACACAGCCATCATCGAGTCCATCCTCACCACCTCCATAACCGTGTGGTACGCAGGAGCCACTGCCAGGGACAGACTAAGGCTGCAGCGCGTCGTGCGCACTGCTGAGAAGGTGATCGGCTGCAAGCTCCCATCTCTCCAGGATCTGTACATCTCCAGGACCCGGAGGCATGCTGGCCGGATCATAGCCGATCCCTCACACCCTGGTCACGTACTGTTTGCCCCCCTCCCCTCTGGTAGAAGACTTCAGTCCATCCAGACTAAAACCTCCCGTCACATGAACAGCTTCTTCCCCTCTGCCATTAGACTGCTGAACACTAAGTGACTTATTGACTCTCGTGCACCATGTACAGCAGCTCAACCAGACTCATGTCAATCATCACTGTTTTCTTCCTGCATTACCGACTGCACTATATAGTTCTCCACAGTATCTGCTGCTGGCTAATATATATTTTAACTGTTGACCAGTATCACTTAATCTTATCCTACACTTTATTACATGTATAGTTTATTTCTCTTATCTTATCATGTTTAATGTTGCAGCATTGTACCGAGACAAATTCCTAGTTTGTGTACTACATGAACAATAGCAATAAACCTGATTCTGATTCTGATACACTCCTTCTAAAGTATTGTAAATCTCTGAATTTGGAATGCCGATAGAACATTCAATTTACATATACTTGTACCTACTTTGACTTGGTGCTAATTTTTTATGATATTTCAATAAAAAGAACAGAAAGCTTACAAAAAAATTTCTTTTTTTGGTCTAGTTAAAAATTACATTACCTTTACAATGGTTGACCCTGACAGGAAGATCAGCATCATTTTGATCAGACTAGGCAATGGAATTTCTATGTAATTATACTGTTTTATAATTCAGTGTTATAACAGACAAACCACACTTTGCAAAACAATTCCGTTTTATTATATACAAAATATTAAAATAAAATAAAAAATTTGCAACACAACATGAAGGTTAATCGACATTTTATACACGCCGACCACTGAGTGCTGAGGCTCGGTAGAATGAAGGCGTCTCTTCCAGCTCTGGTTCAGGAAAGCTCAGTTGAATTAATCCGTGCGGGCTGTCGCGGCGGACGCGTGGGATGATTCTACAAGGAAAATGCACACAATAAAATACAGCACGAAAGTGCAATATATACAGAAAAGACAATAGTTTTTAACAAGAATACATAAGCTTATTTCAGCGATCCCAGCGCCCGACCAACAGTGATCTGTGTGGAGTTTGCATGTTCTCCCCGTGTTGCGTGGGTTTACTCCGGGATTTCTCCGGTTTCCTCCCACATGCCAAAAACATGCATGTTAGGTTAATTGGCTGTTCTAAATTGTCCCTAGATATTTGTTTCCTATAGGCCCTTAGAATAGAGGGTTAGTGTTAATGAAAGCGCTTTGAGTGGTCTTTGTGACTAGAAAAGCGCTATATAAGTGCAGGTTAGTTAGTTAGTTAGTTAGTATTGTTCACATGAATAATTAAAATAAAAGCTTTAGTCCGCAGTGTGCTGCAATAAAGCAGCGATCCATCCACAAATGAACAGCTTTTTTATTGCATAAATAAACTGAACGTCTTACCGAATATATTTGCGAAAAAACGCACAATAAAAAAAAAATTAAAACTCACCGTTAAAGGACTCCAATGTCGAGACCTCCCGGTATATTTTTTCATTCCGGGCGGCTCCGTCTAACTCGCGCTGAATACGTTCGTCTGACAGTGCAGTGAGCAGACACTGCACCTCCTTATTGGTCCATGGAACACCCTTATTACGCGAAGCCATTTTTGATAGAGAATAAATGAAAATAGCACAGCAATACACTGAAAAGAAACCGCCAACAGTGGTTGCGTGCTGAGTAAAGGCGGTCGTGAAGATTCTTTTTTTTTTTTTTTTTCAAAAACTTTATTGAGAAGGTCGTGAAGATTTGGTAGATGAGGAGGAGGAGAGGGGCGGTTCCAACCTGACCAATCAGCGCCGGTTACGACCTGACCAATCAGCAGCGACCAGTCTGTTAGCTTCACAACACGGCACAGCTCAGCACTGCTGTACCCTGCCCTGAAGTGGGGCTGAGAATCGCGGCTGTTAAACCGTGTTGGGGCTTGTGGAAAAGCGTACAAAGCGTGCTGAGCGGTCCCGTGTCGCGCTAAAGCGTGCTAGTGGAAAAGGCCCTATAGTTACACTTACAGCATTCTTTAGATGAAGATAAAGGTTGGGGCCCCTTGGTTTGGTTTCAAAGTGGAACTTGGTGGCAGATTCTTTTGAAATGGTTAACTCCACTGATTGTGATATTAATCTTATTCTGTGTGCTTTTTATTTGTGTTATTCCTTGCATGAGATCCATGATTACACAAGCTATTGCATATAGACAGTTCCGCTTCCGGTTCCTGTAGAGTGAGGACGCACAAGTAAAGGCTCCCAGTTCGTTTCTGTTTAAAACGCAGTTAAATGCAGTTAAAACGCAGTTTAGAGCTGGCGTTTTGAGCTTTGAGCTTTTTTCTGTTACTTCCGCTGGAGAAGAAACCTGCTCGAAACCTGCTCATGCAAAAAAGGAGAAATTGCCAGAGGTTGCTGGTGAAGCATTCAGGCCCCCTCACCCCTCAGGGAGAAGAGAGAGAGACAAAGAACAAAGAACCATTCACTTTGGGAGACGTGGGCCGCAGCGCAGAGAGGACGGTGTGGGAATTTACAGCGGCAGCGCACGGGACCGAAGACACCGGGAGAGTGACCAGCTAGCGGAGAGGCCGTAGTGCTGGATGAGAAGCGATAACGCAGATAAGTAAAGGAGCGTGCTGACTGTCTGTGTGTGTGGTGAATGTTTGTTAGCCCCGGTGCATTCACGGGAGGCTAAGTTGTACTGCACTGTGTGCTGCAGGTTTTCCCCTGGACGACGGAAACCGAGGAGCCGCTCCTCTTCTCTCCACCTGTCTGCCACCTCTCCTCGGGCACGGAGCCTTCCCTCCTCGAGGCGTACAAGAGGGCCTTGGACGAGCCGGACAGCTCGGTGCTTAACTTCCAGGCTAAGGAGGACGATAGTGGGAGTTCCTGGCCGGACAGTCAGTGAATGCATCACGCTCGATTGAGAACGCTCAGAAGTTGTTGGTTTTTTTTTTCTCTTGAAGCACAGGAAGTGACTCTGGTTGAAAGAATTGTATTGCTTTTTTCCCCTATGTGCCTTTTAGGGTATTTATGCTATTTATAATATTTATTGTGGGGTAGTTTCTTATCTTGGGCCCATTGGTAATGTATGGTTTCTATGAGAATGTGCAGCGGATGATAAAAAATAATAAGCAGCGATGCTGTAGGTTTTAAGGAGAGTTTAATTATATCATCCAGCCGTCACGAGCTCAGCTCCCGGCGCCGTGCATGCGCGCCGGGAGCGAGCCCAGCAGCTCTCAGAGCAGGAGGACACAATGTCTGTGTCCAGCAGCAGCAGTTGCAGAAGTGAGAATGAGAGGATGTGTTACAGAACCTGTGCAGTATTTATACCAAACTCAAACAATACATCAAAGCAGATTCACAGCAGTTGGTCTGATCAAAGGGACTGCAGAACAGGCATGAGACATTTGCATTTGTAAGACCTACATAACAATAGGCAGATGCAGCCTCTGCTCCGGCTTGCAGGACAAAGAGGTTACAAGGCACATCTACATATTGATCTCAGCCTCTAGGTCACAGTAAGGACAGGACGCATGAACACTATAAATGAATGGCACATTACATCACAATACATGAACGGCACATTGCATCGCGATACATGAATGGCACATTACATCACGATACATGCATTTCATCACAATACATGCATGGCACATTTCATCTCAGTAGTGCAGCGGGGAAAACCAAGGAGTGCGAGCTGACTGTCTCTGTGTTCTGTCTCTGTGTTGTGGGTGGTTGAATCAACCCGCTACAAATGTATGATTTCAAAAAAAAGATGGCTGCCACCGGAGGGAGGAGTGGTCTGATGGGCCACACTCCTAGAAACTTTCTGCCTATATACTTCTTATTATTATTGTCTTTGTGTCTCTGGAACTGCAACAGGAAGGGTTTTCCGGCCAACTCAACTAAAGGTGAAGCTAAAAAGTTTTATTTATATGGATATGGACATGGCCATTTCACCCTGTACTCTATCTGGTCCTCAAAAGCCCTGAGAAAAAGCTCCCAAAATAAGGCAAAAATGACGGGTAAGCAAAAATCACAATATGGCAGAGGCTATACAGTTAAAGTACTGTTAGTACTGCTACTTCTGGCAGGGGATATTCACCTTAACCCTGGACCTGCCACTATTAAACAGCAGACCACTGGGTTAGCACAACCATCTGAGCCGGCGGATTGGTTATTTCTATCTACGGCCCGGCATAGCGAGTCGGGTGAGTCGAATAGCACTGAACAGACTCACATATCTAATCCTGCTGTAAACAGCTGCGCTACGTCCAAACTTTTGGAAACAGGAGCGGTTAAACAAATTGCAAATGAGGCGAGATCCGAAAACCGAGCTGTACAAAAGCAAAAACAACATCTATTTTTCCAAACTGTTAATCATGCACGAGTTCTTTGGGACACAAAGGCTAAACCAAAGGGGATCCTCGGCGGACATTTAAACATACGGAGCATAATCCCCACAAGAGATGAGATTTCGGTGTTGCTGTCTAACTCAAATCTGGACTATCTTTGTCTCTCAGAAAGCTGGCTACACAGGAACATAGACACTAATATGATCGATATTGTGGGTTATCAGTGTTTTAGAAAAGACAGGCAGGCAAGGAGGGGAGGAGGTGTTTTAATTTACATCAAAGAGAAATTTAAATGTCAATTGGTTGATTTGAATACCTCACTTGAATGTTTAGCTGTTAATATATGTCTCTCACCGGTAATGAATTTCAACATTGCAGTATTGTACAACCCACCCTCACACAATTCTTCTTTTTATAATGAATTAAGTGCTCTGGTCAAACAACTTGAGAGGAGCAGAGAAACAATATTTTATGGTGACTTCAATATCAACTGGTCTGATAAAAAGGACAAACTGAAACTGAAAAGCCTCATGACTAAATTTAATTACCAACAGTTGATCAAAGGACCCACCAGGATAACCAAACAATCTAGATCACTTATTGACATGGTATTTGCTAATAAACCAGAACGAATAATCAGAACCTATAATCTTGTAACTGGTCTCTCAGATCATAACATGGTTCTTGCTGTCAGAAAACTTACTAAAAAGCGACTACAGTATTTTGGGGGAGTCGATATTGACAAATCAAATTTTATTATTCCCAAATCAAAAATGAGGAGTTTGAACATTACTTAGAGAATCAAAATTGGGAGCAGCTCATGTCAATATATGAAGTAGATGATTGTTGTAATTTTATAACTGCAACAATTACAAAGTCCATAGAAAAATTTACAAAGCAAATTAAAAGTAGACAACAGAAGATTAACCTACCATGGTTAAATAATGAAATAAGAAAACTTATGAAGAGGCAAGACTCTGCATTGAAAACATCATTAACCTCTAAACTACAAAATGATCACCTTGTGTACAAAAGTTTAAGAAATAAAGTGGTACAAGAGCTGCGAAAATCAAAAGTATCTTACTACAATAAACTGATAGATCATGCAAAGGGTAACAACAGTTCCCTATGGAGGCATTTAAATAACTTAAATAAAAAAAATGTTCAGAAGGGGGTAAAGGAACTTAGAATCAATGGCAAGACCATCAGTGACAAGATTACATTGGCAAAGGAATTTAATTCATATTTTGTGGACTCTGTGGAAGACTTAACAAAAAACTCTGTGCTGCCAAATGTGCTCAACAACACAAAATCAATACTTCCAACAGATTCTTTTCACATCGATGAGGTAAATGAGGAGTTAATTGCTGGTATTGTTAAAACACTGTCAAACTCAAAAACTAATGATATCTACAATATGAGCACTTCCTTTCTCAAAACGTACAACAAAATATTAATCAAACCACTGACTCATCTCATTAATCTCTCCATTAGGTCTAGTACATTTCCATCTGGCTGGAAAAAAGCTGTCGTCATACCAGTTCATAAATCAGGCAGTAAAGATGATATATGCAATTAGATTAGATTAGATTAGATTAGATTAGATTCAACTTTATTGTCATTACACATGTATGAATACAAGGTAACGAAACACAGTTTAGCATCCAATCAGAAGTGCAAAGGACAGCAGTGCAGTATATACAGTAATTAACAGTATGTGCAATTTAAGCAAATATATGCAGCAGTGCAGAAAGTTAAGAGTACTGTTATGTGCAAATAATGTACAATAAGTTAGATGTAGTTATGTAGTTATGCAGTTATGTACAGGTGAGGATGGTAAGAGATGATGGTAAGAGAGTCAGCGGGGAACTAAGTTCAATAACGTGACAGCTGTTGGAAAGAAACTGTTCCTAAACCTGCTGGTTCTAGTCCGAAGGCTTCTGAAACGTCTTCTGGAGGGGAGAAGCTGTAACAGTCCATGAGCAGGATGGTTGGAGTCCCTAAGAATGCTGCGTGCCCGGCGCAGACATCTTTTCCTGTAGACGTCCTCTATAACTGGAAGTGGAGTCCCTGTGATGCGTTGGGCGGTTTTCACCACCCGCTGCAGCGCCTTACGGTCAGCAACAGAACAGCTCCCATACCAGACTGTGATACAGTTGGTCAGGGTGCTCTCTATCACGCAGCGATAGAAGTTGCCCAGGATGTCAGTTGACAGATGGTTCTTCTTCAGTGTCCTCAAGAAGAAGAGGTGCTGATGGGCCTTCTTGATCAGGCTGGTGGTGTTAATTGACCAGGACAGGTCCTCCGAGATGTGGGTCCCCAGGAATTTGAAGCTGGGGACACGTTCAACAGCTATGACATTGATATGGATGGGGTCATGTGTCTCTTCCCTCTCCTTCCTGTAGTCCATTATGAGCTCCTTGGTTTTGCTGGTGTTAAGGAGCAGGTTATTGTCAGCGCACCAAGTAGCCAAGTGCTCAACCTCTGCCCTGTAATCTGACTCGTCGTTGTCCCTGATGAGTCCAATCACCGTGGTGTCATCTGCGAACTTTATGATGGAATTGGATCCATGCATAGGCCTGCAGTCATGGGTGAAGAGGGAGTAGAGGAATGGGCTGAGCACACAGCCCTGTGGTACACCAGTGTTGAGTGTTATGACGGAAGAACGGTTGGGGCCTGACCTAACATGCTGGGGTCTGTTGGTCAGAAAATCCATGATCCAGTTGCAGGTGGAGGTACTGATTCCCAGGTCCCCAAGTTTAGTGAGCAACTTGGAGGGGATAACTGTGTTGAATGCTGAGCTGAAGTCAACAAACAGCATTCTTGCGTAGGTGTTCTTGTCATCCAGGTGTGAGAGTACATAGTGCAGCGCTGTAGAAACCGCATCCTCTGTACTCCTGTTGCTCTGGTAGGCAAACTGGTGAGGGTCCAGTGTAGGGGGCATTGCAATTGTCTACAATTACCGCCCAATCTCTATTTTACCAGTCCTGTCTAAGGTTCTTGAAAAAGTTGTAGCTACACAGCTGACTATTTACAAGACAGTCAGCTTCTTCATCCGCATCAATTTGGTTTTAGACCAGGATACTCAACAGAAACAGCAAATTGTTGCCTTATTGAAAATGTCAAACAGTCCTTGGACAGGGGTAATGTGGTAGAGCTGTTTTTCTAGATCTCAAAAAGGCTTTCGATACTGTAAACCACAGTTTGCTTTTATCCAAAATGGTATCTTTTAACTTCTCTCCAGATACATTAGAATGGTTTGCATCTTATCTCCAGAATAGAGAACAGTGTGTAAAAGTTCAGCAGGATAAACCTCATTCTTAAACAACCGCATGGGTATTCCACAAGGGTCCATTCTTGGTCCTTTATGACATGATTTACGAACCAAGAGACAGACACTGACACGAGAGATGCAGACAATTATCTTTATTGTGAATTAATGAGTGAAGTGTGAGTGAATATGTGAATGCTTGTCTGGCCACTGGAGCTGAGCCCGTCTTGTGGTAACCTGGCAACCCTGGAAAACACAAGCACAAGGTTACTGTTGTTCAGTAGCAATGTTTGGCGGGTATGCTGCAGGAGCTTACTTGCGGGTGCCACAATGAGAGGCTGACTGACTCCTGGTGTCCGTGCGACGTCGTGCTCGTGGTGTCCGGTGCTGTGGAGGTGAGGAGGAGCTCCGCGGAGCGGGAGACGGTGCCTCGTCAGCAGAGGAGGGTGGTCCGCCACCAGGGAGGTCCACCTGTGCACAGGGAAAAGGCTAGCAGAGGAATTGTGAAGAGATGGCTTACGTGGCCTGATTTGGCGAAGCGTAGAGTTCTTCACGAGAGGTCGTGATCTTGGCACGTTGCTCAGTGAGAATGACAGACGACTCAGTGCTAAGGCATCCACGTGTTGGGCTTTTATGGCCCGCTGATTGCCACCTGCTGAAGTGAGCGCAGCTGATGTTGATGATGCTGATGACGGCCTAGCGGCCATCATGACAGTACTCCCCCCTCTAGAGGTGCCTCCAGGCACCTGCCCAATCCTACCTGGATGCGCCCAATGGAAATCGCGGATCAACTGCTTATCGAGGATCAATGCAGGGCGTATCCAGGAGCGGTGCTCAGGGCCAAACCCCTCCCAGTCCACCAAATACTGAAGGCCCGACCCCTTCTGCGGACGTCCAGGATTGCCGTTACCCCCCAGGCCGGATGGCCATCGATCATCCTCGGGGGAACAGGAGCCACAGGGGGCGGGCACAGCGGGTCGGCGACGTAGGTCTTGACCTGGGAGACGTGGAAAGTGGGGCAGATGCGCATGTGAGAGGGGAGAGAAAGATGCACAGATACAGGGTTGACAATGCGGGAAATAACAAAGGGACCGATGAAGCGCTTGGTTAGCTTACGCTTCTCGGCAGGCACACTGATATTCTTCATGGACAACCATACCTTGTCACCCACCTTGTAATCTGGGGCAGGCCTCCTATGGCGGTTGGCCATCTCAATGTTCCGTTCCGTGGTCCTCAGAAGGGCTCTGCAGGCAATGGACCAAACTTGCCGACAGCGTCTGGCGTGAGCCTGAACAGACGGGACCGCTACCTCCCCCTCCTCCTCCGGAAACAAGGGTGGATCGTACCCCAGTGATGCCTTGAAGGGGGACATCCCTGTGGACGAGGACACCATGGTGTTATGAGCGTACTCGATCCACGGGAGGTACATGCTCCACGAAGAAGAGCAGGAGGAGATGACGCAGCGCAGCCTCCAGCTCCTGATTGGCTCGCTCGCACTGGCCGTTACTCTGAGGATGGTATCCAGAGGAGAGACTGGCCGTGGCCCCAAGCGCCGTACAGAACGCCTTCCAAACCTGCAAGACGAACTGTGGCCCTCGATCCGAAACAATATCAGCGGGGATTCCGTGAGGACGAACCACATGGAGAACGAGGAGGTCCGCCGTCTCCCGCGCCGAAGGCAACCCCCGGAGAGGCACAAAATGGGCAGCTTTAGAAAAGCGGTCCACGATGGTTAAAACGGTCGTGAAGTGGCCGGAGGGGGGCAAACCGGTCACAAAGTCCATGGCTACATGGGACCAGGGGCGGGAGGGGAAGGGCAAAGGGTGTAGCAGACCTGCCGGGGCCGATGATGATGTCTTCCCCGTGGTGCACTGAGCGCAGGCCTGGACATAGTTGTTAACGTCCCTCCGCAGCCCTGGCCACCAAAAGGTTCGCTGGAGGAGGTCAATGGTCCGACTCACACCCGGATGGCACGCCAGCTTGGATGCGTGACCCCACTCTATTACTTGGCTCCTAACAGGACGAGGGACGAACAAGCGACCCGGGGGCCCCCCACCCGGATCAGGCTCCACTTCCTGTGCTCTTCTAACCTTATCGCAGATGCCCCAGGTCAACGCACCTACCACACACGCAGGTGGCAGAAATAGACTCCTCCCGGTCGTCAGCGGAGGGCGCGTCAAACTGCCTGGAAAGGGCGTCAGGCTTACCATTCTTACTTCCTGGCCGGTAGGTGATCGTAAAATTAAAACGGCCGAAGAAGAGTGACCAGCGGGCCTGACGTGCATTCAACCGCTTGGCAGTCCTAAGGTATTCAAGATTGCGGTGATCAGTCCAGACGACAAACGGCTGGGCAGCCCCCTCCAGCCAGTGTCTCCACTCCTCCAGCGCAAGTTTGACAGCCAATAGCTCCCTGTCGCCGATGCTGTAATTCCTCTCAGCAGGTGTCAAACGATGAGAGAAGTAAGCGCAGGGGCGAGTCTTCCCATCCGTCGGGGAGTGCTGAGAGAGTACCACCCCCACCCCCGAATCTGATGCGTCCACCTCCACCAGGCATTGGAGCTCTGGGTCCACCTGGGTCAATACACGGGCCGAAGCAAACTCTCCCTTCAGCCTGTCAAATGCCGCGGCAGCCTCCTCACTCCAATGGAAAGGGACCTTCGGGGATGTGAGTGCAGTCAGGGGTCTGGCGATGTTCCCAAAATTTGGCACGAAGCGCCGGTAAAAATTGGCGAACCCCAAAAAACCCTGCAGCTGTTTCCTGGATGTGGGCGTAGGCCAGTCCACCACCGCCTTGACCTTGTCCGGGTCGGGAAGCACCTGGTTACGGGCGATTATAAACCCAAGAAAGGAGGTGCGATCCGTGTGGAACTCACACTTCTCCGCCTTGACGAACAACTGATTCTCCAGGAGGCACTGTAGGACCCGTCGTACATGCACCTGATGCTCCTCCAGTGTGCGCGAGAAGATGAGGATATCATCAAGGTAAACAAAGACGAAGGAATTCAGAAAGTCCCGGAGAACGTCATTTATTAAGCGCTGGAACACTGCCGGAGCATTGGTTAACCCAAACAGCATCACCAGATATTCAAAGTGGCCGCTTGGGGTCCGGAAAGCAGTCTTCCACTCATAACCTTCCCGAATGCACACCAGGTGATAGGCATTCCGTAGATCTAGTTTAGTAAACCAAGACGCCCCCTGGAGGGAATCGAAGGCAGTGTTCATCAAGGGAAGAGTGTATTTGTCCTTAATAGTAATGTCGTTGAGACCCCGGAAATCAATGCAGGGGCGCAGCGACCCGTCCTTCTTCCCAACGAAGAAAAACCCTGCCCCAACAGCCGAGGAGGATGGATGGATGATACCGGAGGCCAGGGACTCCTTGATGTACGTATCCATGGCCTCGCGTTCCGGAGCTGATAGGCTGTACAGGTGGCTCGCCAGGAGAGGGGCCCCAGCCTTGAGGTTGATCGCGCAGTCGTACGGGCGATGGGGGGGAAGGGACAACGCCCGTGACTTACTAAACACCTGGCCCAAATCATGGTAGACGTCAGGCACCTTCGACAGGTCCGGAGGGGGTGTTGAGGGAGGCATCATCGGCACTGAGGGAGCGCATGCAGCGGACTAAAGACAGGCGCTCAGACAGAATGAGCTCCAAGCCGTTATTCTCCCAACTTGCCAGTCGAACGTGGGGTTATGCAGCCGGAGCCAAGGGTACCCCAAGATGACGGGTGAGGAGGAGAAGGGCAAGACCAGGAACCGTATTTCCTCCCTGTGGTTACCAGAAACTATCGTTAACACAGGTGCCGTCTGGTGGGAAACTGACGTCAGAGATGCTTTTGACAGGGTGACCAGATGGATGAGGGGGCGCAAAGGTTGACAGCTGAGGCCCATCAGGGTTGCCAGGTCTCTGGAGATAAAGTTTTGCTCAGCCCCAGAGTCAACTAAGGCAAGTGTGGTGTGTTCCTTGTGTTTATGAATGACCCGAATGGGAATGTGGCAACTAGTGAGGGGCTTTGTCTGATTCTTGTCCGCGAATCCCCCTACCGTGATCCGCGGACCTCCCCTTTTAACGGGCAATCAACTACTCCATGTGCCCCATTCCCACAGTAGAAGCATAACCCCTGCTCCCTGCGGCACTGTTTCTCAGCCGCTGTAAGACCCGATTGCCCCACAACCATATCCTCCTGCTCCGGAAGTTCTTCAGATGCGGGCAGAGCAAGGGGGGGGGGGACCTAGTGGAGCGAGGGTGAGACTTATTTGCACGGATAGCTGTTCGCCGTTCTGCAGCTCGCTCCCTCAGTCTGCTATCTAGGCTGATGGTGAGGGAGATTAATTCCCCAAGTCATGTCTGGTTTCTCCTTTGCCGCTAGCTCATCTTTTAACTCGGAGTTAAGGCTGCGGAGGAAAATTCCACAGAGCGCTGGCTCCCCCCACCCAACCTGACCGGCTAATACCCGGAAGTCCACGGAATAATCGGCGGCAGATCTACTGCCCTGCCGAAGTCCCAGCAGCCGTTCAGTTAACACCACGCCCCGGTCCACATGATCGAACACTTCCATGAACTCCGCCATGAACTGCTGGTAAGTTAACAATGAATAATTTGGTTTGGCCATGATGGTATAAGCCCAATCAAGAGCCCTGCCTCCCAGCAGGTTGATGATGTACCCAATCTTATTCATATCAGTGGCAAAGTCCCCCGGGACGCGGAGAAAAACTGACTCACACTGTAGCAAAAACCCCCGCGCCTCCCCCAGTTTACCAGTAAAGCGTGTGGGGGTTGGTACAGGAGTTAGGCGATGTGTGGAAGATGGGCTGGTTTGGCTAGTAGCCGCAGCTGCGGGTGCAGAAGGTGCCCCGCTAGCCGGGGGGAATGCCTGGTGACCTTCCAGGCGATCCAGCCAGCTGTTATCTGAGTTAGTTGGTTTAAGATTACTGTCTGCTGGTGGGAAGTCATGTCTACTCGTGCGCTGAGTGTGTTAAAGCGGCGCGACAGCGCGCTGTCTGATGGGTCATCGTGACGGAGTCGTACTGACATGATTTACGACCCAAGAGACAGACGCTGACACGAGAGATACAGATGTTAAAGGATGTTAGAGTGATATAAAAGATAGCGGCAGCGCGCTCGGACGCAGCGGCCCCTCTTGGCATCAGCGAGTGTGAGAGTTTTGAGTGTTGTGATCATCCCAGACGTACATTCTGTAAAACTTACAACCGTGAGACCTTATTAAACATCAAGGTACTGCACGCTGCAAGAATCGCGGCAATCGGTTGTGATTTGGACATCCTACGCCAGCACGGAATTCTGGCGAAGTCCCCACTGGAAGCTACCCATGAGAGGAGGAAGCGGAAGCGGAGGGAACGCAGGAAAAAGCGAGGAAAAAAGGGCTGGGATCCATGCTAGGCTAAAGGCTAACCCCTCCAGACCAGCGGTACCGTCGCTTCTTCTCTCAAACGTCCTCGTTCTCGAAAGCAAGGTGGACGAACTGCGTCTGCTGAGAGAAACCCAGAGAGAGTGGAGGGACTGCTGTGTGTTTGTTTTCACCGAGACATGGCTCCACGACAACATTCCTGACGAGGCCATTCAACTGGAAGATATGGCGATGTTCCATGCCGACAGGGAAACGGCGAGCTCCGGTAAGAGCCGGGGGGGTGGGCTATGCATCTATGTTAACAAGAACTGGTGCGTTAATGCCACGTTAGTGTCTAAACACTGCTCTCCGTTGGCGGGGTTCCTTATTGTAAATTGTCGGCCTTATTATCTGCCTAGGGAATTCAGCAACGTGTTTGTAGTCGGTGTTTACATAGCGCCGAGCGCTAACGCTAAAGCTAATGCTAAGAAGGCACTCGGGGAACTGCACAATGCAATCAGTGAAATCCAAACTTCACACCCGGACAGTTTTGTGGTGGTTGCGGGGGATTTTAACCACACCAGACTAAAGACTGTGCTCCCCAAGTTTAAACAATGTGTAGACTTCAAGACCAGAGGAGAGAATATGTTGGACTTAGTGTACACAAACACAGATGCATATAAAGCGATACCCCGCCCCCATCTCGGCCGTTCTGATCACATATCCGTGTTGCTGGTGCCTGCCTACAAACCTTTATTGAAGCGCAGCAGGCCAGCAGTGAAACAAATCAGGATTTGGCCAGAGAGTGCAACCCCTGCACTGAAAGACTGTTTTCAGCACACAGACTGGAAGGTCTTCAAAATAGCAGCCTCCCAGGAAGACAGGACAGATGTGGAGGAGTATGCTGATTCGGTCACCAGCTACATCGCGAAGTGCACAGAGGATTTCACTACAGTGAAGACCATCACTATGCGGGGTAATCATAAGCCCTGGATGACTGCAGAGGTGCGCTCGCTGCTCACAGCCAGAGATGCAGCCTTCAGAGCGAAGAACAGGATCGCCCTCTGCTCAGCTAGGTCTGCACTTACTAAGGGAATTAAGGCGGCAAAGCGCGCCTATGCAGAGAAAATCCAGGGACACCTCTGTGACACTAGGAACACCAAGCAGATGTGGCAGGGAGTTCGGACACTGACGGGCTTTAAGCCTAGGCAGGGGGTCGATGATGACGACGCTTCGCTTCCAGACAGGCTTAACGACTTCTTTGCACGTTTTGAAGCATCAAACTCGACAATCAGAGGGAGGGCTGGCCCTCCCCCACCATCGGTCGGACCAGCTTTTACCATCAACACAGCTGACACACGGAGGACCCTAACCAGAGTCAACCCACGCAAAGCTGCAGGTCCAGACAACATTCCGGGACGTGTGCTCCGAGACTGCGCGAGCGAGTTGGCGGATGTCCTGACTGACATTTATAACATCTCCCTGAGTCAGGCCATCGTTCCCAGATGCTTCAAGACCTCTATCATTGTACCGGTGGCAAAGAAACCAGTGGTGTCCTGTTTGAATGACTATCATCCTGTTGCACTGACACCAATTGTGATGAAGTGTTTTGAGCGGCTTGTCAAACCACACATTACAGCCTGCCTCCCTGCATCACACGACCCGCTCCAGTTTGCATATCGTTCAAACCGCTTCACGGAGTATGCTATAGTCACCACCCTACACTCTGTCATCACCCACCTGGACCAGAAAGACACCTACGCCAGACTCCTGTACATTGATTTCAGTTCAGCATTCAACACCATTATTCCCCAGAGACTGATGGAGAAATTACTCCTTCTCGGTCTGAACACCGCCACATGTCTCTGGATCCTGGATTTTCTGACTGAGAGACCTCAGTCTGTCCGGGTTGGAAACAACATCTCCAAGTCTGCCACGCTGAGTACCGGATCCCCTCAAGGCTGTGTACTCAGTCCACTGTTGTTTACACTTCTAACACATGACTGTGTATCCAGACACGAGGGGAACCAGATTATTAAGTTTGCAGATGACACTACTGTGGTGGGACTTATTCAGAGGGATGAGGAATCAATGTACAGGGAAGAAGTGAGAGACCTGGAGGGTTGGTGCAGGGAGAACAATCTGGTGCTCAACGTGGACAAAACGAAGGAGATGATTATCGACTTCCGGCGGTCGCAGCCTGAGCACGCCCCCCTCAGCATCGGCGGCCGTTTAGTGGAGAGAGTAGAGAACATCAAGTTCCTCGGAGTGCAGATCTCACAGGACCTGACCTGGAGCAAGAATTCCTTGGAGATCAGGAAGCGGGCTCAGCAGAGACTGCACTTCTTGAGGAAACTCAAACAGGCCTCTCTCCCCATCTGCATCCTCAGGACCTTCTACAGAGGTGTGGTGGAGAGTGTTCTGACGTACTGCATTGCTACATGGTACTCCAGCTGCAGTATGTCAGACAAAAAAGCCCTGCAGAGATAGTCAAGGGGGCGGAGAGGGTAATTGGAGTCTCCCTCCCCTCTGTCCAAGAACTTTTTCAGAACCGTTGTAGGAGCAGGGCACTAAACATTGTCAAGGACCGTTCTCACTCTCTGCATAAACACTTTGAACTTCTTCCATCTGGTAAACGATTCCGGAGCATCAGAGGCCGAACCACCAGACTGATCAACAGCTTCCTTCCACAAGCTGTCATAATGCTTAACAGTTGACCCGGAATCTCTCATACACACTACTGCACCTATGGACATTTTGTATATTATAGTTAGTTATTCTTTTTTTTCCCCAAGTATGTCTCAGGGATGTGTGAATTGATGGGGGGGTGGGGGGGGGAGCTATGTGGGAATGTGTCTTAAATCATGCTGCTTCTTATATGGATGCCGAGAGAAACGCAATTTCATCTTGCCTGCACTACAGTTGTATGTACAGCAATATGACAATAAAGTTTGATTTGATTTGATTTGATGAGTGAAGTGTGAGTGAATGTGTGAATGCTCGTCTGGCCACTGGAGCTGAGCCCGTCTTGTGGTAACCTGGCAACCCTGGAAAACACAAGCACAAGGTTACTGTTGTTCAGTAGCAATGTTCGGCGGGTATGCTGCAGGGGCTTACCTGCAGGTGCCACAATGAGAGGCTGACTGACTCCTGGTGTCCGTGCGACGTCGTGCTCGTGGTGTCCGATACTATGGAGGTGAGGAGGAGCTCCGCGGAGCGGGAGACGGTGCCTCGTCAGCAGAGGAGGGTGGTCCGCCGCCAGGGAGGTCCACCTGTGCACAGGGGAAAAGGCTAGCAGAGGAATTGTGAAGAGATGGCTTACGTGGCCTGATTTGACGAAGCGTAGAGTTCTTCACGAGAGGTCGAGATCTTGGCACGTTGCTCAGTGAGAATGACAGACGACTCCGTGCTGAGGCGTCCACGCGTTGGGCTTTTATGGCCCGCTGATTGCCACCTGCTGAAGTGAGCGCAGCTGATGTTGATGATGCTGATGACGGCCTAGCGGCCATCATGACACTTTACTTTTCAGCATTTTTATTAATGACTTGCCGCTACATTGCTCAGCTGCAACATGCCAACTTTATGCAGATGATGCAGTTATTTACACAGCTGCCAAGACTCCAGCACAGGCTGCAGATGTACTGTCTACAAGTATGGTCGATGTCCAAGAGTGGCTCCTCCAGAACCACCTACTGCTGAACCTTCAGAAAACAGTTTCAATGTGCTTTTCAATCAAAAAATGTAACCTGCAACGTTTTAAAGTTAATATACATGATCAAGACATCAGTTTAGTTACACAATTCAAATACCTTGGCATTGTTCTAGATCCTCAACTCAAATTTAATCTTCACATAAAGAAAATTTCAAAAACAGTAAAAAAAAATCTGAACTGCTTTAAATTAATTAGATATTACTTACCTTACAAAGCAGCTGCACTGTATATGCACTCTATGATTTTTTCTCATATATCATACTGTTTAATAGTCTGGGCTCAAGCAGCCCCTTCCACAATAACACATATAGGTTCATTATATAATCAAACTCTAAAAATCTTGGACAAAAAGCCCATTAGATGGCATCACCGTGATATTTTAAAAAAATACAACCTATTGAGTTTTGAGAGTTTCATTGACCTCTGTTTTCTGAAATTAACTTTCAAATGTTTCCATAAATCAGCACCTGAGCCACTTGCTGGTTTCATCCAAAGACAGGACAGCAGCAGAGCCACCAGGAGTTCTGTTAACAATAACTGTAAAATATTCCACCGCAGAACCACATTTGGACAAACAGCTTTCTCTATAAAGGGCAGTCACATCTGGAACACAATGCCAAATGAAATTAAAATAATAACGGACTTTAAAACATTCACTAAAAAGGTTAAAAACTGGCTGAAAAATAAACAAGAATGTACCCATGTATGAAATGATTGTCTGCAGGGTGAGAGTGAATGAAGGGAAGGAAAGAATGTGTTTGTTTATAGTGAGTGACGAAGGGAGGGAGGCCTGAAATAGGCAAATGTGAGTCAGGTTGTTATATTGTGTATTTATAATATTTATAATTGTATATTTATAATGTATAATATTTATAATGTATTTACAATCTTTTTTGCATTGATGTATGTGGTTATTGTGTATTCTGTTTTCATTTTTTTTTTAATCTTTTCCTTTTTACTTGTCTCTCCTTTCTAAAGCCCATCCAGGGACAAGAGTTGCAAATTAGCTAATAGCTATACACTCTTTGTGCGACACATCAGATTGATTGTCATTGATTAATTGTCTATGTTTATTGCACTGTCCCTGTCAAATAAACAAAATAATAATCTAACATCATACTTTCCTGTTGCAAACTGCTATGTTAAAACTTGAGTGTAAAGGACAATATGCAGCTCTTTCAAAAACTGATGATGACTATGACCACAGAAAGAAGTGTGATGACTGTGATTGATCTCCTGTGTAATTGGAATATGATGCAAATTATGGGCATGTAGAAAATCGAGAGAAGTTACATGTTCCTGATGAATAAAGGCATCTCCAAATAGAATATAAAGGATGATAAAATGATAAACAGGAGGGAATTGTCAGAAAATTGAACATACATGTTATCATTTTATATTCATTTCATATAATATTCATCTATGCATATTATGTTGTTGTGAAATTACACATGCATGTTATCATTATCATATGACTCAACCTCATTGAAGACTTACTGAGTGTTCTTTATATGTAAGATTAAGATGTGCTTAGTTTGAGAAGTAAAACTGTCTCACCAGATAAAACTGTGTACGTGATAAGGGGTCTGTGAATAAGGGGAAATTAATCTTGTTTTCTTATGAAATGCTGTGACTATGATTAACTTGGAGTTTAGACTTTATGTGAAGTACACCTGCAAGATCATACTGTTCTCCTTTCAGGCCGATGTTTGCATATTCCTGTCATGACTGTATATGGTACTCAGCAGATGTTCTCTTGTGATTGTGTGATTAACAATGTATAAAAACACTTGAACTCCATGATTTCTTTAGTGCTGGAACGCTGTTAAAGGTATGCACTCCTGCAGTAAATACTCATATGAGAACTAATATTCTGTGTCTTGAATCTTTATTGAGGTAACGAACTGACATACGATCACTCTGAGTTTCAGATTCATGACAGGCTGTATGGACTGACAATAGAGATGGCTTTTCTATGCCTTATTAGTGTATAATGAGTAAAGTTTGGATCACCAAACTTGGTACACCGAGTCACTCTGAGACCATAACCTCTGACTATAAGTTTGGGGTCAACAGGTCAAAGGTCAAGGTTGACACTCCCTGTGATCTCTTACTATAGAACATGTAAAGCTCTCGGGTCACCAAACTTTCTACTCTGGTTCACCTTGGGATCCTGACCTACAACTATGGGTTGTATACTTCATTGTATATTCCTGGAGGATGAGCTTATCATAATTTGGTTCTGCCACAGTAATTATATTGAAAACTGCTTTCTGTCAGTAAGTATTGGAATCTTAAAAGAAAATGGAGGCGGGAGATACTGCACTTGCCTCAGAGTGCTCTTGTTAGATACTTGTGCTGGAGGCGCGCCATTGGGGACTCGTGGTTCTGCAAAGGACAGTGGTACCACACGGGTGAAGTAGCATTAGGAACTCCTGTCTACCACTGGCTGGGCAGGTTGGGCTTGCCAGACCACGGTCCACCAACTGAGCCGCTGCTTCTTCCGGTGTGTCGGATACACTGGTGTTCTCTGTCAGACCCTGGATCTCCGCTGGCACTCCTACCAGTCTACTTGTGTGCCTCATGTTCTCCACCTATGCCACATTATCCTGTAGACCAGGGGTGTCCAATCATGTGCCATGGAGGGCCAAAATGCCGCAGGTTTTCTCTTCTACCCTGTTGTTTCAGCAGGTGTTTTCACTAATCAGCAATCAGTGGGAAGAAATTCAGTGGAATCTGCTGTTGAAGACACTGGTTGGAGGTAAAGCCTGCTGGGTCTTGGCCCTCCATGGCACACAATTGGGCACCGCTGCTTTAGACCTATGAAATAATGGCAAAGTAATGGTATAATTTTTTAAGCATTAAATCTTCAGCATTATCTTTTCTAGTCAAATTTGTTGCTTTTCACTTTGTTGTTTTGTTCACTGAGCATTTTGGCTACTGGTCGTGATGCCACATATTATCCAATCAGTATGGCGTCAATCCAAAATCCCTCCACACTCCCTGAAGTCAGGGCAGGAGAAGGGGTGGTGGCTAAACTTTTTTTTTTTTTATTTAAGTTTTTGTAAAGGGTATACACGTCATTACAGCATTGCATTGTTTACATTTTCATCACATGTTCCCTTATTTTTTGCTATTTGACAACATTGGTAGGATAGTTATTACAACACCCCCTTTTTTTTAAAGTGAAAGAAAAAGAGAAGTTAAAGAGAATTAAATAAAAACAAACAAACAAACAGAACAGCAAAAAACAAACAAACAGAAAATTAAGTAATTAAAAGTAAAAGAGCATCTGAGTAGCATTGGAACAAAGAGCGGGACCATTATTGAAATGGTATTTGTCAAAGATTAGATCTAATGGAAGACACACATGCGATCCAGGGTTGCCAAAAGTTCATGAACCCATCCATGTCCTGTCTCAGTGCAAATGTCAACTTTTCCATCGAGTAAATGTCTTGAATCACGTTAATCCAATCTTCAGGTGTAGGACAGTCCTTCAGCATCCATTTTTTAGTTAGGGCTTTTTTACTTGCCAATATTAAAACATTGAATAAGTATTTATCTCCTCGTCTTTCCAGTGAGTCCGGTAGTAAACCCAAATACAAAGTTACAAAAGAAAAGGGAACTGTTATTTTGAATATTTTCCCCAATATTGTCTGTACATTGGTCCAATATTGGTGGATAACTGGACATGACCAAAACACATGAAAATGATTTGCAGTCTTTTCACCACACAAGCGCCAACAGTTCAACCCCTTATGGGTAAATTTGTTTTGTGCAGGTGTTCTGAAAAATCTTACCAAGTTTTTCCATCCAAATTCTCTCCACTGCAGGGATGAGGTACTTTTCCATTGCTGTTTATTTAGCTTTTCCCATATTTCCAATTGTAAAGTGAAATTCCCCTCTTTTTCCCATCTCTCTTTTATATATGATGTGTTGTCTCCTTTTAAGTCTTGAAGACCTTGGTATATTTTAGAAATGTATCTGATCCCTGGGATCCCTTTATATGCCATTAAGAAGACCTTCAGAACACCTGACTGGGCCCTTTCCAAATCCTCCTTTTTAAGTATATTGTTTATGTGGTGTCTTAAGCTGAAAGAACCTGTAAAGATCTTGATTTATTAGACCTTGTTTTTTCAAATCTTCAAAACTTCTTAAAGTTTGCCCCTTAAAAAAATCGTAATATTTTATCAGCCCTTTCTCTTTCCACTCTTTAAATCTAGTGTCTGTTTTATTGGGGGTAAAGTCTTGATCATAGGCAATCCATTGCAGAAGTCGATAGGGCTCTTTAGTTTGATTCTCTCTGACTATCTTAAACCAAATTTTTAGCGGGGTCTCTATCCACGGGTTAGTGTTATTCAAGAGTTTAGGTAAGGCATTGTTCCCTATTATCGCCTGTAGGGGGATGTCACTTGTTATTTGGCATTCCATCTCCTTCCATTGTGCAGTGTAGACTGGGTTACATATCTCTACTAAAGTTTTAATTTGTGCAGCTATAAAATAGTCCCTGATATTTGGCAGCGCGAGCCCACCTTTGTCTTTGTTTAGCTGTAGGGTTCTATATCTGATTCTAGGTCTCTTGCCCTGCCATATGAATCTTGAGATCCTTCTGTCCAGCTCCTGCCATGTTTTTTTTGGGAGGTTCTACCGGTATTGTTTGGAAAAGGTATAGAAGACGTGGAAGTATATTCATTTTGATTGCTTCAATTCTTTGTGCAGTACCTAAGAATGGTATCATATTCCATCTTGCTAGGTCAGATTTTATTTTTGTCACCAGTCGATCATAGTTTAGTGTTATAATTTTGTCGAGTTGTTTCGGGATATTGACCCCCAGATATTTCATAGATTCCAACTCCCAGTTAGTTTTGAGTTCACTTAGTGAATAATGATTTGGGTCATAGTTGAATGTTAAAACTTGGGTTTTATGCATGTTTAATTTGTACCCCGATAAATCTCCATAGTCTGAAAAAACTGAGATTAGTTCTGGTAAAGAAGTGTCTGGCTGCCCTAGGTATATTAAAATGTCATCAGCAAAGAGTGCTATTTTATGTTCCTTCTGACCAAGTGTAATACCCTGAATTTTTTGATTTTGTCTTATCCATTGGCTCAGAGGTTCTATGAAGATTGCAAAGAGCAGTGGAGACAGGGGGCAGCCTTGACGACATCCTCTTTCCAGCTCAAAAGATGATGATAAATTACCGTTAATCCTTATTTTAGCTGTTGGTTTTTTATATAATGCCTGTATAGTTCTAATGAAGTTGTTATGAAAATTGAAACTGGATAAGATTCTATATAGGAAAGACCAGTCAACCGAATCGAATGCTTTTTCAGCATCTAATCCCAATATGACTGCATTTAAGTTATATTTTTTTATATGATGAATTATGTGTAAAGTGCGTCGAATGTTGTCTTGTGTCTGTCTTTGTCTTATAAAACCTGTTTGGTCTAAGTGAATTAAGTCTGTCAGTCTGTTTTCTTACCTTTTGGCAAGGATAATGGTAAAAAGCTTATAGTCCTGATTTAATACACTGATTGGTCTGTAGTTGGAGCATTCTAGTTTATCCTTTTCAGGTTTAGGTATAACTGCAATGACCCCTTCTCTCCAGGAGGGGGGGATTTCCCCTGTGTGGAGGACATAGTTAAATGTTTTCAGGAGGAGAGGAGATAGTTGCTGTTTAAAGGTTTTGTACCATTCTGCTGTATAGCCTTCTGCTCCTGGGGATTTGTTAGCTTTAAGTTTCATAATTGCTTTTTCCAATTCTTTAGGTTGTATTTCTGACAGTAGTGTTTTATTTTGTGATTCCGTAAGTTGGGGAAGGTTTAATGTGTTTAGGAATGTCTCAGATGCGTTTTTATGTTTTTTGTGGGAGTATAAGTTCTTGTAGTAATTCTCGAAGCTTTTAAGAATATCCTGAATTCTGAATTTTATTTCCTTTGATACTGGGTCTCTGATTTTGTAGATTGCTCTTTCTGTTTGTTGTTTCCTCAATTTATAGGCTAGTAGTTTTGCCGATTTACTGCCTGCTTCATAGTGTTTTTGTTTCAGAAATGTAAGTTTATTCTGGATTTCTATTGTGTAGATCTCATTTATTTGATTTTTAATTTCTTTAATCTTGAGCGAGCCATTAGAATGAGTGTTGTCTTTGTGTTCTTTTTCTAGGTTCTTGAGTTCTGACTCTAGTGTGATTAGTTTTTCTTGTCTCAGTTTCTTTTGGGTTGCCAGTTTTGCAATAATTTTTCCCCTTATTACAGCTTTGCACGCATCCCACAGTATTAAAGGGGATACTTCTCCATTATCGTTTTCTTCCAAATATCTGAAAATATCTGATTCCAATTCATCTTTCAGTGGTCCTTTCAGGACATTTGAATTCAACCTCCAGGAAAATGTATTATTTGTGTATTTTTGGATGTTTAAGTCCATATAGATCGGACTGTGGTCAGAGAGATCCATCAGTCCTATTTTACATGTTTTTACTCTTCCAATGTCTCTATTAAACATAAAAAAGTAATCACTCCTTGAGTAAGATGAATGTGGTGTTGAATAAAAAGTATAATCTTTTACATTGGGGTTGAATTCCCTCCATACGTCACAGATTCCCATTTCTTTTAGTAGCATCCGAGTTTTCCTATTTTGAGTGCTATTTTGATGTGAAGAATTACCTGTTGCATCCCAGTATGGATTCAGTCTTAGATTGAAGTCTCCACCACATATCACTAAACCTTGGGCTTTAGTTATCATTAGGTCGAATACATTTTTATAAAATTTCCATTTAGCCCCTGGTGGTGCATATACATTCAGCAGGGTGATATCTTCTCCCTCTAGCCGCCCAGTTACCAAACTGTACCTCCCTTCTTTATCTTTGTGTTCTGATTTTTTTTCAAATGTAATTTTGGTTATCAATGTCGCTACTCCCCTCCTCCTCCCTGATTTATATGAAGATGAAGAGATCATTTTAAACCCTTGTCTATTGAGTTTAGTGTGTTCCACGTCTGTTAGGTGGGTTTCTTGTAAAAACATTATTTCTGCTTTGTCTTTTTTCATTTTGCGTAGAATCTTGGATCTTTTAACTGGATTCAGGATCCCTTTTACATTATATGAGGCTATTTTGGTTACACCCTGTTTCTCCATTGTATTTTCTTATTTAGTATAACAGTGTGGTGGCCCTCTTTTTTGCTACTCAGAAACTGAAAGAACATTAAGAACATAAAAAACATTAAGAACATAGTGTACGAAACTTTAAAACAAAAAACTGTCAAAAAAACTTCCTGAGCTGGGGTCTCTTTAAAGACCCTGTAAGAGCCCTGATAGAGTGTAGGCTCTGAGGGAAATTCCTCAAACTCTGTTACGTGTTGAGGGCCCTCTCTTACCCCTGTAAGTTGTCCCATGTTTTTAACGTGAATTTCAGATCCCAATCCAAATTTGTAATGATTTTTTTTTTTTTTTTTTATGCCTATACCCTATGAGATTGTGTGCACCCTCCCACCCCCATCACAGCAAACATTCACTCTAATACAGTATTTGTTAGTGTGGAGAGAACATGTGGGTCATTGTTACATTTCTATTTTAACAAGATTTTTTTTTCTGCCCTTTAAATTAAGAAGACATTTGTTTCTAATGCTATAACTGCTCCATGAAAGGTTTTACCACATGCTGATTCTGCACCTCCTTTAATATTTGTTACCTTGTAGGAGGGGGGATGGAAGTGCAGAATGACTGAAAAGAAAAAAAAACTAAAAGGTCGCTATTCCTTCCTGGAACTGGAAAGCTTATCTTTGTAGCTCTGGGGCTGGGTTTCCCGCTGCTGGCCTGTGGATTTTGAAGGTCTCTGAGTTGACCACGTTTGAGCTCTGATCTTCTCGCTCATATTCGCTGCGGGTTTAAACACCGTTACCGGGAGTCCTCTTCTCGCCATGTCAATTGTTGCTTCTTCCGCTGAATTATAGAGACATGACTCTTCACCGTAAAAGACCCTTAACTTCGCAGGAAATGGCGTCTGAAAGCGTAGATTCTGTTCCCGTAGAACCTTTTTGGCGTCGTTATATTCGCGTCGCTTTTTAAGAACCTCAGGGCCATAATCGTGCTCCACGAAGACTTTTCTCTCTTGATGCATAAATCCTTTTTTCTGCCAAGCCCGTCTTACAACCTCTTGTTTTATTTTGAAATCGAAGAATCTTACCACCACAGAACGCGGGGGCGCTTCCGCCGCTGGCTTAGCGGCTAATGTACGATGGGCCTTTTCTATCTTCAAATCGGTGGTTTGTGGAATATCCAACTTCTCTCTCAATAAGGATTCCACGCATTCCGCCACTGTGTTGAAACCATCTTCAGCTCCTTCTTTCAGACCGTGAATTCTGATGTTATCTCGTCTCTGTCTTCCTTCTTGGTCGGTTAGCTTAGCCTCCAGCCTTGACTGTTTTCTGTGTAAATCCAGCATAGAATCTTCAAGCACTTTTACTCTTTCTTCAGCTTCCAAGATTCGTTTTTCGGCCTGGTCCATTCTGCTGTTCGTGCTTTTTAGTTCCTCTCTGAATTCATGAAATTCGGCCGGAAATCGTCGTAATTCATCAAATAGCGATTTCAAGCTAATCTTTTTGTTAGCTGGGACCAGCTCCTCGTCTCCTGAATGGAGGTCCTCGGGATCAGATTCTGCGGCCGCCGCGCGTCCTGACCTGGGGAATGTCAGTTTCTTGTTTTTGGTTAGGCATGGTGTTTTTGTCTTTTGATTTTTATTCTTCCAAAAATCCGTTAAGTCTGATTTTGAAGATGTTTTCCTTGGATTGGATCTGGGAGGTTCAGCGTTAAGTTGCTATCACCATGGCGTCCAGACCGGAAGTTGGTGCCTAAACTTTTATTGATAAAAAATTACATATTTTGACTGAACTCCATACTCAGGGATGCACACCCTCGTAGCCTCAGCAAAGGACTTATAAAACTTGAGGTCAGTCTGACAAACTGTTTGAGAGAGATGTGAGAAAGACATACACACACACACACACAGATTCTTTGCATTTATAGATCGATAGATAGATTGATAGATAGATAGACTACTCACAAAAAGTTTGGGATATTTGGCTTTTGGGTGAAATTTATGGAAAATGTAAAAAGTTCACGCTACAGAGCTATTATATCATGAAAGTAGGGCATTTTCAGTGCATCTTGAAAGTATTCACAGCATTTCCATTTTGCCACATTTTGCTATCTTACAACCTTATTCCAAAAGGGATTAAATTCATTTTTTTCCCTCAAAATTGTACACACAATACCCCATAATGACAATGGGAAAACATTTTTTTTGAGATTTTTGAAAATTTATTAAAAAAACAACAACTAAGGATTCACATGTACATACTGTAAGTATTCACAGCCTTTGCTCAGTACTTTGTTGATGCAGCTTTGGCAGCAATTACAGCCTCAAGTCTTTTTGAATATGATGCCACAAGCTTGGCATACCTATCTTTGGGAAGTTTCAGGATCAGAATCAGAATCAGAATGAGATTTATTGCCATTGTTCATGTAGTACACAAACTAGGAATTTGTCTCGGTGCAATGCTGCAACATTAAACATGGAGTAGCACTAAAGATAAAAATAAAAAAACTATGCATGCAATAAAATGTAGAATATGAATTAGTAATACTAATCTATGAATACTAATACTAATACTAATACTAATACTAATCTTTTTCTCCTCTCGGCGCCACACCAGTCGGCTGCCTTTTGCAACAGCGGCTCGATTCCGAGTTTTTTTTCCCTTCCTCTCTCTTTTGATCACTTTTTTTTTTTCACCCCACTTATATCACGGACACACAGATCATCCCAAATGTCTCCTGAGCCGGTGGACGGAGCCACTGTTTATAGCAGGATACGATATAACAGGGAAGAGCTGCTAGCATTTAACCGCCACCCGGTCCCACTGGAAAAACTCGACATACCGAGAGAACTGAGGCGAAAACGCCGCGGCTGCCGGGCTGGAGTAAGGCAGAGGACAAAAAATATAAGGTACAGACCCTCCCTTCCATCTGTTGTCATGGGAAATGTACGGTCGATACTGGGAAAGTTAGATGAGCTAGCGGCTATCTCCCGTTATGATAGCACTTACCGGGAGTGCTCTCTCCTTTTGTTTACTGAGACGTGGCTAACTGAACTAGCAGCAGATGCTAACATTGAGCTGGAGGGTTTTCACATGATACGAGCTGACCGAACACCAGAGAGTGGCAAAACTAGGGGCGGTGGAGTGATCATGTATGTTAACAACAACTGGTGCAGACCGGGACATATCACTGTTAAACAACGACACTGCAGCAAAGACATTGAGTTGCTAGCTGTTAGCATGAGGCCTACATATCTCCCGAGAGAACACTCACACGTGATCTGCATTGTTGTTTATGCAAATCCGACGGCGAACGCTGGGACAGCGCGTGACGTCATCCATTCAGTAACCAGCAGGCTGCAGACAGAACACCCAGATGCTCTTCTCCTCATCTCAGGCGATTTCAACCACGTTTCACTGTCTCCCATTCTGCCCACTTTCACCCAGTATGTCACATGCCACACTAGAGACAATAAAACACTGGATTTGTTCTACGCAAACACTAAGGAGGCGTACACCTCATCACAACTCCCCCCATTTGGGAGATCGGATCACAACTTGGTTCATCTCCGACCGGTGTACAAACCCCTAGTGCACAGACAACCTCCGGCCATGCACACTGTGGAGTTATGGTCTGAGGAGACAATGGACACTCTAAAGGGCTGTTTTGAAGCCACTGCCTGGAAGCAGCTCTGCGATCCACATGGTGAGGACATCGATGGCCTCATTCACACCTTCACGGGCTACCTCAGCTTCTGTGTGGACAAATCCGTTCCCACCAAGACCATACGGCGTCACTCAAACAACAAACCCTGGATCAACCCTGAGATAAAAACACTTCTGAGAGAGAAGAAGAGGATCTTCAGGTCGGGGAACAGGGAGATGCTGAAGTCCGTACAGAGGGAGCTGAGGAGAAAGATCAGAGAAGGCAAGGACAGCTTCAGGAAGAAGATGGAGGACAAGCTGCAACAGAGCGACATCAGCGGGGTCTGGAGAAACCTCAAAACCATCTCGGGGCTCCAGAATACCTCCCCCCAGGCCACGGGGGGCAGGGAGTGGGCGAACAACCTGAATCTGTTTTTCAATAGATTTGACCAACCGCCCTCCCCCCTGTCTGCACAACAACCACTGCTGCCTCTAAGAAATCAAGTCCTGCTACCCACTCCCCACTCCACCGACACCCCCCCCCACTCCCAACACACAGCCCCCCATCCTGACCCTGACCAAGACCCAGGTGAGGACGGAGCTGAGGAAGATCAAGGCGAGGAAGGCGTCGGGACCGGACGGCATCAGCGCAAAGCTCCCCAAGTCCTGTGCAGACCAGCTGTGTGGGATTGTGACGTATATCTTCAACATGAGCCTGAAACTGGGGAGGGTACCACAGCTGTGGAAAACATCTTGTGTGGTACCTGTACCAAAAACTTCCCACCCCAAAGACCTGAACAGCTTCAGACCGGTGGCCTTGACGTCCCACTTGATGAAGACCCTGGAGAGACTGCTCCTTGCTCATCTCCGCCCCCTGGTGGAACCAGCGATGGATCCACTCCAGTTCGCCTACCAGCATGGCATTGGGGTGGAGGATGCGGTGATCTTCCTCCTTCACCGTTCTCTGTCCCACCTGGAGAAGCCCGGGAATATGGTGAGGATCATGTTCTTTGACTTCTCCAGTGCTTTCAACACCATCCAACCGATGATCCTGAAGGACAAGCTGCTGCGCGCAGGGGTGGACCAGCACCTGTCATCATGGATCCTGGACTACCTCACGAACCGGCCTCAGTTTGTGAGAACCCGGGACTGTGTTTCCGACACGATCATCAGTAGCACGGGGGCCCCCCAGGGAACGGTGCTGGCTCCCTTCTTGTTCACTCTTTATACTGCGGACTTCTCACACAACACAACACATTGCCATCTACAGAAGTTCTCTGATGACTCTGCGATCGTTGGTCTCATCTCCAGCGGAGATGAAGCTGAGTACAGAGGGCTTATCCAGGACTTTGTGGACTGGTGCCATCGGAACTGCCTCCAGATCAACGCGAGGAAAACTAAGGAGCTGGTGGTGGACTGCCGCAGGCATGGGCAGCCCCTCACAGCACCAGTAAATATACAGGGAACAGACATCGAGATGGTGACATCCTACAAGTACCTGGGTATTCATCTGAACAATAAACTAGACTGGTCACACAATACTGACGCACTCTACAAGAAGGGACAGCGCAGGCTGTTCCTGCTGAGGAGACTCAGGTCTTTTGGTGTACAAGGGGCGCTGCTGAAGTCATTCTATGACACGGTGGTGGCATCAGCCATCACTTTTGGAGTGGTCTGCTGGGGCAGTGGCATTACTGCAGCCGATAGGAAGAGACTGAACAAACTGATTAAGAAAGCTAGCTCTGTCCTGGGGCAACGCCTTGATCCGATGGAGGAGATAGGAGAGAGAAGGACGGTGGCTAAACTGTCATCTCTGCTGGAGTCCGAGTTCCACCCTATGCAGGACATACTGGATGCACTGAGGAGCTCATTTAGCAGCAGACTACATCATCCCAGGTGCACAACCGAGAGGTTTCGTAGGTCCTTCCTACCAACGGCTGTCAGACTGTACAACCTAAGCAGGGCTGCTCGCAGAGATAGCAAAAAGACGTAACAAACTAATAGTTTTTTTTTTTTTGTTTTTTTTTTTTTTTTTTTTGAATGCAAAAGATGCAATAGACTTACACAATGGTCCTCTCCGGCATACAACTAGGAACATACCGGTCGCTATGGAGGGTGAGAATATGTATGGGCACATAATCATACCATGTAGGATAACTAAATAGACGGTTATGCTGTTTCATCCCACCTAGCAACAATGCTCTGCACTGTGTGTGTTTATATATTTACATATTTATTCCATCTAGCTACAATGCTCTGCACTGGGTGTGTTTATATTTATATATCTATATATTTATTCCATCTAGCTACAATGCTCCGCACTGTGTTTTTATATATCTACATATTATTCCATCTAGCTACATTGCTCCGCACTGTGTGTGTTTATATACTTGCATATTTATTCCACCTAGCTGCAATGCTCCATACTGTGGGTGTTTATATATTTACATATTTATTCCATCTAGCTACAATGCTCTGCACTGTGTGTTCATATATTCATATATTTATTCCATCCAGCTACAATGCTCTGCACTGTGTGTCTGTGTGTGTGTGTGTGTGTATATATATTTTATAGTAATATGTACATATGTATATTAGCTGCTCTTGCTTGCTTGTTTTTTCTTGCCTTCTGATTGTTGCTCTGAGTGTTGCTATCCCTGTGCTGTTGCAATCCTGGAATTTCCCCGTTGTGGGACTAATAAAGGCTTATCTTATCTTATCTTATCTTATCTTATCTTATCTTATGCAATTTGAAATATATTAACAAGCAGCAGATATTGTGGAGTTCCGCATAGTGCAGTCGGTAGTGCAAAAGAAAACAGTGATAATTATCATGAGTCCGGTTGAGCTGCTGTACGTAGTGCACGAGAGTCTAATAAGTCACTTAGTGTTCAGCAGTCTGATGGTAGAGGGGAAGAAGCTGTTCATGTAGCGGGAGGTTTTAGTCTGAATGGACCGAAGTCTTCTGCCTGAGGGGAGGGGGGCAAACAGTGCGTGTCCAGGGTGTGAAGGGTCAGCTATGATCCAACCTGCACGCCTCCGGGTCCTGGAGATGTACAGGTCCTGGAGGGATGGGAGCTTGCAGCTGATCACCTTCTCAGCAGCACGCACAACGCACTGCAGTCTTAGTCTGTCCCTGGCGGTGGCTTCTGCGTACCACACGGTGATGGAGGTGGTGAGGATGGACTCGATGATGGCCGTGTAGAACTGCACCAACATCTTGGTGGGTAGCTTGAGCTTCCTAAGCTGCCGCAGGAAGAACATCCTCTGCTGGGCCTTTTTGATGAGGGAGCTGATGGTCAGCTCCCACTTGAGGTCCCGGGTGATGGTGGTGCCCAGGAAGCGGAAGGAATCCGCAGTGGTGATGGGAGAGTCTGTGAGGGTAAGGGGGGGCAGAGGGGCTGTGACTTTTCTGAAGTCCACAATCATCTCCACTGTCTTCAGAGCGTTCAGCTGCAGGTTGTTGTGGCTGCACCAGGACGCCAGCTGGGCCACCTCTCTCCTGTAGATGGACTCGTCGCCGTTGGAGATGAACCGATGAGGGTGGTGTCGTCCGCAAACTTGATCAGCTTGACAGACTGGTGGCTGGAGGTGCAGGAGCTGGTGTACAGGGAGAAGAGCAGGGGGGAAAGGTTCACCCATTCCTCTTTGCAGTACCTCTCAAGCAGGTTGGATGGGAAACGTCGGTGCACAGCCATTTTCAGATCTCTCCAGAGATGTTCCAATTGAATTCAAGTCTAGGCTCTGTCTGGGCCACTCAAGGATATTCACAGAGTTATCCTGAAGCCACTCCTTTGATATCTTGGCTGTGTGCTTCAGGTCATTGTCCTGCTGAAAGATGAGCCGTCATCCCAGTCTGAGGTCAAGAGAGCTCGGGAGCAGGTTTTGATCCAGGATGTCTCTGTATATTGATGCATTCATCGTTCCCTCTATTCTGACTAGTCTCCCAGTTCCTGCTGTTGAAAAACATCCCCACAGCATGATGCTGTCACCACCACTGGCCTGGTTATGAGCGGTGCCTGGTTTCCTCCAAACACGATGCCTGACATTCACACCAAAGAGTTCAGTCTTTTTCTCATCAGACCAGAGAATTTTGTTTCTCATGGTTTTAGAGTCCTTCAGGTGCCTTTTGGCAAACACCAAAAGGCACCTGCCTTTTACTCAGGAGTGGCTTCCGTCTGGCCTCTCTACAATACAGGCCTGATTGGTGGATTGCTGCAGAGATGGTTGTCCTTCTGGAAGGTTCTTCTCTCTCCATAGAGGAACGTTGGAGCTCTGACAGAGTGACCATCAGGTTCTTGGTCACCTTTTTAACTAAGGCCCTTCCCCCCCGATCGCTCAGTTTAGACGGCCAGCCAGCTCTAGGAAGAATCCTGGTGGTTCTGAACTTCTTCCATTTATGGATAATGGAGGCCACTGTGGTCATTGGGACCTTCAAATAGCAGAATTTTTTCTGGACCCTTCCTCAGATTTGTGCCTTGAGACAATCCTGTTTTGGAGGTCTACAGAAAATTCCTTTGACTTCATGCTTGGTTTGTGCTCTGACATGCTCTGTCAACTGTGGGACCTTATATAGACAGGTGTGTGCCTTTCCAAATCATGTCCAGTCAACTGAATTTACCACAGGTGGACTCCAATTAAGCTGTAGAAACATATCAAGGATGATCAGTGGTAATGAGATACACCTGAGCTCAATTTTGAGCTTCATGGTAAAGGTTGTGAATATTTATGTACATGTGATTTCTTAGTTTGTTATTTTAAATAAATTTTCAAAAATCTCAAAAAAAAAAAAAATTCACATTGTCATTATGGGGTATTGTGTGTAGAATTTTGAGGAAAAATTCAATTTAATCCATTTTGGAATAAGGCTGTGTAACATTACAAAATGTGGAAAAGTGAAGTGCTGTGAATGCTTTCTAGATGCAGCATAAGTAGAAGCATGCAGTGGTGATTTCCTCATCTCAAATAGTTTATTGAAACTGATAGAAAAATTCCATATTATCTACATTATTATTATTTTAATAATGTATTATTATATTTGAGAATATATTCATTCCATGTGGAATAAGTTCATATATTCTTGGCATGTTTCTGTGAGCAGTTTCAGAGAGCTCAGACTGAAGATCAGTTCAAGATCAGTACATGTGTAAGGATTGATCTAAGACACTTTTTATAATCTCTTTGACATGTCCTGTTTTGGGTCACAGGAATGCACAGGAACTCCTCAGCTTATATAGATTAGTGTTTTATGGACATTCTGTTAGATTTACATTCTTGTCTCCAGAGTGTCTGTGACGTTTCCCCGGATAAGCTTTATCAGGACTGTCCCATTCTGTCCCTTCCCTTATCCTCATCCTCCCTCTCCTTTCTCATATATATATATACAGTATATATACTGTATATACACTACCGTTCAAAAGTTTGGGGGTCACCCAGACAATTATTTTGTGTTTTCCATGAAAACTCACACTTATTTACCACCATGAGTTGTAAAATGAATAGAAAATATAGTCAAGACATTGACAAGGTTAGAAATAATGATTTGTATTTGAAATGATAATTTTTTCCTTCAAACTTTGCTTTTGTCAAAGAATCCTCCATTTGCAGCAATTACAGCATTGCAGACCTAACATGATTGCACAAGGATTTTCTAATCATCCATTAGCCTTCTGACGCAATGAGCAAACACATTGTACCATTAGAACACTGGACTGATAGTTGCTGGAAATGGGCCTCTATACACCTATGTAGATATTGTACCAAAAACCAGACATTTGCAGCTAGAATAGTCATTTACCACATTAGCAATGTATAGAGTGTATTTCTGATTAGTTTAAAGTTATCTTCATTGAAAAAAAGAGCTTTTCTTTCAAAAATAAGGAAATTTCTAAGTGACCCCAAACTTTTGAACGGTAGTGTATATATATATATATATCAGACCTAAAGAAATGAATCCTTTAGGGATTCTAGGTGTGTAATGCCATGCTTTGTAATCTCTCCCCCAAAGTGGCCATTGGGGTGACAACTTATATATCTTTGTAATAAATGTACATAAATCCAACTTTCCGCCTGATTTTTGACTTTTAATAATTTAACTTTTCTCGAAGGGTGGCCCTCAGGTCACTGAGGTTGTGGGGTGCAGGGTTACGAGCCTCTATACGGTGACTCAGCTGATCCCATAGGTTTTCTATTGGATTCAGGTCTGGAGAAAGTGCAGGCCACTGCACTTGAGGTACCCCAGCCTCCAGCAGCCATTCCATAATGATGTGACCTCGATGAGCTGGAGCATTGTCGTCCCTGAAGATAAAATCTGGCCTGTGTTGTTCAGGCAGGGGCACAATGATTGGATTAATGATGTTATTCAGGTAGTATTTGCTTGTCACTGTACCATTCACAAGGTTATAGGGCAGTTCTGTATTGACTAGACACACCTGCCCAGACTGTAACATGGTGACAACAGTGGCAGATGCATAGTGCTCTCCTTGATGTTTCCAACATCGTTGGCAGACATCATTTCTGCTCACTGTGATTCAACTTTCATCAGAGAACAGCACTGAGGCCCAATGGTCCCTTGTCCAGTGTAAATGCTCCCTGGCCCATGCAAATGATGATGCCTGTGCCTGGTGGTGTGGTCAGGTGCCCTTGCAGGTCATCTAGCATGCAGACTACACTGATGTAGATGGTTTTGAATGGTCTGACATGACACTTGAGTGCCTCTCACCTCCCTTAAATTTGCTTGGAGTTGAATTGTATTCATCATCTGGGTCCGCAGGGCACTGTTCACAATGAAGTGGTCATCAACGTGGGATGTGGCCAAAGGGTATCCACTTCTATGCCTTTTTGTTACTCTTCCAGTCTCTCTGTATCTCTGTTGCAACCTGCTGATGACACTCTTTGACACTCTAAGTTCAGTGGCCACTTCCCTCTGAGAACATCCTGCTTGAAGCCTCACAATTGCGAGGTACTGTTGATCAATTGTTAAGTGTCGTCTTGGTCTCATGATGTCAGAATGTGAACAGCATGATGAAGAAGACTGTTTAAATACCAATTCTAATTGAACCAGAAAATGTCTTGGTCGATTCATGGATCAAACACCTGTTGTGAATTTTGTCGTTAAGCACCTTGTTAGAGAACAGTTATGCAAAAAGTACTGAAACACTGAGCAGTTGGACATATGCAATCAAAAGGTTAGAGAAGTCTAAATTAAGTTCACCTGAAGAGGTTATAGTGCATTTTAGGTGCATCCTGAAATTTCACCCGAAAGTCAAATATCCCTAACATTTGGTGAGTGGTGTATGTACAATTACAGTCATTGAGAATGTAAACACAATAAGTTATTTAAAATATTTACTAAATTCATGACGAAAAAGAAAATTAATAAATTGTTGAGACAAATATTAGAAAATTCAATTCAACTTTATTTATATAGCTCCATTTCACAACAACAGTCATCTCATAGTACTTTCAACTGTAGGGGAAACCCTCACAATTACATAAACACTCCAGCAGTCAGGCGATCCCCTATGAGCAAGTGCTTGGTGACGGTGGAGAGGAAAAACTCCCTTTTAACAAGAAGAAACCTCCAGCAGAACCAGGCTCAGGGAGGGGCAGTCATCTGCTGCGACTGGTTGGAGGGTGAGGGGATAGAGGAGATGAAAAGAACAGACATGTAGAGAGCAAACAGCACGATGGGGACTCAATCTATGGGAGAGAACAAACAGATGTTAATGATCACAAGAGAAATGTAGCTCATTTGCAATAATTAAAAATATTTTAAAAAATCAAAGGAAAGATGACGGTGTGGCAGATGGTGAAATAAGGCATGGCGAACTGGAGTTTAAAAGTGGGTTTTATTCATCTGCCATCACGGAACTCACTCCAGCGCTGTATAAGCATGCTGGAGTGAGCCCTCAGGCTCTCGTCAGCAGACAGGCAATGCGTGTAGTCAGATGAGCAGTAAGAGAGAGAGAGAAGCGATATTCAGTCACTTATATACCCAGCTAGACAATGCATGACTGGCACATTAGCATCACAGTAACTGCAGGAAGGCATGGGACATTTACATGAGAGTGACGCATATCAAAAGCAGGATTATTGGCAGGACAGAGAGGCTGCCTAATGATATCAGTCCATAGATCTCACTGTTATGCTAATTGCTCCAGCTAAGCACTCTGCTTGTCCGTGGCTGTGGGGGTCACCCACAACGGAAAATTATTGAAGCAAAAATACAAAGACAGAAGAAAAAAAAGATGCCAGTTTATGACACAAAAGTCACAAATTCAAGAAAATAATGTCAATCTATGAGCAATTTTTTTTCACGGTTTCAAATTTTATATTAAAAGTCTATAATTTAAAAAAGAATAAAAAAAACATAAGTCAAAGTAGATAATTTATGAGAACTCATTCACAGAAATTTTTTTCCACATTTTCAATTAAAAAAAAATCTCTAATTTATTTGGTTGAGTCACCTGAAACTGTACACAAGTAAACGTAGGTTATCATTATATAGTAGTGCATGCCCATAGAAAGCAAGTGTTCTTGTCTGAAAACAGGTAGCCCAGTTAGGCTTTCCAGGCCCAAATATAGGCTGTGTTTGAAAGTGGAATACAAAGAGGTGGAGGCTATATGTAGGCACTCACATGTTAGACTTTGACAAATACAAAAGGGACTGAATGGCATTATTGAAAAGGAATGGGACATCCAATATTAGCGACTGTTTCGGAACCCTTGTTTATATTTTATCAGATCACTTATTTCTGTGATCTTTTATGACTTATATTCATCAGTGTTGCATCTTGCACTTGGGGAATGGGAGTTGTTCATTCATCATTATAATTGTTTTAGTTTACACTAGTGCATACCCGCCCTGCGATGGACTGGCGATCTGTCCAGGGTGTACCCTGCCTCTCGCCCAAAGACGCTGGGATAGGCTCCAGACCCCCCGCGACCCGAAAAGGATTAAGCGGTAGAAGATGGATGGATGGATGGATAGTGCATACCCATGCATGCCCGTAGAAACCCGTGCATGCCCATAGAGGGGATGCATTGGAACAGAATTCTTGCCAGTTACAGGACAGTTGGTATATCTGTATATCTGTATATAGAGAGACAATAAAACACTGGATTTATTCTACGCAAACACTAAGGAGGCGTACACCTCATCACAACTACCCCCACTCGGGAGATCGGATCACAACTTGGTTCATCTCCGGCCGGTGTACAAACCCCTAGTGCACAGACAACCTCCGGCCATGCACACTGTGGAGTTATGGTCTGAGGAGACAATGGACACCCTAAAGGGCTGTTTTGAAGCCACCGCCTGGAAGCAGCTCTGCGATCCACATGGTGAGGACATCGATGGCCTCATTCACACCTTCACGGGCTACCTCAGCTTCTGTGTGGACAAATCCGTTCCCACCAAGACCATACGGCGTCACTCAAACAACAAACCCTGGATCAACCCTGAGATAAAAACACTTCTGAGAGAGAAGAAGAGGATCTTCAGGTCGGGGAACAGGGAGATGCTGAAGTCCGTACAGAGGGAGCTGAGGAGAAAGATCAGAGAAGGCAAGGACAGCTTCAGGAAGAAGATGGAGGACAAGCTGCAACAGAGCGACATCAGCGGGGTCTGGAGAAACCTCAAAACCATCTCGGGGCTCCAGAATACCTCCCCCCAGGCCACAGGGGGCAGGGAGTGGGCGAACAACCTGAATCTGTTTTTCAATAGATTTGACCAACCGCCCTCCCCCCTGACTGCACAACAACCACTGCTGCCTCTAAAGAAATCAAGTCCTGCTGCCCACTCCCCACTCTACCAACACCCCCCCACACCCAACACACAGCCCCCCATCCTGACCCTGACCAGGACCCAGGTGAGGACGGAGCTGAGGAAGATCAAGGCGAGGAAGGCGCCGGGACCGGACGGCATCAGCGCAAAGCTCCTCAAGTCCTGTGCAGACCAGCTGTGTGGGATTGTGACGTATATCTTCAACATGAGCCTGAAACTGGGGAGGGTACCACAGCTGTGGAAAACATCTTGTGTGGTACCTGTACCAAAAACTTCCCACCCCAAAGACCTGAACAGCTACAGACCGGTGGCCTTGACGTCCCACTTGATGAAGACCCTGGAGAGACTGCTCCTTGCTCACCTCCGCCCCCTGGTGGAACCAGCGATGGATCCACTCCAGTTCGCCTACCAGCATGGCATTGGGGTGGAGGATGCGGTGATCTTCCTCCTTCACCGTTCTCTGTCCCACCTGGAGAAGCCCGGGAATATGGTGAGGATCATGTTCTTTGACTTCTCCAGTGCTTTCAACACCATCCAACCGATGATCCTGAAGGACAAGCTGCTGCGCGCAGGGGTGGACCAGCACCTGTCATCATGGATCCTGGACTACCTCACGAACCGGCCTCAGTTTGTGAGAACCCGGGACTGTGTGTCCGACACGATCATCAGTAGCACGGGGGCCCCCCAGGGAACGGTGCTGGCTCCCTTCCTGTTCACTCTTTATACTGCGGACTTCTCACACAACACAACACACTGCCATCTACAGAAGTTCTCTGATGATTCTGCGATCGTTGGCCTCATCTCCAATGGAGATGAAGCTGAGTACAGAGGGCTTATCCAGGACTTCGTGGACTGGTGCCATCGGAACTGCCTCCAGATCAACGCGAGGAAAACTAAGGAGCTGGTGGTGGACTGCCGCAGGCATGGGCAGCCCCTCACAGTACCAGTAAATATACAGGGAACAGACATCGAGATGGTGACATCCTATAAGTACCTGGGTATTCATCTGAACAATAAACTAGACTGGTCACACAATACTGATGCACTCTACAAGAAGGAACAGCGCAGGCTGTTCCTGCTGAGGAGACTCAGGTCTTTTGGTGTACAAGGGGCGCTGCTGAAGTCATTCTATGACACGGTGGTGGCATCAGCCATCACTTTTGGAGTGGTCTGCTGGGGCAGTGGCATTACTGCAGCCGATAGGAAGAGACTGAACAAACTGATTAAGAAAGCTAGCTCTGTCCTGGGGCAGCGCCTTGATCCGATGGAGGAGATAGGAGAGAGAAGGACGGTGGCTAAACTGTCATCTCTGCTGGAGTCCGAGTTCCACCCTATGCAGGACATACTGAATGCACTGAGGAGCTCATTTAGCAGCAGACTACATCATCCCAGGTGCACAACCGAGAGGTTTCGTAGGTCCTTCCTACCAACGGCTGTCAGACTGTACAACCTAAGCAGGGCTGCTCGCAGAGATAGCAAAAAGACGTAACAAACTAATAGTTTTTTGAATGCAAAAGATGCAATAGACTTACACAATGGTCCTCTCCGGCATACAACTAGGAACATACCGGTCACTATGGAGGGTGAGAATATGTATGGGCACATAATCATACCATGTAGGATAACTAAGTAGACGGTTATGCTGTTTCATTCCATCTAGCAACAATGCTCTGCACTGTGTGTGTTTATATATTTGCATATTTATTCCATCTAGCTACAATGCTCCGTACTGTGGGTGTTTATATATTTATATATCTACATATTATTCCATCTAGCTACATTGCTCCGCACTGTGTGTGTTTATATACTTGCATATTTATTCCACCTAGCTGCAATGCTCCGTACTGTGGGTGTTTATATATTTACATATTTATTCCATCTAGCTACAATGCTCTGCACTGTGTGTTCATATATTCATATATTTATTCCATCCAGCTACAATGCTCTGCACTGTGTGTCTGTGTGTGTGTGTATATATATATATTTTATAGTAATACGTACATATGTTTATTAGCTGCTCTTGCTTGCTTGTTTTTTTTTTTTTTTTTTTCTTGCCTTCTGATTGTTGCTCTGAGTGTTGCTATCCCTGTGCTGTTGCAATCCTGGAATTTCCCCGTTGTGGGACTAATAAAGGCTTATCTTATCTTATCTTATATCAACACAGCACTAAGTGGCAATCACATGTGACGGCTTTTGTATGCAGCAAAACATAAAAATCACACAAAATATGCCCTGCCATCTGGGGCTGTTTGCCCCTGCTTGTTTCTTCTTCTCCTGCCTGTCACTGTTCTGTGTTATGTTGCTTACCTGTGTCTATATATGTCTTGTAGGGAGTCATGTGCTCTGTCTATGTGCCGTCATATAGACATCATCTGTTGGGTCTTCTTCTTCGTTCAGACCACTGAAGGGTCTCCTCCTGTCTCAGACGGCTGTGTTGTTCACAGTCATGCCTGCGGCGTACTGGTGGAACTTGAGGTGTTTCATGTTAACGGCATCCCTTCTGATGTGCAGCAGTTCTTCTCATTCTATTGCTCTCCATCTGGTGGGGCTTCTTCGTTCAGACCACTGATTGAGGGATAGGTATGTCATAATTCCAGTTCATGGGCATGATCCTGAAAAAGTGGCTTTCAACCCTGTTCAGGAAGGCCCGTGCATGCCTGTAGAAACCAAAAAACTGGAGTATCCAGAGAAAATCAGCGCTTTGCTTGGCATTTTACACATTTGTAGTGTAGACTGGCATTCGTCAAGGTTACACATTTGCCGTCATGTAGGCATGGCGAGTCGTCCTATGATGCCTGAGTTCATAGGACGCGCTATGATGATGAGGCAGAGATCATTGGCCACGTCCTATGATGTCCTAGAAATGTGCTTTAAAGTCTCTCATACCCTATGCTGGAGAAGAGTGTCCTCCTGTCTCAAGACGGGTGCGATGTACAGGTACATCTCAAAAAATTAGAATATCATGAAAAAGTTCAATATTTTTGTCACTCATTTCAGATAGTGAAACCCATATATTATATAGATTCATTACACAGAGAGTGATTTATTTCAAAAGTTTATTTAATTTTGATGATTATGGCTTAATGCCCATGAAAACCCCAAATTCAGTTTCTCAAAAAATTAGAATATTACATAAAATTAATTTTAAAAAAAACGTTTTTAAATAGAAATGTTGGCCGACTGAAAAGTATGTCCGTGTACACACTCACTGCTTGGTCTGGGCAAATTTTGGATTAATTACCGGATCAATGTGGCGTGGCATGGAGGTGATCAGCCTGTGGCACTGCTGAGGTGTTCTGAAGGTCCAGGTTACTTCATGCTCACAGGATGAGCATGAAGTAATAATTCCATGGATTCCATGGTCGATAATTCCATGGATTCACTGGATGCTAATGTCAAGGATGTTGTAAATCTTGTCATCATTTTGGGTAAATATCATATTCACTGCTGAACAAGGAAGAACACCAGCCCCTCCTTCAATTTATTTATGCTTGATTTTGTGAAATACTTCAGTTCACTACAAAAAAAATCAAAAATTTGAACAAAAATGCCAGACGTTTTCCTTGTATTTCAAAGTTCTTCTATTTTTAAACTGTCTCTTGCCTTGTAGCGTTTTGTGCTCTTATGTTCAGTCAGATTTGTTATTAACTTTATTTTTCTTTGTGTTCATTCCACCATGGCTCCTATAATATTTCTGCTGCACTTTTTTCTATCTTTCCCAGTCTTGTTTAGGACATTTTCCTGTGTTAAAAAAGCAATCCTTTTATGTCCGCATTCTCAGAGAAGCTCCTTGTATAAGTCCTCCCACGATCTTTAGACTGTTGCTGGATAATTAAATCTGGACGATCAGGGAAACAAATTCTTCCTGAGCGGCTATGCTATGCTAGGCTAGTTCAGCTAGCTGCTGTTAGCACGGTTCACCATCATTTTAAATCATTTAAAGCAGAACCAGAACCTTCTCCGGGTCACATTAGTGTCATCTCACAAACATTCCTCACATCTGTTAGTGACACACAAAAGTCTTTTCAACTGTTTTACTCACCAAATCTCGAATCTCCACGTAACAACACTGTCTAGAGGAAAAACAGTATCGGTTACAACGCACAAGCACTTCGACTTCATGGTCTGACGCTCAATCTATACGCATTATGGCAATTTTAAAAAATAATAGTTCAAACTTTGTAGTGTAGGTAGATTTGGTTGAAGGTGGTAGATTTGGTTGGCGTGATTTTGTAGATTTGGTTTAAAATGTCATCTTTCACTTTTTACCATTTGATGCAAGACTCCTTCAGAAAGGAGAGATCAGGTCTGGTGTTGGACGCTCTGAGCGGAACATCAGGCGTCCAGGAAATTTACCCTGAAAGCTCAGTTTTAGTTCATATACTCCTAAAGAAGTCGCTGCTATAGTTATGGATTTTTCATTGACAAATTTATTTATTTTACAAATTAATAGATATGGTTTTGAATAACCTTCAGATTTTCATGTCTTATTTTCAAACTTTTCTTTTTCTGATTTATCAAAATTATCATATTTTGAAAAGGGATCATGTCTAACTTAGTTTCATCTCTATTCAACTTGCACTTGTATTTTGTTTTACATTTTTGTTTATTATTATTATTATTATTATTATTATTATTGCACAGTAGGTTGCTCAAAAAGGACTTTGCCAAGATGGTTCAGAATTTCTCTGTAGTTCTACAATTGTAAAGAATGGGCAGAATCTCATCAAAACAAGCATCAGTATTTCCAGTGACAAAAGGAGTAATTGTATGGAACATCATGTGGTTTAGTAGACTTTTGATGTCTTTTGCTCCAACAGACAAGCGCCTCTTCTCCACAGGCCCAAGCAGGAGGTTTCTGGGCCTTGTTGTGCTGTCTGAGGAGGAGAAGAGAGCTGTCCTGGTCCAGTGTCACAATGATCCTGGTACAGGAAATCCCACTGGCATTAGAACCACAACTGACAGGGTGACTGCGGGGTACTACTGGCCAACACAAGTTGAAGATGTCAAGGAATGGGCCAGTAACATCCCTGACACTTCTTTGTTTGAAAGGCCATTCTCATGACAAATGGCTCATCACTACATTGTGACAGTTTACACTGTGGATGTTGTTGATACCTTCTTGTCTAGAAGTTATTTGTTATTGTCCAATCCCAGATATAAAACTGAGATTTACCTCTCCAAGAAATGACATTGGTTTCTCTAATGTGACATTTTCTGCTAACTTATTTTTTAGGTCAGATGTTGTCATCGCTGTCAACTGAATGATCTCATCAAAACTGTCCCCCGTTTTACATTCCATTAAGGTAACACTATGACCTTTTTTGCCATAGTGAGCAAGAATGCCAGTCAACATGCTAATTATAATATTTTCAATAGGTAAAAGAAGCCTGGGAGGTGCTTGGACTTGATTTAATTGGACCACTGCCTGAAATGGCACGCCACAATAAATATGTCCTGACTATGACTGACCTCTACACCAAATGGGGGATTGCAGAGCCTCTGCAATCACCAGCTGCAAGTGAGGTCTCAGCAGCTGTAACAAGGAAGCTGGATACATTTGGGATGGTCAGGAAAATCATTACCGACCAGGGAAGGAAATTTGTCAATGAGGTGATGTTTTTAAAATTTGGACCTGATTACAGAATTTTCACTTTATTCAACTTTGTGCTTTATATTTCAAAGCTCTGACCACTTCAAAATGTTGGAAATAATGTCACTCCTCCTTCTGCAGCTCAATGACAGTATTTTCAGGCTGCTGAAAATCAAGCCCGCTGTATCCAGCGCCTACCATCCTCAGACCAACGGCCAGGTAATACTTTGCATGTTTTATCACTCAGCTCTGTTGTTGTGGGATCACACATGCATTTTGATTGACTTAATAAATTAATTTAAATTTATAGGCCGAAAGGACCAATCAAAACATCAAGCATGCACGCCGAAGATATGTCAATGAAAATCATGCTGACTGGGACCTTCACCTACTTGCTGTGGTGTTTGGCATCAACACTGCAAAGCAGCTCAGTGACTTTATAAGTTAGATTTTCTACAGTAAACCAACTATATATGTTCAAATATCATTTACATTATTAAAAATTAGATGTTTTCTATCAGTGTAAATACTTTCTCAGATTATTTATGGGAGCTTCTTTGTGATTAGAGTTGGACCAGGCATAGTCCATATTTCCTGCTCTTCCACCGGCACCCTCACTTGCCTGAAGTTCTGAATGCTGCCCCATGGCCGATGATGACTTTGAAGGGGCTGATCCAGAAGAGGATGTAGACGCCAAAATAACAGAGCTTAAACATCTAAATGAAACACTTTGTTGTAAAGGGAAGACACCTGAAAATTCAGTTTCCTGATTCCTGAATGTAAATTATTGGGTCTTTTTTGTTTTACAGGTTCTGTGCAGCATAGAGAAGGCACAGACCAGACAGCAGAAGACCTTTGGAGATTGAAAGTGAAAGTTTGTGAGAGTATCGTCTGTACATGAGGGTGATGATGTTTTGGTTTCACGGGATCCCAAAAAGCGGCGGACATTAGCTACTCTATCAAGCCAGCACCGAGGTCCGTTTACAGTGACAAACATCAGTGCCAAAGGGGTGGCCACACTGAGGAAGGGTTCCACATTCCAAAAAGTTCATGTATCAAGACTACAGACCTACCACAGACTGGAGAGTAAGGCAGTTCAACATGCTGTCTCCATGCAGATCTTGTGATTTAAACCGGGGGGCCAAAATTAATCCATAGAATTATAACTAGAATCCTATTTGTGTATTTTCGGATGCACCAACCAACAAGACATTTCTTGGAGACCACCAGTATCCCACTCTTGAGTGGAAGATGGACCATCCAGATGCTGTCTCAGGCCCACAGTGGCAGAAAGAACTGGGTCCTCTGCAGAATGAGCTGGTCAGCATCATTAGCATCCAGTAACATCTGTCATGGTTGCTGTTAAATATCCAGCTGACATTTCTCCCTTAGTTCCCATAATAGCGGTGTTCACACTGTTTTGTTTTCAAAGAAAGATGATTTTCTTTTCATTTCTAGCTGGCGTACGTCCTGGACAAAAGTCGTCCCCCAACAGACATTATTGTGAAGGATGGACAAACATGCCTGACACGTGAGGACTTCTGGAGCCTGGCTTTAAGTCAGTGCACGGAGTCCAATGTGAGTGCACTAAATAAAAGAAGTTGTGTCTCGCTTCACTATAAAAAGCAAAATCCTTAATAGTCTTTACTGTCTGCTTTCAACAATTCCTTCCAGGCTGGAAATGCTCGTTTGTGAATTGTGGAAGAGGCAGCACAATGACGTGTCATTTGTCACCATATATATAATTGTTTGATGTAATGCATTACATAAAATCACAGTGATGATATAGAGTGAAGTACGTGGCGGTAATGCACCTGTGAGCTGGTTGCCAACCGCCAATCAAATCTAAAAGAAGAAGAAGAAAATCTTAAACAAAAAAGCAGCAAAAACTTTACGTATTGTTAAAAAAAATTTGAAAAAAATGAATGGACTTTTCTACTAAAATGTGTCAATTTCAATTGTGATATCCCTTGTACACTGTGAATTTCTATGAAAACCCAAATTTATTGGATGTTTTTGTTTGTTTTTTGTGTTTGTTTTTTCTTTTTTCCCTTATTCTCTCTCGTGTTTCAGAACGAGGGAAGGAAAAGTTGTTTGTGGCGGCGCCTTGCATGGCAGCGGCTCCTCTGATTCTAGCTGTGATTAACATATAATAAGATGTAGTAAAAGAGACTATTACAGTAAAGAACTGGAAAAAAACAAAGACAATATTAAAAATACATGGACAATAATCAACAGTATCCTTGGAAATAAAAGCAGAAATACCAGCTACCCAACTAACATTCCAAAAAATAATAAATCGACTCCGAATGTGAATATAGCTTCACCTGCAGATGAATTTAATAATTTTTTTGTTAACATTGGACCTAAACTGGCCCGAGAAATACCCACTACGGTGCCAACAGGTGATTCAATATGCAATAACACTGCTGTAAAAGACACCATCTTCATAAAGAACACAGATGAAAGAGAGGTCATTGAAATTGTTAAATCGTTCAAAAGTAAAACATCTACTGACTGCGATGGTATTGATATGCTACTAGTCAAAACTGTTATCGAATGCATAGTGAAACCACTGACGTATATCTGTAACCTGTCTCTCCAATCAGGTATATTTCCCAATGCAATGAAAATAGCTAAAGTAATTCCGATTTACAAGACAGGCGACAGAGGGGAACTCTCCAACTACAGACCAATTTCACTATTACCGCAATTTTCCAAGATACTTGAAAAAATATTCTATGAGAGAATTGACAACTTCATACTGAAGAATGATTTATTGTGTGAGCAGCAATATGGGTTCAGACACAAAAGGACAACAGCATATGCCTTAATGGAATTTACAGAAAAAATATCAACAGCCATTGAAAAAGAGTATTCAGTTGGAGTATTCCTGGATCTTAAAAAAGCATTTGATACAGTAGATCACAATCTATTATTAAAGAAACTACAAAATTGTGGTATCAGAGGGGTAGCACTGTCCTGGTTAAGAAGTTACTTAAAGAATAGATATCAGTTTGTATGTGTTAACAACAAAAACTCAGAGCTACTGAAGGTCACCTGTGGAGTCCCACAGGGTTCAGTTTTGGGACCATTATTATTCAATATGTATATAAATGATATATGTAAAGTTTCAGAAAAAATGGACTTAATATTGTTTGCTGATGACACTAACCTGCTATGCAGTGGAAACAATTTGGAACAACTTCTGGATACACTCGGAAAGGAATTAGGAAAGCTGAAACTGTGGTTTGATTCAAACAAATTAACGCTCAATTTAAGCAAGACAAAATTTATAGTCTTTAACAACCATCACAACTACCCAGTACCCAAACTCAGTGTAAATGGTGTAGAGATTGAAAGGGTATCCGAAACTAAATTCCTTGGAGTAATAATTGATAACAAACTGTGTTGGAAGCCACATATTAATTATATAAAAGGTAAAGTATCCAAATCAATTGCAATATTACACAGAGTGAAAAATTTGCTGAATCAACCCACACTATACACCTTGTATCATTCATTACTACTCCCATACATGACATATTGTAATGAAGTATGGGGAAATACATATAAAACAAACATATATCCACTCTTTATGCTTCAAAAGAGAGCTATTAGAATAATCAACAAAGCAGCTTACAGGGAACCAACAAACCCACTTTTTCTTAAACAAAAAACTCTCAAGTTGAAAGATCTGATCGACTTTAAAACCGCAATAATAATGTTCAAAGTGAAGAATCTATCACTGCCCGCAAATATCCAAAAGTTGTTCCAAACAAGGGAGAAACGATATCACTTCAGAGGAACATGTATATTTCAAAAGCCTACAGTGAGAACAACTACCAAGCAACACTGTATTTCAGTGCAAGGTGTCAGATTATGGAATGATTTTGGACCTGAATTAAAATCATGTACAAAGCTTGGACAATTTAAACAAAAACTAAAGGAAGAAATACTCCAAACATATATACAAGACGACATGTAAACTCACATAAGGATTGACATTTCCAGCCTGTGTTGTGTTATAGCTTAGTTTTTCTTTTTTCTCTGTGACACTATGTCTTAGATTTGTTTTTGAATAGTAACCGCTTAACTTAGACTAGCTCAGTTTTCTTTTTCTCTCAGTCATATTTTGTCTTAGCCTTGTTTTAAATTGTAATCGCTCTTGTCTTGTTTTCTCTTTTTTCTCCTTTGAATTCTTGGATGGAATATGGGTGGGCAATATAAGCTGCGGCTTCAGCCATCACCCATTTCGGATAACTCACGTGGAATTGTATAGTAGAAGGAGTCTTTGTCTAATTTGACCTTGTTGTTATATTATACAGTTTCTTTTAACCTGTAATGTACTATCCGAAATAAATAAATTCATTCATTCAAATTCATTCATTCATTCAACATTGGAGACCAGAGAAACGTCATTTTGTTCTGCTGTACATGATTGGCTGTTATGTCTGTCAGTAAGCAGTGGACAGGAGTCTTCTTCATGCAGCCAACGACTCAACTTTATTACTGAACTTGAGGTTTATCTACAGAGTGGGCCGTGCCCGCCTGACGTCACCCTGTGGGTGGGCACGGCTTCACATACACTGTGGAGCATGTGAAATGACGAGGCTGAGTTTATTTCACAAGTCAGGTTTATTCACATTCTCCAACATCAGCAGAACAGAAAGAGAGTGAAACTCCAGACATTCATCCCTTTTATACCCCAGGACGTCAAAGCACACAGTAACATTGTATTTTAATCCCAAGTACAATGCATCCCTTTCAGATCTTATCACCTCCACCCAAAGTCACTGGGAGTCAGGAAATCCCCCCAAGGCCATCTCTTTGTCATGGGTTGCTCTCGCGAGCCACCATAAGACACCACACAGTCACCAGTGAGTTCGGTGAGTTTTATTTACGGTGAGAAAAGTGACAACACAAGCTGCGGAGACAATGACTCTTGAGTCTACTCACAACAGGAGGCATAGGCTAAACAGCTCTACAGGTCCATAGCAGAAGACAGTCATACACTAGGCAGGCAAGGTTGGTGAAAATAATAATTACACCAGCTGCTAAGGCAGAGACACACAGAGATCGATACACACCGGGAGGGGTAAGGCTGAACAGCCCACTTACTAGTCCAGGGGCTCGACGGTCTAACCAAGCAGACGTGGTAGGAATAAATCCTAAACATCCGTAGCGTGACGGAGAGTTAACAGACACTGCTGCAAGGATGTGAATGCTAGTGAGGGTAGAAATAGTCCTGACACTAATGACCACAAATGCAGCACAGCTGTTCAGAGTTTGACAGCTGAGCGGAAGCCTCCCCGAGCACTATCACAATAAGAGCTCGGAGAGCTAGAATCATAACGCCGCTGTCAAACCCTGACAAGATTAACCCGAGCACCAAGGCATAGTGCTCGGGTCATGACAGTAGGCCCCCCTCACTTGACGGGCTCTGAACGTCTAGTAACACCTGCCCCCCCTCCCCCAACCACAGGGTGAGTGGATTGAGGAACAGGCAAGGAAGGAGCCAAACAAAACCTAACACCCTAAACAGGAAAAGAAATGAATACATTGTAGAGGATGCCTTCACAAACGAGACTGAGTTTATTTTCTCAGGAAAGTTTTATTTGGAGTCACATCCTCTATCATCAAGTATCTCAACAAGAAGAGCAGGACAAACTTCCCTCACAGCTTTTATACCCCCAGAGACACAAAACCCCCCACATCAAATATATCACCTTCAGCCCACAGTCCTTCAGTAAACAAATGAACCCCACAGTAACATATAGCCTCCGAGTCTCGTTGGCGTCTCTGTTCTCTCCTCCGCCTCGGGGACTCCTGCTGGGACATTGTCTCTGAGTTCCCGTTTCCCCAGCAACCACTTCGCACCTGCTGAGGTCCTTGCTGGGGCCTCCGTTTCCCCAGCAACCACTTCACACCTGCTGAGGTCTTTGCTGGGGCATGTCCCTTTGGACGTTTGAGCCTGTAGAGTATGCAGCGTCATGCCTACTAAATACAAGTGGGAGAAAATACGTACCATACAAGCATGCCATATATGCACCCTAAATATGCGCCATAACATCACTTGAAAATATCCATCCTATTTCCCCCAGAACAATGACGAAAGAACAAAACAAGACATGACTACAAAACAAGGAGAACACAATCATACAAAGCAAAAAACACTTGACCCTGAAAATTTTCCCACCAAGCCCACAAACAACCCGTCTAGCCCCAGTGTACATAACCTGGCCCAAAAAAATATAAACCAACACACAGTAACTATATTAACAAAACAGGAAATAAATGCAAACACATGAAGACTATGAACAAGAAATACATACTAACACATGATAACTATGAGAAAAACAAGAAATAAATGCACACATGGTGACTATGGAAGAAAAAAAACCCCACAAGAAATATGTGCAAACACACTGTGACTATGGGAAAAAAAACCAAACACACACAAAACCAGAAATACATGTAAACACCTGGATACTATGAACGAGAACACCATACTATGGCCCCTCAAGAAGAAGAGGGGAACGAACAAAAAACAAAACATGGCCATAGCCCCTCAAAGGAAGAGGGGGAACCCAAACAAAAAAAAAAAACAAGACCCAGACTATGGATTACAAAAACTCATGAGGCAATCTAAAATGGCTTTACATAACCAGACTATGGATTTCAAAAACTCATGAGGCAATCTAAAATTGCTTTACATAACTTGACAAGACTAGACACCATATGGCCAAAGCAAAAAGATGATCGGCGGAGATCCAACGCCCCCCCAGGCAGAGCTCCAGCGACCTCCCTGCCTCTGATGGCCCACGGAGAGTCCCACAAAACAGTACATGGTCAGGAGGCCTGCCCCAGTCCCAGGCCCCCAGAAACAAGTCCTCTGGTGGCCGAACCAGGTCACCCTGTAGCAAACACAGTTTATTGGGCGACCAATCCAACACCCTGAACGCACAAAGCAGTTCCTCGGGTGGCCGACCCGCATCCCATAACCGCCAGGACCATGGAGGAATAGCATGCAGCCCGCCTAATGACGACAATACATAAGAGCGCAAGACTGCCAGACAAAACCCTGCAACGGCCCCCAGCTGGTGGCTCCTGAGAGGGGAACAATCAAAAAATTGGACCTCCTCGAATCCTGATTGGGTCGCAGCCACACCTGCGCTGGACCCCCACAGGACCTCGTCGGACCCCGATTAGGTCAGGACAGACCCCGATTGGGTCACCGCTGCACCCACGTTGGACCCCGATTGGGTCACCGCTGCACCCACGTTGGACCCCGATTGGGTCACAGCCACACCTGAGCTGGACCCCCACTGGACCTCGTTGGACCCCGACTGGGTCGCAGCCACACCTGAGTCGGACCCCGACTGGGTCACCTCAGTCCACGCGTCAGACCTCGACTGAGTCACCGCTGCACCCACGTCGGACCCCCACTGGGTCACAGCCACACCTGAGTCAGACCCTGACTGGGTCACCTCGGCCCACGCGTCGGACCCCGACTGGGTCACCTTGGCGACGACCTCCATCCCCGAACCTGGAACCTCCAGTCCCGTGACCTTGACAGATTCCAGACTAGTGACGCTGTGGAGAGGCTCAGAGAACAAGAGAGGACTGGGATCAGTTCCACCGGCAGCGCCAGAGCCCAGCGAGACGAGCTCGGGTGCAGCAGACGGCTGCCCCTCGCTCATCTCCCCATGAGGCAGGCAAAAATGCTCTAACACACCATAAAGGAAAACAAGAAAGAGCACTTGCCTGCACTCGGGCTCTGGAGCCGTCCAGGACTTCGTCGATCCAGGTTCAGACAGACGCTCGTCGTCGGGCTCCCACTCGGCTGCGTCGGGTTCTACAGCCGGCCTGATGGTCTCTGCAGCTGGATCCTCTCGCGCTGGCGTCCACGCCAATAACCCGTATGGCGTGGAGGCAGAGGACCCTCGACCTGCTGACTCGGGCTGCATCTCTGAGGAACCCTGGGGACGCTCACTCGTCGGCTCTGGCTCCTCACCGCAGTCCGTTCTCCTCCTCTGTCCAACACAAGGCTGCAGGGCCGGGATATCTCCCAGAGCCGCAGGCCTCCTCCTCGTTCGACGGCATGGGACTGACGCCGAGGACCGCTCCGCAGGAGGAAACACAGAGGCAGCAGGTTCAGTATAACTGGCTTCAGCTGGAGAAGGAAACTCGGGGAGCTGCGAACCCCGAGCTTCACCCCCAGGAGTCAGACAAGACAAATCACTATAATGACTAGAAAAGTGAAATTGAACTTGCCTGCCTCCCGAAGGTAAGATGGAGCCAGCTGAAGAGGACGTTGCTCCTTCCCTCGCTCGCTGGATGGTAACATAGGACCCATGGACGGAGCTCACCGGCACAGGACTCAGCTCACTCACAGCAGCTGGCTGATTGAGGGGGTCATCCCGGCGGCCCGGAACTGGATCCGGAACAGGAGCTTGCTGAAGACGTGCTTGGCCGCGGCGCCGACGCCTCCGCCGGCCCCCAGATGGTGCAAACTCCAGGACTGGATCGAGGATGGGATCAGGATCCGTAGGCCACGAGCAGGAGTGCCTCTTCTCCTGCTTCACGCCGCGTTCCTCCTCCAGCATCAGGAAAATCTCGCGTTGTGCGGCGATATCTTCCCTCCTCGCGTCGACTTCTGGGTGGTCGGCCCAGCGGGAAGGGAGATGACGAAGGACGTCTTCAGCAGCGTCTAGGTACCAGTGTATACTGTGATGGTAGTCCAGCAGGGAAGCGGAGATGAACATCTCATCCACGACTTCCAGGAAGCCTGTCAGCTCGAGGCTCGGGCTCCCAGCGCGGCCCCTCCGCGACGGCATTCTCCCCACACACTCAGTACCCAGATGGGAACAGCAACTGTCCAAAAACTCAAAACTCACAGGTGAATTGCGTCTCGGGTTGGCGCCACCGTAAACGCCGTTTTGGCAGCAGTGTACTGTCATGGGTGGCTCTCGCGAGCCACCATAAGACGCCACACAGTCACCAGTGAGTTCAGTGAGTTTTATTTACGGTGAGAAAAGTGACAACACAAGCTGCGGAGACAATGACTCTTGAGTCTACTCACAACAGGAGGCATAGGCTAAACAGCTCTACAGGTCCATAGCAGAAGACAGTCATACACTAGGCAGGCAAGGTTGGTGAAAATAATAATTACACCAGCTGCTAAGGCAGAGACACACAGAGATCAATACACACCGGGAGGGGTAAGGCTATACAGCACACTTACTAGTCCAGGGGCTCGACGGTCTAACCAAGCAGACGTGGTAGGAATAAATCCTAAGCATCCGTAGCGTGACGGAGAGTTAACAGACACTGCTGCAAGGATGTGAATGCTAGCGAGGGTAGAAATAGTCCTGACACTAATGACCACAAATGCAGCACAGCTGTTCAGAGTTTGACAGCTGAGTGGAAGCCTCCCCGAGCACTATCACAATAAGAGCTCGGAGAGCTAGAATCATAATGCCGCTGTCAAACCCTGACAAGATTAACCCGAGCACCAAGGCATAGTGCTCGGGTCATGTTGGGAAAATTTTATGTAAATAGTTATCATTTTATTAATAACTCATGAAATGAAGGTTGATGTTCTCATATGTATGATGTTTTTTCTTTGATTAATCATAAATGTAATTTGTGCCTTATAATCACTGTTAGTGACTAAACTGCACCATTCATCTGTTTGTTCATATAAGGTATGATAAGAGTATTGACGTATGCAAGTTTTTTATGCTGTATCAAGATCTGCCTTTTGTACATCCTGTGTATCTTATTTTCTTCCTGCTGTGAGAACTCTGTGAACTTCATGAAACCCAATATGGAAATGTTTCTCCTCTGTTAAGAAATGAACCAGCTCGCACCGGTATGGACTGTACGTCTGCCTTTTATCATCCTCCCTTTTTTAGGGAGGAAAGGACTGTCTGTGTAGAAAAGGAATGTTCGGGAAGATGTCACTGTCTTATCTTTGCCTATAAAAGTTACTGTACTGGGCTGTTTTCTCCAGCATTCAGCTCACTCTGTAACAGGTATGTGATTTGATTGCTCTCTTTTGCAAAAGACATTAAAAAAAACAGAAACGGCATCATTGTGTCAGGTCTGATGATTTCTTCAGTCTAATGCTATTGAATATTACTGTGCTTGAGCTATATTACAGATAAAAATTCCTGACATAACGTGGTGCCGAAACCCGGGACAGCTGAGATCTGGACGGGGCTGGAGGGAGGTCGTCTGAGCCAGTGAAAAACCGTGCACGGTCTGATGGAAACCATCAGCAATTGACTAACCCACCTTGAGGGAACTTGGATCGGCGCTTCTCCTCCATGCTCTATTCAGTGACGGCTGTTCCGCTTTAACTGATAGAGCCAGAAGTAAGTCTCTATTTCTTCCCAGTACAATGTTATGTTCTAGGTCCGCGGGATGTGATTAATGGTGATATAGCGGCGTCTATATTTTTCCTAGAGCAGTAAAATAAAGGAACCAAGTCAAAACTGGGACCCCTAAGAACTAAAAATAACAACCATATAGTGAAGGGGAATAAAAGCAGTTAAGAGAACTAAAACTTTGACCTCTGAGAACTAAACATAACAACAATATAGTGAGGAGGAAGAAAAGTACATAAGAGAAATGGGAAATTGCGTTGGACGCAGTAAGAAATCTGACGGGGTCAGAGAAAAAGCTAAACAGAGAAAAAGGGGTGAAATAGCCCGGAAAACAGTGAAGAATTTTAATGCTAAACAAGAAAATAAGAATAAAGTAAAGGATCCAGAGAAATATTTGAATAAATGGGAAAAGGATTTCTCATTTAAGCCCACGCTTGATGTGGATGAATGCGCAGTTTTAGTATCTACCGTAAAATTCTCATCTAAAAAGAATTTAAAAGGTACCGGTACCACCCCCGAATTACAATGCGCTGAGCTGTGGTCGCGAGCAGCCGAGGATGCAAAAAGGAGAGCGGAGGAGGGAAGAAAAAGGACGAACGGAAAAAGTCCAGGGGAAAAAACCCAAGTCAGTACTGACAGTTCGGCTCCGCTCTTGCCCAAGCAATCGAGCGCGGGCGAGCTTCCACCTCCATATGTAAACCCTGATCCTAAGGAGGGTCCATATTCCAAATTAATGAAGGAGGCACAAGAAACGGAGGAAAAATTTTCTAGTAAACAGTCGAGTGAGGAATTTGAGGAAACGAAAAGTTTCCCCTTTGTGGCGAAATCTATAAAAGCTGAGGGGAATACTCGCAAAACCATTTACTTAAATGATCCATGGACTCCCTCACAACTTCTCAAAACGGCTAAGGCCGTACCCAAACCTGAAGATGATGTAGAATCTTGTGTTAAGGAATTAATGGACCTTTTGCAGGTGCATCATCTAACCCCCTCAGAAATGCATAAGGTGCTCCGAACGGTGTGCGGACAAAAAATCGAGGATTCCATTGCCACCCACTTGGGGGAAGACTATATGGAAAAGATGCGTCAACCCTTCACCATGGATAGTGCCGCTTGGGAAGATTACAAGAAGGGGATGACTAGAGTTATAGAAGAGTTGCAGAAACTGTACTCCCCGTCCTCTACTCTCGGGGATGTAGCAGGCATGGTTATGAAACCAAATGAGGACCTACTTGAGTATTGGCATAGATTTTTTGCAGAGTTTATAAAGGTGACGTGGGCGAAGACTGCGGCACAGATACAAGGTGACCCACAGACCTTAAGTTTGTTTAAATTCACGTTTCTGGACACCCTACCCTCCGAAGTACAGGCCCAAGTACGTGCAACTTGCATTACAATAAAAACCTGTACATTGGCAGAATTTAAGGATCACGTGCTCCATGCACGGGACATGTTGAAATCCAAAAAGAAGGGGAGACTAAACAAGACTTTGACGTGCTATGGCGACTCTGATGAAGTGTTTTTGGCAAATGTGACAAAGGGGGGAACACGGCCAAACATGTATAATGATGGAAATGGAAGAGGAAGACAGGGAGAAGTATGTTACAATTGTGGAAAGCCAGGTCACTGGGCCCGTGACTGTAGGTTTGGGCAGACAGGAAGAAGAGGTGGATTTTCAGGGAGAAGATACGGAGGTAATCAGTACCAAGGGGGCAATAGGAATGTTGAGATGCAGAGACAGTGGACAAATGACTCTTGGAGACAAGACCAACCCCGTGGGCCCCCACCAGGGGGATGGCGGGCATGACTAACCGACCGGGACAGTGACTTGACTGAAACAGACAGACAGGTAGTGGAGGATCAGAGACACCGCCTTTTAGAGGCTATACGAAATCAGGGGGCAACAAATACTTTTAATATGTATTGCAGTTCACAGTCCTCCCCCACCATAGTGCTTATGGTGAATGGAAAGGAAGTGGAATTCTTATGTGATACTGGAGCCACACGCACCACTATGCGCAAACCCCCAAAAGGATCGTTCCCAACTGGAGAAAAGGTGCGAGTACAAAATGCTGGGGGAGGGTGTGACATAAATTACGTTTGTGGTCCAGTAACCATGACAGACCCCCAGACAGCCAAAACTTATGTGGGATCTGTCATCATTGCTCCATCATGTCCAGTAAATTTATTGAGAAGAGATGCACTTTTTGAACTGGAACTGATAATTGGGCCGGATACAAAAGCTGATGATTACACTGTATTGAGGAATAAGGCATTGTTTTCACATGATGATGATTGGGATGACAATGGGTGTGGCACCTTGTATGCATACAATTTGGATCCAAATTCTGCAGTACACACTCAGCTGTGTGTGCTATCTGCTACTGCCATGACAAAGATTGTGCCTCAAGAGGTCACGTCCACACTTCATGGTCCACACCCACTACATGTGACAATGTATTATGCCTCTCCGGGGGTTCCAATGGACACTGGGTATGCTGATACTCTGTGGTCACTGAGCCCAACCCAGGTGACATGCAATTATTTGTATTTTACCAAAGATGGGGTAGGAGCCCTAGACATTAATTTGGAATCGGCTCCGTTACACAACTATCGCAATGGCACCCCTCCACACGTGTCACTTTGGGGACCTCCAAACTATTTTTGGGCCGATGCAGGACAATTGGTGAATCGGGGCCTGTCCGCAGGTGATTGGCAGTTAACTGAGAATAAGGACATTATGTATTCACCCTCACAAAACATGTATCGGGCCCCTCTAAAGTTGACCATGACTTTACACTTTGATGTCACTGAATATTGTGGCACTGAAAAAATGCCTGAGTGCTTTCCGGGCCAAACCGAGGGTGTTGCCCTACCTCAGTATCATTCCCAATGACCCCTTGATGGCCTGCCGGACCATCTTTGGTCAAAGAGTGATGCTGACGTGGGACAGTTAAAAAATGCTACTCCCGTCCAAATTCACTCTAACGGGAGAGGATTTCCATATAAAAAACAATATCCACTTAAGCCTGAAGCAATGGAAGGGATAGAACCAATAATTTCAGATTTATTAAAAGGTGGAGTTATAATTCCATGCACTAATTCACCTGTCAATACTCCATTGTTTCCAGTGAAGAAAGCCCCACCTAGTGTTGGATGGCGGATGGTACAAGATTTGCAGGCAGTCAATGCAAGTGTGATTGCACGGGCGCCCTTGGTGCCCGACCCTCACACTCTGCTAAATTCAGTGGGTCATGATTCCTCTGTGTTCTCTGTGGTGGACCTCAGCAATGCATTTTTCACCATCCCAATACACAAAGACAGCCAATTCTGGTTTGCATTTACATTCAATGGAAAGAGATACACATACACGAGATTGCCTCAGGGATACTGTGAAAGTCCAACCATTTTCTCACAAGAAATGTCGTCTTTGATGGCACGTTTTGTGCCACCTGAGGGCTCTCGAGTATTGTTGTACGTAGATGACATATTGCTGGCCTCCACCTCCACAGAGCAATGCATGACCAACACTATGGCACTCTTGCGGTTTCTGGCAGACAATGGATTGAAGTGCAGTCGAAAGAGGCTGCAATTCTGCCAACCCAGCGTTAAGTTTCTGGGACATACATTATCTGCAAATGGCAAAATGTTAGAAAAAAGTCGAGTGTCTACTATTAGAAATTTACCAGAGCCAAAAACAAAAAAGGAACTTATGTCTTTATTAGGCACTTTAAATTACTGCAGGCAGTGGCTACCAAATTTCTCCACACACACTGCTCCACTGTATGAAATTCTTCAAGGTCCACAGGGGAACCTTAACAGCCCCATCTCTCTGCTACCAGAACACATAAACAAGATACAGTTGTTGAAACACATGTTGTCTGAGGTATGTTTTTTGCACATTCCAAATTACAATGAAACTTTCCATCTTTTTTGCGATGCCGTGGGAGATCATATGTCAGCGGTACTTACCCAAATACATGCAGGACAATATAAGCCCCTGTCCTACTACTCTAAGAAAATGGATTCAGTGGCACTGGGCTTACCTCCATGTATGCGTTCAGTAGCAGCCACGGTCGAAGCTTTGAACTCAGTTTTAGACATAGTTCTTTACCATCCATTAGTGATTCATGTTCCTCATGCTGTAGATGTTTTATTGACAGAACAGGGACACACAATGCTATCAAATGCACGTTGTCTTCGATACACTATGACGTTACTCTCTCAACCACGTGTCTTTTGTCCGATGTACCTCATTGAATCCGGCTACACTGCTGCCAACAGCCGCAATGAAGGATGAAGAACATGATTGTGTAAATGAATCTCTTAAAGATTTTCTACCACAACCAGATCTCTCTCAGTCTGTGGACCCTGATTCCTTGTGGTTGTTTACAGATGGTTCATCTGTTAAATTGCTTAATGGTGCAACATCAACTGCATTTGCAGTCACAACCTTAACTGAGATCTTGATTCTTGAAAATGTTGCACAACCAGCATCAGCTCAGAAAGCAGAATTAATGGCTCTGATTGCCGCCCTCCGCTGGTCTGCTGGTTTAAATGTCACCATCTGTACTGACAGTAAATATGCCTTCAATGCAGCACATTCTCACACAGCACTGTGGAAGTTGAGAGGTTTTAAAACTTCAGCAGGGAAGCCTACACAACACTGCGCTGAGCTTTTACAGTTAACAGAAGCTCTAGCCTTACCCCAAAGATTGTCAATAGTTCACTGTGCTGCACACACCAAAAACAATGATCTCATCTCTCGTGGCAACGCCCTGGCAGATCATGCTGCCCAGTGTGCAGCGAGGGAACATTATGTATCTTGTTTAAGTGTGCCAATCGTCTCTTTAGACTTTTTAATTGATGAGCAGTCATCAATGACACCACCACAGCATAGCAAGCAAGACGACAATGGTGTTTGGCATTCACCGGATGGGAGAATAATTCTTCCTCCCTCGTTGTATCAGTGGGCGGTTCTTTTGACACATGACCAAGGTCACGTGTCAACAGGAGGGATTGTGGATTTGATTGAAAAGCATTTTTTCTGCCCAGGAATTTTGAAAATAGCAAAAACAGTTTGTCAACAATGTGTTGTATGTCTTCAAAATAATGCACAGGGAGCAATGAGAACACGACAAGGAAGCTTTCCCCCACCAAAAACACCATTTTCACAGTGGTGTATGGATTTTATTGAACTGTCAAAAGTGGGGCAATTACAATATTGTCTGGTTCTCATTGATACCTACACTAAATGGACTGAGATACATCCAACAGCAAAAGCAGACGCCAGATTTGTGTGTAAAGTGCTACAAAACAATATCTTTTCAGTGTTTGGGATTCCAGAAGTCATTTATGCAGATAATGGTACTCATTTTACAGCCCACGTTGTTAAAGATTTGACCCAATCTGTGGGTAGTCAATTGAAATTCCACACGGCTTATCATCCTCAAAGTGCAGGCCTGGTAGAGAGAAGAAATGGCACTATAAAGCAAATGTTGAATAAGGTCACAAAAGACAAAAATATCACGTGGCCAAAAGCCTTAATACAGGTAAAAATGGCAATTAACACAACCCCGGACAAAAGCACGGGATTAACCCCGTATGAATGTGCATTCCATCGACCATATGTGTTACCTGAAATTAGACTGTTATTACCACAAGGGCAATATAGACATCTATCTGACCATTTGAGGGAGTGTGTGCAACAAAAAGACTATGTTGATACTGTGAAGTCTCTCTCTGATCAACAGGAGGGCGTTGAAAACCCCCTACAACCTGGTGATTACGTCTTTGTAAAGAATCACCATAGACTGAACTGGACATCACCTAGGTGGCTTGGCCCCTATAAAGTCCTGCTGACCACACCTACAGCTGTGAGAATCGCTGAACGGCCTTCTTGGATTCATCTGTCCCACCTTAAACGCTTGCAAGTACCCCTCAGTGACCTCCAGCCACCCCTAGGGTAAGTCCAGCTACAAAGGGGAGTCTGGTCCTTTTAAGGATAGGACTCGTCTCAAACCTGGTGAAGATAGTGGCCAGCTAAGGTACACTCCTAGGGGCAACAGGCACTATGGGGAATGGAAAGGTGTTTTGGACAATTTTAGAACTTGCAGGTATGGGCCTGATTCTCACATGCCTGCTGTGGAATCCAATTGAAGGTGGACTGAGAGACGTCGGCAACTGTCCAATAGACTACACTCATAATCTGTGGTATCAAACTATGGTGATGACAGTAAAACAGTTGGGTATAAATACCTCTTGTTATGTTTGTGCATTGTTGCCACACTCATATAAAACTGCTATTCCGATGACGCCTGTGCCCTTGAATGCATCAGAGACAGTGGGAGCACTACTGGCCATGAATACTGCTAATATGACTATAGATGATGATCATTGGAGGGTAAGAGATTTGGGCGAGTACCTAGACCTTTTAAATGTGTCTTTGATTAATTACTCTGGAGCTAGGGTAAGAGTCCATAACATATCCAAGGTTTCTCCCTTTAAAGCAAGGAAATCATTAATGAAGGTTAATCCCACCCTTTATGCAGCCTCTGTCTGTTTTAGGAACAATTGCACCAATTCTTCTTATCATTGTGGGACTACACCACGCTGCAATGTAATCAGGTTTGCTACATGTGGCCTTATACATAAGCAATCTCCATGCAGAAATGCATATGGTATTCCATACCAGACAAAGGGCAATCTCACTTTGCCCCCAAGGAGTTGTAGTGCAAATTGCACTGACAATCCCGACCTATTTTGGCCTAATGATGATGGTTATGGTTGTTTAGAAAACCATGTTTGGGTATGCGGCCCTAATGTTTACGCCATATTGCCTTCTAATTGGTGTGGAACTTGCCATATGGCTGCATTACTTCCCCATGTCAGTATAAAACCAAATCTTACCTACCATAGCTCGGGGCCATACGAACATTATTATCACCCTGATAAAACCAATATACATGTCCAGAAAAGAGAGAGCACTGAAGATAAACAAAGAGTATCAGAAGCTAAAATAATTGGAGGAATTTTCTTGCCATCTTATGGAGTGTCTCTAGCTTTAAGGCACATTAATATTCTTGCCTTTACTATGGAAAATCTGACCATGTTGATGGATCAAGGGTTATCAGCTTTAAATGAGGAACAGCAATTATCTCGCCTAATGCTGTTACAAAATAGGATGGCTTTAGATTATACACTCGCCTCCCAAGGTGGGGTATGTCACATTATAGGTCAGGAATGCTGCACTTATGTCCCGGATTATTCGACGAATGTTAGTCATGTTATAAGTCACTTAAATGACCTGTTACATCAGCAACAAGCCCTAGATGAGGATAAAGGATGGTCCCTCCTAGATTGGTTTCAGAGTGGAGCCTGGTGGCAAATTTTGTTAAAATGGTTGACCCCCCTAATTGTAATATTGATACTGTTTTGTGTTCTGTTTACGTGTGTGATTCCATGTATAAGGTCAATGATTTCTAGAGCCCTAACACAACACACATTCATGTTACAACAATCCTTTTTGAGCTATATTCGAAATGAACAATACACTCCCCTCTCCCAAGAGGATGATGCAGTGCATGATTCAAACAAAGGTGATGATTATACTCCTGTATAGATTTGGAATGCTTTATGATGACAATGTAGAAAATCTTCTGAAGTTACATTGTACTGATGTTTGCATGTAAAAATTAATAAAATAATAAACAGGAGGGATATGTTGGGAAAATTTTATGTAAATAGTTATCATTTTATTAATAACTCATGAAATGAAGGTTGATGTTCTCATATGTATGATGTTTTTTCTTTGATTAATCATAAATGTAATTTGTGCCTTATAATCACTGTTAGTGACTAAACTGCACCATTCATCTGTTTGTTCATATAAGGTATGATAAGAGTATTGACGTATGCAAGTTTTTTATGCTGTATCAAGATCTGCCTTTTGTACATCCTGTGTATCTTATTTTCTCCCTGCTGTGAGAACTCTGTGAACTTCATGAAACCCAATATGGAAATGTTTCTCCTCTGTTAAGAAATGAACCAGCTCGCACCGGTACGGACTGTACGTGCTGCCTTTTATCATCCTCCCTTTTTTAGGGAGGAAAGGACTGTCTGTGTAGAAAAGGAATGTTCGGGAAGATGTCACTGTCTTATCTTTGCCTATAAAAGTTACTGTACTGGGCTGTTTTCTCCAGCATTCAGCTCACTCTGTAACAGGTATGTGATTTGATTGCTCTCTTTTGCAAAAGACATAAAAAAAAACCAGAAACGGCATCATTGTGTCAGGTCTGATGATTTCTTCAGTCTAATGCTATTGAATATTACTGTGCTTGAGCTATATTACAGATAAAAATTCCTGACAGGTCATGACACTCTTTGCATACCAAAGACCATATTTCACATCTTCCTGTTATCTCCCAGGAGGCTCAGTCCTTTGTTCATCTGAGACGTGAAGCACAGAGTAAACATACAGTGGTATACATATGAAGCATCAGGTGATATACATTTGTGCATATGAAACCCACATATGTGTCCCACATGACCCCCCCCCCAAACGTCTAAGATGGAACAACGTAATAAGAGTCTGCACGTCATGATAAAATCATTACACATCAATCCACATGCTGCTTGGGTCTCAGTCTCCTCCCGTATCTGCTGTAAGTGGGCTTTACCTCTTCCGCGGCGCCATCCTGTTGGGGAGCTGCTGTCTGAGGATGAGAACTGTTAGTCAAGCCCTGTGGGTGTTCAGGGAAATGTTCCCTAGGGGGTCTGCCGCGCCGAGGAGCCCTGGCCAAGAGCACATCCTCATCAGCCAACACAAAGGCGGGTTTGAGCCTGTTTATGCCAATCTTTTCTTTCCTGCCCCCCAAATCTAGCAAAAAATGCTTATCCCCTGTTTCCAGCACTCTAAATGGTCCGTCATAAGGTGGTCGCAACGGTGGGCGATGGGCATCGTGTCTGACAAAAACAAACTCTGCATTTTTTAAGGCCTTAGGCACAAAAACGCACGGAAAAGTGTGGTGAATGGGGCCAGGCAGCGTGCCCGATTCCGTGCCACTCTGCAACTGCTGAACCGGGGAACATTCTGGCGCAGGATTATCCGGGAGAAACTCCCCAGGCAGCCGAAGTGGCTGCGCAAAAACTAGCTCAGCCGGGGAGGCTTCTAAATCCTGTTTAGGTGCAGAACGCAACCCCAATAAAACCCACGGTAGCCTGTCCACCCAATTTGCATCCGTAAGCAACGCTCTGAGAGCCGCCTTCAATGACCTATGAAAACGTTCGCATAACCCGTTAGCTTGCGGATTGTACGCGGTTGTGCGGTGAATCGTCACCCCCAGGCTGCGGGCCATCGCTGACCAAAGTTCGGAAACAAATTGAGGGCCTCTGTCGGATGTAATGTCCGACGGGACTCCAAAGCGCGCTACCCATGCTGTTAAAAACGCGCGCGCCACCTCCTCGGCTGTGGTTAACGCCAGTGGGACCACTTCCGGACAGCGGGTGGTGCGGTCCACCATTGTCAGAAGGTGTGTGCACCCCTGTGACGTCGGAAGGGGGCCTACGAGGTCCACGTGAACATGATCGAACCTCTTAGCCGAAATGTGAAACAGCTCCAAAGGAGCTCTTGTGTGTCTGTGTACCTTGGCTCGCTGACAGGCCGTGCAGGCTGCCGCCCACTCCCTAACTTGTTTGCGCAGGCTCGGCCATACAAATTTCTCTCCCACCATTTTGACCGACGCGCGCACTCTCAGGTGCGCCAGAGAATGAATTGAGTCAAAAACGCGGCGGCGCCACGCGGCCGGTACCACCGGACGCGGTCGCCCAGTGGAGACATCGCAGATTAGGGGGGGGCATACCGTCTTGCAGCGCCCTGTTCTCCAGCCTTAACCCTGTTGGTCCAGACTGGAGCGCGCGCACGTCTGCGTCGCTAAATTGATCCGCGGCCATGGCTGCATAATCTATCCCTACGCGGACTGGGGCCGCGCGCACTTCCGCGTCGCTAACCTGATCCGCGGCTGTGGCTGCAAAATCTACCCCTACGCAGACTGGAGGCGCCGCGGCGCGCGAGAGGCAGTCTGCCACTACATTAAGTTTACCCACCACGTGCTGGATATCGGTAGTAAACTCTGAGATCGCGGCCAGCTGTCTCTGCTGCCGGCCTGACCATGGTTCTGAAACCTTGGCCATCATGAAAGTCAGCGGCTTGTGGTCAATGAACGCGGTGAAACGGCGTCTCTCCAACCAGAACTGGAAGTGGCGAATGGCCAAGTGGAGAGCTAACAACTCCCTGTCGAATGCGCTGTATTTTCATTCACTATTGCACAAGGTCCTGCTGAAAAGGCAAGCGGTTGCCAAACCCCGGCCACATGCTGCTCCACAACCGCCCCTATGGCCACATCTGATGCGTCAGTAGTGAGCGCTATGAGGGCCGTTGGGTCTGGATGTGCTAACAACGCAGCGTTTGCCAAGGCGGTTTTAACCTCCAAGAATGTGCGCTCCCGCTCCGGAGACCATTCAATTTTATTTGTGGGTTTTTGTTTTTTAAGCGCGGCATACAGTGGTTGCATGAGCTGCGCTGCGCGGGGGAGGAAACGGTTATAAAAATTCACCATTCCCAAAAACTCCTGTAATGCTTTGACCGTTTGTGGCTGGGGGAAATTTGATACTGCGCGCACTTTGTCCGGCAGCGGAACCGCTCCTTCTGGAGAGACACGGTGCCCCAAAAAATCAATCCGCGTCACCCTGAACTGACACTTCGCTGGGTTGATTATTAACCTGTGCTCTCCCAACCTCCGGAAAACTGCCATGAGGTGTTTTTCATGTTCCTCTTCGGACGCGCTGGCTACCAAAATGTCGTCTAGGTAGACGAACACAAAGGGGAGATCGCGCAACACCGCGTCCATCATGCGCTGGAACGTCTGCGCAGCGCCTTTAAGCCCGAACGGTATGCGCAAAAACTCGAAAAGGCCAAATGGAGTTATTACCGCTGTTTTGGGTATGTCCTCAGCGCGTACTGGGACTTGATGGTACCTGCGGACCAAGTCTATTTTAGAAAAAATGCGCACCCCCGCCAGGTGAACAGAAAAAATCTTGGATATGCGGGATTGGGTCGCGGTCGTGCGCTGTAGCGTTGTTCAACCTGCGGAAATCACTGCAAGGTCGCCACGAGCCGTCAGCTTTAGGGACCATGTGAAGTGGGAAAGCCCATGGGCCGTTCGAATGCCGGATGATGTCCAACTTTTCAAGATTGGCGAACTCCTCGCGCGCTATGGTCAGTTTAGCTGCATCCAAGCGCCGAGCTTTTGCAAAAACGGGAGGACCGGCGGTAGTAATAAAATGTTCCACTCCGTGTTTAGCGACCGCTGCTGAAAATGTGGGAACCGTGAGTGCTGGAAACTGAGCGAGGAGTGTGTGGAACTTACCGCTTGCCGTAGCGACGTTGGCTTGTGCTGTGGGCGGGGTCACTCGGGCTGCACAGGGAATAGAGTAAAAAGAGAGTGCATTAACCAAGCGTCTATTGGGCAGATCAACCAACAACCCATGTGAGCACAGAAAATCAGCCCCTAACATTTTGAAGCTCACCGCAGCTATAATAAAAGTCCACTCAAATGTACGGCCTTGCAGGGACAGCAGCAGAGTCCTCTCACCGAAGGTCTTAATGCTCGAGCCGTTCGCTGCCAATGCTCCGTGACTCCCGGGGCCCACCAGCCGGTCAGCATAGGTTGGCATGATGAAACTCACTTTGGAGCCTGTGTCCACGAGGAATTGCCTCCCCGAATGCGCGTCCGTCAAGTAGAGCAGCTTGTTTTGTTCACTGAGGGCCGCGGCTGCTACCGTCCCTCGGTTCTGGCGTTTCCCGAGCTCTTGAACTGACACGGTGGTATACACTTGCGTGCCCTCTCTGCAAAGCGATGATGGTAGAAACAGAGGTCATCTCCTCCGCGATGTTTGGCCTTCACCGCCGCCGTTGCCGGTGGGTCTGCTGCCGCCGCCTCTGGCCCCCTGCCATCTCCGGCCCTCGAGTCGAGCCCTGTCGCTGCTGCGGTGGCCGCGCACTGTCTGCTGGCGTTGAGAATCCGCTGTGCCTCCTGGGCCAGCGCGCGGAAGTCTCGCTGGGCCAACAATGGTGAACCGGCCAGGATCGCTCTCGTGGCCGACGGTAGGGTTCTCAGGAAAATGTGGGTGAAGAGAAAGTCGTCGCCGTCTGAGCCTCTCAGCCTCAGCATGTCTTCCATCAGGTCGACCGGTGTGCTGTCTCCCAAGTCGTTCAGGGCCAGGAGTCTTTCCGCTCTTTCCTGGACTGAGGGAGTGAAACGCTGGATGAGCGCAGCCTTCAACCCGCCGTATTTGTCTTCGGCCGGTGGGCGCTGCATCAGGCTCTGCACATGCCGAGCCGTGCGGTTGTCGAGCTTGGCGATAACGTGGTAGAATTTTGTGTCATCTGCCGTTATTCCCCCGAGAGTGAACTGAGCTTCGGCCAAGAGGAACCAGGAGTCCGGGTTGTCCTGCCAGAATTCTGGTAGTTTGACTGAGACTGCGTTCGCCTGGCTGGTTCCTGGCGAGTCCGGCTCGGGGGAATTTCTTTCACCCATGATACGTCTTAAGGTCACCAGTGTGGAGAGCGTGAAAAGATGAAGGTGAGTTTATTTCTCAATTCAAGTTTATTCACATTCACGTATCGCCAACATCCTCTCAAACAGAAAAGAGGCCCATCCTCCCACGTCTGTCCTCTTTATACCCGGGACATCAAAGTACAGGGTCACATTGTCCTTAAATCCCAAGACACAATACATCATCCTCCAGGTCTTCTCCCCTCCACCTAAAACCACTGGTGGTCAGGAAATCTCTCAAGGCCATCACTAAAGATCACATTTCGCACCCTTCTGTTATCCCCAGGAGACCCAGACCTATTGTTAAATTCTGAGACGTGCAGCAAGAGTAATATACATATGTGTGCCACAATTGGATATTTACATAAACTTGTTAACAGCACGCTCTATTTTTCTGTAATAAGTTCATTTCGACCTAATAAGGCAGTGTTAAATGGTTCCAGAAAGACATATAAAACAAAAGACAGTTTTTTTTTTGTGTGTGGATGTACATCACTAATGTGACGTCATTCTGACGTTGGCATTCCTCCATTCAAGATGGCGATGAGACCAGAGGAGCTTTGAGGCCTGAACCGAGACTTTCTGGTAAAACTGTTTAAAATACTTTTGTTGGTCACCAACAGATGTGAGGAATATTTGTGAGACGACAGCTAAGCTGACCCGGAGAAGGTTCTGGTTCCGTTTCTGCTTTCAAAGAGGATTTAAAAGAACGGTGAAGCAAGCTAAAACCAGCTAGCTTAACTAGCTTAGCCGCTGTGGTGTGGAGGACTGTTTCAGCTGTCCAGCTGTTCTGTATATTAGCTCTGTGGTTCAGCACATGGTTTGAGGTGCGAGTTCGCGGTGAGCACGCGCATGTGTTTCAGTTGAGGTGGTGCAGCCTGGAAGACCGCGGCCCAGGAGGTCAGAACACTCACAGGTCGGCTAGGCTGCATCTAAAGAGGGGGTTGGGGGGGGGGGGGGTCCAATCGTGCCATGGAGGGCCAAGACCCTGCAGGTTTTCCCTCCACCCAGCGTCTTCAGCAGCTGATTTCACTGAACTTCTTCCCACTGATTGCTGATGAGTGAAAACACCTGCTGAAGAGACTGGCTAGAAGAGAGATTGTAGATTATTTGTTTATTTGACAGGGACAGTGCAATAGACATAGACAATTAATCAAATGACAATCAATCTGATGTGTTGCACAAAGAGTGTATAGCTATTAGCTAATTTGCAGCTCTTGTCCCTGGATGGGCTTTAGAGAGGAGAAACAAGTAAAAAGGAAAAGATGAAAAAAATGAAAACAATAACCACACACATCAATGCAAAAAAAGATTATAAATACACAATTATAAATATTATAAAGATTATAAATACACAATATAACAACCTGACTCACATTTGCCTATTTCAGGCCTCCCTCCCTTCATCACTCACTATAAACAAACACATTCATTCCTTCCCTTCATTCACTCTCACCCTGCAGACAATCATTTCATATATGGGTACATTCTTGTTTATTTTTCAGCCAGTTTTTAACCTTTTTAGTGAATGTTTTAAAGTCCATCCATCCATCCATCCATCTTCTACCGCTTTTCCGGAGGTCCGGGTCGCGGAGGCAGCAGTTCAAGCAGAGAAGCCCAGGCTTCCCTCTCCCCAGCCACCTGCTCCAGCTCTTCAGAGGGGATACCAAGGCGTTCCCAGACTAGCTGGGAGACATAGTCTCTCCACCGAGTCCTGGGTCTGCCCCGGGGTCTCCTCCCAGTGGGACGTGCCTGAAACACCTCAAGTGGGAGGCGTCCAGGAGGCATCCTAATCAGATGCCCATACCACCTCAACTGACTCCTTTCAATGTGGAGGAGCAGCGGTTCTACTCTGAGCCTCTCCCGGAGGCTCAGAGTAGAACCGCTGTTAGAACGGACTGTAGTAGAACGGACTCAGAGTAGAACGGACTGTTTTAAAGTCCGTTATTATTTTAATTTCATTTGGCATTGTGTTCCAGATGTGACTGCCCTTTATAGAGAAAGCTGTTTGTCCAAATGTGGTTCTGCGGTGGAATATTTTACAGTTATTGTTAACAGAACTCCTGGTGGCTCTGCTGCTGTCCTGTCTTTGGATGAAACCAGCAAGTGGCTCAGGTGCTGATTTATGGAAACATTTGAAAGTTAATTTCAGAAAACAGAGGTCAATGAAACTCTCAAAACTCAATAGATTGTATTTTTTTAAAATATAACCGTGATGCCACCTAATGGGCTTTTTGTCCAAGATTTTTAGAGTTTGATTATGTAATGAACCTATATGTCTTATTGTGGAAGGGGCTGCTTGAGCCCAGACTGTCAAACAGTATGATATATGAGAGAAAACCATAGAATGCATATACAGTACAGCTGCTTCGTATGGTATGTAATATCTAATTAATTTAAAGCAGTTCAGAGTTTTTTTTACTGTTTTAGAAATTTTCTTTGTATGAAGATTAAATCTGAATTGAGGATCTAGTACAATGCCAAGGTATTTGAATTCTGTAACTAAACTGATGTCTTGATCATGTATATTAACTTCAAAACGTTGCAGGTTACATTTTTTTGATTGAAAAGCACATTGAAACTGTTTTCTGAAGGTTCAGCAATAGATGGTTCTGGAGGAGCCACTCTTGGACATCAACCATACTTGTAGACAGTACATCTGCAGCCTGTGCTGGAGTCTTGGCAGCTGTGTAAATAACTGCATCATCTGCATAAAGTTGACATGTTGCAGCTGAGCAGTGTAGTGGCAAGTCATTAATAAAAATGCTGAAAAGTAAAGGACCAAGAATGGACCCTTGTGGGATACCCATGCGGTTGTTTAAAAATGAGGATTTATCCTGGTGAACTTTTACACACTGTTCTCTATTCTGGAGATAAGATGCAAACCATTCTAATGTATCTGGAGAGAAGTTAAAAGATACCATTTTGGATAAAAGCAAACTGTGGTTTACAGTATCGAAAGCCTTTTTGAGATCTAGAAAAACAGCCCCTACCACATTACCCCTGTCCAAGGACTGTTTGACATTTTCAATAAGGCAACAATTTGTTGTTTCTGTTGAGTATCCTGGTCTAAAACCAAATTGATGTGGATGAAGAAGTTGACTGTCTTGTAAATAGTCTATCAGCTGTGTAGCTACAACTTTTTCAAGAACCTTAGACAGGACTGGTAGAATAGAGATTGGGCGGTAATTGCATATATCGTCTTTACTGCCTGATTTATGAACTGGTATGACGACAGCTTTTTTCCAACCAGATGGAAATGTACTAGACCTAATGGAGAGATTAATGAGATGAGTCAGTGGTTTGATTAATATTTTGCTGTGTGTTTTGAGAAAGGAAGTGCTCATGTTGTAGATATCATTAGTTTTTGAGTTTGACAGTGTTTTAAAAATACCAGCAATTAACTCCTCATTTACCTCATCGATGTGAAAAGAATCTGTTGGAAGTATTGATTTTGTGTTGTTGAGCACATTTGGCAGCACAGAGTTTTTTGTTAAGTCTTCCACAGAGTCCACAAAATATGAATTAAATTCATTTGCCAATGTAGCCTTGTCACTGATGGTCTTGCCATTGATTCTAAGTTCCTTTACCCCCTTCTGAACATTTTTTTTTATTAGTTATTTAAATGCCTCCATAGGGAACTGTTGTTACCCTTTGCATGATCTATCAGTTTATTGTAATAAGATACTTTTGATTTTCGCAGCTCTTGTACCACTTTATTTCTTAAACTTTTGTACACAAGGTGATCATTTTGTAGTTTAGAGGTTAATGATGTTTTCAATGCAGAGTCTCGCCTCTTCACAAGTTTTCTTATTTCATTATTTAACCATGGTAGGTTAATCTTCTGTTGTCTACTTTTAATTTGCTTTGTAAATTTTTCTATAGACTTTGTAATTGTTGCAGTTATAAAATTACAACAATCATCTACTTCATATATTGACATGAGCTGCTCCCAATTTTGATTCTCTAAGTAATGTTCAAACTCCTCATTTTTGATTTGGGAATAATAAAATTTGATTTGTCAATATCGACTCCCCCAAAATACTGTAGTCGCTTTTTAGTAAGTTTTCTGACAACAAGAACCATGTTATGATCTGAGAGACCAGTTACAAGGTTATAGGTTCTGGTTATTCGTTCTGGTTTATTAGCAAATACCATGTCAATAAGTGTTCTAGATTGTTTGGTTATCCTGGTGGGTCCTTTGATCATTTGTTGGTAATTAAATTTAGTCATGAGGCTTTTCAGTTTCTGTTTGTACTTTTTATCAGACCTGCAGGGTCTTGGGCCTCCATGGCACATGATTGGACACGCCTGATCTAAAGGCTGATTTATGGCTGCTTTGGTTGGGGTTTACCGTCAAGTCCCCCCATCACCAACTCGCCCCAGCCAGTTACAGCCTCCCCATAACCAGCTCGCTCCATGGCCAACTCGCCCCACAACAATCTCTCCCCAAACTCGCCCCATCAAGTGACGGCCTGTGGTGCTGCACAGCGAGCGAGTCTACTGCGTGTCCACCAAATTGGTTTTTTGTCGCCCGACTGGCCTGAGTGACTTTTTTTCAGCGCTTGTGCGCTGTGCTCTTGAAAAAAAGAAGTCTGTTCCCTATATCTCAGCTACAGCTTGTCACTCACAGCTCAGCACTTCCACTTTTCCGATGGTCAGACTTTCTACTTATTTTTTAATATCACTCTCTAAACATCAGTGGACAAGAAACGTATTCTAGCATTGGTAGCAGCTCTGGATGCAAAATATAATGAGACAGAAAACAGGAGTCTGAGTCCAAACTGTACCGGTGTCCTATGTCCCGCCCTTCCTTATTCTGATTGGCTGCTTGGAAAGGTCTGACATTGACTATCTCAGCTGTAGTCTGGAAAGTTGAAATGTTTTCAGCTCTGAGCGCTAGTGGTGTACCATACTGCAACATTTGGTAGCAATCCGATACCAAGTAAATCCAGGGCCAGTATCGCCGATACGATACCAATACTATTTAATCATTAAGGTGGAAGCATCATCAAATGACTAAATCTGAATGAATTTTCATAACCTTTAAGTGTTTTATGATTTTTGCTTTGGATTATGAATGAGTTAAAACCCAGGACATAATTTGGGCAAAGTTTAGGTTCTGTAAATACATAGAGCATCACTTTCACAATTAACACAAAAGGCTAATTATATTCAGTCAAATCAGAGCCATATTATATTCAGTCTATTTGTTTCAATTCCAGTCGATGTTTCCGTGCGATAAATGTATTATACCAAGGTCTCAGCATAATTTATACTTTTTGAGTTGGCTAAAGTAACAAATGACCAGTTGCACTTTGAAAAGGAATATTAACTAATGCTGAAGATGACTAAAATGTTGCTTCCACCACTAATATCTCCCTGGATATTCTCTGCCACACTGAAAGGCCTCTGCCAGTGATCTCTGCCTCTGAGTCAGGGGTCTGGGTCTGTCGGGGCCAAGGCCTTTCTCTCCTCCTCTCTCCGTTTCTGGAGCTCAGCATTGTCTTTTGGAGGATTTTTCATCTGCTTGTATAAATTAGTTGTGTTTCCACTGTATTTCACAGCGTTTCTACAGATTGTACAGCTTGCTGTTGTCTCCTCTGTGCCATTCTTCTGCTCCATCTCTGTGCTGTGTGCGCGCTGCTTCTAGCTTGTTTACCTGGCGCTGCTGAGTCACGTGATGGTCCAAGACGGAGGAGGAGGGAGCAGGTAAAAGCATCAGAAGAAGAAGAGGAGCAAAGTGTGGCTGCTCTGTGCTGTGACGGGAGCAGCAACCCAGACACAGAGTATTGACCTGGTTCCACTGGTATTGATCAATATCACTACCAACGTTGGTATTGATATTATCAATATTTGGATTGATCCGCCCACCACTGCTGAGCGCCATGACACAAAGCGGCCACCGCAGAGAGCGTTTCAGCGCTGTAGACTCTGGACTACATAGAGAATGAATAGAAAATAGTCACCCACAGCTGAAAAAACGCGTTTGGTGGACATGCAGCCTCAGCAGCTTCATTTTCTGTTATTTGTCGAAATTTCAAATCACCTTTATTGTCATTCAACTGTACATCCAATCATGTACAGTAGAACGAGATTGTGCTTTACCTATCTACTGTGTTAATCACACACACCCCAAGTGTAGAATCAGAGGGCCACTGCCATGCAAGGCGCCGCCACAAATTTCCCTCCTCCATTCCATTTTTGCTGAGCACCAAGCTGGACGGCAGTCTCTGAATATCTGACCGTAATATTTTTTCTGCAAGGGAGGAGAGGTTTTTTCAGTGTTACGGTTTTCATCAAAATATATATTTTCAACTCCATCCATCCATCTTCTTCTGCCTAATCATTTTTGGGTCGCCGGGGGAGCTGGAGCCTATCCCAGCATCTGTGGGCGAGAGGCAGGGTCCACCCTGGACAGATCGCCAGTCCATTGCAGGGCCAACACAGAGAGACAGACAACCATTCACTCTCACAGTCACACCCAAGGACAATTTAAAATCCCCAGTTAAGATAAGATAAGCCTTTATTAGTCCCACAATGGGGAAATTCCAGGATTGCAACAGCACAGGGATAGCAACACTCAGAGCAACAATCAGAAGGCAAGAAAAAACAAGAGCAGCTAGTATACATATATATATATATATATATATATATATATATATATATATATATATATATACACACACACACACACATATGTATACTATATAATAGTAATACGTACATATTACTATAAATATATATATATATATATATACTGTATATACTATAAATATATATATATATATATACTGTATATACTGTATATATATATATATATATATACACTACCGTTCAAAAGTTTGGGGTCACCCAGACAATTATTTTGTTTTCCATGAAAAGTCACACTTATTTACCACCATGAGTTGTAAAATGAATAGAAAATATAGTCAAGACATTGACAAGGTTAGAAATAATGATTTGTATTTGAAATAATAATTTTTTCCAGATACTCAACCTGCTCAAAGGAAGGTCAGTTTTATATCTTCTCTAACCAGCTAAACTGTTTTCAGCTGTGCTAACATGATTGCACAAGGGTTTTCTAATCATCCATTAGCCTTCTGACGCAATGAGCAAACACATTGTACCATTAGAACACTGGAGTGATAGTCGCTGGAAATGGGCCTCTATACACCTATGTAGATATTGCACCAAAAACCAGACATTTGCAGCTAGAATAGTCATTTACCACATTAGCAATGTATATTAGATGTTAGAGTGTATTTCTGATTAGTTTAAAATTATCTTCATTGAAAAAAACAGTGCTTTTCTTTCAAAAATAAGGAAATTTCTAAGTGACCCCAAACTTTTGAACGGTAGTGTCTATATATATACGTATATATATATATATATATATATATATATATATATATATATATATAGACACACAGTGCGGAGCATTGTGGTTGGTGAATGTGCAACAGAAAGTCTAAGCTCTCTCTCCGCGGATGCGGCGGGCCATCTGGATGTCTTTGGGCATGATGGTGACCCTCTTGGCATGGATGGCGCACAGGTTGGTGTCAGAGACCCACCAGGTAGGCCTCGCTGGCCTCCTGCAGAGCCATGACGGCCGAGCTCTGGAAGCGCAGGTCGGTCTTGACGTCCTGAGCGATCTCCCTCACCAGGCGCTGGAAGGGCAGCCTATGGATGAGCAGCTCCGTGGATTTCTGGTAGCGACGGATCTCTCTCAGTTGATGCCAATTAACCTAACTTGCATGTTTTTTGGCATGTTGGAGGAAACCGGAGAAATCCCAGAGTAAATCCACGCAGACACGGGAAGAACATGCAAACTCCACACAGATCACCATTGGTCGGGGGCTGGGATCGAACCCAGGATCCCCCGGCCAAGGGTGAGTTGCTGTGCTGCCGCAGTGCTAACCTCATCTATTTAAACCAAACTTTTAATTTCTTTGAAATTAAAACGTGACTGGTGAACACTTCCAGCTGATCGCTGGAAGCCAGAGCTCAGCTGTTTTCCATGATGACACTTTGCTGTTGGCTGCACCTCCCGGCAAAACCACACTCCATGCTGCAGTGTTGTTGGTGGGACATGTTATGGTGTTACACGGGTGGTGACGTCGCCCAGGGTATCGGAGGGCTGAGTGGTAGAGGGGCAGTCTCTTGACCACCTCTCTGCCTAGCGGGAGCGTCTGTCTGGATACTGTGAGCATGTCAAACAGTCCTTGGACAGGGGTCATGTGGTAGGGGCTGTTTTTCTACATCTCAAAAAGGCTTTCGGTACTGTAAACCACAGTTTTCTTTTATCCAAAATGGTATCTTTGAACTTCTCTCCAGATACATTAGAATGGTTTGCATCTTATCTCCAGAATAGAGAACAGTGTATAAAAGTTCACCAGGATAAATCCTCATTTTTAAACAACCGTATGGGTATTCCACAAGGGTCCATTCTTGGTCCTTTACTTTTCAGCATTTTTATTAATGACTTGCCGCTACACTGCTCAGCTGCAACATGTCAACTTTATGCAGATGATGCAGTTATTTACACAGCTGCCAAGACTCCAGCACAGGCTGCAGATGTACTGACCACAAGTGGGGTTGATGTCCAAGAGTGGCTCTTCCAGAACCATCTATTGCTGAACCTTCAGAAAACAGTTTCAATGTGCTTCTCAATCAAAAAATGTAACCTGCAACGGTTTTTAAATTTTTTTTTATTTAAGTTTTTGTAAAGGGTATACACGTCATTACAGCATTGCATTGTTTACATTTTCATCACGTTCCTTATTTTTTGTTATTTGACAACATTGGAAGAATAATTATTACAACACCCCTTTTTTGTAAAAGTGAAAGAAAAAGTGAAATTAAAGAGAGCAACCCCCCCCCAAAAGATCAAAAAACAAACAAACAAACAAAAAATTAAAAATAAATAAATAAAAATAAAAGAGCATCTGAGTAGCGTTGGAACAAAGAGCGGTGCCATTATTGAAATGGTATTTGTCAAAGATTAGATCTAATGGAAGACACATATGCGATCCAGGGTTGCCAAAAGTTCAAGAACCCATCCATGTCCTGTCTCAGTGCGAATGTCAACTTTTCCATCGAGTAAATGTCTTGAATCACGTTAATCCAATCTTCAGGTGTAGGACAGTCCTTCAACATCCATTTTTTAGTTAGGGCTTTTTTGCTTGCCAATATTAAAACAGTGAATAAGTATTTTTCTCCTCGTCTTTCCAGTGAGTCCGGTAGTAAACCCAAATACAAAGTTACAAAAGAAAAGGGGACTGTTATTTTGAATATTTTCCCCAATATTGTCTGTACATTGGTCCAATATTGGTGGATAACTGGGCATGACCAAAACACATGAAAATGATTTGCAGTCTCTTCACCACACAAGCGCCAACAATTCAACCCCTTATGAGTAAATTTGTTTTGTGCAGGTGTTCTGAAAAATCTTACCAAATTTTTCCATCCAAATTCTCTCCACTGCAGGGATGAGGTACTTTTCCATTGCTGTTTATTTAGCATTTCCCATATTTCCAATTGTAAAGTGAAATTCCCTTCTTTTTCCCATCTCTCTTTTATATATGATGTGTTGTCTCCTTTTAAGTCTTGAAGACCTTGGTATATTTTAGAAATGTATCTGATCCCAGGGATCCCTTTATATGCCATTAAGAAGACCTTCAGAACACCTGACTGGGCCCTTTCCAAATCCTCCTTTTTAAGTATATTGTCTATGTGGTGTCTAAGCTGAAATAACCTGTAAAGGTCTTGATTTATTAGACCTTGTTTTTTCAAATCTTCAAAACTTCTTAAAATTTGCCCCTTAAAAAAAAATCGTAATATTTTATCAGTCCATTCTCTTTCCACTTTTTAAATCTAGTGTCTGTTTTATTAGGAGTAAAGTCTTGATCATAGGCAATCCATTGCAGAAGTCGATAGAGCTCTTTAGTTTGATTCTCTCTGACTATCTTAAACCAAATTTTTAGCGGGGTCTCTATCCACGGGTTAGTGTTATTCAAAAGTTTAGGTAAGGCATTGTTTCCTATTATCGCCTGTAGGGGGATGTCACTTGTTATTTGGCATTCCATCTCCTTCCATTCTGCAGTGTAGACTGGGTTACTTATCTCTACTAAAGTTTTAATTTGTGCGGCTTTAAAATAGTCCCTTATATTTGGCAGCGCAAGCCCACCTTTGTCTTTGTTTAGCTGTAGGGTTCTATATCTGATTCTCGGTCTCTTGCCCTGCCATATGAATCTTGAGATCCTTCTGTCCAGCAACTGCCATGTTTTTTTGGGAGGTTCTACCGGTATTGTTTGGAAAAGGTATAGAAGACGTGGAAGTATATTCATTTTGACTGCTTCAATTCTTTGTGCACTACCCAAGAATGGTATCATATTCCATCTTGCTAGATCAGATTTTATTTTTGCCATCAGTGGATCATAGTTTAGTGTTATAATTTTGTTGAGTTGTTTCGGGATATTGACCCCCAGATATTTCATAGATTCCATCTCCCAGTTAGTTTTGAGTTTGCTTAGTGAATAATGATTTGGGTCATAGTTGAATGTTAAAACTTGGGTTTTATGCATGTTTAATTTGTACCCCGATAAATCTCCATACTCTGAAAAAACTGAGATTAGTTCTGGTAAAGAGGTGTCCGGCTGCCCCAGGTATATTAAAATGTCATCAGCAAAGAGTGCTATTTTATGTTCCTTCTGACCAAGTGTAATACCTTGAATTTTTTGATTCTGTCTTATCCATTGGCTCAGAGGTTCTATGAAGATTGCAAAGAGCAGTGGAGACAAGGGGCAGCCCTGATGACATCCTCTTTCCAGCTCAAAAGATGATGATAAATTACCGTTAATCCTTATTTTAGCTGTTGGTTTTTTATATAATGCCTGTATAGTTCTAATGAAGTTATGAAAATTGAAACTGGATAAGATTCTATGTAGGAAAGACCAGTCAACCGAATCGAATGCTTTTTCAGCATCTAATCCCAATATGGCTGCATTTAAGTTATATTTTTTTATATGATGAATTATGTGTAAAGTGCGTCTAATGTTGTCTTGTGTCTGTCTTTGTCTTATAAAACCTGTTTGGTCTAAATGAATTAAGTCTGTCAGTATATTTTCTAACCTTTTGGCAAGGATAGTGGTAAAAAGCTTATAGTCCTGATTTAATACACTGATTGGTCTGTAGTTGGAGCATTCTAGTTTATCCTTTTCAGGTTTAGGTATGACTGCAATGACCCCTTCTCTCCAGGAGGGGGGGGATTTTCCCCGTGTGGAGGACATAGTTAAATGTTTTCAGGAGGAGAGGAGATAGTTGCTGTTTAAAGGTTTTGTACCACTCTGCTGTATAGCCATCTGCTCCTGGGGATTTGTTAGCTTTAAGTTTCATAATTGCTTTTTCCAATTCTTTAGGTTGTATTACTGACAGTAGTGTTTTATTTTGAGACTCAGTAAGTTGGGGAAGGTTTAGTGTGTTTAGGAATGCTTCGGATGCATTTTTATGTTTTTTGAGGGAGTGCAAGTTCTTACAGTAGTTCTCGAAGCTTTTAAGAATATCCTGAATTCTGAATTTCACACTGACACATCTGGCACTGCAGGATTTGAGTCCCTGGTGGCGTAGTGTGTTACTGATGTAGCCTTGGTTACTTTGGTCCCAGCTCTCTGCAGGTCATTCACTAGGTCCCCCCCTGTGGTTCTGGGATTTTTGCTCACCATTCTCGTGATCATTTTGACCCCACGGGGTGAGATCTTGCGTGGAGCCCCAGATCGAGGGAGATTATCAGTGGTCTTGTATGTCTTCCATTTTCTAATAATTGCTCCCACAGTTGATTTCTTCACACCAAGCTGCTTACCTATTGCAGATTCAGTCTTCCCAGCCTGGTGCAGGCCTACACTTTTGTTTCTGGTGTCCTTTGACAGCTCTTTGGTCTTGGCCATAGTGGAGTTTGGAGTCTGACTGTTTGAGGTTGTGGACAGGTGTCTTTTATACTGATAACATGTTCAAATAGGTGCCATTAATACAGGTAACGAGTGGAGGACAGAGGAGCCTCTTAAAGAAGAAGTTACAGGTCTGTGAGAACCAGAAATATTGCTTGTTTGTAGGTGACCAAATACTTATTTTACCAAGGAATTTACCAATTAATTCATTAAAAATCCTTCAATGTGATTTTCTGGATTTTTTTTTTTCTCATTTTGTCTCTCATAGTTGAGGTATACCTATGATGAAAATTGGAGACCTCTCTCATCTTTTAAGTGGGAGAACTTGCACAACAGGTGGCTGACTAAATACTTTTTTGCCCCACTGTACATGATCAAGACATCAGTTTAGTTACAGAATTCAAATACCTTGGCATTGTACTAGATCCTCAATTCAAATTTAATCTTCATATAAAGAAAATTTCTAAAACAGTAAAAAAAATCTGAACTGCTTTAAATTAATTAGATATTACATACCATACGAAGCAGCTGTACTGTATATGCATTCTATGGTTTTCTCTCATATATCATACTGTTTGACAGTCTGGGCTCAAGCAGCCCCTTCCACAATAAAAACATATAGGTTCATTATATAATCAAACTCTAAAAATCTTGGACAAAAAGCCCATTAGGTGGCATCACCGTTATATTTTAAAAAAATACAATCTATTGAGTTTTGAGAGTTTCATTGACCTCTGTTTACTGAAATTAACTTTCAAATGTTTCCATAAATCAGCACCTGAGCCACTTGCTGGTTTCATCCAAAGACAGGACAGCAGCAGAGCCACCAGGAGTTCTGTTAACAATAACTGTAAAATATTCCACCGCAGAACCACATTTGGACAAACATTTTTCTCTATAAAGGGCAGTCACATCTGGAACACAATGCCAAATGAAATTAAAATAATAACGGACTTTAAAACATTCACTACAAAGGTTAAAAACTGGCTGAAAAATAAACAAGAATGTACCCATGTATGAAATGATTGTCTGCAGGGTGAGAGTGAATGAAGGGAAGGAATGAATGTGTTTGTTTATAGTGAGTGACGAAGGGAGGGAGGCCTGAAATAGGCAAATGTGAGTCAGGTTTTTATATTGTGTATTTATAATATTTATAATCTTTATATTTATAATTGTGTATTTATAATGTATTTATAATCTTTTCTGCATTGATGTATGTGGCTAGTGTTTATTCTGTTTTCATTTTTTCTTTTCCTTATCCTTTTTTCTACTTACTTGTTTCTCCTTTCTAAAGCCCATCCAGGGACAAGAGTTGCAAATTAGCTAATAGCTATACACTCTTTGTGCAACACATCAGATTGATTGTCATTTGATTAATTGTCTATGTTTATTGCACTGTCTCTGTCAAATAAACAAATAATCTAATCTAAATATAATAAAGTCCTGTGTAGTTCACCACTCGCCTCATCATTGGTCTACGTTTTACAGACATAACACATGCATCATCTTGGTTTTTCACTTTATTGAAAAAAAACAAAACTTTTTTATCGCCATCAGTTAGCGTGTCTTTGAGCCAGGTGGTGTCGGGCCGCTGCTTCTCCCGGCATGTTCTGTGTTGGATACACTGGTGTTGTTTTTCAGACACCCACCGGGGCGAGTTTTTTGTGGGGTGAGTTGGCCATGGAGCGAGCTGGTTATGGGGCGGCTGTAACTGGCTGGGGCGAGTTGGTTATGGGGGGACTTGACCGGGTACCTTGGTTGGACTCTCACTGGTGCCGTTTGCCTTGTTCCGTGCTTGAGTGTCATGGGGATCAGCACTGACGTACTTAGATTTAAGCAATATTACACGAGAGGAAGTTACGGTATCGTGATTATAGTAACTGCGGCTGTGATACATCTAATGTCCTCCATGTAGCGGAGGTACCATGAAAGACCGGCGATCAAAACGTGGCCATTGCACCGGTAGCTAGTCGATGGCTCGTAGTTAGCATGCTAGCAATTTCTTCAACACACTTCACTTGCTTTTCTTGCCATTTTCAGATGAAACAAAGAGTCCATCACCACAAAAATATTGTGGTTTTACTGTGTTATCCTCGTTTTTGCTTTTCTCCACATTGTCCAGGTCAGCTGATGAAATTCTTACACACCAGGAGGTTTCCATGGAAACAGCCTGGCTTCTTCCTTTCTCCTCCTCCTCCTCTTCTGTTGACCAATAATAATTTAACTCAGATGTTTTATTCAGAGAAATGTCCATCATTTTGCCATATTACATTAATGTTGCCTTAAAGTGCCAACCAGGAGTCGGCAGTAAATAACAGTTACACATGTGGACAAAACTGTTGGTACCCCTCTGTTAATGAAAGAAAAACCCACAATGGTCACAGAAATAACTTGAATCTGACAAAAGTGGTAATAAATAAAAATTCTATGAAAATTAACCAATGAAAATCAGACAATGCTTTTGAATTGTGGTTCAACAGAATTACTTTAAAAAACAAACTCATGAAACAGGCCTGGACAAAAATGATGGTACCCCTAGAAAAGATTGAAAATAATGTGACCATAGGGACATGTTCAACCAAGATGTGTCCTCTAATTAACATCACAGGTGTCTACAAACTTGTAATCAGTCAGTCGGCCTATTTAAAGGGTGACAAGTAGTCACTGTGCTGTTTGTTGACATGGTGTGTAGCACACTAAACATGGACCAGAGGAAGCAAAGGAGAGAGTTGTCTCAGGAGATTAGAAAGAAAATTATAGACAAGCATGTTAAAAGGAACCCCGATTATATTGGCATGTTAGCTCTATATGCTTTATTTTTATGTTAGTAACATAACTATAATTTAATTTTTTTGAAAATAATTCCCAGTTTTATATATTTTTAAAAAACTTTATTACGATTTGTGTTTACGGCGCAGTGCATTCTGGGTAGTGACGTAGAATGGTTGCAGCCGTTTTTTCTGTCTTATACAAGCCAAGAAGTGAAGCTCCTAACTACTGCCATTTGTCAGTGAAAATGCCACATTGCGTGGCTTTTGGATGTAATTTCCAATCAAAGGGAAATAAAGAGAGCGGGGTAAGCCTCCATAGCTTTCCTAAAGAAGGAAAGTTGAATTCAATTCAATTCAATTCAACTTTATTTATATAGCGCCATTTCACAACAACAGTCATCTCATAGCACTATCAACTGTAGGGAGGACCCCCACAGTTGCAGAAAGACCCCAGCAATCAGGCGATCCCCTGTGAGCAAGCACTTGGCGACGGTGGAGAGGAAAAACTCCCTTTTAACAGGAAGAAACCTCCAGCAGAATCAGGCTCAGGGAGGGGCAGTCATCTGCTGCGACTGGCTGGGGGGTGAGGGGATAGAGAAGAAGAAAAGAACAGACATGTAGAGAGCAAACAGCACGATGGGGACTCAATCTATGGGAGAGAACAAACAAATGTTAATGACCAGCAAAAAAAAAAAATATTTCATAGAGAGTGAGGAAAGGAGTGAGGCCCAGTGCATTACTGGAGGTCCCCCGGCTGACTAAACCTATTAGCAGCATAACTAAGGGAGGGTTCAGAAAACACATGATCCCTCCCTAATTGTAGGCTATATCAAAAAGGTAGGTTTTAGCCCTATTCTTAAAAACAGAGATCGAGTCTGACTCCCGAATCCAGATTGGCAGCTGATTCCACAGGAGAGGAGCTTGATAACTGAAGGCTCTGCCTCCCATTGTACTTTTGGAGATTCTAGGTATTACAAGTAAACCTGCATTTTGGGAGCGTAGTGCTCTGTTAGGATGATACGGTAGTATCAGATCTTTTAAATAAAAAGGAGCCTGATTGTTTAGAGCTTTGTAAGTAAGAAGAAGGATTTTAAACTTAATTCTAAACTCTATGGGAAGCCAATGAAGGGAGGCCAGAACCGGAGAGATATGATCTCTCTTTCTAGTACCTGTTAAAACTCTTGCTGCAGCATTTTGGATCAGCTGAAGACTTTTTAAAGATGTTTTAGGACAGCCTGATAATAAAGAATTACAATAATCTAATCTCGAGCTAACAAAAGCATGGATCAGCTTCTCAGCATCACTCTGAGACAAGATGCTCCTAATCTTGGCAATATTACGCAAATGATAGAAGGCAGTCTTAGAAACAAATTTAATATGTGAATTGAAGGACAAATCCTGATCAAAAATAACTCCAAGGTTCCTCACAGAGCTATTAAGAGAAAGAGTAACTGCATCCAAACTGAAAGTTTGATTTGGAAAGGAATTTCTAAGGTTTTTTGGACCAACAAGAATGACTTCAGTCTTATCTGAATTTAATAGCAGGAAATTACAAGTCATCCAAACTTTGATTTCCTTAAGACAGGCTTCTAACTTGGCTAATTGATTAGTATCATCTGGCTTCATTGACAGGTATAATTGTGTGTCATCTGCATAACAGTGAAAATGTATACAGTGCTTTCTAATAATGTTGCCTAACGGAAGCATATATAAACTAAAAAGAGTAGGGCCAAGCACAGATCCCTGTGGAACTCCATGACTAAGCTTTGAGCTGAGAGAAAACTCATCATTTACATGAACAAACTGGAACCTATCAGATAAATAAGATCTAAACCACTGCAACGAAGTTCCATTAAGTCCAACATAGTGTTCTAATCTATCAAGTAGAATATTATGATCAATAGTATCAAAAGCTGCACTAAGATCTAAAAGGACAAGTACAGAAACTAGTCCATTATCAGATGCAATGAGGAGGTCGTTAGTGACCTTCGCTAAGGCTGTTTCAGTGCTATGATGGATTCTAAACCCAGATTGAAACTCCTCAAATAAACCATTTCCCTGCAGGTGGTCAAATAATTGCGTAGCAACAACTCTTTCTAAGATTTTTGAAATGAAAGGGAGATTAGAGATTGGTCTATAGTTAGCTAAAGCTCCTGGATCTAGCGTTGGCTTTTTGAGTAAGGGTTTAATTACAGCCGTTTTAAAAGCCTGCGGTACATGGCCTAAAGTTAATGAAGAATTGATTATATGAAGAATAAAGCTACCAATAAGTGGGAAGACTTCTTTAAATAACCTGGTAGGAATAGGGTCTAAAAGACAAGTTGAAGGTTTGGATGAGGAAACTATTTTGTCTAACTCACAAAGGTCGATTGGAGTAAACTCATCAAGACAGACATCAATAGAAGGAGTTGTAGTAGTTACAGTATTTAAGTTAACTGTGGGAAGAATCTGATTGATTTTATCTCTGATGGATGAAATTTTATTATTGAAAAAGTTCATAAAGTCCTGACTAGTAAGCTCTAAGGGGATGCTAGAATTGACAGAGTCCTGACTCTTTGTCAACCTGGCTACAGTACTGAAAAGAAACCTGGGATTATTCTTGTTCTCTTCTATTAATGCAGAGTAATAACTCGTTCTAGCTTTTCTAAGAGATTTTTTATAAATTAAAAGATGATTTCTCCAAGCTAAATAGATTTCATCTAAATTAGTAGAGCGCCATTTTCTTTCTAATTGACGAGTCTTCTGTTTTAAGCTACGAGTTTCTGTGTTGAACCAAGGAGTTAAAAATCTCTGATTAGACTTTTTCTTTTTTAAGGGGGCCACCAAGTCTAGAGCCTGATGCAGAGAAGCTGAAACACTATCCACCATGTTATCAATTACAGAAGGAGCAAGCTGTCTATAGCTTATTTCCGTTGTGTTGACACATGGCATAGAGGAAACAATCTGCATAAATTTGGAAACAGCATCATCTGAGAGGCATCTACTGTGATAATATTTTTCTTTAGGAGCCAAATAGTCAGAAATAGTAAAATCAAAGGTTAACAGACAATGGTCTGACAGTACAGGGTTATGAGGAGACACTACAAGATTTTCTATTTCTATGCCATATGTCAGAACAAGGTCCAATGTATGGTGGAGGTAATGAGTAGAATTTCCTACTTTCTGAGAAAACCCAATCGAGTCTAATATTGAATTAAAAGCCACATTAAGGCAGTCACTATCTACATCCACATGTATATTAAAGTCCCCTACTATAATTATTCTATCAGATTTCAGCACTAAATCAGCTAAGAAATCAGGAAATTCGGATAAAAATTCTGAATAGGTTGATGGGGGACGATAAACTATGGCAAATAAAATTGGGTTTAACCTGGAATTGCTAAAGTGCCCAACACTGAGGACCAGGCCCTCAAAGGAATTATAACATGTTTTTTGCTTTACATTAACTAGTAATTTGGAATGGTAAATTGATGCTACTCCTCCTCCACGACCAGAACTTCTGGGATTTTGACAGTTTAAATAACCAGAGGGAGTTGATTCATTTAAACCAACATAATCCTCTTGTCCTAACCAAGTCTCTGTAAGGGAAATTAAATCAATCTGATGATCAATTAACAGATCATGGACTAACAGAGACTTGGGAGTTAGAGACCTAATATTTAATAAACCACATTTAATTTTTAAATTATGAGGAGGAACAGAGGCCAAATCATTCAATTTAGAGGCTTTATGTTTAATTTGAGTTTTACCAATATTTTGCTTTATCACTTTGGGATGCTTATACATTATATTTTTATTTACTTTGGAGGGAGCAGACAACGATTCTCTGATGGGGAAGACAGGGGCTAAGCTGAGGGGTGGCGGATGAAGACGAGCTGCAGAGAGGCGTGTAAGACTGCGACTCTGCTTCCTGGTCCCAACTCTGAGTAGTCATGGTTTTGGAAATTTGGATAAAAAAGATGCCAGATTGTTAGATAAATGAGAAGCACCATCCAAAGTGGGATGAATGCTGTCTCGTCTCATAAGACCAGGTTTTCCCCAAAAAGAGCTCCAATTGTCAATGTAGCCCACGTCATTTTTAGGACACCACACAGACAGACAGCGGTTCAAGGATGACGAGCGGCTAAACATGTCATCACTGGTCAGATTGGGGAGGGGCCCAGAGAATACTACAGTGGCAGACATCGTTTTGGCAAACTCACACACCGAAGTTGAGGAAAAAGTGGGGCGGCAGCGGCTCAGCAGGTCATCTAATAACCCCGTGGTTGGCGGTTCGCATCACGCTCTCCCCAGATATCCTGTCGTTGTGTCCCTGGGCAAGACACTTCACCCGCATTGCCTCTAGTGCCCATAACACTGGATATGAATGTGTAAAAATGTTTAAATGCTCGGTGGTGGCCGGAGAGGCTGTTTTTTTTTGTTTTTTTTTCACAATATTTTTATTGAACCTTTTTACAAACAAAACACAGACAAAGACTAACACTAAAATGATTTAAAAAAATACTAAAAACACCAACAACCACTAACAAAGACAGGACTTCAACAATGCTCCTCTATTTAGTCGAGGCAACCCATTACGTAAGTATACATACTATACATTCACCAATTTGGAATTTACAAGGTCCACACACATCATTCACCACCTTTTTCAAAAGTTATGTTTAAATTCTTTACATAATCAATGAAAGGTCTCCATATATTCTCAAACACAGTTTCTTTTGATTTCAGTATGTATGTTATTCTTTCTAATGGAAGGTTTGTTAACATCTTTCTTAACCACTGAGTCACATCTGGTCTATGAGTCTTTTTCCACAATAGTGCAATACATTTTTTGGCGTTAAGCAGACTGAGGTCTATGAATGCTCTCTCACCCTTGTTAAAATTATGCTTTTCTGGATAAAGACCCAACAAAAACAGTTTAGGATTCAATATGATTTGTTTTGAAATTATTTTTTCAATTGTTACCCTCACCTCTTCCCAAAACATTCTAATTATTCTACATTCCCATAAACAATGAAATAGGGTTCCTTTACTTTCCATACATTTTGTGCACGTATCTGGTATGTTTTTGTTATATCTATTTAACTCCACCGGTGTAACATACATCCGCATTAACCATTTAAAATGTATCAATTTAAGACATACATTTATTGATTTGGTTTGCGCTTCTGCACAAGCCAATTCCCATTGTTCCTCTGAAATTTCAGTTTGCAGGTCTTCTTTCCAATAATTCAGTCTTTTCTGTGAGTTTTCACTTGAGGATAATGTCAATGAGTTATAAAACTCTGAAATAATACCCTTTCTCTTACTATCTTTCGTCAAGATTTTTTCCAAGGATGAATAAGTAGGTCGGATGAGAGCATTATTTTGATTTGATCGAATAAAGTTCCTAAGCTGAAGATATTTAAAAAAATGTGTTCTATTAAGATTAAATTTGATCCTCAGTTCTTCAAAAGACATTGTTATCTGAACCTGACAAATATAAGTCTCGAATCTTTTGAATCCCTTTTAAATTCCATACTTTAAATACAGCATCCGCTCTCCCTGGTTTAAAATATTGATTACCCCATATTGGGCTAAATTGTGACAATAAGTCTGGATCTTTTAGATATTTTTTGGTTTCACACCATATTTTGATCATATGCTTTACAAATGGGTTTTTAACTTGCTTAACTTAATGGTTTTTTTTTTTTGCCGAGTCTGAGTATATGAATATGGGAAGAGGTAAAGGTAAATTGTATGATTCCATTTCAGTCCAGTGAGGGAGATCATTTGATGAAAAATAATATGTCATAGACCTCAGTTGTGCTGACCAGTAATACAACATAAAGTTTGGACATTTCAGACCTCCACGATCAAATGGTAAATATAGTAAGGACAGACGTAATCTAGCCTTCCTATTGTTCCATATAAATTCCACTAACTTTTTTTTAATTCTTAAGAATAGATCTGAAGGTGGTGGTAAAGGAATGTATTGAAATAAATAAAGCATTTTGGGTAAGATATTACTTTTAAGTATATTAATTCTCCCAATCATCGACATTGGTAGTGACATCCATCTCTGAAGTAACTCATTAATGTCTATCATTAAGGCTTCATAGTTGGCACTGGCGACTAATTTTAGCTGAGGCAAAATTTGAATTCCTAAATATTTAAACTGATTTACAACTTTGAATTGATTTACCTCAGGACCTGGATGATTTCTCTGGGTCTCCTTTAGCATTAATATTGAAGATTTAGTTTTATTTATTTTATATCCTGATATTTCCCCAAACTTCTTCATTAAATTCAACAAAGTCGGAATTGATTTTTTAAGATTCGACATGAACAAAATTATGTCATCATCATACAGGGAGATTTTATGTTCTGTTGGTCCTATTTTAATTCCATATATTTGTGGATGTAAACGTACTGCCATCGCTAAAGGTTCAATTGCCATAGTAAACAGTAAAGGTGAAAGTGGACAGCCTTGTCGACATCCTCTATTGATTTTTATTGATTTTGAAATATTGCTGTTTGTTAGGATTTCTGCTGTAGCATTATTGTATATTATCTGAACCCATTTTATGAAATTATTTCCAAATCCAAACCTTTGTAGGACTTCAAAAAGAAAGGGCCATTCGACCCTATCAAAGGCCTTTTCGGCGTCCAGTGATAGGAGAGCTGTATCCGGTGCTTCTTTATTAGAATAGATAATATTAAATCGTCTTCTTATATTATGGAAGCCTTGTCTTCCCTTTATAAAGCCATTCTGATCTCGGTTAATAATATTTGGTAATATTTCTTGTAGCCGTCTTGCTAAAATTTTACAGATTATCTTAAGGTCAGCATTTAATAGGCTTATTGGTCTCATATTTTCACATTTATTAGAGGGTTTACCTGGTTTTGGCAACAGTATAATTAAGGCATTATTCATGTATAATGGTAAATTGCTATTTTGAAATGCTTCTAAAACCATTTCCAAAAATGGTTTTATAAATTTATTCTTAAATTTTTTTATAGAGGTCAACTGGAAGACCATCTGGTCCTGCACTTTTTCCTGATTTCATATCATCAATGGCTAGCCCAACTTCTTCTTGACTAATTTTAGACTCCAGTATCTCCTTGTTTTCATTTGCAATACAAGGTATAGATAATCCGTCCAAAAACCCATTTAGTTTTGTTAAGTCAGTTTCATTTTTTGTGTCATATAGTTTTTCATAATAATCTCTAAAGGCACTATTAATTTCTAAAGGATCTACAACTGCTTGTCCGTTACTTATAATTCTGGTAATTGTTGTTTTAAATTCTAATTGTTTAATCTGCCATGCCAATAATTTCCCTGATTTTTGACCTTGTTCATAAAAAGATTGCTTCAATCTTAGAAGACTCGAGGCAGCTCTATTCGCTGATTTTTTGTCATATTCAGCTCTCAGAATCAGTAATCCGTTCTCTAACATTGGGTCACTTCCTGCATACACTTTTTCTTGGAGAATTTTTATTTTATGTTCCAACTGGACTCTCTCCTCTCGAGTCTTCTTATATTTTGAACCTGTATAACTAATAATATGCCCCCTAATAAAAGCTTTGAAAGCCTCTCACTTTATACATGCTGATGTTTGTGTAGTATTGATATCAAAAAACTCATCTATCTGTTTTTCTATGTACTTAACAAATTCCTCGTCCTGAAGCCATTTATGCTGAAATTACCACCTACCTGATTCCTTTGTCAATTTCTTATCTACATATATTAGACAACAGGGTGCATGATCAGAGATCACAATGTTATCATAAAAGCAGTTTTGAATCTTGAACCTTAATTCTGTGGAGATCAAAAAATAATCAATACGTGAGAATGTCTTGTAGGTATTAGAATAACAAGAGTAGGCTTTAACTTGCGGTTTCATTTCTCTCCATATGTCTAGCAATCTCAATTCTTTCATAAAATGATTAATGATCATCCTGCATCCATTGTGTGTACAGTCCAGTCCTGTTGATCTGTCTATGCTGGGATTCAATGTACAATTAAAATCCCCTGCTATTATATGCTGCCCTGTAAGTGATGATAAAATAAGAAATAAATTAGCAAAGAAGTTTTGATCATCTATATTGGGACCGTATAAGTTCACCAGATTTATATTTTCTAATAACAAAGATCCTTGAATGATTAGGTATCTTCCTAATTTGTCTCCAGTTACATTTTTCACTTGAAATGGGACTGCTTTGTGTATGAGAGTCATAACTCCCCTGGCTCGAGATGAAAATGATGAGGTGAATACACTTCCCTGCCATCTTTTTTTAATTCTTTTTACATCCTCCTCTATTAGATGAGTTTCTTGTAAAAACACAATTTTTGAACCTATGTCTTTTCTTTTATTCATAACTTGTTTGAGTTTTTTTAAATTTTGTAGACCTTTGCAATTCCATGAAGTTAAATTGAGATTAACGCTTTGGTCTATGATCAATAAGGAGTTTGGGATTACCTCGCAATGTAAACATGCTCACACAGAGAAGCAAAAACATGAATGGTTGAACATTCATCCTACAAACTACACACAAACAAATTCCCGCTAAAGCCATTGACTGCTCCTCACTCACAAGGATCAGACAAAACCACTCTTTCTTTTTCCTCTCAATCACCCTGACTCTACTGCTTTTAATGACATAACATTAACTCTCTTCTGTAGTTTTCCAATTTAACTCCAAAATTTTATAGCAACTTTGTACATCATAGGGTTTTTTTTTTTTAATACAGTACAATCTGTATTTTGTGAACTTGCTATTTGCTTGAGATCAGTCAGATGCCTGTGCAAATGCTTAAATATTCTACCTTATCTCTTATTCATGCTTCATGCTTAGCTCCCACCAGTCTCTTCTTGGATCTTCTTGATGAGCTCCTGCGCCTCTTCTGGGGTCTTGAAGGTGTGGGTTCTCCCTTTATATGTGACCAGCAATCTTGCAGGATAAATCACTCCATGACGAATCCCAAGGTTGTGCAGCTCTTTACGGGCGGGGTCAAACTGTTTCCTTAATTGTTGGATTCCTGTGGCCAAATCTGGGTAGAACCGCACCTGCTGATCCTGGTATTTAATTTCTCCTTTGGCCCGTGCCCCATTGGAGATCGTCATCCTGTCTCTGTAGCTGAGGAACTTCATAATCAGCGTCCTCGGTGGTGCTTTATTATCTCTCAGTGGACCAATTCAGTGGGCGCTTTCCAGAACGACTGATGACTGCAGCTCCGCGTTGTTCAGCGCTTCTGGGATCCACTTTTCCAAAAACGAACATGAATCCCGCCCCTCCGTACCCTCAGGAAGACCCACCAGCCTCAGATTGTTCCGTCTCGACCGGGATTCTAAATCCAGGACATTATCTTCCAGACATTTATTGTTTAATTCCTATGTGCGCACCTTTAATTGTAGGCTGGTGACGTCATTCTCAGCGCTGGAAATTCGGAGCTCCACCTGCGTTACACGTTCCATACAGTCGATTAATTCCTTTCTCAAACCCTCTATCGCTGCTATAATCCCATCTAACTTAGTAGAGAAGTCTGCTCTCATTGAGCCAATGGCAGCAAGCACCGCACCTGTGCCGTCGTCGGCAGTCACCGCTCCTCCGCTAGCTTGTTCCGCCATATCTGGGGATTTTATTGCTGCATCACAGACGTGAAAGTCCATTGACTTGGACTGTTCCGGCGGTTCAGTTTTTCCTCCACCTGATTTCCCAGCCTTAGGCTTTACCGGCATGTCTTCGCCCAAACGCTGGGATAGTTTTTGTTCCAATTGAGAGAGTTATTTGCTGATTTTTTTTATTTTTAGGAGCAGAGTAGAGGGAAGCACGTCCTCCTACGTGGCAGCCATGACCGGAAGTCCGCCGGATAGGCTGTTGGCGTGGATTGGCAGCCACATTTCCGTCACTCTGTCTGTGATCACGCGCTATAGCGTATACCTGATAAAACTGACATATGTATTAATCACGCTGTGATAATAGCACAATATCGCTCAAAGCGCGCGCATGAGACATGTCTGTGATCGCACGCTTATGTTGACCGTTCCTGCCTTTCGTCTCCTAACCGTGGTTTTGGGACGCAGGGGAGATGTATCTTCCTCCGCGGTCAATTCCCGAGTAAATCTCACTCTTGTGGTACACAGAAGCACAGGCCGTTTTGCTGAAGCGTTGGGGCTTTATTTATATACCGCACTGTTGTCAGCAACAAATTGTACCTGCTCCGGTCGCCTCGCTCTTTCTACTTATCCGCACCAAATCACACACACCTTTTGGGGGGGGGGGGGCGCTAGTTTCACTCCGCTCCGTGAGTGTCTCTCCGCTTTGAGTGTCTTCCGCACTTCCGCGTTGCGTCATCACAACAATGTCACACGTCATCAGAACAACCCCAACGTGAATCCTTTCAATCTCCGCCCTATCCCGATTTCCGCATCCGCATTTTCAAAACAAAAGCACCTGAAACTTGCCCTCTTCAACACACGATCCCTTAACAATAAAAGCCTCATTCTAAATGAATTCAAATCAAATCAAACTTTATTGTCATATTGCTGTACATACAACTGTAGTGCAAGCAAGATGAAATTGCGTTTCTCTCGGCATCCATATAAGAAGCAGCATGATTAAGACACACTCCCACATAGCTCCACCCCCCACCCCAGCCCCACCCCCCCATCCATTCACACATCCCTGAGACATACTTGGGGAAAAAGAATAACTAACTATAATATACAAAATGTCCATAGCTGCAGTAGTGTGTATGTGAGATTCCGGGTCAGCTGTTCAGCATCCTGACAGCTTGTGGGAGGAAGCTGTTGATCAGTCTGGTGGTTCTGCCTCTGATGCGCCGGCATCGTTTACCAGATGGAAGAAGTTCAAAGTGTTTATGCAGAGGGTGAGAACGGTCCTTGACAATGTTCAGTGCCCTGCTCCTACAACGGTTCTGAAAAAGTTCTTGGACAGAGGGGAGGGAGACTCCAATTACCCTCTCCGCCCCCTTGACTATCCTCTGCAGGGCTTTTTTGTCTGACATACTGCAGCTGGAGTACCATGTAGCAATGCAGTACGTCAGAACACTCTCCACCACACCTCTGTAGAATGTCCTGAGGATGCAGATGGGGAGAGAGGCCTGTTTGAGTTTCCTGAAGAAGTGTAGTCTCTGCTGAGCCCGCTTCCTGATCTCCAAGGAATTCTTGCTCCAGGTCAGGTCCTGCGAGATCTGCACTCCGAGGAACTTGATGTTCTCTACTCTCTCCACTAAATGGCCGCCGATGCTGAAGGGGACGTGCTCAGGCTGTGACCGCCGGAAGTCGATAATCATCTCCTTCGTTTTGTCCACGTTGAGCACCAGATTGTTCTTCCTGCACCAGCCCTCCAGGTCTCTCACTTCTTCCCTGTACATTGATTCCTCATCCCTCTGAATAAGTCCCACCACAGTGGTGTCATCTGCAAACTTAATAATCTGGTTTCCCTCATGTTTGGATACACAGTCATGTGTTAGAAGTGTAAACAACAGTGGACTGAGTACACAGCCTTGACGGGTTCCGGTACTCAGCGTGACAGAGTTGGAGATGTTGTTTCCAACCCGGACAGACTGAGGTCTCTCAGTCAGGAAATCCAGGATCCAGAGACATGTGGCGGTGTTCAGACCGAGAAGGAGTAATTTCTCTATCAGTCTCTGGGGAATAATGGTGTTGAATGCTGAACTGAAATCAATGTACAGGAGTCTGGCGTAGGTGTCTTTCTGGTCCAGGTGGGTGATGACAGTGTAGGGTGGTGACTATAGCATCCTCCGTGGAGCGGTTTGAACGATATGCAAACTGGAGCGGGTCGTGTGATGCAGGGAGGCAGGCTGTGATGTGTGGTTTGACAAGCCGTTCAAAACACTTCATCACAATTGGTGTAAGTGCAACAGGACGATAGTCATTCAAACAGGACACCACTGGTTTCTTTGCCACCGGTGCAATGATAGAGGTCTTGAAGCATCTGGAAACGATGGCCTGACTCAGGGAGATGTTATAAATGTCAGTCAGGACATCCGCCAACTCGCTCGCACAGTCTTGGAGCACACGTCCCGGAATGTTGTCTGGACCTGCAGCTTTGCGTGGGTTGACTCTGGATAGGGTCCTCCGTGTGTCCGCTGTGTTGATGGTAAAAGCTGGTCCGACCGATGGTGGGAGTGGGCCGGCCCTCCCTCTGATTGTCGAGTTTGATGCTTCAAAACGTGCAAAGAAGTCGTTAAGCCAGTCTGGAAGCGAAGCGTCGTCATCATCGACCCCCTGCCTAGACTTAAAGCCCGTCAGTGTCCGAACTCCCTGCCACATCTGCTTGGTGTTCCTAGTGTCACAGAGGTGTCCCTGGATTTTCTCCGCATAGGCGCGCTTTGCCGCCTTAATTCCCTTTGAAAGCGCAGACCTGGCTGAGCGGAGGGCAATCCTGTTCTTCGCTCTGAAGGCTGCATCTCTGGCTGTAAGCAGCGAGCGCACCTCTGCAGTCATCCAGGGCTTATGATTACCCCGCATAGTGATGGTCTTCACTGTAGTGAAATCCTCTGTGCACTTCGCGATGTAGCTGGTGACCGTATCAGCATACTCCTCCACATCTGTCCTTTCTTCCTGGGAGGCTGCTATTTTGAAGATCTTCCAGTCTGTGTGCTGAAAACAGTCTTGCAGTGCAGAGGTTGCACTCTCTGGCAAAATCCTGATTTGTTTCACTGCTGGCCTGCTGCGCTTCAATAAAGGTTTGTAGGCAGGCACCAGCATCACGGACATGTCATCAGAACGGCCGAGATGGGGGCGGGGTATCGCTTTATATGCATCTGTGTTTGTGTACACTAAGTCCAACATATTCTCTCCTCTGGTCTTAAAGTCTACACATTGTTTAAACTTGGGGAACACAGTCTTTAGGCTGGTGTGGTTAAAATCTCCCGCAACCACCACAAAACTGTCCGGGTGTGACGTTTGGATTTCACTGATCGCATTGTGCAGTACCCCGAGTGCCTTCTTAGCATTAGCTTTAGCATTAGCGCTCGGCGCTATGTAAACACCGACTACAAACACGTTGCTGAATTCCCTCGGCAGATAAAATGGCCGACAATTAACAATAAGGAACTCCGCCAACGGAGAGCAGTGTTTAGACACTAACGTGGCATTAACGCACCAGTTCTTGTTAACATAGATGCATAGCCCACCCCCCCGGCTCTTACCGGAGCTCGCCGTTTCCCTGTCGGCACGGAACATCGCCATATCTTCCAGCTGAATGGCCTCGTCAGGAATGTTGTCGTGGAGCCATGTCTCGGTGAAAACAAACACACAGCAGTCCCTCCATTCTCTCCGGGTTTCTCTCAGCAACCGCAGCTCATCCACCTTGTTTTCGAGGGCGCAGACGTTTGACAGAAGAAGCGACGGTACCGCTGGTCTGGAGGGGTTAGCCTTTAGCCTAGCATGGATCCCGGCCCTTTTTCCTCGCTTTTGCTTGCGTTCGCTCCGCTTCCGCTTCCTCCTCTCCCGGGTAGCTTCCAGCAGGGACTCCGCCAAAATTCCATGTTGGCGTAGAATGTCCAAATCACAACCGATCACCGCGATTCTTGCAGCGTGCAGTACCTTGATGTTTAATAAGGTCTCACGGTTGTAAGTTTTACAGAATGTACGTCTGGGATGATTAAAACTCTCACACTCGCTGATGCCAAGAGGGGCCGCTGCGTCTAGGCGCGCCGCCATCTTTTTTTTTTTTTTTATCACTGATAATAAACTGGATCTCCTCTGTCTCACTGAAACTTAACCAAAACACCCCTGCTGGATATTCATACCTGGACTTACCCACGCCCTGAAGGCAGTGGAGGAGGCATTGCTGCTATTCATCTTCATGACTTCAATCCACGACCTCTCTCCATACCCGCTGTTTCCTCTTTTGAACACCTGACTTTTAAACTCCCCGGCCCAAAACCTCTCCTCATTGCAATTATTTACCGCCCTCCCAAACCAAATCCATCTTTCTTATCAGATCTTTCAGAACTCATTACAGTACTGTCTGCAACCTCACCATCTGTCCTACTGCTTGGCGATTTCAACCTCCACATTGAATCCCCTGACTGCAAATACGCAAACGATTTTCTGGACTTACTAAAGTGTCTAAACTTCACCCAACACATAACTTTCCCTACCCACAGACGTGGACATGTCCTGGATCTGGTTTGCTCCACTGGTCTTCACATTCACAACATCTCCAGCACTGACCTCACCATCTCGGATCATCTCACCATCACACTGGACATTGACATCCCGGCCCCTCAACCCAAACAAGACGGAACAATAACCTTCAGGAATCTTAAGTCCATCTGCTCAGTTTCTCTCTCCACATGCATATCTAACACTCTCTCCAACTGCACCTTCCCTGTAAACCCAACCCCTACGGACTTAGTAAACATCTACAACAACACATTGTCTACCTCCCTCAACAAACTGGCCCCCATGAAAACAAAATCCGTCACTTTCATTCATTCGGCCCCCTGGTACACCTTAGAACTTCACAAACTCAAAAAACAACTGTGACAGCTTGAACGCCTGAGCTGCAAAACTGGTCTGACTGTACACACCCTCGCTCACATAGAACTGATGCACCTATATCAATCTCGCTCTGCCTACTACTCCAGCATCATTCACTCTGGATCCTCCAACCCCCGCACTCTGTTCTCCACCATCAACAAACTCCTCAAACCCCAGGACATTATTTCATCATCCTTCACCCCTGAAAAATGTAATAGCTTTCTATCATTTTTCCATTCCAAAATTGACAATATTCACAACCAGCTTGCCTCCTCCCCAGCCATCACCCCTGACTCAGAACTCACTTTTTCTCCACCCATAGATAAACAGCTCTCCCTTTTCTCACCCATAACCACTGATGATCTTTCCGAAATACTCTCCAGCATGAAATCATCTACATGCCCCCTGGACCCCATCCCCTCCCCCCTTATCAAAGCCTGTCTCACCCCTCTTGCCCCCTTATCATCGACACCATCAACTCCTCCCTTACCATTGGCACTGTTCCCCCATCACTTAAGATTGCTGCCATCACCCCCCTCCTTAAGAAACCTGGCCTGGACTCTGACGACCCCAACAATTTCAGACCTATCTCCAACCTCCCATTTCTGGCTAAAATATTGGAAAAAGCTGTCACCACTCAACTCAAGAAACACCTCCTCTCCAACAAACTCTACAAAACATTTCAATCTGGATTCCATTCTCACCACAGCACTGAAACCGCCCTCCTCAGGGTCACCAATGACCTCCTGTTCGCCTCTGACTCTGGCTCCCTCACCATTCTTCTCCTCCTCGATCTCAGCGCTGCTTTCGATACCATCAATCATTCCATCCTGCTCCGTCGTCTGCTTTCTATTGGCATCACTGACTCCGCCCTCTCTTGGTTCACCTCCTACCTGTTTGAGAGATTCCAGTACATCTCCATCAACAATCTTAAATCACGCACCACTCCCGTCTCACACGGTGTCCCTCAAGGCTCTGTGCTCGGTCCAACCCTTTTCACTCTCTACATGCTTCTGCTTGGTCACATCATTCGTCAACATGGTCTTCACTTTCACTGCTACGCCGACGACACCCAGCTGTACATCTCCTCTAAATCCATCACCCCCGCCATTCTCTCCACCATCACCGACTGCCTTACAGACATAAAAACCTGGATGACTAACAACTTTCTCAAGCTAAACAGCAATGAAACAGAAATCATCATTTTTGGACCAAAATCTCTTTTACCCTCTTCCCAGAGCTTTTCATTCCAAATCGATGGTCACTCAGTCACCCCCTCCCCCCTGGCCAGAAACCTCGGCATTATCATGGACCCCACTCTCTCCATCAAATCTTACATCAACCATATCACCAAAACATCATTTTTTCATCTTCGTAATATTGCACGCCTCCGTCCCACCCTCTCACCTTCTGCTGCTGAAATACTTATCCACGCCTTCATCACCTCCAGACTTGATTACTGTAACAGCATTCTGTATGGACTTCCTTCCACCATCCTCCAAAAACTACAGTATGTCCAAAACTCAGCTGCCCGCCTACTTACTCACTCCCGCTCCAGAGACCATATCACTCCTCTCCTCCGTCAGCTCCACTGGCTTCCCATTCAACAGCGCATCAACTTCAAGATCCTCCTCATCACCTATAAAGCTCTCCATAACCTCGCCCCCTCATACCTAACGGACCTTCTGTCTCGTCATTCCCCCACTCGTCTCCTCTGCTCTGCTGACGCTCACCTTCTTACCCCCATCACCAAGACAAAATTCCGCACCCTGGGTGATAGATCATTCGCCATCGCCGCACCAACCCTGTGAAATTCCTTGCCCCTTCACATCCGGTCTGCCAACGCACTTGCTTCTTTTAAAAGTCAACTCAAAACCCATCTTTTTAAATCTACCTATAAAAACTGACTGCCTCTTCTACCTATGTGTACCTATGTGTATGTGTTTACCCGTTCTCTGTATGTTTGTCCCTATGCTGCTTTGTAAAGCGTCTTTGAGTATTTAGAAAAGCGCTATATAAGACTGATGTATTCTTCTTCTTATTATTATTAAGCGTGCGCTCGAGGAAGCATTATTTTAAGGTGAAACTTATATATTGTTGATTTACTTACAATAGAATGCTCAAACACAAAAAATTGTCTACAAGCATGATGGGCACTGAACTAATAAACATGGACTGTGAGCAACATAAAGCAATTTCTCTGTTGCTTTCTCAGACTGCGGGTTGAACGTCCATAAGCAGCGCTCCACAGTCGATCCAGACTTTTTTTTTTTTTTCTGACTGTTGCCAGCCAGATCTTCGACATGTCAAGCCAAGCGTGCGCTTTGAGCGATATCATAGCGTGATTAATACATATGTCAGCTCTATCAAGTGTTGTGGGATGTGTCTGGTGCGTGTGTTTGGATGGGGCAGCTTGGTGCATGGACTTGAGTGAGTGATGGCGTTTGCGCAGCAGAGGCGCCCCCCCCCCCCCCCGAAAGGTGTGTGTGATTTGGTGCGGATAAGTAGAAAGAGCGAGGGGACCGGAGCAGGTACAATTTGTTGCTGACAACAGTGCGGTATATAAATAAAGCCCCAACGCTTCAGCAAAACGGCCTGTGCTTCTGTGTACCACAAGAGTGAGATTTACTTGGGAATTGACCGCGGAGGAAGATACATCTCCCCTGCGTCCCAAAACCACTGTTAGGAGACGAAAGGCAGGAACGGTCAACACAAGCGTGCGATCACAGACATGTCTCAAGCGCGCTTTGAGCGATATTGTGCTATTATCACAGCGTGATTAATACATATGTCAGTTTTATCAGGCATACGCTATAGCGCGTGATCACAGACAGAGTGACGGAAATGTGGCTGCCAATCCACACCAACAGCCTCTCTGGCCACCACCGAGCATTTAAACATTTTTACACATTCATACCCAGTGTTATGGGCACTGGAGGCAATGCGGGTGAAGTGTCTTGCCCAGGGACACAACGGCAGGATATCTGGGGAGAGCGTGATGTGAACCGCCAACCATCGGGTTATTAGATGACCTGCTCTACCTGCTGAGCTGCTGCCGCCCCACTTTTTCCTCCACTTTCCCTCTTTAGGAAAGCTATGGAGGCTCACCCCGCTCTCTTTATTTCCTTGATTGGAAATTACATCCAAAAGCGGCACAATATGACATTTTCACTGTCAGATGGCAGTAGTTCGTAGCCTCGCCTCTTGGCTTGTATAAGACAGAAAAAACGGCTGCAACCATTCTACGTCACTACCCAGAATGCATTGCGACGTAAACAAAAATGGCGATTTACATCGTAATAAAGTTTTTAAAAAATATATAAAACTGGGAATTATTTTCAAAAAAATTATATTATAGTTATGTTACTAACATAAAAATAAAGCATATAGAGCTAACATGCCAATATAATCAGAGTTCCTTTTAAAGGTTAAGGCTATAAGACCATCTCCAAGCAGCTTGATGTTCCTGTGACTACAGTTGCACATATTATTCAGAAATTTAAGATCCACGGGACTGTAGCCAACCTCCCTGGACGTGGCTGCAGGAGGAAACTTGATGAAGAATGGTAACAAGAGCCCAGAACAACCTCTAAACACATTCATGGTGAGCTCCAAGGTCAAGGTACATCAGTGTCAGATCACACCATCCGTCGTTGTTTGAGCCAAAGTGGACTTCATGGGAGACGACCAAGGAGGACACCACTGTTGAAAACAAATCATAAAAAAGCCAGACTGAAATTCGCCAAACTGTATGTTGACAAGCCACAAAGTTTCGAGGAGAATGTCCTATAGACAGACGAGACAAAACTGGAACTTTCTGGCAAGGCACATCAGCTCTATGTTCACAGATTCAAAAATGAAGCATACCAAGAAAAGAACACTGTCCCTACTGTGAAACATGGAGGAGGTTCTGTTATGTTCTGGGACTGATTTGCTATATCTGGCACAGGGTGTCTTGAATCTGTGCAGGGTACAATGAAATCTCAAGACTATCAAGGTATTCTAGAGAGAAATGTGCTGCCCAGTGTTAGACAGCTTGGTCTCAGTCGCAGGTCATGGGTCTTGCAACAGGATAATGACCCAAAACACACAGCTAAAAACACCCAAGAATGGCTAAGAGCGAAACATTGGATTATTCTAAAGTGGCCTTCTATGAGCCCTGATCTAAATCCTATTGAACATCTGTGGAAGGAGCTGAAACATGCCGTCTGGAGAAGGCACCCCTCAAACCTGAGACAACTGGAGCAGTTTGCTCATGAGGAGTGGTCCAAAATACCTGCTGAGAGGTGCAGAAGTCTCATTGACAGTTACAGAAATCGTTTGATTGCAGTGATTGCCTGAAAAGGTTGTGCAACAAAATATTAAGTTAAGGGTACCATCATTTTTTTTTTTTCTTTTTTAATGGCGCCGGAGGCAGGGCGGCCGTACCAGCAGCAACTCTGTCATGTCTTTGTGTTTCTATCTGTTTATACCTGTATATAGTGTGTCTCTTATTAACCAGGGCTCTGTAGGAATACTCGGACTAAGACTGGACCAACTTTTCTCTCTTTTTAGCCGGTCTTTTTTTCTAGTTTTCGTCACTTTTTCTCTTCCTCGGACAATGGAGATCAACAGAGGTGGGGGCGGACGCATTGTTTAGACACGTGAACAGCTGATTGCGCTGAGGAGGCCGGAGCCTGGAGCGCTGCAGCCGGCAGTGAAGCCCCTCATCCCGGACGAGCTGAAGAAGAGACACTGCGGGCGAAGGGCTGGAGTGAAGGTGAGGAGGAGGAGGAGGAGGAGGAAACATAAGCCGGCTGTACCGATGATCATCACCGGGAACGTGCGTTCCCTGGGAAACAAGACAGATGAGATCACATCGCTGGTCAGGACACGAAAGGAGTATCGTGATTGTAGTTTCATGTGTTTTACGGAGACGTGGTTACACTCACAGATCCCGGATGTAATCGTAGCGATACCTGGCTTCAGGACTATAAGGGGAGACAGGGACGTGAAAAGCAGCAGGAAAAAGAGAGGAGGAGGAGTGGCACTTCTTGTTAATGAGCGATGGTGTCATCCGGAACACATTTATGTGAAGGAAAAGTGCTGCAGCCCGGACATTGAACTGCTGGCTGTCAGTATGAGACCTTATTATATGCCGTGAGAAATGAAGTGCGCTTTAATTGTTATCGTCTACGTCCCTCCTTCAGCTAACGCGGCGGTGGCCTGTGACGTCATCGGCTCCACTGCGGCCACATTACTGGAGAAGCACCTGGATGCATTCATGGCCATCACAGGTGATTTTAACCATGTCTCAGTGGGAAAAACTTTACCCAACTTTCACCAGTTTGTTGACTGTCCCACCAGAGAAAACAAAACACTGGATCTACTGTATGCCAACGTCAGGGATGCATATAGTGCCACAGCTCTACCCCCCCATTGGTAAATCAGATCACTGCATGGTCATGTTAACACCCAAGTATGTTCTCCTTGTGCAAAGGCAGCCTGCTTGTACACGAACTGTGAGGAGGTGGACACAGGAGGCTGCTGATGCACTGCAGGACTGCTTTGAGACGACAGACTGGAGCGTACTCTGTGAACCACATGGGGTGGACATAGACAATATGACCGACTGCATCACAGAATATATTAGATTCTGTGAAGACATGACCATGCCAGCTCAGACTGTACACTACTTCTCCAACAACAGACCATGGGTCACCAGTGACCTGAAAGCACTTCTGAACAAAAAGAAGAGAGCTTTTAGGGCTGGAGACAAGGAGAAGCTGAGGGGAGTGCAGCATGAGCTGAGAGAGATGCTGAGGAGGTGCAAGGACAATTATAGGAGGAAGTTGGAAGAGAAACTCAGGCAAAATAACACTAAAGATGTGTAGGAGGGAATGAAACAAATAAATGGGTACAAGGGGAGAGTCAGGCAGCCATCTGGGAGCCAGGAGAGAGCTGAGGAACTGAATCTGTTTTTTAATAGGTTCAACTCACAGTCTGTCACCCGAGCAACACAATCAAACCCCCACACACCCCTCCCTACCCACGCTTCCGTGCAGAACCTCTCTCCATCTCCCTCCTCCTCCTCCTCGGAACACCAGGACCCTCCCTCACTTCATGGTGACTACAGATCAAGTGGAGAAACAGCTGGAGAGACTCCGTCAGCAGAAGGCTTCGGGCTCGGATGGCATCTCCGTTAGGATCCTGAGGACCTGTGCCAGCCAACTAGCTCCAGTACTGAAACACCTGTACAACCTGAGCCTGAGTCTGGAGAGAGTACCGGTGCTGTGGAAGACATCCTGCCTGGTTCCTGTCCCCAAGAAGTCATCTCCTTCGGATCTGAATGACTACCGACCAGTTGCCCTCACATCTCATGTGATGAAGGTCCTGGAGAGACTGCTGAGGCTGCAGGTGGAGATGTGGCTGGACCCTCTGCAGTTTGCATATTAGCCCCATTTAGGAGTTGAAGATGCTGTCATCTACAGTGGGGCAAAAAAGTATTTAGTCAGCCACCTATTGTGCAAGTTCTCCCACTTAAAAGATGAGAGAGGTCTCCAATTTTCATCATAGGTATACCTCAACTATGAGAGACAAAATGAGAAAAAGAAATCCAGAAAATCACATTGAAGGATTTTTAATGAATTAATTGGTAAATTCCTCAGTAAAATAAGTATTTGGTCACCTAAAAACAAGCAAGATTTCTGGCTCTCACAGACCTGTAACTTCTTCTTTAAGAGGCTCCTCTGTCCTCCACTCGTTACCTGTAGTAATGGCACCTGTTTGAACTCGTTATCAGTATAAAAGACACCTGTCCACAACCTCAAACAGTCAGACTCCAAACTCCACTATGGCCAAGACCAAAGAGCTGTCAAAGGACACCAGAAACAAAAGTGTAGACCTGCACCAGGCTGGGAAGACTGAATCTGCAATAGGTAAGCAGCTTGGTGTGAAGAAATCAACTGTGGGAGCAATTATTAGAAAATGGAAGACATACAAGACCACTGATAATCTCCCTTGATCTGGGGCTCCACGCAAGATCTCACCCCGTGGGGTCAAAATGATCAAGAGAATGGTGAGCAAAAATCCCAGAACCACATGGGGGGACCTAGTGAATGACCTGCAGAGAGCTGGGACCAAAGTAACAAAGGCTACATCAGAAACACAGTACGCCGCCAGGGACTCAAATCCTGCAGTGCCAGACGTGTCCCCCTGCTTAAGCCAGTACATGTCCAGGCCCGTCTGAAGTTTGCTAGAGAGCATTTGGATGATCCAGAAGAGGACTGGGAGAATGTCATATGGTCAGATGAAATCAAAATAGAACTTTTTGGTAAAAACTCAACTTGTCGTGTTTGGAGGAGAAAGAGCACCATACCTACTGTGAAGCATGGGAGTGGAAACATCATACTTTGGGGCTGTTTTTCTGCAAAGGGACCAGGACGACTGATCCGTGTAAAGGAAAGAATGAATGGGGCCATGTATCGTGAGATTTTGAGTGAAAACCTCCTTCCACCAGCAAGGGCATTGAAGATGAAACGTGGCTGGGTCTTTCAGCATGACAATGATCCCAAACACACTGCCTGGGCAACGAAGGAGTTGCTTCGTAAGAAGCATTTCAAGGTCCTGGAGTGGCCTAGCCAGTCTCCAGATCTCAACCCCATAGAAAATCTTTGGAAGGAGTTGAAAGTCTGTGTTGCCCAGGGACAGCCCCAAAACATCACTGCTCTAGAGGAGATCTGCATGGAGGAATGGGCCAAAATACCAGCAACAGTGTGTGAAAACTTACAGAAAACGTTTGAACTCTGTCATTGCCAACAAAGGGTATATAACAAAGTATTGAGATGAACTTTTGTTATTGACCAAATACTTATTTTTTTTCCACAATATCTTTATTGAACCTTTTTTTTTTAACAAACATGACACACACAATCAAACACTAACACTAAAGTACTACAAAAAAAATGCACTAAAAACACCAACAACCACCGACAAAATCAAGTCTTCAACAATGCTCCTCTTTTTAGTCTAGACAATCCATTACATAAGTATACATATTATGTTCACCAGTTTGGAATTTACAAGGTCCACACACATCATTCACCTTCTTCTTCAAGAGTTATGTTTAAATTTTTTACATAATCAATAAAAGGTCTCCATATATTCTCAAACACAATTTCCTTTGATTTCAGTATGTATGTTATTCTTTCTAATGGAAGGTTTGTTAACATCTGTCTTAACCACTGAGTCACATCTGGTCTATGAGTCTTTTTCCACAGTAGTGCAATACATTTTTTGGCATTAAGCAAACTGAGGTCTATGAATGTTCTTTCACTTTTATTAAAGTTATGCTTTTCTGGGTACAGACCCAACAAAAACAGTTTAGGATTCAATATGATTTGTTTTGAAATTATTTTTTCAATTGTTACCCTCACCTCTTCCCAAAACATTCTAATTATTCTACATTCTCATACACAATGAAATAGGGTTCCTTTACTTTCCATACATTTTGTGCACGTATCTGGTATGTTTTTGTTATATCTCTTTAACTCTTCCGGTGTAACATACATCCGCATTAACCATTTAAAATGTATCAATTTAAGACGTACATTTATTGATTTGGTTTGAACTTCTGTACAAGCCAATTCCCATTGTTCCTCTGAAATTTCAGTTTGCAGATCTTCTTTCCAGTAGGTTAATCTTTTCTGTGAGTTTTCACTTGAGGATAGTGTCAATGAGTTATAAAACTCTGAAATAATACCCTTTCTTTTACACTCTTTCATCAACATTTTTTCCAAGGATGAGTAAATAGGTCGAGTGAGAGCTCCATTTTGATTTGATCGAATAAAGTTCCTAAGTTGAAGATATTTAAAAAAATGTGTTCTATTAAGATTAAATTTGATCCTCAGCTCTTCAAAAGACATGTTATCTGCACATGGCAGATATAAATCTTGAATCTTTTGAATCCCTTTTAAATTCCATACTTTAAATACAGCATCCGCTCTCCCTGGTTTAAAATATTGATTACCCCATATTGGGCTACATTGTGACAATAAATGTGGTTCCTTTAAATATTTTTTGGTTTCACACCATATTTTGATCATATGCTTTACAAATGGATTTTTAACTTGTTTTTGTAATTTTTTTGCCGAATCTTAGTATATGAATATGGGAAGAGGTAAAGGTAAATTGTATGATTCCATTTCAGTCCAGTGAGGGAGATCATTAGATGAAAAATAGTATGTCATAGACCTCAGTTGTGCCGACCAATAATACAACATAAAATTTGGACATTTCAGACCTCCACGATCAAATGGTAAATATAATAAAGACAGATGTAATCTAGCCCTCCTGTTGTTCCATATAAATTCCACTAACTTTTTTTTAATTCTTGAGAATAAGTCTAAAGTCATGTCAGAAGTCTGAAATATAACCTCGCAAATACAGAGTACAAAAAGGTATTAGACTGAATCAAAGATCAGACTTGAGACACGTAGAGCCTTTTAGAAGTTTGAAGTTTTACTTGCAAGGAGCAATCACACAGACAGGATGAAGGTGAAATTCAATTCAATTCAATTCAACTTTATTTATATAGCGCCATTTCACAACAACAGTCATCTCATAGCACTATCAACTGTAGGGGGGAACCCCCACAGTTGCAGAAAGACCCCAGCAATCAGGTGATCCCCTGTGAGCAAGCACTTGGCGACGGTGGAGAGGAAAAACTCCCTTTTAACAGGAAGAAACCTCCAGCAGAACCAGGCTCAGGGAGGGGCAGTCATCTGCTGCGACTGGCTGGGGGGTGAGGGGACAGAGAAGATGAAAAGAACAGACATGTAGAGAGCAAACAGCACGATGGGGACTCAATCTATGGGAGAGAACAAACAAATGTTAATGACCAGCAAAAAAAAAATATTTCATAGAGAGTGAGGAAAGGAGTGAGGCCCAGTGCATTACTGGAGGTCCCCCGGCTGACTAAACCTATTAGCAGCATAACTAAGGGAGGGTTCAGAAACACATGATCCCTCCCTAATTGTAGGCTATATCAAAAAGGTAGGTTTTAACCCTAATCTTAAAAACAGAGATCGAGTCTGACTCCCGAATCCAGATTGGCAGCTGATTCCACAGGAGAGGAGCTTGATAACTGAAGGCTCTGCCTCCCGTTGTACTTATGGAGATTCTAGGTATTACAAGTAGTCCTGCATTTTGGGAGCGTAGTGCTCTGTTAGGATAATACGGTAGTATCAGATCTTTTAAATAAAAAGGAGCCTGATTGTTTAGAGCTTTGTAAGTAAGAAGAAGGATTTTAAACTTAATTCTAAACTCTATGGGAAGCCAATGAAGGGAGGCCAGAACCGGAGAGATATGATCTCTCTTTCTAGTACCTGTTAAAACTCTTGCTGCAGCATTTTGGATCAGCTGAAGACTTTTTAAAGATGAAATGCTGGGGGCAGTCCCGCAGCTGCCTTCTTTATATACAATGATAGTACATGGTGTATGTGACAAACTCAGCAAAAGCAGAACAATGGAATTACCACATAAGCAAAAGTACGCTCTGTACGTCTTCAAGTGTGTGTAGGAGATAAATCGCATGAACACTCTTATCGCAGGGAGAACATCTGCTTCTTTACACAGCAAAGACAGAGAGGGGGAAACAACTCCATATATGGGCCTACAACAAACCGGTGCTTCCGGTCAAAAAGAACATAGTTAACAGATGAAATGGTTAAATGATAACATATATATGTACACAACAGTCTTTTGCAGAGAAGATAAAGAAAGTACAGGATATGCAAAAGGTACAAGATATGAAAAGGATGAGTCTTAGCACACAACACTCCAGCTACACTCACCCACATGTGGGGACATCAGTCTCAGCTTCATAAATCATTAATAAAATGATCACTGTTTATATACATATATACAATTTTTCCAACATTTCCCTCCTGTTTATTATTTTATTAACCCTTTTAATCATATGCAATTATCAGTACAATGTAACTTCAAAAGATTTTCATCCTTTTGGGAGAGTGGCATATACGGGCCTTGAACATGATTGGACAAGAATGACTGCTGTAGCATGAAAGTGTGTTGAGTCAATGCATGTGTGATCATTGATCTGATGCAGGGAATGACGCACATGAACAATACACAAAAAAGCACTAAAATTATAATAACTGGGGTCAGCCATTTGAGCAAAATCTGCCGCCAGGTTCTACTTTGAAACCAATCCCAGGAGCCCCAACCTTTATCTTCATCTAACCCATGCTGTAAAATATCATTCAAATGGCTAATTTTTGTTCTTCGTTTAAAGTTGTGAATCCTTGCTCCACTAATACAGTCAGATTTTCCATTGTCCATGCTAATGCATTTATGTGGTGTATAGCTAGAGCACTGCCATGCATTGGAAAAAGAGTACTCATAATACCTTTAAAATCACTAATTCTCTGTTTTCCAGATAGTTTACCCACCAACTTATGTGGTGTGTATTTTAGTTTGTTCAGAATGATAATAATGGGAGTAGGATGTTTTCATTTCATGTGTAAGATTTGACCTTATGCTGATGTGCGGGGACAATATAGCCATGTAACGCCTGGCACACCATCCTGGAGGAAACAATGAGTTAACATTAGATCCACAAACCCAAACATGGTTTTCCAAGAATCCATACCAATCATCATTTGGCCAAAAAACAGTAGGATTATTGCTACAGTTAAAAGTACAATTTTTCCTCTTTAAGGTGAATTTTCCAGCAGCAATATAGGGAAAGTGAAATACATTTCTACAAACAGAATCATAATATGACACTTCACAGGTCACTTCCTTAGTATCATTGCATCTCTGTGAAAAACCCAGGTTGAAACTGTTTTGACTACAATTTTTGTGAAAGCAGATTGGTGAAGTAAACAGTGTAGGATTTACTTTCATTAAAGGCTTCTTAACTGCAAGCAAAGAAGTTCCAATCCCAATAATATTAAATATTCTAATCTTAGACCCAGTGTAATCAGTAATAGTGACATTCAGTCTATTAAGATACCTTTCTGACAAATTCCCCACCAACCAATGTCCAACATTATTGCTTGTATTAAACAGACTGAGACGAGAGTTCATCGCTATTGTCGCTCCGGGCGTTTTCTCTTCACTCAGTGGAACAGGGATCATGGGTATTGTAGTCAATTATGGGTATTGCAGTCTTGTGTGAATGGGGTAGCAATGAACACACATAGCAAGAAGTATCGATTCCCAGTCCTCTCACCGAAACCACCATTGTCTGGTACCATAGGTTATGCGTATTGTTCATTGTCCGTGCTTCGTGGGTTCCTTGTCCTTGAATCAGAAAGAGATTACCACCCCACTGCCAGGAGAAGTGCTGAACACAGAGTCATCAATAATTTTGGTGCCATGCTTCCACCTGAGAGAGTACCCCTCCGGGCCTCTTTCTTCACCAGGGTTGAGACGGCCATGTCCTTAAAAGGACATGCCCCCTTTGTAACTGGACTTACTCAGGGAAACAAGTTAGTTAGTTCACTTACAGGCACCCGTAGTCTTTTAGCGTGTGAAAGGTGAATCCGAGATGGTCATTCAGCAATACGTACTGCAGTGGGAGTGGGAGTGTCTAGTGTTGTCGGTGGTGGTTCTTTATGAAGACATAGTCTCCAGGTTATCCGTTTCTTTCTGTGGAGCAGAGAGAGCTTCTGACAGAATCAAAACATTCCCTGAGATGTTCACCAAGATCTGTGTATTTGTTAGGTGTGGTTAGTGGTGAGAGGTCAGGTAATACATAAGGATGGTGAAAAAACACATTCAAAAGGTGATAATCCTGTCTTTGGGTCTAGTATAGAGTTAATGGTTAGTCTGACTAATTTCAGAGCTTCTGGCCAAGTAATACCCTTTCCATGTGTGGTTTTTGCCAGCATTTGTTTGATTGTACCGATACTATGAAATTTGATCTTACTTCTTACAGCTTGGATTAAGTCTTGAACTGTTTGTGCTGTAAAATGAGTTCCATTATCTGCATAAATCAGTTCTGGAACCCCAAAAAACGGAAAGAGCATCATTCAATAGAGTTTCACACACACAGATGCGGCATTTGCTGAGGATGTGTGATGAATTCCTGTCCACTTTGTGAAGGTGTCAATCAACACCAAGCAATATTGTAGCTTTCCATTGCTCCTTGAGCATTATTTTATAAACAAATGATGCACTTTTGGCATGTTTTTGTTACTTCTTTCAAAATATTAGGACAGTTTTTTCCAACATCCTCATCACTGATTTCCCTCCTGTTGGCACATGATTGGCCATGTGCCACCAGGACAGCTCATCTGTATAATGTGGGTGGCAGAGCAAATTTTCATCAGACAAGCCAAATGTATATCTAATTATTTACACATGAAACAGGAGGAAGGTCCATATTATTTTGACAGTCTTTTAAAACATCAACATTATTAATAAGACAGACGGTTCCTAAAAGACCAATAGCAGCACAGTGAGTAGCGTTATCAGCCAAGTGATTATCGCAGCTAGACAAGTCAGTGCCATTAGTGTGGGCAGGGCAGTGAATAACTGCCACAGAACATGGTAGCATCAGACCATTACATAGTTGCAACAATTGCTGTCGATGTTTTGCTGGTTTTTCTGTGGAGGTGACAAACCCCCGCAGATTCAAGGTAACAGTATGCAGGTGGCATGTGCTATAAGCATATTTACTGTCTGTACAGAATACAGATAAGTTACATTCAGGTTAGTAGCTCATTCAGCTGTTGGAGGTGATGCAGGTTGTGGAATTTTTACACAATCAGGACCCCAGACAACACCGTTACAGCATAAGCACACTTCTATTTTTTACAGAGCAAGCCTATCGCTCGCTTCTTCCTTTGCTAAGTAGAGAGAGAGAGAGAGCTGCTGTTCGCCCCCTCCTTCACAACATGGGAAATGTGTAGGATAATAGAGGGCATGATCTTATTATTTGTATTATCCCATAAATAATAAAAAGGTGGTCTGTATTGCCCAGCCTGTATGTGAGTTATAACTGCAGCCATATGTTTATCCTGGGCACTACAGAAAATGAAATGAAAAGCACTTATGTAAATAAAATTGCATTTATTGATAATTTTTATGCATTATCTATTTTTCTGAGGATTGCTAATTATTTGCTAATTAATTTCTTTGATACCCCCTGTTTTGATACATGGAGGCTCACATGCAGCAAAGTTACAGGGTATTTGTTTGATTCTTTTACTGAAAGGAAGTGTGTTACCATTTTTAGTTTTAAATAAAATTTGCAGGTAGCCCAGTTCCTTCAAAGATGAGATCTCAATAATTATAGCTTCTTTTTGTGACATCTCTTGAAATGGTTTACAAATTTCATTTAAGAAAAACAAAATAACTATCTGCGCATTTTTGATATGCTTCAGCATTGATAAATAAGATCAGTTTGTCCAGTTGAACACAGATGGGTTGAAATTGAAATATTGTGTCACATTCTTTCAGTCAAAGGAAAGGCGGACGTTTTGCCTAATTAGAATTTGATTTAATGTTTTACAAGGAATGTCCCTATTTCATACATTCCTTGGTAAATTATGGAGTGCAATGTAGTTCACCCTGGCCCAGCTTGGCCACCGCTGAATCAGGAGAAGCACATCCCTCATTGCTGTCACATTTCTGAAATATATTGTTACCGCACCATTATGTGGTAAGTAATATCAGTATAAAATCATATAAACATTACATTTGTAAAGTCAAAGTCATTTGAATCAGTATCCCACTGTCATACAAAGTCATACTTGGCTTCAAAAAGTGCTTATCAATTTAAGGATTCTTTCTCCAAGACCTTTGTCTGATAATCCATAGCCTCTGGCAGATCATATGCACAGACACATTAATTATCAATCTGTTTTGATCCTCTGTGCTCTAAATCATGTGATATAGGGTAAACATAAAATCTTCAGTGATTAGGCATTATTAAATGACATCATAATATGATCATAGTATGGCCTGTAGTCACATTGTCACACGTCAGTCCCTTTTTTTTCTATAAAGTGCACTGTCATGTTTCAGTCAAGGACAAAGGTCAGTAATGCGTCAAAATTGCCTTTTTTAAAAAAAAAATATGTAAACAGTTTATCACGTACGCAACATTAATCAAGACCCCACAGAGTTAAATTGAAAAAATAAAAACCCAAAACTTTGTAAAAGTACCCATATTTAGACCACTTTCTTCACAGATCAACCACACACACACACACACAAAGAATAGATAATAGATAAAACAACGTTCTCATTGTCCATTTTAACGTTATCCAGTTTTGCTGCCATTTAATCCGTCCGTCTTTAAATATTATGGTCTAATTATTATGATTTTATTTGCTTCCTCCTTTTCCCAACCTCTTGGGCTTCTTGTGAAAGAGTGGAATACGGGCCCGCCTTAGGTCCCAGTTTGGGGTATGGGGGTGGATTTTCCAATAGTGGGGCCGTACTAACAGTACTAGTTTGAGTTTTCATTTGTTTCTGCTTTTCTCTGGCTTCATCAGCTTTCCGTTGGGAAGCCTCTGCCGCTTGTGACCACAAGATGGCACATTGGAGCTCCGCACTGGGTTTGCCTGTTTTAACAGGTTTATTAGACGTCATTTCAATGGTTGTTAACAATGCCTGGCATTCATCCACGTTCAACGTGGGCTTGAATGAGAAATCCTTTTTTCCATTTATTTAAGTATTTTTATGGATCCTTTATTTTTCCCTTTTCATTTTGTCTGTTATTGTAATTTTTACAGTTGCACGCGCTATGTCCTGTTTTTTCTTCTGTTTATTCGTCTGCCTATCTGGTCTTCTAACACAATTCCCCATTTTTAGATGGCCAGGAACGTTAACAGTACGCCGACTGCAACACTATTACCGCCCAATTTTTGAGGTGGGTTCGTGGTCAGGAACGTTAACAGTACGCCGACTGCAACACTATTACCGCCCAATTTGGGGTGAATTCCTTCACCCTACTTATTTTAAAACCTGACCACCAAACAGTTGTGAATCGCCGTCACACTGTCTCCTGCACCCCTCTTTATTTTAAAACCTGACTGGTCCGTAACCGTGAATCGCCGTCACGTTACTTCCTAAGACCACTGCATTCCTGCAGCGGGTTTTCTTTTTTTTTTTTATTTAACCACTAGGAAAAGTACAGGACGCCGCCTTATACTACCATTACTTGCTCGTCAGCTGACCTGTGGTTCTTTAAAAATGGGAAATTGTGAATTGTTAGGCTCGGTTATTCTTCATATACGTCTACTACAGTCAATCTGAAAAGGGAAAAATTTGTAACTTACTTTTTAGGCTCTATCAGTAAGGACAGCCGTCACCAGGTCGAGTCGGGGGGTAGAACATCACTGTCAGTGTTCCCTCAAGTCGGGTTTCCAAAGCTTATGGCTTCCATCAGACCGTGCACGGTTTTTTCAGCCTGCAGGACGTCCACTCCCGCTCCACCTGGATCTCAGCTGTCCCGGGTTTCGGCACCACCTATGTCAGAAGTCTGAGATATAAACCTCACAAATACAGAGTACAAAAAGGTATTAGACTGAATCAAAGATCAGACTTGAGACACTTAGAGCCTTTTAGAAGTTAGAAGTTTTACTTGCAAGCAGCAATCACACAGACAGGATGAAGGTGAAATGCTGGGGGCAGTCCCGCAGCTGCCTTCTTTATATACAATGATAGTACATGGTGTATGTGACAAACTCAGCAAAAGCAGAACAACGGAATTACCACATAAGCAAAAGTACGCTCTGTACGTCTTCAAGTGTGTGTAGGAGATAAATCGCATGAACACTCTTATCGCGGGGAGAACATCTGCTTCTTTACACAGCAAAGACAGAGAGGGGGAAACAACTCCATATATGGGCCTACAACAAACCGGTGCTTCCGGTCAAAAAGAACATAGTTAACAGATGAAATGGTTAAATGATGACATATATATGTACACAACAGTCTTTTGCAGAGAAGATAAAAAGTACAGGATATGCAAAAAGGTACAAGATATGAAAAGGATGAGTCTTGGCACACAACGCTCCAGCTACACCCACCCACATGTGGGGACATCAGTCTCAGCTTCATGAATCATTAATAAAATGATAACTGTTTATATACATATATACAATTTTTCCAACAGTGGTGGTAAGGGAATGTATTGAAATAAATAAAGTATTTTAGGTAAGATATTACTTTTAAGTATATTGATTCTCCCGATCATCGACATTGGTAGTGACATCCATCTCTGAAGTAACTCATTACCTCCGCCAGGCCGAAAAGGCCAGGAGGAGGTTATGTTTTTGCCGGGGTTTGTCTGTGTGTTTGTCTGTCTGTCTGTTTGTCTGTTGGTTAGCAAGATAACTCAAAAACTTTTGCACGGATTTCCATGAAACTTTCAGGCGTTGTTGGAAATGGTACAAGGAAGAACTGATTAAATTTTGGGGATGATCCGCAACACCGTGTGGGTACAGGAATTTTTTAAACCATTTTTTTTTAACACTGTGACATACGACCATTTACATATGCGCAGGCACAATGGAGGGCGCTGGTCGTCGTGTCTGACCAACACAAACTCCGCCTTCTTCAACGTTTTAGGCACAAAACACTGGTGGGCTGGGCCCGCCAGCGTGCCTCTGTTTGCGCGCAGCTGCAAAACCTGACACGGCCAGCTCTCCGCCGCAGGATTATTTGCCACAAATTCCCCGGACGCGGAAAACACTGGTGGCCTGGGCCCGCCAGCGTGCCTGTGTTTGCGTGCACCTGCAAAAACCTGACACCGGCACCTGTCCGCCGCCGGATTATTTGGCAGAAATTACCCGCCCAGCCGTAGGCGCTGCGCAAAAACGAGCTCTCTGCCGGGGAACCTTCTAAATTCTGTTTTGCCGCGGAGCGCAACCCCAACAATAATATAATATAAAACCCACGGCAACCTGTCTACCCAAGCTGCATCCGTCAGTGGAGGAGATGGACACACCAACACTTCAGTTTATTATCTCCGCCAAGGAGCCAATGCTTTTACTACTGAACCACTAATCCTATCACTATCACATTGATTGTCATTGATTAATTGTCTGTTTATTATTGCACTGTCCCTGTCAAATAAACAAATAATCATTGTGAATCCAATTGCTAGTCATGTTTTCATCGTCAAGGAATCTCAAAACGTACACACAAACACTGTATGGGGGGAACTGTGGCGCTTGGCGGAGTTTATTACCTCCACCAAGGAGGTAAAGCTTTTACTACTGAACCACTAATCCTATCATTGTGAATCCAATTGCTACTCATATGTTTTCATGGTCAAGGAATCTGAAAACCTACACACAAACACTGTATGGGGGGGAACTGTGGCGCTTGGCGGAGGTCTGCGCTCTCCGAGTGCTTTTCTAGTTAATTTCTGTCATTAAGGCTTCATAGTTGACACTGGCGACTGATTCTAGCTTAGGCACAATTTGGATTCCTAAATATTTAAACTGATTTACAACATTGAATTGATTTACCTCAGGAGCTGGGTGATTTCTCTGGGTCTCATTTAGCATTAATATTGAAGATTTAGTTTTATTTATTTTATATCCTGATATTTCCCCAAAATTCTTTATTAAATTCAACAAGGTCGGAATTGATTTTTTAAGATTCGACATAAACAAAATTGTCATCGGCGTACAGGGAGATTTTATGTTCTGTTGGTCCAACTTTAATTCCATATATTTGTGAATGTAAACGTATCACCATCGCTAAAGGTTCAATTGCCATAGTAAACAGTAAAGGTGAAAGTGGACAGCCTTGTCGACATCCTCTATTGATTTTTATTGATTTTGAAATATTGCTATTTGTTAGGATTTCTGCTGTAGCATTATTGTATATTATCTGAACCCATTTTATGAAATTATTTCCAAGTCCAAACCTTTGTAAGACTTCAAAAAGAAAGGGCCATTCGACTCTATCAAAGGCCTTTTCGGCGTCCAGTGATAGGAGAGCTGTATCCGGTGCTTCTTTATTAGAATAGATAATATTAAATAGTCTTCTTACATTATGGAAGCCTTGTCTTCCCTTTATAAAGCCATTCTGATCTCGGTTAATAATATTTGGTAATATTTCTTGTAGCCGTCTTGCTAAAATTTTACAGATTATCTTAAGGTCAGCATTTAATAGGCTTATTGGTCTCATATTTTCACATTTATTAGAGGGTTTACCTGGTTTTGGCAACAGTATAATTAAGGCATTATTCATGTATAATGGTAAATTACTATTTTGAAATGCTTCTAAAACCATTTCCAAAAATGGTTTTATAAATTTATTCTTAAATTTTTTATAGAGGTCAACTGGAAGACCATCTGGTCCTGCACTTTTTCCTGATTTCATATCATCAATGGCTAGCCCAACTTCTTCTTGACTAATTTTAGACTCCAGTATCTCCTTGTTTTCATTTGCAATACAAGGTATAGACAATCCGTCCAAAAACCCATTTAGTTTTGTTAAGTCAGATTCATTTTTGGTATCATATAATTTTTCATAGTAATCTCTAAAGGCTCTATTAATTTCTAAAGGATCTATAACTACCTGTCCGTTACTTATAATACTGGTAATTGGTGTTTTAAATTCTAATTGTTTAATCTGCCATTCCAATAATTTCCCTGATTTTTCACCTTGTTCATAAAAAGATTGTTTCAATCTTAGAAGACTCGAGGCAGCTCTATTCGCTGATTTTTTGTCATATTCAGCTCTCAAAATCAGTAATTCGTTCTCCAACCTTGGATCACTTCCTGCATACACTTTTTCTTGAAGAATTTTTATTTTATGTTCCAATTGGACTCTCTCCTCTCGAGTCTTCTTAGATTTTGAACCTGTATAACTAATAATATGTCCCCTAATAAAAGCTTTGAAAGCCTCCCACTTTACACATGCTGATGTGTGTGTAGTATTGATGTCAAAGAACTCATCTATCTATTTTTCTATGTACTTAACAAATTCCTCATCCTGAAGCCATTTATGCTGAAATTGCCATCTACCTGATTCCTTTGTCAATTTCTTATCTACATATATTAGACAACAGGGTGCATGATCAGAGATCACAATGTTATCATAAAAGCAGTTTTGAATCTTGAACCTTAATTCTGTGGAGATCAAAAAATAATCAATACGTGAGAATGTCTTGTAGGTATTGGAATAACAAGAGTAGGCTTTAACTTGTGGTTTCATTTCTCTCCATATATCTAACAATCTCAATTCTTTCATAAAATGATTAATGGTCATCCTACATCCATTGTGCGTACAGTCCAGTCCTGTTGATCTGTCTATACCGGGATTCAATGTACAATTAAAATTCCCTGCTATTATATGTTGCCCTGTAAGTGATGATAAGATAAGAAATAAATTAGCAAAGAACTTTTGATCATCTATATTGGGACCATATAAGTTCACCAAATTTATATTTTCTAATAACAAAGATCCTTGAATGATTAAATATCTTCCAAATTTGTCTCCAATTACATTTTTCACTTGAAATGGGACTGATTTATGTATGAGCGTCATAACTCCCCTGGCTCGGGATGAAAATGATGAGGTGAAAACACTTCCTTGCCATCTACTCCTAATTCTTTTTACATCCTCCTCTATTAGATGAGTTTCTTGTAAAAACACAATTTTTGAACCCATGTCTTTTATTTTATTCATAACTTAAGTTTTTTTAAATTCTGTAGACCTCTGCAATTCCATCCATCCATCCATCCATCTTCTACCGCTTTTCCGGAGGTCCGGGTCGCGGAGGCAGCAGTTCAAGCAGAGAAGCCCAGACTTCCCTCTCCCCAGCCACCTGCTCCAGCTCTTCAGAGGGGATACCAAGGCGTTCCCAGACTAGCTGGGAGACATAGTCTCTCCACCGAGTCCTGGGTCTGCCCCGGGGTCTCCTCCCAGTGGGACGTGCCTGAAACACCTCAAGTGGGAGACGTCCAGGAGGCATCCTAATCAGATGCCCATACCACCTCAACTGACTCCTTTCAATGTGGAGGAGCAGCGGTTCTACTCTGAGCCTCTCCCGGATGACTGAGCTCCTCACCCTATCTCTGAGGGTGAGTCCAGCAATCCTACGGAGAAAGCTCATTTCAGCCGCTTGTATCCGCGATCTCGTTCTTTCGGTCATTACCCAAAGCTCGTGACCATAGGTGAGAGTAGGAACGTAGATTGACTGGTAAATCGACAGCTTTGCCTTAGAACTAAGCTCCCTCTTCACCACAACAGACCGGTACAACGTCCGCATCACTGCAGATGCTGCTCCAATCCGTCTGTCGATCTCTCGCTCCATTTTCCCCTCACTCGTGAACAAGACCCCAAGATACTTAAACTCCTCCACTTGGGGCAGGAGCCTGTCCCCAACCCGGAGAGGACAATCCACCTTTTTCCGGCTGAGGACCATGGACTCGGACTTGGAGGTGCTGATTCTCATCCCAGCCGCTTCACACTCAGCGGCAAACCGTCCCAGCAAGAGCTGTAGGTCATTGCTGGATGAAGCCAACAGGACAACATCATCTGCAAACAACAGAGATGAGATCCTGTGGTCACCAAGTATGACACCCTCCATTCCCTGGCTGCGCCTAGAAATCCTGTCCATAAAAATTATGAACAGGACCGGTGACAAAGGGCAGCCCTGGCGGAGTCCAACTCTCACTGGGAATGACTCCGACCGAGTGTTGGCAATACGAACTAAACTCTCACAACGGTCGTACAGAGACCGAATAGCTCGTAACAACAAGCCCGATACCCCATACTCCCGAAGCACCCCCCACAAAAATCCACGAGGGACGCGGTCAAATGCCTTCTCCAAGTCCACAAAACACATGTAAACTGGTTGGGCAAACTCCCACGAACCCTCAAGAATTCTCGAGAGGGTAAAGAGCTGGTCCGATGTGCCACGGCCAGGACGAAAACCACATTGCTCCTCCTGAATCCGAGGTTCGACCAACGGCCGGACTCTCCTCTCCAGTACCTTGGCATAGACCTTCCCAGGGAAGCTGAGGAGTGTGATCCCTCTAAAGTTGGAGCACACCCTCCGGTCCCCTTTTTTGAAGAGAGGAACCACCACCCCGGTTTGCCATGCCAAAGGCACTGCCCCCGACCTCCACGCAATGTTGCAGAGGCGTGTCAACCATGACAGCCCAACAACATCCAGGGCCTTGAGGTACTCGGGGCGAATCTCGTCCACCCCCGGGGCCCGGCCACCAAGGAGATTTTTAACCACCTTGGCGACCTCAGCCCCTGTGATAGGCGAGTCATCCCCCTTGTCCCCAAACCCTGCTTCCTCTGTGGAAGGCGTATCAGTGGGATTGAGGAGATCCTCGAAGTATTCCTTCCACCGCCCGACGATATCCCCAGTTGAAGTCAACAGTGTCCCATCCGCACCATACACAGTGTGGACGGGGAGCTGCTTTCCCCTCCTGAGCCGCCGAACAGTTTGCCAGAATCTCTTTGAAGCCGACCGAAAGTCTTGTTCCATGGCCTCACCGAACTCCTCCCATACCCGGGTTTTTGCTTCAGCAACCACCCGAGCTGCACTCCGCTTGGCCTGCCGGTACACCTCAGCTGCTTCGGGAGTCCCACAAGCCAACCAAGCTTGATAGGACTCCTTCTTCAGCTTAATGGCCCCCCTCACCACTGGTGTCCACCACTTGGTTCGGGGGTTGCCACCACGAGATGCACCGACCACCTTGCGGCCGCAGCTCTGGGCCGCCGCTTCAACAACAGAGGTGGAGAACATGGCCCATTCAGACTCCATGTCTCCAGACTCCCTCGGAATGTGGTTGAAGTTCTTCCGGAGGTGGGAGTTGAAGACCTCCCGGACAGGGGCCTCAGCCAGACGCTCCCAGCACACCCTCACTATACGTTTGGGTCTACCAGGTCTGAATGGCTTCCTCCCCTGCCATCGGATCCAACTCACCACCAGGTGGTGATCAGTTGACAGCTCTGCACCTCTCTTTACTCGGGTGTCCAAGACATACGGTCGCAGGTCTGATGATACGATAACAAAATCGATCATCGACCTGCGGCCTAGGGTGTCCTGGTGCCAGGTGCACATATGGACACCCTTATGCTTGAACATGGTGTTCGTTATGGACAGACTGTGGTTAGCACAGAAGTCCAATAACTGAACACCACTCGGGTTCAGATCGGGCAGGCCGTTCCTCCCAATCACCCCCCTCCAGGTTTCACTGTCGTTGCCCACGTGCGCATTGAAGTCCCCCAGTAGGACAATGGAGTCTCCAGGAGGAGCACCCTCCAGCACCCCAGTCACAGACTCCAAAAAGGGTGGGTACTCTGAAACATCATTTGGTGCATAGGCACAAATGATGGTCAGGACCCGTTTCCCAACCCGAAGGCGCAGGGAAGCAACCCTTTCGTCCACCGGGGAAAACTCCAATATAGAGGCAGCAAGGTGGGGCGATACAAGAATACCTACCCCTGCTCGTCGCCTCTCGCCCGGGGCAACTCCAGAAAAGGCCAAGCTCCAGCCCCTCTCCAGGAGACTGGTTCCGGAACCGGAGCTGTGTGTTGAGGTGAGGCCCACTATATCTAGCCGGTATCGCTCAATCTCGTACACCAGCTCAGGCTCCTTCCCCACCAGAGAGGTGACATTCCACGTACCAAAAGCCAGTTTAGAAAGCTTGGGATCAGTCCGCCAAGGTCTCCGCCTTTGACTGCTACCTAATCCACATAGCACCGGACTTCCATGATCCCTCCTGCAGGTGGTGAACCTACTGGAGGGCGGACCCATGTAACTCCTTCGGGCTGAGCCCGGCCGGGTCCCATGGGTGGAAACCTGGCCACCAGACGCTAGCCTTCGAGCCCCTCCCCCAGGCCTGGCTCCAGGGTGGGGCCCCGGTAACCCCATACCGGGCGGGGTACACTGAATCCTTGATATACAATTTATCATGAGAGTCTGTTGGATCGTTCTTAGTCTGGCCCTTCACCCAGGACCAGTTTGTCTTGGGAGACCCTATCAGAGGCAAATTGCCCCGGACAACATAGCTCCTGGGATCACTGGGGCACGCAAACCCCCCCACCACGATAAGGTGACGATCCATGAGGGGGCCTCTGCAATTCCATGAAGTTAAATTAAGATTAACGCTTTGGTTTGTGATCAATAGGGAGTTTGGGATTACCTTGCAGTGTAAACATGCTCACACAGAGAAGCAAAAACATGAGTGGTTGAACATTCATCCTACAAACTACACACATACAAATTCCCCCTTCCCACATTTGTGGTAATCCCCCCAAAATCAAAAGAAAAATTCCGTCTCCCGATATAGCCATCGACCGCTCCACACCCACGAGGATCAGCCAAAGCCACTCTTTCTTCATCCTCCCAATCACCCTAACTCTACTGCTTTTAATGACGTAACATTAACTCTCTTCTGTAGTTTTCCAACTTGACTCCAAAATTTTTAACAACTTTGTACATCAGTTGTTTTTTTTTTTTAATATATAATACAATCTATATTTTGTAAACTTGCTATTTGCTTCAAATCAGTCAGATGCCTGTGCAAATGCTTAAATATTCTACCTTATATTTTGTTCATGCTTAGCTCCCACCAGTCTCTTCTTGGATCTTTTTGATGAACTCCTGCGCTTCCTCTGGGGTCTTGAAGATGTGTGTTCTGCCCCCATACGTGGTCAACAGTCTCGCAGGATAAATTACACCATGACGAATCCCAAGGTTGCGCAGCTCTTTACGTACGCGATCAAACTGCTTCCTCAATTGTTGGATTCCTGTGGCCAAATCTGGGTAGAACCGCACCTGCTGGTCCTGGTGTTTAATCTCTCCCTTAGCTCGCGCAGCGTTGAATATCTTCATCCTGTCTCTGTTGCTGAGAAACTTCATAATAAGCGTCCTCGGTGGTCCCTTATTTCTCCGTGGGCCAATACGATGTGCGCTTTCCAGAACGACTGTTGATTGCAGCTCCGCGCTGCCCAGCGCTTCCGGAATCCACTTTTCCAAAAAGGAACATGTGTCCCGACCTTCGGATTCCTCCGGTAGACCCACCAGCCGCAAGTTGTTCCGTCTCGACCGGGACTCCAAATCCAGGACATTATCTTCCAGGCATTTATTTTTTTTTTCCAAAGTGCGCACCTTTAATTGAAGACCGGTGACGTCATCCTTGGCGCTAGAGACAAGAAGCTCCACCTGCGCCATTCGTTCTACACAGTCACCCAATTCCTTTCTCATTACCTTCCAACGCTGCCATAATCCCATCAAATTTAGAGGAAAAGTCTGCTCTCATTGAACTAATGGCTGCTAGCACTGCACCTGTGTCGTTTCCCGCAGTCACCGCACCGCTGCTAGCTTCCTCCGCCATATACGGAGCTTTATCTGCTGCGTCACAGACCTGAAAGTCCGTTAATTTGGACTGTTTCGGTGGCTCGCTTTTTCCTCTACCTGGTTTTCCAGCCTTAGGCTTCACCGACATATCCTCGCCCAAACGCTGGGATACGTTCTGTCCCAAATGAGAGCGTTATTTGCCGATTTTTTTTTCTCCAGGAGCAGAGCAGAGTGATACGTGTCCCTCTCACATGGCCGCCAAAACCGGAAGTCATCACCAAATACTTATTTTACTGAGGAATTTACCAATTAATTCATTAAAAATCCTTCAATGTGATTTTCTGGATTTTTTTTTTTATTTTGTCTCTCATAGTTGAGGTATACCTATGATGAAAATTGGAGACCTCTCTCATCTTTTAAGTGGGAGAACTTGCACAATTGGTGGCTGACTAAATACTTTTTTGCCCCACTGTACCTGCTGCAACGAGCCCATCTGCACCTGGATGGTGGAGGAGATACTGTGAGAATCACTTTTTTTGATTTCTCCAGTGCCTTTAACACCATCCAGCCACTGCTGCTGGGCAAGAAGCTGTGGGGGATGGGGGTTGACAGCTCTGTGATCTCCCGGATTACCGACTACCTGACAGGCAGACCACAGTTTGTCAGGCTGGGCAATGTCTTGTCTGGAGTGGTGGCTAGTGATACTGGAGCGCCACAGGGGACTGTGCTCTCTCCTTTTCTTTTTACCTTATACACCACGGACTTTCAGATAACACTGAGTCATATCATCTGCAAAAATTCTCTGATGACTCATCTGTTGTGGGGTGTATAAGAGGAGGAGAGGAGGGGGAGTACAGGGCACTGGTATACAGATTTGTGGAGTGGACGGAACAGAATCACCTGAAGCTGAATGTCAGCAAGACCAGGGAGATGGTGATTGACTTCAGGAAGAGGAAGGCTCCTTCTCAGCCACTGCAGATTAAGGGGGAGGATGTGGGAGTGGTTGAAGACTACAAATATCTGGGTGTCAGGATCAGCAGCGGGTTGGACTGGAGATCCAACACTGATGGTGCGCACAAGAAGGGGATGAGCAGACTCTATTCCCTGAGAAAACTGAGATCCTTCAACGTGTGCAGCAGGATGCTGGAGCTTTTCTTCCAGACTGTTGTCATCAGCGCCATCTTCTTTGCTGCGGTCTGTTGGGGTAGCAGTATCAGGGCCAGAAATACCAACAGACTTGACAAGATTATCAAGAGGGTTGGCTCTGTAATTGGTCTCAGACCGGAGACCTTTGAGACAGTGATGGAGAGAACACTATTCAATTCAATTCAATTCAATTCAACTTTATTTATATAGCGCCATTTCACAACAACAGTCATCTCATAGCACTATCAACTGTAGGGAGGACCCCCACAGTTGCAGAAAGACCCCAGCAATCAGGCGATCCCCTGTGAGCAAGCACTTGGCGACGGTGGAGAGGAAAAACTCCCTTTTAACAGGAAGAAACCTCCAGCAGAACCAGGCTCAGGGAGGGGCAGTCATCTGCTGCGACTGGCTGGGGGGTGAGGGGATAGAGAAGAAGAAAAGAACAGACATGTAGAGAGCAAACAGCACGATGGGGACTCAATCTATGGGAGAGAACAAACAAATGTTAATGACCAGCAAAAAAAAAAATATTTCATAGAGAGTGAGGAAAGGAGTGAGGCCCAGTGCATTACTGGAGGTCCCCCGGCTGACTAAACCTATTAGCAGCATAACTAAGGGAGGGTTCAGAAAACACATGATCCCTCCCTAATTGTAGGCTATATCAAAAAGGTAGGTTTTAGCCCTATTCTTAAAAACAGAGATCGAGTCTGACTCCCGAATCCAGATTGGCAGCTGATTCCACAGGAGAGGAGCTTGATAACTGAAGGCTCTGCCTCCCATTGTACTTTTGGAGATTCTAGGTATTACAAGTAAACCTGCATTTTGGGAGCGTAGTGCTCTGTTAGGATGATACGGTAGTATCAGATCTTTTAAATAAAAAGGAGCCTGATTGTTTAGAGCTTTGTAAGTAAGAAGAAGGATTTTAAACTTAATTCTAAACTCTATGGGAAGCCAATGAAGGGAGGCCAGAACCGGAGAGATATGATCTCTCTTTCTAGTACCTGTTAAAACTCTTGCTGCAGCATTTTGGATCAGCTGAAGACTTTTTAAAGATGTTTTAGGACAACCTGATAATAAAGAATTACAATAATCTAATCTCGAGCTAACAAAAGCGTGGATCAGCTTCTCAGCATCACTCTGAGACAAGATGCTCCTAATCTTGGCAATATTACGCAAATGATAGAAGGCAGTCTTAGAAACAAATTTAATATGTGAATTGAAGGACAAATCCTGATCAAATCCTGATCAAAAATAACTCCACTAAATAAACTGCGATCCATCATGGACAATCCTGATCACCCCCTCCACCACACACTAGATAGGCAGCGAAGCACTTTCTCCAGTAGACTACTACAGCTTTGTTGTCGACCGGCCAGGTACAGGAAATCTTTCCTGCCACATGCAATTTCACTGTACAATAACTCACTATGATGTTGTATTCTGATCATAGCTATGCTGCCACACTGCACCTTACAGACTAACTGGTACCTCACATTTTCACTCTGCTCCTGATAGTCCTTCTTTGTGCAATGGGATGATTCATGTGTTTATACGGGTCATCATATATAATGCTATGATGCAAGCAAAAGCGTGGAAAAAGGGCCGGGATCCATGCTAGACTAAAGGCTAACCCCTCCAGACCAGCGGTACCGTCGCTTCTTCTCTCTAATGTCCGCTCCCTCGAAAACAAGGTGGACGAACTGCGTCTGCTGAGAGAAACCCGGAGAGAGTGGAGAGACTGCTGTGTGTTTGTTTTCACCGAGACATGACTCCACGGCAACATTCCTGACGAGGCCATTCAACTGAAAGATATGGCGATGTTCCGTGCCGACAGGGAAACGGCGAGCTCCGGTAAAAGCCGGGGGGGTGGGCTATGCATCTATGTTAACAAGAACTGGTGCGTCAATGCCACGTTAGTGTCTAAACACTGCTCTCCGTTGGCGGAGTTCCTTATTGTAAATTGTAGGCCATATTATTTGCCGAGGGAATTCAGCAGCGTGTATGTAGCTGGTGTTTACATAGCGCCGAGCGCTAATGCTAATGCTAAGAAGGCACTCGGAGAACTGCACAATACTATTAGCGAAATCCAAACTTCACACCTGGACAGTTTTGTGGTGGTTGCGGGGGATTTTAAAAACACCAGCCTAAAGACTGTGCTCCCCAAGTTTAAACAATGTGTAGACTTTAAGACCAGAGGAGAGAATATGTTGGACTTAGTGTACACAAACACAGATGCATGTAAGGCGATACCCCGCCCCCATCTCGGCCTTTCTGATCACATGTCCGTGATGCTGGTGCCTGCCTACAAACCTTTATTGAAGCGCAGCAGGCCAGCAGTGAAACAAATCAGGATTTGGCCAGAGAGTGCAACCTCTGCACTGAAAGACTGTTTTCTGCACACAGACTGGGAGGTCTTCAAAATAGCAGCCTCCCAGGAAGACAAGACAGATGTGGAGGAGTATGCTGATACGGTCACCAGCTACATCGCGAAGTGTACAGAGGATGTCACTACAGTGAAGACCATCACTATGCGGAGTAATCATAAGCCCTGGATGACTGCAGAGGTGCGCTCGCTGCTTACAGCCAGAGATGCAGCCTTCAAAGCGAAGGACAGGATCGCCCTCCGCTCAGCCAGGTCTGTGCTCTCAAAGGGAATTAAGGCGGCAAAGCGCGCCTATGCGGAGAAAATCCAGGGACACCTCTGTGACACTAGGAACACCAAGCAGATGTGGCAGGGAGTTCGGACACTGACGGGCTTTAAGTCTAGGCAGGGGGTCGATGATGACGACGTTTCGCTTCCAGACAGGCTTAATGACTTCTTTGCACGTTTTGAAGCATCAAACTCGACAATCAGAGGGAGGGCTGTCCCACCCCCACCATCGATCGGACCAGCTTTTACCATCAACACAGCGGACACACGGAGGACCCTAACCAGAGTCAACCCACGCAAAGCCGCAGGTCCGGACAACATCCCGGGACATCTGCTCCGAGACTGCGTGAGCGAGTTGGCGGATGTCCTGACTGACATTTATAACATCTCCCTGAGTCAGGCCATCGTTCCCAGATGCTTCAAGACCTCTATCATTGTACCGGTGGCAAAGAAACCAGTTGTGTCCTGTTTGAATGACTATCGTCCTGTTGCACTGACACCAATTGTGATGAAGTGTTTTGAACGACTTGTCAAACCACACATTACAGCCTGCCTCCCTGCATCACACGACCCGCTCCAGTTTGCATATCGTTCAAACCGCTCCACGGAGGATGCTATACTCACCACCCTACACTCTGTCATCACCCACCTGGACCAGAAAAACACCTACGCCAGACTCCTGTACATTGATTTCAGTTCAGCATTCAACACCATTATTCCCCGGAGACTGATGGAGAAATTACTCCTTCTCGGTCTGAACACCGCCACATGTCTCTGGATCCTGGATTTCCTGACTGAGAGACCTCAGTCTGTCCGGGTTGGAAACAACATCTCCAACTCTGTCACGCTGAGCACCGGATCCCCTCAAGGCTGTGTACTCAGTCCACTGTTGTTTACACTTCTAACACATGACTGTGTATCAAGACACAAGGGGAACCAGATTATTAAGTTTGCAGACAACACTACGGTGGTGGGACTTATTCAGAGGGATGAGGAATCAATGTACAGGGAAGAAGTTAGAGACCTGGAGGGCTGGTGCAGGGAGAACAATCTGGTGCTCAACGTGGACAAAACGAAGGAGATGATTATCGACTTCCGGCGGTCACAGCCTGAGCACGTCCCCCTCAGCATCGGCGGCCATTTAGTGGAGAGAGTAGAGAACATTGATCCTCACCTCATCCTCCTCATGGATCGTCACCTTATCGTGGTGGGGGGGTTTGCGTGCCCCAGTGATCCCAGGAGCTATGTTGTCCGGGGGCAATTTGCCTCTGATAGGGTCTCCCAAGACAAACTGGTTCTGGGTGAAGGGCCAGACTAAGAACGATCCAACAGACTCTCATGATAAATTGTATATCAAGGATTCAGTGTACCCCGCCCGGTATGGGGTTACCGGGGCCCCACCCTGGAGCCAGGCCTGGGGGAGGGGCTCGAAGGCTAGCGTCTGGTGGCCGGGTTTCCACCCATGGGACCCTGCCGGGCTCAGCCCGAAGGAGTTACATGGGTCCGCCCTCCAGTGGGTTCACCACCTGCAGGAGGGATCATGGGGGTCCGGTGCTATGTGGATTAGGTGGCGGTCAAAGGCGGAGACCTTGGCGGACTGATCCCAAGCTTTCTAAACTGGCTTTTGGTATGTGGAATGTCACCTCTCTGGTGGGGAAGGAGCCTGAGCTGGTGTACGAGGTTGAGCGATACCGGCTAGATATAGTCGGCCTCACCTCAACACACAGCTCCGGTTCCGGAACCAGTCTCCTGGAGTGGGGCTGGAGCTTGGCCTTTTCTGGAGTTGCCCCGGGCGAGAGGCGACGAGCAGGGGTGGGTATTCTTGTATCACCCCACCTTGTTGCCTCTATGTTGGAGTTTTCCCCGGTGGACGAAAGGGTTGCTTCCCTACGCCTTCGGGTTGGGAAACGGGTCCTGACCATCATTTGTGCCTATGCACCAAATGATGTTTCAGAGTACCCACCCTTTTTGGAGTCTGTGACTGGGGTGCTGGAGGGTACTCCTCCTGGAGACTCCATTGTCCTACTGGGGGACTTCACTGCGCATGTGGGCAACGACAGTGAAACCTGGAGAGGGGTGATTGGGAGGAACGGCCTGCCCGATCTGAACCCGAGTGGTGTTCAGTTATTGGACTTCTGTGCTAACCACAGTCTGTCCATAACGAACACCATGTTCAAGCATAAGGGTGTCCATATGTGCACCTGGCACCAGGACACCCTAGGTCGCAGGTCGATGATCGATTTTGTTATCGTATCATCAGACCTGCGACCGTATGTCTTGGACACCCGAGTAAAGAGAGGTGCAGAGCTGTCAACTGATCACCACCTGGTGGTGAGCTGGATCCGATGGCAGGGGAGGAAGCCATTCAGACCTGGTAGACCCAAACGTATAGTGAGGGTGTGCTGGGAGCGTCTGGCTGAGGCCCCTGTCCGGGAGGTCTTCAACTCCCACCTCCGGAAGAACTTCAACCACATTCCGAGGGAGTCTGGAGACATGGAGTCTGAATGGGCCATGTTCTCCACCTCTGTGGTTGAAGCGGCGGCCCAGAGCTGCGGCCGCAAGGTGGTCGGTGCATCTCGTGGTGGCAACCCCCGAACCAAGTGGTGGACACCAGTGGTGAGGGGGGCCATTAAGCTGAAGAAGGAGTCCTATCAAGCTTGGTTGGCTTGTGGGACTCCCAAAGCAGCTGAGGTGTACCGGCAGGCCAAGCGGAGTGCAGCTCGGGTGGTTGCTGAAGCAAAAACGCGGGTATGGGAGGAGTTCGGTGAGGCCATGGAACAAGACTTTCGGTCGGCTTCAAAGAGATTCTGGCAAACTGTTCGGCGGCTCAGGAGGGGAAAGCAGCTCCCCGTCCACACTGTGTATGGTGCGGATGGGACACTGTTGACTTCAACTGGGGATATCGTCGGGCGGTGGAAGGAATACTTCGAGGATCTCCTCAATCCCACTGATACGCCTTCCACAGAGGAAGCAGGGTTTGGGGACGAGGGGGATGACTCGCCTATCACAGGGGCTGAGGTCGCCAAGGTGGTTAAAAATCTCCTTGGTGGCCGGGCCCCAGGGGTGGACGAGATTTGCCCCGAGTACCTCAAGGCCCTGGATGTTGTTGGGTTGTCATGGTTGACACGCCTCTGCAACATTGCGTGGAGGTCGGGGGCAGTGCCTTTGGCATGGCAAACCGGGGTGGTGGTTCCTCTCTTCAAAAAAGGGGACCGGAGTGTGTGCTCCAACTTTAGAGGGATCACACTCCTCAGCCTCCCTGGGAAGGTCTATGCCAAGGTACTGGAGAGGAGAGTCCGGCCATTGGTCGAACCTCGGATTCAGGAGGAGCAATGTGGTTTTCGTCCCGGCCGTGGGACATCGGACCAGCTCTTTACCCTCTCGAGAATTCTTGAGGGTTCGTGGGAGTTTGCCCAACCAGTTTACATGTGTTTTGTGGACTTGGAGAAGGCATTTGACCGCGTCCCTCGTGGATTTTTGTGGGGGGTGCTTCGGGAGTATGGGGTATCGGGCTTGTTGTTACGAGCTATTCGGTCTCTGTACGACCGTTGTGAGAGTTTGGTTCGTATTGCCAACACTCGGTCGGAGTCATTCCCAGTGAGAGTTGGACTCCGCCAGGGCTGCCCTTTGTCACCGATCCTGTTCATAATTTTTATGGACAGGATTTCTAGGCGCAGCCAGGGAATGGAGGGTGTCATGCTTGGTGACCACAGGATCTCATCTCTGTTGTTTGCAGATGATGTTGTCCTGTTGGCTTCATCCAGCAATGACCTACAGCTCTTGCTGGGATGGTTTGCCGCTGAGTGTGAAGCGGCTGGGATGAGAATCAGCACCTCCAAGTCCGAGTCCATGGTCCTCAGCCGGAAAAAGGTGGATTGTCCTCTCCGGGTTGGGGACAGGCTCCTGCCCCAAGTGGAGGAGTTTAAGTATCTTGGGGTCTTGTTCACGAGTGAGGGGAAAATGGAGCAAGAGATCGACAGACGGATTGGAGCAGCATCTGCAGTGATGCGGACGTTGTACCGGTCTGTTGTGGTGAAGAGGGAGCTTAGTTCTAAGGCAAAGCTGTCGATTTACCAGTCAATCTACGTTCCTACTCTCACCTATGGTCACGAGCTTTGGGTAATGACCGAAAGAACGAGATCGCGGATACAAGCGGCTGAAATGAGCTTTCTCCGTAGGATTGCTGGACTCACCCTCAGAGATGGGGTGAGGAGCTCAGTCATCCGGGAGAGGCTCAGAGTAGAACCGCTGCTCCTCCACATTGAAAGGAGTCAGTTGAGGTGGTATGGACATCTGATTAGGATGCCTCCTGGACGCCTCCCACTTGAGGTGTTTCAGGCACGTCCCACTGGGAGGAGACCCCGGGGCAGACCCAGGACTCGGTGGAGAGACTATGTCTCCCAGCTGGTCTGGGAACGCCTTGGTATCCCCTCTGAAGAGCTGGAGCAGGTGGCTGGGGAGAGGGAAGTCTGGGCTTCTCTGCTTGAACTGCTGCCTCCGCGACCCGGACCTCCGGAAAAGCGGTAGAAGATGGATGGATGGATGGAGTAGAGAACATCAAGTTCCTCGGAGTGCAGATCTCGCAGGACCTGAACTGGAGCAAGAATTCCTTGGAGATCAGGAAGCGGGCTCAGCAGATACTGCACTTCTTGAGGAAACTCAAACAGGCCTCTCTCCCCACCTGCATCCTCAGGACCTTCTACAGAGGTGTGGTGGAGAGTGTTCTGACGTACTGCATTGCTACATGGTACTCCAGCTGCAGTATGTCAGACAAAAAAGCCCTGCAGAGGATAGTCAAGGGGGCTCAGAGGGTAATTGGAGTCTCCCTCCCCTCTGTCCAAGAACTTTTTCAGAACATTTGTAGGAGCAAGACACTGAACATTGTCAAGGACCGTTCTCACCCTCTGCATAAACACTTTGAACTTCTTCCATCTGGTAAACGATTCCGGCGCATCAGAGGCAGAACCACCAGACTGATCAACAGCTTCCTTCCACAAGCTGTCAGGATGCTTAACAGTTGACCCGGAATCTCTCATACACACTACTGCACCTACGGAAATTTTGTATATTATTTTTATATTATAGTCAGTTAGTCCCCCCCCCCCCCAAGTATGTCTCAGGAATGTGTGAATGGATGGGGGGGTGGGGGGGGGTGGAGCTATGTGTGAGTGTGTCTTAAATAATGCTGCTTCTATTATATGGATGCCGAGAGAAACGCAATTTCATCTTGCCTGCACTACAGTTGTATGTACAGCAATATGACAATAAAGTTTGATTTGATTTGATTTGAGGTTCTATCATCGTGTTAGTTTCTTTTTACTTTCCATAGGTAATCCCTTTGTCTGTCGTGTGTGTTTCTGTTGTTTGGCTGTCAACTGTCATGCTGCTGTTACACTGTAATTTCCCAGTTTTGGATCAATAAAGTACATCTATCTATCTATACATCTACTGTATCTATCTATCTATCTATATCTATATATATCTATATAGATAGATAGTTTATTTCGAACACAAAAATATAACAAAAAACAAGCAAATGGCAAATGCAATAAAGTTACAGTATACACAGTTCGAAAGGGAGAAGGAAGAAGTGAACACTTATTAATTCCAACTCCTCTTTTCCATAGATACACCCATGTGAATTTTATACAAATTACCACCTTTAAGACCCTAAGTAAACAGTTTACTGTATTTTTTACAAGTCAACATTAACACCCATCCATTCTAACATACAATGAAGTCCATACATCCAAAAACCAGTCTCAAACAACACAGATATACACAGTGCTGTCCCACCCACCATTCCATAGTGTCCCATAATGACCCAGAGTGAACATAATGAATCGTGCATATAAATACTACCTTTCTAACATATATCCTTTCAGCAAATGGTGCTTATACCTCTTTTTGAATTGATTTCTGTTTGTACATAGTTTCAGTTCCGGCTCCAGACTGTTCCACAAATCCACCCCACAGACAGATATGCACATACTTTTCTTGGTTGTACGTATCTTGGGTTTTGTAAAGTTTAAGTCTCCTCTCAAATTATGATCATTGTCTCTTTTTTTAAATATTATTTGTATATTAGTTGGGAGTTGATTGTTAATTGCCCTGTACATTACTTGTGCTGTCTTAAATTTAACTAAATCGATGGACTTTATGACATGTGTCTTTAAGAACAATGAATTGGTATGGTCTCTATATCCTGCATTGTTTATTATCCTTATAGCTCTTTTTTGTGATGTGCATATTGCCTGTAGGTTGGTCTTGTAGGTGTTTCCCCAGACTTCTACACAGTAGTTAAGATAAGGTAAAAACAGTGAATTCTACAATAAGACCAATGATTTATAGTCCAAGATGTGTCTTGTCTTCCCCAGTATGCCTATACATTTTACTAATTTAGCCCGGATGTGACTGATGTGAGGTTTCCAGCAGATTTTATTGTCTAGCGTCACCCCCAGAAACTTATTTTCCTGTACTGTTTCTATTCTGGTATCATCTATTGTTACCATTATTTCTTGATTTATTTTATAATTTCCAAACACCATAATCTTTGTTTTTTTTAGATTTAGAGATAATTTATTTTTGTTGAACCACTGCGTTAATTTTTCCATTTCAGTTGTGACTACCTCTAAAACCTGCTGCAAATTCTCACTAGTGCAAAGGATATTTGTGTCATCCGCAAACAAAATCCATCCATCCATCCATCTTCTACCGCTTTTCCGGAGGTCCGGGTCGCGGAGGCAGCAGTTCAAGCAGAGAAGCCCAGGCTTCCCTCTCCCCAGCCACCTGCTCCAGCTCTTCAGAGGGGATACCAAGGCGTTCCCAGACTAGCTGGGAGACATAGTCTCTCCACCGAGTCCTGGGTCTGCCCCGGGGTCTCCTCCCAGTGGGACGTGCCTGAAACACCTCAAATGGGAGGCGTCCAGGAGGCATCCTAATCAGATGCCCATACCACCTCAACTGACTCCTTTCAATGTGGAGGAGCAGCGGTTCTACTCTGAGCCTCTCCCGAATGACTGAGCTCCTCACCCTATCTCTGAGGGTGAGTCCAGCAATCCTACGGAGAAAGCTCATTTCAGCCGCTTGTATCCGCGATCTCGTTCTTTCGGTCATTACCCAAAGCTCGTGACCATAGGTGAGAGTAGGAACGTAGATTGACTGGTAAATCGACAGCTTTGCCTTAGAACTAAGCTCCCTCTTCACCACAACAGACCGGTACAACGTCCGCATCACTGCAGATGCTGCTCCAATCCGTCTGTCGATCTCTCGCTCCATTTTCCCCTCACTCGTGAACAAGACCCCAAGATACTTAAACTCCTCCACTTGGGGCAGGAGCCTGTCCCCAACCCGGAGAGGACAATCCACCTTTTTCCGGCTGAGGACCATGGACTCGGACTTGGAGGTGCTGATTCTCATCCCAGCCGCTTCACACTCAGCGGCAAACCGTCCCAGCAAGAGCTGTAGGTCATTGCTGGATGAAGCCAACAGGACAACATCATCTTTGTCCCCGCAAACAAAATAAACTTCAGAATTTTTGATACTTGGCATATGTCATTTATATACAAAATAAAGAGTTTGGGTCCCAAAACTGACCCCTGGGGCACACCACAAGTGATGTCCATGAAGGGTGATTTGTGCTCACCAATTTGTTCAAATTGTTGTCTGTTACTTAAATAACTTTCCACCCAACTCAGTCCTACCCCTCTTATCCCATACCTTTCCAGTTTCCTTAGTAGTATTCTGTGGTCAATGGTGTCAAAAGCTTTCTTTAAATCTAAAAATACTCCTACAGCAACCTTTTTCTTATCTATACAACTAGTAATTTCTTCTATAAGTTTGATCAGTGCCAAAGATGTAGATTTTTCTGCTCTAAAACCATACTGGCTATCTGTAAGGAGGTTGTGTTTTTCAGTGAAATCATCCAGTCTCTTAGTGAAGATTTTTTCAAGTATTTTGGAGAATTGTGAGAGTAAAGAGACTGGCCTGTAATTTGTGAAGCGATGACTGTCTCCTGTTTTGTATAGAGGTATTACTTTTGCTATTTTCATTTTGTCTGGAAATGTACCAGTTTGAAATGACAGGTTACAGATGTGGGTGAGTGGCTTAACAATTCCCACTTACAGTAAGTGATCAGTAAGCGATAGATATAGATCTATCTATCTATCTATCTATCTATCTATCTATCTATCTATCTATCTATCTATCTATCTATCTATCTATCTATCTATCTATCTATCTATCTATCTATCTATCTATCTATCTATCTATCTATCTATCTATCTATCTATCTATCTATCTATCTATATATATATATATATATATATATATAATTATAATTTGTCCAGGCCTGTTTCATGAGTTTGTTTTTTAAAATAATTCTGTTGAGCCACAATTCAAAAGCATTGTCTGATTTTCATTGGTTAATTTTCATAGAATTTTTATTTATTACCACTTTTGTCAGATTCAAGTTATTTCTGTGACCATTGTGGGTTTTTCTTTCATTAACAGAGGGGTACCAACAATTTTGTCCATGGCTGTATTTTAATGTATTGATTGTATTTTGTTTAACAAGGTTCTCCCTGTTCTTGTCACACGCAGGCAGTGTGTGTCACGCACGTGGGTGGAGCACAGACTTGAAGCTGCTACGTTTTCACTACAGGGTGTGGATGGTAGAAGCTCGGACTGTGGGATATGACCAGAGTTTCACATCACCATTTACAGTAAGTGATCTGATTTGATAACTATATATAATCTCATGATATACATTACCTGGCAATTCTATAATTTATATATCATAACCAATACAAAGGACTTTCTCTTTTTTGTACATTTTGTTATCTCCAGAAAAAAAAGTCATAATTCATCTGTCAGTAATTTTATGCACCTTTTTCCCTCTTAATTTTGCAGTGTTGTTATAAAATTGTTTTTAATGTGCATTTGAAATGACTTCTTCCAAACATGTTAAATTTAAAATTGAAATTAAAATTAAATTTTTTTGGCAAAGCAGAAAAGAAGAGACAAAAAACAAAACAACAAACACAACACAAATGTAAAATAAAATAATGGGGGGAGAACATCCATCCGTGCACATCCTCACACAAGTGTGTCTCCACATTATAGACAGTCGGGAAATGGATTCCATCACTGAAGAACCTAATTAGTGAAGCACTTTACCACAGTCAGAGGTAATGAGTTTATGAAGTTGGAGCCTTCCTCCAAGCCAGTTCCAGTAATCCACATCACATTTTCTGGGCTTTTGTAGCCCCAAGATATTTCAGAAAAGGGTCCCAAGTGCAATAAAAAAGGAAGGGTTTTTCCATTAAAGCTGTAGAGAAAGCCTGGAGAGGGATGGTCCTGATCACACTGTTCAACCACTGATGCAGAGTGGGGGCTTTGTCAGAAATCCACAATGTGAGAATACATTTTTGTGCATTGTGCAGAGGAATATGCAAAAGCTTCATACTTCAAAAATGATCCGGTAGTTCATCAGTTAGTCCCAACAAACAGGTTCGTGCCCCAAGCTGTAGAGTGCAGTTAAAAATCCTGTTAAGCTGCTGAATAATGGTACCCCAGAACTGCTGAAGAGAGGGACAGCTGCACATACAATGGAACAAAGAACCCACTGTTGACTGACATTTAGCGCAGAGATCTGAAAGGCCTGAGTTGGCCCTATGTCTGATTTCAGGAGGAATGTAGAGTCTGTGCAGTATTTTAAACTGTCTCTCCCAGGCGGAATTTGTGACTAAGAATTTAAAAGGTTGGCCACATAAACTATCCCAAGTGTCAGGAGTTACAGAGGAACCAAAGTCAGAGTCCCATTTATCTTTGATTTTATTAGAACTGTCCTCTTTAAGATCACAATAATTTGAAATGACTGAAACTTTATTCATTATCGCTACTTGACTAATTAAAAATTATTAGAAATGAAGTTACATCAAGAACCAGTTTATTCCTCCGACACGTTTTCTTTATTATTTATTTGTTGTTTATGCGGCCGGTGTCACACACTTTTGCGGCTTTAGTAATATTCAGAGAAAATTAAGAAACTTGGCAGTAATTGAAACCAAAGAAACGATGGTCTGATACACTATGTTTCCTGTTAGCGACAAGTTAGCATCATCAAAATTTCCAAAACCCTGACTACTCAGAGTTGGGACCAGGAAGCAGAGTCGCAGTCTTACACGCCTCTCTGCAGCTCCTCTTCATCCGCCACCCCTCAGCTTAGCCCCGGTCTTCCCCATCAGAGAATCGTTGTCTGCTCCCTCCAAAGTAAATAAAAATATAATGTATAAGCATCCCAAAGTGATAAAGCAAATTATTGGTAAAACTCAAATTAAACATAAAGCCTCTAAATTGAATGATTTGGCCTCTGTTCCTCCTCATAATTTAAAAATTAAATGTGGTTTATTAAATATTAGGTCTCTAACTCCCAAGTCTCTGTTAGTCCATGATCTGTTAATTGATCATCAGATTGATTTAATTTCCCTTACAGAGACTTGGTTAGGGCAAGAGGATTATATTTGTTTAAATGAATCAACTCCCTCTGGTTATTTAAACTGTCAAAATCCCAGAAGTTCTGGTCGTGGAGGAGGAGTAGCAACAATTTACCATTCCAAATTACTAGTTAATATAAAGCAAAAAACATGTTATAATTCCTTTGAGGGCCTGGTCCTCAGTGTTGGGCACTTTAGCAATTTTAGGTTAAACCCAATTTTATTTGCCATAGTTTATCGTCCCCCATCAACCTACTCAGAATTTTTATCCGTATTTGCTGATTTCTTAGCTGATTTAGTGCTGAAATCTGATAGAATAATTATAGTAGGGGACTTTAATATACATGTGGATGTAGATAGTGACTGCCTTAATGTGGCATTTAATTCAATATTAGACTCGATTGGGTTTTCCCAGAAAGTAGGAAATTCTACTCATTACCTCCACCATACATTGGACCTTGTTCTGACATATGGCATAGAAATAGAAAATCTTGTAGTGTCTCCTCATAACCCTGTACTGTGAGACCATTGTCTGTTAACCTTTGATTTTACTATTTCTGACTATTTGGCTCCTAAAGAAAAATATTATTACAGTAGATGCCTCTCAGATGATGCTGTTTCCAAATTTATGCAGATTGTTTCCTCTATGCCATGTGTCAACACAACGGAAATAAGCTATAGACAGCTTGCTCCTTCTGTTATTGATAACATGGTGGATAGTGTTTCAGCTTCTCTGCATCAGACTCTAGACTTGGTGGCCCCCTTAAAAATGAAAAAGTCTAATCAGAGATTTCTAACTCCTTGGTTCAACACAGAAACTCGTAGCCTAAAACAGAAGACTCGTCAATTAGAAAGAAAATGGCGCTCTACTAATTTAGATGAAATCTATTTAGCTTGGAGAAATCATCTTTTAATTTGTAAAAAATCTCTTAGAAAAGCTAGAACGAGTTATTACTCTGCTTTAATAGAAGAGAACAAGAATAATCCCAGGTTTCTTTTCAGTACTGTAGCCAGGTTGACAAAGAGTCAGGACTCTGTCAATCCTAGCATCCCCTTAGAGCTTACTAGTCAGGACTTTATGAACTTTTCAATAATAAAATTTCATCCATCAGAGATAAAATCAATCAGATTCTTCCCACAGTTAACTTAAATACTGTAACTACTACAACTCCTTCTATTGTTGTCTGTCTTGATGAGTTTACTCCAATCGACCTTTGTGAGTTAGACAAAATAGTTTCTTCATCCAAACCTTCAACTTGTCTTTTAGACCCTATTCCTACCAGGTTATTTAAAGAAGTCTTCCCACTTATTGGTAGCTTTATTCTTCATATAATCAATTCTTCATTAACTTTAGGCCATGTACCGCAGGCTTTTAAAACGGCTGTAATTAAACCCTTACTCTAAAAGCCAACGCTAGATCCAGGAGCTTTAGCTAACTATAGACCAATCTCTAATCTCCCTTTCATTTCAAAAATCTTAGAAAGAGTTATTGCTACGCAATTATTTGACCACCTGCAGGGAAATGGTTTACTTGAAGAGTTTCAATCTGGGTTTAGAATCCATCATAGTACTGAAACAGCCTTAGCGAAGGTCACTAACGACCTCCTCATTGCATCTGATAATGGACTAGTTTCTGTACTTGTCCTTTTAGACCTTAGTGCAGCTTTTGATACTATCGATCATAATATTCTACTTGATAGATTAGAACACTATGTTGGACTTAATGGAACTTCGTTGCAGTGGTTTAGATCTTATTTATCTGATAGGTTCCAGTTTGTTCATGTAAATAATGAGTTTTCTTTCAACTCAAAGCTTAGTCATGGAGTTCCACGGGGATCTGTGCTAGGCCCTACTCTTTTTAGTTTATATATGCTTCCGTTAGGCAACATTATTAGAAAGCACTGTATACATTTTCATTGTTATGCAGATGACACACAATTATACCTGTCAATGAAGCCAGATGATAGTAATCAATTAGCCAAGTTAGAAGCCTGTCTTAAGGAAATCAAAGCTTGGATGACTTGTAATTTCCTGCTATTAAATTCAGATAAGACTGAAGTCATTCTTGTTGGTCCAAAAAACCTTAGAAATTCCTTTCCAAATCAAACTTTCAGTTTGGATGCAGTTACTCTTTCTCTTAATAGCTCTGTGAGGAACCTTGGAGTTATTTTTGATCAGGATTTGTCCTTCAATTCACATATTAAATTTGTTTCTAAGACTGCCTTCTATCATTTGCGTAATATTGCCAAGATTAGGAGCATCTTGTCTCATAGTGATGCTGCGAAGCTGATCCACGCTTTTGTTAGCTCGAGATTAGATTATTGTAATTCTTTATTATCAGGCTGTCCTAAAACATCTTTAAAAAGTCTTCAGCTGATCCAAAATGCTGCAGCAAGAGTTTTAACAGGTACTAGAAAGAGAGATCATATCTCTCCGGTTCTGGCCTCCCTTCATTGGCTTCCCATAGAGTTTAGAATTAAGTTTAAAATCCTTCTTCTTACTTACAAAGCTCTAAACAGTCAGGCTCCTTTTTATTTAAAAGATCTGATACTACCGTATTATCCTAACAGAGCACTACGCTCCCAAAATGCAGGATTACTTGTAATACCTAGAATCTCCAAAAGTACAATGGGAGGCAGAGCCTTCAGTTATCAAGCTCCTCTCCTGTGGAATCAGCTGCCAATCTGGATTCGGGAGTCAAACTCGATCTCTGTTTTTAAGAATAGGGCTAAAACCTACCTTTTTGATATAGCCTACAATTAGGGAGGGATCATGTGTTTCTGAACCCTCCCTTAGTTATGCTGCTAATAGGTTTAGTCAGCCGGGGGACCTCCAGTAAAGCACTGGGCCTCACTCCTTTCCTCACTCTCTATGAAATATTTTTTTTGCTGGTCATTAACATTTGTTTGTTCTCTCCCATAGATTGAGTCCCCATCGTGCTGTTTGCTCTCTACATGTCTGTTCTTTTCTTCTTCTCTATCCCCTCACCCCCCAGCCAGTCGCAGCAGATGACTGCCCCTCCCTGAGCCTGGTTCTGCTGGAGGTTTCTTCCTGTTAATAGGGAGTTTTTCCTCTCCCCCGTCGCCAAGTGCTTGCTCACAGGGGATCGCCTGATTGCTGGGGTCTTTCTGCAACTGTGGGGGTTCCCCCCTACAGTTGATAGTGCTATGAGATGACTGTTGTTGTGAAATGGCGCTATATAAATAAAGTTGAATTGAATTGAATTGAATTGAATTAGTCGCCAGTGCCAACTATGAAGCCTTAATGACAGACATTAATGAGTTAATTCAGAGATGGATGTCACTACCAATGTCGATGATAGGGAGAATCAATATACCTAAAAGTAATGTCTTTCCTAAAATACTTTATTTCAATACATTCCTTTACCACCACCTTCAGATCTATTCTCAAGAATTAAAAAAAAGTTAGTGGAATTTATATGGAACAACGGGAAGGCTAGATTACGTCTGTCCTTATTGTATTTACCATTTGATCGTGGAGGTCTGAAATGTCCAAACTTTATGTTGTATTACTGGTCAGCACAACTGAGGTCTATGACATATTATTTTTCATCAAATGATCTCCCTCACTCGACTGAAATGGAATCATACAATTTACCTTTACCTCTTCCCATATAAAAATCCACTTGTAAAGCATATGATCAAAATATGGTGTGAAACTAAAAAATATTTAAAAGAACCACATTTACTGTCACAATTTAGCCCAATATGGGGTAATCAATATTTTAAACCAGGGAGAGCGGTTGCTGTATTTAAAGTATGAAATTTAAAAGGGATTCAAAAGATTCAAGATTTATATCTGTCTTGTTCAGATGTCTTTTGAAGAGCTGAGGATCAAATTTAATCTTAATAGAACACATTTTTTTAAATATCTTCAGCTTAGGAACTTTATTTGATCAAATCAAAACAATGCTCTCACTCGACCTATTTATTCATCCTTGGAAAAAATTTTGACTAAAGATAGTAAGAGAAAGGGTATTATTTCAGAGTTTTATAATTCATTGACACTATCTTCAAGTGAAAACTCACAGAAAAGATTGAATTATTGGAAAGAAGACCTGCAAATTGAAATTTCAGAGGAACAATGGGAATTGGCTTGTACAGAAGCTCAAACCAAATCAATAAATGTACGTCTTAAATTGATACATTTTAAATGGTTAATGCGGATGTATGTTACACCGGTGGAATTAAATAGATATAACAAAAACATACCAGATACGTGCACAAAATGTATGGAAAGTAAAGGAACCTTTTTTCATTGTGTATGGGAATGTAGGAAAATTAGAATGTTTTGGGAAGAGGTGAGGGTAACAATTGAAAAAATAATTTCAAAACAAATCATATTGAATCCTAAATTGTTTTTGTTGGGTCTGTATCCAGAAAAGCATAATTTTAATCAAAGTGAAAGAGCATTCATAGACCTCAGTTTGCTTAATGCCAAAAAATGCATTGCACTATTGTGGAAAAAGACTCATAGACCAGATGTGACTCAGTGGTTAAAACAGATGCTAACAAACCTTCCACTAGAAAGAATAACATACATACTGAAATCAAAGGAAATTGTTTTTGAGAATATATGGAGACCTTTCATTGATTATGTAAAGAATTTAAACATAACTTTTGAAGAAGAAGGTGAATGATTGTGGACCTTGTAAATTCCAAACTGGTTAATGTATAATATGTATACTTATGTAATGGATTGCCTAGACTAAACAGAGGAGCATCGTTGAAGGCCTGTCTTTTAGTCGTTGTTGGTGTTTTTTTAGTATATGTATATTTTTTTTTATTACATTAGTGTTCGTGTTTGATTGTTTGTGTTATGTTTGTAAAAAAAAAAAAGGTTCAATAAAAATATTGTGGAAAAAAAAAACAATAACTGTAAAATATTCCACCACAGAACCACATTTGGACAAACACCTTTCTCTGTAAACGGCAGTCACATCTGGAACACAATGCCAAATGAAATTAAAATAATAACGGACTTTAAAACATTCACTAAAAAGGTTAAAAACTGGCTGAAAAATAAACAAGAATGTACCCATGTATGAAATGATTGTCTGCAGGGTGAGAGTGAATGAAGGGAAGGAATGAATGTGTTTGTTTATAGTGAGTGACGAAGGGAGGGAGGCCTGAAATAGGCAAATGTGAGTCAGGTTGTTATATTGTGTATTTATAATCTTTATAATATTTATAATTGTGTATTTATAATGTATTTACAATCTTTTTTGCATTGATATATGTGGTTATTGTGTATTCTGTTTTCATTTTTTTTTTTTTATCTTTTCCTTTTCACTTGTTTCTCCTCTCTAAAGGCCATCCAGGGACAAGAGTTGCAAATTAGCTAATAGCTATACACTCTTTGTGCAACACATCAGATTGATTGTCATTGATTAATTGTCTGTGTTTATTGGACTGTCCCTGTCTAATAAACAAATAATCTAAAAATATCAGAGCGATTTTGCCGTCATTACGCACGTGTCATACAGTGCTAGTATACCCTGCTGATATTTGTAGTCTTCTAGTTACCTCCGCCAAAGCGGTTATGTGATTATCAGCGTTGGTTTGTCTGTCTGTTTCTTTGTTAGCAAGATAACTCAAAAAGTTATGGACGGATTTTCATGAAATTTTCACAGATTGTCAGAAATGGGGTATCCTACAGATGATTAGATTTTGGTGGTGATCCGGATCACCATCTGGATCCAGGAATTTTTTAAAGGATTCTTTTTTTTTTTATTTATTTAACATTGCGAGATAGGGCCATTTTCAATATTTTATTTATGCTGTTAAACACTGTATGGGGGGGAACTGTGGCACTTGGCGGAGGTCTGCGCTCTCCGAGTGCTTTTCTAGTATTCATAATACATCACATCTGGCCTATTCGAAGTTCTATGCAGTGTTAAGATAGTCTTTTGAATGCAAATTTAATGAATGAATGAATCTTTATTTCGGATAGGTTAAAAGTAAAGATTAAAAAGAAACAGAATAATATAACAAAGGTGAAAAAATCCAACAAGGTCAAATTAAACAAGAACTCCTCTGATTATACAGTTCAACATAAGTTATCTGAAATGGGTGATGGCTGAAGCTGCAGCTTATATTGCCCACCCATATTCCATCCAAGAATTCAAAAGAAAAACAAAACAAGAGCGATTACAATTCAGAACAAAGCTAAGACAAAATGTGACAATAAAACCTAAGTCACAACACAGACTGGATATGACAATCCTTATGTGATTTTACATGTCATCTTGTATATATGTTTGGAGTATTTCTTCCTTCAGTTTTTGTTTAAATTGTCCAAGCGTTGTACATGATATTAATTCAGGTCCAAAATCGTTCCATAATCTGATTCCTTGCACTGAAAAACAGTGTTGCTTGGTGGTAGTTCTCACTGAAGGTTTTTGAAATATACATGTTCCTCTGAAATGATATTGTTTCTCCCTTATTTGGAACAACTTTTGGATATTTGCGGGCAGTGATAGATTCTTAGCTTTAAACATTATTACTGCAGTTTTAAAGTCAACCAGATCTTTCAACTTGAGGGCTTTTAATTTAAGAAAAAGTGGGTTTGTTGGTTCCCTGTAAGCAGCTTTGTTTATTATTCTAATAGCTCTCTTCTGAAGCATAAAGACTGGATATATGTTTGTTTTATATGTATTTCCTCATACTTCAGTACAATATGTCATGTATGGGAGTATTAATGAATGATACAAAGTATATAATGTGGGTTGATTCAGCAAATATTTCGCACTGTGTAGTATTGCAATTGATTTAGATATTTTATCTTTAATATAATTAATATGTTACTTCTATGTCAAATGCTAATATTTGTTTGACACTGCGGCCCCTGGACCCCGGCTAGCTACTAGGCTTTTCAGATTTGAAAGTTGAAGAAATATGAGGTTGTTAGCTACATTCTAACTTGATTTAATGCTAATATTTGTTTGGCAAATATTAGCATTCATCGTCGGCCTCTGTCGGTCTATTACAGGGGTGGGCAATCATGTGCCATGGAGGGCCATTCTACTGCAGGTTTTCTGTTCCACCCAGTCTCTTCAGCAGGTGTTGTCAGTGATTAGCAATCATTGAAGCTGATCAGAGCAAACACCTGCTGAAGAGACTGAGTGGAACAGAAAACCTGCAGTGGAATGGCCCTCACTGCCCACCCCTGGTCTATTATGACCCTGGAAGAGAATCCTAAACGTCTACTCTGCTGGAACAGCACCGCCTGTGGCTGAACAGGCCGATGCGCACCGGTGTTCTACCTTCCAGCGTTGGGCGTTGGTAGGATTCAAGCCTGGGTAGGAAGATATGGAGGACAAGATGTTACCCATGCAGCATGTCCCCCTTCTCCATGTCACTGATGAATCCAAAGGAACAGCAGGGCTGCTATAGTTTGGCACCAGCGCCGTCGCAGGAGCTGCCAGAACACTGTTGAGCACAACAGAGAACTGCGTTAGGGGCTCCGACTCCGGATTTTTCCTCAGGGTGTACTCCTGAATCCTTTCCCGTGACTGGGTGTGCCGCAAGGCAGCGGAGGTTTGAAATCAGGGTTTACCTTCCCCGAGATGGGCTCCCTTCCCAATTTGACGAGCCACCATCTACCCGAAGCATCTGGTTTTAAGGCGCCAGAGATCCGCCCTCGCCCCTTCTCCTATTAGTAAAAGCAGTTCCGCCTGGCTTAAAGACTAAACCACACGGGCAGGCGAGGAGTTGGACTTAGTTGTCAGAGGCTTTTCGAGACGCACGCCATAAGGAGCATTTTATGAGCACTGGGAGCTTAACCCCAGTGCCGCTCCTGGCTATGACAACCTCTGAACCAATTGGAACCGGATCACTGGAGAGGACACTTCAGCTTTGCCTTTGGTGTAGACAAAACACGGGGAATGACAGTTACCAGTTATAATTATACACAGTATAATATAATATTATTATATACAATATAATTATTACACAGTCACCGGTTGTCAGAGCTCAGCGCGCGCTCACAGATCACATTCAGCATACGGAGCGGACTTTCCTGGACTCTCTGGTTATTGTGGTTGGCGACTTTAACCAGAGCAATCTGAGCCACGATCTTCCCCGTTACAAACAGTTTATTAAATGCCCCACCAGAGGAAAGAACACGCTGGATCACTGTTACACTACAGTTAAGGACGCGTATCGCGCTGCGCTCGGACTATCTGATCACGTGATGGTCCACCTCATTCCCACATACAGACAGAGACTGAAGCTCACTAAACCTGTTGTGAGCACCACGAAGAAATGGACCAGTGAAGCTGAGGAGAAGCTGAACACGTGCATGGAAATAACTGACTGGGGCATGTTTAAAGGAGCCATGCATGATCTGGATGAGTACACAGACACTGTGAACTCACATATCCACTTTTGTGAGGAGAGCATTCTTCCATCGCGCACCAGGGTGAGGTACTCAAGTGACAAGCCCTGGTTCACTGCTAAGCTCAGACAGATCAGGAAGGAGAAGGAAGCAGCGTTGAAAAGTGGAGACAGGGACTGCTACAGGGAGGTTAAATATCCGTTTAACAGAGAGCTGAGGAGAGCTAAATCTCTGTATTCACAGCTAACAGCTGTGTCCAACTCCCCCCCTCCCTCCAGCTTCACTGCCTCCATGGTCCCTACTTCATCAAAGGCGCCCCCCCTCCTCCCCCCTGCCCTTGTCATCAGTGAGCAGGACGTGATCAGACAGTTCTCCAGACTGAACCCCCTCAAGGCCCCCGGTCCGGACGGCGTGTCTCCCTCCACCCTGAGACACTATGCGAAAGAGCTGGCTCCTGTCTTCACAGACATTTTTAACACCTCCCTTAAGGTATGCCACGTGCCAACCTGCCTCAAATCCTCCACCATCATCCCTGTCCCCAACAAGCCACGGATCACTGGACTTAACGACTACAGACCTGTAGCGCTCACCTCTGTAGTCATGAAGTCCTTTGAGCGCCTGGTCCTGCCCCACCTGAAGTCCGTCACCACTCCCCTCCTGGACCCGCTGCAGTTTGCCTACCGAGCCAACAGGTCTGTAGACGACCCAGTCAACCTGGCCCTCCACTCCATCCTGCAGCACCTGGACTCCCCGGGAACCTACGCCAGGATCCTGTTTGTGGACTTCAGCTCTGCATTCAACACCATCCACCCCGCTCTGCTCCGGGACAAGCTGTCCCTTCTCGGCGTGCCTGACTCCCTCTGCAGGTGGATCACCGACTTCCTGACGGACCGGAGGCAGCATGTGCGGCTGGGAAAGACTGTCTCAGACTCTGTCAGCATCAGCACCGGATCACCCCAGGGCTGTGTACTTTCCCCCCTACTCTTCTCCCTTTATACCAACTCCTGCACCTCCAGCCACCAGTCTGTCAAGCTGATCAAGTTTGCGGACGACACCACCCTCATCGGGCTCATCTCCAACGGCGACGAGTCCATCTACAGGAGAGAGGTGACCCAGCTGGCGTCCTGGTGCAACAACAACAACCTTCAGCTGAATGCTCTGAAGACAGTGGAGATGATTGTGGACTTCAGGAAAATCACAACCCCTCTGCCCCCCCTCACCCTCACAGGCTCTCCCATCACCACTGCAGATTCCTTCCGCTTCCTAGGCACCACCATCGCCAGGGACCTCAAGTGGGAGCCGACCATCAGCTCACTCATCAAAAAGGCCCAGCAGAGGATGTTCTTCCTGCGGCAGCTGAGGAAGCTCAAGCTACCCACCAAGATGTTAGTGCAGTTCTACACAGCCATCGTCAAGTCCATCCTCACCACCTCCATAACGGTGTGGTACGCAGGAGCCACTGCCAGGGATAGACTAAGGCTGCAGCGCGTCGTGCGCACTGCTGAGAAGGTGATCGGCTGCAAGCTCCCATCTCTCCAGGACCTGTACATCTCCAGGACCCGGAGGCGTGCAGGCCGGATCATAGCCGACCCTTCACACCCTGGTCACGTACTGTTTGCCCCCCTCCCCTCAGGCAGAAGACTTCGGTCCATTCAGACTAAAACCTCCCGGCACATGAACAGCTTCTTCCCCTCTGCCATCAGACTGCTGAACACTAAGTGACTTGTTGACTCTCGTGCACTATGTACAGCAGCTCAACCAGACTCATGTCAATCATCACTGTTTTCTTTTTGCATTACCGACTGCACTATGTGGCACTCCACAATATCTGCTGCTCGCTAATATATTTAAAAACTGCTTTGACTTGTATTACTCATTCTTATTCTACACTTTATTGCATGTATAGTTTTTTATTTCTTTTATTTTATCATGTTGAATGTTGCAGCATTGCACCGAGACAAATTTCTAGTTTGTGTACTACATGAACAATGGCAATAAATCTGATTCTGATTCTGAGGCTTTTCGAGACGCACGCCGTAAGGAGCATTTTATGAGCCCTGGGAGCTTAACCCCAGTGCCGCTCCTGGCTATGACAACCTTGGAACCATTAGCATTATTATTATTAGCATTAGCATTATTAGCATTAGCATCGGCCTCTGGACCCCGGCTAGCTACTAGGCTTTTCAGGTTTGAAAAGTTTGCAGGTATGTATCTGGTGACTACTGGAAAGCTCGCATGGGCGGGATGCTTCTAAACTCCATGCGGATGACGGCCACGTGCGTTGTTCATGTGCGTGCTTGTGGAAAGTCATTGCTTCATACATCCATCGATGTATGCATAGAGGGGAGATTTGAGGGTCAATTTACCAAAGAAATGTGTCTTCAACGCTATGGTCTTTATGTGAAAAGTAAGAAAGAACCCGACAATCAGAGGGAGGGCTGGCCCATCTCCCCCATCTGTGGGGCCAGCTATCATCATCAACACAGCGGACACATGGAGGACCCTAATCAGGGTCAACCCACGTAAAGCTGCAGGTCCGGACAACATCCCCAGGCGTGTGCTCCGAGTCTTCCCGAGCGAGTTGGCGGATGTCCTGACTGACATTTATAACATCTCCCTGAGACAGGCCATCGTTCCCAGATGCTTCAAGACCTCTTCCATAGTACCGGTGGCAAAGAAACCAGTTGTGTCATGTCTGAATGACTATCGTCTTGTTGCACTGACACCAATTGTGATGAAGTGTTTTGAATGGCTTGTCAAACCACACATCACAGCCTGCCTCCCTTCATCACATGACCAGCTCCAGTTTGCATATCATTCAAACCGCTCCACGGAGGATGCTATAGTCATCCCCCCTGCACTCTGTCATCACCCACCTGGATCAGAAAGACACCTACGCCAGACTCCTTTACATTGATTTCAGTTCAGCATTCAACACCATTATTCCCCAGGGACTGATGGAGAAATTACTCCTTCTTGGTCTGAACACTGCCACATGTCTCTGGATCCTGGACTTCCTAACCGAGAGACCTCAGTCTGTCTGTGTTGGAAACAACATCTCCAACTCTGTCACGCTGAGCACCGGATCCCCTCAAGGCTACATACTCAGTCCACTGTTGTTTACACTTCTAACACATGACTGTGTATCCAGACACAAGGGGAACCAGATTATTAAGTTTGCAGACAACACCACAGTGGTGGGACTTATTCAGAAGGATGAGGAATCAATGTACAGGGAAGAAGTTAGAGACCTGGAGGACTGGTGAAAGGAGAACAATCTGGTGCTCAACATGGACAAAACGAAGGAGGTGATTATCGACTACCGGCAGTCACAGCCTGAGCACGTCCCTCTCAGCATCAGCGGCCGTTTGGTGGAGAGTGGAGAACATCAAGTTCCTCGGAGTGCAGATCTCGCAGGACCTGACCTGGAGCAAGAATTCCTTGGGGATCAGGAAGCGGACCCAGCAGAGACTGCACTTCTTGAGGAAACTCCAACAGGCCTCGCTCCCCATCTGCATCCTCAGGACATTCTACAGAGGTGTTATGGAGAGTGTTCTGACGTACTGCATTGCAACATGGTGCTCCAGCTGCAGTATGTCAGACAAAAAAGCCCTGCATAGGATAGTCAAGGGGGCGGAGAGGGTAAATGGAGTTTCCCTCTCCTCTGTCCAAGAACTTTTTCAGAACCTTTGTAGGAGCTGGGCACTGAACATTGTCAAGGACCACTCTCACCCTCTGCATAAACACTTTGAACTTCTTCCATCTGGTAAACGATTCCGGAGCATCAGAGGCCGAACCACCAGACTGATTAACAGCTTCCTTCCACAAGCTGTTAGGATGCTGAACAGTTGATCTGGAATCTTTCATACATACTACTGCACCTTATGGCCATTATGTATATTATATGTATATTATAGTTCTAGTTAGTTTTAAAGTATGTCTCAAGGATGGGTGAATGGCTGTGCTGGGGTGGAGGGTGAGGGTGTGTTTTAGTGTGTCTTAAATTATGTTCTTCTTACTTATATGGATGCCAAGAGAAACGCAATTTCGTCTTGCCTGTACTACAGTTGTATGTACAGCAACAGGACAATAAAGGTTGATTTGATTTTAATTTTAAATTCCTGTTTGTTTCTTGTAGTTTTGCCCTTGTTTCAGGTTAAAGCAACAGCCCCTCTAAATGTCTGTGCTCGTCCCTGCTGTTCTTGGGAGGAAAACTGAAAAGACGACAACTATGATTATGATTGGCTGTTGTTACCTGATGCTGCATTCACTTGCATTAATCCCTTCCAGAGTTGGGCGTTGGTAGGATTCAAGCCTGGGCAGGAAGATATGGAGGACAAGATGTTGCCCATGCAGCATGTCCCCCCTCTCCACGTCACTGATGAATCCAAAGGAAAAGCAGGGCTGCTACAGTTTGGCACCAGCGCCGTCGCAGGAGCTGCCAGAACACTGTTGAGCACAACAGAGAACTGCCTTAGGGGCTCCGACTCCGGATTTTTCCTCAGGGTTGAATCCCGAAGCCTTTCCTGTGACCGGGTGTGCTGCAAGGCAGCAGAGTTGAATTGAATTGAATTGAATTGAATTGAAATCAGGGTTTACCTTCCCCTAGATGGGCTACCTTCCCAGGTTGACGAGCCACCATCTACCCGAAGCATCTGGTTTTAAGGCACCAGAGATCCGCCCTCGCCCCTCCTCCTATTAGTAAAAGCAGTTCCTCCGGGCTTAGAGACTAAACCACATGGGCAGGCTAGGAGTTAGACTTAGTTGTCAGAGGCTTTTCTAGACGCACGCCATAAGGAGCATTTTATGAGCACTGGGAGCTTAACCCCAGTGCCGCTCCTGGCTATGACAACCTCTGAACCAATTGGAACCGGATCACTGGAGAGGACACTCCAGCTTCGCCTTTGGTGTAGACAAAACACGGGGAATGACAGTTACTGGTTATAAGCCACCGCTCAATTGGCATAGAGCACGGCGCCAGGGGTTGTTCCCGATGGTGGGAGGGATCATCGGATCTCACTGGACAGTTACCGCCCGCCTCAAGCTGGGCAGCCCCCAGCCAATAAGGTGTTTTCCCGCCACAGCCTGCTTTCCTCATTGGGTGCATGGGGATGAGGAGAAGTCCGAACAGCAGGCTGAGAACCTTCGCACCAGGCAAGACAAAAAAACAAAAGAGACCAACTCTAAAACTGGGAACTTGGAACGTCTGCACTATGATGACAGGACTCGCTGCTAACCTCAACGACATCAACGACACCAGGAAGACTGCCATCATCAATAATGAGCTGAAGAGACTGGGAGTGGATATCGCCACTCTCCAGGAAACACGGTTGGCTGACGCAGGCACACAGAGAGAGAAGGACTACACGTTCTCCTGGCAGGGAAAGGGCAGTGACGAACACAGGGAACACGGAGTGGGCTTCGCAGTGAAGAACACCTTGCTGAAGATGGTGGAACCGGGCAGCACTGGCTCTGCACGTCTCCTCACCCTCCGCCTCAACACCACTCAAGGCCCAGTCACCCTCGTCAGTGTGTATGCCCCAACACTGACAGCCACACCAGAGGCAAAAGACGAGTTCTACGAGAATCTCACAACAACTGTCAGGATCATCCCCAACTCTGAACAACTCATTCTCCTTGGAGACTTCAATGGCAGAGTGGGTGCTGACCACAACTCCTGGCCCTCCTGTCTTGGACCATTTGGCATGGGCAGAATGAACGACAACGGACAGCGGCTGTTCGAGTTCTGCACATATCACAATCTATGCATCACAAACTCGTTCTTCAAGACCAAGCCCCAACACAAGGTTTCGTGTTGACATCCGCGCTCAAAGCACTGGCACCAGCTGGACTTGATCCTGACCAGGCGCACCTCACTGAAGAACGTGCTAATCACCCATTCGTTCCAGAGTGCAGATTGCGACACAGACCATTCGTTGGTATGTTGCAAGGTCAAGCTGCAGCTGAAGAAATTCCATCGTGGTAGACAGCCTGGACAGGCACGGATTGACACCAGCAAGATGGCCCAACCAGAACTTGTTGAGCAGTTTTCCTCCACCTTTCAGAAAGAACTTGGGTGTACCACAAGAAGGAGAATCTGGAAAGCAGAAGTGGGAAGAGCTGTAAAACACCATCCACCGCACAGCCTTGGCTACCTTTGGGAAGAAGATCTCGAAGTCACAGGACTGGTTTGATGCCAAGTTTACCGAGATGACCCCCATCACTGAAGTCAAGCGCTCAGCACTTGCTGAGTACAAGAAGTACCGAAACAAGAAGAATCTACAGATTCTCAGGGCTGCGAGAAACAAAGTTCAGCAGACTGCTCGGCGCTGTGCCAACGAGTACTGGACTCAGCTCAGCCAAGACATTCAAACCGCTGCAATATCAGGGAATATCCGTGGTATGTACGATGGCATCAAGAAAGCACTTGGTCCGGCTCAGAGCAAGACAGCCCCCCTCAAATCTTCCACTGGGGAGATGATCACAGAAAAGAACAAGCAGATGGAGAGATGGGTGGAACACTTCTCCAACCTCTACTCCAGACAGAACACCGTGACACTGTCAGCCCTTGATGCCATCGACGGCCTGCCATCCATGGATGAACTTGACGCCGTGCCAACCATCGACGAACTCAGCAAGGCTATTGATAGCTTTCCCACTGGCAAGGCACCCGGCAACGACGGCATACCCCCCGACTTGATCAAGCACTGCAGGACCGTCCTACTGCTGCCATTGCATGACGTCCTCTGCCAGTGCTGGAAGGAAGGTGCCGTACCACAGGACATGAGGGACGCCAAGATCATCAACCTCTACAAAAACAAAGACGAGAGAAGCAACTGCAACAACTTCAGGGGCATCTTCCTCCTAAGCGTTGTTGGCAAAGTCTACGCACGAGTTGTTCTCGTTCGTCTACAGAAGCTTGCCGATCGTGTCTACCCCGAGTCTCAGTGTGGCTTCCGCGCTGAGCGATTGACGGTAGACATGATATTCTCCATCGGCCAACTCCAGGAGAAATGCAGAGAACAGAACATGCCCCTGTACGTCGCCTTCATCGACCTCACCAAAGCGTTAGATCCTGTCAGCAGAGAGGGACTTTTCAAGATCCTGCCAAAGATAGGATGCCCACCAAAGTTGCAAAGCCTCATCGAATCGTTTCACACCAACATGCAGGGGATAGTGCAGCACGATGGCAATGTCTCAGAGCCATTCAACATACACAGTGGAGTGAAACAGGGCTGTGTACTTTCGCCAGCCCTCTTTGGGATTTTCTTTGCTATGCTCCTGAGGCATGCCTTCAGCACAGCAACAGAGGGAATCTACCTTCACACAAGATCTGATGGCAGGCTTTTCAACCTCGCCCGCCTGAAAGCCAGAACCAAAGTACATGAGGCTCTAATCAGAGACATGCTGTTCGCAGACGACGCTGCAGTCGCAACCCACACACAGCAGGAGCTTCAGACCCTGATGGACCGCTTCTCCCAGGCATGCAAGGACTTCGGGCTTACCATCAGCCTGAAGAAGACTAACGTCTTGGCGCAAGGCACGTAAGCACCACCAACCATCACCATCAACGGCTACGAGCTGGAGGTTGTGAATCAGTTCACGTACCTGGGGTCCAAGATCAGCAACAACCTCTCCCTTGATACAGAGATCGACAAGAGGATTGGAAAATCAGCCTTCACACTCGCTCGCCTCACCACACGATTGTAGGAGAATCCCAAACTCTCTGTCAAGACAAAGATGGCAGTGTACAACGCCTGCGTCATCAGCACACTGCTCTATGGGAGTGAGACGAGGACAACATACGCCCAGCAGGAAAAGAGACTGAACTCCTTCCACTTGCACTGCATTCGCCACATCCTGGACATATCCTGGCAGGACAAAGTGCCCAACATAGAAGTTCTTTCCCGCGCCGGCCTTCCCTCCATGTTCACTCTACTCAGGCAGCGCAGGCTCTGCTGGCTAGGCCACGTTCACCGTATGGAGGATGGCAGAATCCCCAAAGACGTCCTCTACGGAGAACTGGCGACTGGCAGGAGAGACGTTGGCCGCCCACAGCTGTGCTTTAGAGACATCTTCAAGAGAGACATGAAGGCCCTGGAGATCAACACAGAGCGCTGGGAGGACCTTGCAACGGACCGCTCCAAATGGAGAGGCACCCTGACCAGACAGCTCAAGGCGGGTGAAGATAGACTGACTGCTGCAGCAGATGAAAAAAGGACCCGCAGGAAGAACCGCCACAGTCCCACCAGCACGGAGACCACCCACAAGTGCGACCTGTGTGACAGGGACTGCCATTCGCGCATCGGCCTGTTCAGCCACAGGCGATGCTGTTCCAGCAGAGTAGACATTCAGGATTCTCTTCCATGGCCATCATAGACCGACGGAGGCCGATGAATTAATCTGAATTAATGGTGAGAGTTTAGGCTTAAAATCAGCTGAAAGTGGTCCGTGGTAACTAGGGATACAAGTTATCAATTCATTCATTAATCAAGAGTTAGTTCACCTTATCGATGGATTAACAATTAATTGATAAGCAGCAGTTTTGCTGAGAATCTGAATTCCCCTCGGTACAATACGGTCTTTCTGTCTATAACGTAAACAGCTAAATACTGTTTGTGATGTCCTGAATAAAACATGAACATCACATTTGTGAATGATTTACTGTCACATTTGCATTTTTTTTTTTAGTGTGTACTATGTGCTGGTGCATCTCGATCAATGAAAATGTCATGATTTTAATTTCTGCAGGTACCCATGCACAACAATGGTAAATTATTGGCTTTTTTTTGACAATCAGGAGACATTCTGAGAGTTAAGTGCCGCTCTGTTAGGGGAGCTCCTCTCCATGACTTTGTGTTATGTCAGATTCTGTGGACCGCTTGAATAAAGAGACGCTGATGTCAAGAACCTCATCATTTTGAACATGTGGGGTTTTTTTCACTCACATGAATATAGAAAATTAGAAATTTTTATTTTTTTTAAAATTAGATTATATTCATAGTTTTCTAAAGAATAAGGAAGCATAAAGGAGATTGTCTCTTACAGCAGCCAGGTGGATCATAGTGAAGAATGCATCTGTTTTCTGATTGTTGCAGGAACAGTTTGGTGAGAACGTTTAGCTGGTTGGTGTCGGTGGTTCAGCTCCTGTTCTGCTCCTCATGGATGACCAGCTGATGTAGCTCTGTGGAGTCCTGCCATTGATGGTCTGTGCTGAGTGCTGGAGAATAAAGAACCACGTAGAAGTCCACATTCTGAGTCTGAGGACTTTTATTGGGCCTTCAGGCTAACTGAACTAGCCTCATCCTGCTAGCTCTGACTGTCAGCAGCCGCATCACAACATCTGGAGGAAGTAAACAAACCGTAAAGATGTTTTCAGGTCGGCGTCTGAGAGAGTTGGTGAGAGAGCGACTGGCTGCTGCTGCTGAAGAAGTAATAACAGAGTTTGAACTAATCACCAACCAGTACGAGGAAGAGATCGATCGTCAGCGCAGACTACTGAATATGCGCTGGTGCTCCCAGAAAAAAATCCACAGAATAGGTATGTGGGACTATAATGGTCTGAATCACGCTTTAGAAAACTCTGGATCTGTTTTTCAATCATGGTTGTGTCTTAAATGAGCAATCTCTTGTTTTTAAATCCTAAATTTGACACATTTTTTTTCTTATTTATTTGTAAAGTGAAACTCTTCTGAGTCTTTTGTCTTTGTTCCTCCAGATTTGTCACAGCAACCTGAATGTAAAGTGGAGGAAGTTGTGACTGAGCAGCAGCTCTGGAACCAGGAGAGGAGCTCTGTCCTGGACCAGGAGGAACCAGAAGCCCCACAAGTTAATGAGGAACAGGAGGAACTGTGCATCAGTCAGGAGGGAGAACAGCTGGTAGTGAAGCTGGAGGCCGATCCCTTCATGGGGACTCTTGTTTGTGAGGAAAAGCAGCAGAGTGAAGCAGAACCAAACAGTGAGCAGCTCCTCTCTCACAACTCTGCTGGAACTGAGATCCAAGATGAGGAAGGAAGCCGGCATGTCGACTCAGGATCCACTAAAGAAGAAGAAGAACCCAAACCAAAGAAGAGACGACTGAAAACAAGAAGTGACAGTAACAGTGATGACGACTCTGTTACCTCAGAGACTCTCTGTGAGAATGAAACAGGTAAAAAGTTAGAAAATGTTCAGATTGAGTCTTTGAGAAACTGTCCTAAAATAAAATAATATTAAATTAGTATTTTCAATAACTACATGAATCTGACGTATTTGTACTGGTCTCGGTTTGTGTTTGACTTTGACTGATCTAACCCAGCGGAAAAATAATTGAAACTCTTTGACTATACAGTTGTACAGTGAATCTGGAAAGTCTTCACAGCGCGTCACTTTTTGCACATTTTGTAATATTATTATTCCAAAATGGATTAAATTCATTTTTCCTCAAAATTCTACACACAATACCCCGTAATGACAACCTGAAAAAAGTTTTTTTTTTTCAGATTTTTGCAAATTTATTAAAAATAAAAAACTAAGAAATCACATGTACATAAGTATTCACAGCCTTTGCCATGAAGCTCAACATTGAGCTCAGGTTCATCCTGTTTCCACTGATCATCCTTGAGATGTTGCTACAGCTTAATTGGAGTCCATCTGTAGTAAATTCAGTTGATTGGACATGATTTGGAAAGGCACACACCTGTCTATATAAGGTCCCACAGTTGACAGTGCATGTCGGAGCACAAACCAAGCATGAAGTCAAAGGAATTGTCTGTAGACCTCCGAGACAGGATTGTCTCAAGGCACAAATCTGGGGAATGGTACAGAAAAATTTCTGCTACTTTGAAGGTCCCAATGAGTACAGTGGTCTCAATCATTTGTAAATGGAAGAAGTCCAGAACCACCAAGACTCTTCATATACCTTTCCAGATGTCTAAACTGAGCCATCGGGGGAGAAGGGCCTTCGTCAGAGAGGTGACCAAGAACCCGATGTTAACTCTGTCAGCACTCCAGCGTTCTTCTTTGGAGAAAGAAGAACCTTCCAGAAGCACAACCATCTCTGCAGCAATCCACCAATTAGGCCTGTAAGGTAGAGGAGCCAGACGGAAGCCACTCCTTAGTAAAAGGCTCATGGCAGCCCATCTTGGTTTGGCAAAAGGCACCTGAAGGACTCTCAGAACATGAGAAACAAAACTCTCTTGTCTGATGAGACAAAGATTGAACTCTTTGACGTTAATGCCAGGCATCATGTTTGGAGGAAACCAGGCACCACTCATCACCAGGCTAATACCATCCCTACAGTGAAGCATGGTGGTGACAACATCATGCTTTGGGGATGTTTTTCAGCAGCAGGAACTGGGAGACTAGTCAGGATAGAGGGAAAGATGAATGCAGCAATGTACAGAGATATCCTGGATTAAAACCTTCTCCAGAGCGCTCTTGACCTCAGACTGGGGTGACGGTTCATCTTTCAGCAGGACAACAACCCTAAGCACACAGCCAAGACATCAAAGGAGTGGCTTCAGGGCAACTCTGTGAATGTCCTTGAGTCTTCCAGCCAGAGCCCAGACTTAAATCCAATTGAACATCTCTGGAGAGATGTGAAAATGGCTGTGCACCGACGCTTCCTATCCAACCTGATGTAGCTTGAGAGGTGCTGCAAAGAGGAATGGGTGAAACTGCCCAAAGATAGGTGTGCCAAGCTTGTGACATCATTTTCAAAAAGGCTTGAGGCTGTAATTGCTGCCATAGGTGCATCATGCATGCAGCATTATGGGTAATGTAGTATGTCTGAGAGTGTGTTGTCGTTGGCTGTGTGCTATGAGTGGCTGCTCGCCAATAAACCGTTAACGATACGTCGATGGTCCGAGTTATTATTGTTATATTAAGTAACGTAACGGGTGAAAGATATAACAAAAAGTGGCGACGAGGATGTCTGGACCGACGCTGCAGTCCGCGACGGAGGAGAGGTTTTTTGTCGTGTTTTTCCCGCCGCTACTTCGTGCTGACAGGGTGATACACCGCGCCACTGTGCTGAGGTGGATGCTGCAGGCTGTCTGCTAAGCGGGGAGGAGCGGAGCAGTGGAAATCGTTAAGGACAAAAAAAAACTCAGTAACGCCGGAGGGAAGAAACGACGTTACAGAAAGGAGCCGCGAGGGAAAGAGCGACATTCAACCAGGAGTGTTAAAATGGCTGGAGTCATTGGCTCTATCGGGCCCTTTGATGAGAGCGCGGAGCAATGGAGCGCCTTGACTATTTCGTCGCGGCCAATGGAATAACGGATGAAAAGTTAGTGCCCACTTTTCTGAGTGTGATGGGTCCCAAGACATTTAACCTACTACGCAACCTCCTACAGCCAGTAAAGCCAGGCTCTAAAACCTACAAAGAACTGGTGGACACACTGACCCACCACTTCTCACCCAAGCCTCTAGTGATTGCAGAAAGATACAGGTTTCACAGACGTAACCAAGAAGAGGGTGAGTCTGTTAACATGTTTGTTGCAGCACTACGCAAGTTAGCCAAACACTGTGAATTTAAAGATGTTTTAAATGACACATTAAGAGACAGGCTTGTGTGTGGACTACGGAATGAAGCAGCACAGAAGAAGTTACTCACAGAAAGTGATTTGACGCTTGAAAGAGCCATTAACATTAGTGTGATGATGGAGATGGCTTCCAAAGAAGCACACCAACTGCATGCTACAGGCAGAGTATATAAGCTCAACAGTGGTAAAACCAATGCAACAGGTCCATGTTTCCGCTGTGGCAAGGTGGGACACCTTCCTAATGACTGTTGGTACAGAGAGATGGACTGTAACAACTGTGGAAAAAAAGGCCACGTGGAGCGGGCATGTAGAAGCAAAAGGAGCAAAGACAAAGGCCCAAAGACAAGGAATAAAAGTGACATGGTAAAATACAAAAAGAAAAGAAATGTTCACACAGTTAAACATGGCGAGGACAGAGTGAGCGACTCCTCAGAGGAAGAGGTGTCAACTGCAATAAATACTGTCCGGATTATGAATGTGAATGAAGGCTCAGAAGGCTTTTGGATTAAACCAAAAGTGGAGGGACATTTTATTAAAATGCAGATAGACACCGGATCAAAGGCATCACTTGTGTCGCATGGCATTTACGAGAAGTTTCTGAAACATCGTCCACTCCGACCTTCAGACACCGTCTTCAGGGCGTATACTGGACACCGAGTGCCCATGAAAGGGATGACAGAGGTAACTGTTCGGTATAATGGCCAAACTGCTGAGCTTCCAGTTTATGTTACCAAGAACAACTGTCCAGCTATAATGGGGCGTGTGTGGCTAAAGAAAATCCAACTTGACTGGCAAGAAGTAAGGAAGCTCTCACACAGTTCCACTCAGCTGCAGGCCATACTGGAAAAGCACAAAAAGGTTTTTCGTGACGAACTAGGCAGTATAAAAAAAATTATAGTGAAGCTGCATGTCAAACCTGACAGTAAACCAGTGTTCATGAAAGCCAGACCAGTGCCGTACGCCATCAGACCAAAGGTGGAGGCTGACTTGGATGCTCCGGTCAAGAATGGAGTTCTGGAGCCTGTGACAACCAGTGAGTGGGCCACGCCCATAGTTCCAGTACCCAAAAAGGACGGAGGAATCCGAACCTGTGGAGACTTTAAGGTAACAGTAAACCCTGTACTAACAGCAGAGCAGTATCCCCTTCCACTGATTGATGACTTATTTGCGGGGCTGAGTGGGGGACAAAAGCTCAGCAAAATAGATCTCAACCAAGCTTATTTACAAATGCATGTAGACGAGCAGTCACGTGAAATGCTGACTATTAACACCCATAAAGGACTCTTCAGATACCGCCGACTGCCTTTTGGCATCACATCTGCTCCAGCACTTTTTCAGCGAGCTATGGATCAAATCCTGAGTGGATTACCAGGAGTGCAGTGCTACCTGGATGATATCCTGTGTACAGGAGCAGATGATGAAGAGCATCTGCGCAACTTGGATGCAACTCTCAAGAGACTGGAGGAGTATGGATTGAGAATCCGCAAGGATAAATGCGAGTTTTTCCAGTCATCCGTGGAATACTTAGGTCATGTGATCGATGCTAAGGGACTACACACTGCACCATCGAAAATCATAGCCATTGTGGATGCACCTCCACCCCAAAATGTCAGTCAGCTGAAGTCTTTCTTGGGACTGCTGAACTATTATGGACGTTTCATACCAAACTTGGCATCACTATTAAAACCACTGCATAACCTGCTGCGCAAAGAGGAAGCATGGAGGTGGACAGCAAGCTGTCAGGAAGCTTTTCAGAAGGCAAAGGATGCGCTGACTGCATCAGAGGTTCTGACCCACTTCAACCCATCACTTCCGATCCAGCTTGCCTGTGACGCCTCTCCTTATGGCGTAGGGGCGGTGATTTCCCACGTAATGCCAGACGGTGAGGAAAAGCCAATCGCTTTTGCGTCAAGGACATTAAACAAGGCAGAAGCTAACTATGCTCAGCTAGAAAGAGAGGCTCTGAGCATTGTGTTTGGTGTGAGAAAATTCCACCAGTACTTGTATGGACGGAAGTTTACATTTTTTACTGACCACCGACCTCTCACAACCATCCTTGGACCATACACAGGAATACCATCTCTTGCAGCGTCCCGACTGCAGAGGTGGGCGTTGCTGTTGTCAGGACACTCCTATGACATCAGGTATCGAAAGTCAGACTGTCATGGTAATGCAGATGGGTTATCCAGATTACCACTTCCTGTCATGAAGCCAGAGTCAAGCACTGTGGACATCTTCTATTTCACAGAGGTAGAAAACGCACCTGTTTCAGCTGTGCAGGTGAAAAAGGGGACTAGAAATGACCCTGTGTTGTCTGCAGTCATGGACTTGGTCATTAAAGGACAACCTGCGGGTGATGACGCAACCTTGAAGCCCTTCCTTGGGAAGTGGACAGAATTGTCTGTTCAGTCGGGTTGTTTGCTGTGGGGGAGGAGAGTGATTATTCCCATGTCATGTCGAACAAAAGTGTTACAGCATCTTCACGCAGGACATAGTGGAATCGTGAGAATGAAAGAAATAGCGAGAAGCTATTTTTGGTGGCCAAACATTGACAAGCAGATTGAAGAAATAGCCAAGAGCTGTTCATCTCGTCACAAGGTATGGAACAACCCACCATTGGCTCCTCTCCATCCCTGGAAGTTCCCACAGGAGCCATGGCATCGTATGCACAGAGGACAGGGCAGCACGGTGGTGCAGTGGTTAGCACTGTTGCCTTACAGCTAGAAGGTTCCTGGTTCAAATCCCCAGGCTGGCAGGGGTTGGAACCTTTCTGTGTGGAGTTTGCATGTTCTCCCTGTGCTGCGTGGGTTTACTCCGGGGGCTCCGGTTTCCTCCCACAATCCAAAGACATGCATGTTAGGTTAATTGGCTGTTCTAAATTGTCCCTAGATATCTGTTTCCTATAGGCCCTTAGAATAGAGGGTTAGTGCTAGTCAAAGCGCTTTGAGTGGTCTTTGTGACTAGAAAAGCGCTATATAATAGATTTCCTATAGGCCCTTAGAATAGAGGGTTAGTATTAGTGAAAGCGCTTTGAGTGGTCTTTGTGACTAGAAAAGCGCTATATAAGTGCAGGTTAGTTAGTTAGTTAGTAGGACATCGGGCAAAGGACAGAGCGTTCACGTCAGGAGAATCTGTGCTGGCCAGGAACTACAGAGGTGAACCTAAGTGGGTTCCTGCAACTGTTATCGCACAAACTGGACCAGTCTCATATACAGTTCAAACCACGGACAGTGTTTGGAAGAGGCACGTGGATCAACTCCTGCAGACACCACCAGCGCCTGCAGAACCGTCTCTTGGATATCCTAACGATGCACTCACCAACTCACCACTTTGTCTACCTACACCAGTACAGAACTCAACCACTTCAGAGACCGGAGTTCCAGCTGGAGATGTGACATCTTCTTCTGCATCAGCACCAGAAGCAACCTCCACATTAGAAAGAACACAGACTCATGTTCCTGCAGAGCGCCGATACCCTACCAGGGAGCGACGACCTCCTGTCCGTCTGAGTTATTAGACTAGATAGCAACTGACCCACATTTATGGGGCAGAATAATCCCCAGGGGTACAGTTATGGGATGAGGTAGTCTACCCTCACCCCTAAGGTAGCATAATAATTTAAAAAAAAAAAAAAAGAGAGACAAACACAGACACAAGAATTGCAGCAGACACTTGATATCTCCTGTAGGACATCTATTGTAAGAGGGGAGGAGATGTTATGTATTTTGGTTTACTACGGCACTCGTCGTAGTGCCTTTGCTAAAAGCATTATGGGTAATGTAGTATGTCTGAGAGTGTGTTGTCGTTGGATGTGTGCTATGAGTGGCTGCTCGCCAATAAACCGTTAACGATACGTTGATGGTCCGAGTTATTATTGTTATATTAAGTAACGTAACGGGTGAAAGATATAACAAACAAAGTACTGAGCAAAGGCTGTGAATACTTATGTACACGTGATTTCTTAGTAGATATGCATGTTGGGTTAATTGGCTGTTCTAAATTGTCCCTATTATGTCTCCTATAGGCCCTTAGAATTGAGGAAAAATGAATTTAATCTATTTTGGAATAAGGCTGTAACATAACAAAATGTAGAAAAAGTGAAGCACTGTGAAGACTTGGCAGATGCACTGTAGTTTGCACTTCAAATGAGTTTTTCTTTTGCTTCAGTGTACCAGGTGAAATAATTGTCTGTCTAGCCAGTTAGCCATTAGCCCCTGCTGGCAACTCCAACAGGAATCAATGCAGTATGTGGTTATTTGTGTATAAAACACCATAGTGACATGTTCAGAAATAGAAGATGGACGGACTAGAAGAGACGTATAAAACAGAATTACTAATAAATAGTACATTTTATACTCCTGTTGATGTGCTGGGAACGGGCTCACTGTCACGTCACAACTGGTGACATATCAACAAGCCCACGATCGCGGGGATCGGGAGATCGTGGGTTCGATCCCAGCCCCCGACCAACAGTGAGCTGTGTGGAGTTTGCATGTTCTCCCCGTGTTGCGTGGGTTTACTCCGGGATTTCTCCGGTTTCCTCCCGCATACTAAAACATGTAGGTTTAGGGCGCTCGCACATGCAGCGACCGGCAGCCGGTGGCTTGTCACCAGACTGCAAACCAAATCTACCTACGGGTACAAATAAGTAACAAAAAAAAAAAAACAATAAAAAAATATCAGAAATGTTTGTGAGATCACACTAGTAAGATCATGGTGGACCCTCACAAAGCAACAGGGTTGTGTTTTGGAATATTTTTATTGCTAGCGACTCCAGATAGACAAATTAAAGTGTAAAAATACTGAAAAAATTAAAGTATTCATCCTGTTTCCCCTTTTAGACCTCAGGGAACTATAGGCGCTTTTCCACTAGGGTCAGTACGGTACAGTTTGGGACGGGACAGTACAGTTCGGCCCGTTTTGTGTTTCCACTGCACTAGGTCCCACTTAAAGTGGGTTGGAGTAGTTACAGGGGAGGTGGCTCAACACTCTCCCTCCCTGTTATGTAAAACAAGCATAACTGGCGTAAAACAAGTGTAACGTTTCGCAAAACAGAAGCTGGCAGGATACGAGGCGTCTGCGTTCTCTGGCCTTTTTTTTCCAGCGTGAAGGCAAAAAAGGGGAACAGAAGGCAAAGACGGTGATACGACACACTCTGGAAAAGTACTGGAGCGTTGAGGAAACCATAGAGTAGTATAAACTCCATTTATACTACTCCATCCAGAACTCCATCATGTATGACGGTAAGCTAATGATTGCTAATGCTACTTTGCTTTTAAGTCCACCGTACAACATTGTAATGTCGGCAAGTTTTCGGTATTAGGTACTAAAATATGTGTTCTCTGTGTGTGTGTTTCAGATGACTCTCTTGTGGCAAAAGTATTGCTTGAAGGAATCAGAAGAATCAGAATCAGATTTATTGCCATTGTTCATGTAGTACACAAACTAGGAATTTGTCTTGGTGCAATGCTGCAACATTAAACATGATAAGATAAAAGAGATAAAAACTAAAAATCTAAACATACAATCAGTGTAGAATAAGAATGAGTAATACTAGTCAAAGCAGTTTTAAATATATTAGCGAGCAGCAGATACTGTGGAGTACCACATAGTGCAGTCGATAATGCAACAGAAAAACAGTGATGATTGACATGAATCTGGTTGAGCTGCTGTACATAGTGCACGAGAGTCAATAAGTCACTTAGTGTTCAGCAGTCTGATGGCAGAGGGGAAGAAGCTGTTCATGTGCCGGGAGGTTTTAGTCTTAATGGACCGAAGTCTTCTACCTTAGGGGAGGGGGGCAAACAGTACGTGACCAGGGTGGGAAGGATCGGCTATGATCCGGCCTGCACGCCTCCGGGTCCTGGAGATGTACAGGTCCTGGAGAGATGGGAGCTTGCAGCCGATCACCTTCTCAGCAGTGCGCACGACGCGCTGCAGCCTTAGTCTGTCCCTGGCAGTGGCTCCTGCGTACCACACGGTTATGGAGGTGGTGAGGATGGACTCGATGATGGCCGTGTAGAACTGCACTAACATCTTGGTGGGTAGCTTGAGCTTCCTCAGCTGCCGCAGAAGGAACATCCTTTGCTGGGCCTTTTTGATGAGGGAGCTGATGGTCGGCTCCCACTTGAGGTCCCTGGCGATGGTGGTGCCCAGGAAGCGGAAGGAATCTGCAGTGGTGATGGGAGAGCCTGTGATGGTGAGGGGGACAGAGGGGTTGTGACTTTCCTGAAGTCCACAATCATCTCCACTGTCTTCAGAGCGTTCAGCTGCAGGTTGTTGTGGCTGCACCAGGACGCCAGCTGGACCACCTCTCTCCTGTAGATGGACTCGTCGCTGTTGGAGATGAGCCCGATGAGGGTGGTGTCGTCCGCAAACTTGATCAGCTTAACAGACTGGTGGCTGGAGGTGCAGGAGTTGGTATAAAGGGAGAAGAGTAGGGGGGAAAGTACACAGCCCTGGGGTGATCCGGTGCTGATGCTAACGGAGTCTGAGACAGTCTTCCCCAGCCGCACATGCTGCCTCCGGTCTGTCAGGAAGTCGGTGATCCACCTGCAGAGGGAGTCAGGCACGCCGAGCAGGGACAGCTTGTCCTGGAGCAGAGCGGGGTGGATGGTGTTGAATGCAGAGCTGAAGTCCACAAACAGGATCCTGGCGTAGGTTCCCGGGGAGTCCAGGTGCTGCAGGATGGAGTGGAGGGCCAGGTTGACTGCGTCGTCCACAGACCTGTTGGCACGGTAGGCAAACTGCAGCAGGTCCAGGAGGGGAGTGGTGATGGACTTGAGGTGGGGCAGGACCAGACGCTCAAAGGACTTCATGACTACAGAGGTGAGCGCTACAGGTCTGTAGTCATTAAGTCCAGTGATCCGTGGCTTCTTGGGGACAGGGATAATGGTGGAAGATTTGAGGCAGGTCGGCACGTGGCATAGCTTAAGGGAGGTGTTAAAAATGTCTGTGAAGACAGGAGCCAGCTCTTTCGCACAGTGTCTCAGGGTGGAGGGAGACACGCCGTCCGGACCGGGGGCCTTGTGTGGGTTCAGTCTGGAGAACTGTCTGTGCACGTCCTGCTCACTGATGACAAGGGCAGGGGGGGAGGAGGGGAGGACCACTTTTGATGAATTAGGGACCGAGGAGGCAGTGGAGCTGGGGGGAGGGGGGGAGTTGGACACAGCTGACGAGGTGTCAAAATGGGCGTAATGTTGGGACAGTCTTTGACAAAGGGCTTTGTCATCCTGACCTTTAGAAGCCTGAGGCCGATAGTTGGTGATTTGCCTCAGTCCTCTCCACACAGAAGCCGAGTCATTAGCAGTGAACTGCTGCTGGAGTCTCTCAGAATACACAGATTTAACTCTCCTCAGCTCTCTGTTAAACCGATATTTAACCTCCCAGTAGCAGTCCCTGTCTCCTCTTTTCAACGCTGCTTCCTTCTCCTTCCTGATCTGTCTGAGCTTAGCAGTGAACCAGGGCTTATCATTAGAGTACCTCACCCTGGTGCGCGATGGAAGAATGCTGTCCTCACAAAAGTGGATATATGAGTTCACAGTGTCTGTGTACTCATTCAGATCATGCGTGGCTCCTTTAAACATGCCCCAGTCGGTTATTTCCATGCACGCGTTCAGCTTCTCCCCAGCTTCACTGGTCAATTTCTTCGTAGTGGTCACAACAGGTTTAGTGAGCTTCAGTCTCTGTCTGTATGTGGGAATGAGGTGGACCATCACGTGATCAGATAGTCCGAGCGCAGCGCGATACGCGTCCTTCACTGTAGTGTAACAGTGATCCAGTGTGTTCTGTCCTCTGGTTGGGCATTTAATAAACTGTTTGTATCGGGGGAGATCGTGGCTCAGATTGTTCTGGTTAAAGTCGCCAACCACAATAACCAGAGAGTCCGGGAAAATCTGCTCCGTATGTTGGATGTGATCCGCGAGCGCGTGCTGAGCCTCGGGCGTGTCCGCGTCGGGAGGGACATAAACAGCGATCAGGATGAATGAAGCGAACTCCTGCGGGGAATAAAATGGCTTGCAGTTAATGGAAAGATATTCTTGGTCGGGAGAACAGTGTTGGGAAATCACCGTTACATCAGAGCACCAGCTGCTGTTAATGTAAAAGCAGACTCCTCCTCCTGTAGACTTACCGGAGAGCTCTGTGACACGATCAGAACAAAACAGCTGAAATCCCTCGAGGCTGAGCGCGCTGTCCGGTATATTTTCTCTGAGCCAGGTCTCAGAGAAGCAGATGACAGACGAGGAAGCGAGGTCCTTAAATCGCATCAGCAGTCTCAATTCCTCTACCTTGTTAGAGAGAGAATTGGCATTGGATAGAAATATGCCAGGCAAAGCCGTGCGCGTGCCTCTCCTGCGAAGCCGAACGAGAGCCCCCCCCCCCCGCCTTCCTCTTTTTCGCCGTCTCACTTTTTGAGCTAAACAATGAATCAGATCGGCGGCAGGAGCTAAAAAAACTGGGAGAAGGTCCGTAGGAGTGAGAGTCCTGATATTTAATAGCTCTTCACGGGTATAAGAGCAGGCAGACACACAATTGACAGACAAAAGCATATAAAGAAGGGCACAGCAAAACACCATGGCGACCACTGTGGGCGCCATCTTGGATCATCAAGAAACAGTGGGTCTGGGCGTTGAACACAGTGATGTCACCCCAGCTTCAGGAACGGCACGTGGTTACAGAACTGCAGAATGTCTGTAGAAATGTTTAGCTTCCTGTGCAACAAATTGCTCTGATCTGTGTCAAAATCATGGAGAGACTGTTGAGATGTCATGGGATTTACCTGCTCCAGCCAGTGGTGTTGAGGCAAAACATGATCAGCTAGGTGCCATATTGTAGTATATGAGCCGTAAAATATATATTTCTACAGGTAAACAGTTCTAAGTTAGGCATAAGATATATTTAACAATTATGATGCATTTTAAGCCAAAACAAATGGATCTAGGATTCATCATCATCATCTTCATAACAGTCTGTCGTGGGCGACAATGACTGTTTCATTTAGGTCTGATCAGATTCCTCCACACAACTCTGTCTTTAGCCTTCCGCTGTCAGGAACTCCTGTCTATGTCCAACTTCTTCAAGTTTCTTTTCACACTTTTCACAGTGTCTTTAAATCTGAGCCTTGGTCTATCCCGATTGCGTTTGCCCTCGCATAACTCTGAGTAGAGGAACTGCCGAGGGATATGCTGGTGGTCCATCCTCTCAACATGTCCAAGCCATCTCAGGTTCATCTGTATTTGCATGTCCTCCATTGATGGTAGACCAGCTCGTTTCAACACTTCTATGCTGGTTATTTTGTCTTTCCATGAGATCTTCATTATGGCTCGAAGGTGTCTCATGTACGCGTGAAGTTTCTTCACCTGCACTCTGTAGACAGTCCCAAGTTTCAGCACTGTACAATAGAGTAGCCAGTACTGTCGCTCTGTCGTCGGCCTCCGTCGGTCTATGATGACCATGGAAGAGAATCCTAAACGTCTACTCTGCTGTCGCTCTGTACACTTTGCATTTCACACGCATAGACACATGTCGATGGTTCCACAGTCTCTCCCTCAGGTTTCCAAACACAGCGCTCGCTCTTCCCATTCTGAGAGATAGTTCATCCTCCAGCCTAGCATTCTCTGAACCAGTACTCCCTAGATACTTGAAATCCTTGCACTTGACTAGTGGCTCTGTACCAATGCTGATCTCTTCTGGTAGTGATGTTGATAACTGGAGCTTTGGTGGTTGATAGAGGTACTCTGTCTTGTTGATGTTGATTTTGAGGCTGAATTGGCTAGCTGCTCTTGCAGATTTCTCCACTAAAGATTGCATATCTTCCACGCTGTGTGGAACTAGAGCACTGTTGTTGGCAAAGAGCATTTCTCTTACTACCTTTATCGATGTCTTCCTCTTGGCTTTAAACTGTGCTAGATTGAACAAGTCTGCTTCTTTCCTTGTTTGAATGTATACTCCTTCAGGAGTGTCTTTGAAAGCCACCTCAAGCATGGCTGCCAGATATAGCGAGGAGAGTGTAGGCGCCAGCACACACCCTTGTTTCACCCCGTTGCTTACTGAAAAGTCTTAAGATACTGAACCACTCATTGCCACGTTTGCTTGCATACCTGTATGGAGTGCCTCGATCAGGCTGACAAACTTCTCTGTACAGCCATATTTCTGGAGTACCTTCCAAAGTCCTTGTCGTGAAACAGTACCGAAGGCTTTACTGAAGTCTATGAAGACTACATAAAGCGGCATGTTCTGTTCGATACACTTTTCTTGAACCTGTTTCAAGCTGAAAATCATGTCCATTGTGCTTCTTCCACTTGTAAAGCCGCACTGGGTTCCTGGTAGTACATTCTGCGAGATGTGTTCTTTGAGTCTGTTCAGCAGTACACGTGAGAGAATCTTAGCAACAGTGGCTAGCAGTGATATACCTCGGTAATTTCCACAATCTTTCCTGTCACCTTTCTTGAACAAAGGCACAATACTTGCATCCTTCCAGTCTTGAGGTACTTTCTGGGCATCCCATATCTCTTGGATGAGCTTGTGCAGGCAGTTGGTCAGCTGAACACCACCAAATTTCCAAAGGATTAAAAGTAATTAAAATAATGCAGTCACAAGGTTGCACGGAGAAATACATGGATTAACTGGAAATATATTGAGTATTGCTGACTACATGTCGATACTGTATGAATATATATTCTCTGCATCAACAATGAACTATACTTGTATTCATGTAGTATTGCCCTGGGAATTCTGACAAACCTTTGTACTTTTGCAGCTGTGTCTCTACTTTTTTTTTATGTGTGAAGGTTACCACCAAGTGACATAAATACTAAAAGATTGGAAAAGCTGTCTAAGAATAATCCAGCAGTTTTGAGAAATCGCTTTTGGTTTGGTGCAAGTCTGCCAACAGAATTATGAACCATAAAGCAGTTGGTGTTAAAATGTTAAATCCATTGAACCCAAACTCGGTTGTTCAATCATGTGCCATGGAGGGCCAAGACCCTGCAGCATACCTGCCAACTACTCCGGTTTTGCCGTAATGGTTCCGGTTTTCAAGACCCCATTCCGGGTTACGGCTTTATTAATCAAAATTACGGTTTTTCACTCAAAATTCAGTCAGAAATTTTAAATCGTAAAAAAAAAAACACGAAAATTCCAAACACGAGATCACTAGGAATCGTATCTAAATTTAGAACTTAGTAGCGTCAGTAGCGTTTCTTTTCGTGGTTCGCTGCTATGCTTTACCTGAAGTGTTTGCTAAGCTAATGCTATCGCTATTGAGGTTACTGAGGTTTCTATTCTCGCGCGAAATCCCGGAGAGGCGTGCGTACATGGCGAGATGTAAACACGATGTAAACTGCTGCAGACGTTCACACGACTGCACTTCAGCCCTGGCAAATGGACCATGGATTCGACATCTAAAGGGAGAATACATTTTATATAATGCCTAAGATTCTGAAGAACATGTGCTGTGTAATTGCAAGCCTTGTCATGCTTGGTGTATCATGTAAACACATAAAATATCAGAGCGATTTGGCGTCTTTTACACACGTGCCTGCGCCTGCTGATATCTCTAGTCTTCTAGTTACCTCCGCCAAGGAAGTTATGTGATCATCAGCGTTGGTTTGTCTTTTTGTTTGTTAGCAAGATAACTCAAAAAGTTATGGACGGATTTTCATGAAATTTTCACAGATTGTCAGAAATGGGGTATCCTACAGATGATTAGATTTTGGTGGTGATCCGGATCACCGTCTGGATCCAGGAATTTTTTAAAGGATTCTTCTTTTTTTTTTTTTAATTTAACATTGCGAGATAGGGCCATTTTCAATATTTTATTTATGATGTTTAACACTGTATGGGGGGAACTGTGGCGCTTGGCGGAGGTCTGCGCTCTCCGAGTGCTTTTCTAGTATTGATAATACATCACATCTGGCCTATTCGAAGTTCTATGCAGTGTTAAGATAGTCTTTTGAATGCAAATTTAATGAATGAATCAATCTTTATTTCAGATAGATTAAAAGTAAAGATTAAAAAGAAACAGAATAATATAACAAAGGCGAAAAAATCCAACAAGGTCAAATTAAACAGTAACTCCTCTGATTATACAGTTCAACATAAGTTATCTGAAATGGGTGATAGCTGAAGCCGCAGCTTATATTGTTCACTCATATTCCATCCAAGAATTCAAAAGAAAAACAAAACAAGAGCGATTACAATTCAGAACAAAGCTAAGACAAAATGTGACAAAAAAAAAACTAAGTACCAACACAACACAGACTGGATATGACAATCCTTATGTGATTTTACATGTCATCTTGTATATATGTTTGGAGTATTTCTTCCTTTAGTTTTTGTTTAAATTGTCCAAGCGTTGTACATGATTTTAATTCAGGTCCAAAATCGTTCCATAATCTGACTCCTTGCACTGAAACACAGTGTTGCTTGGTGGTAGTTCTCACTGAAGGTTTTTGAAATATACATGTTCCTCTGAAATGATATTGTTTCTCCCTTATTTGGAACAACTTTTGGATATTTGCGGGCAGTGATAGATTCTTCACTTTAAACATTATTACTGCAGTTTTAAAATCAACCAGATCTTTCAACTTGAGAGGTTTTAATTTAAGAAAAAAGTGGGTTTGTTGGTTCCCTGTAAGCAGCTTTGTTTATTATTCTAATAGCTCTCTTCTGAAGCATAAAGACTGGATATATGTTTGTTTTATATGTATTTCCCCATACTTCAGTACAATCTGTCATGTATGGGAGTATTAATGAATGATACAAAGTTTATAATGTGGGTTGATTCAGCAAATATTTCACTCTGTGTAGTATTGCAATTGATTTGCGTATTGTAATGTAATTCAATATAATTAATATGTGCCTTCCAACACAGTTTATAATCAATTATTACACCAAGGAATTTAATTTCGGACACCCTTTCAATCTCTACACCATTTACACTGAGTTTAGATACTGAGTTGTTGTGATGTGAAATAACGTTATCAGTAAAAGTTGGTTTCAAGTGTGGGTGGTGTTTTGTGCTTGTATTGCTGAAATATAAAAGGAAGCACTACAGTGGGTCTCAAATATTTGTAATGTGTTCTTTTACTGGATGAGTTTAAAGACTAAATACTATAAACTACACATACACAATTTTGTCCACTACCGGAGTGGTGGCTCAGGTGGTAGAGCATCCGCCCCACACCCAGGAGGCAGGGGTTCAACTCCCGGCCAGGTCATGCCGAAGACCATATAAAAGCGGAACTTCCTGCCATCCAGCTTGGTGCTCAGCAATAATGGAATGGAGGAGGGAAATCTGTGGCGGCGCCTTGCATGGCAGCGACCCTTCTGATTCTACTATGGGGGGGGGTGTGATTGACACTGTAGATAGGATAAAGCACAATTTCATTCTACTGTACATGATTGGTTGTATGGTTGAATGACATTAAAGAGTGATTTAGAATAAACTAAATTCTAATGGTGACTGAACAACTCCCATTCTCCAAGGTGCAGCATACACTATTATGACTATAACTCATAAAGGATCACAGAAGTGATCTGATAAAAAAATAAACAAACAAGCAGTTTAGTTTACGGTGGCTATTATTGGATGTGCCATTCATTTTCAGTTACTCTGTAATTAATATTCACACAATCAAATCTCAGTTCAGTCCCTTTCACATTAAGTGGAAATTGTGCTACTTTAAATGTGGCACTTTAACTTAAAAAGCAAAAGATTTGACTATAAATAACAAGATGTGTAACTTACCAGTCAGAACACATTGCTGTCAAAACGTAGCCATTCAGAGCACATCCTGTTTGGACTCTACAACGAAAATACACATAACTTAAGTACATGCACAGCACGAAAGTGCAACACGTAAAAAAACACCTTTTTAACCAGGATTACAACTAGCTTTTTTCATCAGATGTTATCAACACAAGCACAGAGTACAAGGACTGACGTAGCATTGATGGCTAACTAGCTAGGTCATCGTTTAAACACAATGAAGTTTTCATTTGTCCAAAGTGAACTTTCCACTGCTGGGATAAATAACGTAAAATATGCATACTGTATCGTATCACTCATCGTCCTCTATATCCCAATATCACGGCTTCAACTGCTGAAGTTGGGTGTTTCCGCGGCCGTACATTCAATTCAGTTCGGGCAGCTCCGTCTACTTCCCAGTGCGGCTCCATCTACTTTCCAGGGTGGCTCCGTCTGCTTCCCTCTGGATTCTCTCATCAGCTGAAACGCACAGAAAACTCTGCTGGACCGTGGTGTTGATTTCTGTGAAGCCATTCTATCGTTGTTGTTTATAATATCACTTGTTGTCTGGCTCACGGACAAATCGTTGCAAATGGCGGATCGCCAGCAAAGCTGGAAAGTCGGCGTTACGCCCGGACCAGTCAGTGGGCTGCAGTGTTTTTACGTCACTGGGATGGTACGCTTGGAACCTCAATCGAGGGGTTCTGAAAAAAGGAACAGTAATGGTCCCCTAAGCAGTTACGGTCCCTAATGGAAAAGCGGACAAACCGTACCGAACCATACCATACTGACCCTAGTGGAAAAGCACCTTATGTTAGCATATGGAAAAATAATTTTGTCCCCTTTGAATTACTTGTTAAATCTGAAACAGATTGATCACTGCTGTAATTATCACATGCAACACACAGGCATTATCACATAAGAACTATTGGTTACTAGGTGGTGACTTTTTGGCCAGTCAGCGTTTTATTTTTTTTCTGTTTTTTCTACTACTAGCTTTTTCTGTTTCTCGTCGTCCCTCCAGATGCTCCACAGCTATATGACTGTAAGGAGGAGGAGGTTCTCACTGTCCAGCAGCTCTGTAACCAGGAGTGGAACTCCAGTCTGGACCAGGAGGAACAAGATGCTGCACAGGTTAAAGAGGAAGAAGAAAAACTCTGTAGCAGTCAGGAGGAAGAAGACTTTGGACTGAAACAAGAGACTGATGCCTTCATGGTGACTCCTGCTGATGAGGACAATGACAAGAGTGAAACTGAAGTAAACAGTGAGCAGCTCCTTTCTCACAACTCTGCTGACACTGAGAGCAAAAACCAGGGAGCAGGTAAGAATGTAAAGCCAGGATCAAGTAAACATGAAGAGCCAAAGAGAAGACTTGACAGAAACAGAAGTGACCATAACAGTGTAGACAACTCCTCCATGTCAGAGAATCAGTGTGATACTGACACAGGTGAAGAGTCTGTAAAATGTTCTGATAATGACAAAGACTGTAAAAATGAGTCTCAGAAGGAGAAACCTCACACTGTTAAGTCATATGTTTGCAACACATGTGGGAAAAGATTTAGGCAGAAGCATCATTTATCAAGTCATGAGAGAATTCACACAGGTGAGAAGCCATTTTGTTGTGAAACATGTGGGCAGAGTTTTAATGAACGTCGTAGTTTGAAAAGACACATGACAATTCACACAGGTGAGAAGCCATTTTCTTGTGAAACATGTGGGCAGAGTTTTAATGAACGTCGTAATTTGAAAAGACACATAAGAATTCACACAGGTGAGAAGCCATTTTGTTGTGAAACATGTGGGCAGTGTTTTAATGACTGTAGTACTTTGAAAAGTCACATGAGAATTCACACAGGTGAGAAGCCATTTTCTTGTGAAACATGTGGGCAGAGTTTTACTCACCATAGTACTTTGAAAATTCACATGATAATTCACACAGGTGAGAAGCCATTTTCTTGTGAAACATGTGGGCAGAAATTTAATGCATTTAGTACTTTAAAAACTCACATGAGACGTCACACAGGTGAGAAGCCATTTTGTTGTGAAACATGTGGGAAGAGATTTCATGAGCGTGGTACTTTGAAAAAACACGCGAGAATTCACACAGGTGAGAAGCCATTTTCTTGTGAAACATGTGGGCAGAGTTTTAATCAACGTGGTCATTTGCAAGCTCACATGAGAATTCACACAGGTGAGAAGCCATTTTCATGTGAAACATGTGGGCAGAGTTTTAATCAACGCAGTACTTTGAATATTCACATGAGAATTCACACAGGTGAGAAGCCATTTTCTTGTAAAACATGTGGGCAGTGTTTTAATCGACGTAGTACTTTGAACATTCACATGAGAATTCACACAGGTGAGAAGCCATTTTCTTGTGAAACATGTGGGCAGTGTTTTAATCGACGTAGTACTTTGAACATTCACATGAGAATTCACACAGGTGAGAAGCCATTTTCTTGTGAAACATGTGGGAAGAGTTTTAATCAACGTAGTGCTTTGAAAATTCACATGAGAATTCACACAGGTGAGAAGCCTGAGAACAAGCCGAGACCTTTGCAGCAGATTTATTAGATAACATGAAACATGAAACATGATAACATGTTTCACATGATAACATGAAAGCCAGTCAGTAAAACCCAGCAACAAAAATAGCTAGAAAGACGAGAGAAAAATACAGCAAAAGGACACAGGAGGAAAGAAAAGAAAGATGGAAACAACATAAGCGAGCAGGACGTTTCCGGGAGGAACTCAATAGGGATTATATTGATAGGGAAGAGACATTGCGCTGGATCAGGAATGGAGATCTGGGGTACGACGAGGAGAGACTAGTGGTTGGAGCACAAGACCAGGGACTTCTAACCAAAGGTTTTAAAAAAATGGCAGGATTGTCACAGAGTGACAAATGTCGATTCTGTCATGTAGCGGTGGAGAGTGTAAGCCACCTACTCTCCGGCTGCCAGGTCCTCATGGCCGATGGACACTACACTGCTCGCCACAACAAGATCTGCCGTTATATACACTGGAAAATATGCAAAGAATTCAGAATGGAAGTAAAAGGACCAGTATGGGAGCACGATCCAGAGCCAGTTAGCTCCAATGGAGCAAACTGAAAAGATCAAGTATGAAGCTCAAGCCCAAGCAATAAAAGACTATCAAGATGCCAACCTATTTGAACAACAAGAATACAGACAAAGTCAGTGGAGCATGGAGGAAAGATGGGTTTTAATATGGGCAACCGAGTACGCCAAGATGAAATACAGCAACCAGCGGGAACAATGCAGTGAGTGGCAGCGAATCTTCTTCCATCACTGCCCGGATAAAACTGGCGTACCCCGAGCCAAACTCACAACCCAGAGACACAACTTCCTCACCCAAAGGTACTTCGCAGAGCAACAATTGGAGTACATGCACACCGAAATAGGGAAAATGGCACAGAATAACATCTGCCCAGTTGAGTGTCCACTACCATTACCACTAACTGAAAAACCTCTGGAACAACCTTGTCAAACACACCCTACAGAGGTGCCACCAGGCCACCCAGGTGAATCCCCTGCAACTTCTGGCTCAGAATCAGAACATCCTGATGAAGCAACAAGGGGGAGTGTAGACCAGGATCCAATAAGGAAACAGATCAACCCCCAAATAGAAATGAGCCAACATCAACTAGAAATGGAAGAGGAACTTGCCAACAAAATAGAAGAAACAAAAAAAATGACAATGAAAGAACGTCCTAAATTAATTAAGCTTAAAGAGAATAAAGAATTCAAATTACTACTGCAAAAGGTCAACAGAGGCCTATGTGACCTTGTACCTCGGGGTCAGTCTGACAGAGCTTAACTGCATAAACTTCGGTGCAACGTGGTATATGCAGCGCAAGCTAGCTCCAGAGTATAAAGAAAAAAATGAATGTCGAACCAAAACAAAAATCTCCACACCTATTTGGAAAAACAAACTTGAAGGGAAAATTAATCGATTTAGGGCTGAAATTTCTCAAATGACTTATTACATACAGAACCAAAACTGCACTACTAAATTACTGAGAGTAATCAACAGAATCCAAGAAAAATATAACATTAGGAAAGAGCAAATAATAGGAAAAATAGCAGAGCACCAGGCGCAAGTCAAGGCCCTAGCAGCCCAAATCAGAAACAGGCAACGGAGAGAGAACTCAAAACTGATCAATAAATTATTTGCAGAGAACCCAAAAGAAGCCTACAAGAGGTTTATAGATGAAACCACTGAAGTAGAGGCACCTCCTGAAAAAACCCAACTGGAAACGTTCTGGAGAAATCTGTTTGAGGACCCAGTGCAACATAAAAGTAATAATTGGATTCAAACCATTGCTGATAAAAATAAAGGAAAACAACAGATGCCCTCATTAAAAATCACAGAAGAAACAGCTCAAGAAAAAAATCAGGAAATGTCTTAACTTCATGTCCCCTGGAATAGATAAAATACCAAACTTCTGGCTCAAAAAGATAACAGCACTGCACAAACACTACGCAGAGGCATTTAACCGACTTGTTAGGGGAGAGGAAGAAGCACCAGAGTGGCTCACATATGGAAACACCATACTCCTGCCCAAGAGTCCTGAAACCCAACAAGTCAATAAATACAGACCCATCTATTGCCTCCCGACCACATACAAATGGCTGACAGGACTCATTACTCAGGCCATCTATGAACATCTGGATGCAGAAAACTACTTGCAACCACAGCAAAAAGGCTGCATAAGAAATAAGCTGGGAGCCAAAGAACAACTGCTCATTAACAAAACCATCCTGGAAGACTGCAAGGGGCATGAGAGAAATTTAAGCATGGCGTAGATCGACTACAAAAAGGCATTCGACAGCGTCCCCCATTCCTGGATAATACACTGTCATGAGCTGTATAACATCAGCCCAGAGGTTAAAACTTTTCTGGAGGTCCAGATGGCTAAGTGGAAAACCACAATTACGCTTAACCATAAAGAAGGACAAATAACAATCCCAGACATCAGGATCCAGCGAGGAATATTCCAGGGCGACAGCCTTTCGCTACTGCTTTTCTGTCTATGTATTGACCCCTTAAGTAAAATCTTATCAGACCTTGACATCGGGTATGACTTAAGCAAAGGTAGAACAAGAAAAGGGAGCAAGAGAGTGAATCATCTGCTCTACATGGACGACCTCAAGCTCTACGCAGAATCTGAACAGAAACGGAATCAACTTGTCAATACCGTTCACATGTTTTCAAAAGACATCTGCTTGGAATTTGGACTTGACAAATGCGCAAAATGTACAATAAAAAAAGAAAAGAAAACAGCATCAGAGAATATCCAAATAGAAGACAATAAGCACATCAAAGACCTGGCAGGGGAATCAGCATATAAATATCTGGGCATAGAAGAAAATACAACTATTGAACACAGAAAAATGAGGGAAAGGACCAAAAAAGAATACCAACATCGCCTAAAGAAAATCTTTAAATTAAATTTAACACCTAAAAATAAAATCACTGCAATAAACCAGTTGGCACATATGGATTTGGGGTGATAGACTGGCCATAGGGGGAACTGGACAAGTTGGATGTTCGGACCAGGAAGACCCTGACCCTTCATAAGGTAATATACAGAAACTAATGTTTAGATAGGATATATATGCCACTTAAAGAGGGAGGGCTGGGCCTAATTGAAATTAACCAGGCCTTCAGGGTGACAATAATAAGCATTGGTCAATATCTAAAAAGCGCCAATGATGAGACGGTGGAAAAAGTCACCCAACTTCATGAAACCCTCAGTCATTCCACATCCATAACTAAACAAGCCGAGACCTTTGCAGGGGATTTATTAGATAACATGAAAGCCAGTCAACAAAACCCAGCAACAAAAATAGCTAGAAAGACCAGGGAAAAATACAGCAAAAGGACACAAGAGGAAAGAAAAGAAAGATGGAAACAACATAAGCGAGCAGGGCGTTTCCAGGAGGAACTCAACAGGGAGTACATCGATAGGGAAGAGACATTGCACTGGCTCAGGAACGGAGATCTGGGGCACGGCGAGGAGGGACTAGTGGTGGGAGCACAAGACCAAGGACTTCTAACCAATGGCTTTAAAAAAATGGCAGCACTGTCACAGCGTGACAAATGTCGATTCTGTCATGCAGCGGTGGAGAGTGCAAGCCACCTACTCTCCGGATGCCAGGTCCTCATGGCCGATGGACACCACACTGCTCGCCACAACAAGATCTGCCGTTATATACACTGGAAAATATGCAAAGGACTCAAAATAGAAGTGAAAGGATCAGTATGGGAGCACGATCCAGAGTCAGTCAGCTCCAACGGAGATACTACCATCGTTTATGACAAGAAAATCCCAACTGGAAGACACATTGAAGGAGGAGCAATAAAACCGGACATTGCTATCTTGGACAAAAAGGACAAAACTGCCAAACTAATAGATGTAACCATACCGAATGACTACAGCCTCAACAGAGCAGAAAGAGAAAAAATAACAAAATATCAAGACCTCAAAAAAAACCTAAGGTGCACCTGGAATCTGCAGGAAGCAGATATTATACCTGTGGTGGTGGGAGCAACTGGGATGGTGAAGAAGAACCTGAAAAAATATCTACAGGCGATACCCGGCTGCCCTAGCATCTGTGAAATACAGAGCTCAGCAATCAGAGGAACAGTCTCCATCTTGAAGAGAGCCCTCGGATACAAAGCTTGTTGATTTAAAGTGTAACCATAGACCCCTGGCTGGGGCCCATTGCACTTGTAATGAAATGAGATATAAATAAATAAAACAGTGAGAAGCCATTTTCTTGTGAAACCTGTGGGCAGAGATTTAATAGAATTGATTGTTTAAAAAGACACATGAGAATTCACACAAGTGAGAAGCTGTAGTCTTGTAAAATATGTGGGAAATACTTCATTCAGTGTTGGTTTATCACATGAGAACTCACAGTTGAGGTGCTGTAGTCCAGTAACGTCTGTACATCTTTATTTTTAGGATTAAGTTTCTTTTGTGTGAGTGAATTCTTCTTTAAATTTCTGAGGCTTTAAATGCAAATGCAAATTTTGTATAAAAGTCTTATCAGATAATCTGCTTCTTCACTCTGCTTTGGACCCTCAGACCTCTCATCTTTAGTGTACTGGAAGCATGGACATGATGAGCATTTTTGATGAGGGGGGCATTGTTGTCAGGGTGTGGAGTGTCCTCCCCACCATAAAAATTAAAATGGAGTAGATGGCGTTTCCTCCATTTGTGTATTTTAGTAGCTCATTAATTGATTGAATACTTTATTTTGAACATACACTACCATTCAAAAGTTTGGGGTCACTTAGAAATTTCCTTATTTTTGAAAGAAAAGCACTTTTTTTCAATGAAGATAACTTTAAACTAATCAGAAATACATTCTAATATCCAATATACATTGCTAATGTGGTAACTGACTATTCTAGCTGCAAATGTCTGTTTTTTGGTGCAGTATCTACATAGGTGTATAGAGGCCCATTTCCAGCAACTATCACTCCAGTGTTCTAATGTTACAGTGTGTTTGCTCATTGTGTCAGAAGGCTAATGGATGATTAGAAAACCCTTGTGCAATCATGTTAGGTCTGCAATGCTGTAATTGCTGCAAATGGAGGATTCTTTGACGAAAGCAAAGTTTGAAGGAAAAAATTATTATTTCAAATACAAATCATTATTTCTTACCTTGTCAATGTCTTGACTGTATTTTCTATTCACTTTACAACTCATGGTGGTAAATAAGTGTGACTTTTCATGGAAAACACATAATAATTGTCTGGGTGACCCCAAACTTTTTAACGGTAGTGTATGAATAATCCATTAAAATGGTAAATAATAAAAGTCCATTTTGAACTGATGAACAGAGGAAAAAAGACACAAATGCCTTTCTTGCGTACACACAGTAAATGTATGCTTGTATCAAATTTTCTTTAAGATCAAGAAGTTTTTTAGATCAAGAAATACTCCAACTGTCGACGTCTTTTTATCTGTGGAATTAAGGATTTCTTCTCTGAGTTCTGTTAATGCTAATGATGGAGACCAGTTTGCTCTAAATCCATATTGACTGTCAGACAGTAGTTTGTGTTGCTCTATAAACTTCTCCAATCCTTCACAGAAGTTTTCTAGAATTTCTGACAACTGTCAGAAGAGCAGCTTGTCACGGGATCGATCTCACCCCCTGACCATCGTGACCCTCCTGTGGGGAGTTTGTATGTTCTTCCCGTGTTTGCGTGGGTTTACCCCCGGGTACTCCAGTTTCCTCCCACAGGCCAAAAGCATGCAAGTTATGTTAATTGGAGACTCTAAAGTGGCCCTTGGTGTGAAGGCGTGTGTGAATGGTGAAGGGATTGGTGCTGTACCGTGGCTGGCTCATCCATCCAGGTGGATGCGCTGTAATTTCCCTCTGGGATTAATACAGTCCACCAAAAAAGAGAAAACTGTGAAGTGCTACTTGTCACCAGATTTATATCATGGAATGATTTTTACATTGGGGTGTAACTGTACGCCTAAAATCACGGTTCGATACGTACCTTGGTTTTAAGGTCACATTTCGGTTCATTTCCGGTACAGTAAGGAAACAAAATGTAAAACACAAAACTGTTTATCTTTTGTATAAGTGAGAACAGCTTTACTGACAAAAACCTGCAAACTGTCAGCAGTAAATTCTCCAATAAAAAAATTCTCAAATAAACATTAAAATGTGTAAAATAAATGAATTCTCTTTTTAGGAAATGAACGATTCAGACAAGTGCAACAATAGAAGTTTGAACAGCCTATTATAAAAAGTCTCCACAGCTAAATAAAATAATGACCCATGAAACATGAGTTGGAAACATGAACTTAACAGCTTCATCAAAAGTGTTTGTAGCAACACAGTTAAATAACCAACATTAAAGTTTGGCCTTTTAACCCAAAAACGAAACAAATAAAACTCAAATATCAGCTTCTACAGCATCATAAAGGGCTGTTGTAACTCTACTGTTCAAAACAAACTGGAGTAATAGTCTTCAACTCAATAAAGTCAAAAAGAAAATAACAAACTAGTCCATCCTGTTTGAAACCTTGCGGAGTCTAGAAGCTTAAACGTTTAATAGTTAGGCTTTAGATGAAAACTAATAACTTTTTCCAGTCCATAATAACAGTTTATAAATGCTTTAAGTTACAGTAGAGGAATGTGAGCCTTCACTACACATCCAGTAGTGTGAAAAAGTGTTTGCCCCCTTCCTGATTTCTTTTTTTTTAATGTTTTTCACGCTTAAATGTTTCAGATCATCAAATTTAAATATTTAACAAAGATAGCACAAGTCAACACAAAATGCAGTTTTTAAAAGGTGTTTATTATTAAGAGAAAAACAAAATCCAATCTCAATCAAGAAATCACTTAAATAGGACCTTCCTGACAAAGTGAAGTAGACCAAAAGATCCTCAAAAGCTAGACATCATGCTGCAATCCAAAGAAATTCAGGAACAAATGAGAAACAAAGTAATTGAGATCTATCAGTCTGGAAAAGGTGAGCCATTATCCACAAATGGCGAAAACATAGAACAGTGATTAACCTTCCAGGAGTGGCCAGCTGACCAAAATTACCTCAAGAGCACAGCGACGACTCATCCTGTGGGGGTATAGATGGTGAACTCTCATCCCCCACATATGCATGACCCTATATACATTGGGGGCTTCACGTCTCGGAGAACAAAGGAACATCTGGACCTGCAGGAAGAGGAGAGGAGGTGTGAAGTCGGGCCTTTGTCTAGGAGAAGATGCCCCGAGGGGAGTCCCGGAACATCGAGGGATTATGGACATTTGGTGAAGATCAAAGAGGCATTGTGATTGAGATTATGTACATAGATCGTATGTTTGCATAAGTATCATGTGACCTAGGTTGTGTGGCTTCTGCAGAGTAGAAGAACTGTGATGCATAGCTCTTCTGTCTCTTCTGTTTGAGAGATTGATAGAGGATGCGTTCTCTCAATAAAACTGATCCTGAGAAATAAACTAAGTCTCGTCTTTGAGCGCACCCTCTACAATCCAAGAGGTTACAAAACTCCACGACAGCATCCGAAGAACTGCAGGCCTCACTTGCCTCAGTTAAGGTCAGTGTTCATGACTCCACCTGGAAGAGACTGGGCAAAAATGCCCTGCGTAGCAGAGTTCCAAAACGGAAACCACTGCTGAGCAAAAAGAACATAAAGGCTAATCTCAGTTTTGCCAGAAAATATCTTGATGATCCCCAAGACTTTTGGGAAAATATTGTGGACTGACAAGACAAAAGCTGAACATTTTGGAAGGTGTGTGTCCCATTACATCTGGCATAAAAGTAACACTGCATTTGAGAAAAGGAACAAACAGCAAAATGTTGTGGTAGTGTGATGGTCTTGGACTGTTTTGCTGCTTCAGGACCTGGAAGACTTGCAGAAGACAGAATGTCCAGCCATTTGTTCATGACCTCAAGCTGAAGCATTTGGGTTCTGCAGCAGGACAATGATCCAAAACACAGCAGCAAGTCCACCTCTGAATGGCTTAAGTAAAACAAAATGAAGACAAATCATTTGACAAAACAAATCTACCTACGGGTACAAATAAAGTAACCTGAACCTGACTTTTGAGTGGCCTAGTCAAAGTACTGACCTGAATCTGATTGAGATGCTTTGGCATGACCCCAAAAAGGCAGTCCATGTTCAAAAACCCTCCAGTGTGGCTGGATTACAATAATTCTGCAAATATGAGTGGGCCAGAATTCCTCCACAGTGCTGCAAAAGACTGATTGCCAGTTATCGCAAACACTTGATTGCAGTTGCTGCTGCTAAGGGTAACCCAACCAGTTATTAGGTTTAGGGAGCAATCACTTTTTCACACAGGGCCATGTAGGTTTGGATTTTTTCCCCTTAATAATAAACAGCTTCATTTAAACCACTGTTGGAAATGGTTTTAGAAGCATTTCAAAATGGTAATTTACCACCATACATGAATAATGCCTTAATTATACTGTTACCAAAACCAGGTAAACCCCCTAATAAATGTGAAAACATGAGACCAATAAGCCTATTAAATGCTGATCTTAAAATAATCTGTAAAATTTTAGCAAAACGACTACAAGAAATATTATTAACCGAGATCAGAATGGCTTTATAATGGGAAGACAAGGCTTCCATAATGTAAGAAGACTATTTAATATTATTTATTCCAATAAAGAAGCACCAGATACAGCTCTCTTATCATTGGATGCCCAAAAGGCCTTTGATAGGGTCGAATGGCCCTATCTTTTTGAAGTCCTACAAAGGTTTGGACTTGGAAATAATTTCATAAAATGGGTCCAGATAATATACAATAATGCTATAGCAGAAATCCTAACAAACAGCAATATCTCAAAATCAATAAAAATCAATAGAGGATGTCGACAAGGCTGTCCACTTTCACCCTTATTGTTTACTATGGCAATTGAACCTTTAGCGGTGGCAGTACGTTTACATCTACAAATATATGGAATTAAAGTAGGACCAACAGAACATAAAATCTCCCTGTATGCCGATGACATAATTTTGTTTTGTCAAATTTTAAAAAATCAATTCCGACCTTGTTAAATTTAATAAAGAACTTTGGGGAAATATCAGGATATAAAATAAACAAAACAGAATCTTCAATATTAATGCTAAATGAGACCCAGAGAAATCGCCCAGCTCCTGAGGTAAACCAATTCAATGTTGTAAATCAGTTTAAATATTTAGGAATTCAAATTTTGCCTAAGCGAGAATCAGTCGCCAATGCCAACTATGAAGCCTTAATGACAGATATTAATGAGTTACTTCAGAGATGGATGTCACTACCAATGTCGATGATCGGGAGAATTAATATACTTAAAAGTAATATCTTACCAAAAATACTTTATTTATTTCAAAACATTCCTTTACCACCACCTTCAGATCTATTTTCAAGAATTAAAAAAAAGTTAGTGGAATTTATATGGAACAATAGGAAGGCTAGATTACGTCTGTCCTTACTATATTTACCATTTGATCGTAGAGGTCTGAAATGTCCAAACTTTATGTTGTGTTACTGGTCAGCACGACTGAGGTCTATGACATATTATTTTTCATCTAATGATCTTCCTCACTGTACTGAAATGGAATCATACAATTTACCTTTACCTCTTCCCTTATTCATATACTCAGACTCGGCTAAAAAATTACAGAAACAAGTTAAAAATCCAATTGTAAAGCACATGATCAAAATATGGTGTGAAAACAAAAAATATTTAAAAGAACCACACTCACTGTCACAATTTAGCCCAATATGGGGTAATCAATATTTTACACCAGGGAGAGCGGATACTGTATTTAAAATATGGAATATAAAAGGGATTCAAAAGATTCAAGACTTATATTTGTCATGCTCAGTTAATAGAATGTCTTTTGAAGAACTGAGGATTAAATTCAATCTTAATAGAACACACTTTTTTAAATATCTTCAGCTTAGAAATTTTATTCGATCAAATCAAAATAATGCTGTCACCTGACCTACTTATTTATTTTTTGAAAAAATTTTGACGAAAGATAGTAAGAGAAAGGGTATTATTTCAGAGTTTTACAACTCATTGACACTATTCTCAAGTGAAAACTCACAGAAAAGACTGAATTATTGGAAAGAAGACCTGCAAATTGAAATTTCAGAGGAACAATGGGAAATGGCTTGCACAGAAGCTCAAACCAAATGAATAAATGTACGTCTTAAACTGATACATTTTAAATGGTTAATGCGGATGTATGTTACACCAGTGGAATTAAATAGATTTAACAAAAACATACCAGATACATGCACAAAATGTATGGAAAGTAAAGGAACCCTATTTCACTGTTTATGGGAATGTAGAAAAATCAGAATGTTTTGGGAAGAGGTGAGGGTGTGGACGATGTGAAAATGACGAGGCAGCATTCTTTCTCAGAGTCAGCTTTATTCACATCTCCGTCATTTCAAAGCAGAAAAAAGAGAATGAAACAGTAAACTCTCGTCCTTAAATATCAGGGACTTCACACCTCATAGAACACATGTCCCACAGACCACCTTGCATAATAAAGACAGTCACAATGCATTTCACCACCTTGCATAATAAAGACAGTCACAATGCATTTCCCTCCATGATATCACTCCCACTGTCTCCCATGCATCCTTTAATCGACCCCCCACAGTCTCCAGCCTTGCATAACAAGGCTAAGACTCCTGCCTTTGTTCTGACCTAAAATGCGAGTCACAGAACTGATCCAACAGGTCCATTGAGTGTTCACCACACAAGCCCCCCCCAGCATTTTAGAAAAACAGAACAACAAGAAAATAACCACATGCATGCCGTGATAGCATCAATACACATCAGTCCACATGCTGGATAGGCTTCAGCCTCCTGCCGAATCTGCTGTAGCTGGGGTTCACCGTCTCTGCGGCGCTGTCACGCTGGGGATTTGCCGTCTGGGGGCGGAACCCCTTTGTCAGTCCCTGCGGGTGTTCTGGGGAAACATTACTTTGGGAAACATTACTGTGTGAAACCCTCCGTGGTGGTCTACCTCGCCGCGGGGCCTTTGCCAACAGCACTTCCTCCTCTTCCACCACAAAAGCGGGTTTAAGTCTGTCTATGCCAATTTTCTCTTTCCTACCCCCCAAATCTAGCAAAAACTGCTTGTCCCCTGTTTCCAGCACTCTGAATGGTCTGTCATAAGGCGGTCGCAGCGGGGTTCGATGCGCATCGTGTCTAACAAAAACAAACTCTACGTTCTTCAAAGTTTTAGGCACAAAAACGCGTGGAAAACTGTGGTGTGCAGGGCCGGGCAGCGTGCTTGATTCTATGTTACTCCGCAACAGCTGAGACGGGGATACGTTTGGTGCAGGGTTATCTGGGAGAAACTCCCCAGGCAGCCGAAGTGGCTGTGTAAACACGAGCTCCGCTGGTGAGGCTTCTAGATCCTCTTTAGGTGCAGAACGCAACCCCAATAACACCCATGGTAACTTGTCAACCCAATTTGTATCCGTCAGTGACGCTCTGAGAGCTGCTTTCAATGGCCTTTGAAAACGTTCGCATAACCCATTAGCCTGCGGATTGTACGCGGTTGTGCGGTGAATTGTGACACCCAGGCTGCGGGCCATTGTCGGCCAAAGCTCGGAAACAAATTGAGGGCCTCTGTCGGACGTAATGTCCGACGGAACACCAAAGCGCGCCACCCAAGCTATTAAAAACGCGCGCACCACTTCCTTGGCCGTGGTTGATGCCAGCGGGACCACTTAAGGCCAGCGCGTGGTGCGGTCCACCATTGTCAGAAGATGTGTGCACCCCTGTGACAGCGGGAGGGGTCCAGTGAGGTCCACATGAACGTGATCGAACCTCTTGGCCGGAATGTGAAACGGTTCCAAAGGAGCTCTCGTGTGCCTGTGTACTTTGGCTCGTTGACACGCCGTGCAGGCTGCTGCCCACTCTTTGACCTGTTTGCGGAGGCTCGGCCACACAAATTTCTCTCCCACCATTTTGACCGATGCGCGCACTCCAGGGTGCGCCAAAGAATGAACCGAGTCAAAAACGCGGCGGCGCCACGCGGCCGGTACTACTGGACGCGGCCGTCCAGTGGAGACATCGCAGATTAGGGGGGGGCATACTGTCTTGCAGCACCCTGCTCTCCAGCCTTAACCCTGTTGGTCCAGACTGGAGCGCGCGCACGTCCGCGTCATTAACCTGCTCTGTGGCCATGGCTGCATAATCTAACCCTACGCTGACTGGGGCCACCACAGCGCGCGAGAGGCAATCTGCCACTACATTGAGTTTGCCCGCCACATGCTGAAAATCAGTGGTAAACTCTGATATCGCGTCCAGCTTTCTCTGCTGCCGGCCTGACCACGGTTCCGAGACCTTGGCCATCGCGAATGTTAGCGGTTTGCGATCAACGAACGCGGTGAAAGCGTGTCCTTCCAGCCAGAACTGAAAGTGGCGGATGGCCAAATGGAGAGCGAGCAGCTCCCTGTCGAACGTGCTGTATTTACGTTCGCTATCGCGCAAGGTCCTGCTGAAAAAGGCGAGGGGCTGCCAAACCCCGGCTACGTGTTGCTCCACGACCGCCCCTATGGCCACATCTGACGCGTCAGTGATGAGCGCTATGCGGGCCGCTTTGTCTGGGTGTGCCAACAACGCAGCCTTTGCCAAGGCTGCTTTCACCTCCGAGAACGCTTGGTCCCGCTCCGGGGACCACTCGATCTTATCCATGGGTTTTGTTTTTTTTTTGAGCGCGGCATACAGCGGCTGCATGAGCTGCACCGCGCAGGGGAGAAAACGGTTATAAAAATTCACCATTCCCCAAAACTCCTGCAATGCCCTGACTGTCTGCGGCCGGGGAAAATCTGCCACAGCGCGCACTTTGTCAGGCAGTGGGACTGCTCCTTTGGGGGAGACGCGGTGTCCTAAAAAATCGATCTGCGCCACCCCGAACTGACACTTCGCTGGGTTGATTATTAACCCGTGATCTCCCAACCTTCGGAAAACTGTGGCCAGGTGTTTTTCGTGTTCGTCTTCGGACGTGCTGGCTACTAAAATATCGTCCAGGTAGATGAACACTAAAGGGAGATCGCGAAGCACCATGTCCATCATGCGTTGGAACGTCTGAGCCGCCCCTTTAAGTCCGAATGGCATGCGTAAAAACTCAAATAAACCAAACGGAGTTATTACTGCTGTTTTGGGTATGTCCTCAGCGCGCACTGGGACTTGGTGGTAACCGCGGACCAAGTCTATTTTAGAAAAAATGCGCGCCCCTGCCAAATGAACCGAAAAATCTTGGATATGTGGGATTGGGTAGCGGTCGTGCGCTGTAGCGTTGTTTAACCTGCTAAAATCCCCGCAAGGGCGCCATGATCCGTCAGCTTTCGGGACCATATGTAGGGGGGAAGCCCACGGACTGTTTGAACGTCGGATAATGCCCAACCTCTCCAGGTTGGCGAACTCCTTGAGCGCTATGGCCAGTTTAACTGCGTCCAAGCGCCGAGCTTTTGCAAAAACGGGCGGTCCGGTAGTGGTAATAAAGTGCTCCACCCCGTGCTTAGCGACTGTTGCCGAAAATGTGGGGACCGTGAGTGCTGGGAACTGAGTGAGCAGTGTGTGGAACTTACCGCCTGCTGTTGTGATGTTGGCTTGTGCTGTAGGCGGGGCCACTCGCGCTGTACAGGGGATAGAATCAAAAGAAAGTGCATTAACCAGGCGTCTGTTAGTGAGATCAACCAACAACCCATGTGAGCACAAAAAATCAGCCCCCAGCATATTGAAATTTACTGTTGCTACAACAAAAGTCCACTCATATGCACGGCCGTGTAGAGACAGAAGCAGAGTCTTCTCACCAGAGGTTTTAATCTCCGAGCCGTTCGCCGCTGTCATCAGGGGACCTCTGGAACCCGCCAGTCTGTCCGCATAGGAAGGTGTGATGAAACTCAACTGGGAGCCTGTGTCGATGAGGAACTGCCTCCCCGAGCGTGCGTCCGACAAGTAGAGCAGCTTGTTCTCTTCCCCGAGGGCCGCGGCTGCTACCGACCCCCGGTCTTGGCGTTTCCCGAACACCCGAACTGGCACGGCGGTACACACTTGCGTGCCCTCTCTGCGAAGGGGTGATGGTAGAAACAAAAGACGTCCGGTCCACGCTCCCTGGCCCTTGCCGCCGCCGTCGTCGGTGAGTCTGGTACCGCTGCCTCTGGCCTCCTGTCGTCTGCGGTCGTCGCGCCGAGTTCCGCTGCAGCGGCCGTGGCTGCGCGCCGCTTGGCGTTGACAATCCACTGCGCCTCTCGGCCCAGCGCGCGGTAGTCCCGTAGGGCCAACAGTGGTGAGCTGGCCAGAGCCGCTCTCGCTGCTGACGGTAGAGTCCTGAGGAAGAGGTGGGTGAAAATGAAGTGATCATCGTCAGAGTCTTTCAACCTCAACAACTTCTCCATCAGGCTCCCGGGCATGTCATTTTCCCCCTCTGTCAGTGCCAGGAGCCTCTCTGCTCGCTCCTCCGCCGAGGGTGAATTGCTGGATGAGTGCAGCCTTCAACGCGCCGTATTTGTCGCTCTCCAACGGCTGGTCGATCAGGCTCTCCACATGCTGGGCCGTGTTGTTGTCCAGCTTTGCGACTACGTGGTAGAATTTTGTGACATCTACCGATATCCCCCGGAGGTTGAACTGCGCCTCAACTGCGTTGAACCAGGAGCGCGGATTGTTCTGCCAGAAGTCCGGTAGCTGGACTGTAGCGGCATTCGCTTGGCTGTGGGCTCCTGACGCGGCTGGCCCGGGGGAATTTTCTTCTTCCATGATACGTCTTAGGGTCACCATTGTGGAAGATGTGAAAATGACGAGGCAGCGTTCTTTCTCAGTCAGCTTTTTTCACATCTCCATCATTTCAAAGCAGAAAAAAGAGATTGAAACAGTAAACTCTCATCCTTAAATATCAGGGACTTCACACCTCATAGATCACATGTCCCACAGACCACCTTGCATAATAAAGACAGTCACAATGCATTTCACCACCTTGCATAATAAAGACAGTCACAATGCATTTCCCTCCATGATATCAGTTCCACTGTCTCCCATGCATCCTTTAATCGACCCCACACAATCTCCAGCCTTGCATAATAAGGCTAAGACTCCTGCCTTTGTTCTGACCTAAAATGCGAGTCACAGAACCGTTCCAACAGGTCCATTGAGTCTTCACCACAAGGGTAACAATTGAAAAAATCATTTCAAAACAAGTCATATTGAACCCTAAACTGTTTTTGTTGGGTCTGTATCCAGAAAAACATAACGTTAATGAGAGTGAAAAAGCATTCATAGATCTCAGTTTGCTTAATGCCAAAAAATGTATTGCACTACTGTGGAAAAAGACTCATAGACCAGATGTGACTCAGTGGTTAAGACAGATGTTAACAAACCTTCCACTAGAAAGAATAACATATACTGAAATCAAAGGAAAATGTGTTTGAGACTATATGGAGACCTTTCATTGATTATGTAAAGAATTTAAACATAACGTCTGAAGAAGAAGGTGAATGATATGTGTGGACCTTGTAAATTCCAAGCTGTTGAATGTATATTATGTATTCTTATATAATAGATTACCGAGACTAAACAGAGGAGTGTAACGGATGCCAACTAGTACTGTACGGCGTAGAACGTTAGTAAACCTCCCTCCCAAAGCCTTATACAGTATCGGTAGCGCTGAGCTACCGGTCGGACCTTTAGCTCAGCACGATCGTGCTGTGTGTGTCTCTGACCAGTTAACTGTGAGGTCGCGGGTTCGTGTCCTGTGTAGGGCGAACTGTGCTGATGACCTCAGTTACAAAGTGGTGCTGTGAGCCCCAGATGGTAGCGCTGAGCTACCGGTCGGACCTTTAGCTCAGCGCGATCGTGCTGTGTCTCCCATGCTCGAACTGTGTGTTAGTTGACTGAGAGGTCGCGGGTTCGTGTCCCGTGTGGGGCGAACTGCGCAGGATGATCTCTGTCACAGGAGCATTGTTGTTGACTTGTTTGTTAATGGATGTTGTTGTTGTTGTTTTTATTACACATTTTTTTTTGTGTGTTATTGTTCTTTTTAATTTTTAAATTACTTTTGTGTTAGTGTCTGATTGTTTGTGCCATGTTTGTATAAAAAAAAGTTCAATAAAAAATATTGTGGGAAAAAAAACAGCTTCATTTAAAAACTCTGTTTTGTGTTTACGTGTTTTCTTTGTCTAATATTGAAATTTGTTTGATGATCTGAAACATTTAAGTGTGACAAACACTTTTTCCCACCACTGTACAGTGAAATAATTATTTGTGATGATTATGGTTCTTTTATTTAAATTAAATTACAAATCATGGTATTCTTTTTTACTGAGATGCACCAATATTCAGAATGAGAGCTTATTACCGTGACAGTAATAGAGAAGATGATAAAGAGTCAGCTACTTATGTAATTCACTTATTTACTGGCAGTTAACACATTACCAGCAGAAGTGAAACAGCTCGGCTGTCAGTAAACATTCAAGAGAGATTATTGTCCGACAGGTAATGTTAGCACATGCTAACAGTTTAACCATTTTTCTAAAGCTGAGACAGTCGCTCATTGAAAATAAGAAACGCTGACGTTACTCACTAAAAACTCACTAAACTTACCAGTGTTGTGTTTAGAAGTCGAACACTTTCAGTCAGTCTTCGCTGGGGCAGAATGCTGCAGAAGTCCGCTGACAGGCGGCTGGAGAGAAACGGAGAGGAGAAGGGGGCGTGATATGATAGTTACACTTTCTGTCTGCCACTCAGTGTAGTCCGTGTCATACCTCGTTACGCGTTTGAATCATACCGAAAAATCTCAATACAAGTACCGTGACACCCCTACTTTTGCAGTTTTTTTTAGGAAATTGTCCCGTTGGGAATGATAGATAGATAGATAGATAGTTTATTTCGAACACAAAAATATAACAAAAAACAAGCAAATGGCAAATGCAATAAAGTTACAGTATACACTGTTCGAAAGGGAGAAGGAAGAAGTGAACACTTAATAATTCCAACTCCTCTTTTCCATAGATAAACCCATGTGAATTTTATACAAATTACCACCTTTAAGACCCCAAGTAAACAATCTACTGTATTTTTTACAAATCAACATTAACACCCATCCATTCTAACATACAATGAAGTCCATACATCCAAAAACCAGTCTCAAACAACCCAGATATACACAGTGCTGTCCCACCCACCATTCCATAGTGTCCCATAATGTCCCAGAGTGAACATAATGAATCGTACATATAAATACTACCCTTCTAACATATATCCTTTCAGCAGAATCAGAATCAGATCAGAATCAGGTTTATTGCCATTGTTCATGTCGTACACAAACTAGGAATTTGTCTCGGTACAATGCTGCAACATTAAACATGATAAGATAAGAGAAATAAACTATACATGTAATAAAGTGTAGGATAAGATTAAGTGATACTGGTCAACAGTTAAAATATATATTAGCCAGCAGCAGATACTGTGGAGAACTATATAGTGCAGTCGGTAATGCAGGAAGAAAACAGTGATGATTGACATGAGTCTGGTTGAGCTGCTGTACATGGTGCACGAGAGTCACTTAGTGTTCAGCAGTCTAATGGCAGAGGGGAAGAAGCAAATGATGCTTATACCTCTTTTTGAATTGATTTCTGTTTGTACATAGTTTCAGTTCCGGCTCCAGACTGTTCCACAAATCCACCCCACAGACAGATATGCACATACTTTTCTTGGTTGTACGTATCTTGGGTTTTGTAAAGTTTAAGTCTCCTCTCAAATTATGATCATTGTCTCTTTTTTTAAATATTTGTATATTAGTTGGGAGTTGATTATTAATTGCCCTGTACATTACTTGTGCTGTCTTAAATTTAACTAAATCGATGAACTTTGACATGTGACTTTATGAACAACGAATTGGTATGGTCTCTATATCCTGCATTGTTTATTATCCTTATAGCTCTTTTTTGTGATGTGCATATTGCCTGTAGGTTGGTCTTGTAGGTGTTTCCCCAGACTTCTACACAGTAGTTAAGATAAGGTAAAAACAGTGAATTCTACAATAAGACCAATGATTTATAGTCCAAGATGTGTCTTGTCTTCCCCAGTATGCCTATACATTTTGCTAATTTAGCCCGGATGTGACTGATGTGAGGTTTCCAGCAGATTTTATTGTCTAGCGTCACCCCCAGAAACTTATTTTCCTGTACTGTTTCTATTCTGGTATCATCTATCGTTACCATTATTTCATGATTTATTTTATAATTTCCAAACACCATAATCTTTGTTTTTTTTAGATTTAGATAATTTATTTGTTTGAACCACTGCGTTAATTTTTCCATTTCAGTTGTGACCACCTCTAAAAACCTGCTGCAAATTCTCACCAGTGCAAAGGATATTTGTGTCATCCGCAAACAAAATAAATTTCAGAATTTTTGATACTTGGCATATGTCATTTATATACAAAATAAAGAGTTTGGGTCCCAAAACTGACCCCTGGGGCACACCACAAGTGATGTCCATGAAGGGTGATTTGTGCTCTCCAATTTGTACAAATTGTTGTCTGTTACTTAAATAACTTTCCACCCAACTCAGTCCAACCCCTCTTATCCCATACCTTTCCAGTTTCCTTAGTAGTATTCTGTGGTCAGTGGTGTCAAAAGCTTTCTTTAAATCTATAAATACTCCTACAGCAGCCTTTTTTTTAATCTATACAACTAGTAATTTCTTCTATAAGTTCGATCAATGCCAAAGATGTAGATTTATCTGCTCTAAAACCATACTGGCTATCTGTAAGGAGGTTGTGTTTTTCAGTGAAATCATCCAGTCTCTTAGTGAAGATTTTTTCAAGTATTTTGGAGAATTGTGAGAGTAAAGAGACTGGCCTGTAATTTGTGAAGCGATGACTGTCTCCTGTTTTGTATAGAGGTATTACTTTAGCTATTTTCATTTTGTCTGGAAATGTACCAGTTTGAAATGACGGGTTACAGATGTGGGTGAGTGGCTTAACAATTCCCTCAATTACTTTTTTCACTATTGTCATGTCAATTTCATTCCAGTCCGTTGATTTTTTGTTCTTAAATTTACTCACAGTATCAATAATTTCCTTTTCAGTAACTGCACCCAAAAAGATAGTGTTTGGATTTCTATCCTCTATTTCATTCACAGAACCACTGTGGTTTGTTTCCGGTGTCACTATTGATTTTGCTAATTCAGGACCAACGTTTACAAAAAATTTATTGAAACCACTGACCACATCTTCCATATTATTAATCAAACTGACATTTTCGATAAAATATTCTGGATAATTTGCATTCTTAGGACGATTACTAATAATCCCATTGAGTACTTGCCATATTCCTTTTATGTTATTTTTGTTATCCTCTAGTATTCTGTTGTAATATTCTTTCTTACAGGTCCTCATTACAGTAGTAAGCTTATTTTTATATCTTTTATATTTGATCTCAGCTTCCACCTTTCTGCATTTAATGAATTGTTTATATAATGTATTCTTCTTTTTACATGCATTTATTAACCCCTTGGTGACCCAAGGAATATTTTTTTTTTTTGTTGTCTGTCACTGTATTGCTTTATGGGACAGTATTTATTATACAATGATTGAAATATTTGTAGAAATTTCTCATATGCTCTATTTATGTCATTTTCATCATAAACTATCTTCCAATCTTGTATTAATAATTCCTTTGTCAGTAAATACATTGATTCTTCGGTTCTTATTCTTTTATATTTAATATTTTTGGTATACTTTTTCTTCCTATAATCACATTGATAGACAACAAAAATCGGCAGGTGGTCACTGATATCATTCAATAAGAGCCCACTCCTGATATTATTTTCCATAATGTTTGTGAATATGTTATCTATTAGTGTGGCACTGTGTGACGTGATTCTGCTAGGTCCGGTAATTATTGGATGTAAGCCCATGCTGTATATTGTGCTGATAAATTCTTCTGTCAGACTATGTTGTTTTGAATTCATCAGATCTATATTGAAATCCCCACAGATGAACATAACTTTCTGAGTTAGTTTTGCATACATTTTTTCCATCCAGTCCTTAAATAAGTCAATGTTTGATCCAGGTGTTCTATATACACAGCTCACTACTACATTCTTCACATTGTCCAGACAGATTTCTATTGTAATACATTCAAATAAATCATCCACAGTTACTGTCAGATTTTCAACAACCTTGTATTTCAATCTCTTGTCAACATAAATTGCAACTCCTCCTCCTTTTTTCACTTTTCTATTTATATAATTTAATTCATAGCCATCCATGGTAAAATCCACTCCTTTCTCTTCACTGAGCCACGTCTCTGATATTGCCACAATATTGAATGGCTCTTTAAACTGATGTAAATCTTTAATGTTATTAAAGTTTGCATAGAGAATCCTGCTGTTGAAGTGGATCATAGAAATATTGAAATCAGATGTGATCATTGTGTTAAACTGTTCATCTGTGTCATAATTACTCATTATTGATTGAGTTAAAAAAAATTATTATCAGGGTCTATGTCATATTCTACGTCCTGTGGGTTGTGATCTGTATATTCAAAAACTTTCAGTTTCTGTTGTTCCTGTTTGTTGATTTTTTGATTCATTTTGTTGAATGTTTTTTTGCAGATGAGTAAAATCCTTCAGTGTCCTATAGTTGTCTGAATTGTTGCTGTGCCTCCAGTTCATAATGTTCATTGATATTTGTCCAGTTCCATAATATTACGGATGTTAATGACCTTGGCTTCTTCAGGCGATCCGTTTAATTTGATGAATATTTTACAGTTTGATGTCCAGGTGTTTTGAATTTTTTTCTGCTTTTTCATGTATCTTGCTTTCCGGGCTATTTCTGCGTTTTCTTTCGTGAGGTGCTCGTTTATGTAGATGTTTGTTCCTCTCAGCTTCCTACCTTGTTTCAGTAGCGCCGTCTTGTGTTTTTTGTTTACAAACCTCATGATCACAGCAGGTTTGTCGCCATTTTTCCTGGGCAGAGGGTGGCAGGACTCTATGTTGTTGCAGTCCAGCTGGATTCCTTTCGACTGCATGAAGGCCGTCACCTGTTTCTCAGCGGATTCCTCATCCAGCTGACTTCCACTGCTGTCTGCGGCAACTGCTCTCGCGTATGATCGGGGTTTGATGTGGAGCCCCGTGATGATCATGTCGTTCGCCCGAGTGTTCGGGTCCATCTCAGCCATTTTGCTCTCCAGATACGCCAGCCTCTTGTCTTTCTCAGCGTTCTGGCTGCGCTGCGCTATAATTTCCTCCACTAGGTCCAGGATGCTCCTTTGCTGCGACTTTAGAGCAGAAATCTCTTCTGCTAAGAAATCCAGCGCTTTTTTTATTTCATCTTCATTTTGCAGAGCTCTCTTGGGACCCATTATTCCGTCCGATGATCGCTGATTTGGATTGTAGGAAAAAAACGCACGTGGGAGAAATCCCTTTGTTTTCCCTTAGCACGAGGGGCGGGGGGCGCGGGGCCAATTGCTTCACCAGCTTCACCAGCTACTACTGGCAAATTCCTCCTTATTCCTCACGAACAGGTTCACTCTCCAGCGGCAGCAACAAAAAAAAAGCTCAAAACGCCAGCTCCAAACTGCGTTTTAACTGCCTTTTAAACAGACACGAACTGGGAGATTTTACCTGTGCATCCTCGCTCGTCCTCACCGATAAGTTGAAGATGTGAGTTAGTGGCTTGGAAATTCCCTCAATGACCTATTTCACTGTTTTCATGTCTGAGTCGTCACATTCGCTTAATGTGTGGAGAAAGGAAGCAGGCGAGGCAACAAGCTGAACAACACAGAAACTTTATTCCATCTCCAACATACAGCACAGTAAAAGAGCTCCTGAGTCTCTGTGCATTCCTCTTTTATATCTTTAATACCATGCATTGAGACCCGGAACTTACGACTGTTTAAAGCAAAGCCTTTGTGGCCCATTCACATGACATAACGCTGACGCGGCGATCACGCCCTTCTTCTTCCAGCAGCTCCGGCAGTTACCCCTCTCCCCCGGGGGGCACATAGTCCTTATTGTCCCATCTGAGACCCCCTGGTGACACCTCCTCTTTCGGTTCATCATTCCCCCCTTCCCCAGCTGCCTTCTCTGTGTGGAGAAATCCCACACCATGCCCCCACACAGCCCCTCCCCCAAACACTCAGAAAGGACACTAACCCCCTCGTCCTTAGCGCCCATAACGGCTGTAGCGGGGGGGGGGGGGTTCCGATTGAGTCGAAACATCAGTCTTTGAAGGGAAGAGGGGAGGGGGAGAAAACACATCAGCTTCGTGAGCGCAGGTCCCTGCCGAGGGATCACCAACTCGCGGAGCCACCAACGGTTGGTGGAGCCAACGCCACCTGTTCGTCTGCCAACACAAAAGTGGGCTTCAGCCTGTTGATGCAGACAGTCTCCTTACGTTCCCTCAAGTCTAACATAAAATGCTTTGCCCCAGGTTCCAACACCCTGACCGGTCCGTTGTACGGTGGGCGCAGCGGGGTCTGGTGCGCATCGTGCCTGACAAAAACAAAACTGGCGTTCTGCAAGCTTTTTGGGATGAAGGTGCCGGGAAAACAATGGTTGGCTTTGCCCAGTACACTAAAACCCTCCTTACTGTAAAAAAATTGCACGAGCAGACCAGGCTTGGGTGCGAGGTTTTGAGGTAAAAACTCTCCGGTGATCCGCAGCAGCTGAGGAAAAAAACAAGTTCTGCTGGGGAGGCTGCCATATCCTCCTTAAGTGTGGAGCACAACCCTGAAAGAACCCAGGATAAGCGGTCGACCCAATTTGTATCCGTGAGGATACAAAGCTTTGAGCGCTGCTTTTAGTGACGTATGAAAACACTCGCATAGCCCGTTAGCCTGGGGGTTGTACGTGGTAGTGTGGTGAATTTTGACCCCCAGGCTCTGGGCTATTGTGGACCACTGTTGGAAGTAATGTCCTATGGGGATCGGAATCGTGCAACCCAAGCCAACAAAAAAGCACGAGCAACTTCTGCAGACGTGTAAGAAGCCAGCGGGATCACTTCAGACCAGTGCATGGTGCAGTCCACGATTGTTAAAAGGTGCATGAAACCTTGCGACGGTGGGAGGGGCCCCACCAAATCAACATTGACGTGGTCGAACCTCCTGGCCGGGATTTTGAAAGGCTCGAGGGGGGCTCTGGTGTTCTTGTGCACTTTGGCCCGCTGGCACGTGACGCAAGCTGCAGCCCACTCTTTCACGTCCTTGTGCAAGCATAGCCAGATGAATTTCGCCTTCACTAGCTTCACCAAAGCGTGCACTCCTTGATGTGAAAGGGAGTGGACCGATTCCAAAAGCGACGGCGCCAAGAGCTCGGAACCACTGGGCGCGGGTTGCTGGTGGAGACGTTGCAGAGCAAGGGAGGGCACCCCTCTTGCACCACCTTGCTTTTCAGCCATAACCCAGTAGGCGCAGACTGGAGCATGCAAATATCCACGTCCCCGGCTTGCCCCGTGGCCATCGCAGGTAAATCTATTCCCATGTAAACTGGGGAGATTAACGCACGTGACAGACAATCGGCCACGACGTTGAGCTCAACGGTGACATGTTGAATGTCGGTAGTAAACTCCGAAATCGTGGCCAAATGCCGTTTCTGCTGGGCCGACCACGGTTCCGAGACCTTGGCCATTGCGTACATCAGCGGCCTGTGGTCCACGTACACGGTGAATTCGCGCCACTCTAGCCACAACTGGAAATGGCGCGTCGCCAGGTGGAGAGGCAGCAATTCTCTATCAAGCGTGCTGTATTTATGTTCGTTGTTGTGCAAAGTTGGGCTGAAAAATGTGAGTGGCTGCCACGAACCTGAGACGTACTGCTCCACCACTGCTCCGATGGCAACATCAGACGTGTCTGTAGTTAGTGCTATCCATGCAGACAGATCCGGGTGGACTAGCAATCCGGCATCTGCAAGTGCTCTTTTGAGGCCCTTTTCCACTAGCCTCACTTGGCCCTACACCGCACCACTCAGCCCGCTTTAGGCGCTTTTCTACTAGCCCCAGCACCGGTTAAGCAGGTACTTTTTTCGTACCTGATCCAGGGCAGGGTCTAACCGGGCCGAGTAGGGCTGAGTATGGCTGTGATATGACTTTAAGAGACTGGTCGCCGCTGATTGGTCAGGTTGTAACGTCATGAAAGCGACTTTTTCTGCTGAATTTACTCCACGACCGCCATTTGTAATTGTTCAGCAGTGAACCCAGTGCGCTCCTTTAATACGGTATATTATATTAATATACTGTATAATATACTTATATAATAATATACTCCTAATTATCTCTAAGTATCTCTCGGCGCCACACCAGTCGGCTGCCTTTTGCAACAGCGGCTCGATTCCGAGTTTTTTTTCCCTTCCTCTCTCTTTTGATCACTTTTTTTTTTTTCACCCCACTTATATCACGGACACACAGATCGTCCCAAATGTCTCCTGAGCCGGTGGACGGAGCCACTGTTTATAGCAGGATTCGATACAACAGGGAAGAGCTGCTAGCATTTAACCGCCACCCGGTCCCACTGGAAAAACTCGACATACCGAGAGAACTGAGGCGAAAACGCCGCGGCTGCCGGGCTGGAGTAAGGCGGAGGACAAAAAATATAAGGTACAGACCCTCCCTTCCATCTGTTGTCATGGGAAATGTACGGTCGATACTGGGAAAGTTAGATGAGCTAGCGGCTATCTCCCGTTATGATAGCACTTACCGGGAGTGCTCTCTCCTTTTGTTTACTGAGACGTGGCTAACTGAACTAGCAGCAGATGCTAACATTGAGCTGGAGGGTTTTCACATGATACGAGCTGACCGAACACCAGAGAGTGGCAAAACTAGGGGCGGTGGAGTGATAATGTATGTTAACAACAACTGGTGTAGACCGGGACATATCACTGTTAAACAACGACACTGCAGCAAAGACATTGAGTTGCTAGCTGTTAGCATGAGGCCTACATATCTCCCGAGAGAACACTCACACGTGATCTGCATTGTTGTTTATGCAAATCCGACGGCGAACGCTGGGACAGCGCGTGACGTCATCCATTCAGTAACCAGCAGGCTGCAGACAGAACACCCAGATGCTCTTCTCCTCATCTCAGGCGATTTCAACCACGTTTCACTGTCTCCCATTCTGCCCACTTTCACCCAGTATGTCACATGCCACACTAGAGACAATAAAACACTGGATTTGTTCTACGCAAACACTAAGGAGGCGTACACCTCATCACAACTCCCCCCACTTGGGAGATCGGATCACAACTTGGTTCATCTCCGACCGGTGTACAAACCCCTAGTGCACAGACAACCTCCGGCCATGCACACTGTGGAGTTATGGTCTGAGGAGACAATGGACACTCTAAAGGACTGTTTTGAAGCCACTGCCTGGAAGCAGCTCTGCGATCCACATGGTGAGGACATCGATGGCCTCATTCACACCTTCACGGGCTACCTCAGCTTCTGTGTGGACAAATCCGTTCCCACCAAGACCATACGGCGTCACTCAAACAACAAACCCTGGATCAACCCTGAGATAAAAACACTTCTGAGAGAGAAGAAGAGGATCTTCAGGTCGGGGAACAGGGAGATGCTGAAGTCCGTACAGAGGGAGCTGAGGAGAAAGATCAGAGAAGGCAAGGACAGCTTCAGGAAGAAGATGGAGGACAAGCTGCAACAGAGCGACATCAGCGGGGTCTGGAGAAACCTCAAAACCATCTCGGGGCTCCAGAATACCTCCCCCCAGGCCACGGGGGGCAGGGAGTGGGCGAACAACCTGAATCTGTTTTTCAATAGATTTGACCAACCGCCCTCCCCCCTGTCTGCACAACAACCACTGCTGCCACTAAGAAATCAAGTCCTGCTGCCCACTCCCCACTCCACCGACACCCCCCCCCACTCCCAACACACAGCCCCCCATCCTGACCCTGACCAAGACCCAGGTGAGGACGGAGCTGAGGAAGATCAAGGCGAGGAAGGCGTCGGGACCGGACGGCATCAGCGCAAAGCTCCTCAAGTCCTGTGCAGACCAGCTGTGTGGGATTGTGACGTATATCTTCAACATGAGCCTGAAACTGGGGAGGGTACCACAGCTGTGGAAAACATCTTGTGTGGTACCTGTACCAAAAACTTCCCACCCCAAAGACCTGAACAGCTTCAGACCGGTGGCCTTGACGTCCCACTTGATGAAGACCCTGGAGAGGCTGCTCCTTGCTCATCTCCGCCCCCTGGTGGAACCAGCGATGGATCCACTCCAGTTCGCCTACCAGCATGGCATTGGGGTGGAGGATGCGGTGATCTTCCTCCTTCACCGTTCTCTGTCCCACCTGGAGAAGCCCGGGAATATGGTGAGGATCATGTTCTTTGACTTCTCCAGTGCTTTCAACACCATCCAACCGATGATCCTGAAGGACAAGCTGCTGCGCGCAGGGGTGGACCAGCACCTGTCATCATGGATCCTGGACTACCTCACGAACCGGCCTCAGTTTGTGAGAACCCGGGACTGTGTTTCCGACACGATCATCAGTAGCACGGGGGCCCCCCAGGGAACGGTGCTGGCTCCCTTCCTGTTCACTCTTTATACTGCGGACTTCTCACACAACACAACACATTGCCATCTACAGAAGTTCTCTGATGACTCTGCGATCGTTGGTCTCATCTCCAGCGGAGATGAAGCTGAGTACAGAGGGCTTATCCAGGACTTTGTGGACTGGTGCCATCGGAACTGCCTCCAGATCAACGCGAGGAAAACTAAGGAGCTGGTGGTGGACTGCCGCAGGCATGGGCAGCCCCTCACAGCACCAGTAAATATACAGGGAACAGACATCGAGATGGTGACATCCTACAAGTACCTGGGTATTCATCTGAACAATAAACTAGACTGGTCACACAATACTGACGCACTCTACAAGAAGGGACAGCGCAGGCTGTTCCTGCTGAGGAGACTCAGGTCTTTTGGTGTACAAGGGGCGCTGCTGAAGTCATTCTATGACACGGTGGTGGCATCAGCCATCACTTTTGGAGTGGTCTGCTGGGGCAGTGGCATTACTGCAGCCGATAGGAAGAGACTGAACAAACTGATTAAGAAAGCTAGCTCTGTCCTGGGGCAACGCCTTGATCCGATGGAGGAGATAGGAGAGAGAAGGACGGTGGCTAAACTGTCATCTCTGCTGGAGTCCGAGTTCCACCCTATGCAGGACATACTGGATGCACTGAGGAGCTCATTTAGCAGCAGACTACATCATCCCAGGTGCACAACCGAGAGGTTTCGTAGGTCCTTCCTACCAACGGCTGTCAGACTGTACAACCTAAGCAGGGCTGCTCGCAGAGATAGCAAAAAGACGTAACAAACTAATAGTTTTTTTTGAATGCAAAAGATGCAATAGACTTACACAATGGTCCTCTCCGGCATACAACTAGGAACATACCGGTCGCTATGGAGGGTGAGAATATGTATGGGCACATAATCATACCATGTAGGATAACTAAATAGACGGTTATGCTGTTTCATCCCACCTAGCAACAATGCTCTGCACTGTGTGTGTTTATATATTTACATATTTATTCCATCTAGCTACAATGCTCTGCACTGGGTGTGTTTATATTTATATATCTATATATTTATTCCATCTAGCTACAATGCTCAGCACTGGGTGTGTTTATATTTATATATCTATATATTTATTCCATCTAGCTACAATGCTCCGCACTGTGTTTTTATATATCTACATATTATTCCATCTAGCTACATTGCTCCGCACTGTGTGTGTTTATATACTTGCATATTTATTCCACCTAGCTGCAATGCTCCGTACTGTGGGTGTTTATATATTTACATATTTATTCCATCTAGCTACAATGCTCTGCACTGTGTTCATATATTCATATATTTATTCCATCTAGCTACAATGCTCTGCACTGTGTCTGTGTGTGTGTGTGTGTATATATATATTTTATAGTAATATGTACATATGTATATTAGCTGCTCTTGCTTGCTTGTTTTTTTTTTTTTCTTGCCTTCTGATTGTTGCTCTGAGTGTTGCTATCCCTGTGCTGTTGCAATCCTGGAATTTCCCCGTTGTGGGACTAATAAAGGCTTATCTTATCTTATCTTAATATTATGTATTAGGAGGTGCGCAATTTTCTTTCTATATTAGGCAACGATCGCATCCAGCGCGAGTTGGACGGATCTACTTGAAATGCAGGTGTCCGAGCAGATGGCTTCTCAAGGGCACATCCGTACTGCCAAACAGTGTCGGGAGAAGCTGAAAAAGCTGAAAAGCGATTACCGAGCAGTGAAGGACCACATTGCTCGAAGTTCAGCGGATGGAAGAAGTGGAAGTGGTTCGCTGAGAGACATTGGGCTCGACACGTCACTGTCACGGCCACCGTCACGGTCACGGCCCTCGGAAACAGTGGATGGTGAGTGTTTATTTGATATTGCGCATCTGTTCGCCACTTGATCCGTTCTATGCCAAGCTCACTGTTTTTAAGAAATAGGAAGGTTGTTAGATTGTGAGTAACGGTTGTTACTGAGGCTTGCGTATTGTTTTGCAGCCAACTGCAGATTCACGCTTGCTTTGTGTTAAGTATTAGCGCGAACAAAACGCTGAATTACGCTTATTGTATTACGGTTAAAAACTTGAGAGTGTTGTGTACATGTTGCACTTTGGTGTTAAGTTTTAAATTGCGTGCATTTTCTTTCTAGAATCGCATTTCATATCACAGGGGTCCACCTCAGTGGACATGACGGACACAGCGGACTCTCCTGGCGCGGCGTCTGCGTGTGCATCTGGCTGAGCGCCAGCTGGATCAGCTCCACATCACCAGCTCCGTCTGGATCACGTTCAAGTGCCGGTAAGGCACAATAACCACGATTTTTTTTTTTGGTTGAAACAGGTCCAGCAGCGGAAACCAGGGTCGAAAATCCATCCATCTTCTACCGCTTAATCCTTTACAGGTCGCGGGGGGGCTGGAGCCTAACAAGTTATGTACCAAATTGATTAATGCAATTTCCTGTAGCTGCATATTAATTAATTGAAAATGTCTTTTTAAATGTACAAAAAGGTTTTTCTTTGGTCTTCACTTATCGGTGTTCCACAACCATTTTTAGGTGTGGTGATTGAAGTGCTGTTGTAACTCCTGTTTTAGACAAACAAATAAAGCTGATGAACTGCCGTTGAAATCAACATGCTTCATTGAAATGCTTCACGTCAGCTGACTGTATTAACCCATTCAGATTTCTGCGGCCACACTACAAGCAACTAGTTTAAACATTACCCATCCATCCATCCATATTCTTAATCTTAATCCTTTTTGGTTTTGCAGGGGGGCTGCAGCCGAAGACAGCACCCTGCGTGTTGCAAAATCTGCTCTACTGAGGGGCAGCAACATGACAATTCAGCTTATATACAGCAATGAAGCATAATATAATAGTGACATTCCACCAGAGACTTTCACCTGTGTAATTCCATATTATATGTAGTGATCCAGCTTTAACGACCATGCCTTTCTGTCTTTCCATCTAGGCAAGACGAAAACAGACAACTCCCATCGCTGACCTTACATTAGCGATGGTCAACATGCATGACGAAGAGATGCGGCTCTTGGAACGGCAACATGACCAGCGGCAAGAATCAGGAGTACATGCAGCATTTGCGACAGGTGGCTGCAGATGTGCGGGCAGATGCGCGTGAAGCCCTGGAACAGGACGCTGCGTTATGAAGGGAAGAGTTCGCAGAGATGTCATCGCCCAGTCTGTTTTTTTGTTTGTAACTTTTGCTTCGGGAATAAAATTGTATTGTTTGCATCAAAAGTCTGGTTTATCAATATCAAAGTCTGACAATATAAGCTGCGGCTTCAGCCATCACCCATTTCGGATAACTCACGTGGAATTGTATAGTAGAAGGAGTCTTTGTCTAATTTGACCTTGTTGTTATATTATACAGTTTCTTTTAACCTGTAATGTACTATCCGAAATAAAATAAATTCATTCATTCATAAATTCATTCATTCATTCATTCAAATAAATTCATTCATTCATCTGTTATGACACCGTATGAGAAAAGCCAATAATTACATACACATTCCATTCTCTGTTAACTCCACATGCTGCTGTTCATCAGGTCAGGTGTATAGCCTTCTAATGGTAATTTAATTTTTAACAACACAGCGAAACGTAATGTCTTGGTAGGTTTTTTTTTTATTTTAAACAAATTTGCAATGCGGAATCCATTTCTCTTGAACGGGTACATTTTTTAGGTTATAAGCAGTTGTACAGGTGTGCTTGAACTTGTAGACACTGCTAAAGGTAAGTACATGTAAGTTGAATGTTGCATCGCCAGTCAAAATTTAATAAATTAAGAAGGAATCTAGCAAAAATTTGGCACTAATAACAGTAGACAAATCGGACAAGGATACACAACTGTGTTTTTGTTGCACACAGCTGTTGTTACCAACAAGTGCAAAATTTATATTCCCTTTTCCCAAAAATTAAAAATCAATTTGTAAGTAAAAGTGGGAGACCTTTACATGGGAAAATATGACATGTATCAGCACATGATTTATAGTTCAATTTGCATTTCCACCTAAGCAAAAGTGGCTTGTCGAGCTGGATTTTTGTGAAGATGGCCTGTGCGGTGTTTCTGCATGTAATTACATACCTGTCGAGTGATACGGTTTCGCCGTATTTTAATATGGGGAAAATGCAATTTTAGCAAATACGGGCGTATTGCCATTTCTGTATGCCAAAGAGAAAAATATACGGGAAAAAAAATTGAGAGTGTGGGGAGGAACACGTCGTGTGTGACCCCCACAGCGTACGGGGCTGTCAGAGCGCTCAGTGTGAGCAATTATCACAACAGTGAGAAGTGTGGACTCATCATTAGGCTGATGGCTTCGCACCTTCTTAACAGATAAGCGTTATGAACAAGAGGACAGGTAGATGGACCATGCACAACATTTTATTTACAAAAAACATTTTTGAAATATGTATGCACATAAATGTGGATGAAATGGACAAGTATTGCATCACAGCATCTTGTGTTATATTGTAACGAGCAGCTCAACATGGCGACGTCCCACCGGCAGGTTTGAACTCACACCTCGTGCTCCGGAGTCCCGCACTGTACCTGTGTCGCCAATAGGGTCAGCCCACTTGTCAAGCCAAGTAGGGTGCTTATATTGAGTTTGCTACAATATTACCACCCTGCTCCTCTGCTCTCTGTGCCGCTGCCACCACTGGTTCATCTACTGCATCATCCAATGTAGTGTCAAACGTCTCTCCATGACTCTCACACAGATTGTGCAGAGCACAACAAGTCAGCATCATAGATTTAACCAGTTTCATGTCACAGTCATTCCTCCTTCCTTCTCTCCTCGTCATCAGCCATGTTTGTTGTGGAGGATTCAGTCGCGTGTGTTTCACGTCACGAGGGTGTGGCGCTGCCTGCTGTTCAACAAATCCCACCCACAGCAGGTGTGCCAGCAGGTGCGCCAGCAGTAGTTGAAAAGCAACTGAGGCTGAACCGAACCGAAGTGAGTAGAGCCGGGTTTTCAAACCGGGGCTGAGTGGGGCTAGTGGAAAAGCGCCTTTGGTGTTTGTAAAAGCCTGGACTCGCTCGGGAGTCCCGTCAATGGTTTCCGCGGGCTTCATTTTTGAAGCGTGGAATACAACGGCTGCATCAGCTGAGCTGCCCAGGGAAGGAAACGGTTATAAAAATCAGTCCCTCTGGGATGTCGCGGGATTTTTTTTTTCTGTTATTGCAGTAAGTTGTGGGGCTCTACTTGGGGATTACCTGAATCACGCATTGGCTCATGTCCAACCTGGAGAGTCCCAACTTTAAAACTCACTGACAAGATGTAGTAGTGACTTTTATCTCTAAAGACGTATAACCGTTACAACACTTGCTGTAATAGTAGATTCACTTGTTTTTTATGTGGTTTTACGGCGTGTCTGGGTGCACGTGCTCCCGAGATGGAGGTGCTTTCAGGCAGGCGGACGTTTTTCAACACAAACCCAGCACTTCGTACGCACGGTCATTACGGAAACTCAAGGAGACGTTCACCGGTGGGCCGGGGGAGACAGATGAAGGAACGATGTGGGACAACTCGCAGGTGAGTGACAACAGTTTGCCAAAATTGCACTAAAGTTGCAGTGATTGGACAAAATTCAAATTATGCAGGACCTACTGAAGTCGCGAGAATTGGTAGAATTGCAACTTTGCGAAATCCTGGAGGGTCTGAAAAATTAACCATTCCCAAAAACTCCTGTAGTGCTCTCATGGTCTGCGGATGAGGAAAGTCCGACAGCGCGCACCTTATCCAGTAACGGAATCGTGCCCGCCGGCAAAATACAGTGGCCCAAAAAATCAATCACTGGCATACCGAATTGGCACTTCGTGAGGTTAACTATCAGCCCGTGCACCTCCAACCTCTATATAACTGTCTTGGGATGGTTGATGTGCTCCTCCTTGGACACGCTAGCTACCAGAATGTCATCTAAGTGGACAAAGACGAAGGACAAGTCACGACGCACTGCATCCATTATCCGTTGGAAAGTCTGCGCCACACCTTTTAATTCGAATGGCGTGCGTAAAAACTCTAAAAGTCCAAAAGGAGTTATTACTGTTTTTTGAATGTCTTCCGCGCGTACCGGGACCTGATGGTATCCGTGGACCAGATCCACTTTTGAAAAAACATGCGCCCCGGCCAGGTGCACGGAAAAATCCTGCATGTGCAGAATGGGAAAACGATCATGTTCTGTGGCATTTTTCAAGCGCTGGAAATCACCGCACGGTCGCCCCGACCCATCGGCTTTAGCCATCATATGTAGCAGGGATGCCCACGGCTGGTGGAGCGCCTGATGATGCCCACCTGCTCGAAGTTGGCAAATTCCTCTCACGCTCTGGCCAGTTTAGCTGCCTCCAAGCGGCGAGGTCGCACGAACACCGATGGGCCTTTTGTTGCTATAAAGTGTTTGACCCCGTGTTTTGTTACTGTAGCCGAAAAAGACTGGACCATGAGTGCTGGGAACTGTGTGAGCAAATGTTGGCACTTACCCCCTGGAGCTATAACGTTAGCCAGTGTTGTCGACCCAGCTCCCCGAGCTGTACAGGACAGTGAGGCAAAAGAGACAGCGTTCACTAATCTCCTAAGAGCAACATTGACTAACAACCCATAAGCACATAAAAAAATCTGCGCCTAAAATGGGGCCGGAATATGCAGCTTCCACAGAGTCCCACTGAAAGTTGCGTTTGTGTAAGCAAATCATCAGTGTCCGCTCGCCAAATGTCTTGATGGTGGATCCGTTTGTGGCCGTAAGCTCGGGACCACTGCCTCCTGCTACCCTGTCTGCATTGACCGGCAGGATGAGGCTCTTCTGGGAGCTGGAGTCCACCAATAACGGTCTTCCCCAAACGTGCATCCGTGACATAAAGCAGTCTTTTCCTGTCGCCATTGGTTGCAGCTGCCACTGAATTCCAAACGTGCCATCTTCCTGGCTTCTTGAATTGGCATGGCGACAGGCAGCGTTGGGCATTCAAGCCGAAACAGCGGTGATAAAAACAGATCGCCCCGTTCCTTCATCTCCTGGTGTCTGTCCCGGCTACCACGAACAGCTCCTCAACCTCGCTGGAGTCCCTCATGGATGCCGGTGCAACTGTCTTTACATTGAGCGTTCTGGTCGCCAAAATGATGCGGTCAGCTTCCTGCGCCAGGGCGCGGTAGTCCTTTGCAACCAGCCGTGGTGAGTTTGTCAGGATCGCCCTCGCTGTAGCTGGTAGGTTCCTGAGGAACAAGTGGGTGAACAGGAAAGATTCTTCATCCTTCCCCGTCAGTGCCAACACGCTCTCCATGAGCTCCACTGCTGATCTGTCTCCTAACTCTGAACGTGTTAAGAGTCTCTCTGTCCTCTAACTGTCTGAAAGGGTGTAGCACTGGAGAATCGTCCTCTTGAGCACTTCATATTTTCCTTGGGCCGGCAGCTCCTGGAGCAGACTTTGTCACCTTTTGCATGCCACGTGCATCCAGCGCAGCGACCACATAGTAATACTTGGTATCATCTGTTGTTATTCTGCCGAGTGCGAACTGGGCTTCTTGTTGCAAGAACCACGCGGTCAGGTTGTAAAACCAGAGGTCTGGGAGCTTGACTGAGACAGCGCACGCAGCGCTGGTGCTCTCCCTCCAGGTAGCTTCTGGGGCAGTGCTCGGCACGCTTTTCATGGCACATCTTAGGGTCACCAATGTGGAGAAAGGAAGCAGGCGAAGCAACGAACTGGACATCCCAGAAACTTTATTCCATCTCCAACATACAGCACAGTAAAAGAGCTCCCGGGTCTCTGTGCATTCCTCTTTTATATCTTTAATACCATGCATTGAGACCCGGGACTTCCGACCATCATACATTGTGTTTAGAACAAAGCCTGTGTTGCACCTTAACATGACATAATGCCGGCACCGCTGTCACACCCTTCTTCCTCCTGCGGCTCCGGCAGTTACTCCTCTCCCTGGGGGGTGCATAGTCCTTACTGTCCTGTCTGATACCCCCCCGGTGACACCTCCTCTTTCGTTCCATTGTTCCCCCCTTCCCCAGTTACTTTCTTCTCTGGGTGGAGAAGTCCAACACCATGCCCCCACACAGCCCCCCAGAACATGTTTAGTTTTAACATTTATTAACAATATCTCTGTTTTATTGTTGTTCAGTTGTTTTAATAAAGACTGAACTAAGATTTCTTTCTATAAAATCAATGTCATTATTTTCTGTAAAACTTACCATCACATTCACTTGTTAATATTGTTTCATTTTCAATAAAATGTTGAGGCTAATTCACTTGTCTAGAGAAATTTAGGATTATTCTTATACTGCATGTACCTTTAATGTTATATTTACTGGGTTTTTTTATATTTTACTGTAATCCTTCTGACAAATATCCATATCACTTGATTTGTTTTAATATTTCTTCTGCTTTATTTTCTGCTTCTTCAGCTCAATCTTGTATGAATTCTCTCTATAATGTATTTTTTTTCCCCGAGACATTTTGTAATCTTTTAGACATCCACTGATTATCATAGCCCAGCAGTATAGTATAATCCATTCACTATATTATTGTCTAAACTGTAAGTAAATATCTGATGAATTAATATTTCACACTCAGAGATAATGTGACCGGCTTTGATGATTTTAGGACAGAAACTTAGGCTGAACAAAGTATTGATGATGTCATCTGTCAGCTTGTGCTGATTTGGATTGATCAAGTCGATATTAAAATCAGCACAGATGAACATTGTTTTATTGGATTTCTGTCCAATGTTCTTCCATCCAGTTCTTCAATGCATCGGCCACAGGTGTGCAGAAGAGCATTTAGGTCAATGGTGTAAACTGTTTCTCCACTGGTCACAGCCTCCAGATTGCAGCTGCTCCGTCCAGGATCCTTGGGTAAAACCCTCGTCGTCGGCCTCCGTTGGTCTATGATGACCATGGAAGAGAATCCTAAACATCTACTCTGCTGGAACAGCACCGCCTGTGGCTGAACAGGCCGATGCGCGAATGACAGTCCCTGTCACACAGGTCGCACTTGTGGGTGGTCTCCGTGCTGGTGGGTCTGTGGCGGTTCTTCCTGCGGATCCTTTTTTCATCTGCTGCAGCAGTCAGTCTCTCTTCACCCACCTTGAGCTGTCCGGTCAGGGTGCCTCTCCATTTGGAGCGGTCCGTTGCAAGGTCCTCCTAGTGCTCTGTGTTGATATCCAGGGCCTTCATGTCTCTCTTGCAGACGTCTCTAAAGCGCAGCTGTGGGAGGCCAACGTCTCTCCTGCCAGTTGCAAGTTCTCCGTAGAGGACGTCTTTGGGGATTCTGCCATCCTCCATACGGTGAACGTGGCCTAGCCAGCGGAGCCTGCGCTGCCTGAGTAGAATGAACATGGAGGGAAGGCCAGAGCGGGACAGAACTTCTGTGTTGGGCACTTTGTCCTGCCAGGATATGTCCAGGATATGACGAATGCAGCGCAAGTGGAAGGAGTTCAGTCTCTTTTCCTGCCGGGCGTATGTTGTCCACGTCTCACTCCCATAGAGCAGTGTGCTGATGACGCAGGCGTTGTACACTGCCATCTTTGTCTTGACAGAGAGTTTGGGATTCTCCCACACTCGTGTGGTGAGGCGAGCGAATGTGAAGGCTGATTTTCCAATCCTCTTGTTGATCTCTGTATCAAGGGAGAGGTTGTTGCTGATCGTGGACCCCAGGTACGTGAACTGATTCACGACCTCCAGCTTGTAGTCGTCGATAGTGATGGTTGGTGGTGTTTCCGTGCCTTGCGCCAAGACGTTAGTCTTCTTCAGGCTGATGGTAAGCCCGAAGTCCTTGCATGCCTGGGAGAAGCAGTCCATCAGGGTCTGAAGCTCCTGCTGTGTGTGGGTTGCGACTGCAGCGTCGTCTGCGAACAACATGTCTCTGATTAGAGCCTCGCGTACTTTGGTTCTGGCTTTCAGGCGGGCGAGGTTGAAAAGCCTGCCATCAGATCTTGTGTGCAGGTAGATTCCCTCTGTTGCTGTGCTGAAGGCATGCTTCAGGAGCATAGCAAAGAAAATCCCAAAGAGGGTTGGCGCAAGTACACAGCCCTGTTTCACTCCACTGCGTATGTTGAATGGCTCTGAGACATTGCCATCGTGCTACACTATCCCCTGCATGTTGGTGTGAAACGATTCGATGAGGCTTTGCAACTTTGGTGGGCATGCTATCTTTGTCAGGATCTTGAAAAGGCCCTCTCTGCTGACCAGATCGAACGTTTTGGTGAGGTCGATGAAGGCGACGTACAGAGGCATGTTCTGTTCTCTGCATTTCTCCTGGAGTTGGCCGATGGAGAATATCATGTCTACCGTCGATCGCTCAGCGCGGAAGCCACACTGAGACTCGGGGTAGACACGTTCGGCAAGCTTCTGTAGACGAACGAGAACAACTCGTGCGTAGACTTTGCCAACAACGCTGAGGAGGGAGATTCCCCTGTAGTTGTTGCAGTCACTTCTCTCCCCTTTGTTTTTGTAGAGGGTGATGATTTTGGCGTCCCTCATGTCCTGTGGTACGGCACCTTCCTTCCAGCACTGGCAGAGGATGTCATGCATTGGCAGCAGTAGGGTGGTCTTGCAGTGCTTGATCAGGTCAGGGGGTATGCCATCGTTGCCGGGTGCCTTGCCAGCGGCCAAGCTATCAATGGCCTTGCTGAGTTCGTCGATGGTTGGCTCGGCATCAAGTTCGTCCATGGATGGCAGGCAGTCGATGGCATCAAGGGCTGACGGTGTCACGGTGTTCTGTCTAGAGTAGAGGTCGGAGTAGTGTTCCACCCATCTCTCCATCTGCTTGTTCTTTTCTGTGATCATCTCTCCAGTGAAAGATTTGAGGGGGGCCGTCTTGCTCTGAGCCGGACCAAGTGCTTTCTTGATGCCATCGTACATACCACGGATGTTCCCTCTTATGGCAGCGTTTTGAATGTCTTGGCTGAGCTGAGTCCAGTACTCGTTGGCACAGCGCCGAGCAGTCTGCTGAACTTTGCTTCTCGCAGCCCTGAGAATCTGGAGATTCTTCTCGTTTGGGTACTTCTTGTACTCAGCAAGTGCTGAGCGCTTGGCTTCAATGACGGGGGTCGTCTCGGTAAACTTGGCATCAAACCAGTCCTGTGACTTCGAGGTCTTCCTCCCAAAGGTAGCCAAGGCTGTGCGGTGGTTGGTGTTTCGCAGCTCTTCCCACTTCTGCTTTGCAGATTCTCCTTCTTGTGGTACACCAAGTTCCTTCTCAAAGGTGGAGGCAAACTGCTCAACAAGTTCTGGTTGGGCCATCTTGCTGGTGTCAATCCATGCCTTTCCAGGTTGTCTAGCATGATGGAATTTCTTCAGCTGCAGCTTGACCTTGCAACACACCAATGAATGGTCTGTATCACAATCTGCACTCTGGAATGAACTGGTGATTAGCATGTTCTTCAGTGAGGTGCGCCTGGTCAGGATCAAGTCCAGCTGGTGCCAGTGCTTTGAGCGCGGATGTTGCCAGGAAACCTTGTGTTGGGGCTTGGTCTTGAAGAACGAGTTTGTGATGCACAGATCGTGATATGAGCAGAACTCGAGCAGCCGCTGTCCGTTGTCGTTCATTCTGCCCACGCCAAAAGGTCCAAGACAGGAGGGCCAGGAGTCGTGGTCAGCACCCACTCTGGCATTGAAGTCTCCAAGGAGAATGAGTTTTTCAGAGTTGGGGATGATCCTGACAGTTGTTGCGAGATTCTCGTAGAACTCGTCTTTTGCCTCTGGTGTGGCTGTCAGTGTTGGGGCATACACACTGACGAGGGTGACTGGGCCTTGAGTGGTGTTCAGGCGGAGGGTGAGGAGTCGTGCAGAGCCAGTGCTGCCCGGTTCCACCATCTTCAGCAAGGTGTTCTTCATTGCGAAGCCCACTCCGTGTTCCCTGTGTTCATCACTGCTCTTTCCCTGCCAGTAGAACGTGTAGTCCTTCTCTCTCAGTGTGCCTGCGTCAGCCAACCGTGTTTCCTGGAGAGTGGCGATATCCACTCCCAGTCTCTTCAGCTCATTATTGATGATGGCAGTCTTCCTGGTGTCGTTGGTGTCCTTGAGGTTAGCAGCGAGTCCTGTCATCATAGTGCGGACGTTCCAAGTTCCCAGTTTTAGAGTTGGTCTCTTTTGTTTTATTGTCTTGCCTGGTGCGAAAGTTCTCAGCCTGCTGTTCGGACTTCTCCTTATCCCCATGCACCCAATGAGGAAAGCAAGCTGTGGCGGGACAACATCTTAGTGGCCTCCGGCCACCGGCAGAGTGAAGAGGCCTCGCCGTCACAGGCCCATGGCTCTGAAAGAGATCCGTCGCTACCAGAAATCCACGGAGCTGCTCATCCGTAAGCTGCCCGTCCAGCGCCTGGTGAGGGAGATCGCTCAGGACTTCAAGACCGTCCTGCGCTTCCTGAGCTTCGCCGTCATGGCTCTGCAGGAGACCAGCGAGGCCCACCTGGTGGGTCTCTTCTTCGCCAAGAGGGTCACCATCATGCCCAAAGACTTCCAGCTGGCCCGCCGCATCCGCGGAGAGAGAGCTTAGACTTTCTGCTGCACATTCACCAACCAACCATAATGCTCCGCACTGTGTGTCTATATATATATAGATATACATTTATAGTAATATGTACATATGTTTACTAGATGTTCTTGTTTTTTCTTGCCTTCTGATTTTTGCTCTGAGTGTTGCTATCCCTGTGCTGTTGCAATCCTGGAATTTCCCCATTGTGGGACTAATAAAGGCTTATCTTATCTTATCTTATCTTATCTTGTCTTATTGGCTGGGGGCTGCCCAGCTTGAGGCGGGCGGTAGCTGTCCAGTGAGATCTGATGATCCCTCCCACCGTTGGGAACAACCCCTGGCGCCGCGCTCTACGCCAATTGAGCAGTGGCTTATAACCGGTAACTGTCATTCCCCGTGTTTTGTCTACACCAAAGGCGAAGCTGGAGTGTCCAGATTGCAGCTGCTCCGTCCAGGATCCTTGGGTAAAACCACTGTCTGCTTTATGGACATGGTGAGGTCATCAACGGTTTTGTCTGACCACCAGAGACATGGACTGTCATGTTATATCTGTAGAAAGATAGAAATCAATTAGGCCAAAATATATTTGAAACAAATGTTGTCTTAGTGTTAAAATAATTGTGTAATTATCTGTGAACTGTTTTGAAACACATATTTCTTTGTTCCTGCACCACTGTTACATTTTCCAGACCTAACCTGTCTGATAAATGATGTTTTCCCCTTATTTTAGCCATTGTAAGAAAACCAAAATAATTAGTGTTTGATAAAGCAGAACATGGTAGTCTATGTGCATTTGTGTAAATGTGGAACCCAGCTGTAGCTGCCTAATAAATGACTGAACCCAGAATTTAATGTTTCCAGGGATTCATCGGTGCAGGTTTACTAAGGCAGTGCAAATTAGCGAGTGTGTAAATTAGAGTGCCAAAGGGAGTGGGCAATTTTTGCCAGTGATCTACTAACAACACGCACAATTATGATCACAGATGCAGTCACTTCATTTCAATAATGACCTCCCATCCACCAAAGAGCACGCAAAATTGCGCACAGGCACAGATGATGAGGGAGCGGGTCGTCAACAAAGGCACAGCCAGTGTGGAGGAGCAGAAGAGTTTTTAAAGTGCAAACCCCAGTAAAACTGTGTCATGATCATCGGACATCATAGGACAGCCTATGAGGTGCCTAAGCTCGCCCTCTGAAATCTGCATCATAGGACAGCCTATAGGACACACTAATTTAAACCAGGATCCAAAAAAAAGGCAAGTGAAAAGCGACAAATCTGACAAGAAAGAAAGAATAGTGAAGATGTAATGCTTAGAAAAATTGTAATGATTACATACATCACTCGATAAATTTAAAAAATCTCTGTGTGTCTGTCACAATCATAGGACATTATAGGACGGCCTGTGATGTCCTATGATGTCTGCTTCACAGGACATTGATGCCGGCCATGATGTCTTTATGATGTCATCTAGTCCATCACTCATGATGCCTGTCTTCATGTCTTTATGATGTCCTAAAGACCATCACTCACCAAAGAAGAGTACAATTTCAAATCCCATTTAAGGGACAGAGTCAGTGCTTTGCAAACAAAAAGGAAGTGAAAAGCAACAAATCTGACAAGAAAGAATAGTTAAGATGTAATGCTTAAAAAAATAACTAGAAAAGCACTTGGAGAGCGCAGACCTCCACCAAGCGCCACAGTTTCCCCCCATACAGTGTTTGTGTGTACGTTTTCAGATTCCTTGACCATGAAAACATATGACTAGCAATTGGATTCACAATGATAGGATTAGTGGTTCAGTAGTAAAAGCATTACCTCCTTGGCGGAGGTAATAAACTGAAGTGTTGGTGTTGTGTCCATCTCCTTCGTGTGCAAATTCCCAGGCTGAGAACGTTTTCATAGATCACTGAAAGCAGCACTCAGGGCTTCACTGACGGATGCAAATTGGGTAGACAGGTTGCTGTGGGTTTTATTGGGGTTGCGCTCTGCGGCAATCGAGGATTTGAAAGCTTCCCCGGCAGAGAGCTTATTTTTGCGCAGCTACTATGGCTGGCCGGGGAATTTCTGCCAAATAATCCGGCGACGGACAGCTGCCCGTCTGAGCTTTTGCAGTGTAGTGCAAACATAGGCACGCCACCACTGTGTTCTGCATGCTTTTGTGCCTAAAACTTTGAAGAAGGCGGAGTTTGTGTTCATCAGACACGATGACCAGCGCCCTCCATTGCCCCTGCACACATGTTGAAAATGGCCGTATCTCACAATGTTAAAGAATCCTTTAAAAAATTCCTGTATCCAGACGGTGATCCAGATCATCCCCAAAATTTAATCAGTTCTTCCTTGTACCATTTCCAACAACGCCTGAAAGTTTCATCGAAATCTGTCAAAAAGTTTTTGAGTTATCTTGCTAACCAACAGACAGACAAACAGACAGACAAACGCTGGCAAAAACATAACCTCCTCCTGGCCTCTGGCCTGGCGGAGGTAATTATACTACAGTGTTGCTGTGATTGCATACATCTATCTATAAATTCAACAAATCTCTGTGTGTCTGTGTGTCACGATCATAGGACATCATACGGCAGATTATGATGCACCTACTGTATGCTTGCCCTATGAGGTCTGCATCATTGGACAGCCTAGAGGACACACTAAACCGGGATCAAATGCAAGCACCATAGGACTCACTATGCCATCATCAAAGATCATAGGACAAAGGACACCTTCAAAGATCAAACGCAGGCACGATTCACGCTCAAAGGACTCGCTATGACATCATCACAGATCATAGGACTCACCATGACACCATCAAAAATCAAAGGCACGCATCACTGAATGAGTGCTGACGTACTTGCTTACACCTGCTTTCTGTGGGCATGGAGAAATATTTGCTTATACTTGGTTTCTATGGGCATGCACAGGTATATAATAGTCTTATTAAAAGCAAAAGAAAAGTCTGCAAATAAAAGCTTGACATTGTGGAAAATGTGAAAATGACAAGGCCGAGTTCATCTTACGAGTCAGGTTTATTCACATCTTCCAACATCAACAAAACAGAAAGAGGAAGAAACCCCAGACATTCGTCCCTTTTATACCCCAGGACATCAAAGCACACAATCACATTGTATTTAATCCCAAGTAACAATGCATCCCTTTCAGATCTTATCACCTCCACCCAAAGTCACTGGCAGTCAGGAAATCCCTCCAAGGCCATCTCTTTGCATACCAAAGACCACATTTCACATCCTCCTGTTATCCCCAAGGAGGCTCAGTCCTTTGTTCATCTGAGACGTGAAGCATACAGTAAGCATACAGTGATATACATATGAAGCATCAGGTGATATACATTTGTGCATATGAAACCCACATATGTTTCCCACAACATGAGATTCCAACTTGATGTGCAAACTACAGTGGATCTAGCTGGTCATTAATTAAGGAAACCACATTGTCTTTCAGGATCCCCTCAAAGGTTTTCACCACAAGAGATGTAAGTGCAGCTGGTCAGAATTCATTCAGGTCTCTTGGGTTTCTTGTTTTAGGGACTGGTATTATCGTAGATGTTTTCCATATTTTTGGTATCTGGCCACAATCTGCACGCATTTGAAAAAGTGAGGAAAAAACCTCACTCAACTGGTCTGCACAGTAACGCAGCCCGTCTAATGTTCACCTTTTTGAACAAGGATGTCACTTGTTCTTGTGTTACTAAAATAACTGTTTTTGGTTCAAGAGATTTCCTTCATGAAGAAATATCCTTGAAACAGTTGGACCTCACAAAGCATGCAAAAAAAAGAGTTGAAAGCATTTGGCAAATTAAAATCAACCACGGTATTTACATAAATTGTCAGTTCTTCTTATTATGTTTTGCCCTATCTTCCACCTGGCACTTCAGGGAGCTATTTGGCGTCTGCTCCCTGACAGCTTGAGCATGCCCCCTCCTCCTTTCAAGTGCCATCAGCTGGACTGTCACGGATGTTCACACACATCCACACATGCACATGCTCTATTCATTTCCATTCACACGCTCATACACGTTCTCTCACACACCAGCCTCCAATTAAGTTCAGCCCACACTTTCTGGCACTGGCAATCTCTTTCCTCGTTAGCTTCAGGAGTATTTGTTCGCAGCCATTGTGGAAAGAGATTGTCGGAGCATTCACCTCCATACGCGGCAGCTAGCTCTCCCCATATGAGTTTTCATCACCTGCTAATTATTCAGCCAGCACTTGAAGTTTGGTTAATCCTTTGGTGTGATCGGCTGACTCTGCTACCCTCTTCATCCTCCAGACTGCACAGTTCACCCCGGGATTGCTCCAGCCCTGTAAGTGTCATGTTCGCCTTTCCTTTTGTGCGTAGCTGTCCTGCAGCACTTGGTTCCCTTTTTGACCGGGTTGTAGAGCATCCAGCTGGCGCCCTGTATGTCTGGTGGCCTTCACTTGATCATTTGCATCTCCCTGTATTTTTGTGGTGAACTGGACTTGTTCCTTTATTGTTATATTTAATAAAATGGCACTTTATACTTCCGCAACTGGGTTTTTCATTCTCTCCCTCGTGCGCTGTGTGGGTGGCACATGGGGGTTTGTGACATAAATGGGCTGCCTGGTATTACAGGAATGTTGAGTCACATTGGCCATGGATTTGAGTCCCTGCCAGGCTGTTCTCAGATCGCCCCGACTATACTGCTCCTCTATTTTCTGTCTGTAGTGCATTTTAGCTTTCTTTATCTCGTTTCTTACTTACCTTGAGACAAGTTTTTTTCTCCTGAGGATCACCAGTGTAAAATGTCTGGTGATGCTAGACATTTTACATGTATGATGCCTTTCATCACGTCATAGCAGTCTGTCGTGGGCGACAATGACTGTTTTATTTAGGTCTGATCAGATTCCTCCACGCAGCTCTGTCCTTAGCCTTCCGCTGCCAGGAACTCCTGTCTATATCCAGCTTCTTCAAGTTTCTTTTTACAGCGTCTTTAAATCTGAGCCTAGGTCTACCCTGATTGCATTTGCCCTCGCATAACTGTGAGTAGAGTAACTGCCGAGGGAGACACTGGTGGTCCATCCTCTCAACATGTCCAAACCATCTCAGGTTTGTCTGTATTAGCATGTCCTCCATTGATGGTAGACCAGCTCGTTTCAACACTTCTATGTTGGTTATCTTGTCTTTCCATGAGATGTTCATTATGGCTCGAAGGTGTCTTATCATGTACGCGTGGAGTTTCTTTACCTGCACTCTGTAGACAGTCCAAGTTTCAGCATCGTACAATAGAGTAGCCAGTACTGTCACTCTGTACACTTTGCATTTCACACAGGTAGACACATGTCGATTGTTCCACAGTCTCTCCCTCAAGTTTCCAAACACAGCACTTGCTCTTCCCATTCTGAGAGAGAGTTCATCCTCCAGCCTAGCATTCTCTGAAACAGTACTCCCTAGATACTTGAAAGTCTTGCACTTGACTAGTGGCTCTGTACCAATGCTGATCTCTTCTGGTAGTGATGTTGATAATTGGAACTTTGGTGGTTGATAGAGGCACTCTGTCTTCTTGATGTTGATTTTGAGGCTGAATTGGCTAGCTGCTCTTGCAAATTTCTCCACTAAAGATTGCATATCTTCCGCACTGTGTGCAACTAGAGCACTGTCATCGGCAAAGAGCATTTCTCTTGCTACATTTATTGATGTCTTCCTCTTGGCTCTAAACTGTGCCACATTGAACAAGTCTGCTTCTTTCCTTGTTTGAATGTATACTCCTTCAGGAGTGTCTTTGAAGGCCACCTCAAGCATGGCTGCCAGATATAGCGAGAAGAGTGTAGGTGCCAACACACACCCTTGTTTCACCCCGTTGCTTCCTGAAAAGTCTTTAGATACTGAACCACTCATTGCCACGTTTGCTTGCATACTTGTATGGAGTGCCTCAATCAGGCTGACAAACGTCTCTGTACAGCCATATTTCTTGAGTACCTGCCAAAGTCCTTGTTGCAAAACAGTTTCAAAGGCTTTACTGAAGTCTATGAAGATGACATAAAGCGGCATGTTCTGTTCGATACACTTTTCTTGAACCTGTTTCAAGCAGAAAATCATGTCCATTGTGTTTCTTCCACTTCTAAAGCCACACTGGGTTTCCGGTAGTACATTCTGCGAGATGTGTTCATTGAGTCTGTTCAGTAGTACACGTGAGAAAATCTTAGCAACAGTGGCTAGCAGTGATATACCTCGGTAATTTCCACAATCTTTCCTGTCACCTTTCTTGAACAAAGGCACAATACTTGCATCCTTCCAGTCTTGAGGTACTTTCTGGGCATCCCATATCTCTTGGATGAGCTTGAGCAGGCAGTTGGTCAGCTGAACACCACCAAATTTCCATACTTCTGCTGGAATTCCATCCCTTCCTGGAGCTTTACCATCCTGTGTTGTCCTGATAGCTGCCATTAGTTCATCAAGATTTGGTGGTTCATCCAGACTTGATACAGCTGGTCACTGCACTGGAGCTTCTTTAGCCTCTTCAGTGAGATCTCCAGGTTTTTTTAGTAGTTGGTCAAAGTGGTCTGCAAATCTGTCCAGGATCTTGTCTTTCTCCTGCAAAACCGTTTCACCATCCATAGCTTTTAATTGGAGCAATCCTCTTGGTTTAGGGCCGTAGATTTCTCTCAAACCTGTGAAGAATGTTTTCATGTCCTCCTTGTCTGCTGTCGTTTGAAGTTCCTCCGCTTTTTCATCCCACCAGTTGGACTTCATCTCTCTGGTGTACTTCTTTAGCTCACTCTGAGCCTTTGAGTAATCACAGGCATCAAAAAAACACTCCCAATTCATACAGTCCAAGCATGCCTACAGTGAAGAAACCCTTCTTTCTATCCAGGTTTTCACTGCCCTCTCTTTCCTCTTTAGACATCTGAAGGAAGGTGTGTACACTGGCATTAAGGTACACATTAGGGATTTAGAAGCCCCTTTTACAGACCAATAAAGATCAATCCTGATGCTTTTTGTGTTGTAGCACAAGTCATGCTGTTCATATGTTTTCAATGAAGTATTCAAATTACAGTGGTTAAAATCTCCAAGTATAAATTTTGGTTCCTCTGGGCAAAGTGTGTCAAGTTTATGTGACATCAGCAATGAGCTGAGCAGTAGCTGACACATTGACATGTGGATGACTATGGAGTTGTTAAAAAATTAGGACACCCCATTAAATTTTCAATTCTGTATTAATAAATGTTCATATATCCAGCCTTGTTTTTGTTTTTATTAGCATTTTGTTAACATTTATTTTAGCCATTTTAAGTCAGAATGAATGTGGGGGTGGCGTAATTTATTCCACACTATTTTTTTTAGAATTACATTTTACAGAAAATTTGAAAAAGTCTTTAATTCATTTTTAATTGTTTAGCTGTATTACATGAATCTTCGAGTATTTTTAACATTGGTATTAAATATCCATTTGTCCAAATATGTTAAAAAAAAAAAAAAAACACAAGCTTATACAGGGTGTCCTAATTTTTTCACATGACTGTACACTAGCGTATAAAACAACTGTTGAACTCATGAGGCAGGGAGAAGGAACAAAGTGAGATTGTCAGTAGTTATTAATCCACAGCACATATTCTTTCCTGGTCTGTTACAGTTTTGCGGTACCTTCGGTTGACATAAAAGCACACTCCTCCTTCTTGGCTTTTCCTGGTGATCTCTGAGGACCAATCCAAACTAAGTGGGCTTCCAAACCCAATTATTGTCAGGTCTTCATCCTGGTCTGACTCATTGAGCCATGATTCTTTGAAGGCAAGTAGACAAGTTTCACGGATTTCAGGCTTAAACTTAGCCCATGTATTACAATAGAATTACAATAGAATTGTAATAGTATTACAATAGAAATCTGTCTAGACAATGTGAAGAATGTAGTAGTGAGCTGTGTATATAGAACACCTGGATCAAACATTGACTTATTTAAGGACTGGATGGAAAAAATGTATGCAAAACTAACTCATAAAGTTATGTTCATCTGTGGGGATTTCAATATAGATCTGATGAACTCAAAACAACATAGTTTGACAGAAGAATTTATCAACACAATGTACAGTATGGGCTTACATCCAACAATTACCGGACCTAGCAGAATCACGTCACACAGTGCCACACTAATAGATTACATATTCACAAACATTATGGAAAATAATATCAGGAGTGGGCTTTTATTGAATGATATCAGTGACCACCTGCTGATTTTTGTTGTCTATCAATGTGATTATAGGAAGAAAAAGTCGTCGGCCTCCGTCGGTCAATGATGACCATGGAAGAGAATCCTAAACGTCTACTCTGCTGGAACAGCACCGCCTGTGGCTGAACAGGTCGATGCGCGAATTGCAGTCCCTGTCACACAGGTCGCACTTGTGGGTGGTCTCCGTGCTGCTGGGTCTGTGGCGGTTCATCCTGCGGGTCCTTTTTTCATCTGCTGCAGCAGTCAGTCTCTCTTCACCCGCCTTGAGCTGTCTGGTCAGGGTGCCTCTCCATTTGGAGCGGTCTGTTGCAAGGTCCTCCCAGCGCTCTGTGTTGATCTCCAGGGCCTTCATGTCTCTCTTGCAGATGTCTCTAAAGCGCAGCTGTGGGTGGCCAACGTCCCTCCTGCCAGTTGCCAGTTCTCCATAGAGGACATCTCTGGGGATTCTGCCATCCTCCATACGGTGAACGTGGCCTAGCCAGCGGAGTCTGCGCTGCCTGAGTAGAGTGAACATGGAGGGAAGGCCAGCGCGGGACAGAACTTCTGTGTTGGGCACTTTGTCCTGCCAGGATATGTCCAGGATGTGACGAATGCAGCGCAAGTGGAAGGAATTCAGTCTCTTTTCCTGCCGGGCGTATGTTGTCCACGTCTCACTCCCATAGAGCAGTGTGCTGATGACGCAGGCATTGTACACTGCCATCTTCGTCTTGACAGAGAGTTTGGGATTCTCCCACACTCGTGTGGTGAGGCGAGCGAATGTGAAGGCTGATTTTCCAATCCTCTTGTTGATCTCTGTATCAAGGGAGAGGTTGTTGCTGATCGTGGACCCCAGGTACGTGAACTGATTCACGACCTCCAGCTGGCAGTCATCAATGGTGATGGTTGGTAGTGCTTCCGTGCCTTGCGCCAAGACGTTAGTCTTCTTCAGGCTGATGGTAAGCCCGAAGTCCTTGCATGCCTGGGAGAAGCGGTCCATCAGGGTCTGAAGCTCCTGCTGTGTGTGGGTTGCGACTGCAGCGTCGTCTGCGAACAACATGTCTCTGATAAGAGCCTCGCGTACTTTGGTTCTTGCTTTCAGGCGGGCGAGGTTGAAAAGCCTGCCGTCAGATCTTGTGTGCAGGTAGATTCCCTCTGTTGCTGTGCTGAAGGCATGCCTCAGGAGCATAGCAAAGAAAATCCCAAAGAGGGTTGGCGCAAGTACACAGCCCTGTTTCACTCCACTGTGTATGTTGAATGGCTCTGAGACGTTGCCATCGTGCTGCACTATCCCCTGCATGTTGGTGTGAAACGATTCGATGAGGCTTTGCAACTTTGGTGGGCATCCTATCTTTGGCAGGATCTTGAAAAGGCCCTCTCTGCTGACCAGATCAAACGCTTTGGTGAGGTCGATGAAGGCGACGTACAGAGGCATGTTCTGTTCTCTGCATTTCTCCTGGAGTTGGCGGATGGAGAATATCATTTCTACCGTCGATCACTCAGTGTGAAAGCCACACTGAGACTCGGGGTAGACACGTTTGGCGAGCTTCTGTAGACGAACGAGAACAACTCGTGCATAGACTTTGCCAACAACGCTGAGGAGGGAGATGCCCCTGTAGTTGTTGCAGTCGCTTCTCTCCCCTTTGTTTTTGTAGAGGGTGATGATCTTGGCGTCCCTCATGTCCTGTGGTACGGCACCTTCCTTCCAACACTGGCAGAGGATGTCATGCATTGGCAGCAGTAGGGCGGTCTTGCAGTGCTTGATCAGGTCAGGGGGTATGCCGTCGTTGCCGGGTGCCTTTCCAGCGGTCAAGCTATCAATGGCCTTGCTGAGTTCGTCGATGGTTGGCTCAGTGTCAAGTTTGTCCATGGATGGCAGGCAGTCGATGGCATCAAGGGCTGACGGTGTCACGGTGTTCTGTCTAGAGTAGAGGTCGGAGTAGTGTTCCACCCATCTCTCCATCTGCTTGTTCAGCTGTGATCATCTCCCCAGTTGAAAATTTGAGGGGGGCCGTCTTGCTCTGAGCCGGACCAAGTGCTTTCTTGATGCCATCGTACATACCACGGATGTCCCCTGTTATGGCAGCCGTTTGAATGTCTTGGTTGAGCTGAGTCCAGTACTCGTTGGCACAGCGCCGAGCAGTCTGCTGAACCTTTCTTCTCGCAGCCCTGAGAATCTGGAGATTCTTCTCGTTTGGGTACTTGTTGTACTCCGCAAGTGCTGAGCGCTTGGCTTCAATGACGGGGGTCATCTCGGTCAACTTGGCATCAAACCAGTCCTGTGACTTCGAGGTCTTCCTCCCAAAGGTAGCCAAGGCTGTGCGGTGGTTGGTGTTTCGCAGCTCTTCCCACTTCTGCTTTGCAGATTCTCCTTCTTGTGGTACACCAAGTTCCTTCTCAAAGGTGGAGGCAAACTGCTCAACAAGTTCTGGTTGAGCCATCTTGCTGGTTTCAATCCGTGCCTTTCCAGGCTGTCTAACACGATGGAATTTCTTCAGCTGCAGCTTGACCTTGCAACACACCAATGAATGGTCTGTGTCGCAATCTGCACTCTGGAATGAACGGGTGATTAGCATGTTCTTCAGTGAGGTGCGCCTGGTCAGGATCAAGTCCAGCTGGTGCCAGTGCTTTGAGCGTGGATGTTGCCAGGAAACCTTGTGTTGGGGCTTGGTCTTGAAGAACGAGTTTGTGATGCACAGATCGTGATATGTGCAGAACTCGAGCAGCCGCTGTCCGTTGTCATTCATTCTGCCCATGCCAAAAGGTCCAAGACAGGAGGGCCAGGAGTCGTGGTCAGCACCCACTCTGGCATTGAAGTCTCCAAGGAAAATGAGTTGTTCAGAGTTGGGGATGATCCTGACAGTTGTTGCGAGATTCTCGTAGAACTCGTCTTTTGCCTCTGGTGTGGCTGTCAGTGTTGGGGCATACACACTGACGAGGGTGACTGGGCCTTGAGTGGTGTTCAGGCGGAGGGTGAGGAGTCGTGCAGAGCCAGTGCTGCCCGGTTCCACCATCTTCAGCAAGGTGTACTTCACTGCGAAGCCCACTCCGTGTTCCCTGTATTCGTCACTGCCCTTTCCCTGCCAGTAGAACGTGTAGGCCTTCTTTCTCAGTGTGCCTGCGTCAGCCATCCGTGTTTCCTGGAGAGTGGCGATATCCACTCCCAGTCTCTTCAGCTCATTATTGATGATGGCAGTCTTTCTGGTGTCGTTGATGTCCTTGAAATTAGCAGCGAGTCCTGTCATCATAGTGCGGACGTTCCAAGTTCCCAATTTTAGAGTTGGTCTCTTTTGTTTTATTGTCTTGCCTGGTGCGAAGGTTCTCAGCCTGCTGTTCAGACTTCTCCTCATCCCCATGCACCCAATGAGGAAAGCAAGCTGTGGTGGGACAACACCTTATTGGCTGGGGGCTGCCCAGCTTGAGGTGGGCAGTAGCTTTCCAGTGAGATCTGATGATCCCTCCCACCGTCGGGAACAACCCCTGGCGCCGCGCTCTACGCCAATTGAGCGGTGGCTTATAACCGGTAACTGTCATTCCCCGTGTTTTGTCTACGCCAAAGGCAAAGCTGGAGTGTCCTCTCCAGTGATCCGGCGTTGATAGGATTCAAGCCTGGGCAAGAAGATATGGAGGACAAGATCTTGCCCATGCAGCATGTCCCCCCTCTCCACGTCACTGATGAATCCAAAGGAACAGCAGGGCTGCTACAATTTGGCACCAGCGCCATTGCAGGAGCTGCCAGAACGATGTTGAGCACAATATAGAACTGCCTTAGGGGCTCCGACTCCGGATTTTTCTTTAGGGTTGACTCCTGAAGCCTTTCCCGTGACCGGGTATGCCGCAAGGCAGCGGAGGTTTGAAATCAGGGTTTACCTTCCCCTAGATCGGCTACCTTCCCAGGTTGACTAGCCACCATCTACCCGAAGCATCTAGTTTTAAGGCGCCAGAGATCCGCCCTCGCCCCTTCTCCTATTAGTAAAAGCAGTTCTGCCGGGCTTAGAGACTAAACCACACGGGCAGGCTCGGAGTTGGACTTAGTTGTCAGAGGCTTTTCTAGACGTACGCCATAAGGAGCATTTTATGAGCACTGGGAGCTTAACCCCAGTGCCGCTCCCGACTATGACAACCTTGGAACCAGGAAGAAAAAGTATACCAAAAATATTAAATATAAAAGAATAAGAACCAAAGAATCAATGTATTTACTGACAAAGGAATTATTAATACAAGATTGGAAGATAGTTTATGATGAAAATGGCATAAATAAAGCATATGATAATTTTTTTACAAATATTTCAATCATTGTACAATAAAAACTGTCCTATAAAACAATACAGTGACAGACAAAAGAAAAATATTCCTTGGGTCACCAAGGGGTTAATAAATGCATGTAAAAAGAAGAATACATTATAAAAACAATTCATTAAATGCAGAACAGTGGAAGCTGAGATCAAATATAAAAGATATAAAAATAAGCTTACTAATATAATGAGGACCTGTAAGAAAGAATATTACAACAGAATATTAGAGGATAACAAAAATAACTTAAGAGGAATATGGCAAGTACTCAATGGGATTATTAGTAATTGACCTAAGAATGTTAATTATCCAGAATATTTTATTGAAAAATGGCAATTTGATAAATAATATGGAGGATGTGGTCAGTGGTTTCAATAAATTTTTTGTAAACGTTGGTCCTGAATTAGCAAAATCAATAGTGACACCAGAAACAAACAACAGTGGTTCTGTAAATGAAATGGAAGATAGAAATCCAAACACAATCTTTTTGGGTGCGTCGGACCCCGACTGGGTCAGGACGGGCCCAGATTGGGTCACCGCTGCACCCACGTTGGGCCCCGACTGGGTCTCCTCGGACCACGCGTCGGACCCCGACCGGGTCTCCTCGGCCCAAACGAACTGGGTCAGGACTGCTCCGGCGACGACCTCCATCTCCGAACCTGGAACCCCCGGTCCCGTGACCTTGACTGGCTCTGGACCGGCAACGCTGTGGAGGTGCTCAGAACACAAGGGAGAACCGGGATCAGTTCCACCGGCAGCGCCAGAGCCCAGCGAGATGAGCTCGGGTGCAGCGGCCGGCTGCCCCTCACTCGCCTCCCCATGAGGCAGGCAAAAATGCTCTAATACACCATACAGGAAAACAAGAAAGAGCACTTGCCTGCACTCGGGCTCTGGAGCCGTCCAGGACTTCGCCGATCCAGGTTCAGGAAGACGCTCGTCGTCGGGCTCCCACTCGGCTGCGTCGGGTTCCACAGCCGGCCTGATGGTCTCTGCAGCTGGATCCTCATGCACAGACGTCCATGCCAATAACCCGTATGGCGTGGAGGCAGAGGACCCTGGACCTGCTGACTTGGGCTGCATCCCTGAGGAACCCTGGGGGTCGTCGGCTCTGGCTCCTCACTGCAGTCCGTTCTCCTCCTCTGTCCAAAACAAGGCTGCAAGACCGGGATATCTCCCAGAGCTGTAGGCCTCCCCCTCGTTCGACGGCGTGGGACTGATGCCGAGGACCGCTCCGCAGGAGGAGACACAGAGGCAGCAGGTTTAATATACATGGCTACAGCTGGGGAAAGAAACTCAGGGAGCTGCGAACCCTGAGCTTCACCCCCAGGAGTCAGACAAGACAGATCACTATTATTACTAGGAAAGTGAACTTGGACTTGTCTGTCTCCCGGGGGGAGGATGTTATCAACTGTAGCGAACGTTGCTCCTTCCCTCGCTCGCTGGATGCTGAAGGACCCAAGAACGGAGCCCACCGGCGCAGGACTCAGCTCACTCTCAGCAGCTGGCTGGTTGAGGGGGTCATCCCGGCGGCCCGGAACTGGATCCGGAGCTGGAGCTTGCCGAAGATGCGCCCGGCCGTGACGCCGACGCCTTCGCCGGCCCCCAGATGGTGCGAACTCCCAAAATGGATCCCTAGGCGAAGAGCAGGAGTGCCTCTTCACCTGCTCCATGCCGCGTTCCTCCTCCATCATCAGGAATAATTCGCGTTGTGCGGCGATGTCCTCCCTCCTCGCGTCGACTTCCGGGTGGTTGGCATAGCGGGGAGAGATATTACAGAGTACATCTTCGGCGGCGTCCAGGTACCAATGTATGCCGTGGTCGTAGTCCAACATGGAAGCGGAGATGAGTAACTCATCCACGGCTTCCAAAACACACGTCAGCACGTGACTCTTCGGTGACGGCATTCCTCACATACACCGGTCCCAGACAGGGACAAACAACGTCCAAAACTCAAACTCACCGGTGAAAAGCGTCTCAAAATGGCGTCACCGTAAAACGCTGTTTGGGCAGCAGTGTACTGTCATGCGGTGGCCCTCGCGAGCCACCTATAAGACGCACACAAGTCACCAGTGAGTTTTCCAGCGAGTTTTATTACGGTGAAAATGTGTTTACACAAGCTGCTGAGCTAATGACAGAGTCCTTGCAGAACAGGAAGCATAGGGCAATAAAGCACACTACAGGTCCAGGGCAGGAGACAGTCACACACAGACAGGCTAGGTAAAAATAGCACTCGGGCTGCTAAAGCAGGGACTTACAGCACAAATTACACCGGAGGGAATAAGGCTAATACAGCTCACTTACTAGTGCCGGTGAAGACGGTCAAGCCCTTAGGCAGCCGAGGTGTGAACATAGTCCAGGCATCCGTGACGATGGGTGAACAGAATAACGATCAGAATAACGATCATATGCGATCAGATTCGTGACCATTAGCGATCAGACACTGCTGCGTCTTAATGACGCCAGCACTCAGCTTAAATAACAAGATACTAATGAACAGATGACACACAGCTGACCGACCGTTGACAGGCGGAAACCCCTCCGAGCACTTTCACAATAAGAGCCCGGAGAGGCCAGAATACCGCCCGCAGCTGTCAAGGCCGGCAGCGAGAGATAACTTTAACCCGAGCGCGATCAGAACCGACACTCGGGTCATAACAAGACAGGTTGAATTTGTGTAAGTGAACCCTTGTGAAAGGTTGTGTCACACTTCTTCAGTCACCAGTCTTTCACCAGTCCTTCAGTCTTTCAGTTTACCCTGAAAGCTCAGTTTTAGTTCATATACTCCTAAAGAAATTGCTGCTACAGTTATGGATTTTTCATTGACAAATTTGTTTATTTGACAAATTAATAGATATGGTTTTGAATAACCTTCAGATTTTCATGTCTTATTTTCAGACTTTTCTTTTACTGATTTATCAAAATTATATTTTGAAAAGTGATCATGTCTAACTTAGTTCTATCTCTACTCAGCTTGCACTTGTATTTTGTTTTACATTTTTATTTATTTATTATTATTATTATTGTTGTTGCACAGTAGGTTGCTCAAAAATGACCTTGCCAAGATGGTTCAGAATTTCTCTGGAGTTCTACAATTGTAAAGAATGGGCAAAATCGCATCAAAACAAGCAACAGTATTTCCAGTGACAACAGGACTAATTGTATTGAACATCATGTGGTTTAGTAGACTTTTGATGTCTTTTGCTCCAACAGACAAGCGCCTCTTCTCCACAGGCCAAAGCAGGAGGTCTCTGGGCCTTGTTGTGCTGTCTGAGGAGGAGAAGAGAGCTGTCCTGGTCCAGTGTCACAATGATCCTGGTACAGGAAATTCCAGTGGCATTAGAACCACAACTGACAGGGTGACTGCGGGGTACTACTGGCCAACACAAGTTGAAGATGTCAAGGAATGGGCCAGTAACATCCCTGACACTTCTTTGTTTGAAAGGCCATTCTCATGACAAATGGCTCATCATTCCATTGTGACAGTTTACACTGTGGATGTTGTTGATACCTGCTTGTCTAGAAGTTATTTGTTATTGTCCAATCCCAAATATAAAACTGAGATTTACCTCTCCAAGAAATGACATTGGTTCCTCTAATGTGACATTTTCTGCTAATTTATTTTTTAGGTCAGATGTTGTCATCGCTGTCAACTGAATGATCCCATCAAAACTGTCCCCTGTTTTACATTCCATTAAGGTAACACTATGACCTTTTGAGCAAGAATGCCAGTCAACATGCTAATTATAATATTTTCAATAGGTAAAGAAGACTGGGAGGTGCTTGGACTTGATTTAATTGGACCACTGCCTGAAATGGCACGCCACAATAAATATGTCCTGACTATGACTGACCTCTACACCAAATGGGGGATTGCAGAGCCTCTGCAATCACCAGCTGCAAGTGAGGTCTCAGCAGCTGTAACAAGGAAGCTGGATACATTTGGGATGGTCAGGAAAATCATTACCGACCAGGGAAGGGAATTTGTCATTGAGGTGATGTTTTTAAAACTTGGACCTGATTACAGAAATTTCACTTTATTCAACTCTTTGCTTCATATTTCAAAGCTCTGACCACTTCAAAATGTTGGAAATAATGTGACTCCTCCTTCTGCAGCTCAGTGACAGTATTTTCAGGCTGCTGAAAATCAAGCCCGCTGTATCCAGCGCCTACCATCCTCAGACCAACGGCCAGGTAATACTTTGCATGTTTTATCACTCAGCTCTGTTGTTGTGGGATCACACATGCATTTTGATTGACTTAATAAATTAATTTAAGTTTATAGGCTGAAAGGACCAATCAAAACATCAAGCATGCACGCCGAAGATATGTCAATGAAAATCATGCTGACTGGGACCTTCACCTACTTGCTGTGGTGTTTGGCATCAATACTGCAAAGCAGCTCAGTGACTTTATAAGTTAGATTTTCTACAGTAAACCAACTATATATGTTCAAATATCATTTACATTATTAAAAATTAGATGTTTTCTATCAGTGTAAATACTTTCTCAGATTATTTATGGGAGCTTCTTTGTGGACCAGGCATAGTCCATATTTCCTGCTCTTCCACCGGCACCATCACTTGCCTGCAGTTCTGAATGCTGCCCAATGGCCGATGACTTTGAAGGGGCTGATCCAGAAGAGGATTTAGACACCAAAACAACAGAGCTTAAACATCTAAATGAAACGCTTTGTTGTAAAGGGAAGACACCTGAAAATTCAGTTTCCTGATTCCTTAACGTAAATTATTGGGTCTTTTTTTTTTTTTTTTACAGGTTCTGTGCAGCATAGAGAAGGTACAGACCAGACAGCAGAAGATCTTTGGAGATTGAAAGCGAAAGTCTGTCAGTCTCTTCTGTGCATGAGGGTGATGATGTTTTGGTTTCACGGGATCCCAAAAAGCGGCGGACATTAGCTACTCTATCACGCCAGCACCGAGGTCCATTTACATTGACAAACATCAGTGCCAAAGGGGTGGCCACACTGAGGAAGGGTTCCACATTCCAAAAAGTTCATGTATCAAGACTACAGACCTACCACAGACTGAAGAGTAAGGCAGTTCAACATGCTGTCTCCATGCAGATCTTGTGATTTAAACCGGGGGGCCAAAATGAATCCATAGAATTATAACTAGAATCCTATTTGTGTATTTTCGGATGCACCAACCGACAAGACATTTCTTGGAGACCACCACCATCTTCCACTCTTGAGTGGAAGATGGACCATCCAGATGCTGTCTCAGGCCCACAGTGGCAGAAAGAACTGGTTCCTCTGCAGAATGAGCTGGTCAGCATCATTAGCATCCAGTAACATCTGTCATGGTTGCTGTTAAATATCCAGCTGACATTTCTCCTTTAGTTCCCATAATAGCGGTGTTCACACTGTTTTGTTTTCAAAGAAAGATGATTTTCTTTTCATTTCTAGCTGGCGTATGTCCTGGAGAAAAGTCGTCCCCCAACAGAACTTATTGTGAAGGATGGACAAACATGCCTGACACGTGAGGACTTCTGGAGCCTGGCTTTAAGTCAGTGCACAGAATCCAGTGTGAGTGCACTAAATAAAAGAAGTCGTGTCTTGCTTCACTATAAAAAGCAAAATCCTTAATAGTCTTTATTGTCTGCTTTCAACAATTCCTTCCAGGCTGGAAATGCTCGTTTGTGAATTGTGGAAGAGGCAGCACAACGACGTGTCATTTGTCACCATATATATAATTGTTTGATGTAATGCATTACAGAACAAAATCACAGTGATGATATAGAGTGAAGTACGTGGCAGTAATGCACCTGTGAGCTGGTTGCCAACCGCCAATCAAATCTAAAAGAAGAAGAAGAAAATGTTAAACAAAAAAGTAGCAAAAACTTTACGTTGTGGGACACATATGTATCACTTTAGGCCTCACATCTCAGATTAGAACAAAGGACTGAGTCTCCTTGGAGATAACAGGAGGGTGTAAAAGTTTAGCCTTTGGTATGCAAGAGGTGGCCTTGGGGGATTTCCGGTGGTGCCGAAGACTATGCAAAGGAGGTTATGGGATCAGAGAGTAAATGCATTGTTACTTGGGATTGAAATGCAATGTGACTGTGAACTGGGAGAGTCCTGGTATATAAAGGGCGGATGTTTCAGTGTTCTTTCTCTTATTCTGTTTTGCTGATGTTGGATGATGTGAATAAATCTGACTCGTGAGATAAACTCTGCCTCGTCTTTTTCACATCACCACACTGGTGACCCTAAGACGTATCATGGACGAAAGAAGGTCCCCCGGGCCAGCCGAGTCAGGAGCTCCCAGCCAAGCGTATGCCGCTACCGTCCAGCTACCGGACTGTTGGCAAGACAACCCGTGCTCCTGGTTCCATTTGGTCGAAGCACAGTTCGCCCTCCGGGGGATAACGGTAGATGACACGAAATTCTACCATGTGATTGCAAAGCTCGACAACCACACGGCTAGGCATGTGGAGAGCATATTGGAGCGGCCACCGGCCAACGACAAATACGGCAGGTTGAAGGCTACGCTTATCCAGCGTTTCACTCTCTCAGTTGAGGAGAGAGCGGAGAAGCTCCTGGCTCTGAACGACTTGGGAGATGGCACGCCCATTGATCTGATGGAGGACATGCTGAGGTTGAGGGGCTCAGACAACGACGACTTCATCTTCACCCACATTTTCCTCAGGACCCTACTGTCGGCCACAAGAGTGACCCTGGCCAGCTCGCCGTTTTTGGCCCAGCGGGACTTCCGCGCGCTGGCCCAGGAGGCGCATCGGATTCTCAACGCCAGCAAGCAGCGCGTGGCCACCACAGCAGCGACGGAGTTCGGCGCAGTGGCCGGAGATGGCGGTGGGCCAAAGACGGCAGTAGCAGAATCACCGACGACGGCGGCGGCGGGGGCCAAGGATCGCGGAGGAGACACCCTCTGTTTCTACCATCGCCGCTTTGCAGAGAAGGCACGCAAATGTATACCACCGTGCCAGTTCAAGCGCTCGGGAAACGCCAAGACCGGGGGTCGGTAGCAGCTGCGACCCTCGGGGAGGAGAACAAGCTGCTCTACTTGAAGGATGCACGCTCGGGGAGGCAATTCCTCGTGGACACAGGCTCCCAGTTGAGTTTCATCACACCTTCCTCGGCTGACCGGCTGGCAGTTTCCGGAGGTCCCGAAGTGACAGCAGCGAACGGCTCGCAGATTAAGACCTTTGGTGAGAGGACTCTGCTTCTGTCTTTACACGGCCATACATTTGAATGGACTTTTGTCATAGCAGCAGTGAATTTCAATATGTTAGGGGCTGATTTTCTGTGCTCACATGGTTTGTTGGTTGATCTTGCTAACAGGCGCCTGGTTAATGCACTTTCTTTCTATTCTATTCCCTGTACAGCCCGAGTGGCCCCGCCAACAGCACAAGCCAACGTCACAGCTGCAAGCGGTAAGTTCCACACACTGCTCACTCAGTTCCCAGCACTCACGGTTCCCACATTTTCAGCAGCTGTCGCTAAACACGGGGTGGAACATTTTATTACTACCACCGGCCCGCCCGTTTTTGCAAAAGCTCGGCGCTTGGATGCAGCTAAACTGACCATAGCGCGCGAGGAGTTTGCCAACCTGGAAAGGTTGGGCATCATCAGGCGTTCTAACAGCCCATGGGCTTCCCCGCTTCACATGGTCCCGAAAACTGACGGCTCATGGCGACATTGCAGGGATTTCCGCAGGTTAAACAATGCTACAGCGCACGACTGCTACCCGATCCCACATATCCAAGATTTTTTGGTTCATTTGGCAGGGGCGCGCATTTTTTCTAAAATAGACTTGGTCCGCGGTTACCACCAAGTCCCAGTGCGCACTGAGGACATACCCAAAACAGCGGTAATAATTCCGTTTGGTCTATTCGAATTTTTGCGCGGTGTTGCACGATTTCCCTTTCGTATTCGTCTACCTGGACAATATCTTAGTAGCCAGTGGGTCCAAAGACGAACACGAAAACCACCTCACGGCAGTTTTCCAGAGGTTGGGAGAGCACGGTTTAATAATCAACCCAGCGAAGTGTCAGTTCGGGGTGGCGCAGATTGATTTTTTGGGGCATCGTGTCTCTCCAGAAGGAGCGGTGCCGCTGCCTGACAAAGTGCGCGCGGTAACAAATTTTCCCCAGCCACAAATGGTCAGGGCGTTACGGGAGTTTTTGGGAATGGTGAATTTTTATAATTGTTTGCTCCCCCGTGCAGCGCAGTTCATGCAACCACTGTATGCTGCACTAAAAAAACAAAAACCCACCAATAAAATCGAATGGTCCCCGGAGCGAGAGCGAGCGTTCTCGGAAGTCAAGGCAGCCCTGGCCAATGCTGCGTTGTTGGTGCATCCGGACCCAACAGCCCGCATAGCGCTCAGTACTGACACATCAGATGAGGCTATAGGGGCGGTCATGGAGCAGCATGTAGCCGGGGCTTGACAGCTGCTCGCCTTTTTCAGCAGGACTTTGCGCGATAGTGAACGTAAATACAGCGCGTTTGACTGGGAGTTGTTAGCTCTCCATTTGGCCATTCGCCACTTCCAGTTCTGGCTGGAAGGACGCCGTTTCACCGCGTTCGTTGACCACAAGCCGCTGACTTTCGCGATGGCCAAGGTTTCAGAACCGTGGTCAGGCCGGCAGCAGAGACAGCTGGCCGCGATCTCAGAGTTTACTACCGATATTCAGCATGTGGCGGGTAAACTTAATGTAGTGGCAGACTGCCTCTCGCGCGCCGCGGCGGCACCAGTCCGCGTAGGGATAGATTATGCAGCCATGGCTGCGGATCAGGTTAGCGACGCGGAAGTGCGCGCGGCCCCAGTCTGCGTAGGAATAGATTATGCAACCATGGCCGCGGATCAGGCTAGCGACGCGGAAGTGCGCGCGCTCCAGTCTGGACCAACAGGGTTAAGGTTGGAGAACAGGGTGCTGCAAGACGGTATGCCCCCCTAAGCTGCGACGTCTCCACTGGACGACCGCGTCCTGTGGTACCGGCTGCGTGGCACCGCCGCATTTTTGACTCAATTCATTCTCTGGCTCACCCAGGAGTGCGCGCGTTGGTCAAAATGGTAGGAGAGAAATTTGTGTGGCCGAGCCTGCACGAACAAGTTAAGGAGTGGGCAGCAGCCTGCATGGCGTGTCAACTAGCCAAAGTACACAAACACACGAGAGCTCCCTTGGAGCCATTTCACATTCCGGCTAAGATGTTCAATCATGTTCATGTGGACCTCGTAGGCCCCCTTCCGCCATCACAGGGGTGCACACACCTTCTGACAATGGTAGACCGCACCACGCGCTGGCCGGAAGTGGTTCCACTGGCGTCAACCACAGCCGAGGAGGTGGCGCACGCATTTTTAACTGCGTGGGTGGCGCGTTTTGGAGTCCCGTCGGACATTACGTCTGACAGAGGACCTCAATTTGTTTCCGAACTTTGGTCAACAATGGCCCGCAGCCTGGGTGTCACAATTCACCACACAACCGCGTACAATCCACAGGCTAATGGGTTATGCGAGCATTTTTATAGGTCATTGAAAGTGGCCCTCATGGCGTCACTGATGGATGCAAACTGAGTAGACAAGCTACCGTGGGTTTTATTGGGGTTGCGTTCTGCACCTAAAGAGGACTTGGAAGCCTCGCCGGCTGAACTAGTTTTTGCGCAGCCACTTCGGCTGCCCGGGGAGTTTCTCCCAGATAATCCTGCGCCAGATAGCTCCCCGTCTCAGCTGTTGCAGCGTGGCACGGAATCAGGCACGCTGCCTGGCCCCGTTCACCACAGTTTTCCACGCGTTTTTATACCTAAGACTTTGAAAAACGCGGAGTTTGTTTTTGTTAGACACGATGCTCATTGCCCACCGCTGCGACCACCTTATGATGGGCCATTTAGAGTGCTGGAAACAGGGGACAACCATTTTTTGCTAGATTTGGGGGGCAGGAAGGAAAAGATTGGCATTAACAGGCTCAAACCCGCCTTTGTTGTGGCGGACGAGGATGTGCTGTTGGCCAGGGCTCCTTGGCGCGGCAGACCCCCTCGAGCAAATTCCCCGGAACACCCACAGGGACTGACAAACAGTTTTCACCCCCAGACAGCAGCCCCTCCGCATGATGGTGCCGCAGAAAAGGTGAAGCCCGCTTACAGCAGATACGGGAGGAGGCTGAGGCCCAAGCAGCACGTGGGTTGATGTGTAATGATTTTATCATGACATGCAAACTGTTATTCTGTTGTTCCATCTTAGATGTTTGGGGGGAGGGGTCATGTGGGACACATATGTATCACTTTAGGCCTCACATCTCAGATTAGAACAAAGGACTGAGTCTCCTTGGAGATAACAGGAGGGTGTGAAAGTTTAGCCTTTGGTATGCAAGAGATGGCCTTGGGGGATTTCCGGTGGTGCCGAAGACTATGAAAAGGAGGTTATGGGATCAGAGAGTAAATGCATTGTTACTTGGGATTGAAATGCAATGTCATTGTTACTTGTGATTGAAATGCAATGTGACTGTGAACTGGGAGAGTCCTGGTATATAAAGGACGGATGTTTCAGTGTTCTTTCTCTTATTCTGCTTTGCTGATGTTGGATGATGTGAATAAATCTGACTCGTGAGATAAACTCTGCCTCATCTTTTTCACATCACCACAACGTATTGTTAAAAAAAATGGAAAAAATGGACTTTTCTACTAAAATGTGTCAATTTCAATTGTGTTATCCCTTGTAAAACCCAAATTTATTGTATGTTTTTGTTTGTTTTTTTGAGTTTGATTTTTATTTTTTTCCCTTATTCTCTCTCATGTTTTAGAACGAGGGAAGGAAAAGTTGTTTGTGGCGGCACCTTGCATGGCAGTGGCTCTGTGGAGAGCGTGAAATGAAGAGGCTGAATTTATTTCTCAATTCAGGTTTATTGACGATCTCACATCTCCAGCATTCTCTCAACAGAAAAAGAGACCGAATTACCCCAAACCCCCACTTTTATACCTGGGACATCAAAGAACAGAATCACATTGTCATCAAACCCCCCATGGACAATAACTCTCCCCCAATTCCCTTCGTCCTCCATCTGACCCCAGGAGGTCAGGAAGTCCTTTCAGAGTCCTCACCAAAGGCACCTCCACCTCCTGCTGTTATCCCCAGGAGGTCCAGACGTATTGTTCCTTCAAAGACGTGAGGTTACAAAATACATATGCAGTCTTAAGCATCTCACTCACTGTGCTATACATATGCAGTCAAAATATGTGCGCCACAGGCTCCTCAGATTCTAGCTGTGATTAACATCGTAGACCAGAGAAACGTCATTTTGTTCTGCTGTACATGATTGGCTGTTGTTATGTCTGTCAGTAAGCAGTGGACAGGAGTCTTCTTCATGCAGCCAACAACTCAACTTTATTTCTGAACTTGAGGTTTATCTACAGAGTGGGCCGTGCCCACCTGGCGTCACCCTGTGGGTGGGCACGGCTTCACATACACACACATTCTCACACACAACAGCTGGATGGACTGAATGACAATAGACAATATGACAATGACAATAGTACTGAAGACAGTGGAGATGATTGTGGACTTCAGGAAAGTCACAACCCCTCTGCCCCCCTCACCCTCACAGGCTCTCCCATCACCACTGCAGATTCCTTCCGCTTCCTAGGCACCACCATCACCAGGGACCTCAAGTGGGAGCCGACCATCAGCTCCCTCATCAAAAAGGCCCAGCAGAGGATGTTCTTCCTGCGGCAGCTGAGGAAGCTCAAGCTACCCACCAAGATGTTGGTGCAGTTCTACACGGCCATCATCGAGTCCATCCTCACCACCTCCATAACCGTGTGGTACGCAGGAGCCACTGCCAGGGACAGTCTAAAGCTGCAGCGCGTCATGCGCACTGCTGAGAAGGTGATCGGCTGCAAGCTCCCATCTCTCCAGGATCTGTACATCTCCAGGACCCGGAGGCGTGCTGGCCAGATCATAGCCGATCCTTCACACCCTGGTCACGTACTGTTTGCCCCTCTCCCCTCAGGTAGAAGACTTCGGTCCATCCATCCATCCATCCATCTTCTACCGCTTTTCTGGAGGTCCGGGTTGCGGAGGCAGCAGTTCAAGCAGAGAAGCCCAGACTTCCCTCTCCCCAGCCACCTGCTCCAGCTCTTCAGAGGGGATACCAAGGCGTTCCCAGACCAGCTGGGAGACATAGTCTCTCCACCGAGTCCTGGGTCTGCCCCGGGGTCTCCTCCCAGTGGGACGTGCCTGAAACACCTCAAGTGGGAGGCGTCCAGGAGGCATCCTAATCAGATGCCCATACCACCTCAACTGACAACTTTCAATGTGGAGGAGCAGCGGTTCTACTCTGAGCCTCTCCCGGATGACTGAGCACCTCACCCTATCTCTGAGGGTGAGTCCAGCAATCCTACGGAGAAAGCTCATTTCAGCCGCTTGCATCCGCGATCTCGTTCTTTCGGTCATTACCCAAAGCTCGTGACCATAGGTGAGAGTAGGAACGTAGATTGACTGGTAAATCGACAGCTTTGCCTTAGAACTAAGCTCCCTCTTCACCACAACAGACCGGTACAACGTCCGCATCACTGCAGATGCTGCTCCAATCCGTCTGTCGATCTCTCGCTCCATTTTCCCCTCACTCGTGAACAAGACCCCAAGATACTTAAACTCCTCCACTTGGGGCAGGAGCCTGTCCCCAACCCAGAGAGGACGATCCACCTTTTTCCGGCTGAGAACCATGGACTCGGACTTGGAGGTGCTGATTCTCATCCCAGCCGCTTCACACTCAGCGGCAAACCGTCCCAGCAAGAGCTGTAGGTCATTGCTGGATGAAGCCAACAGGACAACATCATCTGCAAACAACAGAGATGAGATCCTGTGGTCACCAAGCATGACACCCTCCATTCCCTGGCTGCGCCTAGAAATCCTGTCCATAAAAATTATGAACAGGATCGGTGACAAAGGGCAGCCCTGGCGGAGTCCAACTCTCACTGGGAATGACTCCGACCGAGTGTTGGCAATACGAACCAAACTCTCACAACGGTCGTACAGAGACCGAATAGCTCGTAACAACAAGCCCAATACCCCATACTCCCGAAGCACCCCCCACAAAAATCCACGAGGGACACGGTCAAATGCCTTCTCCAAGTCCACAAAACACATGTAAACTGGTTGGGCAAACTCCCACGAACCCTCAAGAATTCTTGAGAGGGTAAAGAGCTGGTCCGATGTGCCACAGCCAGGACGAAAACCACATTGCTCCTCCTTAATCCGAGGTTCGACCAACGGCCGGACTCTCCTCTCCAGTACCTTGGCATAGACCTTCCCTTGGAGGCTGAGGAGTGTGATCCCTCTAAAGTTGGAGCACACCCTCCGGTCCCCTTTTTTGAAGAGAGGAACCACCACCCCGGTTTGCCATGCCAAAGGCACTGCCCCCAACCTCCACGCAATGTTGCAGAGGCGTGTCAACCATGACAACCCAACAACATCCAGGGCCTTGAGGTACTCAGGGCGAATCTCGTCCACCCCCGGGGCCCGGCCACCAAGGAGATTTTTAACCACCTTGGCGACCTCAGCCCCTGTGATAGGCGAGTCATCCCCCTCGTCCCCAAACCCTGCTTCCACTGTGGAAGGCGTATCAGTGGGATTGAGGAGATCCTCGAAGTATTCCTTCCACCGCCCGACGATATCCCCAGTCGAAGTCAACGGTGTCCCATCCGCACCATACACAGTGTGGACGGGGAGCTGCTTTCCCCTCCTGAGCCGCCGAACAGTTTGCCAGAATCTCTTTGAGGCCGACCGAAAGTCTTGTTCCATGGCCTCACCGAACTCCTCCCATACCCGGGTTTTTGCTTCAGCAACCACCCGAGCTGCACTCCGCTTGGCCTGCCGGTACACCTCAGCTGCTTCGGGAGTCCCACAAGCCAACCAAGCTTGATAGGACTCCTTCTTCAGCTTAATGAATGGTGATGATCCCCTCATGGATCGTCACCTTATCGTGGTGGTGGGGGTTTGCGTGCCCCAGTGATCCCAGGAGCTATGTTGTCCGAGGCAATTTGCCTCTGATAGGGTCTCCCAAGACAAACTGGTCCTGGGTGAAGGGCCAGACTAAGAACAATCCAACAGACTCTCATGATAAATTGTATATCAAGGATTCAGTGTACCCCGCCCGGTATGGGGTTACCGGGGCCCCACCCTGGAGCCAGGCCTGGGGGAGGGGCTCGAAGGCTAGCGTCTGGTGGCCGGGTTTCCACCCATGGGACCCGGCCGGGCTCAGCCCGAAGGAGTTACATGGGTCCGCCCTCCAGTGGGCTCACTACCTGCAGGAGGGATCATGGGGGTCCGGTGCTATGTGGATTAGGTGGCGGTCAAAGGCGGAGACCTTGGCGGACTGATCCCAAGCTTTCTAAACTGGCTTTTGGTACGTGGAATGTCACCTCTCTGGTGGGGAAGGAGCCTGAGCTGGTGTACGAGGTTGAGAGATACCGGCTAGATATAGTCGGCCTCACCTCAACACACAGCTCCGGTTCCAGAACCAGTCTCCTGGAGAGGGGCTGGAGCTTGGCCTTTTCTGGAGTTGCCCCGGGCGAGAGGCGACGAGCAGGGGTGGGTATTCTTGTATCCCCCCACCTTGCTGCCTCTATATTGGAGTTTTCCCCAGTGGACGAAAGGGTTGCTTCCCTGCGCCTTTGGGTTGGGAAACGGGTCCTGACCATCATTTGTGCCTATGCACCAAATGATGTTTCAGAGTACCCACCCTTTTTGGAGTCTGTGACTGGGGTGCTGGAGGGTGCTCCTCTTGGAGACTCCATTGTCCTACTGGGGGACTTCAATGTGCACGTGTGACAGAGATCATCCTGCGCAGTTCGCCCCACACGGGACACGAACCCGCGACCTCTCAGTCAACTACACAGTTCGAGCATGGGAGACACAGCACGATCGTGCTGAGCTAAAGGTCCGACCGGTAGCTCAGCGCTACCGATACTGTATGAGGCTTTGGGAGGGAGGTTTTACTAACGTTCTACGCCGAACAGCACTAGTTGGCATCCGTTACACTCTCCCCCTTAAACCTCACTCCCATCCGGGTCACGGCACCAGTGTGACAGAGATCATCCTGCGCAGTTCGCCCCACACGGGACACGAACCCGCGACCTCTCAGTCAACTACACAGTTCGAGCATGGGAGACACAGCACGATCGTGCTGAGCTAAAGGTCCGACCGGTAGCTCAGCGCTACCGATACTGTATGAGGCTTTGGGAGGGAGGTTTTACTAACGTTCTACGCCGAACAGCACTAGTTGGCATCCGTTACACACGTGGGCAACGACAGGGAAACCTGGAGGGGGGTGATTGGGAGGAACGGCCTGCCCGATCTGCACCCAAGTGGTGTTCAGTTATTGGACTTCTGTGCTAACCACAGTCTGTCCATAACGAACACCATGTTCAAGCATAAGGGTGTCCATATGTGCACCTGGCACCAGGACACCCTAGGTCGCAGGTCGATGATTGATTTTGTTATCATATCATCAGACCTGCGACTCTATGTCTTGGACACCCGAGTAAAGAGAGGTGCAGAGCTGTCAACTGATCACCACCTGGTGGTGAGTTGGATCCGATGGCAGGGGAGGAAGCCATTCAGACCTGGTAGACCCAAACGTATAGTGAGGGTGTGCTGGGAGCATCTTGCTGAGGCCCCTGTCCGAGAGGTCTTCAACTCCCACCTCCGGAAGAACTTCAACCACATTCCGAGGGAGTCTGGAGACATGGAGCCTGAATGGGCCATGTTCTCCACCTCTGTTGTTGAAGCGGCGGCCCAGAGCTGTGGCCGCAAGGTGGTCGGTGCATCTCGTGGTGGCAACCTCCGAACCAAGTGGTGGACACCAGTGGTGAGGGGGGCCATTAAGCTGAAGAAGGAGACTTCGGTCCATTCAGACTAAAACCTCCTGTCACATGAACAGCTTCTTCCCCTCTGCCATCAGACTGCTGAACACTGTGACAAGTGACTTATTGACTCTCGTGCACTATGTACAGCAGCTCAACCAGACTCATATCAATCATCACTGTTTTCTTTTTGCATTACCGACTGCACTATATGGTACTCCACAATATCTGCTGCTCGCTAATATATTTAAAACTGCTGACTAGTATTATTCATTCTTATTCTGCACTTTATTGCATGTATAGTTTTTATTTCTTTTATTTTATCATGTTAATGTTGCAGCATTGCACCGAGACAAATTCCTAGTTTGTGTACTACATGAACAATGGCAATAAATCTGATTCTGATTCTGAATAAAGTTGGCTTCTTCATCTTTTTCTCTGTTCTTTTTTTTTTTTAAATATAAATAAATTTGAGTTAATAAAAAAAGCTAACCGCGGCAACATCCGGTCACGTGATCGGATATTTACATAAACTTGTTAAGAGCACACTCTATTTTTCTGTAATAAGTTCATTTCGACCTAACAACGCAGTGTTAAATGGTTCCAGAAAAACGTATAAAACAAAAGACAGGTTTCAGACTTCTAAAGACTGATCCTCGCCTCTGCTGCTACCCAAGAGAAACAGTGGCAGTGAGAAGGTAATCACGAGGTTGGGCAAATGGTCATCTGCGCGTGATGAAGTAAATACTGGTGTCGTCTACCGTTATTCCCCGGAGAGTGAACTAATCTGCAGTGAGGTGGATCCATGGGCGCACGTGTATTAATTCACATATGAGCGCAATTACAGACTATATCACGCTAAGGCTTAGCTAATGCTAAGCTAATGCTAAGCTAATGCTAAGCTAACGCTAGCCCCGCCAATCTAACGATCAGCCTCGCTGAATGACTCTCCTGTCGGGCTTCAAAGCTATCTTGATAAACCTAAGTTGGTGCGCTATATACAAGTTAGTACCCTGTCAGATAACTGTCAGTAATGCCTCCTGGACGAAAGAGACGAATTGGACTAAAGTCAGAGAGGGCTGGAGACAACCATGGTGAAGACCATCCCCCGCATGGGCCAACTCCAGCACTCCCACGTCAGATGCCCGTCTGTGAGCTGCTGTGCTTTATGCAGAACTACATGGGTAATGCCTCGATGGACTATCTTGCAAAATGGGTTGGCGACTTCTACGACGACAACCAGGTTGAAAGTGGAAAGAAGCTGCTGTTCGAGCAATGCCCAGAGGGATCATCGCGGATGATAAAGAGGTCCGGCCCAAACCGGAAGAAAAGCAACATCTCTGACATCTACAACAAGCTGAATGAGGCTGGTCAGCAGGCGCCACAATATGTTGCCCAGAACCTCAAGGTTTTGCCCCCAGCTTCGTTGGAGTCATTTGACCTTGCCAAGCTGTCTAACGATGTGCGCCGTGTGATGTCCCTCGGAGAGAGCTTCGTCACCGTGTTCAAAACGATATCTGCTATCCAGATCAACGTGGCGGCAATATTGTCCAAACTCGGCGACACACCCCCTTCAGCTGACGTCCCGGTCATGGAAGGCGAGGACGAGGAAGGTGAGGAAGAGGCCTGCAGTATTCAGAGTGCTGTCAGCATCTCCAACGAAGATGAGACCGTGGTACCAGTTGTCGACCACGCCTCGGTCTCCAATGCAGCCCGTGGTCCTCCTACTACTGCCATGGCCGACGACGTGAATGCGGTCATGGCCACCATCTCCACAGAGGCCTGTTCCGATGACGCTGTCGGCAGCAGCCCTTCTGGGGTTGCCAAAGCTACCATAGTTGCTGTAAATGCTGAAGAACGCAAATTGGAGTTCAAGGAAGTTGAGAGTCGCCATGCCAAGAAGATGAAGAGGTCCTACGCCAATGCACTCCAATCATCGGACAAACAACCGACCACCAAGCAGACCGCGTACCAGTTACAGGTCGTCAACAAGTCACGCCCCCACTCACAGTTACGCGTTGTACGGAAGTCTGGTAGGAGGGCTGGCGGTCTTCAGGGTCAAGGTCAAGGTCAGAAGAAGCACCACGTCTTCATCAGTCGAGTCGACCCCACCACCAGACCCCACCATGTACACTCCTATATCAATACTCACGTTAAACTAAAAGACGATCTCAAGATTGAGCAACTAGAAACCAAGTATGATGGTTATGCCTCCTTCAAGATTACATGTCCTGCCAGCTGCAGCAAGAAGTTGCTTGAAAAAAATGTGTGGCCATCTGGTCTATACCTTCGACAGTTCTTTGAGAGGAAATGATCTGCATGTTATTTGTCACTATTGTGTTTGTCATTTATTCATTCAGTAGTATGACCAACCTTAGAATATGTTCATTCAACTGCCAGAATGCAAAAACTTCAACTAATGAGATCTCCAGTTTATGTGATTACCATGACATTGTGTTGTTGCAGGAACACTGGCTGTTCGAAAACGAATTATCTATTCTGAGCAGATTACATGATGACTTTACAGGACAAGGTGTTTCTTTTATGGACACGGAAGAACGTGTTATCTTAGGTCGCCCCATGGCAGCGTCGGTATCCTATGGCGGAAGTCTCTTGTGAACAGTTGTGTTGTGAAAACCTACGAGTGCGTAAGAATTACAGGTATTGAAGTCAACCTGGGTGACTTTCACTGTCTTATACTGTGTGTGTATTTCCCCAGCGACAACGTTGAAAACTTGGATGAATACCTTCACTGCCTGAGTCTTGTTAAACGTATCACTGAGGATTTTCCCACTCCATATGTGTTCACAATTGGTGACTTCAACGCCAACACAGCACGCTCAAGTTGTTTTGGAGACGAACTGGTGTCTTTTTGTGAGAGTTGCTCCTTACACATCTTGGACAGGATTATCTTACCAGGTGATACCTTTACTCATGTTAGCATGGCTCTTGGCTCTACATCATGGCTTGATCACTGTGTGACTACATCCTCAGGCCATGATAACGTGTCCAATATCAAAGTTCTGTATGACTATGTGAGTTCTGATCATGTACCCTTATCTATAGATATTGAGGTATCTAGTGCTGTAAGTGGCCCCCGGGAAGCTCCCTCAGTAACAACGGGTAGTAGAACATACAAATGGCGTGATGCCACAGCATCAGACCTGTCCAGATATAAGAATCTTACTCGTAGAAAACTCTGTAACATCCGTGCTCCTATGGAAGCCATCAGTTGTCACGACCGTAATTGTGTGGCACACAGGGACGATATCGACAGGTTCTACAATGATATTGTGGATGCTTTAAATTACTGTGTGAGTGAATGCATTCCTAGTCACAGTGTGGCCACCCAATATAACGTCCCAGGCTGGAATGATGTCGTTAGCGAGGCTCACACAGCTGCTCGGGATGCTTTTTTGTGGTGGAGGAGCAATAGCAAACCACGTTCTGGTCCAATATTTGAAAACATGAAAAATTGCAGGGCTAGGTTCAAATATGCCCTACGAGCATGCAGGCGCAATGAAGAAAGTATCAAATGTGACCAGCTAGCTAATCACATGAGTGAACTGAATATGGTAGAATTCTGGAAACAAATGAAGGCTATGAGCTCCCACCGGTCGGTCAGATCAAACACTATTGATGGTGTGACTGGTGACGTTAATATTGCTGAAAAGTGGAAATGTCAATATGAAGCTATTTTCAACTCAGTCAAGAATGTTTCAATGAAGGATTCCGTTATGCACGATATTCGTCTGTATAACGACATGTTTGATGCCTCTGATATTTCTGCTGTTACTCCTGTTGAAGTTGATTCACCGATCAAAGTTCTCAAGAAAGGCAAATCAGCTGGCCCTGACTGTCTCACTAGTGAATGCCTCATCAATGCTGATTTCAATTTGTGTATTCTGTTATCATTATGTTTTAGCTGTATGTTTGTTCATGGTTATATGCCAGATATGTTGATGGACTCTGTTATTATTCCCTTGGTGAAAAACAATTGTGCCAGTCTTTCTGACATGAACAACTACAGACCTATAGCTATTGCAAATGTTATATCTAAACTGTTAGAGGGCTTAATCCTGAACAGAATTGAGGATTATCTGTGGACAAACGACAATCAGTTTGGTTTCAAGTCAGATCTTTCAACTGACAAGGCTGTTTACCTACTCCATGAATTTGTTGACTACTTCAGAAGCCATTCCACTAGCGTCTATGCTACGTTCCTAGATGCTAGCAAAGCCTTTGACAGGATTAACCACTGGTGTTTGTTCAGAAAATTGGTCGATCGAGGTATTCCTATTTACATTGTCAGCATCCTGTTATACTGGTACAGAAGGCAGTCTATGGTTGTTAGATGGGGCAATGTCACCTCATCCAAATTTCATGTGACCAACGGCGTTAAACAAGGTGGTATACTGTCACCCTTGTTGTTCAATGTCTATGTTGATGATCTCAGTGTACTGTTGAACAATACTAATGTGGGTGGCTCCTTTAACGGTGCACTGTTAAATCACATTTTCTACGCTGATGACCTCTGTTAAGTTTGTCTACTGCAGCGATGCAACATCTCCTTTCGGTGTGTGAAAAATTTGGTGAAAAAAATGACATCTTGTTCAACTGTACTAAATCTATGTGTATGGCTTGCAAACCAAAGGGTGTCAATACGTCGAATCCTGTTATGCCACTTTGTGGTAATAGCTTGAACTTTGTTGAAAAAGTCAAATACCTAGGTGTGTGGATTGAATCTGATAAGACCAATGTTGATTGTAACAGGCATCTCAGGAAACTGTAAGCTCAAACAAATTTACTGTTGCAAAATTTCCATAGATGTTCTCCTGATGTCAAATGCATGTTGTTCAAGACCTTCTGTACCTCAATGTACTGCTCGCCTTTATTGTTTAATAGCAATGTTGCTGTTAGGAACAAAATCCGCATTGCATATAATAACTCCCTAAGAAGGTTGTTAGGTGTACCACGAAGGTCGAGTGCAAGCAAGATGTTTGTGTCTGTGAACATTCCGTCTTTTGGCGAACTGATACGTAAGAATGTCTACAGTTTTATGAGAAGGTTGCTGGCATGTAACAATCATCTTATATCAGCAATTGTCAACTCGTCACTCACACTTCATTCCAGCATTTGGAAGTGGTGGCGCTCCATTTTATACTGAGCCCATTGTGGTCTATATTAATCATATATCCCATAACCTACATATGTATAAGCATGTGAGAATGTTTGGTGATTACATATGTAAAGCGACTTCACACCTCAGAACAGGACAAAGGGTCTCAACCGCCAGTGAAGATCAAAGAGCATCCGAGGCACTGCGGTGGAGACCAGATAGGTCACCCTGACCTCCCAGGGCCAGGTGGAGGGTACGGAGACAAAGGAGGGTAATTAAGTTAATGGGGGATGTCAGCTTTGTATGCATGTCTTTTGTTGTGTGTGAGTATAAGTACACAGAGCCGAATGTGTTCGCTCTCTTACTTCTTCTGCTGCTGCACTAGATGAGACTTGTTAGAGGAGCGAAGCTGATAATAAACTTTGGTTTATAAGTCACATCGCCTCGTTATTCCAAGCTCCTCTACACTGGTGACCCTGACGCGAGGATGGACCAGAGGCGTTCCCCAGCGATCGACTCATCTGTGGCGACCCAGGCAGACGCCGGCGCCCATGCAGACAGGGGAACAGATGGACGACGTTTCCCCACGGCAGAAGTGATAGAGAGGGCTCAACCGAGCCCCAGCGCCGCTGTGAGAGCCGAAGGAAGACACTCTCACCCTGCATACACATCAGTGACGGTCCACACAAACGCCGTCACCGTCAACCTGCCGGACTTCTGGCAGGAAGACCCCGCCTCGTGGTTTCAGCAAGCTGAAGCCCAGTTTGCACTTGCGGGCATCACGGCTGACGATACAAAGTTCTATCACATCGTCGTCAAACTCAACGCCGCCACTTCGAGATGTGCGCGGAGCATAATCCAGCGGCCGCCGGCCCAGGACAAATATAGAGAACTAAAAGCGACCATCGTGGCGAATTTTGTCCCCTCTGCCGAGGAGAGAGCCGAGAGGATCCTGGCGGTCTACGGCCACAAAGGATGCAGACCCAAGGCCCTCATGGAGGACTTGCTGCAACTTAAAGAAGAGGACAATGACAATTTCCTCTTCCAATTTATATTCCTCAGTACGCTGCCGCCACACATGAGAGGGACACTTGCCAACATGCGATGCAGCACCCAGCAAGACTTCCGCACGCTGGCTCGCGAAGCGCAGCGACTCGTCAACGCCTGCAGGAAACAGACACCCACAGCAGCATCCGCAGGCCTCAACGCCGATGTCCGGAGCCACGGGGAGCCACAAACCATTGAGCAGAATCTGCCCGCCATGGCAGCGACACGGCCAAGACGTAACAGATGGAACGACGTCTGTTATTACCACCACCGCTTCGCCGAGAAGGCTTACAAATGCCTTCCCCCCTGCAGATTCACGATTTCGGGAAAACGCCCAAGCCGAGAACCGTTAACAGCGGCAGTTCTCGGCGAAAAAAGCAAGCTTCTATATGTGACGGACGGACACACCGGCAAGCAGTTCCTCATTGACACGGGAGCTCAACTGAGTTTTATAATGCCCTCCCAAGCAGACCGGGCCATGGGCCCCCGGGGCAATGGAGCGGTGGCAGCCAACGGCTCCATCATCGACACTTTTGGCGAAAGGAACCTGCCCCTCCGCATCCATGGCCGCAACTACAGATGGACATTTGTTGTAGCGGCGGTGAGTTTTAACTTGGGCGCAGACTTTTTGTGTGCACATGGTTTATTGGTCGATCTAGCGAACAGACGCTTGGTTAATGCATTGTCCTTTGCTTCTATTCCCTGCTCAGCTCGAGTTTCTCCACCACCTGTGCAGGCCAGCATCACTACAGCAGGAGGTAAGTTTGATCAACTCCTCACCCAATTTCCAGCACTCACAATTCCCAAATTCTCAGCTACAGTGGCTAAGCACGGGGTCGAACACTTTATTCCCACAACGGGCCTGCCCGTATTCGCCAAAGCTCGGCGCTTAGACGCGACCAAGCTCGCCATAGCTCGGGACGAGTTTACCACCCTTGAAAAACTAGGCATTATCAGGCGCTCAAAAAGCCCCTGGGCGTCACCGCTTCACATGGTCCCTAAATCCAACGGTTCTTGGAGACCGTGCGGCGATTACCGCAGATTAAACAATGCGACAGCGCATGACCGCTACCCAATTCCTCACATCCAAGATTTTTCACTACATCTGGCGGGTGCGCGCATTTTTTCAAAAATAGACCTGGTCCGCGGCTATCATCAAGTCCCCGTTAGAGCGGAAGACATTCCTAAAACAGCTGTAATAACCCCCTTCGGTCTTTTTGAATTTTTGCGGATGCCTTTCGGCCTCAAAGGCGCTGCTCAAACCTTTCAGCGGATGATGGACGCGGTATTACGCGACCTCCCTTTCGTGTTCGTCTACCTCGACGATATGCTGGTAGCCAGCTCGTCTGAGGAAGAACACGAACAGCATCTCATTATGGTTTTTCAGAGACTAGAAGAGCACGGGTTAATAATCAATCCAGCCAAATGCAAATTCGGCGTGTCACAAATTGATTTTTTGGGACACAGAGTTTCACCGAAGGGGGCAGTCCCACTGCCAGACAAAGTTCACGCAGTAAAAAGTTTCCCACGGCCACAAACGGTCAAATCGCTGCAAGAATTTTTGGGAATGGTTAATTTTTACAACCGTTTCCTCCCCCGTGCAGCTCAGCTCATGCAGCCCCTATATGACGCGCTCTGAAAACAAAAACCTTCCAACGCGGTCAAATGGACCCCGGAGCGCGAACGCGCCTTCGCGGAAGTAAAAAGTGCCCTAGCTAATGCCACATTGTTGGTTCTCCCTGATCCCTCGGCCCGCATTGCGCTAACCACAGACGCTTCAGACCTGGCCATAGGGGCGGTTGTAGAACAACACGTCGGCGAAACCTGGCAACCTTTGGCATTTTTCAGCAAATCGCTGAACCAAACTGAGCGTAAATACAGCACCTTTGACAGGGAGCTGCTAGCGCTTCATTTATCCATCCGCCACTTCCAGTTCTGGTTGGAGGGGCAGCGTTTCACGGCTTTTGTAGACCACAAACCGCTTACCTTTGCGATGGCTAAAATTTCTGAACCGTGGTCAGGCAGGCAACAAAGACAGCTAGCTGCGATTTCAGAGTTCACCACAGACATTCGACATGTGGCAGGCAAACTTAACATGGTAGCAGACTGCCTCTCTCGCGCTGTGACATCGCCAGAGCGCAAGGAGACAGATTATACTACCTCAGCCGCAGAACTCTTCGCCAACGCGGACACATACGCAGCCCCAATCCACGTAGGGATAGATTATGCAGCCATGGCAGAGGAGCAAAGTAGTGATGCGGACGTGCGCGCACACCTGTCTGGACCAACAGGGTTAAGGCTGGAGGAAAGGGGTTTACGCGACGGTGTGCCCTCCCTAATATACGACATCTCAACCGGCCGACCCCGCCCGGTAGTTCCAGCTGCATGGCGCCGCCGTATTTTCGACTCAATTCACTCCCTCGTGCACCCAGGTGTGCGCACTTTGGTTAAAATGGTCGCCGAAAAGTTTGTGTGGCCTGGCCTGCGCAAAAACGTAAAAGAATGGGCAAAGACTTGCATTTCTTGTCAGTGCACCAAAATACACAAACACACAAAAGCCCCTCTAGAGCTTTTTCGAATCCCTGCTAGAAGGTTCGACCACGTTCATGTCGACCTCGTGGGACCACTACCTTCCTCCCAAGGTTTCACACATCTGTTAACAATGATAGACCGTACTACGCGCTGGCTGGAATCAGAATCAGAATCAGAATCAGGTTTATTGCCATTGTTCATGTAGTACACAAACTAGGAATTTGTCTCGGTACAATGCTGCAACATTAAACATGATAAGATAAGAGAAATAAACTATACATGTAATAAAGTGTAGGATAAGATTAAGTGATACTGGTCAACAGTTAAAATATATATTAGCCAGCAGCAGATACTGTGGAGAACTATATAGTGCAGTCGGTAATGCAGGAAGAAAACAGTGATGATTGACATGAGTCTGGTTGAGCTGCTGTACATGGTGCACGAGAGTCACTTAGTGTTCAGCAGTCTAATGGCAGAGGGGAAGAAGCTGTTCATGTGACGGGAGGTTTTAGTCTGGATGGACCGAAGTCTTCTACCAGAGGGGAGGGGGGCAAACAGTACGTGACCAGGGTGTGAGGGATCGGCTATGATCCGGCCAGCACGCCTCCGGGTCCTGGAGATGTACAGATCCTGGAGAGATGGGAGCTTGCAGCCGAGGCGGTCCCTCTGGCGTCAACCACAGCGGAGGAAGTCGCTCGCGTTTTTTTGACAAACTGGGTGGCACGTTTCGGCGTCCCATCGGACATCACGTCCGATAGGGGGCCTCAATTCGTCTCGGAGCTTTGGTCAGCCATGGCCAGCAGCTTAGGAGCGACAATTCACTGCATCACCGCTTATCACCCTCAGGCTAATGGGTTATGCGAGCGTTTTCACAGGTCTTTAAAGGCCGCCCTCAGAGCCTCACTAACGGATACAAATTGGGTAAATAAACTTCCTTGAGTTTTATTGGGGTTGCGTGCTGCACCTAAAGAGGATCTAGACGCCTCCCCAGCAGAATTAGTTTTTGCACAACCTCTCAGGCTCCCAGGTGAATTTTTACCAGAGACCCCAGAGCCAGGGCATCTTCCAGCCCCGAGGTTTTTAGGCAGCAACGGACCGGACTCTCTCCCCGGGCCGGCACATCACTCTTTTCCACGGGTTTTTGTCCCCCAAGCTTTAAAAAACGCGGAATTCGTTTTTGTTAGGCACGAAGCTTTAAAACCAACCTTCCGCCCACCATACGATGGACCATTCAGAGTGCTGGAACCTGGTGATAAGCATTTTGTGCTTGATTTTGGGGACAGAAAAGAAACAGTCAGCATTGACAGACTTAAACCTGCCTTCCTGTTGAAAGACGAGCCTGCACGGTTGGCGAGAGCACCTCGGCGGGGTAGACCCCCCAAGAGAAAAGACTCAGCCCCCCTGCAAGGAACAAATAATCACTCTCCTCCCCAAGCTGCAGATTCCTTACAGGAAGGTTCCACCAGGACGCCCGAACGGACCCACAGCAGATTCGGAAGAAGATTAAAGCCCAGACGGCACAAGGACTGATGCAAACTACTCAAAAGTTGTTCACTAATTGTGTTGTAACAGTTTAGGACTGACTTGTGATATTACTATGCTGTTATGATTACCACTGAATTCTCTACAGGAGCATAGCTGCTGGAAAGTTTCTTCTTTGTCAAGAGGTGTAGCAGTTAGTATGTCATAATAATTATCTTAAACTGTGAATTTTCCTATTGTCCTTTTCTTAGTCGTTTGGGGGGGGGGGGGGGCTGTGGTCTATATTAATCATATATCCCATAACCTACATATGTATAATATCCCTCTTATACATATAAGAGGGATATCAGATGTTTAACATTAACAGATCTCAAAAAAAGGGTGGTGGTGTTGCACTGTATGTTGATGACCTATATAGATGTAAGCTTGTAAATGAAATGTCCTCAGCACTACCAGGGATTCTGGAATGTGTTACTGTTGAGATTGACCTAGACAAAACAAAAAATCTAATCATAAGCTGCATATACAGAACGCCGGGAACTTGCATTGAGACATTCAGAGATAAATTAGTCGAGCTGTACAATAATATTACTAGTAAGAAAATGGTAGCAATTTGTGGAGATTTCAATATTGATCTACTTAATCCACATCAACAAAATGTAGTTACAGAGTTCATGAACTCTATGTACAGCATGAGTCTATATCCCACAATAACACATCCCAGCTCACATTCACAGCTCACTCTGCTACACTTATTGACAACCTGTTTGTCAATGTTCTCGACAAGAAAATAGAAAGTGGATTATTGATAAATGATATAAGCGACCACTTGCCAATCTTTGCACTTATCCATGGCCACACGGGGCCCAACCCAGAAAAAATCTCAAAATCGTTCAGACACAAATCACCAAACGCAATCAGTTCTTTTAAAGAGGACTTGCTGAAGCAAGACTGGACAGAAGTCTATGTATCAGATGTAAATGAAGCCTATGACACATTTACAAACATTGTAACCACTCTTTATGAAAAAAACTGCCCATTAGTTAAAAAAAAGCTTAAACACAAATTTACTGACAAACCATGGCTAACCAAAGGACTACAAAAGGCGTGTAAAAAGAAAAATTTATTATATAAAGCTTTCATAAAGAAAAGGACAAAAGAAGCAGAGCAGCGGTATAAAACATACAAAAATAAGTTAACATATATAATAAGATGTAGTAAAAGAGACTATTACAGTAAAGAACTGGAAAAAAACAAAGACAATATTAAAAATACATGGACAATAATCAACAGTATCCTTGGAAATAAAAGCAGAAATACCAGCTACCCAACTAACACTCCAAAAAATAATAAATCGACTCCGAATGTGAATATAGCTTGACCTGCAGATGAATTTAATAATTTTTTTGTTAACATTGGACCTAAACTGGCCCGAGAAATACCCACTACGGTGCCAACGGGTGATTCAATATGCAATAACACTGCTGTAAAAGACACCATCTTCATAAAGAACACAGACGAAAGAGAGGTCATTGAAATTGTTAAATCGTTCAAAAGTAAAACATCTACTGACTGCGATGGTATTGATATGCTACTAGTCAAAACTGTTATCGAATGCATAGTGAAACCACTGACGTATATCTGTAACCTGTCTCTCCAATCAGGTATATTTCCCAATGCAATGAAAATAGCTAAAGTAATTCCGATTTACAAGACAGGCGACAGAGGGGAACTCTCCAACTACAGACCAATTTCACTATTACCGCAATTTTCCAAGATACTTGAAAAAATATTCTATGAGAGAATTGACAACTTCATACTGAAGAATGATTTATTGTGTGAGCAGCAATATGGGTTCAGACACAAAAGGACAACAGCATATGCCTTAATGGAATTTACAGAAAAAATATCAACAGCCATTGAAAATAAAGAGTATTCAGTTGGAGTATTCCTGGATCTTTAAAAAGCATTTGATACAGTAGATCACAATCTATTATTAAAGAAACTACAAAATTGTGGTATCAGAGGGGTAGCACTGTCCTGGTTAAGAAGTTACTTAAAGAATAGATATCAGTTTGTATGTGTTAACAACAAAAACTCAGAGCTACTGAAGGTCACCTGTGGAGTCCCACAGGGTTCAGTTTTGGGACCATTATTATTCAATATGTATATAAATGATATATGTAAAGTTTCAGAAAAAATGGACTTAATATTGTTTGCTGATGACACTAACCTGCTATGCAGTGGAAACAACTTGGAACAACTTCTGGATACACTCGGAAAGGAATTAGGAAAGCTGAAACTGTGGTTTGATTCAAACAAATTAATGCTCAATTTAAGCAAGACAAAATTTATAGTCTTTAACAACCATCACAACTACCCAGTACCCAAACTCAGTGTAAATGGTGTAGAGATTGAAAGGGTATCTGAAACTAAATTCCTTGGAGTAATAATTGATAACAAACTGTGTTGGAAGCCACATATTAATTATATAAAAGGTAAAGTATCCAAATCAATTGCAATATTACACAGAGTGAAAAATTTGCTGAATCAACCCACACTATACACCTTGTATCATTCATTAATACTCCCATACATGACATATTGTAATGAAGTATGGGGAAATACATATAAAACAAACATATATCCACTCTTTATGCTTCAAAAGAGAGCTATTAGAATAATCAACAAAGCAGCTTACAGGGAACCAACAAACCCACTTTTTCTTAAACAAAAAACTCTCAAGTTGAAAGATCTGATCGACTTTAAAACCGCAATAATAATGTTCAAAGTGAAGAATCTATCACTGCCCGCAAATATCCAAAAGTTGTTCCAAACAAGGGAGAAACGATATCACTTCAGAGGAACATGTAGTATATTTCAAAAGCCTACAGTGAGAACAACCACCAAGCAACACTGTATTTCAGTGCAAGGTGTCAGATTATGGAACGATTTTGGACCTGAATTAAAATCATGTACAAAGCTTGGACAATTTAAACAAAAACTAAAGGAAGAAATACTCCAAACATATTTACAAGACGACATGTAAAATCACATAAGGATTGACATTTCCAGCCTGTGTTGTGTTATAGCTTAGTTTTTCTTTTTTCTCTGTGACACTATGTCTTAGATTTGTTTTTGAATAGTAACCGCTTAACTTAGACTAGCTCAGTTTTCTTTTTCTCTCAGTCATATTTTGTCTTAGCCTTGTTTTAAATTGTAATCGCTCTTGTCTTGTTTTCTCTTTTTTCTCCTTTGAATTCTTGGATGGAATATGGGTGGGCAATATAAGCTGCGGCTTCAGCCATCACCCATTTCGGATAACTCACGTGGAATTGTATAGTAGAAGGAGTCTTTGTCTAATTTGACCTTGTTGTTATATTATACAGTTTCTTTTAACCTGTACTGTACTATCCGAAATAAATAAATTCATTCATTCATTCATGTATAAGCAAGTGAGAATGTTTGGTGATTACATATGTAAAACGACTTCACACCTCAGAACAGGACAAAGGGTCTCAACCGCCAGTGAAGATCAAAGAGCATCCGAGGCACTGCGGTGGAGACCAGATAGGTCGCCCTGACCTCCCAGGGCCAGGTGGAGGGGTACGGAAACAAAGGAGGGGAATTAAGTTAATGAGGGATGTCAGCTTTGATATGCATGTCTTTTGTTGTGTGTGAGTATAAGTACACAGAGCTGAATGTGTTCACTCTCTTCTTCTGCTGCTGCACTAGATGAGACTTGTTAGAGGAGTGAAGCTGATAATAAACTTTGGTTTATAAGTCACATCGCCTCGTTATTAAGATAAGATAAGATAAGATAAGCCTTTATTAGTCCCACAACGGGGAAATTCCAGGATTGCAACAGCACAGGGATAGCAACACTCAGAGCAACAATCAGAAGGCAAGAAAAAAAACAAGCAAGCAAGAGCAGCTAATATACATATGTACATATTACTATAAAATATATATATACACACACACACAGACACACAGTGCAGAGCTGTCTGTGGGCTCTGCATGGTGGCGCAGTGGTTTAGCACTGTGGCAGCACAGTTTTACCCTCGGCCGGGGGATCGCGGGGATCATGAGATCGGGGGTTCGATCCCAGCCCCCGACCAACAGTGAGCTGTGTGGAGTTTGCATGTTCTCCCCGTGTTGCGCGGGTTTACTCCGGGATTTCTCCGGTTTCCTCCCGCACACCAAAAAAAACAAAAAAACATGTAGGTTTAGGGCGCTCGCGCACGCAGCGACCAGCAGCCGGTGGCTTGTCACCAGACTGCAAACCAAGTCTACCTACGGGTACAAATAAGTAACAAAAAAAAAAAAAAGAGCATTGTAGCTGGATGGAATAATATGTAGATATATATAAACACCCAGTGCTGAGCATTGTAGCTAGATGGAATAAATATGTAAATATATAAACACACACAGTGCAGAGCATTGTTGCTAGATGGGATGAAACAGCACAACCGTCTACTTAGTTATCCTACATGGTATGATTATGTGCCCATACATATTCTCACTCTCCATAGCGACCGGTATTTTCCTAGTTGTATGCCGGAGGGGACCATTGTGTAAGTCTATTGCATCTTTTGCATTCAAAAAACTATTAGTTTGTTACGTCTTTTTGCTATCTCTGCGAGCAGCCCTGCTTAGGTTGTACAGTCTGACAGCCGTTGGTAGGAAGGACCTGCGAAACCTCTCGGTTGTGCATCTGGGATGATGTAGTCTGCTGCTAAATGAGCTCCTCAGTGCATTCAGTATGTCCTGCATAGGGTGGAACTCGGACTCCAGCAGAGATGACAGTTTAGCCACCGTCCTTCTCTCTTTTATCTCCTCCACCGGATCAAGGCGCTGCCCCAGGACAGAGCTAGCTTTCTTGATCAGTTTGTTCAGTCTCTTCCTATCGGCTGCAGTAATGCCACTGCCCCAGCAGACCACTCCAAAAGTGATGGCTGATGGCACCACCGTGTCATAGAATGTCTTCAGCAGCGCGCCTTGTACACCAAAAGACCTGAGTCTCCTCAGCAGGAACAGCCTGCGCTGTCCCTTCTTGTAGAGTGCATCAGTATTGTGTGACCAGTCTAGTTTATTGTTCAGATGAACACCCAGGTACTTATAGGCTGTCACCATCTCGATGTCTGTTCCCTGTATATTTACTAGTGCTGTGAGGGGTTGTCCTTGCCTGCAGCAGTCCACCACCAGCTCCTTAGTTTTCCTCGCGTTGATCTGGAGGCAGTTCCGATGGCACCAGTCCACGAAGTCCTGGATAAGCCCTCTGTACTCAGCTTCATCTCCATTGGAGATGAGGCCAATGATCGCACAGTCATCAGAGAACTTCTGTAGATGGCAGTGTGTTGTGTGAGAAGTCCACAGTATAAAGACTGAACAGGAAGGGAGCCAGCACCGTTCCCTGGGGGGCCCCGTGCTACTGATGATCGTGTCGGACACACAGTCCTGGGTTCTCACAAACTGAGGCCGGTTCGTGAGGTAGTCCAGGATCCATGATGACAGGTGCTGGTCCACCCCTGCGCGCAGCAGCTTGTCCTTCAGGATCATCGGTTGGATGGTGTTGAAAGCACTGGAGAAGTCAAAGAACATGATCCTCACCATATTCCCGGGCTTCTCCAGGTGGGACAGAGAACGGTGAAGGAGGAAGATCACCGCATCCTCCACCCCAATGCCATGCTGGTAGGCGAACTGGAGTGGATCCATCGCTGGTTCCACCAGGGGGCGGAGGTGAGCAAGGAGCAGTCTCTCCAGGGTCTTCATCAAGTGGGACGTCAAGGCCACCGGTCTGTAGCTGTTCAGGTCTTTGGGGTGGGAAGTTTTTGGTACAGGTACCACACAAGATGTTTTCCATAGCTGTGGTACCCTCCCCAGTTTCAGGCTCAGGTTGAAGATGTACGTCACAATCCCACACAGCTGGTCTGCACAGGACTTGAGGAGCTTTGCGCTGATGCCGTCCGGTCCCGATGCCTTCCTCGCCTTGATCTTCCTCAGCTCCGTCCTCACCTGGGTCCTGGTCAGGGTCAGGATGGGGGGCTGTGTGTTGGGAGTGGGGGGGTGTTGGTGGAGTGGGGAGTGGGCAGCAGGACTTGTTGTCTTTAGAGGCATCAGTTGTTGCTGTGCAGACAGGGGGGAGGGCGGTTGGTCAAACCTATTGAAAAACAGATTCAGGTTGTTCGCCCACTCCCTGCCCCCCGTGGCCTGGGGGGAGGTATTCTGGAGCCCAGAGATGGTTTTGAGGTTTCTCCAGACCCCGCTGATGTCGCTCTGTTGCAGCTTGTCCTCCATCTTCTTCCTGAAGCTGTCCTTGCCTTCTCTGATCTTTCTCCTCAGCTCCCTCTGTACGGACTTCAGCATCTCCCTGTTCCCTGACCTGAAGATCCTCTTCTTCTCTCTCAGAAGTGTTTTTATCTCAGGGTTTGTTGTTTGAGTGACGCCGTATGGTCTTGGTGGGAACGGATTTGTCCACACAGAAGCTGAGGTAGCCCGTGAAGGTGTGAATGAGGCCATCGATGTCCTCACCATGTGGATCGCAGAGCTGCTTCCAGGCGGTGGCTTCAAAACAGCCCTTTAGAGTGTCTATTCCAAGCTCCTCTACACCCATTGCTATATGTTGTTATTGTTGTTACAAGAGCGCCGAGTGTCTGCTTTCTGTATATATTTTTATTTATTTGTTTATCTTTTTTTTCTACTCGTTTTGGTACTGCTCTTGATATGAACCCTGAGTTTGAAATAAACGTTTGAATTTGAATTTTTTTGGGTGTGGATGTACGTCACTAATGTGACGTAATTCTGACGTTGGCGTTCCTCCATTCAAGATGGCGACGAGACCAGAGGAGCTTTGAGGCCTGAACCGAGACTTTCTGGTAAAACTGTTCAAAAGACTTTTGTTGGTCACCAACAGATGTGAGGAATATTTGTGAGACGACAGCTAAGCTGAGCCGGAGAAGGTTCTGGTTCCGTTTCTGCTTTCAAAGAGGGTTTAAAAGAACGGTGAAGCAAGCTAAAAGCAGCTAGCTTAACTAGCTTAGCCGCTGTGGTGTGGAGGACTGTTTCAGCTGTCCAGCTGTTCTGTATATTAGCTCTGTGGTTCAGCACATGGTTTGGGGTGCGAGTTCGCGGTGAGCACGCGCATGTGTGTCAGTTGAGGTGGTGCAGCCTGGAAGACCGCGGCCCAGGAGGTCAGAACACTCACAGGTCGGCTAGGCTGCATCTAAAGCAGGGGGGTCCAATCATGTGCCATGGAGGGCCAAGACCCTGCAGGTTTTCCCTCCAACCAGCGTCTTCAACAGCAGATTTCACTGAACTTCTTCCCACTGATTGCTGATGAGTGAAAACACCTGCTGAAGAGACTGGGTAGAAGAGAGAACCTGCAGGGTCTTGGCCTTCCATGGCACATGATTGGACACGCCTGATCTAAAGGCTGATTTATGGCGGCTTTGGTTGGGGTTTACCGTCAAGTCCCCCCATCACCAACTCGCCCCAGCCAGTTACAGCCTCCCCATAACCAGCTCGCTCCATGGCCAACTCGCCCCACAACAATCTCTCCCCAAACTCGCCCCATCAAGTGACGGCCTGTGGTGCTGCACAGTGAACGAGTCTACTGCGTGTCCACCAAATGGGTTTTTTGTCTCCCGACTGGCCTGAGCAACTTTTTTTCAGCGCTTGTGCGCTGCGCTCTGAAAAAAAAAAAGTCTGTTCCCTGTATCCCAGCTACAGCTTGTCACTCACAGCTCAGCACTTCCACTTTTCCGATGGTCAGACTTTCTACTTATTTTTTAATAGCGCTCTCTAAACATCAGTGGACAAGAAACGTATTCTAGCATTGGTAGCAGCTCTGGATGCAAAATATAATGAGACAGAAAACAGGAGTCTGAGTCCAAACTGTACCGGTGTCCTATGTCCCGCCCTTCCTTATTCTGATTGGCTGCTTGGAAAGGTCTGACATTGACTATCTCAGCTGTAGTCTGGAAAGTTGAAATGTTTTCAGCTCTGAGCGCTAGTGGTGTGCCATACTGCAACATTTGGTAGCAATCCGATACCAAGTAAATCCAGGGCCAATATCGCCGATACGATACCAATACTATTTAATCATTAAGGTGGAAGCATCATCAAATGACTCAATCTGAATGAATTTTCATAACCTTTAAGTGTTTTGTGATTTTTCCTTTGAATTGTTAATTAGTTAAAACCCAGGACATAATTTGTGCAAAGTTTAGGTTCTGTAAATACATAGAGCATCACTTTCACAATTAACACAAAAGGCTAATTATATTCAGTGAAATCTGAGCCATATTATATTCAGTCTATTTGTTTCAATTCCAGTTGATGTTTCAGTGCGATAAATGTATTATTCCAAGGTCTCAGCATAATTTATACTTTTTGAGTTGCCTAAAGTAACAAATGACCAGTTGCACTTTGAAAATGAATATTAACTAATGCTGAAGATGACTAAAATGTTGCTTCCACCACTAATATCTCCCTGGATATTCTCTGCCACACTGAAAGGCCTCTGCCAGTGATCTCTGCCTCTGAGTCAGGGGTCTGGGTCTGTCGGGGCCAAGGCCTTTCTCTCCTCCTCTCTCCGTTTCTGGAGCTCAGCATTGTCTCTTAGAGGATTTTTCATCTGCTTGTATAAATTAGTTGTGTTTCCACTGTATTTCACAGCCTTTCTACAGATTGTACAGCTTGCTGTTGTCTCCTCTGTGCCATTCTTCTGCTCCATCTCTGTGCTGTGTGCGCGCTGCCGGCACCTGTGACGGGAGCGGCAACCCAGACACAGAGTATTGACCTGGTTCCACTGGTATTGGTCAATATCACTACCAACGTTGGTATTGATATTATCGATAGTTGGATCAATCTGCCCACCACTGCTGAACGCCACGACAAAAAGCGGCCACCGCAGAGAGCATTTCAGCGCTGTAGACGCTGGACTACATAGAGAATGAATAGAAAATAGTCACCCACAGCTGAAAAAACGCGTTTGGTGGACACGCAGCCTCAGCAGCTTCATTTTCTGTTGTTTGTTGAAATCTCTGAATATCTGACCGTAATTTTTTTCTGCAAGGGAGGAGAGGTTTTTTCAGTGTTACAGTTTTAATAAAAAATATATATTTTCAACTCCATCCATCCATCTTCTTCCACTTAATCATTTTCGGGTCGCGGGGGGGCTGGAGCCTATCCCAGTATCTTTGGGCGAGAGGCAGGGTCCACCTTGGACAGATCACCAGTCCATCACAGGGCAACACACAGAGACGGACAACCATTCACTCTCACAGTCATACCTAAGGACAATTTAGAATCCCCAGTTTGATGCCAATTAACCTAACTTGCATGTTTTTTGGCATGTGGGAGGAAACCGGAGAAATCCCGGAGTAAATCCACGCAGACACGGGGAGAACATGCAAACTCCACACAGATCACTGTTGGTCAGGGGCTGGGATCGAACCCAGGATCCCCTGGCCAAGGGTGAGTTGCTGTGCTGCCGCAGTGCTAACCTCATCTATTTTAACCAAACTTTTAATTTCTTTGAAATTAAAACATGTCTGGTGAACACAGGAGGAAGAGGATCAAATCAGCTGATGGCTGGAAGCCAGAGCTCAGCTGTTTTCCATGATCACACTTTCAGGGATGGCAATTTTCCGCCGATCCGCGGATTTCCGCCGATTTTATCATCATCTATGTCATAATTTTGTACCTTTACCTTGTTCTCAATAAAGTTTGGGGAAAAAAAACATACGCGCTTGGCGCTTCCCCGAAGTCTCGCGATAACCCGGATGTACTCAAGCTACTGCTGTATTGTAAACAGCCCTGCGATTGGATAGTTGCAAACGATTGGACCAATCAAATGGCTCGTATGCTTTGTCAAAAATTCATTTCGGCTTGTTCTCAGGGATGTGATTTTTCCGGTAATTCACCGAATTCCGCTTTATTTGTATATTATATGTACGTTAAGTACGTTAGCGGCTTATGGTCCACGACGCAGTGAAAGTGTGCCCTTTCAGCCAGAACCGGAAGTGGCGTACGCCAGGTAGAGAGCCATTAACTCTCTGTCGAACACGCTGTATTTACGCTCACTGTCGTGCAAAGACCTGCTTAAAAAAAAGGTGAGCGGCTGCCAAGAACCGGCAACGCATTGCTCCACGACGGCCGCAATGCCCATGTCCGAGACGTGGGTAATGAGCGCTGTTTTAACCTCAGAACGCCTGCTCCCGTTCAGGAGTCCAGTCGACTCGGTTTCCGTTTGAGTGCAGCATACAAGGCTGTATGAGCTGGGCTGCGCGGGGGAGGAAAATGAGCTGCTCAAGACTCAATGGAGATTGAAACTGGTGATCTGAAATGAATGCTGAAATTATAAAAAGTAATGGTATGTTGGAATTTTATTTCTATTATGGAATAGATAAAATTAACTGATTTTGATTTGATCAAGTGTTAAAGCATGTGATGGATAATGCTTGTTGGAATATTTACCTCCGCCAAGGAGGTTATGTTTTCATCGGCGTTGGTCTGTCTGTCTGTCTGTTTGTTAGCAAGGAAAAGTTATGGACGGATTTTCATGAAATTTTCAGGAAAGGTGTGCAATGGCACGGGGAACAGATGTTTAGATTTTGGTGATGATCTGAGAGTGCATACCTCCACCAAGGGCTTTTTTTGTATTTGTGCAGCAGGATTACACAAAAACTACTGGATGGATTTGGATAAAATTTTCACCAGAGGTGGTTCTTGGGCTAGAGAGGAACCCATTATATTTTGGTGATGATCTGAGAATGCATACCTCAGCCAAGGCGCTTATCTTCTCACATTGTGTTAGCAACAATACTCCAAAACTGATGGACAGACTTTGATGCAATTTTCACCACAAGTGGCTATAGGCCTACACACAAACCCATTACATTTTGGAGTTGATCCATGACAAACGGAAGGAGCCTTGGCGGAGGGATGCGCTCTGAGTGTTTTTCTAGTTTAGGAATGCTGTCTTCTTGGAACATAAGTCAATATTATACAGTAATAAGTGGCATTCAGCTGTTTGTATTATGTCATGTAAGCACAGTTCTGGTACTTAAAAATCATAAAAACCCAGGAGCTTCGGGGGGCGAAGTGACAGTAAAGGTGAAAATTGGCTCAAAGTTCAATGAGGTAACAGAAACACTTGGACAGTTTCTGAAGAAACCAGAAAAGGAGATGAAGTTCAAAGTTCAGAGACTGACACAGCTTGCTGCCAAAAGGAAGAAAGTTTCACATTAGAAGTGACTTGGTGACCAGTGTAAATAGTGTAATAAACTCTAATAGAACTGTTAAATATGTTGGACTAAAGACAGTGAGACAACATTGAAGAAAAAGTAAGTTAACTTTTCATTAAATTTAATGATTTATCTAAGTCTAGTATTTCATTTTTTAAATCATTTTTTTCAGTCTAAATTACTTGTATTTTACTGAAAACCTCCCAGCTTCAGGGGGGCCGCGCCCCCCCGGCCCCCCCGTAAGTCAATCGACCAAATTAGATTTCAGCTGAAATCAGAATTTCCTGTTGCCATCCCTGCACTTTGCTGTTGGCTGCACCTCCTGGCAAAACCACACTCCATGCTGCAGTGTTGTTGGTGGGACGTGTTATGTTGTTACACGGGTGGTGATGTCGCCCAGGGTATCAGAGGGCTGTGTGGTAGAGGGGCGGTCTCTTGACCACCTCTCTGCCTAGCGGGAGCGTCTGTCTGGATACTGTGAGCATATAATAAAGTCCTTTGTAGTTCACCACTCGCCTCATCATTGGTCTACGTTTTACAGACATAACACATGCATCATCTTGGTTTTTCACTTTATTGAAAAAAAACTTTTTTTATCACCATCAGTTAGCGTGTCTTTGAGCCAGGTGGTGTTGTGTCGCTGCTTCTCCCGGCATGTTCTGTGTTGGATACACTGATGTTGTTTGTCAGACGCCCATCGGGGCGAGTTTGTTGTGGGGTGAGTTGGCCATGGAGCAGCTGGTTATGGGGCGGCTGTAATTGGCTGGGGCGAGTTGGTTCTGGGGGGACTTGACCGGGTACCTTGGTTGGACTCTCACTGGTGCCGTTTGCCTTGTTCCGTGCTTGAGTGTCATGGGGGTCAGCACAGACGTACTTAGATTTAAGCAATATTACACGAGAGGAAGTTACAGTATCGTGATTATAGTAACTGTGGCTGTGATACGTCTGCGGAGGTACCATGAAAGACCGGAGATCAAAACGTGGCCATTGCACCTGTAGCTAGTCGATGGCTCGTAGTTAGCATGCTAGCAATTTCTTCGACACACTTCACTTGCTTTTCTTGCCATTTTCAGATGAAACAAAGAGTCCATCACCACAAAAATATTGTGGTTTTACTGTGTTATCCTCGTTTTTGCTATTCTCCACATTGTCCAGGTCAGCTGATGAAATTCTTACACACCAGGAGGTTTCCATGGAAATGGCCTGGCTTCTTCCTTTCTCCTCCTCCTCTTCTTCTGTTGACCATTAATAATTTAACTCAGATGTTTTATTCAGAGAAATGTCCATCACAATGCTTTTGAATTGTGGTTCAACAGAATTATTTTAAAAATCAAACTCATGAAACAGGCCTGGACAAAAATGATGGTACCCCTAGAAAAGATTGAAAATAATGTGACCATAGGGACATGTTCAACCAAGATGTGTCCTCTAATTAACATCACAGGTGTCTACAAACTTGTAATCAGTCAGTCGGCCTATTTAAAGGGTGACAAGTACTCACTGTGCTGTTTGGTGACATGGTGTGTAGCACACTAAACATGGACCAGAGGAAGCAAAGGAGAGAGTTGTCTCAGGAGATTAGAAAGAAAATTATAGACAAGCATGTTAAAGGTAAAGGATATAAGACCATCTCCAAGCAGCTTGATGTTCCTGTGACTACAGTTGCACATATTATTCTGAAATTTAAGATCCACAGGACTGTAGCCAACCTCCCTGGACGTGGCCGCAAGAGGAAACTTGATGAAGAATGGTAACAAGAGCCCAGAACAACCTCTAAACACATTCATGATGAACTCCAAGGTCAAGGTACATCAGTGTCAGATCGCACTATCCGTCGTCGTTTGAGCCAAAGTGGACTTCGTGGGAGACGATAAAGGAGGACACCACTGTTGAAAACAAATCATAAAAAAGCCAGTTTGGAATTTGCCAAACTGTATGTTGACAAGTCACAAAGCTTCTGGGAGAATGTCCTATGGACAGACGAGACAAAACTGCAACTTTTTGCCAAGGCACATCAGCTCTATGTTCACAGACGCAAAAATGAAGCATACCAAGAAAAGAACACTGTCCCTACTGTGAAACATGGAGGAGGTTCTGTTATGCTCTGGGGCTGCTTTGCTGCTTCTGGCACAGGGTGTCTTGAATCTGTGCAGGGTACAATGAAATCTCAAGACTGTCAAGGTATTCTCGAGAGAAATGTGATGCCCAGTGTCAGACAGCTTGGTCTCAGTCGCAGGTCATGGGTCTTGCAACAGGATAATGACCCAAAACACACAGCTAAAAACACCCAAGAATGGCTAAGAGCAAAACACTGGACTATTCTAAAGTGGCCTTCTATGAGTCCTGATCTAAATCCTGTTGATCATCTGTGGAAGGAGCTGAAACATGCCGTCTGGAGAAGGCACCCTTCAAACCTGAGACAACTGGAGCAGTTTGCTCATGAGGAGTGGGCCAAAATACCTGCTGAGAGGTGCAGAAGTCTCATTGACAGTTACAGAAATCGTTTGATTGCAGTCATTGCCTGAAAAGGTTGTGCAACAAAATATTAAAGCGTACCTGTGGTGGTCGTGAAAAAAAAGATATTATATTGAGCCCCTGTCTCAAGTTCAAGTTCAAAGCAATGCGATATAAATCCATTGCTGATGTGCTGGTTCATTTATGCCAGCAAAACATGGGCGCAGCCATACTAGCGGCTACATGGCCTGCCAGGACGCTTCCTGTGACGTAGTGTCTTGGATACCGTGATCTGGATCAATATTGGCTGATCCTGGAGTGCCCGGATGAGCAGTGGCTTTCGGGATATTCAAATTCAAACGTTTATTTCAAACTCAGGGTTCATATAAAATGCAGAACTAAAACGAGTAGAAAATAAATAAATAAATGCTTAAATTCAGTGGGTCGTCTCGTCTGATCTGAGGTTGTAACGGCCGCCAGACGGCTGATGATACTATATACAGAGCAGCAGACACTCGGCGCTCTTGTAACAACAAAAACATACAATGCGACATGGATATCGCAACATGGCGGAATGTAAAGCCTTTGGATGTCTCAATAATAAGCGAAAAAAACAAAGATAAACACTTCTTTTGTGTACCCAAACGCAGCTCACCTTGTCAGAAGATCGTAGCGGAAAAGTGGTTGCGCAATCTCGGAACAGGGCACAGATGTTTCCTTTCAGACGAAATTGCATTGTGTGTGAGGACCACTTCGTCACTTTCACCCTCAGAAGACCTTTCTGGCTCAAACCTGTAGCCATGTTGAACGAATTCTTCCTCAGAGTCCAACAATTCAGCCATAATAGAATAAAAACACTCACAAAAGCACCCTAGTCACTCATACATGCAGGCGGAGTATTGACTTTTCAGTACCAACGTAGTGATGTCACATTTGCATGTGTCATGGTTGCGCGCATAGTTTTCATTGGCTGGCCATGCCTGCGGTCGTATTTGCATATTTCTCTGGTGGTATATGGCTGGCAATAATTATTTAACCAAATAACGAATACTTTGCCTTATGTTTTCAAGTTGAATGCGTTTAGACGACCACCACAGGTACTGTTGTGGATTTAGCTGTAACATCAGTTGTTATAAGGAAAGAATGTCCAAACACCCAACTTTACCTTCATTTGGCTTTACTGGAGAATGCTGCATCTCAGTTTACAACACATTTGTTGTTCCCGCTGGCTAACATGCGTCCGTCTCTCTCATAGCATTGCATTGCTTAGCACTGACTTCTTCTTCTTCGGTCTGCAGCTTGAACAATAACATTTCATGGCCAAAGGTACAGCACCAGCGCCGTCTAGTGGACAATGTCTAACGACTGCATTGAAGGAAAACACCTTTGGGATTCTAATTAAATTACTACTATAAATAGCTTTTCTGATTAACTATAAAATGTTTATAATATCTGTTTGTTTTCACGTGTATTTCAATATGTAATAACTAATAACTTATGTGTATGAACCATTATGAACTATTAAATATTCAACACCCCTCCCCCCCAAGAAGACAGTTCAAATATTAACTTCAAAAGGATATAGTAGCTGAACTGGTCTTCTTAACGTCGTCCCAGTTGGAGTGCGCACAGCGCAGGATCTGACTAGTCCATCTCTCCCTTGGAACACCTCTATGATTAGTCCTGTTTTCCATGTTTGACGTGGTATCTTGTCATCTCCAATGAGGACCAAATCTCCTGGTTTGAGTTGTGTTGGATTTGGGGTATGACGAGTGTGAGCCGATCTGAGGTCCAGCAAATACTCCCTCCTCCATCTGTTCCAAAATTCCTTGACAAGTCTATGGCGATATTTCCATCTTCGGGTCAGCCTTTCTTTATTTGCATTTGCTATCTGACCTGTTGTGGAAAATGGCTTTGGTGGTAAAGAGGTAAGTCTTTTCCCTATGAGGAAATGAGCTGGCGTCAGAGGTTCTGGTTCTTGTAAATCGTTGTACACAAATGTGAGTGGTCTTGAGTTAATAGTGGCTTCTATTTCTGTCAACAGAGAAGTTAACTCTTCAAAGCTCAGAGATGCTCTGCCCATTACTCTTTTGAGGCATCCCTTTACAGAGCGCACTAACCTTTCCCAAAAACCACCCCACCAAGCCGCTCTTTCTGCAATAAATTTCCACTTGATTCCCTTTTCAGAAAAATATTCCAGCAGCTCTGGCTCTTTTATAGCCTTCCACAGTTCCTTTAGATCTTGATCTGCTCTCTTGAACGTTTTTGCATTGTCCGAGTAGATTACTCTACAGAGTCCTCTCCGTGAAATAAATCGCTTGAATGCCAAAAGGAAACTTTCTGTTGATAGACTCGATATTAGTTCAAGGTGCACTGCACGTGTAACTGCACAGGTGAAAAGTGCTATGTACGCCTTCTCTGCAGAATTCTTGGACTTTACAAACAGTGGGCCTGCAAAGTCAACACCTGTGACTTCAAACGACGGTGCTTCAGTAACTCTGTCTTTGGGTAGAGGTGCAGCTGTTTGCTGTGCTGCTTTTACTTTGAATCTTTTACAGATAGTACAGTCTGAAATGCATTTTTTGACTAACTGTCTCGCGCGTGGAATCCAATACTTCTCTCGTAGATGAACTAGAGTGTCTCTCACGCCTGAATGCATGACATTTTCGTGACTGTATTTTATCAGAAGTTGTGCAAATCTGTGATTTGAGGGTAACAACCATGGGTGCTGCTCATTGAAACTCATGTTTGACTGATGCAGCCTTCCTCCTACACAGATTAAGCCTTGCTCATCTAGAAAGGGTTTAAAGTCTCTGATTTTTGAGTCTTTGTGCACATTTTCTACAGTTTTCAACTCTATTTCTCTTTCAGAACTGTTGTGCTTCACGTATCCATACCTTTTCAGATTTTGCCATTTCCTCTGCTGTTAGTTCTCCCCTTTGTCTTTGCTTTGAATGACAGTTGTGGAGAAATCTTTGAATCCATGCAGTTACTCTTAGTACAGTCTGTAGTTTGCTGTATTTGTCCAGCTGTAGCAATGGTTCAGATTGCACTCTTTCACTGTTACTGAGATGTACTGCGACTTGACTTGCCTTTAGCTCAGCTTTAACCTCTTCTTTCTGGCGGTGTAGTTTGAAGCTCCTTTTCTTTCAAAAATGATGGGCCTGACCACCAGAGATTTTCCTCTTTCAACCTTGATGCGGACTGACCTCTTGTGGTGAGATCAGCTGGGTTCACCTTTCCATTACAATGTGTCCATAGTTCTGGTGGTGTCAAAGTTTGTATCTCCATCACTCTGTTGTCAGCAAACTGTTTCCATTTCTTTGATGAACTGCGAATCCAGTGAATCACTATCATGGAGTCTGACCACATTCTGAGTTGAGTGATCTGCATATTCAGTGCCTTCAAAAGGTTATTTGCCAACCTTGATCCAATCACAGCTCCCATCAGTTCCAAGCGTGGCAGTGTGATTGTTTTGATTGGTGCCACTCTTGACTTGGATGCAACGAGCGCAGTAACAGTCTCTCCTTCTGTTGTTTGTCCTTGTAGATACGCAACAGCGCCATACGCCTTTTCGCTTGCATCTGTGAAGACATGGAGAACTTGTGATTTATCTGACAGTTTTTCTGTTCCATACCACCACGGAATGACTATTTGGTGGATCTGAGGAAGCTCCATGCACCACTGCTGCCATGCCTGTGAAAGGTCTGGAGGCAGCTCGTCGTCCCAGCTCAGGCCCCGTCGCCACATTTCCTGAAACAGACATTTAACTCGAATGGTAAATGGCGTTAGGAACCCTATAGGATCAAAGAGTCTGGCGGATGATCTCAAAACACTCCTCTTTGTGTTTTCTTTTCCTTTTAGAATGTTCATCAAATGTTTGAGGTCAAAGGCGAAGTCATCTGTGTCCGGTCTCCACACCAAACCAAGTACTTTCAACACACTTCCATGTGTTTCTGTTTCTTGTGTGAAATCAAGCTTGCTGTTTGACCACTTGGTTTTCAGTTCAAGGGAGTTTGTTGTCCACTTACAGAGGTTCATGTTGGCAGCAGCCAGTATTTCTCTTGCTCCTGTAGTAAGTCTGTATGCCTCGTCTGAGTTACTTGAGCTAGCGATCAGATCATCCACATAAAGTGAGTCTCTCATTAGTTTTACTGTGTCTGGTTGGTTAGCTTCATATTTCTCCAGATGATGTCTGATAGTGGCTGCAAGTAAAAATGGACTTGAAGTTACTCCAAACACAACACGTGCCATTCTCATTATACGCGTGTTGGTGCCTTCAACATCTGGGGGTCCTGTAAGCCACAAAAATCTCAGCATCTCTGTCACTTTCAGTTATAGATATCTGAAGGAAAGCTTTAGTAATGTCTGCTGTGAAAGCTACAGGATTTTGTCTGAATCTGATCAAAATGCTCATGAGGTCAGCATTCAGGTTTGGGCCAGGTAATAAACAGTCATTTAAAGAGGAACAACCTTCTTCATGTGACGAAGCATCAAACACTACCCTTAACTTGGTAGTTACTTTGTCCTCTCTGATTACAGCATGATGAGGTAAGTAGTAGGTTACATTCTCTGTCTCTGCTGAATGACTGCTCTCTGGCACATCTTCACATATTCCTTGTTCTGTGTAATCCTCTATTACATCGTTGTATCCTTTGAACAGTGTCACGTCAGATTTCAGCTTTCTTTTCAGGGTTTCAAACCTCTTTTGTGCAACCTTCTTGTTGTCTGAGAGTTCGGGTGTGTCTTGGCGCCATGGCAACGCCACTTCATATCTCTCATTAATGAATCTGACTGACCTGTCAAAGCTCTCCTTGGCTTTCTTGTCATCAGGTGTTTCCTCACCTTTAGTAGTGATGCCCAGCGACTCGATCTCCCAAAATGCTCTTAGCTGGTTTGAGATCTCCACTGAGTCTTCACTGAGTCCAATGTGCATACATGTTGCTTCATTCATACTGGACATGACAACTGGTCCTTGCACTGCCCAGCCGAATCTGGTTTCTACGGCAACCAAAGCATCTGACAGTCTCTCAGTTTTACCTGTGACTACTCTCCAGTAGTAATCTGCTCCGATCAGTACTAATAGCTCCAAACCATCTTTGTCTCCCGCTGACACATCTGCTACTGGTAGCCCTTTTTTCTCTAGCTGCCGTTGAATGTGTTCACTGGGGACTTTCATGACTGCAGTACAAAGCTGTGGGGTTTGAACAGCTTCAATCTCGATTTTCTGATCTTTGTTTCTCACATTCTCCAGGACTAGTTTTATGACATTGCATTTTGTGGTCACTGGGTTTTTTGAGCCAAATGTGTGAAGGTTTAATGTCTCTTGTTTTAGTATTGGCAGTTTTAAATCTTTCACTTGTTTCTCATGGACAAAACTCCGTTGGCTTCCTCCATCAATTAAGCAACGCACAATCTTCTTTCCTCCAGGTCCTTCAATCCTTGCTGTCACAGTTTGCAACAGTACTGTTTCACATTTTTCTGGGGTTGGTTTGGCTGCATGTGGAAATACTGAGGAGACCACTGCATCACTCGTGTTTTCAGCAGCATCTGTCCTTTCTATTGGTTGCTCACTTTTGTCACACACAACAGCATGATGTCTCCTTCCACAATCAGTGCATGTCACATTTTTGGATCTACAGTCTCGAGCAAGATGTCTGGGCTTTAGGCATATGAAGCACCTTCCCATTTTCTTTAGCTTTTCTTTCCTGCTTGTGACTGTGTCTTCAGTGCACTGTTCTGACTTGTGGCTGGTACTGTTACAGAATATGCAACTGTGCACAAATGGTGTATTCGAACTGCCTGTGTGGAGGGCTGCAGCTGAGGGCACATTAGGTCTTTTCCACTTTTCTCTGCTTGAATCTGGGTTGCAGTGCTGTTTCTGATTTGCATGTGTATCTTTATGATTCTCGCTCATTTGTGTCAAATGTGCAGCACGCTCCCTGCTTTCAACTTCTTGTTGCAAAAACTTCACAAGGCCATCAACATCCCACTTTTGCCCTATATCTGTCTTGCGGGTGTACTCAAGGGCAAGATCAGCAGGAATCATTTTGAACAGTATGGGGCACAGTAAACCTCCATAACTGTCTGACATGACTCCTAAAGCTTCTAGGCTTCTGATTTGTACTTCAACGTCATCAAAAAGTTGTCTCAAGGCAACAATGTCTGAGGACCTTTTAACTGGACTTAGATTTAGTAACTTAGACATGTGTGCACTTACAATGAGATCTTTCCTTCCAAATCTTTGCTTAAGCATGTCTACTGCAGCATCATAGTTCATGTCAGTTACTTTCAGCCCTGCGACGGCGCGTGCAGCTGGCCCAATGAGATATGACTTCAAGTAAGTGAACTTTTCAGTTTTGCTCAAATCTGGGTTTTGGTGAATTGCATTTTCGAATTGGTCCCAAAACTCCTGCCACATGCACACTTCTCCGTTGTATTTGTTTATTGAGAGCTTGGGTAACTTCACCGAGGGTCTGCTTGTATTTGACCGTGTACTCACGTCACTCAGCCGATGTGGATTCGCTGATACGGTGGCGTCTCTTGCCTGTTCTTGTTGCTGTAAGGCAGCCCGTTCAATCGCTCTCTCTGCCCGCGTCCTCCATAAATTTGTGTTGTCCTGATACTCAAGTGTCCGCATCTAACTCGTCCAAAGGGATCTCCTGCTCTATATCTGGTTTAATGTCTTGCGGGCCTTTCTCTTTCTGTGACAACATGGCTAACAGCTCCCGCAAACGGTCACTGTTTATATCAGTCTTACTTGTTTCATCTTGTATAATTTGCAGCAGCTTTGTAACGGACGTCCGCAGCACGGTCCGTTTCTGTTTTAGCCTTTGAAGTCGCTCCGACATTTTTTCCTTTCGTGTCCGTGTTGTTACAGCTATCGGCTTAATCCCAACAACGTTCTCTCTTCACTTTTCCCGCTTCCCAGCTTCCGCTTCCCGGGTTTCGGCACCAAAAAATATGTTGTGGATTTAGCTGTAACATCAGTTGTTATAAGGAAAGAATGTCCAAACACCAAACTTTACCTTCATTTGGCTTTACTGGAGAATGCTGCATTTCAGTTTACAACACATTTGTTGTTCCCGCTGGCTAACATGCGTCCGTCTCTCTCATAGCATTGCATTGCTTAGCACTGACTTCTTCTTCTTCGGTCTGCAGCTTGAACAATAACATTTCATGGCCAAAGGTACAGCACCAGCGCCGTCTAGTGGACAATGTCTAACGACTGCATTGAAGGAAAACATCTTTGGGATTCTAATTAAATTACTACTATAAATAGCTTTTCTGATTAACTATAAAATGTTTATAATATCTGTTTGTTTTCACGTGTATAACCATTATGAACTATTAAATATTCAACAGGTACCCTTTAAGTCAGGGGTCCCCAAACTTTTTCCTGTGAGGGCCACATAACTTTTGCCTTCTCTGATGGGGGCCGGGGTCAGTTTGTAACAGAAAAAGTGTGACGATCGCAGGGGTGCCTAAACGTAAGCATTTATTGTTTTCCAGAAAGCCACAAATGACCAAATATTAATAACCCTTTCTGGGATCTTCACAGGAAAAAAAGTCAGAAAATAAACAATAACACTATTAATGAAATAAATAACCAAATAACCCTCTCTGGGTTCTTCACAGAAAAAAGTCCATGGAACATTAACTTTGTGTTGTTCCATGCACAATCTGAACAGGTAAAAGCTCAGCTTAGTTGTCAGAGCAGAATCTTTTCCTTAAATGACTCATATGAGCAGTCTCTCAAAGTTCTTGTGTTTCTTCCTTATAATCCTTTTGTAGGTTCCAGCAGGCTTGTAGACACCGCTGCTGAACAGCCTTTTCTTTGCATTGAACAAAAAAATAATTGTTTGTCCACTGCAGGTTAAAATACCCTGCATTCTGAATCAATTTTTCTCTTAGCTAACCTTTTCACCATTATTCCATTTTATTTGACAGGGGTGAGTCGAGGATTTTTTTTTTTTCTGAGGGGGGGGGGGGTTCAGATAGGGGCACAGACAGAATGTCACGTTCTATGCGTGTATTAGTCTCGATCGCGTGGCCAGACTGGGAAAAAAAAAAAAAAATCATCACGCTTACCAGTGAGGAGGAAAAATCAGTGCAGGCGGACACAGCAAGCCGAAGTTTAAAGGTGTTTTATTCCTCCATCACGAGGCTCACCCAGCGCGCTGTGAGAAAGCTCTGAGCAGATGTTGAAGAGCGAATTCTAAGTGCGATAGTGAGGCATGTACAGTCAGCTCTTTATACAGTGATACAGAGAATCCATGGCACAGAATGCATGGCTGAGCACACGCTCAGCAGGGGAACGAGACGGCGCTCGGCCGATTTGGAAGCGAGGTGCGGGAGGCGGTGGAGGGGGGTGGGGGTAAGCGTCTGATATTGTTCAGGGGGCCGGGCCAAATGTGGAGGTGGGCCGTATCCGGCCTGCGGGCCGTAGTTTGGGGACCACTGCTTTAAGTTAAGGGTACCATCATTTTTGTCCAGGCCTGTTTGATGAGTTTGTTTTTTTAAAATAATTCTGTTGAACCACAATTCAAAAGTATTGTCTGATTTTCATTGGTTAAAGCTGGGCTTTAAATACAATTGACACCGTCTTCTCAAATAGAAAATCGGGCCCGGGGGAGCCCAACTGTCCTGCAGGCACTTCAGCTGCAGGTTATGTGAGGGACACATATAATTGGAAACTTATGTGTCTGTGCGACCTTTCGATTGAAGATGTGGAAGACATCTACCTGTTTGGCTTCATGATCTCAGGGTTTCTGCTGATTGGCTGTGGAGTGGTCCTGGTGTATCGAAAACTAAAGAAGATGGAAAGAGCTAATCAAAATGCTGACCCAGCGAAGCTCCTTCATCGATTTGACCAGTTGGGGAGGGCTCTGATTGCGGCTAATGGCGAACTGAACAAGAAGATTGGTTACATCTCGGAGTCGCTAGGAGTTCTCCAGGAAAGGATTTAAAGCCTGGAAATGTATATGGAAATTATGAAGCACAGAATCGCATGAGAGATGAAAATTCTACGCTCTGAGTGAACTGTGCCTATTAGGCCTTGATTCGGCGCCCTGAAGATGCATTCCTCCTGGACGAAGATAAGGCAGTAGAGAGTTTTGGCTTGCTTCTCCCTAACATAAACATCTGGTGTGCAGTAATCTGATCTCTCAAGGACAGTGTTATGTGACCAGCTTGGATATTACCATCGAACATGCACTGAGAGAATGAACTCTTGAGGACATGCTATCTATGTTTTGAGGACACTAAGACATAACATCTAAACGTTGCTCAGGGAGGATTTTTGCTGTACACCTGTAACTGATAAACACACACTGCATACAACATTACATGACTGATACACATACACTGACACACACACACACTCACACTGTCTCTCTCAACTTTGCTTGTTAATGTGTGATCTGTATAGTCTGCTAATTGTGCATTCGAGGGTTTTTTTCTATGTAACCACAATTTTGCTCATACGAGCTTTATTTTGATAAACTATATTTTTTCTCTCTGCCCAATGTATCATACCCTTCCCCCCATCCCCCTCTTTACCCTCACTGTATGACAGGCGCCTTGCATGGCTGCTGCGTCATTGGGAAGCGCTTATCGAGCACACCCAATGTCTAGTCAAATTCCTCGTATGTTTACATGTAAACATGCTTGGCAATAAAGCTTATTCTGATTCTGATTTTGTCAGATTCAAGTTATTTCTGTGACCATTGTGGGCTTTTCTTTCATTAACAGAGGGGTACAAACAATTTTGTCCACTGCTGTATTTTATTGTATTGATTGTATTTTGTTTAACAAGGTTCTCCCTGTTCTTATCACACGCAGGCAGTGTGTGTCACGCATGTGGGTGGAGCACGGACTTGAAGCTGCTACGTTTTCACTACAGGGTGTGGATGGTGGAAGCTCGGACTGTTGGATATGAGCAGAGTTTCACATCACCATTTACAGTAAGTGATCTGATTTGATGATAACTATATATATAATCTCATGATATACATTCCCTGGCAATTCTATAATTTATATATCATATCCATTACAAAGGACCTTCTCTTTTTTATACATTTTAAGTTATCTCCAGAAAAAAATGTCTTAATTCATCTGTCAGTAATTTTATGCACCTTTTTTCCCTCTTAATTTTACAGTGTTGTTATAAAATTGTTTTTAATGTACATTTGAAATGACTTCTTCCAAACTTGTTTTCATTAAATTTTTTTGGCAAAGCTGAAAAGAAGAGACAAAAAACAAAACAACAAACACAACACAAATGTAAAATAAAATAATGGGGGGAGAAAATCCATCCATGCACATCCTCACACAAGTGTGTTTCCACATTATAGACAGTAGGGAAACAGATTCCATCACTGAAGAACCTAATTAGTGATGCACTTTACCACAGTCAGAGGTAATGAGTTGATGAAGTTGGAGCCTCCCTCCAAGCCAGTTCCAGTAATCCACATCACATTTTCTGGGCTTTAGTAGCCCCAAGATATTGAAGAAAAGGGTCCCAAGTGCGATTAAAAAAAAAGGAAGGGTTTGTCCATTGAAGCTGTAGAGAAAGCCTGGAGAGGGATGGTCCTGATCACACTGTTCAACCACTGATGCAGAGTGGGGGCTTTGTCAGAAATCCACAATGTGAGAATACATTTTCATACATTGTACAGAGGAATCTGCAAAAGCTTCATACTTCAAAAATGATCTTGTAGTTCATCAGTTAGTCCCAACAAACAGGTTCGTGCCCCAAGCTGTAGAGTGCAATTAAAAATCCTGTTAAGCTGCTGAATAATGATACCCCAGAACTGCTGAAGAGAGGGACAGCTGCACATACAATGGAACAAAGAACCCACTGCTGACTGACAATTAGCGCAGAGATCTGAAAGGGCTGAGTTGGCCCTATGTCTGATTTCAGGAGGAATGTAGAGTCTGTGCAGTATTTTAAACTGTCTCTCCCAGGTGGAATTTGTGACTAAGAATTTAAAAGGTTGGCCACATAAACTATCCCAAGTGTCAGGAGTTACAGAGGAACCCAAGTCAGAGTCCCATTTAAAGCTTTGATTTTATGAAAATTGTCCTCGTTAAGATCACAGTAATTTGAAATGACTGAAACTTTATTCATTATCGCTACTTGACTAATTAAAAATGATTAGAAATGAAGTTACATCAAGAACCAGTTTATTCCTCTGACACGTTTTCTTTATTATTTATTTGTTGTGTATGCGGCCGGTGTCACACACTTTTGCAGCTTTAGTAATATTCAGAGAAAATTAAGAAACTTGGCAGTAATTGAAACCAAAGAAACAATGGTCTGATACACTATGTTTCCTGTTAGCAACAAGTTAGCATCATCATTTAGCATTTTCCGTTTTATAATTAGACAGAGATGGTGTTAATGTTACTTACCTCCAATTAAAACGAGGTTAGAGGACAAGCCTCTGATGCAGCACGGTGGGGGAAAAAGTCCCACATCCCTGGCTAACAGAAGTGGCGGCTATATGACCAGAACATTAGCTTGCTGTGCTATCTACCAGAACCCCAAACCTGGCTCACTGCGGGCGAGAGGTGGGGCGGCAGTGTTTTCTCTGGCTGAAAGAGCTTGATGTGGTGGCAAAACATTTTTTTCCCGTGGGGGTGGGGAAACATATGACACGATTGTTACCGGAATATGTTAATTTTACACAATTTATTTCTTTTTTTAAATTTTGCACAGTAACTTTGCACATGGAACTTACCATTTGAAGTATTCTACAACCGAGGCTTGAATACTGGAATATTGGGCCAGTTGGGGTCCCACCCAGACATCCTGTGTTTAGACTTTTTAGTGGTAGTATCCTTCTCTCCTTCCTCTGCCTGAACGCTTTCCTGTCTTTGGCTCCTCTCTTCTGTCTCATCTTTCCCTCTCTGAGCTCTGTCTAATTCAGGTTCTCTCTCTGTCTATGGTGGTATACAAACAGGCTAGAAAATATCAAGTGTCATGTTCTGTCTTGCAGGATTTTTTTTTTTTCGTGGTTTACATAAATGACAAAAATATGTGTATTTTTTTGTATTTTTATTCTAGTGTTTCTTTTTTTCCATTGAGGGAGTAGGGAAGGGAAAGAAACATTCATAATAGGAATGTACTCAAGCATTCTTAAATTATATGAGCAGGTGGGTATAATAGTTAGAAATTCTACTCATGTAAAAGCAGTGCTTTGAAATTAATAATTAAAAGTAGACAACCAAAAATTTCTAGTTAAGGGTACAAAGAGCAGCTGCTTAAAAACTTGAGTAATGACTTCAGACTTGAAGGTTTGAGGTTTTTCTCCAAAATTTATAACAATGTTATTACATTTTTCTACTTTTCTCTGTAAATTTATCTAAATTTGAAACCATTTTCCTCAAATGTGTAATTTCCTCTTGTAAAACTGACTTTTCTTGTACATTTGAGACTTTATTATAAATTTGTGGATTATTTTATGTCTAATTTTTCTGTTTTTTTAATAAAATTACTGTTTTTCAAAAAATTTTTAAACAAATTGTGGTAATTTTTTTTAACTTTTTCCTTACAACAATTTACATTTTTTTTTACCACAACTTTGCAGTCAGAAATTTAACTGATTACAAAGAAAAAAAAAACAATAAAATTGTATTTAATGAAATAAATTAACATAAATGACCCAGGATGCCGTTATTTCTGTGATAATATTTCTCTGTATTTTAGTCTTTTTAGAAATCTCCTCACCACCCAGAAAGCAGGAAAAACCTCCTTTATTTTGATCTCCAAATGTTAGCACGTTTAGTTTATCTGAAAGCTGCTAACTGATTAAAGTCATTGACTTGGTGAAGTTCAGTCATCTTAACCTGCCAGGTACATAATAAGAAACATAACTTAATATCTAGTAAAATCCAGTAAAATCTACTGGAGGAAGAAGCCCCCCAGGAGACAGCTAGCCACAGGGCTGCTCGGAGAGGTGCTCTGGCCACCGGCAGAGTGAAGAGGCCTCGCCGTCACAGGTCCGTGGCTCTGAGAGAGATCCGTCGCTACCAGAAATCCACGGAGCTGCTCATCCGTAAGCTGCCCGTCCAGCGCCTGGTGAGGGAGATCGCTCAGGACTTCAAGACCGTCCTGCGTTTCCTGAGTTTCGCCGTCATGGCTCTGCAGGAGACCAGCGAGACCCACCTGGTGGTCTCTTCTTCGCTAAGGGGGTCACCATCATGCCCAAAGACTTCCAGCTGGCCCGCTGCATCCGCGGAGAGAGAGCTTAGACTTTCTGCTGCACATCCACCAGCCATAATGCTCTGCACTGTGTGTCTATATATATACATTTATAGTAATATGGACATATGTTTACTAGATGTTGTTTTTTTTCTTGCCTTCTGATTGTTGCTCTGAGTGTTGCTATCCCTATGCTGTTGCAATCCTGGAATTTCCCCATTGTGGGACTAATAAAGGCTTATCTTATCTTATCTTATCTTGTAGTGGTTGGTGAAATATATCCTCAGCAATTCATCAGTCCCCCTGGCTTTTCCCTTCATATGAAACCGGCTGCGTTTGAATTCTAACCACATCTCTTAGCTAAGCGACTCTTCCATTGTTGCTCCCGTTTCCAGTGGGTTAAAACCATGATAAACGCCAGTGCTTACATACCTCTTATGAATTTTTTCCGTGTTTAAAGTACTTTAATAAACTCATGTTTCTGTCGGACAGTCATGCTAGTGAGACACTCTGTCTGGAGACTGCTGGAAAGCTCGCATGGGCGGGACGCTTCTAAACTCCACGCGGATGATGGCCACGTGCGTTGTTCGTGTGCGTGCTTGTGGAAAGTCATTGCTTCATACATCCATCGATGTATGCATAGAGGGGAGATTTGAGGGTCAATTTACCAATGAAATGTGTCTTCAACTCTATGGTCTTTAGGTGAAAAGTAAGAAACAACCCGACAATCAGAGGGAGGGCTGGCCCATCTCCACCATCTCTGGGGCCAGCTATCATCATCAACGCAGCGGACACACGGAGGACCCTAATCAGGGTCAACCCACGTAAAGCTGCAGGTCCGGACAACATCCCCAGGACGTGTGCTCCGAGTCTGCGCGAGTGAGTTGGTGATGTCCCTGACTGACATTTATCAGAATCAGAATCAGCTTTATTGGCCAAGTATGCACAACACATACAAGGAATTTGACTTTGGCTAAAAACTTGCTCTCTTGTAACGTCTCCCTGAGTCAGGCCATCGTTCCCAGATGCTTTAAGACCTCTACCAGTGGCAAAGAAACCAGTTGTGTCATGTCTGAATGACTATCGTCCTGTTGCACTGACACCAATTGTGATGAAGTGTTTTGAACGGCTTGTCAAACCACACATCACAGCCTGCCTCCCTGCATCACATGACCCGCTCCAGTTTGCATATCGTTCAAACCGCTCCACGGAGGATGCTATAGTCACCACCCTGCACTCTGTCATCACCCACCTGGATCAGAAAGACACCTATGCCAGACTCCTGTACATTGATTTCAGTTCAGCATTCAACACCATTATTCCCCAGGGACTGATGGAGAAATTACTCTTTCTTGGTCTGAACACCGCCACATGTCTCTGGATCCTGAACTTCCTAACCGAGAGACCTCAGTCTGTCTGTGTGGAAACAACATCTCCAACTCTCTCACGCTGAGCACCGATCCCCTCAAGGCTGCATACTCAGTCCACTGTTGTTTACTCTTCTAACACATGACTGTGTATCCCAGACACAAGAGGCGCTTTTCCATTTGGCCCAGTTTGGCCCCCTTTGGTATGGTACGGGACAGTACAGTTCGGCCCGCATTGTTTTTCCACTGCACTAGGGTGTCATTTGAAGTGGGTGGGAAATAGTTACAGGGAGGTGGCCAACCCTCTCCCTCCCGCTACGTAAAACAAGCGTAACTCGCGTAAATCAAGCATAACGTTACGCAAAACACAAGTTGGCAGGATACGAGGTGTCTGCGTTCTCTGGCTGTTTTTGCCAGAATAAAGGCAAAAACGGAGAACAGAAGGCAAACCCGCAATACGACACACTCTGGAAAGGTACTGGAGCATTTAGAAGCCATGAGGATGCGAACTACATTACGTTTGACGGTAAGCTAATGATTGCTAATGCTACTTTGCTTTTAAGTCCGCCGTACAACATTGTAATGCCGGCAAGTTATCGATATTAGGTCCTAAAATATGTATTCTGTGTGTGTGTTTCAGATCGCTCTCTTGTGGCAAAAATATCACTTCAAACGGTCGGCGTGAACGTTCAACACAGTGATGTGACCCCAAGTTCACAAACGCCAAGTGGCTATAATGTCTGTAGAAATGCTTAGCTTCCTGTGAAATAAATTGATCTGATCTATGTCAAAATCATGGAGAGACTGTTGAGACGTCATGGAATTTATCTGCTCCAGCCAGTGGTGTCGTGGCAAAACATGGATCAGGTGCCATCGTCGTCGTCTGCCTCCGTCGGTCTATGATGACCATGGAAGAGAATCCTAAACGTCTACTCTGCTGGAACAGCACCGCCTGTGGCTGAACAGGCCGATGCGCGAATGGCAGTCCCTGTCACACAGGTCGCACTTGTGGGTGGTCTCCGTGCTGCTGGGTCTGTGGCGGTTCTTCCTGCGGGTCCTTTTTTCATCTGCAGCAGCAGTCAGTCTCTCTTCACCCGCCTTGAGCTGTCTGGTCAGGGTGCCTCTCCATTTGGAGCGGTCCGTTGCAAGGTCCTCCCAGCGCTCTGTGTTGATCTCCAGGGCCTTCATGTCTCTCTTGCAGACGTCTCTAAAACGCAGCTGTGGGCGGCCAACGTCTCTTGCCAGTGCCAGTTCTCCATAGAGGACGTCTTTGGGGATTCTGCCATCCTCCATACGGTGAACGTGGCCTAGCCAGCGGAGCCTGCGCTGTCTGAGTAGAGTGAACATGGAGGGAAGGCCGGCGCGGGACAGAACTTCTGTGTTGGGCACTTTGTCCTGCCAGGATATGTCCAGGATGTGGCGAATGCAGCGCAAGTGGAAGGAGTTCAGTCTCCTTTCCTTCCGGGCGTATGTTGTCCACGTCTCACTCTCCATAGAGCAGTGTGCTGATGACGCAGGGCGTTGTACACTGGCCATCTTTCGTGTTGACAGAGAGTTTTGGGATTCTCCCACACTCGTGTGGGTGAGGGGCGAGGCGAGTGTGAAGGCTGATTTTCCAATCCTCATTGTTGATCTCTGTATCAAGGGAGAGGTTGTTGCTGATCGTGGACCCCAGGTACGTGAACTGATTCACGACCTCCAGCGTCGTGTCGTCAAGGGTGATGGTTGGTGGTGCTTCCGTGCCTTGCGCCAAGACGTTAGTCTTCTTCAGGCTGATGGTAAGCCCGAAGTCCTTGCATGCCTGGGAGAAGCAGTCCATAAGGGTCTGAAGCTCCTGCTGTGTGTGGGTTGCGACTGCAGCGTCGTCTGCGAAACGAGCATGTCTCTGATTAGAGCCTCACGTACTTTGGTTTCTGGCTTTCAGGCGGGCGAGGTTGAAAAGCCTGCCGTCAGATCTTGTGTGCAGGTAGATTCCCTCTGTTGCTGTGCTGAAGGCATGCCTCATGAGCATAGCAAAGAAAATCCCAAAGAGGGTTGGCGCAAGTACACAGCCCTGTTTCACTCCGCTGCATATGTTGAAAGGCTCTGAGACGTTGCCATCGTGCTGCACTATCCCCTGCATGTTGGTGTGAAACGATTCAATGAGGCTTTGCAACTTTGGTGGGCATCCTATCTTTGGCAGGATCTTGAAAAGGCCCTCTCTGCTGACCAGATCGAACGCTTTGGTGAGGTCGATGAAGGCGACGTGCAGGGGCATGTTCTGTTCTCTGCATTTCTCCTGGAGTTGGCGGATGGAGAATATCATGTCTACCGTCGATCGCTCAGCACGGAAGCCACACTGAGACTCGGGGTAGACACGTTCGGCAAGCTTCTGTAGACGAACGAGAACAACTCGTGCGTAGACTTTGCCAACAACGCTGAGGAGGGAGATGCCCCTGTAATTGTTGCAGTTGCTTCTCTCCCCTTTGTTTTTGTAGAGGGTGATGATCTTGGCGTCCCTCATGTCCTGTGGTACGGCATCTTCCTTCCAACACTGGCAGAGGACGTCATGCAATGTCAGCAGTAGGGCGGTCTTGCAGTGCTTGATCAGGTCGGGGGGTATGCCGTCGTTGCCGGGTGCCTTGCCAGCGGCCAAGCTATCAATGGCCTTGCTGAGTTCGTCGATGGTTGGCTCGGCGTCAAGTTCGTCCATGGATGGCAGGCAGTCGATGGCATCAAGGGCTGACGGTGTCACGGTGTTCTGTCTGGAGTAGAGGTCGGAGTAGTGTTCCACCCATCTCTCCATCTGCTTGTTCTTTTCTGTGATCATCTCCCCAGTGGAGGATTTGAGGGGGGCCGTCTTGCTCTGAGCCGGACCAAGTGCTTTCTTGATGCCATCGTACATACCACGGATGTTCCCTGTTATGGCAGCGGTTTGAATGTCTTGGCTGAGCTGAGTCCAGTACTCGTTGGCACAGCACCGAGCAGTCTGCTGAACTTTGCTTCTCGCAGCCCTGAGAATCTGGAGATTCTTCTCGTTTGGGTACTTCTTGTACTCAGCAAGTGCTGAGCGCTTGGCTTCAATGACGGGGGTCATCTCGGTCAACTTGGCATCAAACCAGTCCTGTGACTTCGAGGTCTTCCTCCCAAAGGTAGCCAAGGCTGTGCGGTGGATGGTGTTTCGCAGCTCTTCCCACTTCTGCTTTGCAGATTCTCCTTCTTGTGGTACACCAAGTTCCTTCTCAAAGGTGGAGGCAAACTGCTCAACAAGTTCTGGTTGAGCCATCTTGCTGGTGTCAATCCGTGCCTTTCCAGGTTGTCTAGCACGATGGAATTTCTTCAGCTGCAGCTTGACCTTGCAACACACCAATGAATGGTCTATGTCGCAATCTGCACTCTGGAACGAATGGGTGATTAGCACGTTCTTCAGTGAGGTGCGCCTGGTCAGGATCAAGTCCAGCTGGTGCCAGTGCTTTGAGCGTGGATGTTGCCAGGAAACCTTGTGTTGGGGCTTGGTCTTGAAGAACGAGTTTGTGATGCACAGATCGTGATATGTGCAGAACTCGAGCAGCCGCTGTCCGTTGTCATTCATTCTGCCCACACCAAAAGGTCCAAGACAGGAGGGCCAGGAGTCGTGGTCAGCACCCACTCTGGCATTGAAGTCTCCAAGGAGAATGAGTTGTTCAGAGTTGGGGACGATCCTGACAGTTGTTGCGAGATTCTCGTAGAACTCATCTTTTGCCTCTGGTGTGGCTGTCAGTGTTGGGGCATACACACTGACGAGGGTGACTGGGCCTTGAGTGGTGTTCAGGCGGAGGGTGAGGAGTCGAGCAGAGCCAGTGCTGCTCGGTTCCACCATCTTCAGCAAGGTGTTCTTCACTGCAAAGCCCACTCCGTGTTACCTGTGTTCGTCACTGCCCTTTCCCTGCCAGTAGAACGTGTAGTCCTTCTCTCTCAGTGTGCCTGCGTCAGCCAACCGTGTTTCCTGGAGAGTGGCAATATCCACTCCCAGTCTCTTCAGCTCATTATTGATGATGGCAGTCTTCCTGGTGTCGTTGATGTCCTTGAGGTTAGTAGCGAGTCCTGTCATCATAGTGCGGACGTTCCAAGTTCCCAGTTTTAGAGTTGGTCTCTTTTGTTTTATTGTCTTGCCTGGTGCGAAAGTTCTCAGCCTGCTGTTGGGATTTCTCCTCATCCCCATGCACCCAATGAGGAAAGCAAGCTGTGGCGGGACATCACCTTATTGGCTGGGGGCTGCCCAGCTTGAGGCGGGCGGTACCTGTCCAGTGAGATCCGATGATCCCTTCCACCGTCGGGAATAACCCCTGGTGCCGAGCTCTACGCCAATTGAGCGGTGGCTTATAACCGGTAACTGTCATTCCCCGTGTTTTGTCTACGCCAAAGGCGAAGCTGGAGTGTCCTCTCCAGTGATCCGGTGTTCTACCTTCCAGCGTTGGGCGTTGGTAGGATTCAAGCCTGGGCAGGAAGATATGGAGGATAAGATGTTGCCCATGCAGCATGTCCCCCCTCTCCACGCCACTGATGAATCCAAAGGAACAGCAGGGCTGCTACAGTTTGGCACCAGCGCCGTTGCAGGAGCTGCCAGAACGATGTTGAGCACAACATAGAACTGCCTTAGGGGCTCCGACTCCGGATTTTTCCTCAGGGTTGACTCCCGAAGCCTTTCCCGTGACCGGGTATGCCGCAAGGCAGCGGAGGTTTGAAATCAGGGTTTACCTTCCCCTAGATGGGCTACCTTCCCAGGTTGACGAGCCACCATCTACCCGAAGCATCTGGTTTTAAGGCGCCAGAGATCCGCCCTCGCCCCTTCTCCTATTAGTAAAAGCAGTTCCGCCGGGCTTAGAGACTAAACCACACGGGCAGGCTAGGAGTTGGACTTAGTTGTCAGAGGCTTTTCGAGACGCACGCCATAAGGAGCATTTTATGAGCACTGGGAGCTTAACCCCAGTGCCGCTCCTGGCTATGACAACCTTGGAACCAAGGTTCCAAGTGCCATATGAGCTGTTAAATATATATTTCATCAGGTAAACAGTACTGAGTTAGGCATAAGATAAATTTAACAGTTCTGATGCATTTTAAGCCAAAACAAATGGATCTAGGATTAAAAGTAATTAAAATAATGCAGTCACGAGGTTACATGGAGAAATACGTGGATTAACTGGAAATATTTCATATTGAGTATTGCTGACTACATGTAGATACTGTATAAATATATATTCTCTGCATCAACAGTGAACAATACATGTATTCATGTAGTATTGCCCTGGGAATTTTGACAATAAACCTTTGTACTTTTGCAGATGTGTCTATTTTGTTTTACAGTCTTCAGCAAATGATTGTTTTGGCTACTTTTCTTAAAAATGAGCCATTTTTTTCAAAGTCACTGATAAATGGTTTGTACTGTTGACTCTTTTCCCACCGGTGTCTAAACAGACAAAATAGAAAATCATGATGCAAACACATAAATCACTAAATTGTTTATTCCAATCAGCAGCAAATTACAGATTATTTATAATGTGCAAAATTCAAACTAAAAAAAAAAATAATAAGAAACTGGAATGGGCCACACACGCCAGCCACGCTGCCTCACTGAGAAGCAACTGGATTGGCCTCATACTGGTCCCGGTTCAGCAGATCTTCAGCCTGCACCTCTGTAAATAGTGAGGCAAGGTCAGGTTTGGGTGGATCGTTTTCCTCTTGCCTAGATCAAAGACAGAAATGGGTGGTGGATAATTAAAGAAAGTTTAAAACATATTTGAGAAATGAATAAGTCTTTATTTCGGATAGATTAGATTAAAAGAAAGGAACAGAATAATAGAACAAAGGGGGAAAAAATCCAATAAGGTCAAATTAAACAGGAACTCCTCAGATTATACAATTCAACATAACTTATCCGAAATGGGTGATGGCTGAATCTGCAGCTTATATTGCCCACCCATGTTCCAGCGAAGAATTCAAAAAGAAAATAAGAGTGATTACAAATCAGAACAAAGCTAAGACAAAACGTGACAAAAACTAAGCAACAGCACAACACAGACTGGATATGATTATCCTGATGTGATTTTACATGTCGTTTTGTATATACAGCCATGGACAAAATTGTTGGCACCCCTCTGTTAATGAAAGAAAAACCCACAATGGTCCCAGAAATAACTTGAATCTGACAAAAGTGGTAATAAATAAAAATTCTATGAAAATTAACCAATGAAAATCAGACAATGCTTTTGAATTGTGGTTCAACAGAATTATTGTAAAAAACAAACTCATGAAACAGACCTGGACAAAAATGATGGTACTCCTAGAAAAAATTGAAAATAATGTGACCATAGGGACGTGTTCAACCAAGATGTGTCCTCTAATTTACATCACAGGTGTCTACATACCTGCCAACTACTCCGGTTTTGCCGTAATGGTTCCGGTTTTCAAGACCCCATTCCGGGTTACAGATTTATTAATCAAAATTACGGTTTTTCACTAAAAATTCAGTCAAAAATTTTAAATCGTAAAAAAAACACGAAAGCAATTCCAAACACGAGATCGCTAGGAATCGTATCTAAATTTAGAAAAGAGCAACACGAAATGGCGGCCGGGATAGTCACACTTTTTCAGTGCTGAGACAAAGTTGCTGATTTTGCCACTAAAATAACTTAACCAACAGCGAATATCGGATCAACATTTGTGACGCACAGGCTGAATTTCCACCTTGGTTGAACCAGCTTTTGAAGTAGAAATACCCCTTTATTCGCCTTTCACCGTGCTCTGTGAGCAAACTGAGTAGCGTTTCTTTTCGTGGTTCGCTGCTACGCTTTACCTGAAGCGTTTGCTAAGCTAACGCTATCGCTATTGAGGGTATTGAGGTTTCTGTTCTCGCGCGAAATCCTGGAGAGGCGTGCGCACATCGTGAGATGTAAACATGATGTAAACTGCTGCAGACGTTCGCACGACTGCACTTCAACCCTGGCAAATGGACCATGGATGGATTCGACATCTAAAGGGAGAATACATTTTAAATAATGCCTAAGATTCTGAAGAACATGTGCTGTGTAATTGCAAGCCTTGTCATGCTTGGTGTATCATGTAAACACATAAAATATCAGAGCGATTTTGCCGTCATTACGCATGTGTGTTATACAGTGCTAAGTATACCCTGTTGATATTTCTAGTCTTCTAGTTACCTCCGCCAAGGAGGTTATGTGATCATCAGCGTTGGTTTGTCTGTTTCTTTGTTAGCAAGATAACTCAAAAAGTTATGGACGGATTTTCATGAAATTTTCTCAAATTGTCAGAAATGGGGTATCCTACAGATGATTAGATTTTGGTGGTGATCCGGATCACCGTCTGGATCCAGGAATTTTTTAAAGGATTCTTTTTTTTTTTTTTTTTTTTACTTAACATTGCAAGATAGGGCCATTTTCAATATTTTATTTATGATGTTAAACACTGTATGGGGGGAACTGTGGCGCTTGGCGGAGGTCTGCGCTCTCCGAGTGCTTTTCTAGTATTCATAATACATCACATCTGGCCTATTCGAAGTTCTATGCAGTGTTAAGATAGTCTTTTGAATGCAAATTTAATGAATGAATGAATCTTTATTTCGGATAGATTAAAAGTAAAGATTAAAAAGAAACAGAATAATATAACAAAGGCGAAAAAATCCAACAAGGTCAAATTAAACAAGAACTCCTCTGATTATACAGTTCAACATAAGTTATCTGAATTGGGTGATGGCTGAAGCCGCAGCTTATATTGCCCACCCATGTTCCATCCCAGAATTCAAAAGAAAAACAAAACAAGAGCGATTACAATTCAGAACAAAGCTAAGACAAAATGTGACAAAAAAAAAAACTAAGTAACAACACAACACAGACTGGATATGACAATCCTTATGTGATTTTACATGTCATCTTGTATATATGTTTGGAGTATTTCTTCCTTTAGTTTTTGTTTAAATTGTCCAAGCGTTGTACATGATTTTAATTCAGGTCCAAAATCGTTCCATAATCTGACTCCTTGCACTGAAACACAGTGTTGCTTGGTGGTAGTTCTCACTGAAGGTTTTTGAAATATACTTGTTCCTCTGAAATGATATTGTTTCTCCCTTATTTGGAACAACTTTTGGATATTTGCGGGCAGTGATAGATTCTTAGCTTTAAATATTATTACTGCAGTTTTAAAGTCAACCAGATCTTTCAACTTGAGAGCTTTTAATTTAAGAAAAAGTGGATTTGTTGGTTCCCCGTAAGCAGCTTTGTTTATTATTCTAATAGCTCTCTTCTGAAGCATAAAGACTGGATATATGTTTGTTTTATATGTATTTCCCCATACTTCAGTACAATATGTCATGTATGGGAGTATTAATGAATGATACAAAGTACTGTATATACTGTAATGTGGGTTGATTCAGCAAATATTTTGCTCTGTGTAGTATTGCGATTGATTTAGATATTTTACCTTTAATATAATTAATGTGTGGTCAAATGCTAATATTTGTTTGACACTGCGGCCCCTGGACCCTGGCTGGCTACTAGGCTTTTCAGGTTTGAAAGTTGAAGAAATATGAGGTTGTTAGCTACATTCTAACTTGATTTAATGCTAATATTTGTTTGGCGTCGGGGGGCTTTGCCCCCCTGAACCCCCCACCAGGACTTTGTCCTGGACCTACCGGGGCCTGCGGCCCCTGGACCCCGGCTAGCTACTAGGCTTTTCAGGTTTGAAAGTTGAAGAAATATGAGGTTGTTAGCTACATTTAACTAGATTTAATGCTAATATTTGTTTGGCAAATATTAGCATTATTATTATTATTAGCATTAGCATTATTAGCATTAGCATCGGCCCCCTGGACCCCGGCTAGCTACTAGGCTTTTCAGGTTTGAAAAGTTGGCAGGTATGTGTCTACAAACTTGTAATCAGTCAGTCGGCCTATTTAAAGGGTGACAAGTAGTCACTGTGCTGTGACCATTGTGGGTTTTTCTCTCATTAACAGAGGGGTACCAACAATTTTGTCCACGTGTGTATGTTTGGAGTATTTCCTCCTTTAGTTTTTGTATAAATTGTCCAAGCGTTGTACATGATTTTAATTCAGGTCCAAAAGCGTTCCACAGTCTGACTCCTTGCACTGAAACACAGTGTTACTTGGTGGTAGTTCTCACTGAAGGTTTTTGAAATATACATATTCCTCTGAAATGATATTGTTTCTCCCTTATTTGGAACAACTTTTGGATATTTGCGGACAGTGATAGATTCTTAGCTTTAAACATTATTACTGCAGTTTTAAAGGCAACCAGATCTTTCAACCCGAGAGCTTTTAATTTAAGAAAAAAGTGGGTTTGTTGGTTCCCTGTAAGCAGCTTTGTTTATTATTCTAATAGCTCTCTTCTGAAGCATAAAGACTGGATATATGTTTTATATGTTTCCCCATACTTCAGTACAATATGTCATGTATGGGTAGTGGTATCCTCTCTGAAGAGCTGGAGCAGGTGGCTGGGGGGAGGGAAGTCTGGGCTTCTCTGCTTGAACTGCTGCCTCTGCGACCCGGACCTCTGGAAAAGTGGTAGAAGATGGATGGATGGATGTCATGTATGGGAGAGAATTACTGAATGATACAAAGTCTAATAGTGTGGGTTGACTCAGGCAGAATATTTCACTCTGTGCAGTAAGTTGCGATAGATTTGCATATATTGCCTTTTATATAATAATGTGACTTCCAACACAGTTGATATTGGATTAGATTAAACGCCAAGGATTTTAATTTTTTGGGATACCCTTTCTATCTCTACACCGATTTACACTGAGTTGTTGAGGATTGGTGAGAAATAACGTTATCAATAAGGTTAAGAGCCACCGCTGTGTCCGCCCTGATTCAAGTGTGGGTAGTGTTTTTGTGCTTGTATTGCTAAGAATATAAAAGGAAGCACTACATGGGTCTCAAATAATTGTAATGTGTTCTATTCCATGTATGAGTTTAAAGCATGAAATTACTATAGACTACACATATAAACTAAATTCTAATGGTGAATGAACAACTCCCATTCCCCAAGGTGCAAGATACACTATTATGATTATAACTCATAAAGGTTCACAGAAGTGATCTGATAAAAATAAATAAACAAGCTGTAGAAGAGCTTGGAATATGAGGCGATTTGACTTATAAACACAAAGTTAATTAACAGCAAGCTTCGCTCCTCTAACAAGTGTCCATCACAGTGCAGAAGCAGCAAGTAAGAAAGAGAGCGAACACATTCGGCTCTGTGCTACTTATACACCGCTCACAACAAAAGGGAACATGCATACAAAGCCTGACATCCCCCATTGAACCTAATTACCCTCCCTTTGTCGCCGTACCCCTCCACCTGGCCCTGGGGAGGTCAGGGCGACCTATCTGGTCCCTTCCACCGAAGTGCTCGGATGCTCTTTGATCTTCACTGCGGTTGAGACCCTTTGTCCTGTTCTGAGGTGTGAAGTGGCTTTACATATGTAATCACCAAACATTCTCACATGCTTATACATATGTAGGTTATGGGATATATGATTAATAGGACCACAGCCCCCCCCCCCCCCAAACGACTAAGAAAAGGACAATAGGAAAATTCACAGTTTAAGATAATTATTATGACATACTAACTGCTACACCTCTTGACAAAGAAGAAACTTTCCAGCAGCTATGCTCCTGTAGAGAATTCAGTGGTAATCATAACAGCATAGTAATATCACAAGTCAGTCCTAAACTGTTACAGCACAATTAGTGAACAACTTTTGAGTAGTTTGCATCAGTCCTTGTGCCGTCTGGGCTTTAATCTTCTTCCGAATCTGCTGTGGGTCCGTTCGGGCATCCTGGTGGGACCTTCCTGTAAGGAATCTGCAGCTTGGGAAGGAGAGTGATTATTTGTTCCCTGCAGGGGGGCTGAGTCTTTTCTCTTGGGGGGTCTACCCCGCCGAGGTGCTCTCGCCAACCGTGCAGGCTCATCTCTCAACAAGAAGGCAGGTTTAAGTCTGTCAATGCTGACTGTTTCTTTTCTGTCCCCAAAATCAAGCACAAAATACTTATCACCATGTTCCAGCACTCTGAATGGTCCATCATATGGTGGGCGGAAGGTTGGTTTTAAAGCTTCATGCCTAACAAAAACGAATTCAGCGTTTTTTAAAGCTCGGGGGACAAAAACCCGTGGAAAAGAGTGATGTGCCGGCCCGGGGAGAGAGTCCGGTCCGTTGCTGCCTAAAAACCTCGGGGCTGGAAGATGCCCTGGCTCTGGGTTCTCTGGTAAAAATTCACCTGGGAGCCTGAGAGGTTGTGCAAAAACTAATTCTGCTGAGGAGGCGTCTAGATCCTCTTTAGGTGCAGCACGCAACCCCAATAAAACCCAAGGAAGTTTATTTACCCAATTTGTATCCGTTAGTGAGGCTCTGAGGGCGGCCTTTAAAGACCTGTGAAAACGCTCGCATAACCCATTAGCCTGAGGGTGATAAGTGGTGGTGCGGTGAATTGTCGCTCCTAAGCTGCTGGCCATGGCTGACCAAAGCTCCGAGACAAATTGAGGCCCCCTATCGGACGTGATGTCCGATGGGACGCCGAAACGTGCCACCCAGTTTGTCAAAAAAACGCGAGCTACTTCCTCCGCTGTGGTTGACGCCAGAGGGACCGCCTCAGGCCAGCGCGTAGTATGGTCTATCATTGTTAACAGATGTGTGAAACCTTGGGAGGAAGGTAGTGGTCCCACGAGGTCGACATGAACGTGGTCGAACCTTCTAGCAGGGATTTGAAAAGGCTCCAGAGGGGCTTTTGTGTGTTTGTGTATTTTGGCGCGCTGACAAGAAATGCAAGTCTTTGCCCATTCTTTTACGTTTTTGCGCAGGCCAGGCCACACAAACTTTTCGGCGACCATTTTAACTGAAGCGCGCACACCTGGGTGCGCGAGGGAGTGAATTGAGTCGAAAATACGGCGGCGCCATGCAGCTGGGACTACCGGGCGAGGTCGGCCGGTTGAGATGTCGCATATTAGGGGGGGCACACCGTCACGTAAACCCCTTTCCTCCAGCCTTAACCCTGTTGGTCCAGACAGGAGTGCGTGCACGTCCACGTCACTACTTTGCTCCTCCGCCATGGCTGCATAATCTATCCCTACGTGGATTGGGGCTGCGTATGTGTCCGCATTGGCGAAGAGTTCTGCGGCTGAGGTAGTATAATCTGTCTCCTTGCGCTCTGGCGATGTCACAGCGCGAGAGAGGCAGTCTGCTACCACGTTAAGTTTGCCTGCCACATGTCGAATGTCTGTGGTGAACTCTGAAATCGCAGCTAGCTGTCTTTATTACCTGCCTGACCACGGTTCAGAAATTTTAGCCATCGCAAAGGTGAGCGGTTTGTGGTCTACAAAAGCCGTGAAACGCCGCCCCTCCAACCAGAGCTGGAAGTGGCGGATGGATAAATGAAGCGCTAGCAGCTCCCTGTCAAAGGTGCTGTATTTACGCTCAGTTTGGTTTAGCGATTTGCTGAAAAATGCCAAAGGTTGCCAGGTTCCACCGACGTGTTGTTCTACAACCGCCCGTATGGCCAGGTCTGAAGCGTCTGTGTTTAGCGCAGTGTGGGCCGAGGGATCAGGGTGAACCAACAATGTGGCATTAGCTAGGGCACTTTTTACTTCCGCGAAGGCGCGTTCGCGCTCCGGGGTCCATTCGACCGCGTTGGAAGGTTTTTGTTTTCTGAGCGCGTCATATAGGGGCTGCATGAGCTGAGCTGCGCGGGGGAGGAAACGGTTGTAAAAACTGACCATTCCCAAAAATCCTTGCAGCGATTTGACCGTTTGTGGCCGTGGGAAACTTTTTACTGCGTGAACTTTGTCTGGCAGTGGGACTGCCCCCTTCGGTGAAACTCTGTGTCCCAAAAAATCAATTTGTGACACGCCGAATTTGTCATTTGGCTGGTTTGATTATTAACCCGTGCTCTTCTAGCCTCTGAAAAACCATAGTGAGATGCTGTTCGTGTTCTTCCTCAGACGAGCTTGCTACCAGCATATCGTCGAGGTAGACGAACACGAAAGGGAGGTCGCGTAATACTGCATCCATCATCCGCTGAAAGGTTTGAGCAGCGCCTTTGAGGCCAAAAGTCATCCGCAAAAATTCAAAAAGACCGAAGGGGGTTATTACAGCTGTTTTAGGAATGTCTTCCGCTCTAACGGGGACTTGATGATAGCCGCGGACCAGGTCTATTTTTGAAAAAATGCGCGCACCCGCCAGATGTAGTGAAAAATCTTGGATGTGAGGAATTGGGTAGCGGTCATGCGCTGTCGCATTGTTTAATCTGCGATAATCGCCGCACGGTCTCCAAGAACCGTCGGATTTCGGGACCATGTGAAGCGGTGACGCCCAGGGGCTTTTTGATCGCCTGATAATGCCTAGTTTTTCAAGGGTGGTAAACTCGTCCCGAGCTATGGCGAGCTTGGTCGCGTCTAAGCGCCGAGCTTTGGCGAATACGGGTGGGCCTGTTGTGGGAATAAAGTGTTCGACCCCGTGCTTAGCCAGTGTAGCTGAGAATTTGGGAATTGTGAGTGCTGGAAATTGGGTGAGGAGTTGATCAAACTTACCTCCTGCTGTAGTTTGGGCACGCTCTGCAGAGCGCATCCAAGGCCGGGAGAGCCGCTAGGCGCCAGTCAAGTTAAAACTCACCGCCGCTACAACAAATGTCCATCTGTAGTTGCGGCCATGGATGCAGAGGGGCAGGTTCCTTTCGCCATAAGTGTCGATGATGGAGCCGTTGGCTGCCACCGCTCCATTGCCCCGGGGGCCCATGGCCCGGTCTGCTTGGGAGGGCATGATAAAACTCAGTTGAGCTCCCGTGTCAATGAGGAACTGCTTGCCGGTGTGTCCGTCCGTCACATATAGAAGCTTGCTTTTTTCGCCGAGAACTGCCGCTGTTAATGGTTCTCGACTTTGGCGTTTTCCCGAAATCATGAATTTGCAGGGGGGAAGGCATTTGTAAGCCTTCTCGGCGAAGCGGTGGTGGTAATAACAGACGTCGCTCCGTCTGTTATGTCCTGGCCGTGTCGCTGCCATGGCGGGCGGATTCTGCTCAGTGGTCCGTGGTTCTCCGTTGCTCTGGGCATCTGCGGATGCTGCTGTGGCCGCCTGTTCCCTGCAGGCGTTGGTGAGTCGCTGCGCTTCTCGGGCCAGCGCGCGGAAGTCCTGCTGGGTGCTGCACCGCATGTTGATCAGCGTCCCTCTTATGTGTGGCGGCAGAGTGCTGAGGAAGATGTGTTGGAAGAGGAAGTTGTCGTTGTCCTCCTCCTTGAGCTGCAGCACGTCCTCCATGAGGGCCTTGGGTCTGCATCCTCTGTGGCCGTAGATCGCCAGGATCTTCTCTGCTCTCTCCTCGGCTGAGGGGACGAAGTTCTCGACGATGGTCGCCTTCAGCTCTCTGTATTTGTCATAGGCAGGCGGCTGTCGGATTATGCTCCGCGCGCATCGTGACGTGGTTGCGTCGAGTTTGGCGACGATGTGATAAAACTTCGTCTCGTCCACCGTTATGCCCGCCAGTGCAAACTGAGCCTCAGCTTGCTGAAACCACGAGCTCGGGTCTTCTTGCCAGAATTCTGGCAGCTTGACGGTGACGGCGCTTGTGTGGGCCGTCCTTGATGTGTCCGCCGGGTGAGAGCGCCTTTCTTCTGCTCTCACGCCGGGGCTGGTGCTCGGTTGAGCCCTCTCTTCGGCCGTGGGGGAACGTCTTCCATCCGTTCCCCTGTCTGCATGGGCGCCGGCGTCTGCCTGGGTCGCCTCAGATGAGTCAATCGCGGGGGAACGCCTCTGGTCCATCCTCGCGTCAGGGTCACCAGTGTAGAAGAGCTTGGAATAACGAGGCGATGCGACTTATAAACCAAAGTTTATTAACAGCTTCGCTCCTCTAACAAGTCTCATCTCAGTGCAGAAGCAGAAGTAGAAAGAGAGCGAACACATTCGGCTCTGTGTACTTATACTCACACACAACAAAAGACATGCATACAAAGCTGACATCCCCCATTAACCTAATTACCCTCCTTTGTCTCTGTACCCCTCCACCTGGCCCTGGGAGGTCAGGGCGACCTATCTGGTCTCCACCGCGGTGCCTCGGATGCTCTTTGATCTTCACTGGCGGTTGAGACCCTTTGTCCTGCTCTGAGGTGTGAAGTCGCTTTACATATGTAATCACCAAACATTCTCACATGCTTATACATATGGCTGCACGGTGGCGCAGTGGTTTAGCACTGTGGCAGCATAGTTTTACCCTCGGCCGGGGGATCGCGGGGATCATGAGATCGTGGGTTCGATCCCAGCCCCCGACCAACGGTGAGCTGTGTGGAGTTTGTATGTTCTCCCCGTGTTGCGCGGGTTTACTCCGGGATTTCTCCGGTTTCCTCCCGCATACCAAAAACATGTAGGTTTAGGGCGCTCGCGCACGCAGCGACCAGCAGCCGGTGGCTTGTCACCAGACTGCAAAACCAAGTCTACCTACGGGTACAAATAAGTAACAAAAAAAAAAATAAAAAAAAAAAATATGTAGGTTATGGGATATATGATTAATATAGACCACACAAGCGGTTTATTTTATGGTGGCTACTATTGGATGTGCCATTCATTTTCAATTACTCTGTAATTAATATTCACACAAATAAATCTCAATTCAGTCCCTTTCATATTAAGTGGAAATTGTGCTACTTTAAATTTGGCACTTTACCTAAACTTTAACTTAAAGCGAGGTAGTCGGATCTGGGAAAAAAATGCTTTTTTTTGCGTGCATGGAAAGAAAATTCTACAGACACATATAGCGCGATTGTCTGCGAGTGTGAATGACCTGTTCCACGAGAAAATGTACGTTTTTTGGTCCATGGCTGTTTACATTGGCCAGGATACTTCGTGCGCCGATGGGCCGTAGGGATCCCGTATTTTACATCCGGAAAGACAGTGAAACGGGAACAGCAGGAAGAGCCATAGTATCGTCGTCTAATCGTTTTATAACACATTTCACAACTAATAATAGTAACATTTCATCAAAAAATGTGCTATATTAACAACACGATCGCATTTTGCACACGGCTCGCTCTCCGGCGGCGGCCCCGAGAAGTAAACAAACGCAGGGACGCTTGAATTCTTTCGTCCCAAAAATATCATTTTTGAATATTAATTACAGCTAAACGGGAGCAGTTTTGATGCCGACATTTCACATACCAATCCTAATGTACATGTTCTATACACTATCAGCTTTTGCGTATCAGACTACCTCGCTTTAACCCTCCTGTTATCAGGTTCAGGTTCAGGTTACTTTATTTGTACCCGTAGGTAGATTTGTTTTGCAGTCTGGTGACATCCATATTTACAAGCCACAATTACATTCAACATAAACACAAACACAGGCACACATGAAGCTGACTATAAACACGATAAAAATACTCAAGGCTTCATCAATCAGGAAATAAAGACAAAGACATGAGAGAAAAACCAGAGATAAGAGAGAAGGGTCTTATTAACCTGTTGAACTCTGTTCAACTTCCCTAAAAACGCCTAAAAATAACATGCCCAAAGTAAATCAAAAGCTGTTCTTCAACCCTTTGCAGCATCTTCATGGGGTTGGTCTCATTTAAAAGAAAACACTCTGAATTTTTTGGCAAAACAGTCATAATCTCTCTAAGTGCTCCTGCCACTGAGTAACAAGAAAGTTCGCCTGGGTGTTTTTTTTTAGATACAAATGCTTGCAAATAACATACAGCTGTCAGATACTGGCTGGAAAACACAACAGAAATGTAGAACCAAGTGTTTTCAAGCTCAGGTCAAAATTTTGTAAAAATTCCACAAAAAATGAATATATTACACAGCTTTTTTCTCAGGTTGTAACAAGGCTGTGTCTGTACTGGAAGACCAGAAATACGGCTTTTTTTTTTTTTTTCAGAGCGCACTGAGACGCACTAAGATGCAGAGACGTGACCGCCCGCGGAATTCACAGAGTTCAAGGGGTTAAAAAGTTAGACTAGTCAAAGAGGTTAAAAACTCAAAGGTCTAAATCCCAATAAAAGATTTAGAACCCAAATAAAATCCTACAAAAATAAGTAAATATAAAATGGAGTTAATAAATAGGTACCTAAATTATGTGCAATATATTGTTACAACTTGTTCAACTCTTTGACAGCAGCAGGAGCAAAGCTGTTTTTGTAGCGCTGGGTTTTACTTTTTGGGACAGCAAACCTCCATCTTGAGGAAAGAAGCTGAAAGCGGCAGTGCAAAGGGTGGGAGTCATCATTTAAAATGGAGGTAGCCATCCTCTCTACTTGTCTGGTGTACAGGGATGTCAGGCTCAGCTGTGACTCACCAGGCAAATGACTGGCCCATCTAACTACCTGATCCAAGGATTTCCTCTGTTTCAGTTTTATCTGACCAAACCATGACACTTAAGAAAAGGATAAAACAGATTAAATAAAAGCCCGATAAAAACATTCTCATTATGGTTCGGTCAGTTTGGAAGTGTGCAAGTTTCCTCAAACAATGCAAATGTTGCTGACCCTTTTTGCACACCCTTTCACAGTTCTCTTCAAAGTTTAAATTAGATAAGATAAGCCTTTATTAGTCCCACAATGGGGAAATTCCAGGATTGCAACAGCACAGGGATAGCAACACTGAGAGCAACAATCAGAAGGCAAGAAAAAAACAAGAGCAGCGAGTATACATATGTACATATAAACATAAATATATAGACACACAGTGCGGAGCATTGTAGCTAGATGGAATAAATATATAAATATCACCCAGTGCGGAGCATTGTAGCTAGATGGAATAAATATGTGAATATATAAACACACACAGTGCAGAGCATTGTAGCTAGATCTAATGAAACAGCAGCATAACCGTCTACTTAGTTATCCTACATGGTATGATTATGTACCCATACATATTGTCACCCTCCGTAGCTACCGGTCTTTTTCTAGTTGTATACCGGAGGGGACCATTGTGTAAGTCTATTGCGTCTTTTGCATTCAATACTATTAGGTTGTCACGTCTTTTTGCTGTCTCTACGAGCAGCCCTGCTTAGGTTGTACAGTCTGACAGCTGTAGGTAGGAAGGACCTGCGAAACCTCTCGGTTGTGCACCAAGGATGATGTAGTCTGTTGCTAAATGAGCTCCTCAGTACATTCAGTATGTCCTGCATAGGGTGGGACTCGGACTCCAGCAGAGATGACAATTTAGCCACCATCCTTCTCTCGCCTATCTCCTCCACTTGGTCAAGGCGCTGCCCCAGGACAGAGCTAGCTTTCTTGATCAGTTTGTTCAGTCTCTTCCTATCGGCTGCTGTAATGCCACTGCCCCAGCAGACCACTCCAAAAGTGATGGCTGATGCCACCATCGTGTCATAGAATGTCTTCAGCAGCGCCCCTTGTACACCAAAAGACCTGAGTCTCCTCAGTAGGAACAGCCTGCGCTGTCCCTTCTTGTAGAGTGCGTCAGTATTGTGTGACCAGTCTAGTTTATTGTTCAGATGAACACCCAGGTACTTGTAGGATGTCACCATTTCGATGTCTGTTCCCTGTATATTTACTGGTGCTGTGAGGGGTTGTCCTTGCCTGCGCCAGTCCACTACCAGCTTCTTAGTTTTCCTCGTGTTGATCTGGAGGCAGTTCCGATGGCACCAGTCCACAAAGTCCTGGATAAGTCCTCTGTACTCAGCTTCATCTCCATTGGAGATGAATTACTATTAATAATCGTCCCAATATATTTGTAGGATTGTACACATTCAGTGGTCTGGCCTTTTAGGACAGTGACTTCGTGCCTGGGAGTTTTCCTCCTAAAGTCAATAATCATATCTTGAGTTTTTGTCGTATTCAGCTGCAGGTAGGAATCCTCACACCAGTGAACAAAATCAACTACTGGGCCGTGGCCACTCTCACCATCCTTTTATGTTCATTTGTCAGGAACAACAATGGTGTTCCCAGGTCAATTTGACCCGGTGCATGTTTAATTATCCAAAAGATGTCCGAAACCAAAAAAATCCTAACAAACATTGTTAATATTTCATTACTAATTCCATGACTAACTATTCTATCAATATTTAGTGCATTGGTGTTCCTTACCTCTAATAGGTAATGGTTCAGTTAGGATATTTCACTAGTTTTTCATTAAAAAAAAATGTTCAAACTTTTTTTTTAATGTTTCACCACTTTATTACTTTTGAAAGACCAACATATAAAACATTGAAACATGACATTTAAATTTTGTTTTACATACATGCACTGTTTGTGAACCACTAATGAACAAAATAACACATTATGAACAAGGTGTGTGTCTGTGTCTGTCTTTACGTCGACACAGCACATGAGTGACATGTCATCACACTGTGCTTTGTGCAAATGAATTTTCCACATTTCGCACAGGTCATGCTTGTCTTGACATCATCAGATGGCCTGCAGACCTGGCACCTCTTCCTCTTTCTTTTCCCCTCAGCAGCAACCTAGAACCAAGAGGAAATGGAAGGAAATGGAAGAGATAAAAAAATCTCTGAACTTCTTGTCAGAAGAACTGACCAAAGTGGTTAGTCGGCAGGCTAAAATGATAGAGCTAATGGAAGATGTCCGAGAATTAAAATTAACAATTAAGGAAAAAGACAAAAAAAATTGCAGACTTGGAACGATGCGTCGAGGATCTTGAACAATATTCTCGTATGGATGATCTAATTATAAGTGGACTAGACATTAAATATCAATCATATGCTCATGCTACAGCAGGATTGAGAGGAGAGGATGCTCCCCTGAGTGAATCAGTCTCACTGGAAAACCAGGTGCTTCAGTTCCTTGATAGTAGAAATATAAAGGTGACAAAATATAAAGGTGTAAAGATGACAGGACTCGCTGCTAACCTCAAGGACATCAACGACACCAGGAAGACTGCCATCATCAGTAATGAGCTGAAGAGACTGGGAGTGGATATCGCCACTCTCCAGGAAACACGGTTGGCTGACGCAGGCACACTGAGAGAGAAGGACTACACGTTCTACTGGCAGGGAAAGGGCAGTGACGAACACAGGAAACACGGAGTGGGCTTTGCAGTGAAGAACACCTTGCTGAAGATGGTCGAACCGGGCAGCAATGGCTCTGCACGACTCCTCACCCTCCGCCTCAACACCACTCAAGGCCCAGTCACCCTCGTCATTGTGTATGCCCCAACACTGACAGCCACACCAGAGGCAAAAGACGAGTTCTACGAGAATCTCGCAACAACTGTCAGGATCATCCCCAACTCTGAACAACTCATTCTCCTTGGAGACTTCAATGCCAGAGTGGGTGCTGACCACGACTCTTGGCCCTCCTGTCTCGGACCATTTGGCGTGGGCAGAATGAACGACAACAGACAGCGGCTGCTCGAGTTCTGCACAAATCACGATCTGTGCATCACAAACTCGTTCTTCAAGACCAAGCCCCAACACAAGGTTTCCTGGCGACATCCGCGCTCAAAGCACAGGCACCAGCTGGACTTGATCCTGACCAGGCGCACCTCACTGAAGAACGTGCTAATCACCCGTTCGTTCCAGAGTGCAGATTGTGACACAGACCATTCACTGGTGTGTTGCAAGGTCAAGTTGCAGCTGAAGAAATTCCATCGTGCTAGACAGCCTGGAAAGGCACGGATTGACACCAGCAATATGGCCCAACCAGAACTTGTTGAGCAGTTTTCCTCCACCTTTGAGAAGGAACTTGGTGTACCACAAGAAGGAGATTCTGCAAAGCAGAAGTGGGAAGAGCTGCGAAACACCATCCACCGCACAGCCTTGGCTACCTTTGGGAGGAAGACCTCGAAGTCACAGGACTGGTTTGATGCCAAGTTGACCGAGATGACCCCCGTCATTGAAGCCAAGCGCTCAGCACTTGCTGAGTACAAGAAGTTCCCAAATGAGAAGAATCTCCAGATTCTCAGGGCTGCCAGAAGCAAAGTTCAGCAGACTGCTCGGCACTGTGCCAGCGAGTACTGGACTTAGCTCAGCCATGACAGTCAAACCGCTGCCATAACAGGGAACATCCGTGGTATGTACGATGGCATCAAGAAAGCACTTGGTCCGGCTCAGAGCAAGACGGCCCCCCTCAAATCCTCCACTGGGGAGATGATCACAGAAAAGAACAAGCAGATGGAGAGATGGGTGGAACACTACTCCGACCTCTACTCCAGACAGAACACCGTGACACCGTCAGCCCTTGATGCCATCGACTGCCTGCTATCCATGGACAAACTTGACGCTGAGCCAACCATCGACGAACTCAGCAAGGCCATTGATAGCTTGGCCGCTGGCAAGGCACCCAGCAACGACGGCATACCCCCCGACCTGATCAAGCACTGCAAGACCGCCCTACTGCTGCCATTGCATGACGTCCTCTGCCAGTGCTGGAAGGAAGGTGCCGTACCACAGGACATGAGGGACGCCAAGATCATCACCCTCTACAAAAACAAAGGGGAGAGAAGTGACTGCAACAATTACAGGGGCATCTCCCTCCTGAGCGTTGTTGGCAAAGTCTACGCATGAGTTGTTCTTGTTCGTCTACAGAAGGTTGCTGAACGTGCCTACCCTGAGTCTGTGTGGCTTCCGCGCTGAGCGATCAACCGTAGACATGATATTCTCCATCCGCCAACTCCAGGAGAAATGCAGAGAACAGAACATGCCCCTGTACGTCGCCTTCATCGACCTCACCAAAGCATTCGATCTGGTCAGCAGAGAGGGCCTTTTCAAGATCCTGCCAAATATAGGATGCCTACCAAAGTTGCAAAGCCTCATCGAATCGTTTCACACCAACATGCAGGGGATAGTGCAGCACGATGGCAACGTCTCAGAGCCATTCAACATACGCAGCGGAGTGAAACAGGGCTGTGTACTTGTGCCAACCCTCTTTGGGATTTTCTTTGCTATGCTCATGAGGCATGCCTTCAGCACAGCAACAGAGGGAATCTACCTGCACACAAGATCTGACGGCAGGCTTTTAAACCTCGCCCGCTTGAAAGCCAGAACCAAAGTATGTGAGGCTCTAATCAGAGACATGCTGTTCGCAGACGACGCTGCAGTCGCAAACCACACACAGCAGGAGCTTCAGACCCTGATGGACCGCTTCTTCCAGGCATGCAAGGACTTCGGGCTTACCATCAGCCTGAAGAAGACTAACGTCTTGGCGCAAGGCACGGAAGCACCACCAACCATCACCATCGACGACTACGAGCTGGAGGTCGTGAATCAGTTCACGTACCTGGGGTCCACGATCAGCAACAACCTCTCCCTTGATACAGAGATCGACAAGAGGATTGGAAAATCAGCCTTCACACTCGCTCGCCTCACCACACGATTGTGGGAGAACCCCAAACTCTCTGTCAACACGAAGATGGCAGTGTACAATGCCTGCGTCATCAGCACACTGCTCTATGGGAGTGAGACGTGGACAACATACACCCGGCAGGAAAAGAGACTGAACTCCTTCCACTTGCGCTGCATTCGCCACATCCTGGACATATCCTGGCAGGACAAAGTGCCCAACACAGAAGTTCTGTCCTGCGCTGGCCTTCCCTCCATGTTCACTCTACTCAGGCAGCGCAGGCTCTGCTGGCTAGGCCACATTCACCGTATGGAGGATGGCAGAATCCCCAAAGACGTCCTCTACGGAGATCTGGCGATTTGCAGGAGAGACGTTGGCCGCCCACAACTGCGCTTTAGAGACGTCTGCAAGAGAGACATGAAGGCCCTGGAGTTCAACACAGAGCGCTGGGAGGACCTTGCAACGGACCGCTCCAAATGGAGAGGCACCCTGACCAGACAGCTCAAGGCGGGTGAAGAGAGACTGACTGCTGCAGCAGATGAAAAAAGGACCCGCAGGAAGATCCGCCACAGACCCAGCAGCACGGAGACCACTCACAAGTGCGACCTGTCTTACAGGGACTGCCATTTGCGCATCGGCCTGTTCAGCCACAGGCGGTGCTGTTCCAGCAGAGTAGACGTTTAGGATTCTCTTCCATGGTCATCATAGACCGACGGAGGCCGACAAAAGGTCGAAGCAAATGCAATTTCAGCCTGTCATGCTTTACCCAGAAAAGATAATAAAACAAAGAAATCAATTGTGATGCGCTTTGTGAACAGAAGGGTAAAGAATGACATACTGAGGCAGGCCAGAAAACTACGGGGAACAGAAGTTTACCTAAATGAACATCTAACAAAAACTAATGCTGAAATAGCATGGCAAGCACGGATGCTGAAAAGACAAAATAAGATACAGGCAACATGGACAAGAAATTGTAGAGTTTGGATCAAACTAAATGGAACACCTGAGGAAGCAAAGAGTATAATAATGGATGTTACTGACTTAAATAAATACAGATGAACACTGATTAAGAAAATTAAGAGACTATAAAAATCCATATCCACACACAGCAAGAATAGTTCTTTTGACATACCATGTCAATGTACTTTAAAAAACAAAACAAAACAAAAAAATAAACAAAACAAAAAAAAAATTATGACTGACTTGAGTAGACATCAATTATCCCCAGTTGGAGGAAGTCATTTGACACAGAGTGAGGAAATTCAAACTCTGAAAATATGCCATTATGCTGAACATAAACTACAAGAGATGGAGAATGATATTGATCCTGATAACCACTTTTTCAATAATATTCATAATCATTGTGAACATTACACCGAAAAGCAATTCAAAAGTCAAGTGCAACTAGATGGTAAACTATCAATAATACACTTCAACAGCAGAAGTCTTAACAGAAACTTTCCACAGATTCATGACTATTTAAAACAGCTAGACAGAAAATTTACAGCTATCGCAGTCTCTGAAACTTGGCTTAATGAAGAGCAGGCTCCCCTGATGGCAATAGAGGGATATCAGATGTTTCATATTAACAGATCTCAAAAAAAGGGTGGTGGTGGGCTGCACGGTGGCGCAGTGGTTAGCACTGTGGCAGCACAGTTTACCCTCGGCCAGGGGATCGCGGGGATCGTGAGATCGTGGGTTCGATCCCTGCCCCCGGCCAACAGTGATCTGTGTGGAGTTTGCATGTTCTTCCCGTGTTGCGTGGGTTTACTCCGGGATTTCTCCAGTTTCCTCCCACATGCCAAAAAACATGCAGGTTAGGGATAAGGGGCGCTTGCGCACGCAGCAACCGGCAGCTGGTGGCTTGTCACCAGACTGCAAAAACAAATCTACCTACGGGTACAAAATAAGTAATAAAAAAAAAAAAAAAAGAGTGGTTACAATGTTTATAAATGTGTCATAGGCTTCATTTACATCTGATACGTAGACTTTTGTCCAGTCTTCCTTCAGCAAGCCTTCTTTAAAAGAACTGATTGCATTTTGTGATTTGTATCTGAACGATTTTAAAAAAATTTTCTGTATTGGCCCCCGTGTGGCCATGGATAAGTGCAAAGGTTGGCAAATGGTCATTTATATCATTTATCAATAATCCACGTTCTATTTTCTTATCAATAATATTAACAAACAGGTTGTTTCAATAAGTGTAGCAGTGTGAACTGTGATTCTACTGGGATGTGTTATTGTGGGTTACAGACTCATGCTGTACATAGAATTAACTATGAACTCTGTATAGAAAATGAACTCCGTAATTATATAAAGCTTTTCTAAAGAAAAGGACAAAAGAAGCAGAGCAGCGGTATAAAACATATACAAAAATAAGTTAACATATATAATAAGATGTAGTAAAAGAGACTATTACAGTAAAGAACTGGAGAAAAACAGAGACAATATTAAAAATACATGGACAATACTTAACAATAATCTTGGAAATAAAAACAGAAATACAAGCTACCCAACCAATTTTTCAAAAAATAAAACGACTCAGAGTGTGAATGCAGCTTCACCTGCAGATGAATTTAATAACTTTTTTGTTAACATTGGTCCTAATTTGGCTCGAGAAATACCCATTACGGCACCCACAGGTGATACAATAAGCAAAAACACTGCTATAAAAGATAACATTTTCATAAAGAACACAGACGAGAGAGAGGTCACTGAAATTGTTAAATCGTTTAAAAGTAAAACATCTATGGACTGTGATGGTATTGACATGCTCTTAGTCAAAACTATTATTGAATGCTTAGTGAAACCACTGACGTATATCTGTAACCTGTCTCTCCAAACAGGTATATTTCCCAGTGCAATGAAAATAGCTAAAGTAATTCCGATATACAAGACAGGTGACAGAGGGGAACTTTCAAACTATAGACCAATTTCACTATTGCCGCAATTTTCCAAGATACTTGAAAAAATATTCTATGAGAGAATTGACAACTTTATACTGAAGAATAATTTATTGTGTGAGCAGCAATATGGGTTCAGACGCAAGAGGACAACTGCATTTGCAGAGTATTCAGTTGGGGTATTCCTGGATCTTAAAAAAGCATTTGATACAGTGGATCATAATTTATTATTAAAGAAACTACAAAATTGTGGTATTAGGGGAGTAGCACTGTCCTGGTTATGTAGTTACTTAAAGAATAGATATCAGTATGCATGTGTTGGTAACAAAAACTCACAGTTACTGAAGGTTACTTGTGGAGTCCCACAGGGTTCAGTTTTGGGGCCATTGTTTTTCAATATGTTGTGGGAATGGGAAAAGGATGAGACTGATCTCTCTCAAAGCAGCTTTATTCACATTCGCCATCATCTCAACGAAGAAAGAGGATATCACAGGAAACTCTCGTCCCTTAAATACCCGGGACAAGTCACATTGTATTATGATCACGTCACTTTGCATCACAAGTCACATTGCATTATAATCACCAGTAACAATGCATCTCCTCTATAATCTCTTAATATCACCCCCACAGTCTCAGGCCCTGCATACGAAAGTTAACACCTTCCAGCTTCCTGTTATCTCCAGGGAAATTCTCTTTGTTCTAATCTCAAATGTGAGGCCTTAAATAAGTCACAAAGTAGGACACGTGTGGCCACCCCCCCCCAAAAAAAAAAAAATTTAGATCGAACAACAGAATAATAGTTTGCATGCTGTGATAACATCATTGTACATCAATCCACATGCTGCTTGGGCCTCAGTCTTCTCCCGTATCTGCTGTAACCAGGTTTCACTGCCTCCACGGCGTCGTCATCCTGGGGAGCTTCTGTCTGAGGGTGCAAAACTTTCTGTCAGTCTCTGCGGGTGATCTGGGGAAATATTACTCTGGGAAACACCCCGTGGTGGCCTGCCGCGTCGAGGGGCCCTTGCCAACAGCACTTGCTCGTCCGCCACCACAAAAAGGTTTATGCCAACCTTTTCCCTCCTACCCCCCAAATCTAACAAAAAATGCTTGTCCCCTGTTTCCAACACTCTGAACGGCCCATCATAAGGTGGTCGCAGTGGTGTGCGATGCACGTCATGTCTGATAAAAACAAACTCCGCGTTTTTCAAAGCTTTAGGCACAAAAACGCGCGAAAAACTGTGGTGCACGGGGCCGGGCAGCGTGCTTGATTCTATGTTACTCCACAACAGCTGAGACGGGGAGGTGTCTGGAGCCGGGTTATCTGGGAGAAACTCCCCAGGCAGCCGAAGTGGTTGCGCAAACACGAGCTCCGCTGGGGAGGCTTCTAAGTCCTCTTTAGGCGCAGAACGCAACCCCAATAAAATCCACGGTAACTTGTCTACCCAATTTGCAGCCGTTAGTGACGCTCTGAGAGCCGCTTTCAATGACCTATGAAAACGTTCGCATAACCCGTTAGCCTGCGGATTGTACACGGTTGTGCGGTGAATTGCGACACCCAGGTTGCGGGCCATTGTCGGCCAAAGTTCGGACATAAATTGAGGGCCTCTGTCGGACGTAATGTCCGACGGAACGCCTAAGCGCACCACCCAAGCTGTTAAAAACGCGCACGCCACCTCCTCGGCCGTGGTTGATGCCAGCGGGACAACTTCAGGCCAGCGCGTGGTGCGGTCCACCATTGTCAGAAGGTGTGTGCACCCTTGTGACAGCGGGAGGGGGCCCACGAGGTCCACATGAACGTGATCGAACCTCTTGGCCGGAATGTGAAACGGCTCCAAAGGAGCCCTCGTGTGCCTGTGTATTTTGGCTCGTTGACACGCCGTGCAGGCTGCTGCCCACTCTTTAACTTGTTTGTGAAGACTCGGCCACACAAATTTCTCTCCTACCATTTTGACCGACGCGCGCACTCCAGGGTACGCCAAAGAATGAATAGAGTCAAAAACGCGGCGGCGCCACGCGGCTGGTACTACTGGACGCGGCCGTCCAGTGGAGACATCGCAGATTAGAGGGGGCATACCGTCTTGCAGCACCCTGTTCTCCAGCCTTAACACTGTTGGTCCAGACTGGAGCGCGCGCACATCCGCGTCACTAACCTGCTTCGCGGCCATGGCTGCGTAATCTATCCCTACGCTGACTGGAGCCACCACGGCGCGCGAGAGGCAATCTGCCACTACATTCAGTTTGCCCGCCACATGCTGAATATCAGTGGTAAACTCTGAAATCGCGGCCAGCTGTCTCTGCTGCCGGCCTGACCACGGTTCGGAAACCTTGGCCATCGCGAATGTTAGCAGCTTGTGGTCCACGAACGCGGTGAAACAGCGTCCTTCCAGCCAGAACTGAAAGTGGCGGATGGCCAAATGGAGAGCCAGCAGCTCCCTGTCGAACGCGCTGTATTTACGTTCACTATCGCGCAAGGTCCTGCTGAAAAAGGCGAGGGGCTGCCAAACCCCAGCTACGTGCTGCTCCACGACCGCCCCTATTGCCACATCAGACGCGTCAGTAGTGAGCGCTATGCGGGCCGTTGGGTCTGGGTGTGCCGACAACGCAGCCTTTTCCAAGGCTGCTTTAACCTCCAAGAACCCTTGCTCCCGCTCCAGGGACCACTCGACCTTATTCGCGGGTTTCTGTTTTTTGAGCGCGGCATGCAGCGGTTGCATGAGTTGCGCCGCGCGGGGGAGAAAACGGTTATAAAAATTCACCATTCCCCAAAACTCCTGCAATGCCCTGACTGTCTGCGGCCAGGGAAAATCTGCCACCGCGCGCACTTTGTCAGGAAGTGGAACCGCTCCTTAGGGGGAGGCACGGTGTCCTAAAAAAAATCAATCTGCGCCACCCCGAACTGACACTTCGCTGGGTTGATTATTAACCCATGATCTCCCAACCTTGGGAAAACTGTGGCTAGGTGGTTTTCATGTTCGTCTTCGGACGCACTGGCTACCAAAATATTGTCTAAGTAGACGAACACGAAAGGGAGATCGCGTAGCACCGCGTCCATCATGCGTTGGAACGTCTGTGCAGCCCCTTTAAGCCCGAATGGCATGCGTAAAAACTCGAATAGGCCAAATGGAGTTATTACCGCTGTTTTGGGTATGTCCTCAGTGCGCACTGGGACTTGGTGGTAACCGCGGACCAAATCGATCTTAGAAAAAAACACGAGCCCCTGCTAAATGAACGGAAAAATCTTGGATATGCGGGATTGGGTAGCGGTCGTGTGCTGTAGCGTTGTTTAACCTGCGGAAAACCCCGCAAGGTTGCCATGATCCGTCAGCCTTCGGGACCATGTGTAGCGGGGAAGCCCACTGACTTTTTGAACGCCTGATAATGCCCAACCTCTCCAGGTTGGCGAACTCCTCGCGCTCTATGGCCAGTTTAGCTGCGTCTAAGCGCCGAGCTTTTGCAAAAACGGGCGGTCCGGTAGTGGTAATAAAATGCTTCACCCCGTTTTTAGCGACTGTTGCCGAAAATGTGGGGACCGTGAGTGCTGGGAACTGAGTGAGCAGTGTGTGGAACTTACCGCTTGCAGCTGTGGCGTTGGCTTGTGCTGTTGGCGGGGCCACTCACGCTTTACAGGGAATAGAGTCAAAACAAAATGCATTAACCAGGCGCCTGTTAGCGAGATCAACCAGTAAACCATGTGAGCACAAAAAATCAGCCCCCAACATATTGAAATTCACTGCTGCTATAACAAAAGTCCACTCAAATGTACGGCCGTGTAGAGACAGAAGCAGAGTCTTCTCACCAAAGGTCTTAATCCCCGAGCCGTTCGCTGCTGTCACCCCGGGACCTCTGAAACCTGCTAGTCTGTCCGCGTAGGAAGGTGTGATGAAACTCAACTGGGAGCCTGTGTCCACGAGGAACTGCCTCCCCGAGCGTGCGTCCAACAAGTAGAGCAGCTTGTTCTCTTCCCCGAGGGCCGCGGCTGCTACCGACCCTGCGGTCTTGGCGTTTCCCGAACGCTGAAACTGGCACGGTGGTACACACTTGCGTGCCCTCTCCGCGAAACGGCGATGGTAGAAACAAAGGACGTCTCCTCCACGTTCCCTGGCTCTCGCCGCCGCCGTCGTCGGTGGGTCTGCTACTGCTGCCCCTTGCCCCCTGCCATCTGCGGTTGTTGCGCCGAGTTCCGCTGCTGCAGCCGTGGCCGCGCGCTGTCTGCTGGCGTTGACAATTCGCTGCGCCTCCCGGGCCAGCACGCGATAGTCCCGCTGGGCCAACAACGGCGAACTGGTCAGGGTCGCTCTCGCCGCTGACAGTAGTGTCCTGAGGAAGAGGTGGGTGAAGATGAAGTGGTCGTCATCTAAGCCTTTCAACCTCAACATCTTCTCCATCAGATTAACGGGCGTGTCATTTCCCAACTCAGTCAGCGCCAGGAGTCTCTCTGCTCGTTCCTCGATGGAGGGGGTGAAGTGCTGGATGAGTGCAGCCTTCAACACGCCGTATTTGTCGCTGTCTGGCGGCTGCTCGATAAGGCTCTCCACGTGCTGAGCCGTGTGGTTGTCTAGTCTTGCGACCACATGGTAGAATTTTGTGTCGTCTACCGATATTCCCCGGAGGTTGAATTGTGCCTCAACTGCATGGAACCAGGAGCGCGGATTGTTCTGCCAAAAGTCCGGTAGCTGGACCGTAGCGGCATTCGCTTGGCTGGGGGCTCCTGACGAAGCTGGCCCCGGGGAACTCTCCTGTTGTTGCATGATACGTTTTGAGTCACCATTGTGGGAATGTGAAAAAGATGAGACTGATCTCTCTCAAAGCAGCTTTATTCACATTCGCCATCATCTCAACGAAGAAAGAGGATATCACAGGAAACTCTCGTCCCTTAAATACCCGGGACTCACAGCTCACAAGTCAATTTGCATCACAAGTCACATTGCATTATAATCACGTCACTTTGCATCACAAGTCACATTGCATTATAATCACCAGTAACAATGCATCTTCTCTATAATCTCTTAATATCACCCCCACAGTCTCAGGCCCTGCATACCAAAGTTAACACCTTCCAGCTTCCTGTTATCTCCAAGGAAATTCTGTCTTTGTTCTTATCTCAAATGTGAGGCCTTAAATAAGTCACAAAGTAGGTCACGTGTGGCCACAATGTATATATATGATATATGTAAAGTTTCAGAAAAAATGGATTTAATATTGTTTGCCGATGACACTAATTTATTATGCAGTGGAAGCAATTTGGAACAACTTTTGGATACACTCGGAAAGGAATTAGGAAAGCTTAAACTGTGGTTTGATTCAAACAAATTAACGCTCAATTTAAGTAAGACAAAATTTATAGTTTTTAACAACTATCACAACAACTTAGTATCTTTTTTTTTCCACAATATCTTTATTGAACCTTTTTTTTTTTTAACAAACATGATACAAACAATCAAACACTAACACTAAAGTACTACAAAAAAAAAAAATGCACTAAAAACACCAACAACCACCAACAAAATCAAGTTTTCAACAATGCTCCTCTGTTTAGTCTAGACAATCCAATACATAAGTATACATATTATGTTCACCAGTTTGGAATTTACAAGGTCCACACACATCATTCACCTTCTTCTTCAAGAGTTATGTTTAAATTTTTTACATAATCAATAAAAGGTCTCCATATATTCTCAAACACAATTTCCTTTGATTTCAGTATATATGTTATTCTTTCTAATGGAAGGTTTGTTAACATCTGTCTTAACCACTGAGTCACATCTGGTCTATGAGTCTTTTTCCATAATAGTGCAATACATTTTTTGGCATTAAGCAAACTGAGGTCTATGAATGTTCTTTCACTTTTTTTTTTTTCCACAATATCTTTATTGAACCTTTTTTTTTTTTTTAACAAACATGATACAAACAATCAAACACTAACACTAAAGTACTACAAAAAAAAAAATGCACTAAAAACACCAACAACCACCAACAAAATCAAGTCTTCAACAATGCTCCTCTGTTTAGTCTAGACAATCCAATACATAAGTATACATATTATGTTCACCAGTTTGGAATTTACAAGGTCCACACACATCATTCACCTTCTTCTTCAAGAGTTATGTTTAAATTTTTTACATAGTCAATAAAAGGTCTCCATATATTCTCAAACACAATTTCCTTTGATTTCAGTATATATGTTATTCTTTCTAATGGAAGGTTTGTTAACATCTGTCTTAACCACTGAGTCACATCTGGTCTATGAGTCTTTTTCCATAATAGTGCAATACATTTTTTTGGCATTAAGCAAACTGAGGTCTATGAATGTTCTTTCACTTTTATTGAAATTATGCTTTTCTGGGTACAGACCCAACAAAAACAGTTTAGGATTCAGTATGATTTGTTTTGAGATTATTTTTTCAATTGTTACCCTCACCTCTTCCCAAAACATTCTTATTAATCTACATTCCCATAAACAATGAAATAGGGTTCCTTTACTTTCCATGCATTTTGTGCATGTATCTGGTATATTTTTGTTGTATCTATTTAACTCCTCCGGTGTAACATACATCCGCATTAACCATTTGAAATGTATCAATTTAAGGCGTGCATTTATTGATTTGGTTTGAGCTTCTGTACAAGCCAATTCCCATTGTTCCTCTGAAATTTCAATTTGCAGATCTTCTTTCCAGTAGTTTAATCTTTTCAGTGAATTTTCACTTGAAGATAGTGTCAATGAGTTATAAAACTCTGAAATAATACCCTTTCTTTTACTATCTTTCATCATCATTTTTTCCAAGGATGAATAGATAGGTCGAGTGAGAGCTTTATTTTGATTTGATCGAATAAAGTTTCTAAGTTGAAGATATTTAAAAAAATGTGTTCTATTGAGATTAAATTTGATCCTCAGCTCTTCAAAAGACATTATGTTGTCTGCACATGGCAAATATAAATCCTGAATCTTTTGTATCCCTTTTAAATTCCATACTTTAAATACAGCGTCCGCTCTCCCTGGTTTAAAATATTGATTACCCCATATTGGACTAAATTGTGACAATAACTGTGGTTCTTTTAAATAGTTTTTAGCTTCACACCATATTTTGATCATATGCTTTACAAATGGATTTTTAACTTGTTTTTGTAATTTTTTTGCCGAATCTGAGTATATGAATATGGGAAGAGGTAAAGGTAAATTGTATGATTCCATTTCAGTCCAGTGAGGGAGATCATTTGATGAAAAATAATATGTCATAGACCTCAGTTGTGCCGACCAATAATACAACATAAAATTTGGACATTTCAGACCTCCACGATCAAATGGTAAATATAATAAAGACAAACGTAATCTAGCCCTCCTGTTGTTCCATATAAATTCCACTAACTTTTTTTTTATTCTTGAGAATAGATCTAAAGGTGGTGATAAGGGAATGTATTGAAATAAATAAAGTATTTTAGGTAAAATATTACTTTTAAGTATATTGATTCTCCCGATCATCGACATTGGTAGTGACATCCATCTCTGAGTTAACTCATTGATATCTGACATTAAGGCTTCATAGTTGACACTGGCGACTGATTCTAGCTTAGGCATAATTTGGATTCCTAAATATTTAAACTGATTTACAACATTGAATTGATTTACCTCAGGGGCTGGGTAATTTCTCTGGGTCTCATTTAGCATTAATATTGAAGATTTAGCTTTATTTATTTTATATCCTGATATTTCCCCAAAATTCTTTATTAAATTCAACAAGGTTGGAATTGATTTTTTTAGATTCGACATAAACAAAATTATATCATCGGCGTACAGGGAGATTTTATGTTCTGTTGGTCCAACTTTAATTCCATATATTTGTGAATGTAAACGTATCGCTATCGCTAAAGGTTCAATTGCCATAGTAAACAGTAAAGGTGAAAGTGGACAGCCTTGTCGACATCCTCTATTGATTTTTATTGGTTTTGAAATATTGTTATTTGTTAGGATTTCTGCTGTAGCATTATTGTATATTATTTGAACCCATTTTATGAAATTATTTCCAAGTCCAAACCTTTGTAGGACTTCAAAAAGAAAGGGCCATTCAACTCTATCAAAGGCCTTTTCGGCGTCCAATGATAGGAGAGCTGTATCCGGTGCTTCTTTATTAAAATAAATAATATTAAATAGTCTTCTTACATTATGGAAGCCTTGTCTACCCTTTATAAAGCCATTCTGATCTCGATTAATAATATTTGGTAAAATTTCTTGTATTCGTCTTGCTAAAATTTTACAGATTATCTTAAGGTCGGCGTTTAATAGGCTTATTGGTCTCATATTTTCACATTTATTAGAGGGCTTACCTGGTTTTGGCAGCAGTATAATTAAGGCATTATTTATGTATGATGGTAAATTATTATTTTGAAATGCTTCTAAAACCATTTCCAAAAAAGGTTTTATTAATTTATTCTTAAATTTTTTATAAAGATCAACTGGAAGACCATCTGGTCCTGCACTTTTTCCTGATTTCATATTATCAATGGCTAGCCCAACTTCTTCTTGACTAATTTTAGACTCCAATATCTCCCTGTTTTCATTTGGAATACACGGTATAGATAGTTTGTTCAAAAACCCATTTAGTTTTGTTAAATCAGGTTCATTTTTGGTATCATATAATTTTTCATAGTAATCTCTAAAGGCTCTATTAATTTCTAAAGGATCTATAACTACCTGTCCGTTACTTATAATACTGGTTATTGGTGTTTTAATTTCCAATTGTTTAATCTGCCATGCTAATAATTTTCCTGATTTTTCACCTTGTTCATAAAAAGATTGTTTCAATCTTAGAAGACTCGAGGCAGCTCTATTCGCTGATTTTTTGTCGTATTCAGCTCTCAAAATCAGTAATTCATTCTCCAACCTTGGATCTCTTCCTGCATACACTTTTTCCTGAAGACTTTTTATTTTATGTTCCAATTTAGCTCTTTCCTCTCGAGTCTTCTTAGATTTTGATCCTGTATAACTAATAATATGTCCCCTAATAAAAGCTTTGAAAGCCTCCCACTTTACACATGCTGATGTTTGTGTAGTATTGATGTCAAAGAACTCGTCTATCTGTTTTTCTATATACTTGACAAATTCCTCATCCTGAAGCCATTTATGCTGAAATTGCCATCTGCCTGATTCCTTTGTCAATTTTTTATCTACATATATTAGACAACAGGGTGCATGATCAGAGATCACGATGTTATCATAAAAGCAGTTTTGAATCTTGGACCTTAATTCTGTGGAAATCAAAAAATAATCAATACGTGAGAATGTCTTGTAGTTACTGGAATAACAAGAATAGGCTTTAACTTGTGGTTTCATTTCTCTCCATATATCTAACAATCTCAATTCTTTCATAAAATGATTAATAGTCATCCTACATCCAATGTGCGTACAATCCAGTCCTGTTGATCTATCCACACCTGGATTCAATGTACAATTAAAATCCCCTGCTATTATATGTTGCCCTGTAAGTGATGATAAGATGAGAAATAAATTAGCAAAGAACTTCTGATCATCTATATTGGGACCATATAAGTTCACAAGATTTATATTTTCTAATAGCAAAGAACCTTGAATGATTACATATCTTCCAAATTTGTCTCCAATTACATTTTTCACTTGAAAAGGAACTGATTTATGTATGAGAGTCATAACTCCCCTGGCTCGGGATGAAAATGAAGAGGTGAATACACTTCCCTGCCATCTACTCCTAATTCTTTTAACATCCTCCTCTATCAGATGAGTTTCTTGTAAAAACACAATTCTTGAACCCATGTCCTTTATTTTATTCATAACTTGTTTAAGTTTTTTTAAATTTTGTAGACCTCTGCAATTCCATGAAGTTAAATTAAGATGAACACTTTGGTCCATGATCAATAGAGAGTTTGGGATTACCTTGCAGTGTAAACATGCTCATACAGAGAAGCAAAAACATGAGTGGTTGAACATTCATCCTACAAACTACACACAAACAAATTTCCCCTTCCCACACTTGTGGCAAACCCCCCAAAATCAAAAGAAAAATTCTGTCTCCCGATATAGCCATCGACCGTTCCACACCCACGGGGAACAGCCTAAGCCACTCCTTCTTCATCCTCCCAATCACCCTAACTCTACTGCTTTTAATGACGTAACATTAACTCTCCTCTGTAGTTTTCCAACTTAACTCCAAAATTTTTAACAACTTTGTACATCATAGTTTTTTTTTGTTTGTTTTGTTTTTGTTTTGTTTTTTTAATATATAATACAATCTATATTTTGTAAACTTACTATTTACTTCAAGTCAGTCAGATGCCTGTGCAAATGCTTAATTATTCTACCTTATATTTTGTTCATGCTTAGCTCCCACCAGTCTCTTCTTCTTCTTTGATCTTCTTGATGAACTCCTGCGCCTCCTCTGGGGTCTTGAAGATGTGGGTTCTGCCCTCATACGTGGTCAGCAGTCTCGCAGGATAGATTACACCATGACGAATCCCAAGGTTGCGCAGCTCCTTACGTATGGGATCAAACTGCTTCCTCAATTGTTGGATTCCTGTGGCCAAATCTGGGTAGAACCGCACCTGCTGGTCCTGGTGTTTAATCTCTCCTTTAGCACGTGCAGCGTTGAAGATCTTCATCCTGTCTCTGTTGCTAAGAAACTTCATAATTAAGGTCCTCGGCGGTCCCTTATCTCTCCGTGGGCCAATACGATGTGCTTTTTCCAGAACCACTGCTGATTGCAACTCCTCGCTGCCCAGCACCTCCGGAATCCACTTTTCCAGAAAGGAACATACGTCCCGACCTTCTGATTCCTCTGGAAGACCCACCAGCCTCAAATTATTCTGTCTCGACCGAGATTCCAAATCCAAAATATTATCTTCCAGAGATTTATTTTTTTTTTCCAAAGTGCGCACCTTTAATTGAAGACGGGTGACGTCATCTTCAGCACTAGCGAGACGGAGCTCCATCTGCGCCGTTCGTTCTACACAGTCACCCAATTCCTTTCTTATTCCTTCCAACGCTGTCATAATCCCATCAAATCTAGAGGAAAAGTCCGCTCTCATTGAACTCATGGCAGCCATCAGCGCATCTGCGCCTCCCCGCGCAGACATCGCACCGTTGCCAGCCTCCTCCGCCATATATGGAGTTTTGTTTGCTGCGTCACAGACCTGAAAGTCCGTTAATTTGGACTGTTTCGGCGGCTCGCTTTTTCCTTTTCCTGGTTTTCCAGCCTTAGGCTTCGCCGACATATCCTCGCCCAAATGCTGAGATACGTTCTGTCCCAAATGAGAGAGTTATTTGCCGATTTTTTTTCTCCAGGAGCAGAGCAGAGCGAGACACGTCCGTCCTACGTGGCAGCCATAACCGGACTGTTCTTTCACTTTTATTAAAATTATGCTTTTCTGGGTACAGACCCAACAAAAACAGTTTAGGATTCAATATGATTTGTTTTGAGATTATTTTTTCAATTGTTACCCTCACCTCTTCCCAAAACATTCTTATTAATCTACATTCCCATAAACAATGAAATAGGGTTCCTTTACTTTCCATGCATTTTGTGCATGTATCTGGTATATTTTTGTTATATCTATTTAACTCCTCCGGTGTAACATACATCCGCATTAACCATTTGAAATGTATCAATTTAAGGCGTGCATTTATTGATTTGGTTTGAGCTTCTGTACAAGCCAATTCCCATTGTTCCTCTGAAATTTCAATTTGCAGATCTTCTTTCCAGTAGTTTAATCTTTTCAGTGAATTTTCACTTGAAGATAGTGTCAATGAGTTATAAAACTCTGAAATAATACCCTTTCTTTTACTATCTTTCATCATCATTTTTTCCAAGGATGAATAAATAGGTCGAGTGAGAGCTTTATTTTGATTTGATCGAATAAAGTTTCTAAGTTGAAGATATTTAAAAAAATGTGTTCTATTGAGATTAAATTTGATCCTCAGCTCTTCAAAAGTCATTATGTTGTCTGCACATGGCAAATATAAATCCTGAATCTTTTGTATCCCTTTTAAATTCCATACTTTAAATACAGCGTCTGCTCTCCCTGGTTTAAAATATTGATTACCCCATATTGGACTAAATTGTGACAATAACTGTGGTTCTTTTAAATAGTTTTTAGCTTCACACCATATTTTGATCATATGCTTTACAAATGGATTTTTAACTTGTTTTTGTAATTTTTTTGCCGAATCTGAGTATATGAATATGGGAAGAGGTAAAGGTAAATTGTATGATTCCATTTCAGTCCAGTGAGGGAGATCATTTGATGAAAAATAATATGTCATAGACCTCAGTTGTGCCGACCAATAATACAACAAAATTTGGACATTTCAGACCTCCACGATCAAATGGTAAATATAATAAAGACAAACGTAATCTAGCCCTCCTGTTGTTCCATATAAATTCCACTAACTTTTTTTTTATTCTTGAGAATAGATCTAAAGGTGGTGATAAGGGAATGTATTGAAATAAATAAAGTATTTTAGGTAAAATATTACTTTTAAGTATATTGATTCTCCCGATCATCGACATTGGTAGTGACATCCATCTCTGAGTTAACTCATTGATATCTGACATTAAGGCTTCATAGTTGACGCTGGCGACTGATTCTAGCTTAGGCATAATTTGGATTCCTAAATATTTAAACTGATTTACAACATTGAATTGATTTACCTCAGGGGCTGGGTAATTTCTCTGGGTCTCATTTAGCATTAATATTGAAGATTTAGTTTTATTTATTTTATATCCTGATATTTCCCCAAAATTCTTTATTAAATTCAACAAGGTTGGAATTGATTTTTTTAGATTCGACATAAACAAAATTATATCATCGGCGTACAGGGAGATTTTATGTTCTGTTGGTCCAACTTTAATTCCATATATTTGTGAATGTAAACGTATCGCTATCGCTAAAGGTTCAATTGCCATAGTAAACAGTAAAGGTGAAAGTGGACAGCCTTGTCGACATCCTCTATTGATTTTTATTGGTTTTGAAATATTGTTATTTGTTAGGATTTCTGCTGTAGCATTATTGTATATTATTTGAACCCATTTTATGAAATTATTTCCAAGTCCAAACCTTTGTAGGACTTCAAAAAGAAAGGGCCATTCAACTCTATCAAAGGCCTTTTCGGCGTCCAATGATAGGAGAGCTGTATCCGGTGCTTCTTTATTAAAATAAATAATATTAAATAGTCTTCTTACATTATGGAAGCCTTGTCTACCCTTTATAAAGCCATTCTGATCTCGATTAATAATATTTGGTAAAATTTCTTGTATTCGTCTTGCTAAAATTTTACAGATTATCTTAAGGTCGGCGTTTAATAGGCTTATTGGTCTCATATTTTCACATTTATTAGGGGGCTTACCTAGTTTTGGCAGCAGTATAATTAAAGCATTATTTATGTATGATGGTAAATTATTATTTTGAAATGCTTCTAAAACCATTTCCAAAAAAGGTTTTATTAATTTATTCTTAAATTTTTTATAAAGGTCAACTGGAAGACCATCTGGTCCTGCACTTTTTCCTGATTTCATATTATCAATGGCTAGCCCAACTTCTTCTTGACTAATTTTAGACTCCAATATCTCCCTGTTTTCATTTGGTATACACGGTATAGATAGTTCGTTCAAAAACCCATTTAGTTTTGTTAAATCAGGTTCATTTTTGGTATCATATAATTTTTCATAGTAATCTCTAAAGGCTCTATTAACTTCTAAAGGATCTATAACTACCTGTCCGTTACTTATAATACTGGTAATTGGTGTTTTAATTTCCAATTGTTTAATCTGCCATGCTAATAATTTTCCTGATTTTTCACCTTGTTCATAAAAAGATTGTTTCAATCTTAGAAGACTCGAGGCAGCTCTATTCGCTGATTTTTTGTCGTATTCAGCTCTCAAAATCAGTAATTCATTCTCCAACCTTGGGTCACTTCCTGCATACACTTTTTCCTGAAGACTTTTTATTTTATGTTCCAATTTAGCTCTCTCCTCTCGAGTCTTCTTAGATTTTGATCCTGTATAACTAATAATATGTCCCCTAATAAAAGCTTTGAAAGCCTCCCACTTTACACATGCTGATGTTTGTGTAGTATTGATGTCAAAGAACTCGTCTATCTGTTTTTCTATATACTTGACAAATTCCTCATCCTGAAGCCATTTATGCTGAAATTGCCATCTACCTGATTCCTTTGTCAATTTTTTATCTACATATATTAGACAACAGGGTGCATGATCAGAGATCACGATGTTATCATAAAAGCAGTTTTGAATCTTGGAACCTAATTCTGTGGAAATCAAAAAATAATCAATACGTGAGAATGTCTTGTAGGTACTGGAATAACAAGAATAGGCTTTAACTTGTGGTTTCATTTCTCTCCATATATCTAACAATCTCAATTCTTTCATAAAATGATTAATAGTCATCCTACATCCAATGTGCGTACAATCCAGTCCTGTTGATCTATCCACACCTGGATTCAATGTACAATTAAAATCCCCTGCTATTATATGTTGCCCTGTAAGTGATGATAAGATGAGAAATAAATTAGCAAAGAACTTCTGATCATCTATATTGGGACCATATAAGTTCACAAGATTTATATTTTCTAATAGCAAAGAACCTTGAATGATTACATATCTTCCAAATTTGTCTCCAATTACATTTTTCACTTGAAAAGGAACTGATTTATGTATGAGAGTCATAACTCCCCTGGCTCGGGATGAAAATGAAGAGGTGAATACACTTCCCTGCCATCTACTCCTAATTCTTTTAACATCCTCCTCTATCAGATGAGTTTCTTGTAAAAACACAATTCTTGAACCCATGTCCTTTATTTTATTCATAACTTGTTTAAGTTTTTTTAAATTTTGTAGACCTCTGCAATTCCATGAAGTTAAATTAAGATGAACACTTTGGTCCATGATCAATAGAGAGTTTGGGATTACCTTGCAATGTAAACATGCTCATACAGAGAAGCAAAAACATGAGTGGTTGAACATTCATCCTACAAACTACAAACAAACAAATTTCCCCTTCCCACACTTGTGGCAAACCCCCCAAAATCAAAAGAAAAATTCTGTCTCCCGATATAGCCATCGACCGTTCCACACCCACGGGGAACAGCCTAAGCCACTCCTTCTTCATCCTCCCAATCACCCTAACTCTACTGCTTTTAATGACGTAACATTAACTCTCCTCTGTAGTTTTCCAACTTAACTCCAAAATTTTTAACAACTTTGTACATCATAGTTTTTTTTTGTTTGTTTTGTTTTTGTTTTGTTTTTTTAATATATAATACAATCTATATTTTGTAAACTTACTATTTACTTCAAGTCAGTCAGATGCCTGTGCAAATGCTTAATTATTCTACCTTATATTTTGTTCATGCTTAGCTCCCACCAGTCTCTTCTTCTTCTTTGATCTTCTTGATGAACTCCTGCGCCTCCTCTGGGGTCTTGAAGATGTGGGTTCTGCCCTCATACGTGGTCAGCAGTCTCGCAGGATAGATTACACCATGACGAATCCCAAGGTTGCGCAGCTCCTTACGTACGGGATCAAACTGCTTCCTCAATTGCTGGATTCCTGTGGCCAAATCTGGGTAGAACCGCACCTGCTGGTCCTGGTGTTTAATCTCTCCTTTTTTAGCTCGTGCAGCGTTGAAGATCTTCATCCTGTCTCTGTTGCTAAGAAACTTCATAATTAAGGTCCTCGGCGGTCCCTTATCTCTCCGTGGGCCAATACGATGTGCTTTTTCCAGAATCACTGCTGATTGCAACTCCTCGCTGCCCAGCACCTCCGGAATCCACTTTTCCAGAAAGGAACATACGTCCCGACCTTCTGATTCCTCTGGAAGACCCACCAGCCTCAAATTATTCTGTCTCGACCAAGATTCCAAATCCAAAATATTATCTTCCAGAGATTTATTTTTTTTTTCCAAAGTGCGCACCTTTAATTGAAGACGGGTGACGTCATCTTCAGCACTAGCGAGACGGAGCTCCATCTGCGCCGTTCGTTCTACACAGTCACCCAATTCCTTTCTTATTCCTTCCAACGCTGTCATAATCCCATCAAATCTAGAGGAAAAGTCCGCTCTCATTGAACTCATGGCAGCCATCAGCGCATCTGCGCCATTCCCCGCAGATTTCGCACCGTTGCCAGCCTCCTCCGCCATATATGGAGTTTTGTTTGCTGCGTCACAGACCTGAAAGTCTGTTAATTTGGACTGTTTCGGCGGCTCGCTTTTTCCTTTTCCTGGTTTTCCAGCCTTAGGCTTCGCCGACATATCCTCGCCCAAATGCTGGGATACGTTCTGTCCCAAATGAGAGAGTTATTTGCCGATTTTTTTTTTTTCCAGGAGCAGAGCAGAGCGAGACACGTCCGTCCTACGTGGCAGCCATAACCGGAAGCTCACAACTTAGTATCTTAACTCAGTGTAAATGGTGTAGAGATTGAAAGGGTATCCGAAACTAAATTTCTTGGAGTAATAATTGATAATAAACTGTGTTGGAAGTCACATATTAATTATATTAAAGGTAAAATATCCAAATCAATTGCAATACTACAGAGAGTGAAATATTTGCTTAATCAACCCACACTATATACCTTGTATCATTCATTAATACTCCCATACATGACATATTGTACTGAAGTATGGGGAAATACATATAAAACAAACATATATCCAGTCTTTATGCTTCAGAAGAGCGCTATTAGAATAATAAACAAAGCAGCTTACAGGGAACCAACAAACCCACTTTTTCTTAAATTAAATGCTCTCAAGTTGAAAGATCTGGTTGACTTTAAAACTGCAGTAATAATGTTTAAAGTGAAGAATCTATCACTGCCCGCAAATATCCAAAAGTTGTTCCAAATAAGGGAGAAACAATATCATTTCAGAGTAACATGTATATTTCAAAAACCTTCAGTGAGAACTACCACCAAGCAACACTGTGTTTCAGTGCAAGGAGTCAGATTATGGAACGATTTTGGACCTGAATTAAAATCATGTACAACGCTTGGACAATTTAAACAAAAACTAAAGGAAGAAATACTCCAAACATATATACAAGATGACATATAAAATCACATAAGGATTGTCATATCCAATCTGCGTTGTGTTGTTGCTTAGTTTTTTTTTGTTTTTTTTTTGTCACCTTTTGTTTTAACTTTGTTCTGAATTGTAATCGCTCTTGTTTGAATGAATGAATAAGGTTTATTGACAATACTACCATACGTGCAATACATACAGGAGAATTGAAATTTGACTTGACATTGGGCGCGCTCATTCTAAGCGCATCCCAGGCCGCGGCAGCCCGAAGGTGCCAGTCGAAACAGTGGGGGGTAAAGAGGGGGAGGGGGAGGGTAGGGAAACACAATAGGCAGAGAGAAAAAAGCATTGTTAATCAAAATAAAGCTCATTTTATGACCAAAATTGTGATTACAAGAAAAAAACTCTCTAATGCACAATTAGCAGACAATAGAGATCACACAATGACAAAGCAGAGAGAGAGTGTGAGTGTGTGTGTGTGCTTCATAATTTCCATACGTAGGCTTTAAAATCATTCCCTGGAGAGCACCAAGCGACTCCAGATGTTTCCCCTTCTAAACATAGGTAAACATGTCCGGTAGAGTCCATCCCTCTACAGTGCATGCCAGATGGTAAATTCCATGTAGTCATTGCCGCTATCAGTGCACTCCCCGTCTGGTCGAATTGTTAAAGAAGCAGCTACGCCGGGTCCGCATTTGATTAGCTCTTCCAGTTAAATTTTCGATACACCAGGAAAACTCCAGAGCCAATCAGCAGAAAATCCTGTGATCGTGAAGCCAAAACAGGTAGATGTTTTCCACATCATCAGTCGAATCACGCAGACACATGAGTTCCAATCCATGGGTCTCTCCATAGGGGCTCCCCCTGGCCCGAATTTTTGTAAAATGTTGTCAATATTATTAAAGCCGCTCACCAAATCCATTTTTTCGTTTGGATCAAGATTCAGCCAGAAGAACAGCGACGCAGACAAGACAGCAAGCTGGGATTCACAGGGAGGGAGAAAGAGGAGAGGAGAGGAGAGAAAAAGCGTCTGCTCTCTCTGAAGCCGGAAGTGTTTTTCTTTTGAATTCTTGGATGGAATATGGGTGTGCAATATAAGCTGCGGCTTCAGCCATCACCCATTTTGGATAACTTATGTTGAACTGTATAATCAGAGGAGTCATTGTCTAATTTGGCCTTGTTGGATTTTCTTTCCCCCTTTGTTTTATTATTCTGTTTCTTTTAATCTGTACTTTTAATCTATCCGAAAAAAAGATTGATAGATTGATTGAAGAGGACCATGATTACTTTACTATGCTGTCTTTTTGCTGATCCCAAGACACACACAACACACTCTCATACACTTATATATATACACACAAACACTTACTTACCTCATGCACTGGTATACTTGGTGCAGTCCTCTCCTGGATCTCCCACACCGTGGCTGCAGCAGCTGGGGTCCTTGGCAGGTGCTCCCTCCGTTGGATGTGCGGTGTCACAAGCGCCTTCCCCAGCTCCTCAAGAAAGATGCGCCTCTTGTACAGCTTTGACACATTCCAGTCAGGAAAGATCTCAGCCCAAATGACAAATACGTTGTAGGCCGATACATCGATCATGTTATAAAAGATGACCAATGGCCAGCGCGCAGTCATTCGTTTGGTGCTGTAGGACCCTGTTACTTTGTCCAAGTTGTCTACCCCCCCTTTGGTGGCATTGTAATCCAGGATCATGCTTGGTTTCTGGTCCTCTCTTGTGCTTATTTCAGCATTTTTGTGCAGAGTGCTCATGAGCACAACATATTTTCCCTTTTTGGGGCAGAAAGACACTAGGGCTGTGGTGTCTGTGAAGCCAAACATGGAAGATTGAGGGGTCCTGTTCTTGATTACCAGCGGCTCAGCAGGGAGTTCAGCCCTGTTCTTTCGGATAGTTCCGACCATTGTGAACTTTCTCGTCAGAAGCTCCTGACCCAAGTTGTAGTTTGTGAAAAAATTGTCACATGTCATGTTGTGCCCCTTGAGACCCTGCGCCATGTCGAGCACGACCCTTGTGCCCTGATTCTTCTCCGGGGCTCCTCCAACCGGCTTTCCAGTGTAAACCTGCATGTTCAATGCATAGCTGGTGTTTGCATCACATGCTGCCCAGATTTTTATTCCATGTTTAGCTGGTTTGGAAGGCATATATTGCCTAAATGGGCAGCGACCTCTGAATGCCACCAGCCTTTCATCTGCTGTGATATTAGGGCCTGGGTTATAGAGTAGTGGAAGTTGCTCTACCCACTTGTCCCACACTGTCCTAATAGCTGCCAGCTTGTCTCTCTCCCGTCTACCAGCCCTTGTCTCTCGATTATCAAATCGGATCACTCTGGAGAAAATGCGAAAAGTCTCCAGAGACATTGTGGCTCGAAATATCGGCCTCCCTGTCTCTGCATCCCACAGACTGGCTGTTGATTCATCCTTCGATTTATAGACCCCAGCTAGGATGAGGAGCCCCAAATACGCATCTAAATGTGTTTTGTCCAGCTCCTTCCACTTCTCCCCCAAAACACGCTTCCCTTCTAGATTAGTCATTTCCAGAATGATTTTCTGTATTGAATGTGGCATGACCTGCTCAAAAGCTGACTTGATGTCAGTCACACGAGTCACTGCTATCCTAGTGGGCCCTGGCACTGTCTTTATAATGTTTTCTGCAGACAGTTTTGCCTGACGCACATTTGGGGATGAAGACCAATGTACACTACCATTCAAAAGTTTGGGGTCACTTGGAAATTTCCTTATTTTTGAAAGAAAAGCACTTGTTTTTAAATGAAGATAACTTTAAACTAATCAGAAATGCACTCTATACATTGCTAATGTGGTAAATGACCATTGTAGCTGCAAATGTCTGGTTTTTGGTGCAATATCTACATAGGTGTATAGAGGCCCATTTCCAGCAACTATCACTCCAGTGTTCTAATGGTACAATGTGTTTGCTCATTGCGTCAGAAGGCTAATGGATGATTAGAAAACCCTTGTGCAATCATGTTAGGTCTGCAATGCTGTAATTGCTGCAAATGGAGGATTCTTTGACGAAAGCAAAGTTTGAAGGAAAAAATTACTATTTCAAATACAAATCATTATTTCTAATCTTGTCAATGTCTTGACTATATTTTCTATTCATTTTACAACTCATGGTGGTAAATAAGTGTGACTTTTCATGGAAAACACAAAATAATTGTCTGGGTGACCCCAAACTTTTGAACGGTAGTGTATTTCACCATTTTTTGACATAAATGTCTTGCTTGGAGGAACAGGAATAGCTATTCCCTCATCTGGTTCAAAATCAGAATCATTAGAATCAGAATTTAGCTCAAGATCGTCTTCATCTTCAGACATATCCTCCTCTATTTCACTGTCATGATCAAAGATAGCTTAAAGAGCCTCCTGGACTGTCATCCTTTTGCTTCTGCTGCTCATTTTGTAAAGGTCTGCCTGACAGTGTAATGTTGGTAGGACTCCCATGCAGAGAAGCTTTTATATGTTTTGCCCCTCCCCTGTTGAGTGTTTACTGAATATGGGTGGAGTTTTCCCATAAGAACATAAATGGTTCCCATCAAGTGTCATAACACACACACACACACACACACACACACACACACACACACACACACACACACACACACCTGCCACACACACAGATAATTTCACACATACCTGCCAACTACTCCGGTTTTGCCGTGATGGTTACGGTTTTCAAGACCCCATTCCGGGTTACGGCTTTATTAATCAAAATTACGGTTTTTCACTAAAAATTCAGTCAAAAATTTTAAATCGTAAAAAAAACACCAAAGCAATTCCAAACACGAGATCGCTAGGAATTGTATCTAAATTTACCTGAAGCGTTTGCTCAGCTAACGCTATCGCTATAGCTAATGCCATAGCTAGTCGTAGCACCTAACACCGATACAAAAAAGCGACTCCGTCCCCTGTGATTGGGGCTCACCGGAGGAACCAACCGAGGCAACAGTTGGACGGGAGCCGGCTCGGAGTTCAAGTACAGCGGTGGTAGGAGACGGGGACCAGTGGAGGAGCAGCCGGGGCCCCAGCTGGACAAGAGCCGGAATCAGAGCCCAGCTACAGCGGAGGGGCTCAGCGGAGGAACTACTGAGGAAGACAGCGGTAGGTGGTGGGGCTCAGCGGAGGATCTACCGGTACCCCAGCTGGACAGGAGCAGGATCGGAGCTCAACTAAGACAGTAACTATAAGACAGAATAATAAAGAGCGATGGCAAGAACCAAGCAGACCTCCCGTAAAATCTACTGGAGGAAGAAGCCCCCCAGGAGACAGCTAGCCACCAGGGCTGCTCGGAGAGGCGCTCTGGCCACCGGCAGAGTGAAGAGGCCTCGCCGTCACAGGCCCGTGGCTCTGAGAGAGATCCGTCGCTACCAGAAATCCACGGAGTTGCTCATCCGTAAGCTGCCCGTCCAGCGCCTGGTGAGGGAGATCGCTCAGGACTTCAAGACCGTCCTGCGTTTCCTGAGCTTCGCCGTCATGGCTCTGCAGGAGACCAGCGAGGCCCACCTGGTGGGTCTCTTCTTCGCTAAGGGGGTCACCATCATGCCCAAAGACTTCCAGCTGGCCCGCTGCATCCGCGGAGAGAGAGCTTAGACTTTCTGCTGCACATTCACCAGCCATAATGCTCTGCACTGTGTGTCTATATATATACATTTATAGTAATATGGACATATGTTTACTAGATGTTGTTTTTTCTTGCTTTCTGATTGTTGCTCTGAGTGTTGCTATCCCTATGCTGTTGCAATCCTGGAATTTCCCCATTGTGGGACTAATAAAGGCTTATCTTATCTTATCTTAACTACAGCGGCGGTGGGCGGCGGGACTTGGTGGAGGAGCTGCCAGTACCCCGGCTGGACAGCAGCGGCGGTAAACAGCGGGATTAGCAGCGGAGGGGGCTAGCTGAGGCCCAGCTGGATTCAAGGTTGGTCGGATCAGATATTGGTGTCACCAGCAGAGATTGTTTTACTATCAACAGGTCAGTAAAAATGCCACCAAAGAAGGAGGAAATGGAAGAGATCAAAAAATCTCTGAACTAAGTTCAGAGATTTTATCTTCTTGGAACATAAGTCAATATTATACAGTAATAAGTGGCATTCAGCTGTTTGTTTTATGTCATATTTAAGCACAGTTCTGGTACTTAAAAATCATAAAAACCCAGGAGCTTCGGGGGGCTTCGCCCCCCTTGCCCCTCTACCGGGGCTCTGCCCTGGACCCCGCTGGGGGACTGCGTCCCCCAGACCCCTGCTAAATTTTCAGATAATTTCCCCAACTTCAAATCACATCCCTGGGTAAAGAATGACATACTGAGGCAGGCCAGAAAGTTATGGGGAACAGAAGTTTACCTCAATGAACATATAACAAAAACTAAAGCTGAAATAGCACAACAAAGCACGGATGCTGAAAAGACAAAATAAGATACAGGCAACATGGACAAGAAATTGTAGAGTTTGGATCAAACTAAATGGAACACCTGAGGAAGCAAAGAGTATAATAATCGGAGATCTTACTGACTTAAATAAATATAGATGAACACTGATTAAGAAAATTAAAAGAGACTATGATAATCCATATCCACACACATAGCAAGTCTTTTCGTGAGGAATACTCCAAAGCATTTCCAGGAATTATTGCGGACTGTGAGCGCATATTCAGCCATGTGAACAAGAACAAAACTGAGTTCAGGTCCAGTCTGTCAACTAAAGATCTGGGCAACCTCATGACCAGGAAAATGATGATGACAGCTTCGGGTAACAAGTGTCACAGTGTGTTCCATTCAAAAGACCAACTGAAGAAAGCTAAGGGGTGCACCATGGAAAACAACAATGCTTGAGAGTTGCCATAGAGTTTGTCCTTGATCTTTTCCATCAGCATATCTGCATTGACAATTCAAGGAAAATAGAAACATGGTTGTTGAAGAAATATGAGGTTGTTAGCCACATTTTTAACTTGATTTAATGCTAATATTTGTTTGCCGTCGGGGGTCTTCGCCCCCCTGAACCCCCCACTAGGGCTTTGTCCTGGACCTACCGAGGCCTGGGGCCCCTGGACCCCGGCTAGCTACTAGGCTTTTCAGGTTTTAAAAGTTGGCAGGTGTGTGTGTGTGTGTGTGTGTGTGTGAGAGAGTGAGTGAGTGAGTGAGAAATATGTTGCAATAAGGTGCAAAGAAAGAAATAGTCTGACATTTCTGACACCCTTTTACCTCCAGTTTGACTGCTGGGTCACATTGACCCAAACAGTATCTATGTGATATAAACATGCTGGGGGTGAGTGCAAATATGTGAGATGAACCATTTTCAATTATATGGTGATTACACTAATTAAGGCAAGCAGAAGTTTCATACTGAAAAAATACTTAACTATTTTTCCTAGATGTTCATACTTTAAAACGGTCAATTTGACCCGTAACATAACAGGAGGGTTAAAAAGCAAAAGATTTGACTATAAATACAGTGGGGCATTATTCAGCCACCAATTGTGCAAGTTCTCCCACTTAAAAGATGAGAGAGGTCTCCAATTTTCATCATAGGTATACCTCAACTATGAGAGACAAAATGAGGAAAAAAAAACAACAGAAAATCACATTGAAGGATTTTTAATGAATTAATTGGTAAATTCCTCGGTAAAATATGTATTTGGTCACCTACAAACAAGCAAGATTTCTGGCTCTCACAGACCTGTAACTTCTTCTTTAAGAGGCTCCTCTGTCCTCCACTCGTTACCTGTATTAATGGCACCTGTTTGAACTCGTTATCCGTATAAAAGACACCTGTCCACAACCTCAAACAATCAGACTCCAAACTCCACTATGGCCAAGACCAAAGAGCTGTCAAAGGACACCAGAAACAAAATTGTAGACCTGCACCAGGCTGGGAAGACTGAATCTGCAATAAGTAAGCAGCTTGGTGTGAAGAAATCAACTGTGGGAGCAATTATTAGAAAATGGAAGACATACAAGACCACTGATAATCTCCCTCGATCTGGGGCTTCACGCAAGATCTCACCCCGTGGGGTCAAAATGATCACGAGAAAGGTGAGCAAAAATCCCAGAACCACACGGGGGGACCTAGTGAATGACCTGCAGAGAGCTGGGACCAAAGTAACAAAGGCTACATCAGTAACACACTACGCCGCCAGGGACTCAAATCCTGCAGTGCCAGACGTGTCCCCCTGCTTAAGCCAGTACATGTCCAGGCCCATCTGAAGTTTGCTAGAGAGCATTTGGATGATCCAGAAGAGGATTGGGAGAATGTCATATGGTCAGATGAAACCAAAATAGAACTTTTTGGTAAAAACTCAACTTGTCGTGTTTGGAGGAGAAAGAACACCATACCTACTGTGAAGAATGGGGGTGGAAACATCATGCTTTTGGGCTGTTTTTCTGCAAAGGGACCAGGACGACTGATCCGTGTAAAGGAAAGAATGAATGGGGCCATGTATCGTGAGATTTTGAGTGAAAACCTCCTTCCATCAGCAAGGGCATTGAAGATGAAACATGGCTGGATCTTTCAGCATGACAATGATCCCAAACACACCGCCCGGGCAACGAAGGAGTGGCTTCGTAAGAAGCATTTCAAGGTCCTGGAGTGGCCTAGCCAGTCTCCTCATCTCAACCCCATAGAAACTCTTTGGAGGGAGTTGAAAGCCCGCGTTGCCCAGCGACAGCCCCAAAACATCACTGCTCTAGAGGAGATCTGCATGGAGGAATGGGCCAAAATACCAGCAACAGTGTGTGAAAACCTTGTGAAGACTTACAGAAAACATTTGACCTCTGTCATTGCCAGCGAAGAGTATATAACAAAGTATTGAGATGAACTTTTGTTATTGACCAAATACTTATTTTACCGAGGAATTTACCAATTAATTCATTAAAAATCCTTCCATGTGATTTTCTGGATTTTTTTCTCATTTTGTCTCTCATAGTTGAAGTATACCTATGATGAAAATTGGAGACTTCTCTCATCTTTTAAGTGGGAGAACTTGCACAATTGGTGGCTGACTAAATACTTTTTTGCCCCACTGTATGATGTGTTGTTTACCTGTCACAATACATTGGTGTCAAAACATCGCCATTCCGAGCAGATCCTGTTTGGACTCTACAATGAAATAAGATAAGATAAGATAAGCCTTTATTAGTCCCACAATGGGGAAATTCCAGGATTGCAACAGCACAGGGATAGCAACACTCAGAGCAACAATCAGAAGGCAAGAAAAAACAACATCTAGCAAACATATGTCCATATTACTATAAATGTATATATATAGAGACACAGTGCAGAGCATTATGGCTGGTGGATGTGCAGCAGAAAGTCTAAGCTCTCTCTCCGCGGATGCAGCGGGCCAGCTGGAAGTCTTTGGGCATGATGGTGACCCCCTTAGCGAAGAAGAGACCACCAGGTGGGTCTCGCTGGTCTCCTGCAGAGCCATGACGGCGAAACTCAGGAAACGCAGGACGGTCTTGAAGTCCTGAGCGATCTCCCTCACCAGGCGCTGGACGGGCAGCTTACGGATGAGCAGCTCCGTGGATTTCTGGTAGCGACGGATCTCTCTCAGAGCCACGGACCTGTGATCAAATCAAATCACCCTTATTGTCATTCAACCGTACAACCAGTCATGTACAGCAGAACGAGATTGTGCTTTACCTATCTACAGTGTAAATCACACACACCCCAAGTGTAGAATCAGAGGGCCGCTGCCATGCAAGGTGCCACCACAGAGTTCCCTCCTCCATTCCATTTATTGCTGAGCACCAAGCTGGATGGCAGGAAGTTCCACTTTTATATGGTCTTCGGCATGATCCGGCCGGGATTTGAACCCCTGCCTCCCGGGTGTGGGGCGGATGCTCTACCAACTGAGCCACCACTCCGGTGGTGTGAAATAACATCCAAGGACGGACGTAGCATTGAGCTAGGTCATCATTTAAACACGATTAAGTTTTCGTCTGTCCTAAGTGAACTTTCCACTGTTGGAAAAAATAACGCAAAACATGAATATCACAACACTCACCGTTCTGTATATCACAATATCACGGTTTCAACTGCCGAAGTTGGGTGCGTCGCGGCTGTACATTCAGTTCAATTCGGGTGGCTGGGTCTAATTCCCGGTGCGTCTCCATCTATTTTGTGGTGCGTCTGCTTGTGCTCCCCACTGCAAGCTCAGTCTGCTTCCGTCTGCATTCTCTCATCAGCCCAAACGCACAGGAAACTCAGCTGGACAGCTCAATCTCTGTCTGTATGTGGGAATGAGGTGAACCATCACGTGATCAGATAATCCCAGCGCAGCTCGAGGGACAGCGCGATATGCGTCTTTCACTGTGGAGTAACAGTGATCCAGTGTGTTTAATCCTCTGGTGGGGCATTTAATAAACTGTTTGTAGCGGGGGAGATCGTGGCTCAGATTGCACTGATTAAAGTCGCCAGCCACAATAATCAGCGAGTCTGGAAAACTCCGCTCTGTGTGTTGAATGTGATCCGCGAGCACGCGCTGAGCTTCGCGCGTGTCCGCGTCGGGAGGGGCGTACACAGCGATCATTATGAAAGAAGCAAACTCCCGCGGGGAATAGAAGGGCTTGCAATTGATAACAAGAAATTCCAAGGCAGGAGAACAGTGTTTGGAAATTACCGTTACATCAGAGCACCAGCTACAGTTGATGTAGAAGCAGACACCGCCTCCTGTGGTCTTGCCGGAAAGCTCTGTGTCACGATCAGCACGGAAGAGCTGGAAGCCGTCGAGGCGCAGCGCGCTGTCCGGTATATTTTCCCGGAGCCAGGTCTCAGTAAAGCAGAGGACAGCTGAGGAGGCGAGGTCCTTAAAACGCATCAGCAGTCTCAGTTCATCCACCTTGTTAGAGAGAGAGTTGGTATTGGACAGAAATATGCCAGGCAGCGCCGTTCGCGAGCCTCTCCTGCGAAGTCGTACGAGAGCGCCCGCTCGTCTTCCTCTCTTCCGCCGTCTCACTTTCCGAGCCAAACAATAAACCAGATCGGCGGCAGGGGCTAGAAAAACTGGGAGGAGGTCCGTGGGGGTCAAAGTCCTGATATTTAAAAGTTCTTCACGGGTATAAGTGCAAGCAGACACACAATTGACAAACAAAAACAAACAAAGAGCGCAGCGAAGCACCATGTCGACCGCTGTGGGCGCCATCTTGGATCGAAAAAAGATCGAAAAAGCTCACTAAACCTGTTGTGAGCACTACGAAGATACGGACCAGTGATGCTGAGGAGAAGCTGGAAACGTGCATGGAAATATCTGACTGGGGCATGCTTAAAGGAGCCACGCATGATCTGGATGAGTACACGGACACTGTGAACTCATATATCCACTTTTGTGAAGAGAACATTCTTCCATCACGCACCAGGGTGAGTTACTCTAATGACAAACCCTGGTTCACAGCTAAGCTCAGACAGATCAGGAAGGAGAAGGAAGCAGCGCTGAAAAGTGGAGACAGGGACTGCTACAGGGAGGTTAAACACGGTTTAACAGAGAGCTGAAGAGGGCTAAATCTGTGTACTCAGAGAGACTCCAGCAGCAGTTCACTGCTAATGATTCGGCTTCCGTGTGGAGAGGACTGAGGCAGATCACCAACTATCGGCCTCAGGCTCCTAAAGGTCAGGATGACAAAGCCCTTTGTCAGAGACTGTCCCAACACTATGCCCGTTTTGACACCTCGTCATCTGTGTCCAACTCCCCCCCTCCCTCCAGCTCCACAGCCTCCACATTCCCTACTTCATTTAAGGCACCCCCCCCCCTCCCCTTATCATCAGTGAGCAGGATGTGCTCAAACAGTTCTCCAGACTGAACCCGCGCAAAGCCCCCGGCCCAGACGGCGTGTCTCCCTCCACCCTGAGACTCTGTGCGAAACAGCTGGCTCCTGTATTCACAGACATTTTTAACACCTCCCTTAAGTTATGCCACGTGCCATCCTGCCTCAAATCCTCCACCATCATCCCTGTCCCCAAGAAGCCACGGATCACTGGACTTAATGACTACAGACCTGTAGCGCTCGCCTCTGTAGTCATGAAGTCCTTTGAGCGCCTGGTCCTGTCCCACCTCAAGTCCATCACCACCCCTCTCCTGGACCCGCTGCAGTTTGCCTACCGAGCCAACAGGTCTGTAGACGATGCAGTCAACCTGGCCCTCCCTCTCCATCCTGCAGCACCTGGACTCCCCGGGAACCTACGCCAGGATCCTGTTTGTGGACTTCAGCTCCGCATTCAACACCATCCGCCCCGCTCTGCTCCGGGACAAGCTGTCCCTGCTCAACGTGCCTGACTCCCTCTGCAGGTGGATCATCGACTTCCTGACGGACCGGAGGCAGCATGTGCGGCTGGGAAAGACTGTCTCAGACTATACTAGCATCAGCACCGGATCACCCCAGGGCTGTGTACTTTCCCCCCTACTCTTCTCCCTTTACACCAACTCCTGCACCTCCAGCCACCAGTCTGTCAAGTTGATCAAGTTTGCGGACGACACCACCCTCATCGGGCTCATCTCCAACGGCGACGAGTCCGCCTACAGGAGAGAGGTGGCCCAGCTGGCGTCCTGGTGCAGCAATAACAACCTGCAGCTGAACGCTCTGAAGACAGTGGAGATGATTGTAGACTTCAGGAAAGTCACTACTCCTCTGCCCCCCCTCACCCTCTCAGGGCTCTCCCATCACCACTGCTGATTCCTTCCGCTTCCTAGGCACTACCATCACCAGGGACCTCAAATGGGAGCTGACCATCAGCTCACTCATCAAAAAAGCCCAGCAGAGGATGTTCTTCCTGCGGCAGCTGAGGAAGCTCAAGCTACCCACCAAGATGTTAGTGCAGTTGTACACAGCCATCATCGAGTCCATCCTCACCACTCCATAACCGTGTGGTACGCAGGAGCCACTGCCAGGGACAGACTAAGGCTGCAGCGCGTCGTGCGCACTGCTGAGAAGGTGATCGGCTGCAAGCTCCCATCTCTCCAGGATCTGTACATCTCCAGGACCCGGAGGCGTGCTGGCCGGATCATAGCCGATCCTAACACCTGGTCACGTACTGTTTGCCCCCCTCCCCTCTGGTAGAAGACTTCGGTCCATCCAGACTAAATCCTCCCGTCACATGAACAGCTTCTTCCCCTCTGCCATCAGACTGCTGAACACTAAGTGACTTATTGACTCTCGTGCACCATGTACAGCAGCTCAACCAGACTCATGTCAATCATCACTGTTTTCTTCCTGCATACCGACTGCACTATATAGTTCTCCACAGTATCTGCTGCTGGCTAATTATATTTTAACTGTTGACCAGTATCACTTAATCTTATCCTACACTTTATTACATGTATAGTTTATTTCTCTTATCTTATCATGTTTAATGTTGCAGCATTGTACCGAGACAAATTCCTAGTTTGTGTACTACATGAACAATGGCAATAAACCTGATTCTGATTCTGATTCTGATTCTGGACTGCTGTTAGATTTCTGCTGATTTCTGTTAAGCCATTCTATCGTTGTTGCTTATAATATCACTTGTTCGCGGGCTCACTGACGAAAAATTGCAAATGGCGGCAGCAAAGCGATTCTCGAAAGTCAGCGTAATGCCCACTCTTATGACGCTACGCCCGGACCAATCAGTGGCCAGCAGTGGGTTGACGTAACGATGCCGGTACCCTTCGGACCCTACTCTCAATCGGGGCTGATAAAACTGGCACAGTTCCGAAAAAACAGAACTGTTAGGCCATTGGGTGCCGAATGGAAGAGCTGACAAAGGGGGCCGAACCATGCAAACTGGGCCAAGTGAAAAGTGCCTCAGGGGAACCAGATTATTAAGTTTGCCGACGACACCACAGTGGTGGGACTTATCAGAAGGATGAGGAATCAATGTACAGGGAAGAAGTTAGAGATCTGGAAGGCTGGTGCAGGAAAGAACAATCTGGTGCTCAACATGGACAAAACGAAGGAAGATGATTATCGACTTACAGCGGTCACGGCCCTGAACACGTCCCTCTCAGCATCGGCGGCCGTTTGGTGGAGAGTGGAGAACATCAAGTTCCTCGGAGTGCAGATCTCGCAGGACCTGACCTGGAGCAAGAATTCCTTGGGGATCAGGAAGCGGACCCAGCAGAGACTGCACTTCTTGAGGAAATTCCAACAGGCCTCTCTACCCATTTGCATCCTCAGGACCTTCTATAGAGGTGTGGGGAGAGTGTTCTGATGTACTGCATTGCAACACGGTACTCCAGCTGCAGTATGTCAGACAAAAAGCCCTGCAGAGGATAGTTAAGGGAGTTTCCCTCCCTCTGTCCAAGAACTTTTTCAGAACCGTTGTAGGAGCAGGGCACTGAACATTTTCAAGGACCACTCTCACCCTCTGCATAAACACTTTGAAACTGCTGCCATCTGGCAAACGATTCCGAAGCATCAGAGGCAGAACCACCAGACTGATTAACAGCTTCCTTCCACAAGCTGTTAGGATTGCTGAGCAGCTGATCCAGAATCTTTGTGATACATACTACTGCACCTTTATGGACATTATGTAATTATATGTACAGTATATTATAGTTCTAGTTAGTTTTTCAAGTATGTCTCAGGGATGGGTTGAATGGCTGTGCTGGGGTGTGGGGTAGGGTGTGTGTGTGTGTGTGTGTGTGTGTGTGTGTTGTGTGTGTGTGTGTGTGTGTGTGTGAGTGTGTGTCTTAAATTATGTTCTTACTTAAATGGATGCCCAAGAGAACACAATTTCATCTTGCCTGCACTACAGTTGTATGTACAGCAACAGGACAATAAAGGTTGATTTGATTTTGATTTTAAATTCTGTTTCTTTCTGTAGTTTTGCCCTTGTTTCAGGTTAAAGCAACAGCCCCTCTAAATGTCTGTGCACGTCCCTGCTGTTCTTGGGAGGAAAACTGAAAAGACGACAACTATGATTGTGATTGGCTGTTGTTACCTGATGCTGCATTCACTTGCATTAATTAATCTGAATTAATGGTGAGAGTTTAGGCTTAAAATCAGCTGAAAGTGCTCCGTGGTAACGAGGGATACAAGTTATCAATTCATTCATTAATCAAGAGTTAATTCACCTTATCGATGGATTAACAATTAATGGATAAGCAGCAGTTTTGCTGAGAATCTGAATTCCCCTCGGTACAATACGGTCTTCTGTCTATAATGTAACAGCTAAATACTGTTTTTGATGTCTGAATAAAAACATTAACATCACATTTGTGAATGATTTACTGTTCACATTTGCAGTTTTTTTTTAGTGTGTACTATGTGCTGGTGCATCTTGATCAATGAAAAAGTCATGATTTTAATTTCTGCAGGTACCCCATGCACACGAATGGCAAATGATTAGCTTTCTTTTGATGATCCAGGAGACATTGTGAGGGTTAAATGCTGGTGTGCCCGCTCTGTTAGGGGAGCTCTCTCCATGACTTTGTGTTATGTGATATTCTGTGTACCGCTTGAATAAAGAGACGCTGACGTCACGAACCTCATCATTTTGATCATGTGGTTTGTTTTTCCACTCACATGAATTAAAGAAAATTTGAAAGTTTTAATTTTTTAAAATTGGATTATATTCATCGTTTTCTAAAGAATAAGGAAGCATAAGGAGATTGTCTCTTAAGCTGCCAGGTGGATCATTGTGAAGAATGCATCTGTTTTCTGATTGTTGCAGGAACAGGTGGTGAGAACGTTTAGCTGGTCAGGTTGTCGGTGGTTTGGCCTCCTGTTCTTCTCCTCATGGATGACCACAGCTGATGTAGCTCTGTGGGAGACCTGCATTGATGGTCAGTGCTGAGTGCTGGAGAATAAAGAACCACGTAGAAGTCCACATTCTGAGTCTGAGGACTTTTATGGGACTTCAGGCTAACTGAACTAGCCTCATCTGCTAGCTGTGACCGTCAGCAGCCACATCACAACATCTGGAGGAAGTAAACAACCCGTAAAGATGTTTTCAGGTCAGCGTCTGAGAGAGTTGGTGAGAGAGCGACTAGCTGCTGCTGCTGAAGGAATAATAACAGAGTTTGAACTAATCACCAACCAGTACGAGGAAGAGATCGATCGTCAGCGCAGACTACTGAATATGCGCTGGTGCTCCCAGATAAAAATCCACAGAATAGTATGTGGGACTATAATGGTGTGAATGAGGCTTTAGAAAACTCTGGATCTGTTTTTCAATCATGGTTGTGTCTTAAATGTGCAATCTCTTGTTTTTAAATCCTAAATTTGACACATTTTTTTTCTTATTAATTTGTAAAGTGAAACTCTTCTTCTGAGTTTTTTGTCTTTGTTCCTCCAGATTTCTCACAGCAACCTGAATGTAAAGCGGAGGAAGTTGTGACTGAGCAGCATCTCTGGAACCGAGAGAGGAAGTCTTCTGGACCAGGAGGATCCAGAAGGCTCCACAGGTTAAAGAGGAAACAGGAGAAACTGTGCATCAGTCAGGAGGGAGAACAGCTGGTAGTGAAGCTGGAGGCCGATCCCTTCATTGGGACTCTTGTTTGTGAGGAAAAGCAGCAGAGGTGAAGCAGAACCAAACCGTGAGCAGCTCTCTCTCACAAACTCTGCTGGAACTGAGATCCAAGATGAGGAAGGAAGTCAACATGGTAGACTCAGGATCCACCTAAAGAAGAAGAACCCAAACCAAAGAAGAGACCGACTCAAAACAAGAAGTCACAGGTAACAGTGATGACGACTCTGTGACCTCAGAGACTATCTGTGAGAATGAAAGAGGTAAAAAACAGTTCGAAAATGTTCAGGTTGAGTCTTTGAGAAACCTGTCCTAAAATAAAATAATAATATTAAATGAATATTTTCAATAAACTAATGAATCTGACGTACTTGTACTGGTCTCGGTTGTGTTTGACTTTGACTGATCTAACCCAGTGGAAAAATGATGTAACTCTTTGACTATACAGTTATACAGTGGAATCTGGAAAGTCTTCACAGTGCGTCACTTTTTAAAACATTTTGTAATGTTACAGCCTTATTCCAAAATGCATTAAAATTCATTTTTCTCAAATTCTACACCCAATACCCCATAATGACAACCCTGAATAAAAGTTTTTTTGATTTTTTTCAGATTTTTGCAAATTTATTAAAAATAAAAAACTAAGAAATCACATGTACATCAGTATTCACAGCCTTTGCCATGAAGCCTCAACATTGAGCTCAGGTTCATCCTGTTTCTACTGATCATCCTTGAGATGTTTCTACAGCTTAATTGGAGTCCATCTGTTAGTAAATTCAGTTGATTGGACATGATTTGGAAAGGCAACACACCTGTCTATATAAGGTCCCACAGTTGACAGTGCATGTCAGAGCCCAAACCAAGCCAGAAGTCAAAGGAATTGTCTGTAGACCTCGAGACAGGATTGTCTCAAGGCACAAAGTCTGGGGAATGGTACAGAAAAATTTCTGCTACTTTGAAGGTCGTAATGAGTACAGTGGCCTCAATTATCTGTAAATGGAAGAAGTTCAGAACCACCAAGACTCTTCATATACCTTTCCCGATGTCTAACTGAGCCATAGGGGGAGAAGGGCCTTTGTCAGAGAGGTGACCAAGAACCCGATGTTCACTCTGTCAGCACTCCAGCGTTCTTCTTTGGAGAAAGAAGAACCTTCCAGAAGGACAACCATCTCTGCAGCAATCCACCAATTAGGACTGTAAGGTAGAGGAGCCAGACGGAAGCCACTCCTTAGTAAAAGGCTCATGGCAGCCCATCTTGGGTTTGCCAAAAGGCACCTGAAGGACTCTCAGAACATGAGAAACAAAACTCTCTTGTCTGATGAGACAAAGATTGAACTCTTTGGCGTTAATGCCAGGCGTCATGTTTGGAGGAAACCAGGCACCACTCATCACCAGGCTAATACCATCCCTACAGTGAAGCATGGTGGTGACAACATCATGCTTTGGGGATGTTTTTCAGCAGCAGGAACTGGGAGACTAGTCAGGAAAGAGGGAAAGATGAATGCAGCAATGTACAGAGACATCCTGGATTAAAACCTTCTCCAGAGCCCTCTTGACCTCAGACTGGGGTGACGGTTCATCTTTCAGCAGGACAACGACCCTAAGCACACAGCCAAGACATCAAAGGAGTGGCTTCAGGGCAACTTTGTCAGTGTCCTTGAGTCTTCCAGCCAGAGCCCAGACTTAAATCCAATTGAACATCTCTGGAGAGATGTGAAAATGGCTGTGCACCGACACTTCCCATCCAACCTGATGGAGCTTGAGAGGTGCTGCAAAGAGGAATGGGTGAAACTGCCCAAAGATAGGTGTGCCAAGCTTGTGACATCATTTTCAAAAAGGCTTGAGGCTGTAATTGCTGCCAAAGGTGCATCAACAAAGTACTGAGCAAAGGCTGAGAATACTTATGTACATGTGATTTCTTAGTAGACATGCATGTTAGGTTAATTGGCTGTTCTAAATTGTCCCTAGATATCTGTCTCCTATAGGCCCTTAGAATAGAGGGTTGGTACTAGTGAAAGCGCTTTGAGTGGTCTTTGTGACTAGAAAAGCACTGTATAAGTGCAGGTTAGTTAGTTTTTATTTAAAAATCTCAACAAAAAAAAATTCATGTTGTCATTATGGGGTATTGTGTGTAGAATTTTGGGGAAAAATGAATTTAATCTATTTTGGAATAAGGCTGTAACATAACAAAATGTGGAAAAAGTGAAGCGCTGTGAATTCTTTGCGGATTCACTGTACAGTGGTACCTCTACTTACGAACGTCTCTACATACGGAATTTTCAGGTTACGAGACGCCTCAACGGGAAAATATTGCCTCTAGTTACGAACGAAATTTCAGGATACGAAAGGCAAAAAAGTATGCGCTCCTCGCAGCTTCCGTAGTTTACCGAACGTAAACATACCTGTAGCTGCTCTGCCGTTGGCTATCGCCTAGCATCTTCCTGGTATCCCATTGGCCACGAAGTTTGTTTTTTTTTTCCAAAACTTTATGCGTTTGGTTGATCTCGCCAAAGAATATGCCGTAATACATCAACGATCAGCACGGTATTAAAACAAAACGAAGCACTTACAAGCCGACAAAGCAAACGTCCTTGGATCAGAACATGAACCAAAGAAGGCAAATGGTGACGACGTCGACGACGATAGCAGTTAAAGGGTAAATGAACATATTTTTTATTATTCTTTCTCTTTTATTATTCTCTTTTATTATTCTTTCTCCTCATTTTAAACTCTCATTTTCTGTTTATTGTGCAGTAATCTAATTGTAACATTATTTGTTACATTTTTTGATGCGTTTTTACGATTTATAAAAAATTTATGCCGAATTTTGGGGGGCTTGGAACGGATTACGGCATTTACATGTTAAAACTCGCCTCTACTTACGATTTTTCACGTTACGAGAATTCTTCCGGAACGAATAAAATTCGTAAGTAGAGGTACCACTGTAGCTTTGCACTTCAAATGAGTTTTTCTTTTGCTTCAGATGTACCAGGTGGAATAATTGTCTGTCTATCAAATTAGCCATTAGCCCCTGCTGACAACTCCAACAGGAATCAATGCAGTATGTGGTTATTTTGTGTATAAAACACCATAGTGACATGTACAGAAATAACAGTTGGACAGACCTGGGAAGAGACGTATAAAACAGAATTACTAATAAATAGTACATTTTATACTCCTGTTGATGTGCTGGGAATGGGCTCACCGTCACGTCACAACTGGTGACATATCAGAAACGTTAGTCGAGATCACACTAGTGAGATCATGGTGGACCCTAACAAAGCAACAGGGTTGTGTTTTGGAATATTTTTATTGATAGCCACTCCAGATAGACAAATTAAAGTGTAAAAATACTGAAAAAATTAAAGTATTCATCCTGTTTTCCCCCCTTTTAGACCCTCAGGGAACTATATAGGCGCTTTTCACTAGGGTCAGTACGGTACAGTTTGGGACGGGACGGTACCCTTCGGCCTGCTTTGTGTTTCCACTGCACTAGGTCCCACTTGAAGTGGGTGGGAGTAGTTACAGGGGTGGTGGCTCAACACTCTCCCTCCCGTTACGTAAAACAAGCGTGTCGGCCTCTGTCGGTCTATGATGACCATGGAAGTGAATCCTAAACGTCTACTCTACTGGAACAGCACCGCCTGTGGCTGAACAGGCCGATGCGCGAATGGCAGTCCCTGTCACACAGGTTTGCACTTGTGGGTGGTCTCCGTGCTGCTGGGTCTGTGGCGGTTCTTCCTGTGGGTTCTTTTTTCATCTGCTGCAGCAGTCAGTCTCGCTTCACCCGCCTTGAGCTGTCTGGTCAGGGTGCCTCTCCATTTTGGAGCGGTCCGTTGCAAGGTCCGCCCAGCGCTCTGTGTTGATCTCCAGGGCCTTCAATGTCTCTCTTGCAGATGTCTCTAAGCGCAGCTGTGGGCGCCCAACGTCTCTCCCGCCAGTCGCCAGTTCTCCGTAGATGACGTCTTGGGGATTCTGCCATCCTCCATACGGTGAACGTGGCCTAGCCAGCGGAGCCTGCGCTGCCTTAGTAGAGTGAACATGGAGGGAAGGCCGCCACGGGACAGAACTTCTTTGTTGGGCACTTTGTCCTGCCAGGATATGGTCCAGGATGTGGCGAAGGCAGCGCAAGTGGAAGGAGTTCAGTCTCTTTTCCTTCCGGGTGTATGTTGTCCATGTCTCACTCCCATAGAGCAGTGGTGCTGATGATGCAGGTGTTGTACACTGCCATCTTTGTCTTGACAGAGAGTTTGGGATTCTCCCACACTCGTGTGGTGAGGCAAGCGAGTGTGGAGGCGATTTTCCAATCCTCTTGTCGATCTCTGTATCAAGGGAGAGGTTTGTTGCTGATCGTGGACCCCAGGTACGTGAACTGATTTCACGACCTCCCGCTTGTAGTCGTCGATGGTGATGGTTGGTGGTGCTTCCGTGCCTTGCGCCAAGACGTTAGTCTTCTTCAGGCTGATGGTAAGCCCGAGTCCTTGCATGCCTGGGAGAAGCGGTCCATCAGGGTCTGAAGCTCCTGCTGTGTGTGGGTTGCGACTGCAGCGTCGTTCTGCAAACAGCATGTCTCTGATTAGAGCCTCGCGTACTTTGGTTCTGGCTTTCAGGCGGGGCCGAGGTACAAAAGCCTGCCATCAGATCTTGTGTGCAGGTAGATTCCCTCTGTTGCTGTGCCGAAGCCATGCTCAGGAGCATAGCAAAGAAAATCCCAAAGAGGTTTGGCGCAAGGTACACAGCCCTGTTTCACTCCGCTGCGTATGTTGAATGGCTCTGATACGTTGGCGTTTATGCTGCACTATCCCCTGCATGTTGTGGTGAAATGATTCGATGAGGCTTTGCAACTTTGGTGGGCATCCTATCTTTGGCAGGATCTTGAAAAGGCCCTCTTTGCTGACCAGATCGAACGCTTTGGTGAGGTCGATGAAGGCGACGTACAGGGGCATGTTCTGTTCTCTGCATTTCTCCTGGAGTTGGCGGATGGAGAATATCATGTCTACCGTCGATCGCTCAGCGCGGGAAGCCACTCTTAGACTCGGGGTAGACAAGTTCGGCAAGCTTCCATAGATGAACGAGAACAACTCGTGCGTAGACTTTGCCAGCAGCGCTGAGTAGGGAGATGCCCCTGTAGTTTTGCAGTCGCTTCTCTCCCCTTTGTTTTTGTAGAGGGTGATGATCTTGGCGTCCTTCATGTCCTGTGGTACGGCACCTTCCTTCCAGCACTGGCAGAGGACGTCATGCAATGGCAGCAGTAGGGCGGTCTTGCAGTGCTTGATCAGGTCAGGGGGTATGCCCGTTGTTGCCGGGTGCCTTGCCAGCGGCCAAGCTATCAATGGCCTTGCTGAGTTCATCGATGGTTGGCTCGGCCGTCAAGTTCGTCCATGGATGGCAGGCAGTCGATGGCATCAAGGGCTGACGGTGTCACGGTGTTCTGTCCTGGAGTAGAGGTCGGAGTACGTGTTCCACCCATCTCTCCAATCTGCTTGTTCTTTTCTGTGATCATCTCCCCAGTGGAGATTTGAGGGGGGCCGTCTTGCTCTGAGCCGACCAAGTGCTTTCTTGATGCCATCGTACATAACCACGGATTGTTCCCTGTTACGGCAGCGGTTTTAATGTCTTGGCTGAGCTGAGTCCAGTACTCGTTGGCACAGCGCCGAGCAGTCTGCTGAACTTTGCTTCTAGCAGCCCTGAGAATCTGGAGATTCTTCTTGTTTGGGTACTTCTTGTACCTCAGCAAGTGCTGAGTGCTTGGCTTCAATGACGGGGGTCATCTCGGTCAACTTGGCATCAAACCAGTCCTGTGACCCTTCTGTGTCTTCCTCCCAAAGGTAGCCAAGGCTGTGCGTGGATGGTGTTTCGCAGCTCTTCCCACTTCTACTTTGCAGATTCTCCTTCTTGTGGTACACCAAGTTCCTTCTCAAAGGTGGAGGCAAACTGCTCAAAAAGTTCTGGTTGGGCCATATTGCTGGTGTCAATCCGTGCCTTTCCAGGCTGTCTAGCATGATGGAATTTCTTCAGCTGCAGCTTGACCTTGCAACACACCAGTGAATGGTCTGTGTTGCAATCTGCACTCTGGAACGAACGGGTAATTAGCACGTTCTTCAGTGAGGTCGTGCCTGGTCAGGATCAAGTCCAGCTGGTGCCAGTGCTTTGAGCACGGATGTCGCCAGGAAACCTTGTGTTGGGGCTTGGTCTGAAGAACGAGTTTGTGATGCACAGATCGTGATATGTGCAGAACTCGAGCAGCCGCTGTCGTTGTCGTTGATTCTGCCCACGCCAAATGGTTTAACTGGCGGTAAAAACAAGTGTAACGTTACGCAAAACACAAGCTGGCAGGATACGAGGCGTCTGCGTTCTCTGGCTTTTTTTTCCAGAATAAAGGCCAAAAAAAGGAGAACAGAAGGCAAAGGCGGTGATACGACACACTCTGGAAAAGTACTGGAGCGTTGAGGAAACCATAGAGTAGTATAAACTCCATTTATACTACTCCATCTAGAACTCCATCATGTATGACGGTAAGCTAATGATTGCTAATGCTACTTTGCTTTTAAGTCCGCTGTTCAACATTGTAATGTCGGCGAGTTTTCGTTATTAGGTACTAAAATATGCATTCTCTGTGTGTGTGTTTCAGATGACTCTCTTGTGGCAAAAGTATTGCTTCAAACAGTGGGTCTGTGCATTGAACACAGTGATGTCACCCCAGCTTCAGGAACGCCAAGTGGTTACAGAACTGCAGAATGTCTGTAGAAATGTTTAGCTTCCTGTGCAACAAATTGCTCTGATCAGTGTCAAAATCATGGAGAGACTGTTGAGATGTCATGGATTTACCTGCTCCAGCCAGTGGTGTCCAGGCAAAACATGATCAGCTAGGTGCTATATTGTAGTATATGAGCCATAAAATATATATTTCAACAGGTAAACAGTACTAAGTTAGGCATAAGATATATTTAACAATTATGATGCATTTAAGCCAAAACAAATGGATCTAGGATTCATCATCATCATCATCGTCATAGCAATCTATCGTGGGTGACAATGACTGTTTTATTTAGGTCTGATCAGATTCCTCCACACAGCTCTGTCCTTAGCCTTCCGCTGCCAGGAACTCCTGTCTATGTCCAACTTCAAGTTTCTTTTCACACTTTTCACAGTGTCTTTAAATCTGAGCCTTGGTCTACCCCGATTGCGTTTGCCCTCGCATAACTGAGTAGAGGAACTGCCGAGGGAGACGCTGGTGGTCCATCCTCTCAACATGTCCGAGCCATCTCAGGTTCATCTGTATTTGCATGTCCTCCATTGATGGTAGACCAGCTCGTTTCAACACTTCTATGTTGGTTATCTTGTCTTTCCATGAGATCTTCATTATTGGCTCGAAGGTGTCTCATGTACGCGTGAAGTTTCTTCACCTGCACTCTGTAGACAGTCCCAAGGTTTCAGCACCGTACAATAGAGTAGCCAGTACTGTCGCTCTGTACACTTTGCATTTCACACGGATAGACACGTCGATGGTTCCACAGTCTCTCCCTCAAGTTTCCAAACACAGCGCTTGCTCTTCCCATTCTGAGAGATACTTCATCCTCCAGCCTAGCATTCTCTGAACCAGTACTCCCTAGATACTTGAAAGTCTTGCACTTGACTAGTGGCCTCTGTACAATGATGATCTCTTCTGGTAGTGATGTTGATAACTGGAACTTTGGTGGTTGATAGAGGCACTCTGTCTTGTTGATGTTGATTTTGGAGCTAAATTGGCTAGCTGCTCTTGCAGATTTCTCCACTAAAGATTGCTATCTTCCACGCTGTGTGCAACTAGAGCACTGTCGTCGGTAAAGAGCATTTCTCTTACTACCTTTATCGATGTCTTCCTCTTGGCTTTAAACTGTGCCAGATTGAACAAGTCTGCTTCTTTCCTTGTTTGAATGTATAACGCCTTCTGAAGTGTCTTTGAAAGCCACCTCGAGCATGGCTGCCAGATATAGCGAGAAGCGGTGTATGCGCCAGCACACACCCTTGTTTCACCCCGTTGCTTACTGAAAAGTCTTAAGATACTGAACCACTCATTGCCACGTTTGCTGCATACCTGTATGGAGTGCCTCGATCAGGCTGACAAACTTCTCTGTACAGCCATATTTCTTGAGTACCTGCCAAAGTCCTTGTCGTGAAACAGTATCGAAGGCTTTACTGAAGTCTATGAAGACTACATAAGCGGCATGTTCTGTTGGATACACTTTTCTTGAACCTGATTCAAGCAGAAAAATCATGTCCATTGTGCTTCTTCCACTTCTAAAGCCACACTGGGTTCCTGGTAGTACATTCTGCGAGATGTGTTCACTGAGTCTGTTTAGTAGTACACGTGAGAGAATCTTAGCAACAGTGGTTAGCAGTGATATACCTCGGTAATTTCTACAATCTTTCCTGTCACTTTTCTGAACAAAGGCACAATACTTGCATCCTTCCAGTCTTGAGGTACTTTCTGGGCATCCCATATCTCTTGGATGAGCTTGTGCAGGCAGTTGGTCAGCTGAACACCACCAAATTTCCAAAGGATTAAAAGTAATTAAAATAATGCAGTCACAAGGTTGCCACGGAGAAATACATGATTAACTGGAAATATATCATATTGAGTATTGCTGACTACATGTCGATACTGTATGAATATATATTCTCTGCATCAACATGAACTATACTTGTATTCATGTAGTATTGCCCTGGGAATTCTGACAATAAACCTTTGTACTTTTGCAGCTGTGTCTCTACTTTTGTTTTATGTGTTAAGGTTACCACCAAGTGACATAAATACTAAAAGATTGGAAAAGCTGTCTAAGAATAGTCCAGCAGTTTGAGAAATCACTTTTGGTTTGGTGCAAGTCTGCCAACAGAATTATGAACGATAAAGCAGTTGGTGTTAAAATGTTAAATCCCTTGAACCCAAACTCGGGTGTCCAATCATGTGCCATGGAGGGCCAAGACCCTGCAGGTTCTCTCTTCTATCCCATTATTAGTAAATACAGATGCTAATATGGCCCAGAATTCCTCCATATACTGTGACTATCACTGAAGTGTGCAGTGTCTTCTGCACTGGCACATCCAACAATACAGTCTTCAGCAAATAATTGTTTTGGTTACTTTTCTTAAAAATGAGCCATTATTTTCAAAGTCACTCATAAAGGTTTCTACTGTTGACTCTTTTCCCACCGGTGTCTTAACAGACAAAATAGAAAATCATGATGCAAACACATAAGTCACTAAATTGTTTATTACAATCAGCAGCAAATTACAGATTATTTAGAATGTGCAAAATTCCAACTGTAAAAAAAAAAAAAAAAAAAATTGGAATGGGTCACACACGCCGGCCACGCTGCCTCACTGAGCAGCAACTGGATCAGCCCCTCGTACTGGTCCCGGTTCAGCAGATCTTCAGCCTGCATCTCTGTAAATAGTGAGGCAAGGTCCAGTTTGGGTGGATCGTTTTCCTCTTGCCTAGATGAAAGACAGATATGAGTGGTGGATAATTAAAGCAAGTTTCAAGTATATTTGAGAAATGAATGAATGAATCTTTATTTAGGATAGATTAGATTAAAAGAAGGGAACAGAATAATATAACAAGGGGGAAAAAAATCCAACAAGGTCAGATAAAACAATAACTCCTCGGATTATACAATTCAACATAAGTTATCAGAAATGGGTGATGGCTGAAGCCGCAGCTTATATTGTCCACCCATATTCCATCTAAGAATGAAAAAAAAAATCAAATAAGAGCGATTACAAATCAGAACAAAGCCAAGACAAAACGTGACAAAAAACTAAGCAACAGCACAACACAGACTGGATATGACAATCCTTATGGGATTTTACATGTCATCTTGTATATATGTTTGGAGTATTTCTTCCTTTAATTTTTGTTTAAATTTTCCAAGCGTTGTCCATGATTTTAATTCAGGTCCATAAGCATTCCACAGTCTGACTCCTTGCACTGAAACACAGTGTTGCTTGGTGGTAGTTCTCACCTAAGGTTTTTGAAATATCAGGGATGGCAATTTTCTGCAGATCGGCGGATTTCCGCCGATTTATTTTCAAATTGATCATTTCTGTGAATCGTCTAAATCCGTTGAGAAAATTTTAGGGGGGGGTAAGGTACCTTATTGTCACCGATTTTAGTGAAAATCAACACGATTACATAAGCGCTCGGCGCTTCCCCGGAAGTCATCTCCCGCGATAACCCGGATGTTTTGTATTCACGCTACTGCTGTATTGTAAACGGCCCTGCGATTGGATAGTTGCATACGATTGGACCAATCAAATGGCTCGTTGTATGCTTTGTCAAAAATTCATGGCGGGGTGTTGTCAGGGATGTGATTTTTCCGCTAATTCGCCGAATTCCGCTTTTTTTTTTATCTTCCAGGAAGTTTAAAGTACGTTAGCGGCTTGTGGTCCACGAACGCAGTGAAGGTGCGCCCTTTCAGGCAGAACTGGAAGTGGCGTATGGCCAGGTGGAGAGCCAGTAACTCTGTCGAACACGCTGTATTTATGCTCACTGTCATGCAAAGACCTGCTAAAAAAGGTGAGCGGCTGCCAAGAACCGGCAATGCATTGCTCAACGACAGCCGCAATGCCCATGTCCGAGGCGTCGGTAGTGAGCGCTATCTGAGCCGCCAAAAAAAGGAGCTAAAGAAAGGGGGAAAAAAAAGAAAGGGGGGGACAAATGTTGGAGCATCAAGTTTTAAGTTTCCATCTCTTAATTCTTCTGGTTTTTCCAGTGTCTTTGGTTATTCTTTCAATTTCTGTCTCATTGTTGCACTTTGTAGTGTGTCCATTTCCGCCATTTTTTTTTCATATAGTCCTTCTTGCATTCTTTGTCGATATGTTAGTTTTTCCATCAAACGTATATCCTCAACAATGTCAGTCCATTGCTCTTGGTCAGGAAGAACTTCTGATCGCCATTTTCTTGTGATTGTTTTTTTTGCATGCAATCAGCAAGATTTTGACTAGATATCTGTCCTCAGCCTGTATTACATTGTCTCTTTTAAGATCACATAAATACATCAAGTTACAGTTCATTGGTATATTATATCCTAATATCCTCTGTATTGTCACATGTATAGATTTCCAGAATGGTGAGATTTTGCAGCATTTCCAAAACATATGTGAGTGGTCTGCATTTTGAGCCCCACAGCCCCTCCAGCATAAAGATTGGGTATTTGTATATTTTCTTTGAATCTGTGGTGTAATGAAATAACGAATCAGGTTTTTCCATCCAAATTCCCTCCATGTCCTTGAACTTGTTGATGTGTGTTGTTTTCCACATTTCTTGCCAGCTTTCTTCTATGTTTAAATTTAGCTCTTTCTCCCATTTCTCCTTTATATAGTTACTTGAATGTTTGTTTGCCATAAGTTTCTGATATAGCTTTGAAATAATTCTTATTTTATTTCCTGTATATGAGCTTAAAATGAATTGTATAATCTCGCTCACATCTGTATGGAGGTTATGTCTAATCTTCCTCATATAATAATTTCTCATCTGCAGATATCTGAAGAATTCCGATTTTTCTAGTTTACATTTTCTTCTGATGTTTACAAAACTCCCGAAGTCTTTTTTTCCGATATTGCCCCATGCCGTGATTCCCTTGTTCACCAGATTTTTGTATCCCCTATCTTGCTTTGCCGGTTCAAACTGACTGTCAAATGCTACCCATTTCAGTAGTTTTATGTCCTCCTTTATGTTATACTTTTGTACTATTTTATACCACAGTTCCAAAGTAAATTTAGTGATTGGGTCTATTTGTTTGATTTGCTTATATGCATCCTTATCTCCTATTATGCTTTGTACTGGGAGTCCCTCAATTTCCTTTTCCATTTCTTTCCATTTTGCCTCATATCCTTCGTCGCACCAACATATGATATATCTTATTTGTGCTGAGTAGTAATATTCCTTTAGACTCGGTAGGCCCATGCCTCCTTTCTCTTTTGGTAACTGGAGAGTTTTATATTTCACTCTCGGCTTTTTACCTCCCCAAACAAATCTCGATATCATCCTGTCCCACTTTGAGAACTGGGCATCAGGAATCTCTGTTGGTAGAGCCTGGAAGAGGTAAAGCAGTCTAGGTTGTATACTGATTTTGACTGTCTTAATTTTTGAATTCAGATCCATATTTAAGATTGACCATCTATCAATATCCTTTTTTATTTCTTGATCTAACCTATCATAGTTTGCTTTATAGATTTTGCTTAGATCTTTAGGTATGCTCACTCCAAGGTATTTTATTTCTTTTTGTTTCCAGTTTAGTTTGATCTTATCAGTTATCTGGTTTAAAGGGTTATAGTGGAATGCCAGTATTTGTGTTTTTGTTATGTTTATCTTGTATCCTGATAATTTTCCAAAATTTTCTATCAAGTTCATCATTTCCATTATTGATTCATCTGGTTGTTCAAGGTAAACTATAATATCGTCTGCAAATAGCCCAATCTTGTGTTCCGCTCCCTTTATCGTTACACCTTTTAATTTCTTATTTTGTCTCTTCGCTTGCGCCAGTGGCTCTATGAACAGAGCAAACAAGGTGGGCGATAGGTAGCATCCCTGCCTAGTTGATCTTTGTATATTTACTTTGTCTGTTAAGCTACCGTTTATCTTGATTCTTGCCACAGGTTTTTGATACAGTGTTTTTATGCATTGTACTGATTTTTGTTAAATCCAAAGCGTTCAGCACATTATATAGGAACTTCCAATTAACCCTATCAAGTGCTTTTTCTGCGTCTAAACTCATTATTACTGTGCTTTTCTTTTCTTTATGTATTTGATTAATTATGTGTAATGTTCTCCTGATATTGTCATGTGTTTGGCGTCCCTCTATGAAACCAGTTTGATTATCTTCTATCAATTCTGTCAAGAATGTCTTTATTCGTTTACATATAATTGTTGTATACATTTTATAATCCACATTTAATAAAGAGATTGGTCTATAGTTTCCCCATTGTTCCCTATCTTTCCCTGGCTTTAAAATAACTGAAATAATGGCTTCGTTCCATGATGGAGGTATTTTGTTGTTGTTTAATGTCCAATTAAATGACTTTAGGAGCTGTGGCGTGAGTTCTTCTATAAACAGTTTATAAAACTCAGAAGGGTACCCATCACTACCTGGTGATTTACCGTTTTTAAGTGACTTAATCACATCTCTGATCTCTTGTGTTGTTATTTCTGCTGTTAGCTTTTCATTTTGTTGGTTTCCTATTGATGGCAAGTCCAGTGTGCATAGAAATTTTTTAATGTCCTTAACATTTGTCTCTTCAGGTTGCGAGTATAGTTCTTGATAGAAATTATGGAATATTTCTTCGATGTTTTCTGGGTTAACTGTGGTTTTATTTGTGATGGGGTCTTTAATCTTGTATACATTATTCACTGTTTGTTGTTTTCTTAACCGTTTTGCCAGCAGTTTTGTGGCCTTTGGCCTCGTTTCATAATATTTTTGTTTTAAATATCTATTTTTCCTTTCAGTTTCATCTATTTGTATTTCTTTTATCTTTATTTTTTCTTCCTTAATTTCTTGATATATTTTTGGGTCGTTTGTGCTTTGATGTTTATGTTCTAATTCCCTCAGTCTCTCACATCTTTGTTCATATGTTTCCAGTTTAGACTTATTTGCTTTTCCTGATTCAGCAATTAATTTACCTCTTAACACGGCTTTTAGTGCATCCCATAGAATTGTTGGGTCCACTTCTTCATTATCATTCTCTTGGATATACTCGTTTATGTTTACTTTTATTCTTTCTTTGATTTTCTCATCATTTAACAGTCCTACGTTAAGTTTCCATGTTGTTTGTCGTTTTCTATTGTTTAAATATATTTCCATGTATATAGGATTATGATCTGATATTTCTGCCCCTCCAATCCGACAATTTCTCACCCTGTGTCTGTCACCTTCATTCATAAGGAAGTAATCTATTCTAGAGTGTACTTTATGGACTGCTGAATAATGTGTATAGTCTTTTTCGAGTGGGTGCAGGTCCCTCCATGTGTCTACCATACCCATTTCTGCCAGTGAGGTTCTTATGAACTTTGTTCCATGTTTTTTTGTCTTATCACTTGTGTCAACCTCATGATCCATGACAGCATTTAAGTCTCCTCCACAAATTAGGACTCCTTCACTGTGTGTTGCTATGAGATCAGTTGTTGAACAAAACCTTGTCACTTTCTGGTGGGGCATAAATGTTCACTAATGGGATCTGCAAACCATCTATTCTTCCCTTTATTATTACATATCTGCCTTCTTTATCCTGGATTTCTTGTTCACATTCAAATTGTATTTTATTTGTAATTAGTATCATAACCCCCCTTTTAGTTCCTCCCTTAAATGAACTGTAGTAGGACTTCTTATAGCCAAATCTCTTTAGTTTCTCATGTTCTGTCTTGCTCAAATGTGTCTCTTGCATAAATATAATTTCAGCTTTTTCCTTCTTGAATTTTCTTATTATTCTTTCCCTTTTAACAGGTGAGTTCAGACCATTCACATTTAATGTCATTATCTTAAGATTTTTACCCATATTCATGTTTTTCCATTTTTTTAACTTGTACTCCTAACTCCTTTAACAACAAAACTAACACATATTTGTACAAAAACACATTAACGAACTTCGACCTCCGTACTTTGGGCCTTTCTTCTGCCCACTGGTCCCTGCTGGTGGGTGGAGGGAATGTCTTCACAGAGTGAAGGGCCCTCCCTAGACCTATATTTACTATCCAAGTAATAGTCATTAGTCTAGAAATGTCCAACAAAAATCACTTAAACCTCTCCTAGCCGTTTGTTTCTCTTTTACCTTGTCTTCTTGGCCTTCATTTCTTCTGTGTCCTTCTTAAGCTTTGTTATAATCTAGGCTTTCCATTGAAAGCCTTGCAGTTTTTCCTGGGCCCGGTGCGCCACGTCCGTCTCCCGTCTTCTGCCGCTCACTCGCCTCCACTCCGGCTGTCGTGATGTGTTCAGTGCCGCCGCTGCTCCAGCCGCTTCCTCGGGTACGCTCACCACAAAGCCTCGCTCCGTCATGTCCCGCGCTGCCTCTCTGGCAGTGCTGTAGGTTTTTACGCCGTCCTCCCAATGAATTCTCATCTTCGTTAGCGGCGTTTGGAATCTAATTTTTTTCTCTTTCAGTATTTTTTTAATGTTGGCATATTTCTTTCGCTGCTGCACAATTTCTGTCGGGTAGTCATGGTCAAAGAATATCTGTTTGTCGCCGATTCGCATCTTTTTTTTCCACGCTTGTCAGGATTATTTCCTTTACATCATATTTACAACCTACCTTTTTGATATAGCCTACAATTAGGGAGGGATCATGTGTTTCTGAACCCTCCCTTAGTTATGCTGCTAATAGGTTTAGTCAGCCGGGGGACCTTCAGTAATGCACTGGGCCTCACTCCTTTCCTCACTCTCTATGAAATATTTTTTTTTTTTTGCTGGTCATTAACATTTGTTTGTTCTCTCCCATAGATTGAGTCCCCATCGTGCTGTTTGCTCTCTACATGTCTGTTCTTTTCTTCTTCTCTGTCCCCTCACCCCCCAGCCAGTCGCAGCAGATGACTGCCCCTCCCTGAGCCTGGTTCTGCTGGAGGTTTCTTCCTGTTAAAAGGGAGTTTTTCCTCTCCACCGTCGCCAAGTGCTTGCTCACAGGGGATTGCCTGATTGCTGGGGTCTTTCTGCAACTGTGGGGGTCCTCCCTACAGTTGATAGTGCTATGAGATGACTGTTGTTGTGAAATGGCGCTATATAAATAAAGTTGAATTGAATTGAATTGAATTTCAGAAAGTTTATCACAACTTACCTGGGTGTAGAGTTTGGATTCGGGTTCTGTGCCGAGGCTCTGTGCGCTCGCTGGATCTGCGGGTCTGCTTCATTGCGCAGCTCAAGCTCTTTTTATAAGAAATGATCCATGAATTTCGTCATCAAGTTGCCTTCAATGCCCTCCGGGATCCCGAAGATGCGTATATTGCTCCGCCTGGACCTGCTCTCCAGGTCGGTTATTTTTTCCTGCATCCTCTGTGTTTGCGCCGTCAGGGTCTGCAGCCGCTCGCTTGTCTCGGTCTTCCAGTCTTCCAACTCCGATATTCGAGCCTGTGCTTCTGTCAAACACGCCCGTTGAGTGCGCAGCTCCTCGATGTTTTCTGCTAGCTTGCGCTCCATTTGTCTTCGGAGACCCATAATTTCCTCCTTCATCTCTTTTTTCAGCTCTTCCTTAAGAGCCGTTAAATCCTGTTGGAGTTGTCGCTTAGTCTTTTAATTCTTTTTTTAATTCTTTACCTAAATTGGCGATGCCAGTGTTCATAGCATCGAGTTTGGCGTCCTCCATTTTCTCTGCTGCAGTTGCCTCGTTTCCCTGGGCCTCGTGTACAGCGATCTCTCCTGCGCTGTTGAAGAGGGACTCCTCAGTTTTACCCTGCTTTTGTCCGTGTGCCCAGCTTCCTCGTGTTTTCATCCCTTTGTTTATTGGTCCATTTATGTCGAGTTGGCCATTTACCAATGATTTTTAATCCGACTAGGGAGAGCTCTCTGTTTAAGCGTTATGTCTCTCCGCCATCTTCCCGGAAGTCCCCCCGCCAGAGCTGTTTTAACCTCAGAGCGCCTGCTCCCGCTCAGGAGTCCAGTCGACTCTGCCCGCCGGTTTCCGTTTCTAGAATGTGACGTACAACGGCTGTATGAGCTGGGCTGCGCAGGGGAGGAAACGGTTATAAAAGTTAACCATCCCCAAAAACTCCTGCAGCGCCCTGACATTGATGTTGAGGAGAAAAAAATAGCAAAACAATTTAGATAGATTACTTTTATGATTCCAAACAGTTTGAAATTGACAGTGCACAGTGGACATTGACTCATAACTTTTGAATATTTCTAAGACTTGGCTACATCAGTGATTGTGCAAAATGAACTGCTCAAGACTCAATGGAGATTGAAACTGGTGATCTGAAATGAATGCTGAAATTATAAAAAGTAATGGTATGAATGAATTTTATTTCTATTATGGAATAGATAAAATTAACTGATTTTGATTTGATCAAGTGTTAAAGCATGTGATGGATAATGCTTGTTGGAATATTTTAGGAATGCTGTCTTCTTGGAACATAAGTCAATATTATACAGTAATAAGTGGCATTCAGCTGTTTGTTTTGTGTCATTTAAGCACAGTTCTGGTACTTAAAAATCATAAAAACCCAGGAGCTTTGGGGGGCTTCGCCCCCTTTGCCCCCCCCCCCCACCACCACGGCTCTGCCCAGTCCCCCAGACCCCCTGCTAAATTTTCAGATAATTTCCCCAACCCCAAATCACATCCCTGGTTCTTGTTGGAATTCTGAGCTTTCTGTATTGTTTTCAGCGGAATTATGAGATATTTATCGAAGGATCAGGAGTCATCAGTGCTAGAAATAGACAAAAGTGTCAAAAATAAATTCCGATGGAATTGGCTTGAGAGAAAAGTGACGGTAAAGGTGAAAATTGGCTCAAAGTTCAACGAAGTAACAGAAACACTCGGACAGTTTCTGTAATTTACTGTACATACTCTGTTGTCATTGAATTCTTATTTAAATCTTATTTAAATCCTCCACCTGAACAACGAGAGCAAGTTTTTAGCCAAAGTCAAATTCCTTGTATGTGTTGTGCATACTTGGCCAATAAAGCTGATTCTGATTCTGAAGAAACCAGAAAAGGAGATGAAGTTCAAAGTTCAGAGACTGACACAGCTTGCTGCCAAAAGGAAGAAAGTTTCACATTAGAAGTGACTTGGTGACCAGTGTAAATAGTGTAATAAACTCTTATAGAACTGTTAAATATGTTGGACTAAAGACAGTGAGACAACATTGAAGAAAAAGTAAGTTAACTTTTCATTAAATTTAATGATTTATCTAAGTCTAGTATTTCATTTTTTTAATCTTTTTTTCAGTCTAAATTACTTCTGTTTTACTGAAAACCTCTCAGTTTCAGGGGGACTGCGCCCCCGGCCCCCCCATAAGTCAATCGACCAAATTAGATTTCAGCTGAAATTTCCTATTGCCATCCCTGAATATATATGTTCCTCTGAAATGATATTGTTTCTCCCTTATTTGGAACAACTTTTGGATATTTGCGGGCAGTGATAGATTCTTCACTTTAAACATTATTACTGCAGTTTTAAAATCAATCAGATCTTTCAACTTGAGAGTTTTTAATTTAAGAAAAAGTGGGTTTGTTGGTTCCCTTTAAGCAGCTTTGTTTATTATTCTAATAGCTCTCTTCTGAAGCATAAAGACTGGATATATGTTTTACGTGTGTTTCCCCATACTTAAGTACAATATGTAATGTATGGGAGTATTAATGAATGATACAAAGTATATAATTAGATTAGATTAGATTCAACTTTATTGTCATTACACATGTATGAATACAAGGTAACGAAACACAGTTTAGCATCCAATCAGAAGTGCAAAGTTGTGGGTTGATTTAGCAAATCTTTCACTCTGTGTAGTATTGCAATTGATTTGCATATTGTACCTTCAATATAATTAATATGTGACTTCCATCACAGTTTATTATCAATTATTACGCCAAGGAATTTAATTTCGGATACCCTTTCAATCTCTACACCATTTACACTGAGTTTAGATACTGAGTTGTTGGGATGTGAAATAACGTTATCAGTAAAAGTTGGTTTCAAGTGTGGGTGGTGTTTTGTGCTTGTATTGCTGAAATATAAAAGGAAGCACTACAGTGGGTCTCAAATATTTGTAATGTGTTATTTTAATTAATTAATTAATTAATTAAGATTTAAAAATAATTAAATCACACTTATTGTCATTCAACCGTACTACCAATCATGTACAGTAGAACGAGATTGTGCTTTACCCATCTACAGTGTCAATCACACACACCCCAGTGTAGAATCAGAGGGACGCTGCCATGCAAGGCGCCGCCACAGATTTCCTTCCTCCATTCCATTATTGCTGAGCACCAAGCAGGAAAGCAGGAAGTTCCACGTTTAATATGGTCTTCGGCATACTTAATGGATGAGTTTAAAGACGAAATACTATAAACTACACATACACAATTTTGTCCACTACCGGAGTGGTGGCTCAGTTGGTAAAGCCTCCGCCCCACACCTGGGAGGCAGGGGTTCAAATCCCGGCCATGTCATGTCGAAGACCATATAAAAGCGGAACTTCCTGCCATCCAGCTTGGTGCTCAGCAATAACGGAATGGAGGAGGGAAATCTGTGGCGGCGCCTTCCATGGCAGTGGCCCTTCTGATTCTACTATGGGGTGTGTGTGATTGACACTGTAGATAGGATAAAGCACAGTTTCATTTTACTGTACATGATTGGTTGTATGGTTGAATGACATTAAAGAGTGATTTAGAATAAACTAAATTCTAATGGTGACTGAACAACTCCCATTCTCCAAAGTGCAGCATACACTATTATGACTATAACTCATAAAGAATCACAGAAGTGATCTGATAAAAAATAAACAAACAAGCAGTTTAGTTTACGGTGGCTATTATTGGATGTGCCATTCATTTTCAGTTACTCTGTAATTAATATTCACACAATCAAATCTCAGTTCAGTCCCTTTCACATTAAGTGGAAATTGTGCTACTTTAAATCTGGCACTTTACCTATACTTTAACTTAAAAGGCAAAAGATTTGACTATAAATAACAAGATGTGTAACTTACCAGTCAGAACACATTGCTGTCAAAACGTAGCCATTCAGAGCACATCCTGTTTGGACTCTACAACGAAAATACACACAACTTAAGTACATGCACAGCACAAAAGTGCAACACGTAAAAAAACACCTTTTTAACCAGGATTACAACTAGCTTATTTCATCAGATGTTATCAACACAAGCACAGAGTACAAGGACTGACGTAGCATTGATGGCTAACTAGCTAGGTCATCGTTTAAACACGATGAAGTCTTCGTTTGTCCAAAGTGAACTTTCCACTGCTGGGATAAATAACGTAAAATATGCATACTGTATCATATCACTCACCGTCCTCTATATCCCAATATCACGGCTTCAACTGCTGAAGTTGGGTGTTTCCGCGGCCGTACATTCAATTCAGTTCGGGCAGCTCTGTCTACTTCCCAGTGCAGCTCCGTCTACTTTCCAGGGTGGCTCCGTCTGCTTCCCTCTGGATTCTCTCATCAGCTGAAACGCACAGAAAACTCTGCTGGACCGTGGTGTTGATTTCTGTGAAGCCATTCTATCGTTGTTTATAATATCACTTGTTGTCTGGCTCACGGACAAATCGTTGCAAATGGCGGATCGCCAGCAAAGCTGGAAAGTCGGCGTTACGCCCACTCTCATGACGTTATGCCTGGATCAGTCAGTGGGCTGCAGTGTTTTTACGTCACTGGGACGGTACGCTTGGAACCTCAATCAAGGGGTTGTGAAAAAAGGAACAGTAATGGTCCCTTAAGCAGTTACGGTCCCTAATGGAAAAGCGGACAAACTGTACCGAACCATACTGTACTGACTCTAGTGGAAAAGCACCTTATGTTAGCATATGGAAAAATAATTTTGTCCCCTTTGAATTACTTGTTAAATCTGAAACAGATTGATCACTGCTGATCACATGCAACACACAGGCATTATCACATAAGAACTATTGGTTACCAGGTGGTGACTTTTTGGCCAGTCAGTGTTTTATTTTTTTCTGTTTTTTCTACTACTAGCTTTTTCTGTTTCTCGTCGTCCCTCCAGATGCTCCACAGCTATATGACTGTAAGGAGGAGGAGGTTCTCACTGTCCAGCAGCTCTGTAACCAGGAGTGGAACTCCAGTCTGGACCAGGAGGAACAAGATGCTGCACAGGTTAAAGAGGAAGAAGAAAAACTCTGTAGCAGTCAGGAGGAAGAAGACTTTGGACTGAAACAAGAGACTGATGCCTTCATGGTGACTCCTGCTGATGAGGACAATGACAAGAGTGAAACTGAAGCAAACAGTGAGCAGCTCCTCTCTCACAACTCTGCTGACACTGAGAGCAAAGACCAGGGAGCAGGTAAGAATGTAAAGCCAGGATCAAGTAAACATGAAGAGCCAAAGAAGAGACTTGACAGAAACAGAAGTGACCATAACAGTGTAGACAACTCCTCCATGTCAGAGAGTCAGTGTGATAGTGACACAGGTGAAGAGTCTGTAAAATGTTCTGATAATGACAAAGACTGTAAAAATGAGTCCCAGAAGGAGAAACCTCACACTGTTAAGTCATATGTTTGCAACACATGTGGGAAAAGATTTAGGCAGAAGCATCATTTATCAAGTCATGAGAGAATTCACACAGGTGAGAAGCCATTTTGTTGTGAAACATGTGGCAAGAGTTTTAATGAACGTGGTACTTTGAAAATTCACATGAGAATTCACACAGGTGAGAAGCCATTTTCTTGTGAAACATGTGGGCAGAAATTTAATGTATGTAGTACTTTAAAAATTCACATGAGACGCCACACAGGTGAGAAGCCATTTTCTTGTAAAACATGTGGGAAGAGTTTTAATGAACGTGGTACTTTGAAAATTCACATGAGAATTCACACAGGTGAGAAGCCATTTTCTTGTGAAACATGTGGGCAGAGTTTTAATCAACGTAGTACTTTGAAAAGACACATGAGAATTCACACAGGTGAGAAGCCATTTTCTTGTGAAACATGTGGGCGGAGATTTAATGTACGTAGTAATTTGAAGAATCACATGAGAATTCACACAGGTGAGAAGCCATTTTCTTGTGAAATATGTGGGCAGAGTTTTAATGAGCGTGTTCATTTGAAAACTCACATGAGAATTCACACAGGTGAGAAGCCATTTTCTTGTAAAACATGTGGGCAGAGTTTTAATCGAATTGGAAATTTAAAAACTCACATGAGAATTCACACTGGTGAGAAGTCATTTTCTTGTGAAACATGTGGGCAGAGTTTTAATCAATGTAGTCATTTGAAAACTCGCATGAGAATTCACACAGGTGAGAAGCCATTTTCTTGTGAAACATGTGGGCAGAGATTTAATCAACGTAGTCATTTGAAAACTCACGTGAGAATTCACACTGGTGAGAAGCCATTTTCTTGTGAAACATGTGGGAAGAGTTTTAATGCTTGTGGTAATTTGAAAACTCACATGAGAATTCACACAGGTGAATGAGGAACCAAATATGAAAAATGAATAATACCGGAAAAAGATGCTGGAAAGGTACTGACCAGGATAAAACGGTCCCCTCAGCTCGTTTCTGCACTAGGCGGGCTGTTGAGAGCGATGGTGCAGCTTCGTCTTCGAGTGTCACAAACACTCAACCGGGATCCCCATCAGACCAGCACAGATCTGGTCCTGGGCCCCAACAAGATCAAAAAAGGACTAAACGGTATACAAGAAAAGAAGAAACTGTAAAATGGTCCCTTGATGAGAAGAAAGTTATTCTGTCCTGCTACGCCTATTCAAGGTATGAGAAGTGGGGCAGAAGGAAAAAGCATATATTTGAGGAGAAGATCAGAGAATCCGAGCTACCACCAGAAAAGAAAGCAGCCACCACCACCTCCAAATTAATATCTATAGTCTCTCAGGTCTCAAAATACTTACAACAAGAAGAAATAGAAAAGATCAAATATGAAGCTCAAGCCCAAGCAATAAAAGATTATCAAGATGCCAACCTATTTGAACAACAAGAATACAAACAAAGTCAGTGGAGCATGGAGGAAAGATGGGTTTTAATATGGGCAACCGAGTACGCCAAGATGAAATACAACAACCAGCGGGAACGATGCAATGAGTGGCAGCGAATCTTTTTCCATCACTGCCCGGATAAAGCTGGCGTACCCCGAGCCAAACTCGCAACCCAGAGACACAACTTCCTCACCCAAAGGTACTTCACAGAGCAACAATTGGAGTACATGCACACTGAAATAGGAAAAATGGCACAGAATAACATCTGCCCAGTTGAGTGTCCACTACCATTACCACTAACTGAAAAACCTCTGGAACAACCTTGTCAAACACACCCTACAGAGGTGCCACCAGGCCACCCAGGCGAATCCCCTGCAACTTCTGGCTCAGAATCAGAACATCCTGATGAAGCAACAAGGGGGAGTGTAGACCAGGATCCAATAAGGAAACAGATCAACCCCCAAATAGAAATGAGCCAACATCAACTAGAAATGGAAGAGGAACTTGCCAACAAAATAGAAGAAACAAAAAAAATGACAATGAAAGAACGTCCTAAATTAATTAAGCTTAAAGAGAATAAAGAATTCAAATTACTACTGCAAAAGGTCAACAGAGGCCTATGTGACCTTGTACCTCAGGGGGTCAGTTTGACAGAGCTTAACTGCATAAACTTTGGTGCAGCGTGGTATGTGCAGAGTAAGCTAGCTCCACAGCATAAAGAAAAAACTGAACGTCAAACCAAAACAAAAATCTCCACACCCATTTGGAAAAATAAACTTCAAGGAAAAATTAATCAATTTAGGGCAGAAATTTCTCAAATGACTTACTACATACAGAACCAAAACTGCAATACTAAATTACTGAGAGTAATCAACAGAATGCAAAAAAAATACAACATTAGGAAAGAGCAAATAATAGGAAAAATAGCAGAGCACCAGGCGCAAGTCAAGGCCCTAGCAGCTCAAATCAGAAACAGGCAACGGAGAGAGAACTCAAAACTGATAAATAAATTATTTGCACAGAACCCAAAGCAAGTCTACAGGAGGTTGATAGATGAAACTATTGAAGTAGAGGTACCTCCTGAGAAAACCCAACTGGAAACATTCTGGAGAAATCTGTTTGAGGACCCAGTTCAACATAAAAATAATAATTGGATTCAAACCATTGCTGAGAAAAATAAAGGAAAACAACAGATGCCCTCATTAAAAATCACAGAAGAAACAGCTCAAGAAAAAATCAGGAAATACCTTAACTTCAAATCCCCTGGAATAGATAAAATACCAAACTTCTGGCTCAAAAAAATAACAGCACTACACAAACACTACGCAGAGGCATTTAACTGACTTGTTGGGGGAGAGGAAGAAGCACCAGAGTGGCTCACATATGGAAACACCATACTCCTGCCCAAGAGTCTTGAAACCCAACAAGTCAATAAATACAGACCCATCTGTTGCCTCCCGACCACATACAAATGGCTGACAGGAATTATTACTGAGGCCATTTATGAACATCTGGACTCAGAAAACTACTTGCAGCCACAGCAAAAAGGCTGCATAAGAAATAAGCTGGGAGCCAAAGAACAACTACTCATTAATAAAACCATCCTGGAAGACTGCAAGAGGCGTGAGAGAAATTTAAGCGTGGCGTGGATCGACTACAAAAAGGCATTCGACAGCATCCCCCACTCCTGGATAATACGCTGTCTGGAGCTGAATAACATCAGCCCAGAGATTAAAACTTTTCTGGAGGTCCAGATGGCTAAGTGGAAAACCACAATTACGCTTAACCATAAAGAAGGACAAATAACAATCCCAGACATCAGGATCCAGCGAGGAATATTTCAGGGGGGCAGCCTTTCGCCACTGCTCTTCTGTCTTTGTGTCGACCCCTTAAGCAAAATCTTATCAGACCTTGACATCGGGTATGACTTAAGCAAAGGCAGAACAAAAAAAGGGAGCAAGAGAGTGAATCATCTGCTCTACATGGACGACCTCAAGCTCTATGCAGAATCTGAACAGAAACTGAATCAACTTGTCAGTACCGTTCACATGTTTTCAAAAGACATCTCCATGGAATTTGGACATGACAAGTGTGCAAAATGTACAATAAAAAAAGGAAAGAAAACGGCATCAGAAAATATCCAAATAGAAGACAATAAGCATATCAAAGACCTGGCAGGGGAATTGGCATATAAATATCTGGGCATAGAAGAAAACGCAACTATTGAACACAGAAAAATGAGGGAAATGGTCAAAAAAGAATACCAACATCGCCTAAAGAAAATCTGTAAATCAAATTTAACACCTAAAAATAAGATCACTGCAATAAACCAGTTGGCAGTACCAGTTGCCACATATGGATTTGGGGTGATAGACTGGCCACAAGGGGAACTGGATAAGTTGGATGTTCGGACCAGGAAGACCCTAACCCTTCATAAGGTAACATACAGAAACCAATGCCTAGATAGGATATATATGCCACGTAAAGAGGGAGGGCTGGGCCTAATTGAAATGAACCAGGCCTACAGGGCAACAATAATAAGCATTGGTCAATACCTAAAAAGCGCTAATGATGAGACGATGGAAAAGGTCACCCAACATCATGAAACCCTCAGTATTAACACATCTATAACTAAACAAGCCGAGACCTTTGCAGCAGATTTATTAGATAACATGAAAGCCAGTCAGCAAAACCCAGCAACAAAAATAGCTAGAAAGACGAGAGAAAAATACAGCAAAAGGACACAGGAGGAAAGAAAAGAAAGATGGAAACAACATAAGCGAGCAGGACGTTTCCAGGAGGAACTCAATAGGGATTATATTGATAGGGAAGAGACATTGCGCTGGATCAGGAATGGAGATCTGGGGTACGACGAGGAGAGACTAGTGGTTGGAGCACAAGACCAGGGACTTCTAACGAATGGTTTTAAAAAAATGGCAGGATTGTCACAGAGTGACAAATGTCGATTCTGTCATGTAGCGGTGGAGAGTGTAAGCCACCTACTCTCCGGTTGCCAGGTCCTCATGGCCGATGGACACTACACTGCTCGCCACAATAATATCTGCCGTTACATACACTGGAAAATATGCAAAGAATTCAAAATAGAAGTAAAAGGACCAGTATGGGAGCACGATCCAGAGCCAGTTAGCTCCAACGGAGATATTACCATCTTTTATGACAAGGAAATCCCAACTGGAAGACACATTGAAGGAGGAGCAATAAAACCGGACATAGTTATCTTGAACAAAAAGGGCAAAACTGCCCAATTAATCGATGTAACTATACCAAACGACTACGGCCTCAACAGAGCAGAAAGAGAAAAAATAACAAAATATCAAGACCTCAAAAACAACCTAAGAAGCACCTGGAATCTGCAGGATGCAGATATTATACCTGTGGTGGTGGGAGCAACTGGGATGGTTAAGAAGAACTTGAAAAAATATCTACAAGCAATACCCGGCTGCCCTAGCATCTGTGAAATACAGATCTCAGCAATCAGAGGAACAGTCTCTATCTTAAAGAGAGCCCTTGGATACAAAGCTTTTTGATTTAAAGTGTAATCATAGACCCCTGGTTGGGGCCCATTGCACTTGTAAGGAAATGAGATGCAAATAAATAAAACAGTGAGAAGCCATTTTCTTGTGAAACATGTGGGCAGAGATTTATTTCAGCTAGTCATTTGAAAATTCACATGAGAATTCACACAGGTGAGAAGCCATTTTCTTGTGAAACATGTGGGCAGAAATTTAATCATTGTGGTTATTTGAAAATTCACATGAGAATTCACACAGGTGAGAAGCCATTTTCTTGTGAAACATGTGGGCAGAGATTTAATAGAACTGATTGTTTAAAAAGACACATGAGAATTCACACAAGTGAGAAGCTGTAGTCTTGTGGGAAATACTTCATTCAGTGTTTTGGTTTATCACATGAGAACCCACAGTTGAGGTGCTGTAGTCCAGTAACGTCTGTACATCTTTATTTTTAGGATTAAGTTTCTTTTGTGTGAGTGAATGCATTTTTGATGAGGGTGGCATTGTTGTCAGGGTCTAGAGTGTCCTCCCCACCATAAAAATTAAAATGGAGTAGATGGTATTTCCTCCATTTGTGTATTTTAGTAGCTCGTTAATTGATTGAATACTTTATTTTGAACATGTGAATAATCCATTAAAATGGTAGATAACAAAAGTTCATTGTGAACTGATGAACAGAGGAAAAAAGACACTGAAATGCCTTTCATACGTACACAGTGAATGTGTGTTTGTATCAAATTTTCTTTTAAGATCAAGAAGTTATTTTTAGATCAAGAAATACTCCAACTGTCAACGTCTTTTTATCTGTGGAATTAAGGATTTCTTCTCTGAGTTCTGTTAATGCTAATGATGGAGACCAGTTTGCTCTAAATCCATATTGACTGTCAGTTTGTGTTGCTCTATAAACTTCTCTAATCCTTCACAGAAGTTTTATAGAATTTCTGACAACTGTCAGAAGAGCAGCTCGTCACGGGATCGATCCCACCCCCCGACCATCGTGACCCTTCTGTGGGGAGTTTGCATGTTCTCCTCGTGTCTGCGTGGGTTTACCCCTGGGTACTCCAGTTTTCTCCCACAGGCCAAAAACATGCAAGTTAGGTTAACTGGAGACTCTAAAGTGGCCCTAGGTGTGAATGGTGAAGGGATTGGTGCTGCATCGTGGCTGCCTCATCCATCCAGGTGGATGTGCTGTAATTTCCCTCTGGGATTAATACAGTAAACCAAAAAAAGAGAGAAAACTGTGAAGTGCTACTTGTCACCTGATTTATATCATGGAATGACTTTTACATTGGGGTGTAATGGTACGCCTAAAATCACGGTTCGATACGTACCTTGGTTTTAAGGTCACGGTTCGGTTCATTTCCGGTACAGTAAGGAAACAAATTGTAAAACATAAAACTGTTTATCTTTTGTATAAGTGAGAACAGCTTTACTGACAAAAACCTGCAAACTGTCAGCAGTAAATTCTCCAATAAAAAAATTCTCAAACATTAAAATGTGTACAATAAATGAATTCTCTTTTTAGGAAATGAACGATGCAGACAAGTGCAACAATAGAAGTTTGAACAGTCTATTATAAAAAGTTCCCACAGCTAAATAAAATAATGAAACATGAGTTGGAAACTTGAACTTAACAGCTTTATCAAAAGTGTTTGTAGCAACACAATTAAATAACCGACATTAAAGTTTGGCCTTTTAACCCCAAAACTAAAGAAATAAAACTCAAATATCAGGTTCTACTGCACCATGCAGGGTGGTTGTAACTCTACTGTTCAAAACAAACTGGAGTAATAGTCTTCAACTCATTAAAGTCAAAAAGAAAATAACAAGCTAGTCCATCCTGTTTGAAACCTTGCGGAGTCTAGAAGCTTAAACGTTTAATAGTTAGGCTTTAGATGAAAACTAATAACTTTTTCCAGTCCAAAATAACAGTTTATAAATGCTTTAAGTTACAGTAGAGGAATGTGAGCCTTCACTACACATCCAGTAGTGTGAAAAAGTGTTTGCCCCCCTTCCTGATTTCTCTTTTTTTGGTATGTTTTTCACACTTAAATGTTTCAGATCATCAAATTTAAATATTAAACAAAGATAACACAAGTCAACACAAAATGCAGTTTTTAAAAGGTGTTTGTTATTAAGGGTAAAAACAAAATCCAAACCAACATGGCCCTGTGTGAAAAAGTGACCCCTCCCCCCTCTTGTTTAAACACAAATTAATTGTGGTTCATCACATTTTATGGAAAGCTGTTCTATTTCTCTCGCCAAACCCACGCCTGATTTCTGCCACACCTGTTCTCAATCAAGAAATCACTTAAATAGGACCTTCCTGACAAAGTGAAGTAGACCAAAAGATCCTCAAAAGCTAGACATCATGCTGCAATCCAAAGAAATTCAGGAACAAATGAGAAACAAAAGTAATTGAGATCTATCAGTCTGGAAAAGGTGAGCCATTATCCACAAATGACGAAAACATACAACAGTGGTGAACCTTCCCTGGAGTGGCCAGCTGACCAAAATTACCTCAAGAGCACAGCGACGACTCATCCAAGAGGTCACAAAACTCCACGACAGCATCCGAAGAACTGCAGGCCTCACTTGCATCAATTAAGGTCAGTGTTCATGACTCCACCTTGAAGAGACTGGGCAAAAATGCCCTGCGTTGCAGAGTTCTAAGACGGAAACCACTGCTGAGCAAAAAGAACATAAAGGCTAATCTCAGTTTTGCCAGAATATCTTGATGATCCCCAAGACTTTTGGGAAAATATTGTGGACTGACGAGACAAAAGTTGAACATTTTGGAAGGTGTGTGTCCCATTACATCTGGCATAAAAATAACACTGCATTTGAGAAAAGGAACCAACAGCAAAATATGGTGGTGGTAGTGTGATGGTCTTGGACTGTTTTGCTGCTTCAGGACCTGGAAGACTTGCTGTGGTAAATGAAACCATGAATTCTGCTGCCTACAAAAAATCCCTGAAGGAGAATGTCCAGCCATCTGTTCATGACCTCAAGCTGAAGCATTTGGGTTCTGCAGCAGGAGAATGATCCAAAACACAGCAGCAAGTCCACCTCTGAATGGCTTAAGTAAAACAAAATGAAGACTTTTGAGTGGCCTAGTCAAAGTCCTGACCTGAATCTGATTGAGATGCTTTGGCATGACCTCAAAAAGGCAGTCCATGTTCAAAAACCCTCCAGTGTGGCTGAATTACAACAATTCTGCAAAGATGAGTGGGCCAAAATTCCTCAACAGTGTTGTAAAAGACTGATTGCCAGTTATCGCAAACACTTGATTGCAGTTGCTGCTGTTAAGGGTGACCCAACCAGTTATTAGGTTTAGGGAGCAATCACTTTTTCTCACAGGGCCATGTAGGTTTGGATTTTTTCCCCTTAACAATCAACAGCTTCATTTAAAGACTCCGTTTTGTGTTTACATGTGTTTTCTTTGTCTAATATTGAAATTTGTTTGATGATCTGAAACATTTAAGTGTGACAAATACTTTTTCCCACCACTGTACAGTGAAATAATTATTTGTGATGATTATGGTTCTTTTATTTAAATTAAATTTCAAATCATGGTATTCTATTTTACTGTCGTCGGCCTCCGTCGGTCTATGATGACCATGGAAGAGAATCCCAAATGTCTACTCTGCTGGAAGAGCACCGCGTGTGACTGAACAGGCCGATGCGCACCGGTGTTCTACCTTCCAGCGTTGGGCGTTGGTAGGATTCAAGCCTGGGCAGGAAGATATGGAGGACAAGATGCTACCCATGCAGCATGTCCCCCCTCTCCACGTCACTGATGAATCGCAAGGAACAGCAGGGCTGCTATAGTTTGGCACCAGCGCCGTCGCAGGAGCTGCCAGAACAATGTTAAGCACAACAGAGAACTGCCTTAGGGGCTCCGACTCTGGATTTTTCCTCAGGGTTGATTCCCAAAGCCTTTCCCGTGACCGGGTGTGCCGCAAGGCAGCGGAGGTTTGAAATCAGGGTTTACCTTCCCCTAGATGGGCTACCTTCCCAGGTTGACGAGCCACCATCTAAGATAAGATAAGATAAGATAAGCCTTTATTAGTCCCACAACGGGGAAATTCCAGGATTGCAACAGCACAGGGATAGCAACACTCAGAGCAACAATCAGAAGGCAAGAAAAAAAACAAGCAAGCAAGAGCAGCTAATATACATATGTACATATTACTATAAGATATACAGTATATATACACACACACACACAGACACACAGTGCAGAGCATTGTAGCTGGATGGAATAAATATGTAAATATATAAACACCCACAGTACGGAGCATTGCAGCTAGGTGGAATAAATATGCAAGTATATAAACACGCACAGTGCGGAGCAATGTAGCTAGATGGAATAATATGTAGATATATAAAAACACAGTGCGGAGCATTGTAGCTAGATGGAATAAATATATAGATATATAAATATAAACACACCCAGTGCTGAGCATTGTAGCTAGATGGAATAAGTATGTAAATATATACACACACACAGTGCAGAGCATTGTTGCTAGATGGGATGAAACAGCATAACCAACTACTTAGTTATCCTACATGGTATGATTATGTGCCCATACATATTCTCACCCTCCATAGCGACCGGTATGTTCCTAGTTGTATGCCGGAGGGGACCATTGTGTAAGTCTATTGCATCTTTTGCATTCAAAAAACTATTAAACATGATCCTCACCACATTTCCGGGCTTCTCCAGGTGGGACAGAGAACGGTGAAGGAGGAAAATCACCGCATCCTCCACCCCAATGCCATGCTGGTAGGCGAACTGGAGTGGATCCATCGCTGGTTCCACCAGGGGGCAGAGGTGAGCAAGGAGCAGTCTCTCTAGGGTCCTCGTCAAGTGGGACGTCAAGGCCACCAGTCTGTAGCTGTTCAGGTCTTTGGGGTGGGAAGTTTTTGGTACAGGTACCACACAAGATGTTTTCCACAGCTGTGGTACCCTCCTCAGCTTCAGGCTCAGGTTGAAGATGTACGCCACAATCCCACACAGCTGGCCTGCACAGGACTTGAGGAGCTTTGTGCTGATGCCGTCTGGTCCTGTCGCCTTCCTCGCCTTGAGCTTCCTCAGCTCCGTCCTCACCTGGGTCCTGGTCAGGGTCAGGATGGGGGGGCTGTGTGTTGGAAGTGGGGGGGGGGGGTGTTGGTGGAGTGGGGAGTGGGTAGCAGGACTTGATTTCTTTAGAGGCAGCAGTGGTTGTTGTGCAGTCAGGGGGGAGGGCGGTTGGTCAAACCTATTGAAAAACAGATTCAGATTGTTCGCCCACTCCCTGCCCCCCGTGGCCTGGGGGGAGGTATTCTGGAGCCCAGAGATGGTTTTGAGGTTTCTCCAGACCCCGCTGATGTCGCTCTGTTGCAGCTTGTCCTCCATCTTCTTCCTGAAGCTGTCCTTGCCTTCTCTGATCTTTCTCCTCAGCTCCCTCTGTACGGACTTCAGCATCTCCCTGTTCCCCGACCTGAAGATCCTCTTCTTCTCTCTCAGGAGTGTTTTTATCTCAGGGTTGATCCAGGGTTTGATGTTTGAGCAACACCGTATGGTCTTGGTGGGAATTGATTTGTCCACATAGAAGCTGAGGTAGCCTGTGAAGGTGTGAGTGAGGCCATCGATGTCCTCACCATGTGGATCGCAGAGATGCTTCCAGGCGATGGCTTCAAAACAGCCCTTTAGAGTGTCCATTGCCTCCTCAGACCATAACTTCATTGTGCGCATGACCGGAGGTTGTCTGTGCACTAGGGGTTTGTACACCGGCCGGAGATGAACGAAGTTGTGATCCAATCTCCCAAGTGGGGGGAGTTGTGATGAGGTGTACGCCTCCTTAGTGTTTGCATAGAATAAGTCCAGTGTTTTATTGTCTCTAGTGTGGCATGTGACATACTGGGTAAACGTGGGTAGAATGGGAGATAGTGAAACATGGTTGAAATCGCCTGAGATGAGGAGAAGAGCATCTGGGTGTTCTGTCTGCAGCCTGCTGGTTGCTGAATGGATGACGTCACACGCTGTCCCAGCGTTCGCCGTCGGATTTGCATAAACAACAATGCAGATCACGTGTGAGTATTCTCTCGGGAGATATGTAGGCCACATGCTAACAGCTAGCAACTCAATGTCTTTGCTGCAGTGACGTTGTTTAACAGTGATATGTCCCGGTCTGCACCAGTTGTTGTTAACATACATTATCACTCCACCGCCCCTTGCTTTGCCACTGTCTGGTGTTCGGTCTGCCCGTATCATGTGGAAACCCTCCAGCTCAATGTTAGCATCTGCTGCTAGTTCAGTTAGCCACGTCTCAGAAAACAAAAGGAGAGAGCACTCCCGGTATGTGCTATCGTAGCGGCAGATAGCCGCTAGCTCATCTACCTTTCCCAGTAACGACTGTACATTTCCCATGACAATAGATGGAAGGGAGGGTCCTCCGCCTTACTCCAGCCCGGCAGCCGCGGCGTTTTCGCCTCAGTTCTCTCGGTATGTCGAGTTTTTCCAATAGCACCGGGTGGCGGTTGAATGCTAGCAGCTCTTCCCTGCTGTATCGTCTCCTGCTATTAACAGTGGCTCCGTCCACCGGCTCAGGAGACATTTGGGATGATCTGTGTGTCTGTGATATAAATGGAGTGGAAAAAAAACGGATCAAAAAGAGAGAGGGAGGGAAAAAAAGACTCAGAATCGAGCCGCTGTTGCAAAGGGCGGCCGACTCGTGTGGCACCGGAAGGTTTTTTTTAAATTATTCTTTATCACTGAAAATAGTAATAAAAATGACTTTTGACCGATCGGTAATTACAACAGTGCGTCATCTCCACATGACGGACCGTTGACGGATCGTTTTTTGTGCGCCGAGCTCCTCTGTAGCGGGGGGGTGGGGGGGTGTTCTACATTGCAGATATTTTAGTATAATTTTTATTGCACTGTAGGTGTTTCAACCCAAGTGCTGGTCTCGTCCGCACTCGGCTTATATATCGTCCTTCTCAGGCTTTGACAGCAGTGGGTTCCTTCTAGCTCCTCGGGCTCTTATTGTGACAGCGCCCGGTGGAGCTTCCTGCTGTCAAAGTCCACAGCTGTGCTGCATTCGGGGTCATTAGTGACCGGTGTTAAAAGCGGGTGCTGAATGCACCCCGATGCAGCAGTCTCTGTTAAGATAGTCTCTGTTATACTTCCTGTTGAGATACCTTCTGTTATACTTAGGTTGGTTATACTTCCCGGTAAGTTACCGATTGTTATACCTCCTGTTTATCCCCGTGAAGTTCTCATCGTCTGATTGTAAGTTCCTTGTCATTATCCCACCTGCACTGCCATGTGTATTTTTCCCTGTTCCTTCACTCCCCAATAAACATCACTGCAACTCACTGGTGACTGCTGGTGTCTTATGGTGGCTCGTGAGGGCCACCGTGACAGTAGGTTATTTTTTCTTGTAAAAAAAGGCCACACATTTTTTACGTGGCATGCTTCTTTGTGTGTGGGGGGCTTGTTTGTTCATTCATTCATTCATGTTTATTCATTCATTCATTCATGAATAAACAAACAACCCCCCCCACACACACACACACACAGCTCTGAGTGTCACCTTTCATTAGAGCCCAAGATCAAGCTTCTATATTGAATCATTCAAAAGTCAGACGTTTTTCCAAACTGTGCCATTTGGCACAATTTGGCACAGTTCAAAAACGCCTGGGAACAACCTGAGGAAAAAAAGCTGTGTAATATATTCATTTTTTGTGGTATTGTTACAAAATTTTGACCTCAGCTGGATAACACTTGGTTCTACATTTTTGTTGCATTTTTCAGCCCGGATCTGAAGCTGTGTGTTATTTGCAAGCATTTGTATCCAAAAAAACACCCAGGCAAAATTTATTTTCTTGAAGTTCACTATGTTTAGATGACTGTTACTCAGTGGCAGGAGCACTTAGAGAGATTATGACTGTTTTGCCAAAAAATTCAAAGTGTTTTCTTTTAAATGAGACCAACCCCATGAAGATGCTGCAAAGGGTTGACAGCTTTTGATTTACTTTGGGTATGTTATTTTTAGGCGTTTTTAGGGAAATTGACCAGAGTGCAAGGGGTTAAAAGGTGCATGAAACCTTGCGACGGTGGGAGGGGCCCCACTAAATTAACATTGACGTGGTCGAACCTCCTGGCCGGGATTTTGAAATGCTCGAGGGGGGCTCTGGTGTTCTTGTGCACTTTGGCCTGCTGGCACGTGATGCAAGCTGCAGCCCACTCTTTCACGTCCTTGCGCAAGCGCGGCCAGATGAATTTCGCCCCCACTGGCTTCACCGAAGCACGCACTCCTTGATGTGAAAGGGAGTGGACCAACTCCAAAAGCGACGGCGCCAAGAGCTCGGAACCACTGGGCACGGGTTGCTGGTGGAGACATTGCAGAGCAAGGGAGGGCACCCCTCTTGCACCACCCTGCTTTCCAGCCATAACCCAGTAGGCGCAGACTGGAGCACGCAAATATCCACGTCCCTGGCTTGCTCCACGGCCATCACAGGGAAATCTATTCCCATGTAGACCGGGGAGACTAACGCACGTGACAGTCGGCCACGATGTTGAGCTCAACAGCGACATGTTGAATGTCGGTAGTAAACTCCGAAATTGTTGCCAAATGCTGTTTCTGTCGGGCCGACCACGGTTCCGAGACCTTGGACATCGCGTACATCAGTGGCCTGTGATCCACGTACACGGTGAATTCGCGCCACTCTAGCCACAACTGGAAATGTCGCGTCGCCAGGTGGAGAGGCAGCAATTCTCTATCGAGTGTGCTGTATTTGTGTTCCTTGTTGTGCAAAGTTGGGCTGAAAAATGTGAGTGGCTGCCACGAACCTGAGACGTACTGCTCCACCACTGCCCCAATGGCAACATCAGACGTGTCTGTAGTTAGTGCTATCCATGCAGACGGATCCGGGTGGGCTAGCAACCCGGCATCTGCAAGTGCTATTTTGGTTTTTGTAAAAGCCTGGACTCGCTCGGGAGTCCAGTCAATGGTTTCCGCGGGCTTCATTTTTTGAAGCGTGGAATACAACGTCTGCATCAGCTGAGCTGCCCGTGGGCGGAACTGGTTATAAAAATCAGTCCCTCCAGGATGTCGTGAGATTTTTTTTTTTTCTGTTGTTGCAGTAAGTTGCGGGGCTCTCCTTGGGGATTGCCTCAATCACACATTGGCTCATGTCCAGCCTAGAGAGTCCCAACTTTAAAACTCACTGAAAGATGTAGTAGTGACTTTTATCTCTAAAGACGTATAACCGTTACAACACTTGCTGTAATATTAGATTCACTTGTTTTTTATGTGGTTTTACGGCGTGTCTTGGCGCATGCGCTCCCGAGATGGAGGTGCTTTCAGGCAGGTGGACGTTTTTCAACACAAACCCAGCACTTCATACACACGGTCATTACGGAAACTCGAGGAGACGTTTGCCGGGGGAGACAGATGAAGGAACGATGTGGGACAACTCGCAGGTGAGTGGGTTTTTGTTGTTTTTTTTTTGAATCACACAGTTTTTTGCTGATGTGTTCAGTATGTACTCAATGTAAACACAGAAGTGAGTGCAGTGCAGCGCCGCATTTGATTGGTCAGACTGATGACGTATACATCTGCGCGCTACTGAGAGACAAATTTGATTGGCAGAAGTTGACAACAGTTTGCCAAAATTGCACTAAAGTTGTAGTGATTAGACAAAATTCAAATTATGCAGGACCTACTGAAGTCGCGAGAATTGGTAGAATTGCAACTTCACGAAATCCTGGAGGGTCTGAAAAATTAACCATTCCCAAAAACTCCTGTAGTCGTGCTCTCATGATCTGCGGACGAGAAAAGTCCGACAGCACGCACCTTATCCGGTAACAGAATCGCGCCCGCCGGCAAAATGCAGTGGCCCAAAAAATCAATCACTGGCATACCGAACTGGCACTTTGTGGGGTTAACTATCAGCCCTTGTGCCTCCACCCTCTATATAACTTTCTTGGGATGGTTGAGGTGCTCCTTCTTGGACGCGCTAGCTACCAGAATGTCATCTAAGTGGACAAAAATGAAGGACAAGTCACAACGCACTGCGTCCATTATCCTTTGGAAAGTCTGCACCGCACCTTTTAATCCGAATGGCGTGCGTAAAAACTCTAAAAGTCCTAAAGGAGTTATTACTGGGTTTTTTTTGAACGTCTTCCACGCGTACCGGGACCTGATGGTATCCGCGGACCCGATCCACTTTCGAAAAAACATGCGCCCCGGCCAGGTGCAAGGAAAATTCCTGCATGTGCAGAATGGGAAAACGATCATGTTCTGTGGCATTATTCAAGTGCTGGAAATCGCCGCACGGTCGCCCCGACCCATCGGCTTTAGCCATCATATGTAGCAGGGATGCCCACGGGCTGGTGGAGCGCCTGACGATGCCCACCTGCTCGAAGTTGGCAAATTCCTCTCGCGTGCTGGCCAGTTTAGCTGCCTCCAAGCGGAGAGGTCGCACGAACACCGATGGGCCTTTTGTTGCTATAAAGTGTTCGACCCCGTGTTTCGTTACTGTAGCCGAAAAAGACTGGACCGTGAGTGCTGGGAACTGTGTGAGCAAATGTTGGCACTTACCCCCTGGAGCTATAACGTTAGCCAGTGTTGTCGACCCAGCTCCCCGAGCTGTACAGGACAGTGAGGCAAAAGAGACAGCGTTCACTCATCTCCTAAGAGCAACATTGACTAACAACCCATAAGCACATAAAAAAATCTACGCCTAAAATGGGGCCGGAATATGAAGCTTCCACAGAGTCCCACTGAAAGTTGCGTTTGTGTAAGCAAATCATCAGTGTCCGCTCGCCAAATGTCTTGATGGTGGATCCGTTGGTGGCCGTAAGCTCGGGACCACTGCCTCCTGCCACCCTGTCTGCATTGACCGGCAGGATGAGGCTCTTCTGGGAGCTGGAGTCCACCAATAACTGTCTCCCCCGAACGTGCGTCCATGACATAAAGCAGTCTTTTCCTGTCGCCATTGATTGCAGCTGCCACTGAATTCCAAACGTGCCATCTTCCTGAATTGGCATGGCGACAGGCAGCGTTGGGCATTCAAGCTGAAACAGCGGTGATAAAAACAGATCGCCCCGTTCCTTCGTCTCCTGGTGTCTGTCCCGGCTACCACAAACGGCTCCTCAACCTCGCTGGAGTCCCTCATGGATGCCGGTGCAATTGTCTTTACATTGAGTGTTCTGGTCGCCAAAATGATGCGGTCAGCTTCCTGCGCCAGGGCGCGGTAGTCCTTTGCAACCAGCCGTGGTGAGTTAGCCAGGATCGCCCTCGCTGTAGCTGGTAGGTTCCTGAGGAACAAGTGGGTGAACAGGAAAGATTCTTCATCCTTCCCCGTCAGTGCCAACACGCTCTCCATGAGCTCCACTGCTGATCTGTCCCCTAACTCTGAACACGTTAAGAGTCTCTCTGCCCTCTCACTGTCTGAAAGGGTGTAGCGCTGGAGAAGTGTCCTCTTGAGCACTTCATATTTCTCTTGGGCCGGCGGCTCCTGGAGCAGACTTTGTCACCTTTTGCATGCCACGTGCATCCAGCGCAGCGACCACATAGTAATACTTGGTATCATCCGTTGTTATTCTGCCGAGTGCAAACTGGGCTTCTTGTTGCAAGAACCACGCGGTCAGGTTGTAAAGCCAGAGGTCTGGGAGTTTGAATGAGAAACGCACATGGCACTGGTGCTCTCCCTCCAGGTAGCCTCTGGGGCGGTGCTTGGCTCACTTTCCATGGCACATCTTAGGGTCACCAATGTGGAGAAAGGAAGCAGGCGAGGCAACGAGCTAGACAACATGGAAACTTTATTCCATTTCCAACATACCATACCTGTCAATGCATACCTCATGCCTCCTTTATTGGGAGGGCTTTCACACCTGTATTGAGTACTTAAAAACTGTATTTATCAGCAGATGAAAGAAAACTGAAGCAAAAAAACAAACAAAAACCAAACAAACAACAACAATTGCAACATGAACTATTTCAAACATATTTATTCAAATGTACACGTATATGGACACAATCTTGAGCCATAACTTTTTGGTAATGTGAAAATAATAAGCCAAGTAGCACAAAAAAAAGTAAATAAGAAAAAAAAATTAATTTAAAAAATGATAATATTAATAATAAATAAATAAAAAAAACAATATTTTTCAAATTTACATTAGCACAAGGTAGATTGCTTAATTTGAAAGTACACAATAAGAATAATTCTGAATATAGTTCTTAATTGTCAGCTAGATACACTTGGAATTAAAGTTTTTGATTGTCAGCTTTGTTACACTAATGCACTTGGATGAACTTGAAACAAGAAAATGTTCACTGATGCTGCTTGTTATAGTTCCAAGTAGCAGCCTTTGCTGACTCTAGCATTTCTTTTGAAGGCTTGACCTTGAAGCATGGAGTGTCACAATTCATTTTCACTTGCATGAAAGAAGTCAGAGTTTCTGGGAGCATACTTTTTCTGAAGTCGGTGTGAATTTTCCTGACCATGCTGAAAGCCCTCTCACGGTCAGCATTGCTGTGAGGAAGGCAAAGCAGTGCTGAGTACACTTTGAGGAGCTGGGGGAAGCGGGGCACATCAAGGGCTGTCTTCAAGGCCATCACCTGACCCCAGTAGACATCAACACGGACAGGCTTGCCATCCTTGTCTTGTAGAGGCACTGTGTTTTCTGGCAGCAGTTGCAGGTCCTTCCATTCTTCTTTCAGCTCTTCTGTATCAACAGTGGGGCAAAATGCAGCAGCAAGCTCTACAATGGAGCCATAGGTCAGGGACTCTGTTTTCCTGGGGTCGAGGACAGAGAGGTGTGGCAGAATTTTGTTGTCAAAGGGGAACTTGTTGAGCATCTTTCTCACTACAGCTTCATAGAAGCCTCTTACTGCTTCAAAGAACTTCAGCTCTGTGCCTGGGTCAAGTTAATGGGTTTGTAGGGCTTCTCTGGTTTCCAGTCCAATGGCGATAAACTCCTCAGAGTGCTGCAGGTCACTGTCCAGGAAATCCAGCCTTCTTAGGTCATTGGTCGCCTTTACATACTTCATTTGAACAAATTTGACCAATAGTTTTCTGAAGAGACGATCCATTTCAGGGAGGAGACTGCCTATCTTGCTCTCGTCTGCTTGAAAGATGGTGTTGAAGTTGTTGATGATAGGCAGGGTGAACTTGAGAAGCAAGAACAAGTCACATACTGTCAGGCTCTTTTGGCCATGTACCAAAAAAAAAAAAAACAAGATGACTTCTTTGACAAACTAATCACATAGAATGAAACATACGTCCATCACTATGATACAGAAACTAAAGCCCAGTTGAAGCAATGGAAGCATTATGACTCACCACCTCTGAAGAAGGCACATGTCCAACCCTTGGCAGGCAAGGTCATGCTTACGGTCTTTTGGGACCAGCATGGAGTAGTGATGATGGATTGCCTGGTAAAGGGTAAAACAATTACCGGGACTTGCTACACTTCACTGCTGCAGAAATTGCAGAAGGTCATCAAAAGCAATCATCATGCTGACCAAAGGTGTCTGCTTCCTGCAAGATAATGCCGGGTTCACAACTTATGTTGCCCAGAGGGAAGCACAGCCCTGCAGCTATTTAATACTTCCTCACCCCACTTCCCCTCCCTACCTTATACCATTGACTTCCACCTTTTTCCAACAATGAAGTCATTTTTGAAGGGCAAGCCCTTCCAAGACAATGAAATGCTGATTTCCATGGTCAAGTTGTGGCACAGCCTGCAGACTTCTACAGGTGAGGTCTCCGCAGCTGCATAAAGCGATAGGAGAAATGTGTAACCCTTGGTGGTAACTATGCAGAGAAAGACTAATAAATGTGCCAAGGTTGAGTCTTCTTAGTCCATGGAAGATGACTCAGGGGAAATCTCTTATGAACAGCCCTCATAAATGTGTAACATTTCTATATTTTAGCTACATTATATAAAATTGAAAAGCCTGTTTTTTAGTGCCATAGCTCTCATGGAGCAGCATATGCCCTGCTGAATCTGAACAGCGCTGTCAGTCAAAGATGGTGTTTCCCTATTCTCACCTACTGTAAATCATCACCTTCATTGGGTTTGATCTACTGAAAGCTGAAGTTTGATACTTTATATCCAGTGTGTCTAGGAAGCATGAAGTGTGGCAACCCCCACAACAGACTGGGGCAGACAGCTCGTTACTTCTGTTTTTTTCCACTGCATGCTGTGATGTAATCTGCCATTCATGCATTGTTTCACTGCTGTGATGCTAATGTGCCATTCATGCATTGTGTTCATGCATCCTGTCCTGTCTGTGCCTCTAATATGCTAATGCCCATATCGACTGCTGTGAATGTCTTTGATGTATTGTCTGAGTTGGGTATATATGCTGCACTGTTCTGTAAATCTCTCGCTCATTCACTCATTCTTAAGCTGCTGCTGCAGACACACACTTTGTGTCTCCTCTCTGAGAGCCTGAGGAATCCCGCTCCAGCCTGCTCACACTATGGGCTGGAGCGGAGTTCCTATGAAGGCGGCATGATTTAATAAACCTGCTTAAAACCTTCACCAACGCTGCTTTATTCCATGCCGCTTCACTGGTGACCCCGAACATGCACACGCTTTGTGCAACGCAACCTTCTGGTCTGGACGGCCAGAAACTCTCATCGCTGCCTTTATTTTATCATCCGCTTCAGAAGGACTAAAAAGGTGCCGACCTGCAGTGTGGGTCTGGCTGTCAGGTACAATCTGATGCAGATGAGTGTATTTTCCCTTCTCGAAGCTCGGACTCTCCCATTCTTTTTGGTGACGTCCAGTCCCTCGATTTCTCTTTTCTTCAAGCTTTATTTTCTTCGCCGGCGGCGCGCTGCATGAAGCCATTTTGAAAATCACAAAAAGACTGCTTAGGTGCGCTCAATTTCGCCAGGCTTGAATTACTGTTCAGCTGATTGTAGGTTCTCTCAATAATTTTTTTTTTCGCTGTATATTTTTCTTTTTGGAGTACAGAAATGGCAATACGCCCGTATTTGCTAAAATTGCATTTTCCCCATATTAAAATACGGCGAAACCACTTGATGGGTATGACATACAGCACAGTAAAAGAGCTCCTGGGTCTCTGTGCATTCCTCTTTTATATCTTTAATGCCATGCATTGAGACCCGGAACTTCCGACCATCATACATTGCGTTTAGAACAAAGCCTGTGTTGCACCTTAACATGACATAACGCCGGCGCCGCTGTCACACCCTTCTTCCTCCTGCGGCTCCAGCAATTACTCCTCTTCCTGGGGGGCGCATAGTCCTTACTGTCCCGTCTGATACCCCCCGGTGACGACACCTCTGTCGGTCCATTGTTCCCCCCTTCCCCAGTTACTTTCTTCTCTGGGTGGAGAAGTCCAACACCATGCCCCCACACAGCCCCCCAGAACATGTTTAGTTTTAACATTTATTAACAATATCTCTGTTTTATTGTTCTTCAGTTGTTTTAATAAAGACTGAACTAAGATTTCTTTCTAGAAAATCAATGTCATTGTTTTCTGTAAAACTTACCATCACATTCACTTGTTTTTTTTTTTCCACAATATCTTTATTGAACCTTTTTTTTTTTTAACAAACATGATACAAACAATCAAACACTAACACTAAAGTACTACAAAAAAAAAAAATACCCTAAAAACACCAACAACCACCAACAAAATCAAGTCTTCAACAATGCTCCTCTGTTTAGTCTAGACAATCCAATACATAAGTATACATATTATGTTCACCAGTTTGGAATTTACAAGGTCCAACACATCATTCACCTTCTTCTTCAAGAGTTATGTTTAAATTTTTTACATACTCAATAAAGGTCTCCATATATTCTCAAACACAATTTCCTTTGATTTCAGTATATATGTTATTCTTTCTAATGGAAGGTTTGTTAACATCTGTCTTAACCACTGAGTCACATCTGGTCTATGAGTCTTTTTCCATAATAGTGCAATACATTTTTTGGCATTAAGCAAACTGAGGTCTATGAATGTTCTTTCACTTTTATTGAAATTATGCTTTTCTGGGTACAGACCCAACAAAAACAGTTTAGGATTCAATATGATTTGTTTTGAGATTATTTTTTCAATAGTTACCCTCACCTCCTCCCAAAACATTCTTATTAATCTACATTCCCATAAACAATGAAATAGGGTTCCTTTACTTTCCATGCATTTTGTGCATGTATCTGGTATATTTTTGTTGTATCTATTTAACTCCTCGGTGTAACATACATCCGCATTAACCATTTGAAATGTATCAATTTAAGGCGTGCATTTATTGATTTGGTTTGAGCTTCTGTACAAGCCAATTCCCATTGTTCCTCTGAAATTTCAATTTGCAGATCTTCTTTCCAGTAGTTTAATCTTTTCAGTGAATTTTCACTTGAAGATAGTGTCAATGAGTTATAAAACTCTGAAATACATTCACTTGTTAATATTGTTTCATTTTCAATAAAATGTTGAGGCTAATTCACTTGTCTAGGGAAATTTAGGATTAGTCTTATACTGCATGTACCTTTAATGTTATGTTTACAGTTTTTTTATATTTTACTGTAATCCTTTTGACAAATATCCATATCACTTGATTTGTTTTAATATTTCTTCTGCTTTATTTTCTGCTTCTTCAGCTCTATATTGATTAAATTCTCTCTATAATGTATTTTTTTTCCCCGAGACATTTTGTAATCTCTTAGACATCCACTGATTATCATAGACCAGTAGTATAGTATAATCCATTCACTATATTGTTGTCTAAACTGTGAGTAAATATCTGATGAATTAATGTTTCACACTCAGAGATCATGTGACTGGCTTTGATGATTTTAGGACAGAAACTTAGACTGAACAAAGTATTGATGACATCATCTGTCAGCTTGTGCTGATTTGGATCAAGTCGATATTAAAATCAGCACAGATGAGCATTGTTTTATTGGATTTTTGTCCAATGTTCTTCATCCAGTTCTTCAATGCATCGGCCACAGGCGTGCAGAAGAGCGTTTAGGTCAGTGGTGTAAACTGTTTCTCCACTGGTCACAGCCTCCAGATTGCAGCTGCTCCGTCCAGGATCTTTGGGTAAAACCACTGTTGTGGGGAGCGTGAAATAAAGAGACTGAATTATTTCTCAATTCAGGTTTAATGCAGATTTCACATCCCCAGCTTTCTCTCAAGACAAGAAGAGAGTGAGCTGCATAAAAACCCCCACATTTATACATGACACATCAGAGGCAGAATCACACAATAACGTCAAACCCCCCATTGACAATAATTCTCCCGAGTCCCTTCGTCGTCCGTCTGACTCCAGGAGGTCAGGAAGTCCTTTCAGAGTCTCATCACGGCACCTCCGTCCTCCTGCCATTATCCACAGGCGGTCCAGCCGTATTGTTCCATCCCAGACGTGAGGTCAATCAACACATGCAGTTCTAAGCATCTCCTTTGTGCTTATACATATATAGTGAAAAATATGTGAGTCACATAACCCCCCCCCCCAAACGTCGAAAATGGACAATACAGCATAGTTCACTCAACATAATAAAATCAACAGCATAGTCTACACAACATGATAAAATCACACATCAGTCCGTACGCCGCCTGGGCTTCAAACGTCTTCCAAACTTGCTTTAAGCAGGCTTCGCAGCCCTTGTGGCGCCGTCCTGCAGTGAATCTGCTAACTGAGGAAGAGAATGGTTATTTGATCCCTGCGGGGGTCTGCCACGTCGAGGGGCCCTCGCCACCCGTACAGACTCGTCGTTCATCACAAAAGCAGGTTTTATGGTCTGTCAATACTAACTGTTTCTTTTCTGTCCCCCAAATCTAGCACAAAATGTTTATCACCTGTTTCCAGCACCCTAAATGTACCATCATATGGTGGGCGCAGGCTTGGTCGCATAGCCTCGTGCCTGACAAAAACAAACTCGGCATTTTTTAAAGCTTTGGGAACAAAAACGCGGAAAAATGTGATGAACGGGGCCCGGGAGCATGTCTGCTCCCGTGCTGATCAGCGGCCCCAGAGCCGGGGGGGCGCCCCGGCGCCGGATGCTCTGGTAGGAACTCACCGGGCAGTCTGAGAGGCTGCGCGAAAACCAACTCCGCAGGGGAGGCATTTAAGTCCTCCTTGGGCGCAGAATGCAACCCCAATAAAACCCATGATAGTTTGTTTACCCAATCTGCATCTGTAAGCGACGCTCTGAGGGCTGCCTTCAAAGACCTATGAAAACGCTCGCATAAACCATTAGCCTGAGGGTGGTAAGCGGTAGTGCGGTGAATTGTCACCCCTAAGCTGCTGGCCATTGCTGACCAAAGCTCAGACACAAATTGAGGTCCTCTGTCGGACGTAATATCCGACAGAACCCCGAAATGCGCTACCCAGGCCGTCAAAAATGCGCGGGCCACCTCTGCAGCCGTGGTCGATGCCAGTGGGACCACTTCCGGCCAGCGTGTGGTTCGGGTCCACCATTGTCAAAAGATGTGTGAACCCCTGCGACGACGGTAGGGGGCCCACGAGGTCGACATGCACATGGTCAAATCTCTTGGCCGGGATGTGGAACGGTTCTAAGGGGGCTTTTGTGTGCTTGTGAATTTTGGCCCGCTGGCAAGCCATGCAGGTTCTTGCCCACTCTTTGACGTGCTTGCGCAGGCTCGGCCAGCCAAACTTCTCCGCTACCATTTTCACAGAAGCGTGCACCCCTGGGTGTGCCAGGGAGTGAACCGACGTCAAAACGCGGCAGCGCCAAGCGGCCCGGTACCACCGGGCGCGGTCGCCCGGTAGATACATCGCAGATTAGGGGGGGCATACCGGTTTGCACACTCCTGCTCTCCAGCCTTTACCCTGTTGGTCCAGACTGGAGCGCACACACGTCTCTACTCTGCTTCCGCTGCCATGGCTGCATAATCTATGCCCACGTGAACTGGGGCCTGGCGCGCGCGTTCCGCGCTGCTATTTTGCTCCGCAGCCGCGGTAGTATAATCTACCTCCGCGCGGACTGGTGCTGTTACCACGCGAGAGAGGCAGTCTGCCACTACATTGAGTTTACCCGCTACGTGCTGAATATCAGTAGTAAATTCCGAAATTGCGGCCAGCTGCCTCTGCTGCCGGCCCGACCAAGGCTCCAAAATTTTGGCCATTGCAAAAGTGAGCGGCTTGTGGTCGACAAACGCGGTGAAACGCCGACCTTCCAGCCAAAACTGGAAGTGGCGAATAGCCAAGTGGAGCGCTATCAGCTCCCTGTCAAACGTGCTGTATTTCCGCTCGGCCTCGCGCAAAGATCTGCTGAAAAAGGCCAGCGGCTGCCAAACTCCGGCAACATGCTGTTCCACAACTGCCCCTATGGCCAAATCTGACGCGTCAGTGGTGAGCGCTATGCGGGCCGTTGGGTCTGGGTGAGCCAGCAGCACAGCGTCTGCAAGGGCTTTTTTTTACCTCCGTGAATGTGCGCTCCCGCTCCGGGGACCAATCGATTGCATTGGAGGGTTTTTGCTTTTTAAGCACGGCATATAATGGTTGCATGAGCTGCGCTGCGTGGGGTAGGAAACGGTAATAAAAATTTACCATTCCTAAAAACTCCTGTAATGCTTTGACCGTTTGTGCCGGGGAACTCTGCCACTGCGCGCACCTTATCCGGAAGCGGAACCGCCCCTTCTGGGGAAACGCGGTGTCCCAAAAATCGATCTGCGCCACACCAAACTGGCACTTGGCTGGGTTAATTCTTAACCCGTGCTCTCCCAACCTCCGAAAAAACTGCCGTGAGGTGTTTTTTTGTGTTCCTCCTCGGATGTGCCTGGCGACTAAAATGTCGTCGAGGTAGACGAACACAAAAGGGAGATTGCGTAACACCACATCCATCATGCGTTGGAAGGTTTGCGCAGCGCCTTTGAGGCCAAACGCATTCGCAAAAACTCAAAAAGTCCGAACGGGGTTATCACCGCTGTTTTGGGAATGGTCCTCGGCTCAGACTGGGACCTGATGATAGCCGCGGACCAGGTCTATTTAGAAAAAATGCTCGCCCCCGCCAGATGCACCGAAAAATCCTGATGTGTGGGATTGGGTAGCGGTCATGCGCTGTGGCGTTGTTCAACCTGTGGTTAATCACCACAAGGTCTCCACGAGCCGTCAGCTTTCGGGACCATATGCAGTGGTGAGGCCCACGGGCTGTTTCGAACGGCAAAATGATGACCAGCCTTTCCAGGTTGGCGAACTCCTCGCGCGCAATGGAGAGTTTAGCTGCATCCAAGCGCTGAGCTTTCACGAAGACGGGGGTGCCAGCTGTAGTGATAAAGTCCTCCACCCCGTGTTTCGCAACTGTTGCCGAAAATGTGGAACTGTGAGCGCTGGAAACTGGGTGAGGAGTGTGTGGAACTTACTGCCTGCTGTGGCGACGTTGGTCTGGACCGGTGGCGGGGACACTCGAGCTGCACAAGGGATTGAATAAAAAGAGAGTGCATTAACCAGCCATCGGCAAGATCGACTAACAAACCATGTGAGCACAGAAAATCAGCACCTAACATGTTGAAACTCACCGCCACTATAATAAAAGTCCATTCATAAGTGTAATACTACCCTTCTAACATATATCCTTACAGCAAATAATGTTTAAATTGATTTCTGTTTGTACATAGTTTCAGTTCCGGCTCCAGACTGTTCCACAAATCCACCCCACAGACAGATATGCACATACTTTTCTTGGTTGTTCGTATCTTGGGTTTTGTAAAGTTTAAGTCTCCTCTCAAATTATGATCAAATTATGATAGTCTCTTTTTTTAACTATTTTTTGTATATTAGTTGGTAGTTGATTATTAATTGCCCTGTACATGACTTGTGCTGTCTTAAATTTAACTAAATCGATGAACTTTATGACATGTGACTTTAAAAACAACGAATTGGTATGGTCTCTATATCCTACATTATTTATTATCCTTATAGCTCTTTTTTGTAATGTGCATATTGACTGTCGGTTGGTCTTGTAGGTGTTTCCCCAGACTTCTACACAGTAGTTTAGATAAGGTAGAAACAGTGAATTGTACAGTAAGACCAATGATTTATAGTCCAAGATGTGTCTTGTCTTCCCCAGTATACCTATACATTTTGCCAAATTGGCCCGGATGTGACTGATGTGAGGTTTCCAGCAGATTTTATTGTCTAGCGTCACCCCCAGAAACTTATTTTCCTGTACTGTTTCTATTCTGGTATCGTCTATCGTTACCATTATTTCATGATTTATTTTATAATTTCCAAACAACATAATCTTTTTTTCAGATTTAGAGATAATTTAGTTTTGTTGAACCACTGCGTTAACTTTTTCATTTCAGTTGTGACCACCTCTAAAACCTGCTGCAAATTATCACCAGTGCAAAGGATATTTGTGTCATCCACAAACAAAATAAATTTCAGAATTTTTGATACTTGGCATGTCATTTATATACAAAATAAAGAGTTTGGGTCCCAAAACTGACCCTTGGGGCACACCACAAATGATGTCCATGAAGGGTAATTTGTACACATTGTTGTCTGTTACTTAAATAACTTTCCACCCAACTCAGTCCAACCCCTCTTATCCCATACCTTTCCAGTTTCCTTAGTAGTATTCTGTGGTCAGTGGTGTCAAAAGCTTTCTTTAAATCTCTAAATACTCCTACAGCAAACTTTTTTTTTTAATCTATACAACTCGTAATTTCTTCAATAAGTTCAATCAGTGCCAAAGATGTAGATTTATCTGCTCTAAAACCATACTGGCTATCTGTAAGGAGGTTGTGTTTATCAATGAAATCATCCAGTCTCTTAGTGAAGATTTTTTCAAGTATTTTGGAGAATTGTGAGAGTAAAGAGACTGGCCTGTAATTTGTGAAACAATGACTGTCTCCTGTTTTGTATCGAGGTATTACTTTTGCTATTTTCATTTTGTTTGGAAATGTACCAGTTTGAAATGACAGGTTACAGATGTGGGTGAGTGGCTTAATAATTCCTTCAATTACTTTTTTCACTATTGTCATGTCAATTTCATTCCAGTCCGTTGATTTTTTGTTTTTAAATTTACTCTGTCTCGATAATTTCCTTTTCAGTAACTGCACCCAAAAAGATTGTGTTAGGATTTCTATCTTCTATTTCATTCACAGAACCACTGTTGTTTGTTTCTGTTGTCACTGTTGATTTTGCTAATTCAGGACCAACATTTACAAAAAATTTATTGAAACCACTGACCACATCCTCCATATTATTTATCAAATTGCCATTTTCAATAAAATATTCTGGATAATTAGCATTCTTAGGTCGATTACTAATAATCCCATTGAGTATTTGCCATATTCCTCTTAAGTTATTTTTATTATCCTCTAATATTCTGTTGTAGTATTCTTTCTTACAGGTTCTCATTATATTAGTAAGCTTATTTTTATATCTTTTAAATATGATCTCAGCCTCCACCGTTCTGCACTTAATGAATTGTTTATATAATGTATTGTGACGTAGGCAAGGTCCACACAAAGAAGAGGAGCAGATAGTTGTGACGAACAGGCTTTATTCACACACCCTGAGCACAGACAGGAGGGGAGGTCATTCTCCCAGACCTCCGTTTCAATCATGGTTATCCATCACATGAGACATCTTGCCCTACTCCTACCTATAAAACACTGCTGGGTCATTATAACGCAGTTATAATGACCCAGCAGTATAATAACTCAGTAATAATGTTTAAAACAAACACACAAAATAATGTCCACTGTTGCAAAGCATGCTGGGGAGATCCCTGCTCCCCACCAATACAGCCCCGACGGTTAAACTGCCCCCCCCCCGACTGGTTTCTGTCCCCAGAAAAATTAAAGTCCAATATACCCCACCCCCCCCCACTCCCAACACACAGCCCCCCATCCTGACCCTGACCAAGAACCAGGTGAGGACGGAGCTGAGGAAGATCAAGGCGAGGAAGGCGTCGGGACCGGACGGCATCAGCGCAAAGCTCCTCAAGTCCTGTGCAGACCAGCTGTGTGGGATTGTGACGTATATCTTCAACATGAGCCTGAAAACTGGGGAGGGTACCACAGCTGTGGAAAACATCTTGTGTGGTACCTGTACCAAAAACTTCCCACCCCAAAGACCTGAACAGCTTCAGGACCGGTGGCCTTGACGTCCCACTTGATGAAGACCCTGGAGAGACTGCTCCTTGCTCATCTCCGCCCCCTGGGTGGACCAGCGATGGATCCACTTCAGTTCGCCTACCAGCATGGCATTTGGGGTGGAGGATGCGGTGATCTTCCCTCCTTCACCGTTCTCTGTCCCACCTGGAGAAGCCCGGGAATATGGTGAGGGATCATGTTCTTTGACTTCTCCAGTGCTTTCAACACCATCCAACCGATGATCCTGAAGGACAAGCTGCTGCGCGCAGGGTTGGACCAGCACCTGTCATCATGGATCCTGGACTACCTCACGAACCGGCCTCAGTTTGTGAGAACCCGGGACTGTGTTTCCGAACACGATCATCAGTAGCACGGGGGCCCCCCGGGGAACGGTTGCTGGCTCCCTTCCTGTTCACTCTTTATACTGCGGACCTTCTCACACAACACAACACATTGCCATCTACAGACAGTTCTCTGATGACTCTGCGATCTGTTGGTCTCATCCTCTCCAGCGGAGATGAAGCTGAGACAGAGGGCTTATCCAGGGACTTTGTGAACTGGTGCCATCGGAACTGCCTCCAGATCAACGCGAGGAAAACTAAGGAGCTGGTGGTGGACTGCCGCAGGCATGGGCAGCCCCTCACAGCACCAGTAAATATACAGGGAACAGACATCGAGATGGTGACATCCTACAAGTACCTGGGTATTCATCTGAACAATAAACTAGACTGGTCACACAATACTGACGCACTCTACAAGAAGGGACAGCGCAGGCTGTTCCTGCTGAGGAGACTCAGGTCTTTTGGTGTACAAGGGGCGCTGCTGAAGTCATTCTATGACACGGTGGTGGCATCAGCCATCACTTTTGGAGTGGTCTGCTGGGGCAGTGGCATTACTGCAGCCGATAGGAAGAGACTGAACAAACTGATTAAGAAAGCTAGCTCTGTCCTGGGGCAACGCCTTGATCCGATGGAGGAGATAGGAGAGAGAAGGACGGTGGCTAAACTGTCATCTCTGCTGGAGTCCGAGTTCCACCCTATGCAGGACATACTGGATGCACTGAGGAGCTCATTTAGCAGCAGACTACATCATCCCAGGTGCACAACCGAGAGGTTTCGTAGGTCCTTCCTACCAACGGCTGTCAGACTGTACAACCTAAGCAGGGCTGCTCGCAGAGATAGCAAAAAGACGTAACAAACTAATAGTTTTTTTTGAATGCAAAAGATGCAATAGACTTACACAATGGTCCTCTCCGGCATACAACTAGGAACATACCGGTTGCTATGGAGGGTGAGAATATGTATGGGCACATAATCATACCATGTAGGATAACTAAATAGACGGTTATGCTGTTTCATCCCACCTAGCAACAATGCTCTGCACTGTGTGTGTTTATATATTTACATATTTATTCCATCTAGCTACAATGCTCTGCACTGGGTGTGTTTATATTTATATATCTATATATTTATTCCATCTAGCTACAATGCTTAGCACTGGGTGTGTTTATATTTATATATCTATATATTTATTCCATCTAGCTACAATGCTCCGCACTGTGTTTTTATATATCTACATATTATTCCATCTAGCTACATTGCTCCGCACTGTGTGTGTTTATATACTTGCATATTTATTCCACCTAGCTGCAATGCTCCGTACTGTGGGTGTTTATATATTTACATATTTATTCCATCTAGCTACAATGCTCTGCACTGTGTGTTCATATATTCATATATTTATTCCATCCAGCTACAATGCTCTGCACTGTGTGTCTGTGTGTCTGTGTGTGTGTATATATATATTTTATAGTAATATGTACATATGTATATTAGCTGCTCTTGCTGATTGTTTTTTTTTTTTTTCTTGCCTTCTGATTGTTGCTCTGAGTGTTGCTATCCCTGTGCTGTTGCAATCCTGGAATTTCCCCGTTGTGGGACTAATAAAGGCTTATCTTATCTCTAAAAGTCCAATATGAACTCGTCCAGGTGTCGGGGCAGCCTTCGATGCCAACGACCAGCACGTACAGGCCTCCTAGTGTCCATCTGATTTTCGGTCGGAGTATCTGGTCGGGATGAAAGCTCCGGTTCGACCACCAGTGGGGAGGATGGCAGATACGGGGCGAGACGGTCACGATGAAGGTCCACGATCTGGTCCCTTTTTTTTAGCCTCACCCTGTACACCACATCCGACAGTCTCTGCAGAACCACTCACGGTCCCGACCAATGGCTCGCCAACTTTGGTGATTGTCCTCTCTTTCTCTCAGGGCAGAAAACCCAGACTCAATCTCCCGGTGCAAATCAGAATCAGATACCGCCCAATCTCTATTTTACCAGTCCTGTCTAAGGTTCTTGAAAAAGTTGTAGCTACACAGCTGATAGACTATTTACAAGACAGTCAACTTCTTCATCCACATCAATTTGGTTTTAGACCAGGATACTCAACAGAAACAGCAAATTGTTGCCTTATTGAAAATGTCAAACAGTCCTTGGACAGAGGTAATGTGGTCGGAGCTGTTTTTCTAGATCTCAAAAAGGCTTTCGATACTGTAAACCACAGTTTGCTTTTATCCAAAATGGTATCTTTTAACTTCTCTCCAGATACATTAGAATGGTTTGCATCTTATCTCCAGAATAGAGAACAGTGTGTAAAAGTTCACCAGGATAAATCCTCATTTTTAAACAACCGCATGGGTATCCCACAAGGGTCCATTCTTGGTCCTTTACTTTTCAGCATTTTTATTAATGACTTGCCGTTACACTGCTCAGCTGCAACAGGCCAACATTATGCAGATGATGCAGTTATTTACACAGCTGCCAAGACTCCAGCACAGGCTGCAGATGTACTGTCTACAAGTATGGTTGATGTCCAAGAGTGGCTCCTCCAAAACCATCTATTGCTGAACCTTCAGAAAACAGTCTCAATGTGCTTGTCAATCAAAAAATGTAACCTGCAGCGTTTTAAAGTTAATATACATGATCATGACATCAGTTTAGCTACAGAATTCAAATACCTTGGCATTGTACTAAATCCTCAAATCAAATTTAATCTTCATATAAAGAAAATTTCAAAAACAGTAAAAAAAAATCTGAACTGCTTTAAATTAATTAGATATTACATACCTTACGAAGCAGCTGTATTGTATATGCATTCTATGGTTTTTTCTCATATATCATACTGTTTGACAGTCTGGGCTCAAGCAGCCCCTTCCACAATAAGACATATAGGTTCATTATATAATCAAACCCTAAAAATCTTGGACAAAAAGCCCATTAGGTGGCATCACTGTAATATTTTAAAAAAATATAACCTATTGAGTTTTGAGAGTTTCATTGACCTCTGTTTTCTGAAATTAACTTTCAAATGTTTCCACAAATCAGCACCTGAGCCACTTGGTGGTTTCATCCAAAGACAGGACAGCAGCAGAGCCACCAGGAGTTCTGTTAACAATAACTGTAAAATATTCCACCGCAGAACCACATTTGGACAAACAGCTTTCTCTATAAAGGGCAGTCACATCTGGAACGCAATGCCAAATGAAATTAAAATAATAACGGACTTTAAAACATTCACTAAAAATGTTAAAAACTGGCTGAAAAATAAACAAGAATGTACCCATATATGAAATGATTGTCTGCAGGATGAGAGTGAATGAAGGGAAGGAATGAATGTGTTTGTTTACAGTGAGTGACGAAGGGAGGGAGGCCTGAAATAGGCAAATGTGAGTCAGGTTGTTATATTTGTGTATTTATAATATTTATAATATTTATAATTGTGTATTTATAATGTACTTATAATCTTTCTTGCTTTGATGTATGTGGTTATTGTGCATTTTTTTTTTTTTTTTATACTCGTTTCTCTTTTCTAAAGCCCATCCAGGGACAAGAGTTGCAAATTAGCTAATAGCTATACACTCTTTGTGCAACACATCAGATTGATTGTCATTGATTAATTGTCTATGTTTATTGCACTGTCCCTGTCAAATAAACAAATCTATCTATCTATTTATTGCCATTGTTCATGTAGTACACAAACTAGGAATTTCTCGGTGCAATGCTGCAACATTAAACATGGAGTAGCACTAAAGATAAAAATAAAAAACTATGCATGCAATAAAAGGTAGAATATGAAAAAGTAATACTAATCTATGCAATGTTTAAATATATTAACAAGCAGCAGATATTGTGGAGTTCCACATAGTGCAGTTGGTAGTGCAAAAAGAAAACAGTGATAATTGTCATGAGTCCGGTTGAGCTGCTGTACATAGTGCATGAGAGTCTAATAAGTCATTTAGTGTTCAGCAGTCTGATGGCAGAGGGGAAGAAGCTGTTCATGTAGCAGGAGGTTTTAGTCTGAATGGACCGAAGTCTTCTGCCTGAGGGGAGGGGGGCAAACAGTGCGTGTCCAGGGTGTGAAGGGTCGGCTATGATCTGACCTGCACGCCTCCGGGTCCTGGAGATGTACAGGTCCTGGAGGGATGGGAGCTTGCAGCCGATCACCTTCTCAGCAGCGCGCACAACGCGCTGCAGTCTTAGTCTGTCCCTGGCGGTGGCTCCTGCGTACCACACGGTGATGGAGGTGGTGAGGATGGACTCGATGATGGCCGTGTAGAACTGCACCAACATCTTGGTGGGTAGCTTGAGCTTCCTCAGCTGCCGCAGGAAGAACATCCTCTGCTGGGCCTTTTTGATGAGGGAGCTGATGGTCGGCTCCCACTTGAGGTCCCGGGTGATGGTGGTGCCCAGGAAGCGGAAGGAATCCGCAGTGGTGATGGGAGAGTCTGTGAGGGTAAGGGGGGGCAGAGGGGCTGTGACTTTTCTGAAGTCCACGATCATCTCCACTGTCTTCAAAGCGTTTAGCTGCAGGTTGTTGTGGCTGCATCAGGACGCCAGCTGGGCCACCTCTCTCCTGTAGACGGACTCGTCGCTGTTGGAGATGAGCCCGATGAGGGTGGTGTCGTCTGCAAACTTGATCAGCTTGACAGACTGGTGGCTGGAGGTGCAGGAGTTGGTGTACAGGGAGAAGAGCAAGGGGGATAGTACACAGCCCTGGGGTGATCCGGTGCTGATGCTAACAGAGTCTGAGACGGTCTTTCCCAACCGCACATGCTGCCTCCGGTCCGTCAGGAAGTCAGTGATCCACCTGCAGAGGGAGTCAGGCACGTTGAGCAGGGACAGGTTGTCCTGGAGCAGAGCGGGGCGGATGGTATTGAATGCAGAGCTGAAGTCCACAAACAGGATCCTGACGTAGGTTCCCGGGGAGTCCAGGTGCTGCAGGATGGAGTGGAGGGCCAGGTTGACTGCGTCGTCCACAGACCTGTTGGCTCTGTAGGCAAACTGCAGCAGGTCCAGGAGGGGAGTGGTGATGGTCTTGAGGTGGGGCAGGACCAGGCGCTCAAAGGACTTCATGACTACAGAGGTGAGTGCTACAGGTCTGTAGTCGTTAAGTCCAGTGATCCGTGGCTTCTTGGGGACAGGGACGATGGTAGAGGTTTTGAGGCAGGCCGGCACGTGGCATGACTTCAGGGAGGTGTTAATAATGTCTGTGAAGACAGGAGTCAGCTCCTCTGCACAGTGTCTCAGGGTGGAGGGAGACACACCGTCCGGACCGGGGGCTTTGCGCAGGTTCAGTCTGGAGAACTGTCTGTGCACGTCCTGCTCACTGATGGCAAGGGCAGGGGGGGAGGAGGGGGGGCCGCCTTTGATGAAGTGGGGACCATGGAGGCAGTGGCGCTGGGGGGAGGGGGGGAGTTGGACACAGCTGACGAGGTGTCAAAACGGGCATAGTGTTGGGACAGTCTTTGACAAAGGGCTTTGTCATCCTGTCCCTTAGAAGCCTGAGGCCGATAGTTGGTGATTTGCCTCAGTCCTCTCCACACAGAAGCAGAGTCGTTAGCAGTGAACTGCTGCTGGAGTCTCTCAGAATACACAGATTTAGTGCTCCTCAGCTCTCTGTTAAACCGATATTTAACCTCCCTGTAGCAGTCCCTGTCTCCACTTTTCAACGCTGCTTCCTTCTCCTTCCTTATCTGTCTGAGCTTAGTTGTGAACCAGGGCTTGTCATTTGAGTACCTCACCCTGGTGCGCGATGGAAGAATGCTCTCCTCACAAAAGTGGATATATGAGGTCACAGTGTCCGTGTACTCATCCAGATCATGCGTGGCTCCTTTAAACATGTCCCTGTCAGTTATTTCCAAGCACGTGCGCAGCTCCTCCCCAGCTTCACTGGTCCATTTCCTCGTAGTGCTCGCAACAGGTTTTGTGAGCTTCAGTCTCTGTCTGTATGTGGGGATCAGGTGGACCATCACGTGATCAGATAGTCCGAGCGCAGCGCGGGGAATAGCGCGATACGCGTCCTTCACTGTAGTGTAACAGTGATCCAGCGTGTTCTCTCCTCTGGTGGGGCATTTAATAAACTATTTCAATTCAATTCAATTCAACTTTATTTATATAGCGCCATTTCACAACAACAGTCATCTCATAGCACTATCAACTGTAGGGGGGAACCCCCACAGTTGCAGAAAGACCCCAGCAATCAGGCGATCCCCTGTGAGCAAGCACTTGGCGACGGTGGAGAGGAAAAACTCCCTTTTAACAGGAAGAAACCTCCAGCAGAACCAGGCTCAGGGAGGGGCAGTCATCTGCTGCGACTGGCTGGGGGGTGAGGGGATAGAGAAGAAGAAAAGAACAGACATGTAGAGAGCAAACAGCACGATGGGGACTCAATCTATGGGAGAGAACAAACAGATGTTAATGACCAGCAAAAAAAAATATTTCATAGAGAGTGAGGAAAGGAGTGAGGCCCAGTGCATTACTGGAGGTCCCCCGGCTAACTAAACCTATTAGCAGCATAACTAAGGGAGGGTTCAGAAACACATGATCCCTCCCTAATTGTAGGCTATATCGAAAAGGTAGGTTTTAGCCCTATTCTTAAAAACAGAGATCGAGTCTGACTCCCGAATCCAGATTGGCAGCTGATTCCACAGGAGAGGAGCTTGATAACTGAAGGCTCTGCCTCCCATTGTACTTTTGGAGATTCTAGGTATTACAAGTAATCCTGCATTTTGGGAGCGTAGTGCTCTGTTAGGATAATACGGTAGTATCAGATCTTTTAAATAAAAAGGAGCCTGATTGTTTAGAGCTTTGTAAGTAAGAAGAAGGATTTTAAACTTAATTCTAAACTCTATGGGAAGCCAATGAAGGGAGGCCAGAACCGGAGAGATATGATCTCTCTTTCTAGTACCTGTTAAAACTCTTGCTGCAGCATTTTGGATCAGCTGAAGACTTTTTAAAGATGTTTTACGACAGCCGGATAATAAAGAATTACAATAATCTAATCTCGAGCTAACAAAAGCGTGGATCAGTTTCTCAGCATCACTCTGAGACAAGATGCTCCTAATCTTGGCAATATTACGCAAATGATAGAAGGCAGTCTTAGAAACAAATTTAATATGTGAATTGAAGGACAAATCCTGATCAAAAATAACTCCAAGGTTCCTCACAGAGCTATTAAGAGAAAGAGTAACCGCATCCAAACTGAAAGTTTGAGTTGGAAAGGAATTTCTAAGGTTTTTTGGACCAACAAGAATGACTTCAGTCTTATCTGGAATTTATAGCAGGAAATTACAAGTCATCCAAGCTTTGATTTCCTTAAGACAGGCTTCTAACTTGGCTAATTGATTACTATCATCTGGCTTCATTGACAGGTATAATTGTGTGTCATCTGCATAACAATGAAAATGTATACAGTGCTTTCTAATAAGGTTGCCTACGGAAGCATATATAAACTGAAAAGAGTAGGCCTAGCACAGATCCCTAGTGGAACTCCATGACTAAGCTTTGAGTTGAAAGAAAACTCATTATTAATGAACAAACTGGAACCTATCAGATAAATAAGATCTAAACCATTGCAACGAAGTTCCATTAAGTCCAACATAGTGTTCTAATCTATCAAGTAGAATATTATGATCGATAGTATCAAAAGCTGCACTAAGGTCTAAAAGGACAAGTACAGAAACTAGTCCATTATCAGATGCAATGAGGAGGTCGTTAGTGACCTTCGCTAAGGGCATGATTCAGTACTATGATGGATTCTAAACCCAGATTGAAACTCTTCAAGTAAACCATTACCCTGCAGGGTGGTCAATAATTGCGTAGCAACAACTCTTCTAAGATTTTTGAAATGAAAGGGAGATTAGAGATTGGTCTATAGTTAGCTAAAGCTCCTGGATCTATCGTTGGCTTTTGAGGTAAGGGTTGATTTACAGCCGTTTTAAAAGCCTGCGGTACATGGGCCCTAAAGTTAATGAAGAATTGATTATATGAAGAATAAAGCTACCAATAAGTGGGAAGACTTCTTTAAATAACCTGGTAGGAATAGGGTCTAAAAGACAGATTGAAGGTTTGGATGAGGAAACTATTTTGTCTACCTCACAAAGGTCGATTGGGAGTAAACTCCATCAAGACAGACATCAATAGAGAGGAGTTGTAGCAGTTTACCGCATTTAAGTTAACTGTGGGAAGAATCTGATTGATTTTTATCTCTGATGGATGAAATTTTATTATTGAAAAAGTTCATAAAGTCCTGACTAGTAAAGCTCTAAGGGAAGGCCTAGGATTGACAGAGTCCTGACTCTTTGTCAACCTGGCTACAGTACTGAAAAGAAACCTGGGATATTCTTGTTCTCTTCTATTAATGCAGAGTAATAACTCGTTCTAGCTTTTCTAAGAGATTTTTTATAAATTAAAAGATGATTTCTCCAAGCTAAATAGATTTCATCTAAATTAGTAGAGCGCCATTTTCTTTCTAATTGACAAGTCTTCTGTTTTAAGGTACGAGTTTCTGTGTTGAACCAAGGAGTTAGAAATCTCTGATTAAACTTTTTCTTTTTTAAGGGGGCCACCAAGTCTAGAGTCTGATGCAGAGAAGCTGAAACACTATCCACCATGTTATCAATTACAGAGGGAGCAAGCTGTCTATAGCTTATTTCCGTTGTGTTGACACATGGCATAGAGGAAACAATCTGCATAAATTTGGAAACAGCATCATCTGAGAGGCATCTACTGTAATAATATTTTTCTTTAGGAGCCAAATAGTCAGAAATAGTAAAATCAAAGGTTAACAGACAGTGGTTTGACAGTACAGGGTTATGAGGAGACACTACAAGATTTTCTATTTCTATGCCATATGTCAAAACAATGTCCAATGTATGGTGGAGGTAATGAGTAGAATTTCCTACTTTCTGAGAAAACCCAATCGAATCTAATATTGAATTTAATGCCACATTAAGGCAGTCACTGTCTACATCCACATGTATATTAAAGTTCCCTACTATAATTATTCTATCAGATTTCAGCACTAAATCAGCTAAGAAATCAGCAAATTCGGATAAAAATTCTGAGTAGGTTGATGGGGGACGATAAACTATGGCAAATAAAATTGGGTTTAACCTAAAATTGCTTAAGTGCCCAATACTGAGGACCAGGCCCTCAAAGGAATTATAACATGTTTTTTGCTTTACATTAACTAGTAATTTGGAATGGTAAATTGTTGCTACTCCTCCTCCATGACCAGAACTTCTGGGATTTTGACAGTTTAAATAACCAGAGGGAGTTGATTCATTTAAACCAACATAATCCTCTTGTCCTAACCAAGTCTCTGTAGGGAAATTAAATCAATCTGATGATCAATTAACAAATCATGGACTAACAGAGACTTGGGAGTTAGAGACCTAATATTTAATAAACCACATTTAATTTTTAAATTATGAGGAGGAACAGAGGCCAAATCATTCAATTTAGAGGCTTTATGTTTAATTTGAGTTTTACCAATATTTTGCTTTATCGGGGGAGTTCGGGGGAGTTCGTGGCTCAGGTTGCTCTGGTTAAAGTCGCCAACCACAATAACCAGAGAGTCCGGAAAAGTCCACTCCGCTTGCTGAATGTGATCCGCGAGCGCGCGCTGAGCCTCGCGCATGTCCGCGTCGGGCGGGACGTAAACAGCGGCCAGGATGAATGAGGCGAACTCACGCGGGGAATAAAATGGCTTGCAGTTGATGAATAAATATTCCAGAGCGGGAGAACAGTGTTGGGAGATCAGTTACATCAGAGCACCAACTGCTGTTGATGTAGAAGCAGACTCCTCCGCTTGTGGTCTTGCCAGACAGCCCCGTGTCGGGGTCTGCACGAAACAGCTGAAATCCCTCGAGGAGGAGCGCAAAGTCCCTCCCCTGGCAGCGGGAGTCATACGCTCGCTTCTGCCAACCCCCCCACCGCTGCCAGGGCCTCCCGCGCCAGTTCATGTACTGTGTGGACACGTTCTTTTAAACAAAACAAATAATCCAACCCGGGTTTTCCCTCCACCTCCGGCTCGGGGTGGGGGTGGGGGGGCGAATACCAAATCCACTGGTGTGCGCAGCTCGCGTCCAAACATGAGTGCTGCAGGGGTGCACCGAGTAGATTCCTGAGCTGCCGTCCGGTACGCCCACAAAACAAAAGGCAGATGCAGGTCCCAGTCTCGCTGTCACTGGTCCACTAGGATAGCGAGCTGGGTGGTGAGGGTCCGGTTGAATCGTTCGACCAGGCCGTCGCTCTGTGGATGCAGTGGGGTGGTCCGGGTCTTCTTGATGCCCAGCCGCTTGCAGACCTCTCCGAAGACCTCCGCCTCAAAGTTCCGACCCTGGTCGCTGTGCAGCTCCTCCGGTGCGCCAAACCGACAGAACATTTCGTCCATCAGCTTTGATGCTGTCGTAGCGACGCTCTGGTCCGGGACCGCGTACGCCTCTGGCCACTTAGTGAAATAATCCATTGCGACCAGCACGTAGTGGTTCCTCCGGTCCGTGGTCAGGAAAGGGCCCAGGATGTCCACTCCTACCCGCTCCATCAGTGCTCCCACCCAGTACTGCTGCAGGGGAGCGTGGGATTGCTGAGTTGGCCCTTTCTGAGCTGTGCAGGTGTCGCAGCGGTGGACGTGGAGCTCCACGTCTTGATGACAACCGGGCCAGTAGAACCGGGCCCGGGCGCTGCAGCGTCTTTGTCACCCCAAAGTGGCCTGCTCCTACCGCCCCATGAACCAGCTGGAGTACATTGGGCCAGAGTCGACGAGGAATCAGCAGCTGCCAGACGTGCCGCTGCCCAGCTGGAGTCTGCCACTGTCGATACACCACGCCCTCGTGGCAGCGGAGGTTGGCCCACTGGGAGTGCAGGGCCTTAGTCTCTGGGTCCAGTGCTGACACAACCTCCCAGGCGGGCCGCTGTCCTGCGTCCAGCCACTGCCGCACCCGAGAAATGACCGGATCTCTGTCCTGCTCGCTCTGCAGCTGCTGCATGCCAAGGACCTCTGTGACGTCATCGCTGGGGGAGGCTGCCTGATCATCCGAGGAGGGGCTGCGCGTCGCTTTGTTATTCCTGCTCGCAGCGGCTCGGAGAGCAGCAGCCCGTGGGACAGCTTGGTCTCGATCTTCAGCCCGCTGGCAGTGACGACATTCCTCTGTCATACAGGGGCGCCAAGACAGCGCTTCAGCGTTGGCATGGAGGCGGCCTGCCCGATGCACAATCTGGAAATTATAATCCTGCAGTGCCTCCAGCCATCTCGCCAATTGTCCATCCGGCTCTTTGAAGTTCAATAACCAGGTCAGGGAAGTGTGATCCGTCCTGAGCTGGAATCTCCCCCGGTACACATACGGGCGGAAATGACGCAGTCCTTGAATGACAGCCAACAGCTCTCTGCGAGTCACACAGTAGTTCCTCTCGGCTCTGCTGAGAGTGCGGCTGAAAAAAGCGACTGCCTGCTCTCCGTGTTCTCCCTCCTCGGATAACACCGCCCCGATGCCCTGGTTGCTGGCGTCCATGTCCACAATGAAAGGGCGGTTCGGGTCAGGATACTGCAGGATGGGGGCTCCGATGAGCGCCGCGCGAAGCTGAGAGAAAGCAGAAGCACAGCTGTCACTCCACTGAAACGTGCGTCCTTTCTGCGTCAGCTGATGCAGCGGGCTGGCGATGGTGGCAAAGTTTTTCACAAACCACCTATAACAGGAGACCAGTCTGAGAAAACTCCTCAGCTCTCCCACGTTCCGCGGCACTGGCCAGTCTCTCACCTCCACCACTTTTTCTGGGTCGGTGGTGACTCCCGCTGCGCTGACGTGGCCCAGGAAGGTGGTCTCCCGCCGGAATAGGTGGCATTTTCTAGGGTGTAACCGTAGCTTTCCCTGTCGGATGGTGTCCAGCACCTCTCGGGGATTTGACAGGGCGCTGTCAAAATCAGCTGCATGCACCAGTAGGTCATCCAGGTAAACAACGCAGCGACTCCGGGGCACGTGAGCCAGCACTCGCTCCATCAAGCGCTCAAAGGTGGCCGGAGCGTTGCAGAGTCCAAACGGTATCACTTTAAACTGGTACAGTCCCTGCCCGATGGAGAAGGCTGTTTTCTGGCGGGCCTCGGGTGACAGCTCTACCTGCCAATAGCCGCTGCGTAGATCCAGCAAGCTGAACCAGCTGGAGCCGGCGATGTGGTCCAGCGCGTCATCAATGCGGGGCAGGGGTTAGGAATCCTTCCAGGTGACGTCATTCAGGCGCCGGTAATCCACACAGAACCGCCACGACCCGTCCTTCTTCTTGACCAGCACCACCGGCGCCGCCCAGGGGCTGCTGGAGGGCTCAATAACATCTGCCTCCAGCATATCTCGCACTTTTTGTTCTGCTGCTGTCCGCCTTGAAAAGGGCAGCCAGCGTGGGCGGAGTCGAATCGGCCTGGCCTCACCAGTGTCGATCTCGTGCTGCACCAAGCCAGTCCGGCTGCATTCCTCATCCTTCGTGGCGAAGACACCCATATAACAGTCCAATAGTTCCCGCAGCTGGTGTCTGTGTTCCGGGTCCAGCCCACTGCAGCTCCGCTGAAATGATTCCTCGACCACCTGCTGCGTCTCTGCTGACACGTTGACCCCTCCCCTTGCTGTCCTTGTGTGTGTTCGTGCTCTCTCTGCCCGTGCTGGTGGCGTCATTGTGTCCGGTCCTCGCGGTGGCCCGTCTGGTCCGGTCCGTCCTGGCGATCCCTTGATTGCGCAGGCCCCCGTGTTCCTTCTCTGGGTTCTGCTGTGGAGCGTGATGGTCCAGTCTCCTAGTTGGAGGAACGGTCCAGCGGTGTTGATCTTGGCATTCCAGGCTGTAAGCAGGTCTAGTCCAATAATACAGGGGTCTTGGATGTCAGCCAGCCAGAACGGGTGTCTTATGTTCTGACCGGCCACCCCTACCACGAGGACTCTCCGCCCCCTCAGTCTGGCGCGCTCACCGGTAGCCGTGGTGACGCAGCGCTCGGTGGGTTCCCACCCCCGTGGGGCCATCTTGTTCATGCCCGGCAACACACCTGGTCGGACCAAGGAGATTGTAGAGCCGGTGTCAATCAGGGCCCGGATCAACGTCTTCTCCAGGCTGCACTGTAGATACATCCCTGGAGAGTGTCCAATTCGGCCCACGCATGGCGTTGGCTCCTCGGGGGAGACATCTGCGGGAGGCGGCCTGTCCCCGTCCACGCCACCTCGCTCTAGTTTAACGCCGGCGAGGGGCCAGTTTGTCGTGGGATGGGTGCGGGGCAGTACTGTGCGATGTGTCCCAGCTCTCCGCAGCGGAAGCACTCTTCCTCACGCCACCGCGGCCATCTTCTCCGTGGATGCGCCGCCATGGTCTGCCGTAATTCCTCCTCTTCCTCCTCGCTGTCAGCCGTGGCCTGGAAGGTTCTTTGTCTGTGCATTGGTGCTTCAATTGTGCGATTCATCAGCGGCTCCACCCGCTCTTCTTCTGCCACCGCAGTCTCCCAGTCGCTCGTGGCGTGGATCCGTACGTGGCTCTGGTGCTGGGTCGGGCGGAGACCTTGGATGAAGTTCCGGAGGGTGAGCTTCTCTACCACCTCCAGTGCGAAATCTGGGTAGCTGCGCCGTGTCAGCAGCCATATGTCTGCAGCATAGGCTCCTAGGCTTTCCTGGTTGCTTAGATGGCGGTGGGTCAGCTGTTCCTGGGCGTGCTCAGCATCCGCCGTTCTCCCAAATCGTCTCCGGAGTGCTCCTTGAAGCGCTGGCCAGCTGTAGCGCTCCTCAGGCCGGAGATCAGAGAGCGTGCAGAGAGCCCTCCCTTCCAAGGCCAGCGCAACTTGCACGGTGGTTTCCTCTGGTGACCAGCTGTTCAGCGCAGCTGCCAGCTCGACCTGGATCAGGTAGTCATCCAACGAGGTCTCGTGGCCCGCTGCCGGACGGATGGGACGGTCACCTTCTGATCGATCGCCACTCCTGATCGCCGTGGAATTGCCAGCCCGTCCTGCCCTGAAAAGGGCGGGATGCGGGGCTGGTTTGCTCTGCTCTGCCCGCTCTGCCTTGAAAAAGGCAGAGGGCGGGGTGCGCTGGCCCCGTCAGGTCCGCCGCTTCGTTCGTCCCAGCGAGCGGCTCCCGGGGGTGGTGTCTCGGTCCCATCGTCCGTCGTCAGCTGAGCAATGAGTTGCGCCAGCTGCTGGATCTCCATTCTGATCCTGGCTTCCATCTGCTCCATCCCACTCCTGACACCAGTGTGACGTAGGCAAGGTTCACACAAAGAAGAGGAGCAGATGGTTGTGACGAACAGGCTTTATTCACACACACCCTGAGCACAGACAGGAGGGGGGGTCATTCTCCCAGACCTCCGTTTAAATCATGGTTACACACACATAATACATCTTGCCCTACTCCTGCCTATAAAATACTGCTGGGTCATTATAACGCACTTATAATGACCCAGCAGTATAACAACTCAGTAATAACATTTAATACACACATACAATAACGTCCTCTGTTGCAAAGCATGCTGGGGAAATTGCTCCCCCCCCCCCCCCAATACAGCCCCGACGTTACACTATAACTAAGGAGCCAGGGGGTAAATATAAAACAGGGTATACATGTATTTCTCAAATTAAATAAAACCACTGAATTAGCATGCTGACTTTAGAAAGTATCTGTTGCTTTTTTTTAATTTTATTATTATTGTGTAGTTCAGTCAACAGTCGTACAAGAGGTACGAAGGATAAAATAAAAAAGTAAGGGTAGTAAATAATAATAAAATAAAGTAAATAAAAGAATAACAGAGTAGACAGAGAGAGAAGGGGGGGGGGGGGTTCTTTTCAGTCCAGAGGGGTTTTCCATGAGTTTCCGATCATCAACCAAACAGTGGAGTTTCCCAGCATTCCGCTTCCTCATGTGTTTCAGTGATGAGAAAAAAAGGCAGAGTTCTTTATGAAATGCATTAAAATTTGGCTTGCATTTTAAAAATCTATTTCTGTGTACATAAAATTTTCCCAAGATTACGAGGGTGTTAATAGACATATCATGCAATGAGTTCTTAATAATAAAGCCATACAAAACATTCTGACAGTTAAAAACAGGGGTTGGTACATGTTTAGATAACCAGTGATGAAAATCATCCCAAAACGCATTAGTGTACATACAGGAAAAGAAAATGTGATCTGGACTTTCTATATGTTCATTATTAAAGGAACAGTTATTGTTCTCAAAGCCAAAACGTTTACTTAGAAACTCAGCAGAAGGATAAATTCCATTTAAAACTTTGTAATGGATCTCTTTTGCTTTTGGTGAAATAGGAAATTTAAAGAATTTAGGTCTTAGAATTTGAGCTTCTTTTTTGGAGAAAAAATTAAGACTAGCAGCTCTAGACACTGTTACTGGGAAGATTTCTTTATTAAATATTTTTCTAATCGCTAAATTGTTTAATTTTGAGTCATCTAGGTGGAAACTATTTTCCCAAAGCAAAGGGAGGTTTGGGCAAGAACCAAATCTATTTAGAGTTGAGGCCATTAGTATAATTGTCTGAGGTATTGCCTTAATTACTTGGTTATATTCTCGTTTATCATTTATGTTATATTTAGCACAGAAATTTTCAAAAGGTAAAATGTTCCCTGTGCCGTCTAATAAGTGTAGTACAGACCAAATGCCCTTATTTTGCCAGTGTTGTAGGAATATTGATTTGTGTTTATATAGTACATATTGTGGGCACATATGTGAGTTCCATATGCTTCACATGCTTATTACTGTATGCTTATTGTTTACTGCACGTCTCAGAGGAACAAAAGGTCTGAACCTCCTAGGGGTAGCAGGAGGACGCGAAGTCTGGCCTTTTGTATGAAGAGAGATGGCCGTGAGGGATTTCCTGACCACCGGGATTTCAGGTGGAGACAGACAGAAGACCTGAAGGGGGGCGCATTGTGTTTTGGGATGTAAAGACAATGTGACTGTGTGCTTTGATGTCCTGGGTATAAAAGGGACAGAAGTGGGAGCATGCCTTCCTCTTTCCCGTTTTGGATGTTGGAGAATGTGGTGTTGAATAAAACTGATCTTGAGAAATAAAATCAATCTTGTCTTTCCACACAATCTCCACAATATCTACAATTCCACAGAGGGCTCATATGAGGGCTAAAATTATGTTTATAGATCAATCTCCAATATAGTAAGACCTGCTGATGAAATGAGGAGAGTTTATAGGGGAGCTTTTTTGGGTCATAGTCACATCTGAGCAGGAATTCAATGCCCCCAAATTTAGCAGAAATTTCATTGGGAATATGAAACCAGAAATGTTTGGGTTGTTTAATAAATTGTCTCAGCCAGTTAATTTTGATGGTGCCATTAATGCATTCAAAGTCTATAGCTTTAACACCACCTTCCTCATATTCTTGATTCATGGTACTGTAACGTCGGGGCCATGTTGAGGGGGGCAGGGATTTCCCAGCATGCTTTGCCAGCAGAGAACGTTATTGTATGTGTGTATTAAATGTGCTATTACTGAGTTATTATACTGCTGTGTAATTATAACTGCGTTATAATGACCCAGCAGTATTTCATAGGCAAGCTTTATTATGTGTGTGTAACCGTGATATAAATGGAGGTCTGGGAGAATGACCTCCCCTCCTGCCTGTGCTCAGAGTGAGCGTGTGAATAAAGCCTGTTCGTCACTACCATCTGCTCCTCTTCTTTGTGTGAACCTTGCATACGTCACAGTACCTTTTTTAATATAATGTGTTTTCCCTTTCCAGATATAATTGAAAATGGTTTGATTGATGGCTTTAACGGCATCTTTGGGCATTGGCAATGAATGGGCTGGATAAATAAATCAGGAGATGCATTCCATTTTTGTCAGAAATGTTCTTCCTATGATGGAAATATCTCTTTGAGACCAGGAGTTGAGATAAGTTTTTGATTTCTCCAAGCAATTCCATATATCAGAATCAGAATCAGCTTTATTGGCCAAGTATGCACAACACATACAAGGAATTTGACTTTGGTTAAAAACTTGCTCTCATTGTTCAGGTGGAGGATTTAAATAAGGATTCAATGACAACAGAGTATGTACAGTAAATTACAGTCTGTCCACGTTTCTATAAAAGGATGCAAATATATACAGGAATATATGCAGTTATTTACTCAGACTAACCACACTTTGCAGAAATATATGAAAAAATATACAGTCACAGTATTTCAATGTGAACTCAGATTCAGTGATATAATGTGAATGAAGTAAAAAGCAGTGTGAGAGTTATGTGCAATGTAATAATGGATGAAAAGTCATGAGTACAGCTACAGGTAGGACTAGGTGAATGTTAGGAGTTCATCAGAGTGATGGCTTGAGGAAAGAAACTGTTCCTGTGACGGGTGGTTTTGACCTTCAGTGATCTGTAACGACGACCAGAAGATAGAAGTTCAAACAGTTTGTGGCCGGGGTGTGATGGGTCAGCACAGATGTTTCCCGCCCGTTTCCTGGTTATGGACCGATATAAGTTCTCAATGGAGGGTAGGTCGGTACCAATGATCCTCTCCGCAGACTTAACGATCCGCTGCAGTCTGGTCTTGTCCTGTTTAGTGGCAGAGCCAAACCAGACAGTGATGGAAAAGCAGAGGACAGATTGGATGATGGCGGTGTAGAAGACAACCAGCAGCTCCTGAGGCAAATCAAACTTCTTGAGCTGACGCAGAAAAAACAACCTCTGCTGGGCCTTTTTCCGGACAGTGTCTATATGGGAGGACCACTTCAGGTTCCGGGAGATTGTGGTACCCAGAAACTTGAAGGAGTCCACAGTGGACACTGTGCTGTTGAGGATGGTGAGTGGGGGGAATGAAGGGGGTGTCGCCTGAAATCCACAGTCATCTCCACCGTTTTGGCTGGGTTAAGTTCAAGATGGTTCTGGCTGCACCAGAGGATCAGCTGCTCCACCTCCCGCCTGTATGCAGACTCATCATCATCCCGGATCAAACCGATGACTGTGGTGTCGTCCGCAAACTTCAGGAGCTTCACCGAAGGGTCCTCTGAGGTGCAGTCATTGGAGTAGAGGGAGAAGAGCAGTGGGGAAAGGACACATCCTTGGGGGGCGCCAGTACTAATTTTTCGGGAGCTGGATGTAAATCTCCCTAGCTTCACCTGTTGCCACCTGTCAGTCAGAAAGCTGGAGATCCACTGGCAGGTGGAGGGGGGCACCTTGAGCTGGAGGAGTTTCTGATGAAGAATGCCTGGGATGATGGTGTTGAACGCTGAGCTGAAGTCGACAAACAGGATCCTGGCGTACGTCCCTGGGGAGTCGAGGTGTTGCAGGATGTAGTGTAGTCCCATATTCACTGCATCATCCACTGACCTGTTTGACCGGTAGGCAAACTGCAGTGGGTCCATCAGGGGGCCTGTGATGACCTTCAGGTGGTTCAGCACCAATCTCTCCAAGGATTTCATGACCACAGAGGTCAGGGCAACAGGTCTGTAGTCGTTTAATCCTGTAACAGAGGGTTTCTTGGGAACTGGAATGATGATGGAGCGTTTGAAGCAGGAAGGCACTTCACGCAGCTCCAGTGATCTGTTAAAGATCCGGGTGAAGATGGGGGCCAACTCGTTGGAGCAGACTTTCAGGCAGGACGGAGACACACCATCAGGTCCTGCAGCCTTCTTGATCTTTTGTCTCTGAAAGACCCGGTGCACCTCCTCTTCACAGATCGTTAGTGCTGGTGGGAGGTCAGAGTGGAGGAGGGATGGAGTTCCTGGGGCTGCAGATAATCCTTTTATGTGGGTGGGAGGTGAGAACTGTAGGTTCTTTTCAAACCTGAAAAAACTTCAGCAGCAGAAACTGGCGGAGAAGTTGCATTGGGAGGTAGTCTGAGTGAAAGTAGTTCCTCCCTTGAATAGGTGAGTCGGACAGAAGAGCAGAAGTCCAAAAAAAACACACAAAATTATCAAAAACATCAGAGAGCAGAAGCCAGTGGTTGCCATCGCCATTGGCGCCGCAGATATTGAGCTTAACTAATTGATCAACATCTTTAGTGATATGCATGCCCAAATATTTCACTGTTTTTGACGGGAATGGTATGAATGGCTGATAGACTGCAATCATGAATAGGTAATAATTCACATTTACCTAGATTCAGTTTAAGCCCAGAGGCTTTAGAGAAAACATCTATATAATTGAGAATTTTAGGGACTTGATCAGAGTTGTGCATGAATATGGCTGTGTCGTCAGCCAGCTGGCTGATTGTTAGTTGTTTTCCAAATACTGTTAATTTATCAAAGTCAGAGTTTTTTTTTATAAAAATTGAGAGCATTTCAGCTGCTGCAATGAACAACAGAGGCGAAACCGGGCAGCCTTGTTTTATTCCTTTGCCTATTGAAAATCTAGGGGAGGCACCATGTGGTCATAGAACTGAGCTGTTAGTATCCATGTAAATTAGTTTTATAAAGTCTAAAAAGTGCTCCCCAAAACCAAGAAGCTCTAAAGTCCTAAACATAAATTTGTGTTCAATCATATCAAAAGCTTTAAAAAAAAATCCAAAAATAAAATAAACCCCTCATCAATTAGGTCCCTATAGTCAAGTAAATCCAATACAAGGCGTATATTGTTGTGTATTGAGCGCCCTTTAATAAAACCTGATTGTGTCTCTAAGATAATGTCAGTGATGCCAGTTTTGAGTCTGTTGGCATAAATATGTGTTAAAATTTTGTAATCATTATTAAGTAAAGTAATTGGTCTGAGATTATCAATCAATTTTGGGTCCTTGCCAGGTTTAGAAATTAATGTGATGACTCCTTGTTTCATAGTATTTGGTAAAACTGATGTAGCACGGATTTCTTTTAACATATTAAAAAATAAATCTTTTAGGTTAATCCAGAAGTGCCTGTAAAAATTGGTTGTTAAGCCGTCTGAGCCAGGTGATTTGTCTAGAGCTAAGGATTTTAGAGCCTCTTCTACTTCCTCCATCTGGATCTCTGCTTCACATAATTTTCTAAAATATTCATCAATTTTTGGTATCCGTCCTGAAATGGACTCAAAGAAACCCTCTGCATTAGTGTGTGAGTAAGAGGAGGAGTATAATTCACTATAAAATTTAAATATTTCTTTAGAGCTCCTCACGGAATCAGTGCATTCTTTACCATCAATTATAAGAGACTTAATGGCATTTCGTTCTTGTCTTCTTTTCTCAAGCCTACAGAAGTATGTTGAGCTTCTCTCTCCCTCCTCTATCCATTTCGCTCTCGACCTAATATATGCTCCTTTGGCTTTATTAATATAGATGTTATCTAGGGAAGAGTGCAATAAAATCAGTTTTTGTTTGTCCTCTTCACATAAGGAATGTTTGTTGCATATTAAATGGATCTTATTTACAATATCCATTTCTTTTTGTTTATTGGCTCGGCTTATGACTTTGCTGTATGAGATGGAAATCTGACGGATTTTATATTTTAGAAATTCCCATTTCTCCCTGTAAGTTGACAATAATGTATCTTTGGTTATACTGTTGATTGTCCTTTTAACATCCTGACAGAAAGGGTCATGTTTTAGAAGATTTGAGTTAAATTTCCAGTAGCCTTTATTTCTTCTGACTGCGCTAGTGGGAGTTATGGTTAACTTGATCATACAATGATCTGTAAGCAGAGCTGCAGAAATTGAGGTATTTATGTCTATATCAGGTTGGAATTCAGAAATAAGCCAGTAGTCTAATCGTGATTTAATGGTGCCATCAGGTTTAAACCAAGTAAAGGTTTGGGTATCTGGATTTAGCGCACGCCACATGTCACTAAGCTGAAACATGTTACAAAAATCTAGTAAAATGGTATTATACTGATGATTAGGAAATCTTGAGGGTTGTCTATCAAGCCATTCATCCATAACCATATTGTAGTCGCCACCCAACACAAAAACAGGATTGATATATATTTGAGATAATTCCTTCAATATACTGTAACATTGGGGCTGTATTGGGGGGGTGGAATCAGGGATTTCCCCAGCATGCTTTGCAACAGAGGACGTTTGTGTGTGTCTATTAAATGTTATTACTGAGTTATTATACTGCTTGTTCATTATAACTGCGTTATAATGACCAAGCAGTGTTTCATAGGCAGGATTAGGGCAAGATTTATTAAGTGTGTGTAACCATGATTTAAATGGAGGTCTGGGAGAATGACCCCCCCTCCTGTCTGTGCTCAGGGTGTGTGTGAATAAAGCCTGTTCGTCACTACTATCTGCTCCTCTTCTTTGTGTGAACCTCACATACGTCACACTGGTGTCAGGAGTGGGATGGAGCAGATGGAAGCCAGGATTAGAATGGAGATCCAGCAGCTGGAACGACTCATCGCTCAGCTGACGACAGATGACGGGGCCGAGACACCACCCCCGGGAGCCGCTCGCCGGGACAAATGAAGTGGCGGACCTGACGGGGCCAGCGCACCCCGCCCTCTGCCTTTTTCAAGGCAGAGCGGGCAGAGCAGAGCAAACCAGCCCTGCATCCCGCCCTTTTCAGGACAGGACGGGCTGGCGATTCCACGGCGATCAGGAGCGGCGATTGATCAAGAAGCGACCGTTCCATCCGTCCGGCAGCGGGCCAAGATTCCCCGCTTCAACGGCGAGACCCCGTTGGATGACTACCTGATCCAGGTCGAGCTGGCCACCGTGCTGAACAGCTGGTCGCCAGAGGAAACCGCCGTGCAAATCGCGCTGGCCTTGGAAGGGAGGGTTCTCTGCACGCTCTCTGATCTCTGGCCTGAGGAGCACTACAGCTGGCCAGTGCTACAAGGAGCGCTCCGGAGACGATTTGTGAGAACGGCGGATGCTGAGCACGCCCAGGAACAGCTGACCCACCGCCGTCGAAGCAACCAGGAAAGCCTAGGAGCCTACGCGGCGGACATACGGCTTCTAACACGGCGCAGCTACCCAGATTTCTCACTGGAGGTGATAGGGAAGCTCGCCTTCTGGAACTTCATCCAAGGTCTCCGCCCGACCCAGCTCCAGAGCCACGTACAGATCCATGCCGCGAGCGACTGGGAGACTGCGATGGCAGAGGCAGAGCGGGTGGAGCCACTGATGAATTGCACAATCGAAGCGTCGACACACAGACAAAGAATCTCCCAGGCCACGGCTGAGGGGGGGAGGAGGAGGAGTTACGGCTGACCACGGCAGCGCGTCCACGGAGAAGACGGCCGCGGCGGCGCGTGGAAGGGTGCCCCCGCTGCGGGGAGCCAGGACACTTCGCACGGTACTGCCCTGCACCCACCCCATGACAAACTGATGAGCTGTCACTGCGCGTGGGCCGAATTGGACACTCTCCAGGGATGTATCTACAGTGCAGCCTGGAGAAGACGTCGATCCGGGCCCTGATTGACACCGGCTCTATGATCTCCTTGGTCCGACCCAGTGTGCTGCCAGGCACGAACAAGACGGCCCCACGGGGGTGGGAGCCCACTGAGCGCTGCGTCACCACAGCTACCGGTGAGTGCGCCAGACTGAGGGGGCGGAGAGTTCTGGTGGTGGGGGTGGCCGGTCAGAACATAAGACACCCGTTCTGGCTGGCTGACATCCAAGACCCCTGTATTATTGGACTAGACCTGCTCACAGCCTGGAATGCCAAGATCGACACCGCTGGACCGTCCCTCCAACTGGGAGACTGGACCATCACGCTCCACAGCAGAACCCAGAGAAGGAACACGGGGGCCTGCGCAATCAAGGGATCGCCAGGACGGACCAGACCGAGCGGGCCACCCCGAGGACCGGACACGATGACCCCACCAGCGCGTGCAGAGAAAGCATGAGCACACACAAGGACAGCAAGGGGAGGGGTCAATGTGTCAGCAGAGACGCAGCAGGCGGTCGAGGAATCATTTCAGCGGAGCTGCAGCGGGCTGGACCTGGAACAGACACGCCAGCTGCGGGAGCTATTGGACTGTTATGTGGGTGTCTTCGCCACGAAGAATAAGGAATGCAGCCGGACCGGTTTGGTGCAGCACGAGATCGACACCGGTGAGACCAGGCTGATTCGACTCCGCCCACGCCGGCTGCCCTTTTCAAGGCGGACAGCAGCAGAACAAAAAGTGCGAGAAATGCTGGAGGCAGATGTTATTGAGCCCTCCAGTAGCCCCTGGGTGGCGCCGGTGGTGCTGGTCAAGAAGAAGGACGGGTCGTGGCGGTTCTGTGTGGATTACCGGCACCTGAATGACGTCACCCGGAAGGATTCCTACCCCCTGCCCCGCATCGATGACGCGCTGGACCACATCGCCGGCTCCAGCTGGTTCAGCTCACTGGATCTACGCAGCAGCTATTGGCAGGTAGAGCTGTCACCCAAGGCCCGCCAAAAAACAGCCTTCTCCATCGGGCAGGGACTGTACCAGTTTAAAGTGATGCCGTTTGGACTCTGCAACGCTCCGGCCACCTTTGAGCGCTTGATGGAGCGAGTGCTGGCTCACGTGCCCCGGAGTCGCTGCGTTGTTTACCTGGACGACCTACTGGTGCATGCAGCTGATTTTGACAGCGCCCTGTCAAATCCCCGAGAGGTGCTGGATGCCATCTGACAGGCGGGGCTACGGTTACACCCTAGAAAATGCCACCTATTCTGGCAGGAGACCACTTTCCTGGGCCACGTCGTCAGCGCAGTGGGGGTTACCACCGACCCAGGAAAAGTGGCGGCGGTGAGAGACTGGCCAGTGCCGCGGAACGTGGGAGAGCTGAGGAGTTTTCTTGGATTGGCCTCCTATTATAGAAGGTTGGTGAAAAACTTCGCCACCATCGCCAGCCCGCTGCATCAGCTGACGCAGAAAGGACGCACGTTTCAGTGGAGTGACAGCTGTGCTGCTGCTTTCTCCCAGCTTCGTGCGGCGCTCATCAGAGCCCCCATCCTGCAGTATCCCGACCCAAACCGCCCGTTCATCGTGGACACGGACGCCAGCAACCAGGGCATCGGGGCGGTGCTATCCCAGGAGGGAGAGCAGGGAGAGCAGGCAGTTGCTTTTTTCAGCCGCACTCTCAGCAGAGCCGAGAGAAATTACTGTGTGACTCGCAGAGAGCTGCTGGCTGTCATCCAGGGACTGCGTCATTTCCGCCCGTATGTGTACGGGGGGGGAGGTTCCAGCTCAGGATGGATCACGCTTCCCTGACCTGGTTATTAAACTTCAAAGAACCGGATGGACAGTTGGCGAGATGGCTGGAGGCACTGCAGGATTATAATTTCCAGATTGTGCATCGGGCAGGCCGCCTCCATGCTAATGCTGACGCGCTGTCTCGGCGCCCCTGTGCGACAGAAGAGTGTCGTCACTGCCAACGGGCTGAAGATCGAGACCAAGCCGCCCCACGGGCTGCTGCTCTCCGGGCTGCTGCGAGCAGGAACAACGCAGCGATGCGCAGCCTCTCCTCGGATGATCAGGCAGCCTCCCCCAGTGATGACGTCACAGAGGTTCTTGACACGCAGCAGCTGCATAGCAAGCAGGACAGAGACCCGGTCATTTCTCGGGTGCGGCAGTGGCTGGGCGCAGGACAGCGGACCGCCTGGGAGGTTGTGTCTGCGCTGGACCCAGAGACTAAGGCCCTACACTCCCAGTGGGCCAACCTCCGCTGCCACGAGGGCGTGGTGTATTGACAGTGGCAGACTCCAGCTGGGCAACGGCACGTCTGGCAGTTACTGGTTCCTCGTCGACTCCAGCCCAAGGTACTCCAGCTGGTTCATGGGCCGGGAGGAGCAGGCCACTTCGGGGTGACAAAGACGCTGCAGCGCCTTCGAGCCCGGTTCTACTGGCCCGGCTGTCATCAGGACGTGGAGCTCCATGTTCACCACTGCAACACGTGCACAGCTCAGAAAGGGCCGACTCAGCGATCCCATGCTCCCCTGCAGCAGTTCCGGGTGGGAGCACCGATGGAGCGGGTAGGAGTGGACATCCTGGGCCCTTTCCCCACCACGGACCGGGGGAACCGCTACGTGCTGGTCGCGATGGATTATTTCACTAAATGGCCAGAGGCGTACGCGGTCCCGGACCAGAGCGCCGCTACGACGGCATCAAAGCTGGTGGACGAAATGTTCTGTCGGTTTGGCGCACCGGAGGAGCTGCACAGCGATCAGGGTCGGAACTTTGAAGCAGAGGTCTTCGGAGAGGTCTGCAAGCGGCTGGGCATCCGGAAGACCCGGACCACCCCGCTGCATCCACAGAGCAACGGCCTGGTCGAATGATTCAACCGGACCCTCACCACCCAGCTTGCTATCCTAGCAGACCAGTGACAGCGAGACTGGGACCTGCATCTGCCTTTTGTTTTGTGGGCGTACCAGACGGCAGCTCAGGAATCTACCCGGTGCACCCCTGCAGCGCTCATGTTTGGACGCGAGCTGCGCACACCGGTGGATTTGGTATTCGGTTGCCCCCCGAGCCGGAGGTGGAAGGCAAACCCGGGCTGGATTATTTTTTTTGTTTGAAAGAACGTCTCCACACGGTGCACAAACTGGCTCGAGAGGCCCTGGCAGTGGCAGGGGGTCGGCATAAGCGAGCGTATGACTCCCGCTGCCAGGGGAGGGACTTTGCACCGGGAGATTGAGTCTGGGTTTTCTGCCCTGAGAGAAAAAGAGGACGATCACCGAAGCTGGCGAGCCACTGGTTGGGACCGTGCGTGGTTCTGCAGAGACTGTCGGATGTGGTGTACAGGGTGAGGATTAGGAAAAGGGACCAGGTCGTGGTCCTTCACCGTGACCGTCTCGCCCCGTATCAGCCATCCGCCCCGCTGGTGGACGAACCGGAGCCTTCACCCCGACCAGATACTCCGACTGAGACTCAGATGGACACTAGGAGGCCTGTACGTGCTGGTTGCCGGCACCGAAGGCTGCCCCGACACCTGGACGAGTTTGTATTGGACTTTTAATTTTTCTGAATTGAATTGGACTTTTAATTTTTCTGGGGACAGAAACCAGTCCAGGAGGGGGGCAGTGTAACGTCGGGGCTGTATTGGGGGGAGGAGATCAGGGATTTCCCCAGCATGCTTTGCAACAGAGGATGTTAGTGTGTGTGTGTATTAAATGTTATTACTGAGTTATTATACTGCTGTGTCATTATAACTGATTTATAATGACCCAACAGTGTTTCATAGGCAGGATTAGGGCAAGATGTATCATGTGTTGTATAACTATGATTGAAACGGAGGTCTGGGAGAATGACCTCCCCTCCTGCCTGTGCTCAGGGTGTGGGTGAATAAAGCCTGTTCGTCACAACTATCTGCTCCTCTTCTTTGTGTGAACCTCGCCTACGTCACAATATTAAGTCACGTCTGTAATTAATTGTTTGTTCTGGTTGCGGTTAATAAACCCATAAATGTTATCAAGAATTGGTTGTGTATTTCAAAAACGCAAATAATCCAGTGTCCTGTGTCATCTCTTTTGGGTGCAACTACTTTCCCAGGAAAGTTATTTAGGAGTATGGCGACCCCTGCTGACCTATTTGTGCCATGACAATAGTATATTATTTCTCCCCATTGATTTGTCCACATTTTTACATCTGTATCGTTGCTGTGAGTCTCCTGAATAAGATAACAATGTGCTTTTTCATTTTTAAGGAATAGAAATGTAGCCTTTCTTTTTATAGAGTCTCGTAAACCCCTAGCATTAAGTGATGCAAAAGAAAAAAGCTGTAGTAAAAGACAGGATGAAAGAATAAGGAAAAAATTAAAATAATAATAAAATAAAATAAAGATAAGTAAATAAAAGGTTTAGGTTGTTACTTTGGACCAAGTACACTGAAGAAAACCCCCTGATTAAATTGCTAAATATATGTTTTAACTCATAACTTTCCCCCCCTTTTTTTTCTTTCTTCCCTTTTTTCCTTCCCTTTTTCCTCCCTCTTCCCTTTCTTTCCCCTTTCCCTTCCTCCTTTTTCCCCAAGCTGCACACTTATGACAGAATCCAAAAATCTGATCGATAAAATTATCGAAAATATGTAATGCAAATTATCAAAATGGCATTGAAAAAGACCTGCTGTGGCGGTTCGGTTAACCCCCACAACAGATTAAGGACACTCGGCTCTCTTCTCTTGGTTTTTTCCGCTGCACTACTGAGATGTAATGTGCCATTCATGTATTGTGATGTAATGTGCCATTCATGTATAGTGTTCATGCGTCCTGTCCTTACTGTGACCTAGAGACAGTTCAATATGTAGATGTGCCTTGTAACCTCTTTGTCCTGCAAGCTGGAGCAGAGGCTGCATCTGCCTATTGTTATGTAGGTCTTACAAATGCAAAGGTCTCATGCCTGTTCTGCAGTCCCTTTGATCAGACCAACTGCTGTGAATCTGCTTTGATGTATTGTCTGAGTTGGGTATAAATACTGCACAGGTTCTGTAACACATCCTCTCCATTCCACTTCTGCAACTGCTGCTGCTAGACACAGACATTGTGTCCTCCTTCTCTGAGAGCCGTGGGCTCGCTCCCGGCGCGCATGCACGGCGCCGGGAGCGGAGCCCGTGACGGCGGTATGATAATAAAGCTCTACTTAAAACCACAGCATCGCTGCTTATTATTTTTTAGCATCTGCCACACTGGTGACCCCTTGAAGACGCACACGCTTTGTGCGACGCAGCCTTCTGATTTGGACGGCCGCACTGGTGAACCGACGCTGAAAGAAACACGCTGCCGGCGAACGCAGCACCCGGCGGTGATGCTCCGACGACAAGCAAACGCAGCAGCTGCCTTCTGCTTCAGTGAACTCTCAGGACATCACCCACGACCGGGAAAGCCGCAGCAAACTCCGTGGTGGGATCTGCACGCCTAGATCGGCACATCCACGCTGGGCCGGCCGCGCTCGCAGCTCCTCCACATGAGAGCGCAGGCACCTCGTCCCTTCTCCACAATGGCAACCTCCAGGGCCGGCGGAGGACGCAGCGCATGGACCTGAACGCACCACGGCCGAGAGGGACAAAAGATCGTCTATTTCCCCTCACCACTCCAATGCACCATGGCCAAGCTGCAGTCACAGCTCAAACCTGGATTTTATCGGCGCCGTCTGCGCCGATCTCCACCAAGATTCTGCACCCTGGTTCTCCTCTCCAGCTGGCCCACCCACGCACGAGCCCCAGCGCAAGCACCGGGGAGTTACGAGGACGGCGCATCACGCACGGGACAAATAACGGCTCCAGAGACCGCCATCGTCCTCCGCCGCTGCTCGCAGAACCCTCAGGGCTGCTCGTTCACCTGAAGCAAGCACGCAGCTTGCCACTGGATTTTTTTTAATGGTCTCAGCCACGGCACATAAGGGATTTCAGCCGTCAGCTGTTCCCAGGGGGGCTTTAGGGTTGCTCCTGCCCTAAAGTCAAAACGCCAGTCCCTCTGCTTTTATTTATTTTTTTTCTCTCTTACAGCCGCTCCTGTTTTCTTCATGGCCACGAGAGGAGCCAGAGACTAATTTTTCTTCCTGTGGACCTCTGCACGTTCAACGGGACAGCCCTTTGACATCACGGACCCACAAGCAATTTTTGCGTGGCTCGGACGAGTTCACCGTCCCCCTGCCGGCACTTACCCCCCTCCTCCCTCCCCCTCCGCCTGCAGTGAGCTTCTCCCACAGCTCGCTCCCATAGAGGGATTATCGAGGTCTCGGCCCCCTGCCGTGCCCTCTGGGGGGGGGAGCGTGTGTGGCGGTTCGGTTAACCCCCACAACAGATTAAGGACACTCAGCTCTCTTCTCTTGGTTTTTTCCGCTGCACTACTGAGATGTAATGTGCCATTCATGTATTGTGATGTAATGTGCCATTCATGTATAGTGTTCATGCGTCCTGTCCTTACTGTGACCTAGAGACAGTTCAATATGTAGATGTGCCTTGTAACCTCTTTGTCCTGCAAGCTGGAGCAGAGGCTGCATCTGCCTATTGTTATGTAGGTCTTACAAATGCAAATGTCTCATGCCTGTTCTGCAGTCCCTTTGATTAGACCAACTGCTGTGAATCTGCTTTGATGGTTTGTCTGAGCTGGGTATAAATACTGCACAGGTTCTGTAACACATCCTCTCCATTCCACTTCTGCAACTGCTGCTGCTGGACACAGACATTGTGTCCTCCTTCTCTGAGAGCCGTGGGCTCGCTCCCGGCACGGCGGTATGATAATAAAGCTCTACTTAAAACCACAGCATCGCTGCTTATTATTTTTTTAGCATCCGCCGCACTGCCTTATAAATCTACCCTTCAAAAAAAAAAAAAAAGGAGGAAGGAACCTGAGTAAAAACAGCATGTAAACATTTCCAAATGACAGCTGCCAGGAACACAGCGTACTTCAAAAGGGGACTATGAAATGACTCCATATAAAGTAACCATTGAAGTAGCTTAGCAACATGTACAGAACATTAAAGAGTCAAAGTGCTTGTTCAGCCATAGTAGTGAACCAGACCCTTAGATGCTGACTCTTCTACCGTCGATGTATCCCTCATGGCCTTTGTACCAGATGTTTATCCCAGCTGCGCGGGCTTGCTCCATCTGTGGCCATGCTGCTGCGCGGGCATCCCTGTCGGCTTTACAGAAATCTCGCTTGAATCGGATCCCGGCTTCTCTGCAGAATCTGGAGTTTTTGGTCAGCCTCCAAATTTCTTCACAGTGGTATCTCATAACAAACTGAAGAATAACCTGGTGGTTTCTTCCATTTTCACGTTTTCCCAGGCGGTGGACACTATCAACAATAGTGCCCATGGTTGTTGCCCACTGCGGTGCGATTTCTGACAGAATGTGGATTACCTCCTCATGGATCATTTCGTTATCGTTTTCTTTGATCCCGTGTATTTTAAGGTTCCAGCGCCTCTTGTACCTCTCCAGCTCAATAATCCTTTCCTTTAGCTCTTCGTTTTCTTGCATGAGCTTGGGGATGTCTCTCTCAAAGCTCTGTAGTTTGGTCTGGCAATTTTTGATGTCAGCAGTATTGATTTCAACAAGACAGGTGATGCTGGCTGAGGCGGATGATAAAATAAGGCAGCGAACTGAGGGTTTTAAGTAGGTTTATTAAATCATACCGCCATCATAGGAACTCGCTCCAGCCTTTGTGCAAGCAGGCTGGAGCGGGTCCTCAGGCTCTCAGCAGCAGTAGTCAGAAGCAGTCGTCAGAGTGAGAGAGTGAGTTACAGAGCGATGCAGCTTATATACCCAACTACAGACAATACATGAAAGGCATGGGACATTTACATCACAGTAAGCATGAACACAATGCATGAATGGCACATTAACATCACAGTACTGAGGAGGAAAAAGCTAGATGAAGCGAGGCTGCCTGTTGACATTAATACACACATTTCACTGTAATGTTAATCGCTCCAGATGCGCGCTCTGATTGTCCCAGTCTGTTGTGGGGGTTAACCACACTGGCTACCATTGTGGCGGTCTCCCTTAACTGCGCTTCAAAATCATCAACTTTGGTGGTTAGCTTTGTGATAGCATCTACCAGGTTGTCGTAAGATTGCTCTTGGGCGGTTTTCATCTTGGAAAGTGGCGGAGCAGAGGACTTTGTTGGAGTGACGGGAGAATTTTTTCTCTTACCAGGACCGCTACTAACAGAGGTTTCCATCGGGGTGTAGTCGTGATCAGTAGTCTCTCGTCTGTCACTTACCTTTTCCTTCGTTTTTTACTCCACTCATGAAAGGTTCCTGTGAGGTTAGGGTTAGGCATTAAAGTATGGGTTCGGTTCAGTTAGTTGCTCCATGCTCACACACAATAAAAGTGGAAAAAAAAAGCTGTCACACACCTTTCTTAAAGCTGTAAACGCCACGTACCCACTGCACCTCAAAAGTCATTTTTATGTGCCTCTGTACATTTTTTCTGACTGACAAAACATGCAATTCAATGTTTTGTTTTGTTTTTGTTGAGACTGTTGTGTGGGGATTTGATATTTGGGGCTTGCCGTAGCCTGGCCGGTGGGTTGTGGGGGATGATGCCAGGCGGGCTATGGCTGGAATATATTGAGCGTTTTTTTCAATAATAAAGTTAGTTCAGTGCTCAGTTGAATGCACCTCTGGTCTCAGGTTATTCTGACATAAAATTTGGTGACGAGAATAAACCATGGGAACGTGCATTAGACCGCCACCTCCATTTTTGCAGTCTCCAGGCATGCCAGCCATACCATGGGGCCACTGGTGGGAGACATTCGAGGTGTATGTGGCCGCGGCTGGTCTGAGCAGCACTGATGAAGAGAGATGGAGGAGCGTACTCGTTCACTGCCTCGGTAAGGAGGGCCAGTGGTTATTTTTTGGGTTGGGTGGCAACAGCTCGTTGAAGGAAGGTTTTGACTTAATGGATTATTTCTTTAGGGACCATTCCAACATCATGGTGTGAAGATATACATTTTTTGACTGCTGACAGCAAGCTGGTGAGTCCACCCAATCCTTCATTATGGAAGGTCGTAGCTTAGCAAGGGAGTGCACCTTCGGGCCTATCAAGGAGGAGCTAGTCCAGAACAAGCTAGCCCACGGTACAAACAACGAGTGGCTGAAAGACAAGCTGACGCTGACTGCGGATGACCTCACACTAGAGAAGGTGGTTGAACTGACTAGGTGGGTTGAGTCCACCACCCAGCTGGACCTGCCAGCGCTAGCAAAGGAGTACTCAAGTTTTCCCTCCAAGGCTAGCCATTAATAGCATAACTAACTCTTCAGGGCAGACCCCCAAAAGGCGGTGGACTGTGGCACGGGATAGGGCCTGTGCCACCACTACGAAACCATCGGCGGCAGAGCCCGAAAGTATGACGCAGGTGTGTGTAGCAGGTGCAAAGAAAGGACAAAACACAACAACTATACATACGACCTCGAAGGGCAAATAACTGAACAAACAAAGAATCAATACAGTCACTTACATATACTTAGCGAGTCTGAAACCTGATATTGAAGAATAGACTGGAATCAGGGTTGGGGATTCCAGCCTGGAAAGGGCAAGGAGTGAAGTCACTCGTGATCTTAATTAATACACAGAAAACTACCAACAGGTGAGAAGAGACAGTAATTACTAAAAACAAAACAGCTGTGACAGGTCGCAAGCAGGCTTGACAGCCGGAAATCCTGCCGTGGCACTGTCAAAATAAAAGCACAAAATAATCCCCATTATAAATGAGACCAAATAAACAGAAAAGTTAGGAAAATAATAAGTGACTCGAGCACGGGACAGACCCGCACTCGGGATCACTACTGGAAGGTCATTATTGAAATGAAGTGACTGCATCTGCGTTCATAATTTTGCATGTTGTCAGTAGATCACTGGCAAAAATTGCTCACTTCCTTAGGCGCTCTGTCTAATTTGCACTGCCTTAGTAAACCTGCCCCAACTAGTCCCTGGAAACATTAAATTCTGGGTTCAGTCCTTTATCAGTCCCTCTGTAGAGGATGCTTTCACAAACGAGACTGAGTTTATTTCTCAGGAAAGGTTTATTGTGAGTCTACATCCTCTATCAAGCAAAGTATCTCAGCAAAGAGACAGAACAATCATTCATCACAGCTCTTATACTCTCCAGAGACACAAAACCCCCAACATCAAATATCACATCCCCAACCCACAGTCCTTCAGTAAACATATAGCTTCCGAGGCTCCTTGGCGTCTCTATTGTCTCTCAACTCCTCAGCCTCGGGGGCTTCTGCTGGGACATTCTCTCTGACTTCCCATCTCTCAAGAAACCACTTCACACCTCCCGAGGTCTCCGCCGGGTCAGGTCTTCTTGGCCGTTTAGACGTGAAGCTTCCAGAGTATGCACCGTCATGCCTACTGAATATATGTGAGGGAAAATGCATACCATACATGCATACTATATATGCGCCCTAAATGCGCGCCATACCTCCAGGATTTCGCGATCGCACCAGTTCACATGAAATCAGCCAATCAGCGCAACTATTGCACAGCCTTGCAATTTTGTCCAATCACTGCAACTTTCCTGCAATTTTGGCCAATCCTTGTCAACTTCCGCCAATTTCACCAATCAAATTTGTCCAAGTGGCGCTGAAACGCTCAGTCTAACCAATCAAATGCGCTGTTGCACCGCATTCACTTCCGTGTTCACAGTGAGTTAATAGTTTACAGTGAGAAACTGAACACATCTGCAGAGTGTGTGATTTAAAAAAAAAAACAAAAACCACTCACCTGTGAGGTTTTCAGCACCGTTCGTTCCTCTGTCTCCGCCAGCCTGCCCGTGGACGCATCGCCACATCTCTGTTGTGACCACATGTACGAAGCGCTGGGTTTGTGCTGAAAAACATGCGCCTGCCTGAAAAACACCTCGTCACGGGAGCGCGCATGCGGAGAGTTCACTACATTACAGCGAGTGTTCGAACATCTTTAGAGGTAAAATCATTACTACATCTACAGTCATCATACTACAAATCATACTACAGTGAGCTTTAAAACTCAATCTCCGGTGTGGATGGACAAACACACCCACCCATCCAGCGCCCCCCCCCCCATCCCATTGTAAATGAAAGATGTGCGTGTGTGTGTGTGTGTGTGTGTGTAAAGCCTGACATGCAGACAGGTAGGCATGGAGACAGAGTATTCTCTGTAATTTTTTTTTTTTTTCAGAAAAACACAGACTCCAATAGCCATTACAGAGCAACAGAATGAATTTTTTTCTCTTTCCACTCAGTACCGAGCGGTTGGGAACCGTAGGGAGTTTTCAAATGAAGGTGCTGCTAATAATTTCCAAATCTCTACTCTTTTACATGCATTCAGTGCAATTTAGCTGCTGTAATATTGTGTTAATGTTTGTATTTGCTGTTGCACAAGAGTTTTTCTGTGTAGCAGAAGTTTCTACTTAATTTACAAATCACTATAATAGGAAATTTTTGACAATCCTGTGCTTTCCTTGTATTGTTTTATAGAATATCACTGCAGTAAACTGGGGGAAAAAAAGCACCTGCTTTAAAATTTGGACTTCTTCCCACAACTTTTAGTGCAGAAAACACTCTTAAAAACATTGCAGTTTTTACTGCAACTTTTTAAAAAAAGCTCCCACAAATTCAGGCTTTTTGGCCGTCAACAATCATAAAAACATCTCGCAACATCCTGGAGGGACTGATTTATTAGGCAGCTACAGCTGGGTTCCACATTTACACAAATGCACATATACCATGTTCTGCTTTATCAAATACTTGTGGGGAGACTTGAATAACGAAACCGAATTGTCTTTCATTTCAGTTTATTCAAGAAATCATTCCACTGTCTGCTCTTATTCTTGAGCAGCGAACAAAGAGAGTGAACACACCAAAGTTCTCTCATTTAAACCTTCTCACATCAAACCATTTCCCTCGCGGGGGAAATCACACATCTATATCAAAGTCTCTTTATTCACATTCATTAGCCTTTTATTTACATAACTCCCCCTTCTCTCTTCCCGAGCCTCAGTGGTCAGGAAGTCTTCTGTCCCCTGTCCTCCGCAGGGGGTCCAGGCTCTGTGGCTCCGCACCGCAGGGGGCTGGCTCTCCTTCATCGTGGTTAAATCACATATGCAGTGTCCAACATATACATGTCTCACAACACAGCCATATAACCCCCCCCAAACGATGAAGAACAGACTAATTCCCAAAATTTAATAGCACCTTACTCACTACTGAATAATCAACACCAACATTCAGTCTGTGTGCCGCTTGGGCTTCAGCCGTCTGCCGAATCTGCTGTGCGTTGGCCCCGCCTTGCCTGCGGTGCTGTTCTGCTTCGGGTCTGTTGACTGAGGAAGAGAGTGGTTAATTGCCCTCTGCGGGGGCCTGCCTCATCGAGGCGCCACCGCGACCGGTACAGACACGTCCTTCATGACAAAAGCAGGTTTTAGTCTGTCAATACTGACTGTCTCTTTTCTGTCCCCAAAATCTAGCACAAATTGCTTATCACCTGCCTCCAGCACTCGAAATGGCCCTTCGTAAGGTGGTTTGAGCGTTGCCTTAAGGGCTTCGCGCCTGACAAAAACGAAATCGGCATTTTTCAAAGCCTTGGGGACGAAAACTCGTGGAAAAGCGTGATGAACCGGACCCGGGAGCGTGTCTGCCCCCGTGCCAACTAACGGTCCCAGAGCAGAGAGAGGTGGGGGCTCTGGGTGCTCTGGTAAAAACTCGCCCGGCAGCCTCAGAGTTTGTGCGAATACCAGCTCCGCTGGGGAGGCGTCTAAGTCCTCTTTAGGCGCAGAACGCAACCCTAATAAAACCCATGGGAGTTTATTTACCCAATCTGCATCCGTGAGCGACGCTCTGAGTGCTGCCTTCAAAGACCTATGAAAACGCTCGCATAAACCATTAGCCTGAGGGTGGTAAGCCGTAGTGCGGTGAATTTTGGCTCCTAAGCCGTTGGCCATCGCTGACCACAGCTCAGAGATGAATTGCGGTCCTCTATCGGACGTAATGTCCGACGGAACCCCGAAGCGCGCCACCCAAGCCGTTAAAAAAAACGCGAGCCACCTCCGCGGCCGTGGTCGTCGCAAGTGGGACCACTTCCGGCCAACGTGTGGTGCGGTCCACCATTGTCAAAAGATACGTGAACCCCTGTGATGCCGGTAGGGGGCCCACAAGGTCGACGTGCACATGGTCGAACCTTCTGGCCGGAATGCGGAACGGTTCTAACGGGGCTCTTGTGTGCCTGTGAATTTTGGCCCGTTGACAGGAAATGCAGGTTTTTGCCCATTCCTTCACGTGCTTGCGCAGGCACGGCCAAACAAACTTTTCCGCCACTAGTTTCACCGACGCGCGCACCCCCGGGTGCGCCAGTGAGTGGACCGAGTCAAAAACACGGCGGCGCCACGTGGCCGGAACCACCGGACGCGGGCGCCCCGTCGACATGTCGCAGATCAGGGGGGGCATACCGGTTTGTAAACACTTGCTCTCCAGCCTCAACCCTGTTGGTCCAGACTGGAGCGCGCGCACGTCTGCGTCCGCCCCCTGGTCCGCTGCCATGGCTGCGTAATCTATACCCACGTGCACCGGGGCTGCGCGCGCTACCGTGCCGCTCCCTTGCGGCGCGGTCACGGTGGCCCGTTCTGCCTCTGCGCGTGTCGGGGGTCGTGAACGCGCGTGAGAGACAATCCGCTACTACATTGAATTTGCCCGCGACGTGCCTAATGTCAGTGGTAAATTCCGAGATTGCGGCCAGCTGCCTCTGCTGCCTGCCGGACCACGGATCTGAAATTTTGGCCATGGCGTATGTGAGCGGCTTGTGGTCCACATAAGCGGTGAAGCACCGTCCTTCCAGCCAGAACTGGAAATGACGAATAGCCAAATGCAGCGCCAACAGTTCTCTGTCAAACGCGCTGTATTTTCGCTCAGCCGCGCTTAAAGATTTGCTAAAGAAAGCCAAAGGCTGCCAAACTCCGGCTACCTGTTGCTCAATAACGGCCCCTATGGCTAAATCTGAAGCGTCTGTCGTCAGCGCGATACGTGCTGCAGGGTCTGGGTGGGCCAGGAGCGCAGCGTCAGCCAAGGCTTTTTTAACCTCTGTGAACGCGCGCTCCCGCTCCGGGGACCATTCGACCGCCTGGGTCGGCTTTTGTTTTTTGAGCGCGGCATATAACGGTTGCATGATTTGAGCTGCGTGGGGCAGGAACCGGTTATAAAAATTCACCATCCCCAAGAATTCCTGTAGTGATTTGACCGTTTGTGGACGGGGAAAATCCGCTACCGCGCGTACTTTCTCTGGTAACGGAACCGCTCCCTCCGGGGAGACGCGGTGACCCAAAAAATCAATCCGCTCAACGCCGAACTGGCACTTGGCTGGGTTAACTATTAAGCCGTGCTCTCCCAGCCTCCTAAAAACTGCTGTGAGGTGCGTTTCGTGTTCGTCCTCTGAAGTACTCGCGACCAAAATGTCGTCGAGGTACACAAACACGAAAGGGAGATCGCGTAACACGGCATCCATCATCCGCTGAAATGTTTGCGCCGCCCCTTTGAGACCAAACGGCATGCGTAAAAATTCGAAAAGTCCGAACGGGGTTATTACCGCTGTTTTAGGAATGTCCTCCGGTTGGACCGGGACTTGGTGATAGCCGCGAACTAGATCAATCTTTGAAAAAATGCGCGCCCCCGCCAGGAGCACCGAAAAATCCTGAATGTGCGGGATGGGATAACGATCGTGTGCCGTAGCGTTGTTTAGCCTGCGGTAATCCCCGCACGGTCTCCAGGAGCCATCGGCTTTCGGTACCATGTGCAGCGGCGAAGCCCACGGGCTCTTCGACCTACGAACGATGCCCAGCCTCTCCAGGCTGGCGAACTCCTCGCGCGCAATGGCGAGCTTAACTGCATCCAAGCGCCGAGCTTTTGCAAACACGGGAGGACCAGAAGTGGGGATGAAGTGTTTCACCCCGTGCTTCGCGACCGTCGCTGAAAAAGTGGGCACAGTGAGCGCTGGAAATTGGGTGAGGAGTGCGTGAAACTTACCACCTGCTGTAGCGACGTGGGTCTGTACTGGTGGCGGGGACACTCGAGCTGAACAGGGGAGAGAGTAAAAAGAGAGTGCATTTACCAGCCGTCTATTAGCAAGATCAACTAACAGATTGTGTGAACACAAAAAATCCGCGCCCAACATGTTGAAACTCACCGCCGCTACTACAAAAGTCCATTCATATGTGCGGCCATGTAAGCATAAAGGCAAGGTCCTTCTCCCGTAGGTGTTGATGTTCGAGCCATTTGCCGCTGTAGCTCCGCTACCGTGGGGTCCAGCCACCCGGTCCGCGTATGTTGGGGTGATGAAGCTCACTTGTGCTCCGGTGTCAATGAGGAACACTCGTCCGGAGCGCGCATCCGTGATGTAGAGCAGCTTGTTGCGTTCTCCGAGGGTCGAAGCTGCTAGCGACCCCCGGTCTTGCCGTTTCCCGAACTCCTGAAGATGCAGGGCGGCACACACCTGCGTGCCTTCTCTGCGAACCTCCGATGGTAAAAGCAGAGATCTTCTCCTCCGCTGTGTCGTGCCCGCGCCTCTGTCGCCGGGCTATTGGCTCCCCCTCGTCGCGGCCGTGTTGCCGCCATCGTCGGCCAGTCTGGTTCTGCCGCCTCTGGCTCCCCGCTGTCTCGGGTCGCTGCTGTGGTTGCTTGCCCGCCGCAGGCGTCCAGGATCCCGTCTGCCTCCTGGGCCAGCTCCCGGAACTCCTCCAGGGTGTGACACTTTTTGCCGGCCAGCGTGCTTCTCGCATGCGCCGGGAGGTTGGAGAGGAAGATGAACTGAAAAATGAAATCATCGTTGTCCAACCCTCTCAGCTGTATCATCTCCTCCATCAGGGCGCTCGGCCTGTGTCCACCTTGGTCTAGCAAAGACAGGATCCTCCTCGCCCTCACTTCAGCCGAGGGGGTGAAAAACTTGATGAGGGTGGATTTCAGCTTGCTGTACCTGTCGGTCGCGGGTGGCTGCTCCACCAAGCTTTGCACGCACCGAGCTGTGCTGTTGTCCAGTTTAGCGATGACATGGTGGAACTTAGTGTCATCCACCGTTACTCCTGCGAGCGCGAACTGCGACTCTGCTTGCAGAAACCACGACCGTGGGTTATCCTGCCAGAAATCAGGCAGCCTAACGGCCACTGCGCTCGCCAGCTCTGAGCGCTGTGAGTCCGGGACCCTGAGAATTTCTTCGTTCATTCTCAACGTCGTCAGTCACCAATGTGGGGAGACTTGAATAACGAAACCGAATTGTCTTTCATTTCAGTTTATTCAAGAAATCATTCCACTGTCTGCTCTTATTCTTGAGCAGCGAACAAAGAGAGTGAACACACCAAAGTTCTCTCATTTAAACCTTCTCACATCAAACCATTTCCCTCGCGGGGGAAATCACACATCTATATCAAAGTCTCTTTATTCACATTCATTAGCCTTTTATTTACATAACTCCCCCTTCTCTCTTCCCGAGCCTCAGTGGTCAGGAAGTCTTCTGTCCCCTGTCCTCCGCAGGGGGTCCAGGCTCTGTGGCTCCGCACCGCAGGGGGCTGGCTCTCCTTCATCGTGGTTAAATCACATATGCAGTGTCCAACATATACATGTCTCACAACACAGCCATATACTAATTATTTTGGTTTTCTTACAATGGCTAAAATAAGGGGAAAACATCATTTATCTGACAGATTAGGTCTGGAAAATGTAACAGTGGTGCAGGACAAAGAAATACGTGTTTCAGAACAGTTCACAGATAATTACACAATTATTTTTTTTTTTATTTAAGTTTTTGTAAAGGGTATACAGGTCATTACAGCATTGCATTGTTTACATTTTCATCACATGTTCCCTTATTTTTTGCTATTTGACAACATTGGTAGGATAGTTATTACAACACCCCCCCCCTTTTTTTTAAAGTGAAAGAAAAAGTGAAATTAAGGAGAATTAAATTAAAAAAAACGAATAAACAAACAGAACAGCAAAAAACAAACAAACAAACAGAAAATTAAGTAATTAAAAGTAAAAGAGCATCTGAGTAGCTTTCCTTGTATTGTTTTATAGAATATCACTGCAGTAAACTGGGGGAAAAAAAGCACCTGCTTTAAAATTTGGACTTCTTCCCACAACTTTTAGTGCAGAAAACACTCTTAAAAACATTGCAGTTTTTACTGCAACTTTTTAAAAAAGCTCCCACAAATTCAGGCTTTTTGGCCGTCAACAATCATAAAAACATCTCGCATCTCGCATCATTCATCAATGTGTACATTATTTTATGCAAAGCATGCTTCACCTAAAAATCACCAATTCTGTCCATAGACTGAGAATTTTCTGAAAATTTTAAATGTACTTACACATTTACAAAGGAAAGCAAAACAAAGAGCGGGACCATCATTGAAATGGTATTTGTCAAAGATTAGATCTAATGGAAGACACATATGCGATCCAGGGTTGCCAAAAGTTCATGAACCCATCCATGTCCTGTCTCAGTGCGAATGTCAACTTTTCCATCGAGTAAATGTCTTGAATCACGTTAATCCAATCTTCAGGTGTAGGACAGTCCTTCAGCATCCATTTTTTAGTTAGGGCTTTTTTACTTGCCAATATTAAAACATTGAATAAGTATTTATCTCCTCGTCTTTCCAGTGAGTCCGGTAGTAAACCCAAATACAAAGTTACAAAAGAAAAGGGAACTGTAATTTTGAATATTTTCCCCAATATTGTCTGTACGTTGGTCCAATATTGGTGGATAACTGGGCATGACCAAAACACATGAAAATGATTTGCAGTCTTTTCACCACACAAGCACCAACAGTTCAACCCCTTATGGGTAAATTTGTTTTGTGCAGGTGTTCTGAAAAATCTTACCAAGTTTTTCCATCCAAATTCTCTCCACTGCAGGGATGAGGTACTTTTCCATTGCTGTTTATTTAGCTTTTCCCATATTTCCAATTGTAAAGTGAAATTCCCCTCTTTTTCCCATCTCTCTTTTATATATGATGTGTTGTCTCCTTTTAAGTCTTGAAGACCTTGGTATATTTTAGAAATGTATCTGATCCCTGGGATCCCTTTATATGCCATTAAGAAGACCTTCAGAACACCTGACTGGGCCCTTTCCAAATCCTCCTTTTTAAGTATATTGTTTATGTGGTGTCTAAGCTGAAAGAACCTGTAAAGATCTTGATTTATTAGACCTTGTTTTTTCAAATCTTCAAAACTTCTTTAAGTTTGCCCCTTAAAAAAATCATAATATTTTATCAGCCCTTTCTCTTTCCACTCTTTAAATCTAGTGTCTGTTTTATTGGGGGTAAAGTCTTGATCATAGACAATCCATTGCAGAAGTCGATAGGGCTCTTTGGCTTGATTCTCTCTGACTATCTTAAACCAAATTTTTAGCGGGGTCTCTATCCACGGGTTAGTGTTATCCAAAAGTTTAGTTAAGGCATTGTTCCCTATTATCGCCTGTAGGGGGATGTCACTTGTTATTTGGCATTCCATCTCCTTCCATTGTGCAGTGTAGACTGGGTTACATATCTCTACTAAAGTTTTAATTTGTGCAGCTATAAAATAGTCCCTGATATTTGGCAGCGCGAGCCCACCTTTGTCTTTGTTTAGCTGTAGGGTTCTATATCTGATTCTAGGTCTCTTACCCTGCCATATGAATCTTGAGATCCCCTTCTGTACAGCTCCTGCCATGTTTTTTTGGGAGGTTCTACCGGTATTGTTTGGAAAAGGTATAGAAGACGTGGAAGTATATTCATTTTGACTGCTTCAATTCTTTGTGCAGTACCTAAGAATGGTATCATATTCCATCTTGCTAGGTCAGATTTTATTTTTGTCACCAGTGGATCATAGTTTAGTGTTATAATTTTGTCAAGTTGTTTCGGGATATTGACCCCCAGATATTTCATAGATTCCAACTCCCAGTTAGTTTTGAGTTCACTTGGTGAAAAATGATTTGGGTCATAGTTGAATGTTAAAACTTGGGTTTTTTGCATGTTTAATTTGTACCCTGATAAATCTCCATAGTCTGAAAAAACTGAGATTAGTTCTGGTAGAGAAGTGTCTGGCTGCCCTAGGTATATTAAAATGTCATCAGCAAAGAGTGCTATTTTATGTTCCTTCTGACCAAGTGTAATACCTTGAATTTCTTGATTTTGTCTTATCCATTGGCTCAGAGGTTCTATGAAGATTGCAAAGAGCAGTGGAGACAGGGGGCAGCCTTGACGACATCCTCTTTCCAGCTCAAAACATGATGATAAATTACCGTTAATCCTTATTTTAGCTGTTGGTTTTTTATATAATGCCTGTATAGTTCTAATGAAGTTGTTATGAAAATTGAAACTGGATAAGATTCTATATAGGAAAGACCAGTCAACCGAATCGAATGCTTTTTCAGCATCTAATCCCAATATGACTGCATTTAAGTTATATTTTTTTATATGATGAATTATGTGTAAAGTGCGTCGAATGTTGTCTTGTGTCTGTCTTTGTCTTATAAAACCTGTTTGGTCTAAGTGAATTAAGTCTGTCAGTATGTTTTCTAACCTTTTGGTAAGGATAGTGGTAAAAAGCTTATAGTCCTGATTTAATACACTGATTGGTCTGTAGTTGGAGCATTCTAGTTTATCCTTTTCAGGTTTAGGTATAACTGCAATGACCCCTTCTCTCCAGGAGGGGGGGATTTTCCCTGTGTGGAGGACGTAGTTAAATGTTTTCAGGAGGAGAGGAGATGGTTGCTGTTTAAAGGTTTTGTACCATTCTGCTGTATAGCCATCTGCTCCTGGGGATTTGTTAGCTTTAAGTTTCATAATTGCTTTTTCCAATTCTTTAGGTTGTATTTCTGACAGTAGGGTTTTATTTTGTGATTCCGTAAGTTGGGGAAGGTTTAATGTGTTTAGGAATGTCTCGGATGCGTTTTTATGTTTTTTGTGGGAGTATAAGTTCTTGTAGTAATTCTCGAAGCTTTTAAGAATATCCTGAATTCTGAATTTTATTTCCTTTGATACTGGGTCTCTGATTTTGTAGATTGCTCTTTCTGTTTGTTGTTTCCTCAATTTATAGGCTAGTAATTTTGCCGATTTACTGCCTGCTTCATAGTGTTTTTGTTTCAGAAATGTAAGTTTCTTCTGGATTTCTATTGTGTAGATCTCATTTATTTGATTTTTAATTTCTTTAATCTTGAGCGAGCCATTAGAATGAGTGTTGTCTTTGTGTTCTTTTTCTAGGTTCTTGAGTTCTGACTCTAGTGTGATTAGTTTTTCTTGTCTCAGTTTCTTTTGGGTTGCCAGTTTTGCAATAATTTTTCCCCTTATTACAGCTTTGCATGCATCCCACAGTATTAAAGGGGATACTTCTCCATTATCGTTTTCTTCCAAATATCTGAGAATATCTGATTCCAATTCATCTTTCAGTGGTCCTTTCAGGACATTTGAATTCAACCTCCAGGAAAATGTATTATTTGTGTATTTTTGGATGTTTAAGTCCATATAGATCGGACTGTGGTCAGAGAGATCCATCAGTCCTATTTTACATGTTTTTACTCTCCCAATGTCTCTATTAAACATAAAAAAGTAATCAATCCTTGAGTAAGATGAATGTGGCGTTGAATAAAAAGTATAATCTTTTACATTGGAGTTGAATTCCCTCCATACGTCACAGATTCCCATTTCTTTTAGTAGCATCCGAGTATTCCTATTTTGGGTGTTATTTTGATGTGAAGAATTACCTGTTGCATCCCAGTATGGATTCAGTCTTAGATTGAAGTCTCCACCACATATCACTAAACCTTGGGCTTTAGTTATCATTAGGTCGAATACATTTTTATAAAATTTCCATTTAGCCCCTGGTGGTGCATATACATTCAGCAGGGTGATATCTTCTCCCTCTAGCCGCCCAGTTACCAAACTGTACCTCCCTTCTTTATCTTTGTGTTCTGATTTTTTTTCAAATGTAATTTTGGTTATCAATGTCGCTACTCCCCTCCTCCTCCCTGATTTATATGAAGATGAAGAGATCATTTTAAACCCTTGTCTATTGAGTTTAGTGTGTTCCACGTCTGTTAGGTGGGTTTCTTGTAAAAACATTATTTCTGCTTTGTCTTTTTTCATTTTGCGTAGAATCTTGGATCTTTTAACTGGATTCAGGATCCCTTTTACATTATATGAGGCTATTTTGGTTACACCCTGTTTCTCCATTGTATTTTCTTATTTAGTATAACAGTGTGGTGGCCCTCTTTTTTGCTACTCAGAAACTGAAAGAACATTAAGAACATAAAAAACATTAAGAACATAGTGTACGAAACTTTAAAACAAAAAACTGTCAAAAAAACTTCCTGAGCTGGGGTCTCTTTAAAGACCCTGTAAGAGCCCTGATGGAGTGTAGGCTCTGAGGGAAATTCCTCAAACTCTGTTACGTGTTGAGGGCCCTCTCTTACCCCTGTAAGTTGTCCCATGTTTTTAACGTGAATTTCAGATCCCAATCCGAATTTGTAATGATTTTTTTTTTTTTCTTTTAATGCCTATACCCTATGAGATTGTGTGCACCCTCCCACCCCCATCACAGCAAACATTCACTCTAATACAGTATTTGTTAGTGTGGAGAGAACATGTGGGTCATTGTTACATTTCTATTTTAACATGATTTTTTTTTCCCCTTTAAATTAAGAAGACATTTGTTTCTAATGCTATAACTGCTCCATGAAAGGTTTTACCACATGCTGATTCTGCATCTCCTTTAATGTTTGTTACCTTGTAGGGGGGGGGGGGTGGAAGTGCAGAGTGACTGAAAAGAAAAAAAAACCCCAAAAAGGTCGCTATTCCTTCCTGGAACTGGAAAGCTTATCTTTGTAGCTCTGGGGCTGGGTTTCCCGCTGCTGGCCCGTGGTTTTTGAAGGTTTCTGAGTGGACCACGTTTGAGCTCTGATCTTTTCGCTCAGATTCGCTGCGGGTTTAAACACCGTTACCGGGAGTCCTCTTCTCGCCATGTCAATTGTTGCTTCTTCCGCTGAATTATAAAGACATGACTCTTCACCGTAAAAGACCCTTAGCTTCGCCGGAAATGGCGTCTGAAAGCGTAGATTTTGTTCCCGTAGAACCTTTTTGGCGTCGTTATATTCCCGTCGCTTTTTAAGAACCTCAGGGGCGTAATCGTGCTCCACGAAGACTTTTCTCTCATGATGCATAAATCCTTTTTTCTGCCAAGCCCGTCTTACAACCTCTTGTTTTATTTTGAAATTGGCGAATCTCACCACCACAGAACGTGGGGGCGCTTCCGGCGGTGGCTTTGCGGCTAATGTACGATGGGCCTTTTCTATCTTCAAATCGGTGGTTTGTGGAATATCTAACTTCTCTCTCAATAAGGATTCCACGCATTCCGCCACTGTGTTGAAACTATCTTCAGCTCCTTCTTTCAGACCGTGAATTCTGATATTATCTCGTCTCTGTCTTCCTTCTTGGTCGGTTAGCTTAGCCTCCAGCCTTGACTGTTTTCTGTGTAAATCCAGCACAGAATCTTCAAGCACTTTTACTCTTTCTTCAGCTTCCAAGATTTGGTTTTCGGCCTGGTCCATTCTGCTGTTCGTCCTTTTTAGATCCTCTCTGAATTCAAGAAATTCGGCCCGAAATCGTCGTAATTCGTCAAATAGCGATTTCAAGCTAATCCTTTTGTTAGCTAGGCCCAGGTCCTCGTCTTCTGAACGGAGGTCCTCCGGTTCAGATTCTGCGGCCGCTGCGCGTCCTGACCTGGGGAATGTCAGTTTCTTCTGCTTTTGGTTAGGCATGGTGTTATTGTCTTTTGATTTTTAATCTTCCAAAAATCCGTTAGGTCTGATTTTGAGGATGTTTTCCTTGGATTGGGTCTGGGAGTTTCAGCGTTAGGTTGCTATCACCATGGCGTCCAGACCGGAAGTCCAATTACACAATTATTTTAACACTAAGACAACATTTGTTTCAAAAATATTTTGGCCTAATTGATTTCTATCTTTCTACAGATATAACATGACAGTCTATGTCTCTGGTGGTCAGAGAAAACCGTTGATGACCTCACCATCTCCATAAAGCAGACAGTGGTTTTACCCAAGGATCCTGGATGGAGCAGCTGCAATCTGGAGGCTGTGACCAGTGGAGAAACAGTTTACACCATTGACCTAAACGCTCTTCTGCACGCCTGTGGCCGATGCATTGAAGAACTGGATGGAAGAACATTGGACAAAAATCCAATAAAACAATGTTCATCTGTGCTGATTTTAATATCGACTTGATCAATCCAAATCAGCACAAGCTGACAGATGATGTCATCAATACTTTGTTCAGCCTAAGTTTCTGTCCTAAAATCATCAAAGCCAGTCACATGATCTCTGAATGTGAAACATTAATTCATCAGATATTTACACAGTTTAGACAATAATATAGTGTGTAGCGGGTTGAATTCAACCCCCACAACACAGAGACAGAACACAGAGACAGTCAGCTCGCACTCCTGGGTTTTTTCCGCTGCATGCTGCGTTTACAGCTGTGAGGTTAAAGTGTCATCCATGCATTGTGTTCATGCATCCTGTCTGTACCTCTGATATGCAAATGCCCAGATTGACTGCTGTGAATGTCTTTGATGTATTGTCAGAGTTGAGTATATATGCTGCACTGTGCTGTAAATCTGCCTCTCTTTCTGATTCTGCAACTGCGGGACACACACATCGTGTGTCTTCTCTCCTCTTTGAGAGCTGGAGGAATGAGGCTTCAGCCTGCTCACACTATGGGGCTGGAGCCGAGTTCTGATGAAGGCGGATGATAATAAAGCTATTAAAAATCCAACGCTGCCTTTATTTTATCATCCTCTTCACTGGTGACCCCGAAGACGCACACGCTTTGTGCGACGCAGCCTTCTGATTTGGACGGCCACGCTGGCGAACCGACGCTGAAAAAAACGAGCGGCCAGCGAACGCAGCACCTGGGCATGAATGCTCCATCGCAGCGGCCTGACTGGTCTGCCCTCCCTGCGGCTTCAGGGAGACCTCGACGCGGAGCCAACACAGGCGAGCCGTTCTCCGGACATCACCCATGACCGGGAAAACTGCAGAAAACGTCATGGCGCGACCCTCGCCTGAGATCGGGACGTCCACGCTGGACCAGCCGAGGGACACAGAACGTTTTCTCCCTCTCACCGCTACTCCTCCCTCTCAGCGATCCTGCTCATCTACCCGAGCTTGAGGAACAAAGATCGTCTATTCCCTCCCACCGCTCCAACGCATCTGCACGAGCCTGAGGGACAAAAGATCGTCTATTTCCTCTCACCGCTCCAACGCACCATGGTCAATCTGCAGCCACAGCTCAACCTGGATTTTATCGGCGCCGTGTGCGCCGATCTCCACCAAGATTCTGCACCCTGACTCGTCACTCCAGCGGCCCACCCAAGGACGGAACCCCCGCGCGCGCACCGGGGAGTTACGAGGATGGCACACCATGCACGGGACAAGAATGGCTTTACTGACCGCCTTCCTTCTGCTGCACACTGGCTCTTCAGGCTTGCTTGTACACCTGAGGCCCACAGCTTGTTCACTGGATTTTATGGTCTTAGCCACGGCACACAAGGGGAATTCAGCTGTCTGCTGTCCCCGAGGCTTTAGGGTCACGCCTGCCCTAAAGTCAACACGCCAGTCCCTCTGCTTTTATTTTTTTTTCTTACAGCCGCTCCTGCTTTTCTTCATGGCCATGAGAGGAGTCAGAGACTAATTTTTTTCTTCTTCTGATCTCCGCATGTTCAGACGGGACATCGTGGAGCAGCAAACACTTTTGGCACGACTCGAATGATTTTCCCGCGCCCGGTCAGCATTTGCTACCCCCCTCCCCCTCCTCCTGCACAGAGCTTTTCCCTGCTCGCTGCCCAAACTGCAACATCGAGGTCACGGTCCCCTACCGTGCCCTCTGGGGGGGAGCAGTGTAGCGGGTTGAATTCAACCCCCACAACACAGAGACAGAACACAGAGACAGTCAGCTCGCACTCCTGGGTTTTTTCAGCTGCATGCTGCGTTTACAGCTGTGAGGTTAAAGTGTCATCCATGCATTGTGTTCATGCATCCTGTCTGTACCTCTGATATGCAAATGCCCAGATTGACTGCTGTGAATGTCTTTGATGTATTGTCAGAGTTGAGTATATATGCTGCACTGTGCTGTAAATCTGCCTCTCTTTCTGATTCTGCAACTGCGGGACACACACACCGTGTGTCTTCTCTCCTCTTTGAGAGCTGGAGGAATGAGGCTTCAGCCTGCTCACACTATGGGGCTGGAGCCGAGTTCTGATGAAGGCGGATGATAATAAAGCTATTAAAAATCCAACGCTGCCTTTATTTTATCATCCTCTTCAAGTGAATGGATTATACTATACTACTGGACTATGATAATCAGTGGATGTCTAAGAGATTACAAAATGTCTCGAAAAAGAAAAATACATTATTGTAGCTTCCAGTCAACACAGAGAAGGCCAGAACTGATGGTTAAATGACTTTATTGCTTTCCTTTGTGTCATCAACCAACGTAAGAGCTATGGCAAAAAACAAATAGACAATAATCACCACATAACCCTCAATCACCACCTAGCTCATACGTTAGCAACCTTCATGTTAGCATAACTAATTTACAACTTTTAAAAATAAAAACTTTCTATAAAATCACCAACCTTGTTCCCTTATCGACCGAAGCTAAATCCTTGCCGTTTTTATCCTTTTCTGTCATCTTTTCTTTGTCTTTCCTTTTAACCCTTTCTCGCCCGTTTGTGTCTTTCCTTTGTCGGTCAAATCGACTTCCGTTAACTAACTTCCGCTCATGCGGAAGTTATCAAAATAAAAGCATATCTTTGCAATATAATTACTATACATGTAAATAGAGCTAACCTTGCTTTATCCACCTTTACACTCCCACCAAATTATTTGCTGTCATACATATAAAATACAAATAATTTCTTCAAATTACTTAACAAAAAACAATAACTTTGTAAACATGTTATAAGTACAACTTTCAACATTTCAAAACATTCTTTAGCATTCTACATTTACTTTTCCTTATCTCCTAATAGCAGAACTAACTTATGAACTGGGCGTTCTACTATAGATATTTTATTTACACGCTGATATTTGGTAAGATTTCTGTCTGCAAAAGCGATCTTGACCTTTCTGACAAGTCCATCTGTGTCTTTTGCAGTGTCCAAGATTCGTCTAAGTTTCCATTGAGATCGTGGTGGCGTTTTATCTTTGTCCATTACTATGTCTCCTATTTGCATGTTCCTTTTTGGGCATGTGCCATCTTTGTCTGACCATGATGTTTTGAATGAGTTGGGAAGAGATGAGTGCCGTAGCCTTCCTCCCACCTTGAGCACATTGTGGCTGTGGTAAGTTCTAACCTTGGGATTGTGGTGACCTTTGTGGGAGAGACACGTGCTTTGCCCATGCTGAAGGTGCAGTGAACGTTTTTGTTTTTGTTTATGAGTCTGAGACAAGAACATTGTCCATATCCTGTGGTGCTTGCATCGGAAAAGTGATGCATTTCTCTTTTCACTACATCTCCAAAATCTGCAGGAACATAACATCTGTTTATTTGCTGTTTTTTTCAGATTGTGTAGATCTCCTTTCCAACACTCCCACCGTGGTTTAAGAAGTTCAGGTAGCGGGTCATCCCAATCCGTTCCTTGACGACACATCTCTTGGAGTATTCCTTTGCCATTGAGCACATAGGGAGCAATGAAACCAAGGGGGTCGTATATTGCTGCGACTGTGGACAAGATGCCACGCCTGGTTGGTGGTTGGTCTTTCAGCATGATGTTGAATGTAAAGCAATCTTTCTCCACATTCCGATAAATGCCAAGTGCTCTTTCTGTTTGTGTTTCACCAAATGTTAAGTCCTTTGTTTTAGTATTTGTTGCGTGCTCTGAGGTTGGAATACTGTTTAGAACGTCAGTGTTGTTGGACACGAACTTGTGTAACCTTAGTCCACCTATTGCACATAGTTCACGTGCTTCCTTTGCTAGTTCAGTAGCGTCGTTTACCGTCTCTGCGCTGGTGACTCCGTCGTCTACATAGAAGTCTCTGGTTATGAACTGTGAGCCTACAGGATATGCAAGGCTGTTCTCTTTGGCTAAACGTTTGAGTCTGTTTTCAGCGAGTTGTCTGTTATCTGGCATTTGTGGCCTTTCTTTAAATGGCAATGGCATTTTATAATGTCCATTTTCAGTTTGTGTTATGCCTTGCTCAAGTTTCTGGAGGAACATTAAATCATCTTGTGACACAGTTTTTTCATTACTGTCAGTCTCTCTAAAATCTCTCTCCAAAGCACGTATTGCATCTGCTGGAGTGGAGGGAGGGATTTCCTTAATGCTCACTCGATGACAGAGACTGCTTGCCATGTCTGTTTCATTGCAAGGTACCGAGTTGCCAACTATGCTCCATCCTAAGTCAGTTTGAATGGCATAGAGATCATTTTCTTTGCCTGAGATTACTCGTTTAGGCGCAAGAGCTCTAGGACAAGTATAACCAATGAGGAGACTTACTTCACAACTGAGGAGTGGGGGAATCTCATCTGCAATGGGCAGCAAGTGTCTCCACAGTTTTGCTGTTTCACATGTTGGTATGTGTTCTCTGTTGGCAGGTATGTAGTCCTTTGTGTATGCAGTAGGGAGCTTTATGACTGTGGCTGAGTTATAACCTCTCACCAAGAGATCGGATACTTTTCCACTGCTTACAACTGCATTTTTGCCCATCATAGTAGTCAATTTCAGCTTTACTGGACAAACATTTGCTTGCAGTTCATGTGTCACATCTTGATCAATGAAGACAGTGTCGCTCTGTGTGTCTAATAACGCATAGACCAATTTTCTTTGTGTGGATTGGTAGCAGTTGACAGCCACACTGGAACTATCATTGAGGTGCTGACTGTCTGCTCAAATCTGGCAACATTAAGTGACATGGCTATTGCTGTTTCAGGTGAGCTACTTTGAGTTGCATTATGTGTACTCACGTGTTTCTCTTTGTTGACTGTTACTGTAGTTCTCATCGTGAAGACAGGTTGGTGTCTCTTCGTGCAGATTTCACAAGCGAGGCGGCGTCTGCAGTCCTTGGCACTGTGACCTTGTTTTAAACAACCATAACAAAGTTTGTTGTCATTCACATGTTTCTTTCTGTTTTCTAGAGGCATTTTCAAGAAGTCTGGGCACTTGTGGAGCTGATGAGTGTCCTGGCATAATGTGCAAGGAGAGCAGTCAGGTGTTTTTGTTATTGTCCAGCTGCCACTTTGTTCAGTGGTGTTTGTGTTAAATACAGTTGCCTTGTTCCTTTTATCACTGTTTGTTCCAGTGCCGTGAAGTGCGTGAATGAAGGTGACTGGGTTGCAAGCGACTTCAGCTTCTAATGACAGGAAGGATGCAAAATCACTGAAGCTTGGAAACTCACCACCTTCCATTAAAGTCTTCGTAACCTGCCTGTTCCATCTTGCGTTTATCCAATCTGGTAGCTTGTGCAACAGTTTTTGATTTTCTTCGCAGTCGTTGAGTATTTGTAACCCTTTTACATGCGGCATAGCGAGCATGCATGCATTTACAAAATCTGCAAAGGTCCTTAATCCTTTAGCGTCTCTAGGCCGCACCTTTGGCCAGTTTGAAAGCTTTTCTCTAAATGCCTTCTGTATCACAAATGGCTAGCCGTATCTTTGGTTTAATTTGTTCCAAGCATCGTTATATGCTTCTTCATCATTTCTAAAGAAAGTTCCTTCAAGGCATTTGCGAGCTGGGCCAGTTACATATCGTTTCAAATAGTACAGTTTATCTGCTGCTGAGGTGCCCCTTTGTTCAATCAGTGATATAAATGTAGATTTCCATTCAATATACCCTATGGAGTTTTTGCATAGGGCCATTAAAGTCACGTGACTCGTGGGGGGTAAACATAAACACGCCGTAGGTGCCGCCATCCTGGATGGCAAGAGCAGCAGGTGCACTGTGACAACCCAGGCGTAACTTGTACTGTTTAGCGATCAGAATGAGTGAGGAGAACACACAGTCACAGTCTGACATAATAACATCCCTATCATCCTCTTCAACAACTGACACTGTGGCCTCTGACACTGTGCCTGCGATGTCTGTGTCAGATTCAGTGGAGTCATTGTCAGCAGTCATAACAGCAGACAAGTCCAGTAGTCCTGCTGCAGCTTCTTTCCAGCTTTCCTGCTCCCTTCTGCCTCTCATTGCTCATGATAGGGTTGCCACATCTTTTTTTTTTTTTTTTTAAAGTTCAGGACCAAAATCCTTAGTCGTTTAGCACACTGCAGAGCAAAATTTAAATGTGGATTAATTACGCAGCGCCCGACATGGACGGGATCACGATCAGAGGATGAAAGAGGAGTTTTGAATCATGGACGTTTCCCTGTAGTAGTCTGTTTCCTTTTCCAGCCCAGGACAGCAGCAGCACGTCTGGACAACACCGATCAGACAACAACAACAACAAAAAAAAAGGTCGATTGTTTTCGCGTTTGTTTTTAATCTTGCTCCCGTGCGCTCCTCTGGTGTGCCAAAATGCCTCAGTTGAACGAAGGTGGCGGGGATGATTTGGGGGCAAACAATGAGATGATATATTTCAAAGACGAAAGGGAGCAGGAGGAAAAGATATCGGAAAACGTGTCAGCGGAAAGGGATGTGGATGATGTGAAGTCCTCGCTGGTGAACGAGTCGGAAAACAACAGCAGCTCGTCGGACTCGGAGGTGAGTGAAGCGCGCTGCGTGTTTTTTTTTTTTAAAGGCTCTCCACGGCGCGCCGCGTTAAAACATACCTGATTTTATGCACATTTACAATAGTTTTCTCCCCTTTCATGTGTGCATTGTCCTTTGTAGCAAGCAGAGAGGCGCCCCCAAACCAGACCCGACTCAGAAAGTTATGAGAAAGCGAGAGATTACGTCAGTGAAGGTAATTATTCAACAATCCAACTTTTTTTTTTTTGCATTTCACACCGGCCATTTAATTCCCCGCTTATCCCCTTATCATTAATGACAACTTTCCCCTCATCCTTGCAGCATTGAGAAGGCAGCAAGATGGATCTTTGCATGTTTCCAAGCCAATCATTTCTGCGATTTTCATCTGCTGGGAACCTGTAGAATGACACATTTTCCAGTCCTGGTTGGCCGTATCTCTTGGTACATCCATGGGCAGCACAGGAGTACACCATTTTGCCAAGTTTGTAGGTACACGTGAGCTATGTTGTTTGTTTCACCCTGCTGCTGCTGTTGTTTCTTGCCATCCAATATGGCGGCACACTCTGGCTGGGCCAGTGCTGCGCGCCCCCTTACGTCATACGCAAAAACTCCATTGGTTCACCACTAAACACTGTTGGCTCTGGTGTAGGAAGTCTGTTCATTTTTATGCTGTCTTGAATCGCTTGTGCGAGTTGAGTGACACTAGGGGGAGCTGTTTGCTCAGGAATGAAAGCGGGTGCTGGTATGGGACACTTGGGGCTCACCTGTTCGCTCTTTATTGACTGTATATCACCCACCTGTGATAACTCTCTGTCATATGCTTCGAGCCTGGCTTGAGCTGCTTTCATGTCCTTCTGTGCTTTCAAATGTTCCAACTCTGCTGTTTGAATTGCAGTCCTTTCTCTTTGCCTTTGTTCTTCTTTTGCAAACTCATACTCAGCCTCTTTTGCTGCTAGTTCTGCTGCTGCATCGGCTCGTTTTACGGCGAGGTGTGAAGCGGAGGACTGCTGGCTGTGATGCGACACTGAGTCTGATCCAAATATGGAGAGCGCGTATTGGTGCTCTCGGAGTCCATGTAAACTAGTTCTTTCACGGTCTGCATCAAAATCTCCATCGACACCACTTATCCTTTCCAGAATTATTCTATGTCACGAGTAACTGCATCACATGCATCAGTCTTTCTCCTTATATCAGCTGAAGGCGTCATTTGATTTCTTAATTCTGAGTACAGCTTTAGGACATCATCTCTTTTTTGTTCTAATATGTCTGCATGTTCTGCCATCTCCCTTTCAGTGATATCGGACTTTAACCTTTCTCTTGTTTCACGTACCTGTATTTTCCATTGTTCATAAAGAAATAATTTCTTTCTTTCTGACTCATTTCTTCCCTTTGATATATTATCGTCTTCTCAGTTTGTGTTTTAGCTCTTTCAGAGCGTCTTGGAAGATCTGACATGCTGATCTGTTCATCCATGTTCCTTTGACCGTCCGACGCAGCTTGTTCACCCTCCATTTTGAGCTTTTATTGAACCGTTTTATTTCTGACCAATTCTTGCCCTCTGCTGTACGTCGCAGGTGTTACCATGGATACCTTGAGCCCACGTTGTGCAGCGTGTGGCAGTGGTCAAGCTCTTACTGTAGCTTCCAGTCAACACAGAGAAGGCCAGAACTGATGGTTAAATGACTTTATTGCTTTCCTTCGTGTCATCAACCAACGTAAGAGCTATGGCAAAAAACAAATAGACAATAATCACCACATAACCCTCAATCACCACCTAGCTCATACGTTAGCAACCTTCATGTTAGCATAACTAATTTACAACTTTTAAAAATAAAAACTTTCTATAAAATCACCAACCTTGTTCCCTTATCGACCGAAGCTAAATCCTTGCCGTTTTTTATCCTTTTCTGTCGTCTTTTCTTCATCTTTCCTTTTAACCCTTTCTCGCCCGTTTGTGTCTTTCCTTTGTCGGTCAAATCGACTTCCGTTAACTAACTTCCGCTCATGCGGAAGTTACAAAATAAAAGCATATCTTTGCAATATAATTACTATACATGTAAATAGAGCTAACCTTGCTTTATCCACTTTTACAATTATAGACAGAATTTATCCAATATAGAGCTGAAGAAGCAGAAAATAAAACAGAAGAAATATTAAAACAAATCAAGTGATTTGGATATTTGTCAAAAGGATTACAGTAAAATATAAAAAAACAGTAAATATAACATTAAAGGTACATGCAGTATAAGAATAATCCTAAATTTCCCTAGACAAGTGAATTAGCCTCAACATTTTATTGAAAATGAAACAATATTAACAAGTGAATGTGATGGTAAGTTTTACAGAAAACAATGACATTGATTTTATAGAAAAATCTTAGTTCAGTCTTTATTAAAACAACTGAAGAAAAACAAAACAGAGATATTGTTAATAAATGTTAAAACAAAACATGAAGTGACTGTGACGACTCAGACATGAAAACAGTGAAATAGGTCATTGAGGGAATTTCCAAACCACTAACTCACATCTTCAACTTATCATTCCAAACGGGACAATTTCCTAATAAAATTAAAACTGCAAAAGTAGGGCTGTAACGGTACTTGTATTCAGATTTTTTGGTACGGTTCAGACGTGTACCAAGGTACGACACGGACTACATTGAGTGACGGACAGAAAGTGTAACTGTCATATCACGCCCCCTCCTCCTCTCTGTTTCTCTCCGGCTGCCTGTCAACGGACTTCTGCAGCGTTCCGCCCCAGTGAAGAGTGACTGAAAGTGGGCGACTTCTAAACACAACACTGGTAAGGTTAGTGAGTTTTTAGCAAGTAACGTTACTGCTTCTTATTTTCAATGAGCGACTGTCTCAGCTTTAGAAAACTAGTTAAACTGTTAGCATGTACGAACATTACCTGTTGGACAATAATCTCTCTTGAATGATGTTTGCTGACAGCCGAGCGGTTTCATTTCTAAGGTAACGTGTTAACTGCCAGTAAATCACACTTCCGGTTGTGGCACGTAAGGTGAGGACGCACAGGTAAAGGCTCCCAGTTCATTTTTTTCTATCTTCCTTTAAAACTCAGTTTAGAGCTAGCATTTTTAGCTGTTGCTTTGTCACTGCCGCTGGAGAATAAAAACGGTACGCCTGCTCGTGCGAAAAAAGAGAGAAATTGCCATTCTCATAACTTAATATTGTAGTGGCTGGTGAAGCAATTCATCAGTCCCCTCACACTCCGGGAGAACAAAGGGATTTCGCCCACGTGTTTTCTTTTTTACGATCACAATCAACATACAGTGGGGTAAAAAAGTATTTAGTCAGCCACCAATTGTGCAAGTTCTCCCACTTAAAAGATGAGAGAGGTTGTGGCGGTTCGGTTAACCCTCACAACAGATTAAGGACACTCAGCTCTCTTCTCTTGGTTTTTCCCGCTGCACTACTGAGATGTAATGTGCCACGCATGTATTGTGATGCAATGTGCCATGCATGTATTGTGATGCAATGTGCCATTCATGTATAGTGTTCATGCGTCCTGTCCTTACTGTGACCTAGAGACAGTTCAATATGTAGATGTGCCTTGTAACCTCTTTGTCCTGCAAGCTGGAGCAGAGGCTGCATCTGCCTATTGTTATGTAGGTCTTACAAATGCAAATGTCTCATGCCTGTTCTGCAGTCCCTTTGATCAGACCAACTGCTGTGAATCTGCTTTGATGTATTGTTTGAGTTGGGTATAAATACTGCACAGGTTCTGTAACTCATCCTCTCATTCACTCACTCTTCAACTGCTACTGCTGGACACACAGACTCTTGTGTCCTCCTTCTCTGAGAGTCGTTTGGGCTCGCTCCTGGCGTGCATGCACGGCGCCGGGAGCGGAGCCCGTGACGGCGGTATGATAATAAACTCTACTTAAAACCTTCAACAACGCTTTAATTTATTTCATGCCGCCGCACTGGTGACCCGACGCTCGGTGATGCTCCGACGACAAGCAAACGCAGCAGCTGCCTTCTGCTTCAGTGAACTCTCAGGACATCACCCACGACCGGGAAAGCCGCAGCAAACTCCATGGTGGGATCTGCACGCCTAGATCGGCACATCCACGCTGGGCTGGCCGCGCTCGCAGTTCCTCCACAGGAGAGCGCAGGCACCTCGTCCCCTCTCCACGACGGCGTCCTCCAGGGCCGGCGGAGAACGCAACACGTGGACCTGAAGGCACCACGGCCGAGCGGCGCCAAAGATCGTCTCTTCCCTCCCGCCGCTCCAACGCATCTGCACGAGCCTGAGGGACAAAAGATCGTCTATTTCCTCCCACCGCTCCAACGCACCATGGCCAAGCTGCAGCCACAGCCCAGACCTGGATTTTATCGGCGCCGTCTGCGCCGATCTCCACCAAGATTCTGCACCCTGGTTCTCCTCTCCAGCTGGCCCACCCACGCACGGAACCCCGGCACACGCACCGGGGAGTTACAAGGACGGCGCACCACGCACAGGGCAATTACGGCTACAGAGACCGCCATCGTCCTCCGCCGCTGCACATGCCCGAGAAAAACGGCCGATCGCCACCCTCGGAACCTTCAGGGCTGCCTGTTCACCTGAAGCAAGCACGCAGCTCGCCACTGGATTTTTTAATGGTCTCAGCCACGGCACATAAGGGATTTCAGCCATCAGCTGTTCCCGGGGGGGCTTTAGGATTGCTCCTGCCCTAAAGTCAACACGCCAGTCCATCTGCTTTTTTTTTTTTTTCTCTCTTACAGCCGCTCCTGTTTTCTTCATGGCCACGAGAGGAGTCAGAGACTAATTTTTCTTCTTGTGGACCTCTGCACATTCAACGGGACAGCCCTTCGACATCGTGGACCCACAAGCAATTTTTGCGCGGCTCGGACGATTTCACTGTCCCCCTGCCGGCATTTACTACCCCCCTCCTCCCTCCCCCTCCGCCTGCAGCAAGCTTCTCTCACAGCTCGCTCCCATAGAGGGATTATCGAGGTATCGGCCCCCTGCCGTGCCCTCTGGGGGGGGGGGCATGTGTGGCGGTTCGGTTAACCCCCACAACAGATTAAGGACACTCAGCTCTCTTCTCTTGGTTTTTCCCGCTGCACTACTGAGATGTAATGTGCCATTCATGTATTGTGATGCAATGTGCCACGCATGTATTGTGATGCAATGTGCCATGCATGTATTGTGATGCAATGTGCCATTCATGTATAGTGTTCATGCGTCCTGTCCTTACTGTGACCTAGAGACAGTTCAATATGTAGATGTGCCTTGTAACCTCTTTGTCCTGCAAGCTGGAGCAGAGGCTGCATCTGCCTATTGTTATGTAGGTCTTACAAATGCAAATGTCTCATGCCTGTTCTGCAGTCCCTTTGATCAGACCAACTGCTGTGAATCTGCTTTGATGTATTGTTTGAGTTGGGTATAAATACTGCACAGGTTCTGTAACTCATCCTCTCATTCACTCACTCTTCAACTGCTGCTGCTGGACACACAGACTCTTGTGTCCTCCTTCTCTGAGAGTCGTTTGGGCTCGTTCCCGGCGCGCATTTACGGTGCCGGGAGCGGAGCCCGTGACGGCGGTATAATAATAAACTCTACTTAAAACCTTCAACAACGCTTTAATTTATTTCATGCCGCCGCAAGGTCTCCAATTTTCATCATAGGTATACCTCAACTATGAGAGACAAAATGAGAAAAACAAAATCCAGAAAATCACATTGAAGGATTTTTAATTAATTAATTTTTTTTTTGTTTTTGTTACTTATTTGTACCCGTAGGTAGATTTGGTTTGCAGTCTGGTGACAAGCCACCGGCTGCTGGTCGCTGCGTGCGCAAGCGCCCTAAACCTACATGTTTTTGGTATGTGGGAGGAAACCGGAGAAATCCCGGAGTAAACCCACACAACACGGGGAGAACATGCAAACTCCACACAGCTCACTGTTGGTCGGGAGCTGGGATCGAACCCACGATCTCATGATCCCCGCGATCCCCCGGCCGAGGGTAAAACTGTGCTGCTGTGGGCGACACACATTGTGGGCTCACGTTGCCACAGAGACAGGACTGCATGTGTATTGAGGGCGTCACGTCTGCAAGGACAGAGGACTCGAATCTGCAGGAGATAACAAGGAAGTGTGAGATTTGTCTCTTTGTCCCACAGAAGATGCCCCGGAGAGGTTTCCGGTTCATCAGGAAATGAGAGACAATGGTGAAGCTTCAAAGGGATGCTTTGTGACTGTATGTTTACTGAAGACACCTTGTGACTTGGATTCTGATGCTGGAAACATATAAAAGGGTGTTGAGATATGATTCTTTCTCTTTCCTGCTTTGAGAATGCTAGAAGCTGTGTTCTGTCAAATAAAGCTGGTTTACGACTAAACTCAGCCTCGTCATTTGAGCACATCTTCTACACTGGTGACCTACGACAAAAAATGAGCAGACAGAATTCTCCCGAGCGGGGCTCGGCGGAAGCCAGCCTGATGGCCGCCTCCACGATCCGGCTGCCCGATTTCTGGCAGCACAGCCCGCGCTCATGGTTTAGCGCAGTCGAGGCGCAGTTCAACCTCCGGAGAATCTCCAACGACGACACAAGATTCTACCACGTGGTAGCGAAGCTGGACAGCAACACGGTCCAGAGAGTGGAGGATCTGGTTAACCATCCACCAGACAGCGACAAGTACAGCGCATTGAAGGACGCGCTGATCAGCCATTTCACCCCCTCAGTCCAGCAACGAGCAGAGGGGCTCCTAGCGTTGACGGAGGCAGAAAACGATAGACCTGCAGACCTGATGGTGAAGATGCTGAAGCTCAAAGACTCTGAGGATGGCGAATTCATTTTCGCCCACCTTTTCCTTCGAACCCTGCCACCAGCAGTGAGAGTGGCCCTGGCAGAGTCGCCCCGATTGGCCAGGCGAGACTACCATGGGTTGAACAAAGAGGCGCAGCGGTTGGTCGACGCCCACAAGCGGAACGCGGTTTCGGCCGCGGCGGCCAGCCCGGGAACAGCATCCGGAGACAGCGCAGGTCCAGCGGCCGCGGCGCCAGACGCACCAACGGCGGCGGCGACGGGAGCCAGACGACGTGGAGCGGAGGACGGCCCGTGCTTCTACCACCGCCGTTTTGCAGAGAGAGCGCACAGGTGCATCCCACCGTGCAACTTTAAGCGCCAGGGAAACGCCAAGACCGAGGGCCGGTAGCAGCTGCGACCCTCGGCAACAAGAACAGGCTGCTTTACCTGACGGATGCACGCTCGGGGAAACAGTTCCTCGTGGACACGGGCTCTCAGCTGACTTTCGTCACACCCACCTACGCGGAACGGCTGATGCCTTCTAAAGCTCCCTGGGTGTCAGTGTCAGCAGCGAACGGATCCACGATTAAAACGTTCGGTGAGAGGACCATGCTCCTGTCCTTACAGGGCCGTTCATTTGAGTGGACATTTATTGTAGCAGCAGTCAGTTTCAACATGTTAGGTGCTGATTTTTTGTGCTCACATGGTTTATTGGTTGACCTTGCTAATAGACGTCTGATTAATGCACTGTCCTTTCATTCTATTCCCTGCACAGCTCGGGTGGCCCCGCCGACTGCACATGCCAGCGTCTCAGCTGCGGGTGGTAAGTTTCACACATTGCTTGCTCAGTTCCCAGCACTCACGGTCCCCACGTTTTCGGCGACGGTGGCTAAACATGGGGTGGAGCATTTCATAACAACCACCGGCCCTCCTGTTTTTGCAAAGGCTCGGCGCTTGGACTCAGCTAAACTGGCCATCGCGCGCGAGGAGTTCACTAATCTGGAGAAACTGGACATTGTTAGACGCTCCAAGAGCTCTTGGGCTTCGCCGTTACACATGGTCCCAAAGGCCGACGGCTCGTGGCGACCTTGCGGCGATTTCCGCAGGTTGAACAACGTTTCAGCTCATGACCGCTACCCGATTCCGCACATTCAGGATTTTTCTGTTCATTTGGCGGGGGCGCGCATTTTTTCTAAAATAGACTTGGTGTGCGGTTACCACCAGGTGCCAGTGCGCGCGCAAGATGTACCCAAAACAGCGGTCATAACTCCTTTCGGCCTTTTTGAGTTTTTGCGCATGCCTTTTGGCCTCAAGGGGGCCACGCAGACTTTCCAATGCATGATGGATGCAGTTTTACGCGACCTTCCTTTCGTGTTCGTTTATTTGGACGATATTTTGGTAGCCAGCGAGTCCGAGGGCGAACATGAAAAACACCTCACAGCAGTTTTCCGGAGGCTGGCAGAGCACGGGTTAATAGTTAACCCAGCGAAGTGCCAGTTTGGGGTGGCGCAGATTGATTTTTTGGGACATCGCGTTTCGGCAGAAGGAGCGGTTCCTCTTCCAAATAAAGTGCGTGCCATAACGGATTTTCCGCAACCTCAAACAGTCAAGGCGCTTCAGGAGTTTCTAGGGATGGTTAATTTTTACAACCGGTTCCTCCCAAGCGCAGCACGACTCATGCAGCCATTGTACACCGCGTTAAAAAAACAAAAGCCCGCAAATAAAGTTGAATGGTCTCCGGAGCGGGAGCGCGCTTTTGCTCAGATCAAATCAGCCCTGGCAAACGCAGTTTTGTTAGCGCACCCAGTTCCAACGGCCCGCATGGCGCTCACCACTGACGCTTCCGATGTAGCGGTGGGGGCGGTAGTTGAACAGTTTGTGGCAGGTACCTGGCAACCCCTCGCGTTTTTCAGCAGGACTTTGTGCGATAGTGAACGGAAATACAGTGCGTTTGACAGGGAGCTTTTGGCCCTACACTTGGCCATCCGTCATTTTCAGTTCTGGTTAGAGGGGCGACGTTTCACCGCGTTTGTGGATCATAAACCGCTAACGTTTGCGATGGCCAAAATTTCAGAACCCTGGTCAGGCCGGCAACAAAGGCAACTAGCCGCAATATCGGAGTTCACTACTGATATTCAGCATGTCGCGGGTAAACACAATGTTGTGGCAGACTGCCTCTCGCGCGCGGTAGCACCACCAAGCCCCATAGGGGCAGACTCTGTAGCCGTGGCCGCGGGCCCGGGCAGCGACGCGGGAGCGCGCGCAGCCCCGGTCTGTGTTGGGTTAGATTATGCAGCCATGGCAACGGAGCAGGTTAACAACGCGGATGTGCGCGCGCTCCAGTCTGGACCAACAGGGTTAAGGCTGGAGCACAGGGTGCAGCAAAATGGTATGCCCCCACTAATCTGCGATGTCTCCACGGGACGGCCCCGCCCCGTGGTGCCAGCCGCGTGGCGTCGCCGCGTTTTTGACTTGGTCCATTCTCTCGCGCACCCAGGGGTGCGCGCATCGATTAAATTGGTGGGGGAGAAATTTGTTTGGCCCGGGTTGCGCAAACAGGTCAAGGAATGGGCGGCAGCCTGCGTAGCGTGTCAGCGAGCCAAAATACACAGACACACTAAGGACCCGTTAGAACCTTTTCACATCCCCGCTAAGCATTTTGATCACGTGCACGTTGACTTGGTCGGCCCGCTTCCGTTATCACACAGGCACACACATCTTTTGACGATGGTGGATCGCACCACGCGCTGGCCAGAGGCGATTCCTCTGACATCAACCACAGCGGAAGAAGTTGCGCGAGCTTTTTTAGCAGCGTGGGTTGCGCGTTTCGGTGTACCGTCGGACATAACGTCCGACAGGGGTCCCCAATTTATTTCCGAGCTGTGGTCATGGATGGCCCGCAGCTTGGGGGTGAAGATTCATCGCACCACCGCGTATAACCCCCAGGCTAATGGTTTATGCGAACGCTTTCACAGGTCATTGAAAGCAGCCCTCAGAGCGTCACTAACGGATACAAATTGGGTGGACAAACTTCCATGGGTCTTATTGGGGTTGCGTTCTGCACCTAAGGAAGATTTGCATGCTTCCCCGGCGGAATTAGTTTTTGCACAACCGCTCCGTTTGCCGGGGGAATTCCTTCCCGATAATCCCGCACCAAATGGCCCCCCTGCTCAGCCGTGGCAGAGCGACGCAGGAGCAAACACGCTCCCTGGCCCGGTCCATCACAGTTTACCACACATTTTTGTGCCAAAGGCTTTAAAAAATGCAAGTTTGTTTTTGTTAAACATGATGCTCAGCGTCCAAGTTTGCGGCCATTTTATGACGGACCGTTCCGAGTGCTGGAGACCGGGCAGAAGCATTTTCTGCTAGATTTAGGGGGCAGAAGGGAGTTGATTTGCATAAACAGGCTCAAACCCGCCTTTGTTTTGGCTGACGAGGAAGTGCAGCTCGCGAGGCCCCCCCGCCGTGGCAGGCCGCCAAGAGGACATTCTCCAAAGTCTTCACAGAAAGGTGCTAACAGCTTTAATCAACAGGTGCAGAGAGATGTTGCAGGTGCAGCCAAGCCAGGTTGCAGCAGATTCGGCAGAAAGTCAAAACCTAGGCAGTTGGTGGATTGATTAGCGATGTATGGAGTGTTTCGTGTTTTTCTTTTTTTTTGCCATGCAGGTTTTGCCTTACTAGACGTTTGGGGGGGTAGTGTGGGCGACACACATTGTGGGCTCACGTTGCCACAGAGACAGGACTGCATGTGTATTGAGGGCGTCACGTCTGCAAGGACAGAGGACTCAAATCTGCAGGAGATAACAAGGAAGTGTGAGATTTGTCTCTTTGTCCCACAGAAGATGCCCCGGAGAGGTTTCCGGTTCATCAGGAAATGAGAGACGATGGTGAAGCTTCAAAGGGATGCTTTGTGACTTCAAAGGGATGCTTTGTGACTGTATAGGCCCTTTTCCACTAGCCCCACTCAGCCCCGGTTTGAAAACCCGGCTCTACTCACTTTGGTTCGGTTCGGCCTCAGTTGCTTTTCAACTACTGCTGGCGCACCTGCTGGCATACCTGCTGTGGGTGGGATTTGTTGAACAGCAGGCGGCGCCACACCCTCGTGACGTGAAACACACGCGACTGAATCCTCCACAACAAACATGGCTGATGACGAGGAGAGAAGGAAGGAGGAATGACTGTGACATGAAACTGGTGAAATCTATGGTGCTGACTTGTTGTGCTCTGCACAATCTGTGTGAGAGTCATGGAGAGACGTTTGACACTACATTGGATGATGCAGTAGATGAACCAGTGGTGGCAGCGGCACAGAGAGCAGAGGAGCAGGGTGGTGATATTGTAGCGAACTCAATATAAGCACCCTACTTGGCTTGACAAGTTGGTTGACCCTATTGGCGACACTGGTAGAGTGCGGGACTCTGGAGCGAGAGGCGTGAGTTCAAACCTCCCGGTGGGATGTCGCCATGTCAAGCTGCACGTTACAATATAACATGTGATGCAATACTTGTCTATTTTGTCCACATTTATGTGCATACATATTTCAAAAATGTTTTTTTGTAAATAAAATGTTGTGCATGGTCCATCTACCTGTCCTCTTGTTCATAACGCTTATCTGTTAAGAAGGTGCGAAGCCATCAGCCTAATGATGAGTCCACACTTCTGTTGTGATAATTGCTCACGCTGAGCGCTCTGACAGCCCCGTACGCTGTGGGGGTCACACACAACGTGTTCCTCCCCACACTCTCAATTTTTTTTCCCATATATTTTTCTCTTTAGCGTACAGAAATGGCAATACGCCCGTATTTGCTAAAATTGCATTTTCCCCGTATTAAAATACGGCGAAACCGTATCACTTGACAGGTATGTAATTACATGCAGAAACACCGCACAGGCCATCTTCACAAAAATCCAGCTCGACAAGCCACTTTTGCTTAGGTGGAAATGCAAATTGAACAATATATCATGTGCTGATACATGTCATATTTTCCCATGTAAAGGTCTCCCACTTTTACTTACAAATTGATTTTTAATTTTTGGGAAAAGGAAATATAAATTTTGCACTTGTTGGTAACAACAGCTGTGTGCAACAAAAACACAGTTGTGTATCCTTGTCCAATCTGTCTACTGTTATTAGTGCCAAATTTTTGCTAGATTCCTTCTTAATTTATTAAATTTTGACTGGTGATGCAACATTCAACTTACACGTACTTACCTTTAGCAGTGTCTACAAGTTCAAGCACACCTGTACAACTGTTTATAACCTAAAAAATGTACCCGTTCAAGAGAAATGGATTCAGCATTGCAAATTTGTTTAAAATAAAAAAAAAATCTACCAAGACATTACGTTTCGTTGTGTTGTTAAAAATTAAATTACCATTAGAAGGCTATACACCTGACCTGATGAACAGCAGCATGTGGAGTGAACAGAGAATGGAATGTGTATGTAATTATTGGCTTTTCTCATACGGTGTCATAACAGATAAACCAGACTTTTGATGCAAACAATACAATTTTATTCCAGAAGCAAAATTTACAAACAAAAAAACAGACTGGGCGATGACATCTCTGCGAGCTCTTCCCTTCGTAACGCAGCGTCCTGTTCCAGGGCTTCATGCGCATCTGCCCGCACATCTGCAGCCACCTGTCGCAAATGCTGCATGTACTCCTGATTCTTGCCGCTGTTGCCGTTCCAAGAGCCGCATCTCTTCGTCATGCATGTTGACCATCGCTGATGTAAGGTCAGCGATGGGAGTTGTCTGTTTTCGTCTTGCCTAGATGGAAAGACAGAAAGGCATGGTCGTTAAAGCTGGATCACTACATATATTATGGAATTACACAGGTGAAAGTCTGTGGTGGAATGTCACTATTATATTATGCTTCATTGCTGTATATAAGCTGAACTGTCATGTTGCTGCCCGTCAGTAGAGCAGATTTTGCAACACGCAGGGTGCTGTCTTCGGCTGCAGCCCCCCTGCAAAACCAAAAAGGATTAAGATTAAGAATATGGATGGATGGGACTTCCGGTTATGGCTGCCACGTAAGAAGGACGCGTCTCACTCTGCTCTGCTCCTGGAGAAAAAAAATCGGCAAATAACTCTCTCATTTGGGACAGAACGTATCCCAGCGTTTGGGCGAGGATATGTCGGTGAAGCCTAAGGCTGGAAAACCAGGTAGAGGAAAAAGCGAGCCGCCGAAACAGTCCAAATTAACGGACTTTCAGGTCTGTGACGCAGCAAATAAAGCTCCATATATGGCGGGGGAGGCTGGCAACGGTGCGGTGTCTGCGGGAAACGGCGCAGATGCGCTGATGGCTGCCATGAGTTCAATGAGAGCGGACTTTTCCTCTAGATTTGATGGGATTATGGCAGCGTTGGAAGGAATGAGAAAGGAATTGGGTGACTGTGTAGAACGAATGGCGCAGATGGAGCTCCGTATTTCTAGTGCTGAAGATGACGTCACTCATCTTCAATTAAAGGTGCGCACTTTGGAAAAAAAAATAAATGTCTGGAAGATAATATTCTGGATTTGGAATCTCGGTCGAGACGGAACAACTTGAGGCTGGTGGGTCTTCCGGAGGAATCCGAAGGTCGGGACGCATGTTCCTTTCTGGAAAAGTGGATTCCGGAGGCGCTGGGCAGCGCGGAGTTGCAATTAGCAGTGGTTCTGGAAATGCACACCGTATGGCCCACGGAGAGATAAGGGACCACCGAGGACCTTAATTATGAAGTTTCTCAGCAACAGAGACAGGATGAAGATCTTCAACGCTGCACGAGCTAAAGGAGAGATTAAACACCAGGACCAGCAGGTGCGGTTCTACCCAGATTTGGCCACAGGAATCCAACAATTGAGGAAGCAGTTTGATCCCGTACGTAAGGAGCTGCGCAACCTTGGGATTCGTCATGGTGTAATCTATCCTGCGAGACTGCTGACCACGCATGGGGGCAGAACCTACATCTTCAAGACCCCAGAGGAGGCGCAGGAGTTCATCAAGAAGATCCAAGAAGAGACTGGTGGGAGCTAAGCATGAACAAAATATAAGGTAGAATATTTAAGCATTTGCACAGGCATCTGACTGATTTGAAGCAAATAGCAAGTTTACAAAATATAGATTGTATTATATATTTAAAAAAAACAAAAAACTATGATGTACAAAGTTGCTAAAAATTTTGGAGTTAAGTTGGAAAACTACAGAGAGAGTTAATGTTATGTCATTAAAAGCAGCTAGAGTTAGGGTGATTGGGAGGATGAAGAAGAGTGGCTTTGGCTGGTCCTCGTGGATGTGGAGCGGTCGATGGCTATATCGGGAGACGGAATTTTTCTTTTGATTTTGGGGGGATCGCCACAATTGTGGGAAGGGGGAATTTGTTTGTGTGTAGTTTGTAGGATGAATGCTCAACCACTCATGTTTTTGCTTCTCTGTATGAGCATGTTTACACTGCAAGGTAATCCCAAAATCCCTATTGATCATAAACCAAAGCGTTAATCTTAATTTAACTTCATGGAATTGCAGAGGTCTACAAAATTTAAAAAAACTTAAACAAGTTATGAATAAAATAAAAGACATGGGTTCAAAAATTGTGTTTTTACAAGAAACTCATCTAATAGAGGAGGATGTAAAAAGAATTAGGAGTAGATGGCAAGGAAGTGTTTTCACCTCATCATTTTCATCCCGAGCCAGGGGAGTTATGACTCTCATACATAAATCAGTCCCTTTTCAAGTGAAAAATGTAATTGGAGACAAATTTGGAAGATATGTAATCATTCAAGGATCTTTGCTATTAGAAAATATAAATTTGGTGAACTTATATAGGTCCCAATATAGATGATCAAAAAGTTCTTTGCTAATTTATTTCTTATCTTATCATCACTTACAGGGCAACATATAATAGCAGGGGATTTTAATTGTACATGAATCCCGGTATAGATAGATCAACAGGACTGGACTGTACGCACAATGGATGTAGGATGACCATTATTCATTTTATGAAAGAACTGAGATTGCTAGATATATGGAGAGAAATGAATCCACAAGTTAAAGCCTACTCTTGTTATTCCAATACCTACAAGACTTTCTCACGTATTGATTATTTTTTGATTCCACTAGAATTAAGGTCCAAGATTCAAAACTGCTTTTATGATAACATCGTGAACTCTGATCATGCACCCTGCTGTCTAATATATGTAGATAAGAAATTGACAAAGGAATCAGGTAGATGGCAATTCAGCATAAATGGCTTCAGGATGAGGAATTTGTCAAGTACATAGAAAAACAGATAGATGAGTTCTTTGACATCAATACTACACAAAACATCAGCATGTGTAAAGTGGGAGGCTTTCAAAGCTTTTATTAGGGGACATATTATTAGTTATACAGGTTCAAAATCTAAGAAGACTCGAGAGGAGAGAGCCCAATTGGAACTTAAAATAAAAATCTTCAGAAAAAGTGTATGCAGGAAGTGATCCAGGTTGGAGAACGAATTACTGATTTTGAGAGCTGAATATGACAAAAAATCAGCGAATAGAGCTGCCTCGAGTCTTCTAAGATTGAAAACAATCTTTTTATGAACAAGGTGAAAAATCAGGAAATTATTGGCATGGCAGATTAAACAATTAGAATTTAAAACACCAATTACCAGTATTATAAGTAACGGACAGGTAGTTATAGATCCTTTAGAAATTAATAGAGCCTTTAGAGATTACTATGAAAAATTATATGATACCAAAAATGAATCTGACTTAACAAAACTAAATGGGTTTTTGAACGAACTATCTATACCGTGTATTCCAAATGAAAACAGGGAGATACTGGAGTCTGAAATTAGTCAAGAAGAAGTTGGGCTAGCCATTGATAATATGAAATCAGGGAAAAGTGCAGGACCAGATGGTCTTCCAGTTGACCTTTATAAAAAATTTAAGAATAAATTAATAAAACCTTTTTTAGAAATGGTTTTAGAAGCATTTCAAAATAGTAATTTACCATCATACATGAATAATGCCTTAATTATACTGTTGCCAAAACCAGGTAAACCCTCTAATAAATTGTGAAAATATGAGACCAATAAGCTATTAAATGCCGACCTTAAGATAATCTGTAAAATTTTAGCAAGACGAATACAAGAAATTTTACCAAATATTATTAATCGAGATCAGAATGGCTTTATAAAGGGAAGACAAGGCTTCCATAATGTAAGAAGACTATTTAATATTATTTATTCTAATAAAGAAGCACCGGATACAGCTCTCCTATCACTGGACGCCGAAAAGGCCTTTGATAGAGTCGAATGGCCCTTTCTTTTTGAAGTCTTACAAGGTTTGGACTGGAAATAATTTCATAAAATGGTTCAGATAATATACAATAATGCTACAGCAGAAATCCTAACAAATAACAATATTTCAAAATCAATAAAAATCAATAGAGGATGTCGACAAGGCTGTCCACTTTCACCTTTACTGTTTACTATGGCAATTGGAACCTTTAGCGATGGCGATACGTTACAGTCACAAATATATGGAATTAAAGTTGGACCAACAGAACATAAAATCTCCTGTATGCCCGATGACATAATTTTGTTTATGTCGAATCTTAAAAAATCAATTCCGACCTTGTTGAATTTAATAAAGACTTTAGGGAAATATCTGAATATAAATAAATAAAACTAAATCTTCAATATTAATGCTAAATGAGACCCAGAGAAATACCCAGCCCCTGAGGTAAATCAGTTCAATGTTGTAAATCAGTTTAAATATTAGGAATCCAAATTGTGCCTAAGCTAGAATCAGTCGCCAGTGTCAACTATGAAGCCTTAATGACAGATATTAATGAGTTACTTCAGAGATGGATGTCACTACCAATGTCGATGATCGGGAGAATTAATATACTTAAAAGTAATATCTTACCTAAAATACTTTATTTATTTCAATACATTCCCTTACCACCACCTTTAGATTTATTCTCAAGAATTAAAAAAAAGTTAGTGGAGTTTATATGGAACAACAGGAGGGCTAGATTACGTCTGTCTTATTATATTTACCATTTGATCGTGGAGGTCTGAAATGTCCAAATTTTATGTTGTATTACTGGTCGGCACAACTGAGGTCTATGACATATTATTTTTCATCAAATGATCTCCCTCACTGGACTGAAATGGAATCATACAATTTACCTTTACCTCTTCCCATATTCATATACTCAGATTCGGCAAAAAAATTACAAAAGCAAGTTAAAAATCCATTTGTAAAGCATATGATCAAAATATGTTGTGAAACTAAAAACTATTTAAAAGAACCACACTTACTGTCACAATTTAGCCCAATATGGGGTAATCAATATTGTAACGTTGGGGCCATGTTAAGTGAATTTCCCAGCATGCTTTGCCAGTTTGAAACGTTACATTGGTGTCAGAAGTGGGATCTCCTGTCCAAAGCAGTAATGGGGTGCTGACATCGGGACGATGTTGAGAACCAGAGGGGAGTAGTGTAGCGAACTCAATATGAGCACCCTACTTGGCTTGCCAAGTGGGTTGACCCTATTGGCGACACAGGTAGAGTGCGGGACTCCGGAGCGGGAGGCGTGAGTTCAAATCTCCCGGTGGGACGTCGCCATGTCAAGCAGCACGTTACAATATTTTACACCAGGGAGAGCGGATGCTGTATTTAAAGTATGGAATTTAAAAGGGATTCAAAAGATTCAAGATTTATATCTGTCATGTGCAGATAACAATGTCTTTTGAAGAACTGAGGATCAAATTGAATCTTAATAGAACACATTTTTTAAAATATCTTCAACTTAGGAACTTTATTCGATCAAATCAAAATAATGCTCTCACCCGACCTATTTACTCATCCTGGAAAAAATGTTGATGAAAGATAGTAAAAGGAAAGGGTATTATTTCAGAGTTTTATAACTCATTGACACTATCCACAAGTGAAAACTCACAGAAAAGATTAAACTACTGGAAAGAAGATCTGCAAACTGAAATTTCAGAGGAACAATGGGAATTGGCTTGTACAGAAGCTCAAACCAAATCAATAAATGTACGTCTTAAATTGATACATTTTAAATGGTTAATGCGGATGTATGTTACACCGGAGGAGTTAAATAGATACAACAAAAACATACCAGATACGTGCACAAAATGCATGGAAAGTAAAGGAACCCTATTTCATTGTGTATGGGAATGTAGAATAATTAGAATGTTTTGGGAAGAGGTGAGGGTAACAATTGAAAAAATAATTTCAAAACAAATCATATTGAATCCTAAACTGTTTTTTGTTGGGTCTGTACCCAGAAAAGCATAACTTTAATAAAAGTGAAAGAACATTCATAGACCTCAGTTTGCTTAATGCCAAAAAATGTATTGCACTACTGTGGAAAAAAGACTCCTAGACCAGATGTGACTCAGTGGTTAAGACATATGTTAACAAACCTTCCATTAGAAAGAATAACATACATACTGAAATCAAAGGAAATTGTGTTTGAGAATATATGGAGACCTTTTATTGATTATGTAAAAAATTTAAACATAACTCTTGAAGAAGAAGGTGAATGATGTCTGTGGACCTTGTAAATTCCAAACTGGTGAACATAATATGTATACTTATGTAATGGATTGTCTAGACTAAACAGAAGAGCATTGTTGAAGACTTGATTTTGTTGGTGGTTGTTGGTGTTTTTAGTGCATTTTTTTTTTTGTAGTACTTTAGTGTTAGTGTTTGATTGTTTGTGTCATGTTTGTTAAAAAAAAAAGGTTCAATAAAGATATTGTGGAAAAAAAAAGAATATGGATGGATGGATGGGTAATGTTTAAACTAGTTGCTTGTAGTGTGGCCGCAGAAATCTGAATGGGTTAATACAGTCAGCTGACACAAAGCATTTCATTGAAGCATGTTGATTTCAACGGCAGTCCATCAGCTTTATTTGTTTTTATAAAACAGGAGTTACAACAGCACTTCAATCACCACACCTAAAAATGGTTGTGGAACACCGATAAGTGAAGACCAAAGAATAACCTTGTTGTACATTTAAAAAGACATTTTCAATTAATTAATATGCAGCTACAGGAAATTGCATTAATCAATTTGGTACATAACTTGTTAGGCTCCAGCCCCGCCCCCCCCCGCGACCTGTAAAGGATTAAGCGGTAGAAGATGGATGGATGGATGGATTTTCGACCCTGGTTTCCGCTGCTGGACCTGTTTCAACCAAAAAAAAAAATCGTGGGTTATTGTGCCTTACCGGCACTTGAACGTGATCCAGATGGAGCTGGTGATGTGGAGTCGATCCAGCTGGCGCTCAGCCAGACGCACACGCAGACGCAGCGCCAGGAGAGTCCGCTGTGTCCGTCATCTCCACTGAGGTGGACCCCTGTGATATGAAATGCGATTCTAGAAAGAAAATGCACGCAATTTAAAACTTAACACCAAAGTGCAACATGTACACAACACTCTCAAGTTTTTAACCGGAATACAATAAGCGTAATTCAGCGTTTTGTTCGCGCTAATACTTAACACAAAGCAAGCGTGAATCTGCAGTTGGCTGCAAAACAATACGCGAGCCTCAGTAACAACCATTACCCACAATCTAACAACCTTCCTATTTCTTAAAAACAGTGAGCTTGGCACAGAAAGGATCAAGTGGCGAACAGATGCGCAATATCAAATAAACACTCACCATCCACGGTTTCCAAGGGCCGTGACCGTGACAGTGACCGTGTGGAGCCCAATGTCTCTCAGCGAACCACTTCCACTCCTTCTGATCCGCTGAACTTCGAGCAATGTGGTCCTTCACTGCTTGGTAATCGCTTTTCAGCTTTTTCAGCTTCTCCCGACACTGTTTGGCAGTACGGATGTACCCTTGGGAAGCCATCTGCTCAGACACCTGCATTTCAAGTAGATCCGTCCAACTCGCGCTGGATGCGATCGTCGCCTAATATAGGAAGAAAATTGCGCACCTCCTAATATATAATATTAGGAGTATATTATTATATAAGTATATTATACAGTATATTAATATAATATACCGTATTAAAGGGGTGCACTGTGTTCACTGCTGAACAATTACAAATGGCAGTCGTGGAGTAAATTCAGCAGAAAAAGTCGCTTTCATGACGTTACAACCTGACCAATCAGCGGCGACCGGTCTCTTAAAGTCATATCACAGCCCTACTCGGCCCGGTTAGACCCTGCCCTGGATCAGGTACGAAAAAAGTACCTGCTTAACCGGTGCTGGGGCGAGTAGAAAAGCGCCTAAAGCGGGCTGAGTTGTGCGGTGTAGGGCCAAGTGAGGCTAGTGGAAAAGGGCCTTATGTTTACTGAAGACACCTTGTGACTTGGATTCTGATGCTGGAAACATATAAAAGGGTGTTGAGATATGATTCTTTCTCTTTCCTGCTTTGAGAATGCTAGAAGCTGTGTTCTATCAAATAAAGCTGGTTTACGACTAAACTCAGCTCGTCATTTGAGCACATCTTCTACACTGCCACCAGTGCTAAACCATTGCGCCACCGTGCAGCCCCATTGGTAAACTCCTCAGTGAAATAAGTATTTGGTCAATAACAAAAGTTCATCTCAGTACTTTGTTATATACCTTTTGTTGGCAATGACAGAGGTCAAACGTTTTCTGCAAGTTTTCACAAGGTTTTCACACACTGTTGCTGGTATTTTGGCCCATTCCTCCATGCAGATCTCCTCTAGAGCAGTGATGTTTTGGGGCTGTCGCTGGGCAACACAGACTTTCAACTCCCTCCAAAGATTTTCTATGGGGTTGAGATCTGGAGACTGGCTAGGCCACTCCAGGACCTTGAAATGCTTCTTACGAAGCCACTCCTTTGTTGCCCGGGTGGTGTGTTTGGGATCATTGTCATGCTGAAAGACCCAGCCACATTTCATCTTCAATGCCCTTGCTGATGGAAGGAGGTTTTCACTCAAAATCTCACGATACATGGCCCCATTCATTCTTTCCTTTACACGGATCAGTCGTCCTGCTCCCTTTGCAGAAAAACAGCCCTAAAGTATGATGCCCCCCCCCCATGCTTCACAGTAGGTATGGTGTTCTTTCTCCTCCAAACACGACAAGTTGAGTTTTTACCAAAAAGTTCTATTTTGGTTTCATCTGACCATATGACATTCTCCCAATCCTCTTCTGGATCATCCAAATGCTCTCTAGCAAACTTCAGACGGGCCTGGACATGTACTGGCTTAAGCAGGGGGACACGTCTGGCACTGCAGGATTTGAATCCCTGGCGGCGTAGTGTGTTTCTGATGTAGCATTTGTTACTTTGGTCCCAGCTCTCTGCAGGTCATTCACTAGGTCCCCCCGTGTGGTTCTGGGATTTTTGCTCACCGTTCTCGTGATAATTTTGACCCCACGGGGTGAGATCTTGCGTGGAGCCCCAGATTGAGGGAGATTATTAGTGGTCTTGTATGTTTTCCATTTTCTAATAATTGCTCCCACAGTTGATTTCTTCACACCAAATTGCTTACCTATTGCAGATTCAGTCTTCCCAGCCTGGTGCAGGTCTGCAATTTTGTTTCTGGTGTCCTTTGACAGCTCTTTGGTCTTGGCCATAGTGGAGTTTGGAGTCTGACTGTTTGAGGTTGTGGACAGGTGTCTTTTATACTGTTAATAAGTTCAAACAGGTGCCATTAATACAGGTAACGAGTGGAGGACAGAGGAGCCTCTAAAAAGGAACCCCGATTATATTGGCATGTTAGTTCTATATGCTTTATGTTTTATGTAACATAACTATAATATATATTTTTTTGAAAATAATTCCCAGTTTTATATATTTTTTAAAAACTTTATTATGATGTAAATTGCCATTTTTGTTTACGTCGCAATGCATTCTGGGTAGTGACGTAGAATGGTTGCAGTGTAGAGGATGCCTTCACAAACGAGACTGAGTTTATTTCTCAGGAAAGGTTTATTTGCAGTCTCATCCTCTAACAAGCAAGTATCTCAACAAAAAGAGACAGGACAATCTTTCCTCACAGCTCTTATACCCCCAGAGACACAAAACCCCCAACATCAAATATCACACCCTCAACCCACAGTCCTTCAGTAAACACATAGCCTCCGAGGCTCGTTGGCGTCTCTATTGTCTCTTCCGCCTCGGGGGCTCCTGCTGGGACATTCTCTCTGACTTCCCGTCTCTCCAGAAACCACTTCACACCTGCCGAGGTCTCTGCCGGGTCAGGTCCTTTTGGACGTTTGAAGTCTCTCGAGTATGCACCGTCATGCCTACTGAATACATGTGAGAGAAAATGCATACCATACAAGCATGCCATATATGCGCCCTAAATGTGCGCCATAGCAGCCGTTTTTTCTGTCTTATACAAGCCAAGAAGCGAAGCTACTAACTACTGCCATTTGTCAGTGAAAATGCCACATTGTGCGGCTTTTGGATGTAATTTCCAATCAAAGGGAAATAAAGAGAGCGGGGTAAGCCTCCATAGCTTTCCTAAAGAGGGAAAGTTGAGAAAAAAGTGGGGCGGCAGCGGCTCAGGAGGTAGAGCAGGTCGTCTAATAACCCGATGGTTGGCGGTTCGCATCACGCTCTCCCCAGATATCCTGCCGTTGAGTCCCTGGGCAAGACACTTCACCCGCATTGCCTCCAGTGCCCATAACACTGGGTATGAATGTGTAAAAATGTTTAAATGCTCGGTGGTGGCCAGAGAGGCCGTTGGCGCGGATTGGCCGCCACATTTCCGTCACTCTGAGTGTCTGTGATCACGCGCTATAGCGCACCCTTGATAAAGCTGACATATATATTAATCACGCTATGATAAAGCACGATATCGCTCAAAGCGCGCGCATGAAGCATGTCTATGATCACGCGCTATAGCGCCCGCCTGATAAAGCTGACATATGTATTAATCACGCTATGATAAAGCACGATACCGCGCACGAGCACGGTTCGAATTTTGTCATGGTTCGAATTTTTATCAAGCGCATGTCTCTCCGCTCCGCGAGTGTCTCTCCACTTTGAGTGCCTCAAGCGTGTGCTTGAGGAAACATGATTTTAAGGTGAAACTTATATATTGTGGATTTACTTACAATAGAATGCTCAAACACAAAAAATTGCCTACAAGCATGATGGGCACTGAACTGATAAACATGGACTCTCAACAACATAAAGCAATTTCTCTGTTGCTTTCTCAGACTGCGGGTTGAACGTCCATAAGCAGTGCTCCAAAGTCGTTCCAAATGACTGCCAGCCAGATCTTCGACATGTCAAGCCAAGCGTGCGCTTTGAGCGATATAGCGCTGTATCATAGCGTGATTAATACATATGTCAGCTTTATCAGGCGTGCGCTATAGCGCGTGATCACAGACATGTCTCATGCGCGCGCTTTGAGCGATATTGTGCTTTATCATAGCGTGATTAATACATATGTCAGCTTTATCAAGCGTGCGATCACAGACATGTCTCATGCGCGCGCTTTGAGCGATATCGAGCTTTATCATAGCGTGATTAATGTCAGATTTATCAAGCGTGCGCTATAGCGTGTGATCATAGACATGTCTCATGCGCGCGCTTTGAGCAATATAGTACTTTATCATAGCGTGATTAATATATATGTCAGCTTTATCAAGGGTGCGCTATAGCGCATGATCACAGACACTCAGAGTGATGGAAATGTGGCTGCCAATCCCGCCAACGGCCTCTCCAGCCACCACCGAGCATTTAAACATTTTTACACATTCATACCCAGTGTTATGGGCACTGGAGGCAATGCGGGTGAAGTGTCTTGCCCATGGACACAACGGCAGGATATCTGGGGAGAGCGTGATTCGAACCGCCAACCATCGGGTTATTAGACGACCTGCTCTACCTGCTGAGCCGCTGCCGCCCCACTTTTTCCTCAACTTTCCCTCTTTAGGAAAGCTATGGAGGCTTACCCCGCTCTCTTTATTTCCCTTTGATTGGAAATTACATCCAAAAGCCGCGCAATGTGGCATTTTCACTGACAAATGGCAGTAGCTCGTAGCTTCGCTTCTTGGCTTGTACAAGACAAAAAAAACGGCTGCAACCATTCTACGTCACTACCCAGAATGCATTGTGACGTAAACAAAAATGGCAATTTACATCGTAATAAAGTTTTTAAAAAATATATAAAACTGGGAAATATTTTCAAAAAAATTATATTATAGTTATGTTACTAACATAAAAATAAAGCATATAAAGCTAACATGCCAATATAATCGGGGTTCCTTTTAAAGAAGAAGTTACAGGCCTGTGAGAGCCAGAAATCTTGCTTGTTTGTAGGTAACCAAATACTTATTTTACTGAGGAATTTACCAATTAATTCATTAAAAATCCTTAAATGTGATTTTCAGGATTTTTTTTTCCTCATTTTGTCTCTCATAGTTGAGACATACCTATGATGAAAATTGGAGACCTCTCTCATCTTTTAAGTGGGAGAACTTGCACAACTGGTGGCTGACTAAATACTTTTTTGCCCCACTGTACATCGTCCGGGATCATGGGTCCCAAGAAAGCTCAGCAGACTGAGGAGGTGGATAACATTAAAAGATCGCTCGGCTTCTTGGCGGAAGAGATTTCTGCTGTTAAGCTGCAGCAACAAAACATCCTGGGCCTGCTGGAAGAGGTGAAAGCGCTGCGGATCCAGAACGCAGAGAAGGACAAGAGGCTGGCCTATCTGGAGAGCAGAGTGTCGGACCTGGAGCAGAACACTCGGGTGAACGATGTGATCATCACGCGGCTCCAGATTAAACCTCGATCGTACGCTCGGGCGGTGGCTGCGGACAGTGGAGGGAGGCTCGACGCGCTGGAAGAGGAATCGACGGAACAAGAAGTGGCGGCCTTCATGCAGTCCAAAGGAATCCAGCTGGATTGTAACACCATTGAGGCCTGCCACCCTCTGCCCAGGAAAAACAGCAACAAACCAGCTGTGATCATGAGGTTTGTGAATAGAAAACACAAGACGGCGCTGCTAAAACAAGGTAGGAAACTGAAAGGAACGAACATTTACATAAATGAGCACCTCACAAAAGAAAATGCAGAAATAGCCAGAAAAGCAAAATACCTGAGAAAGCAGAAAAAGATTCAAAACACCTGGACATCAAACTGTAAAATATACATCAAATTAAATGGATCACCTGAAGAGGCCAAGGTCATTAACATCTGAAATATTATGGAACTAGACAAATATCAATGAATATTATGAACTGGAGTCGACAGCAACAAGAGACAATTGTAGGACACTGAAGGATTATACTCATCTGCTACAAGACATTTAATAACATGAAACAAAAGATCAACAAACAGGAACAGCAGGAACTGAAAGTTTTTGAATATACGGATCACACCCCACAGGACGTAGAATATAACATAGACCATGATAATAATTTATTTAGCTCCATCAATAATAACTGTAGTTACTACACAGATGAACAGTTTAACACAATGGTCACATCTGATTTCAATATTTCTATGATCCACTTCAACAGCACAAGTCTCTATGCCAACTTTAATAACAAAGATTATTTACATCAGTTTAAAGAGCCATTCAGTATTGTGGCAATATCAGAGACGTGGCTCAGTGAAGAGAAAGGAGTAAATTTTACCATGGATGGCTATGAATTAAATTATGTAAATAGAAAAGTGAAAAAAGGAGGAGGAGTTACAATTTATGTTGACAAGAGCTTGCAGTACAAGGTTGTTGAAAATCTGTCAGTAACTGTGGATGATTTATTTGAATGTATTACAATAGAAATCTGTCTAGACAATGTGAATAATATAGTAGTGAGCTGTGTATATAGAACACCTGGATCAAACATTGATTTATTTAAGGACTGGATGGAAAAAATGTATGCAAAACTAACTCAGAAAGTTATGTTCATCTGTGGGGATTTCAATATAGATCTGATGAATTCAAAACAACATAGTTTGGCAGGAGAATTTATCAACACAATGTACAGTATGGGCTTACATCCAACAATTACCGGACCTAGCAGAATCACGTCACACAGTGCCACACTAATAGATAACATATTCACAAACATTATGGAAAATAATATCATGAGTGGGCTTTTATTGAATGATATCAGTGACCACCTGCCGATTTTTGTTGTCTATCAATGTGATTATAGGAAGAAAAAGTATACCAAAAATATTAAATATAAAAGAATAAGAACCGAAGAATCTATGTATTTACTGACAAAGGCATTATTAATACAAGACTGGAAGATAGTTTATGATGAAAATGATATGAATAAAGCAGATGATAAATTTTTAAAAATATTTCAATCATTGTACAATAAAAACTGTCCTATAAAACAATACAGTGACAGACAACAAAAGAAAAATATTCCTTGGGTCACCAAAGGGTTAATAAATGCATGTAAAAAGAAGAATACATTATATAAACAATTCATTAAGTGCAGAATGGTGGAGGCTGAGATCAAATATAAAAGATATAAAAATAAGCTTACTAATATAATGAGGACCTGTAAGAAAGAATATTACAACAGAATATTAGAGGATAATAGAAATAACTTAAGAGGAATATGGCAAGTACTCAATGGGATTATTAGTAATCGACCTAAGAATGCTAATTATCCAGAATATTTTATTGAAAATGGCAATCTGATAAATAATATGGAGGATGTGGTCAGTGGTTTCAATAAATTTTTTGTAAACGTTGGTCCTGAATTAGCAAAATCAGTAGTGACAACAGAAACAAACAACAGTGGTTCTGTAAATGAAATAGAAGATAGAAATCCAAACAATCTTTTTGGGTGCAGTTACTGAAAAGGAAATTATCGAGACAGAGTAAATTTAAGAACAATAAAAATCAACGGACTGGAATGAAATTGACATGACAATAGTGAAAAAAGTAATTGAAGGAATTGTTAAGCCACTCACCCACATCTGTAACCTGTCATTTCAAACTGGTACATTTCCAAACAAAATGAAAATAGCAAAAGTAATACCTCTATACAAAACAGGAGACAGTCATTGTTCCACAAATTACAGGTCAGTCTCTTTACTCTCACAATTCTCCAAAATACTTGAAAAAATCTTCACTAAGAGACTGGATGATTTCATTGAAAAAAACAACCTCTTTACAGATAGCCAGTATGGTTTTAGAGCAGATAAATCTACATCTTTGGCACTGATTGAACTTATTGAAGAAATTACTAGTTGTATAGATATAAAAAAGTTTGCTGTAGGAGTATTTATAGATTTAAAGAAAGCTTTTGACACCACTGACCACAGAATACTACTAAGGAAACTGGAAAGGTATGGGATAAGAGGGGTCGGACTGAGTTGGGTGGAAAGTTATTTAAGTAACAGACAACAATTTGTACAAATTGGTGAGCACAAATCACCCTTCATGGACTTCACTTGTGGTGTGCCCCAGGAGTCAGTTTTGGGACCCAAATTCTTTATTTTGTATATAAATGACATATGCCAAGTATCTAAAATTCTGAAATTTATTTTGTTTGCAGATGACACAAATATCCTTTGCACTGGTGAGAATGTGCAGCAGGTTTTAGAGGTGGTCACAACTGAAATGAAAAGGTTAACGCAGTGGTTCAACAAAAATAAATTATCACTAAATCTAAAAAACCCAAAGATTATGTTGTTTGGAAATTATAAAATAAATCATGAAATAATGGTAACGATAGATGATACCAGAATAGAAACAGTACAGGAAAATAAGTTTCTGGGGGTGACGCTAGACAATAAAATCTGCTGGAAACCTCACATCAGTCACATCCGGGCCAAGTTTTCAAAATGTATAGGGATACTGGGGAAGACAAGACACATCTTGGACTATAAATCATTGGTCTTACTGTACAATTCACTGTTTCTACCTTATCTTAACTACTGTGTAGAAGTCTGGGGAAACACCTACAAGACCAACCTACAGTCAATATGCACATTACAAAAAAGAGCTATAAGGATAATAAATAATGTACGATATAGAGGCCATACCAATTCGTTGTTTTTAAAGTCACATGTCATAAAGTTCATCGATTTAGTTAAATTTAAGACAGCACAAGTCATGTACAGGGCAATTAATAATCAACTCCCAACTAATATACAAAAAATATTTTAAAAAAAAGAGACAATGATCATAATTTGAGAGGAGACTTAAACTTTACAAAATCCAAGATACGAACAACCAAGAAAAGTATGTGCATATCTGTCTGTGGGGTGGATTTGTGGAACAGTCTGGAGCCGGAACTGAAACTATGTACAAACAGAAATCAATTCAAAAAGAGGTATAAACATTATTTGCTGAAAGGATATATGTTAGAAGGGTAGTATTTATATGTATGATTCACTGTGCTCACTCTGGGACACTCTGGGACACTGGAATAGTGGGTGGGACAGCACTGTGTATATCTGTGTTGTTTGAGGTTGGTTTTGATGTATGGGCATCAATGTATGTTAGGATGGATGGGTGTTAATGTTGATATGTACAAAACACAGTTAATTGTTTACTTGGGGTCTTAAATGTGGTAATTTGTATATAATTCACATGGGTGTATTTATGGAAAAGAGGAGTTGGAATTAGTAAGTGTTCACTTCTTCCTTCTCCCTTTTGAACACTGTATAGTGTTACTTTATTGCATTTGTCATTTGCTTTGCTTTGTTTTACTTTTTTGTTCGAAATAAAGTATGTATGTACAATGAGGCAAAAAAGTATTTACTCAGCCACCAATTGTGCAAGTTCTCCCACTTAAAAGATGAGAGAGGTCTCCAATTTTCATCATAGGTATACCTCAACTATGAGAGACAAAATGAGAAAAAAAAAATCCAGAAAATCACGTTGAAGGATTTTTAAGACAAAGGAGGAGGAGGAGCGCACCAAGCGGGAGGAGGAGGAGCATCAGAGAAGGCTGAAGGAGATGGAGTGGCAGGAGCAGGTATAACAAATCAAACCTCTTTATGATCATCACTACGGATGGGTAGAGCAGTCAGGAACTGTTCAACATCCTGAACTGCAAATGTTGAAATGTGAGCGGGCCAAGGGCAGAACCCTGAGAAACACCGTTACCAATGTGGCTGATGGTTTTATCTAGAAGATGTACAGGTTAAGGGTCAGGTTAAAGGTCCCGTTGACTTCACTTTTCCCACATGTTGACAGCTCCTACAGATCTTAATGAAATGGCTGTGACATGTTTAGGTTTAATCATGCTTAATTATTTAATTACTGCATCATCCTTGTGTATCATCTTTTACAGCCTTCTTCAGAATAGTTTGCTTCAAGAAAAAATTGTAAAGTTGTAAGATTTAAATAGTTGTACAGTTGGAAGATAAGGAAAAAAGTTGTAAAGTTGGAAGAAAGGAAAAATTATAAAGTTGGATGACAAGGAAAAAATTGTAAAGTTGAATGATGGGAAAAGTTGTAAAGGTGCGAACTGGAAACAGATGTAAAGTTGTGAGCTGGAAACAGATGTAAAGTTGCAAGACTGGAAAAAGTCAAAGTTCGATGACGGGGAAAGTTTTAAAATTGGATGATGGAAAAAGTCGTAAAGTTGATTGACAGGAAAAGTCAAAGTTGAATGACATAAAAGTCATAAAGTTGGATGACGGGAAAAGTCTTAAAGTCGGACAACAGGGAAAAAGTCATCAAGTTGGATGACAGGGAAAAGTCCTAAATTTAGATGATGGGAAAAGTCGTAAAGTTGGATGACAGGGAAAAAGTCGTAAAGTTCGATGATGGGAAAAGTTGTAAAGGTGCGAACTGGAAACAGATGTAAAGTTGCAAGACTGGAAAAAGTCGTCAAGTTGGATGACAGGGAACGTTTTAAAACTGGATGATGGGGAAAGTCGTTCAGCCATACATCACCATATTGCTGTTTTCTTTTTCCTTTTATCTTTTCCTCATCCTTTAGTTTTTCTGCTCTACTTTTGTTGGGTGTATTTTAGGAATTTTCCATGTACAGAGTCACAAGAGGGCAGTGTGGAGCAGTTTGGTTGTAGGTGTGGAAGTTCAACAGACAGAGGCTTCATTAGTCAGTTCACTTGAGCAGCTGGGACTTGTTTGCTCAGTGTTGCAGGGAACAGGGTTCCTTGGTGACCACAGAGAAACAACTGGTGAGATTTACGTTTTATCTTATTTAAGATAATTTTGGCATTAATAATGTAACATATGAGGAAAAGTGTGCAATTTGAGTTTATATTATTTTTTTGTCAGGTCAGGCATCGGCTTGCTTGCTACTGGATAACCATGAAAACCGGTACTACCTGTCTCATGGGTCGGGCCGTCGGTGACTCAACCGGCATCCCCGCCCTTCCGAGGGTGTGGAGGGTGAAACAGGGCATCCTGGCAGAACTAAAAACAATATCTGCCACAGGTCTGTGGTGGACCACTCCCAGTTACATGGGGTGAGACTGGACATCCTGGCAGAAAAACACATCTGTCGCAAGGTCTGTGCCAGTCGGTACATTGTGACATGCACTACACAAAGAGCAGAGATAAACAAACCTATCATCTGGTCAGTCACTGCAACAGATACTGGAGTCAGTTTGTCTTGGCTTGTCCTTGCCACTGATGATACCTTTATCTGCCAAGAATGTGCTGCTAGTCCAGCAAAAGCTAGCAATACTCAAATACTTTGCAAGCAGTTTCATGAAATGGTCAATCAGAAAGCAACTCATACTGGCTCGGACGTCGCTCAGGCTTACAAGGTCCGCGCTGATCTGTCCACACTCCAACAGGCAGCAAAAAGGAAGCTAGGAGCAGCAAGACAAAAGAAGAGGAAAACAGCAGCCTTGTGTGTAACAGAATGGAATGTACGCACTCTGTTGGACAGAACAACATCACAGTGCCCAGAAAGACAGACCGCGCTTGTGGCCCTGGAAATGAACAGGTACAATGTAGACATAGCTGCACTTAGTGAAACAAGACTGCCTGGATATGACAACTTGGAAGACCATGGGTACATCTTCTTTTGGAGTGGGAGATCAACTCAAGAAAGGAGAGAAGCAGGAGTGGGCAGTGCAGTTAGAAAGGAGATAGAAGCAATGCTTGATGAGGAACCGGTGCCAATCAACGACAGGGTAATGACTATGAGACTCCCACTACAGCGGAAGATGTATGCCACACTCATCAGTGTATATGCCCCAACAATGACTGACACAGAGGAGGTGAAGGAAGAGTTCTACAGTGATTTACGTGAGACTATCAGGCGTGTATCGACTGATGACAGGCTAATACAGATGAACCTGAGATGGCTCAGACATGTCGAGAGGATGGACCACCAGCGTCTCCCTCGGCAGTTACTCTACTCACAGTTATGTGAAGGCAAATGCAATCAGGGTAGGCCAAACCTCAGATTTAAAGACACTGTAAAAAGACACTTCAAGAAGTTGGATATAGACAGGAGTTCCTGGCAGTGGAAGGTTAAGGACAGAGCTGTGTGGAGGAATCTGATCAGACCTAAATGAAACAGTCATTGTCGCCCATGAGAGACTGCTATGATGATGATGATGATGATGATGATGTACAGACGTGGACAGAATTGTTGGTACCCCTCTGTTAATGAAAGAAAAACCCACAATGGTCAAAGAAATAACTTGAATTTGACAAAAGTGGTAATAAATAAAAATTCTATGAAAATTAACCAATGAAAATCAGACCATGCTTTTGAATTGTGGTTTAACAGAATTATTTTAAAAAACAAACTCATGAAACAGGCTTGGACAAAAATGAAGGTACCCCTAGAAAAGATTGAAAATAATGTGACCATTGTTACATGTTCAACCAAGATGTGTCCTCTAATTAACATCACAGGTGTCTACAAACTTGTAAACAGTCAGTTGGCCTATTTAAAGTGTGATAAGTAGTCACTGTGCTGTTTGTTGACATGGTGTGTACCACACTAAACATGGACCAGAGGAAGCAAAGGAGAAAGTTGTCTCAGGAGATTAGAAAGAAAATTATAGACAAGCATGTTAAAGGTAAAGGCTATAAGACCATCTCCAAGCAGCTTGATGTTCCTGTGACTACAGTTGCACATATTATTCAGAAATTTAAGATCCATGGGACTGTAGCCAACCTCCCTGGACGTGGCCGCACGAGGAGACGGATAATACGAATTAGGGATGGGCATAATTAACCGATTAACCAATAATTGATCATTAAGAATTTCACCGAGGAAGTTCATTTTCGTCGACAAACCAATTTTTTTTTTAAACAATCCGAATGTAGGTTATTAGGCCTAGTGCACGGCCGTCCTCAAACAATGCAATGCATTTAACTGTGCCACTGGCAAAATCTGGGCACCAGGGGGCAACATTACACCATCGCCGTACCCTGGCGTGCCTCAGTTGATACATGCGAGCTTCCGTAGGTCAATCACCAAATTAGCTAATAGGTACTTGTGCATCCCGGCCACGTCTGTCCCATCCGAACGGGTTTTTTCAGCGGCAGGACTGACGGTGACCAGAATTCGGTCACGTCTGACGCCAGAGCATGTGAATATGCTCATCTTTTTAAACAAAAATGGGTAGCCGTCTCTGTAATAATACTGGCGTCGTGATGCTATCCTGATAATTGGATATACAAAGGCCTTGTTGCCTTGTTACAGGCTTGTCGAGATTATTATATTTATTTAGGGTAAAAAAAAAACCGGCTGTTCCGTTATATTGTCAGTGTCACTGACATGAGTTCACGTTTTACTGCCAAACACTGAACAAGCGCTGCTTTTTTTTTTAAACAAAAAGCAGGCCTATAATTCTGACGCCATGATATAATGGGATAGCCTACGTAAAGGCAAATTGTTGTGTAGCTAGCTTTCTTATTTTGATACACTTGTTTTTAAATAAAGGAAAAGAAAAAAGTAAAAGAAAGAAATATATGTTCCGTTATGTGTCCTGTATGTGTCTCCCGTTATTGTCTGGCTCGCAACTTGAAGCCTCCCTCGTTTGCGCAATGCGCATGTGTTCACGTTTTACTGCAAACTTGTCTTGTTAATAAATTCATCCTCGAAGAAAAACACTCTGTATTTTTTTTATTATTATTCTCAATACATAAGAGTACAGTGATCCCTCACTTATCGCGTCACCCATAAATAATACGTACGTTCATTCTCTCACTCTCTCTCTCATATGATACGTGTGTGTGTGTGTGTGTGTGTAAGTGTACATACATACGTAGATGTAAATAAAGTGTACATAAATATGTTTTTAGAACTCTTTTATTCTTATAACAAGATACGTAACTCAAGATGAAGATGATTTACTGCACAGGTTAATGAGAGCTTTACTGCTCCTCAGGTGACGCCTCATCGTCAGGTGCTAGAGGCGCAGGATCGTCGCGGGCAGTTTCCGATAGAGCTGGAGAAGCTGCAGGAGGCGGCGTAGTGGCTCGACAGGAAGACTATTTCGCACAAAATGGCACAAGAGAACAGCAAAAAGTTCCACGCAGCGAGACTAAGCAACACGAGCAATAAAGAGCAATGAATGCGGTCTTACTTCACTGGGTGGGCGCTCGGCAGGGAGAGAAGCTGGGTAAAACGTCTCGGCCAATCAGCTTGCGGGGTGAAACGTCTCGGCCAATCAGCTTGCGAGATTCCCGAGCCGAGCCAACACGAGAACAGCGAACAGAGAAAGGTGAAGCGCGAAGTAGCGAGGGATCACTGTATAGGCATCATAGGCCTAAATGTGATTGTTTTTTAATATAAAAATGTCAATGATTAACCGATTATTAATCATTAATTCTCCCAACGATCGACGAAGAAAATTTCACCGAATGCCCATCCCTAATACGAATGGTAACAAAAGAGCCCAGAACAACCTCTAAACACATTCATGGTGAACCCCAAGGTCAAGGTACATCAGTGTCAGATCGCACCATCCGTCGTTGTTTGAGCCAAAGTGGACTTCATGGGAGACGACCAAGGAGGACACCACTGTTGAAAACAAATCATAAAAAAACCAGACTGGAATTTGCCAAACTGCATGTTGACAAGCCACAAAGCTTCTGGGAGAATGTCCTATGGACAGACGAGAGAAAACTGCAACTTTTTGGCAAGGCACATCAGCTCTATGTTACAGACGCAAAAATGAAGCATACCAAGAAAAGAACACTGTCCCCACTGTAAAACATGGAGGAGGTTCTGTTATGTTCTGGGGCTGCTTTGCTGCATCTGGCACAGGGTGTCTTGAATCTGTGCAGGGTACAATGAAATCTCAAGACTATCAAGGTATTCTAGAGAGAAATGTGCTGCCCAGTGTCAGACAGCTTGGTCTCAGTCACAGGTCATGGGTCTTGCAACAGGATAATGACCCAAAACACACAGCTAAAAACACCCAAGAATGGCTAAGAGCAAAACAATGGACTATCTATAAAGTGCCCTTCTATGAGCCCTGATCGAAATCCTATTGAACATCTGTGGAAGGAGCTGAAACATGCCGTCTGGAGAAGGCACCCTTCAAACCTGAGACAACTGGAGCAGTTGGCTCATGAGGAGTGGGCCAAAATACCTGGTGAAAGGTGCAGAAGTCTCACTGACAGTTACAGAAATCGTTTGATTGCAGTGATTGCCTCAAAAGGTTGTGCAACAAAATATTAAGTTAAGGGTACCATCATTTTTGTCCAGGCCTGTTTCATGAGTTTGTTTTTTAAAATAATTCTGTTGAACCACAATTCAAAAGCATTGTCTGATTTTCTTTGGTTAATTTTCATAGAATTTTTATTTATTACTACTTTTGTCAGCTTCAAGTTATTTCTGTGACCATTGTGGGTTTTTCTTTCATTAACAGAGGGGTACCAACAATTTTGTCCACGTCTGTATTAATCGCAGAGTGAAATCTACTGGAGGAAAAGCCCCCAGAAGCAGCTGGCCACCAAGGCTGCTCGGAAAAGCGCTCTGGCCACCGGCGGAGTGAAGAAGCCTCACCGTTACAGGCCCGGTACCGTGGCTCTGAGAGAGATCCGTCGCTACCAGAAATCCACGGAGCTGCTCATCCGTAAGCTGCCCTTCTAGCGCCTGGTGAGGGAGATCGCTCAGGACTTCATGACCGGCCTGCGCTTCCAGAGCTCCGCCGTCATGGCTCTGCAGGAGGCCAACGAGGCCTACCTGGTGGGTCTCTTCGAGGACACCAACCTTTGCGCCATCCACGCCAAGAGGGTCACCATCATGCCCAAAGACATCCAGCTGGCCCGCCGCATCCGCGGAGACAGAGCTTAGACTTTCTGCTGCACATCCACCAACCACAATGCTCCGCACTGTGTGTCTATATATATATATATACTATATATATATATATATATATATTCATATGTATACTAGCTGCTCTTGTTTTTTCTTGCCTTCTGATTGTTGCTCTGAGTGTTGCTATCCCTGTGCTGTTGCAATCCTGGAATTTCCCCATTGTGGGACTAATAAAGGCTTATCTTATCTTAAATTACAGGGAATCCACCTGGATGGATGAGGCAGCCACGGTGCAGCACCAATCCCTTCACCATTCACACACACATTCACACCTAGGGCCACTTCACAGTGTCCAATTAACCGAACTTGCATGTTTATGGCCTGTGGGAGTAAACCGGAGTACCCGCGCCAAACCCACGCAGACATGGGGAGAACAGGCAAACTCCCCAATATCTGGAAAATGAAGATGTACAGAAGTTACTGGATACAGCACCTTAACTCTGAGTTCTCATGTGATAGACCACAACATTGAATGAAGGATTTCCCATATATTTTACAAGACTACAGCTTCTCACCTGTGTGCATTCTCATGTGAGTTTTCAAATTAGCACATTGATTAAATCTCTGCCCACATGTCTCACAAGAAAATGGCTTCTCACCGTTTCATTTATCTGCTTCACATTTCATTGCAAGTGCAATGGGCCCCAACCAGGGGTCTATGGTTACATTTTAAATCAAAAAGCTTTGTATCCGAGGGTTCTCTTCAAGATGGAGACTGTTCCTCTGATTGCTGAGATCTTTATTTCACAGATGCTAGGGCAGCCGGGGATCGCCTGGAGATATTTTTTCAGGTTCTTCTTCACCATCCCAGTTGCTCCCACCACCACAGGTATAATATCTGCTTCCTGCAGTTTCCAGGTGCTCCTTAGGTCGTTTTTGAGATCTTGATATTTTATTTTTCCTCTTTCTGCTCTGTTGAGGCAGTAGTAATTTGGTATGGTTACATCTATTAATTTGGCAGTTTTGTCCTTTTTGTTCAAGATAACAATGTCTGGTTTTATTGCTTCTACTTCTATGTGTCTTCCAGTTGGGATTTCCTTGTCATAAAAGATGGCAATATCTCCGTTGGAGCAGACTGGCTCTGGATCCTACTCCCATAATGGTCCTTTTCCTTCTACTTTAAATTCTTTGCATATTTTCCAGTGTATATAACGGCAGATCTTGTTGTGGCGAGCAGTGTAGTGGCCATCGGCCATGAGGACCTGGCAGCCAGAGAGTAGGTGGCTTACACTCTCCACCGCTGCATGACAGAATCAACATTTGTCACCCTGTGACAGTCATGCCATTTTTTTTAAAGCCATTAGTCAGAAGTCCCTGGTCTTGTGCTCCCACCTGTGTGAATTCTCATGTGAGTCTTCAAATTACCACGTCGATTGAATCTGTCCCCACATGTTTCACAAGAAAATGGCTTCTCACCTGTGTGAATTCTCATGTGTCTTTTCAAAGTACCATGTTCATTAAATCTCTGCCCACATGTTTCACAAGAAAATGGCTTCTCACCTGTGTGAATTCTCATGTGTCTTTTCAAAGTACCACGTTCATTCAATCTCTGCCCACATGTTTCACAGGAAAATGGCTTCTCACCTGTGTGAATTCTCATGTGAGTTTTCAAATACCATCGTTGATTAAATCTCTGCCCACATGTTTCACAAGAAAATGGCTTCTCACCTGTGTGAATTCTCATGTGAATTTTTAAACTATCAAGTCGATTAAAACTCTGTCCACATGTTTTACAAGAAAATGGCTTCTCACCTGTGTGAATTCTCATGTGAGTTTTCAAATGACTATGTGTATTAAATTCCTGCCCACATGTTTCACAAGAAAATGGCTTCTCACCTGTGTGAATTCTCTCATGACGTGATAAATTGTGCTTCTTCCTGAATCTTTTCCCACATGTGTTGCAAACATGTGACTTAACTGTGTGATCTTTCTTCTTCTGGGACTCATTTTTACAGTCTTTGTCATTATCAGAACATTTTACAGACTTTTCTCCTGTGTCAGTATCACACTGACTCTCTGACATGGAGGAGTTGTCTACATTGTTACGGTCACTTCTGTTTCTGTCAAGTCTCTTCTGTGGCTCTTCATGTTTACTTGATCCTGGCTTTACATTCTTACCTGCTCCCTGGTCTTGGCTCTCAGTGTCAGCAGAGTTGTGAGAGAGGAGCTGCTCACTGTTTGCTTCAGTTTCACTCTTGTCATTGTCCTCATCAGCAGGAGTCACCATGAAGGCATCAGTCTCTTGTTTCAGTCCAAAGTCTTCTTCCTCCTGACTGCTACAGAGTTCTTCTTCTTCCTCTTTAACCTGTGCAGCATCTTGTTCCTCCTGGTCCAGACTGGAGTTCCTCTCCTGGTTACAGAGCCGCTGGACAGTGAGAACCTCCTCCTCCTCCTTACAGTCATATAGCTGTGGAACATCTGGAGGGACAAAGAGACACAGAAAATGCTAGTAAACTAAATCAAATTAAATCGCCCTTTATTGTCATTCAATCCATAGAGACAATCATGTACAGTAGAATGAAATTGTGTTTCTCTTATCTACAGTATTAATCACACACACACCCATATATAGAATCAGAGGGCCGCTGCCATGCAAGGCGCCGCCACAGATTTCCCTCCTCCATTCCATTATTGCTGAGCACCAAGCTCAGCAGGAAGTTCCGCTTTTATATGGTCTTCGGCATGACCCGGCCAGGATAGTAGCAGAAAAACCAGAAAAAATAAAGACACTAACTGGCCAAAAAAATCACCACCTGGTAACCAATAGTTCTGATCCTTGCATGCGATAATTACAGCAGTGATGAATCTGTTTCAGATTCAACAAGTAATTTAAAGGGGACAAAATTATTTTTCCACATGCTAACATGGTTCCCTGAGGTCTAAAAGGAAACACAGGATGAAAACTTTAAATTTTTAAGTATTTTTACACATTAATTTGTCTATCTGGAGTGGCTAGCAATAAAAATATTCCAAAAAACAACCCTGTTGCTTTGTTAGGGTCCACCATGATCTCACTAGCGTGATCTCACTAACATTTCTGATATGTCACCAGTTGTGACGTGACGGTGAGCCCATTCCCAGCACATCAACAGGAGTATAAAATGTACTATTTATTAGTAATTCTGTTTTATACGTCTCTTCTCGTCGGTCCAACTTCTATTTCTGAACATGTCACTATGGTGTTTTTATACACAAATAACCACATACTGCATTGATTCCTGTTGGAGCTGCCAGCAGGGGCTAATGGCTAACAGGCTAGAGCAGACAATTATTCCACCTGGTACACTGAAGCAAAAGAAAAACTCATTTGAAGTGCAAACTACAGTGAATCTGCAAAGAATTCACAGCGCTTCACTTTTTCCACAATTTGTTATGTTACAACCTTATTCCAAAATACATTAGATTAATTTTTTCCTCAAAATTCTACACACAATACCCCATAATGACAACATGAAAAAGTTTTTTTTTTTTTTTTTTTTAGAGATTTTTAAATAAAAACTAAGAAATCACATCTACATAAGTATTCACAGCCTTTGCTCAGTACTTTGTTGATGCACCTTTGGCAGCAATTACAGCCTCAAGTCTTTTTGAAAATGATGTCACAAGCTTGGCACACCTATCTTTGGGCAGTTTCACCCATTCCTCTTTGCAGCACCTCTCAAGCTCCATCAGGTTGGATGGGAAGCGTCAGTGCACAGCCATTTTCACATCTCTCCAGAGACATTCATTTGGATTCAAGTCTGGGCTCTGGCTGGAAGACTCAAGGACATTCACAGAGTTGTCCTGAAGCCACTCCTTTGATATCTTGGCTGTGTGCTTAGGGTCGTTGTCCTGCTGAAAGATGAACCGTCACCCCAGTCTGAGATCAAGAGCGCTCTTGAGCAGGTTTTAATCCACGATGTCTCTGTACATTGCTGCATTCATCTTTCCTTCTATCCTGACTAGTTTCCCAGTTCCTGCTGCTGAAAAAAATCCCCACAGCATGATGCTGCCACCACCATGCTTCACTGTAGGGATGGTATTGGCCTGGTGATGAGTGGTGCCTGGTTTCTTCCAAACATGACGCCTGGCATTCACGCCAAAGAGTTCAATCTTTGTCTCATCAGACAACAGAATTTTGTTTCTCATGGTCTGAGAGTCCTTCAGCTGCCTTTTGGCAAACCCAAGATGGGTTGCCATGAACCTTTTACTAAGGAGAGGCTTCCATCTGGCCACTCTACCTTATAGGCCTGATTGGTGGATTGCTGCAGAGATGGTTGTCCTTGTGGAAGGTTCTTCTTTCTCCAAAGAAGAACGCTGGAGCTCTGACAGAGTGATCATCGGGTTCTTGGTAACCTTCCTGACGAAGGCCCTTCTCCCCTGACGGCTCAGTTTCGACATCCAAAAAGGTATATGAAGAGTCTTGGTGGTTCTGAACTTCTTCCATTTACGGATGATGGAGTCCACTGTGCTCATTGGGACCTTCAAAATAGAAGAAATTTTTCTGTACCATTCCCCAGATTTGTGCCTTTAGACAATCCTGTCTCGGAGGTCTACGGACAATTCCTTTGACTTCATGCTTGGTTTGTGCTCTGACAAGCACTGTCAACTGTGGGACCTTATATAGACAGGAGTGTGCCTTTCCAAATCCTGTCCAATCAACTGAATTTACCACAGGTGGACTCCAATTAAGCTGTAGAAACTTCTCAAGGATGATCAGTGGAAACAGGATGAACCTGAGATCAATTTTGACCTTCATGGCAAAGGCTATGAATACTTATGTACATGTGATTTCTTAGTTTTTTATTTTTAATAAATTTGCAAAAATCTAAAAAAAAAAATAAAAAGTTTTTTCACATTGTCATTACGGGGTATTGTGTGTAGAATTTTGAGGGAAAATGAATTTAATCCGTTTTGGAATAAGGCTGTAACATCACAAAATGTGGAAAAAGTGACACGCTGTGAAGACTTTCCAGATTCACTGTATAGTCAAAGAGTTTCAATTATTTTTCCACTGGGTTAGATCAGTCAAAGTCAAACACAAACCGAGACCAGTACAAGTACGTCAGATTCATGTAGTTATTGAAAATATTCATTTAATATTATTATTTTATTTTAGGACAGTTTCTCAAAGACTCAACCTGAACATTTTCTAACTTTTTACCTGTTTCATTCTCACACAGAGTCTCTGAGGTCACAAAGTCGTCATCACTGTTACTGTGACTTCCTGTTTTCAGTCGTCTCTTCTTTGGTTTGGGTTCTTCTTCTTCTTTAGTGGATCCTGAGTCGACATGCCGGCTTCCTTCCTCATCTTGGATCTCAGTTCCAGCAGAGTTGTGAGAGAGGAGCTGCTCACTGTTTGGTTCTGCTTCACTCTGCTGCTTTTCCTCGCAAACAAGAGTCCCCATGAAGGGATCGGCCTCCAGCTTCACTACCAGCTGTTCTCCCTCCTGACTGATGCACAGTTCCTCCTGTTCCTCTTTAACCTGTGGAGCTTCTGGTTCCTCCTGGTCCAGGACAGAGTTCCTCTCCTGGTTCCAGAGCTGCTGCTCAGTCACAACTTCCTCCACTTTACATTCAGGCTGCTGTGAGAAATCTGGAGGAACAAAGACAAAAAGTCACAAAAAGACAGTTTCACTTTACAAATGAATAAGAAAAAAAATTTAGGATTTAAAAACAAGAGATTGCACATTTAAGACATAACCATGATTGAAAAACAGATCCAGAGTTTTCTAAAGCCTCATTCACACCATTATAGTCCCACATACCTATTCTGAGGATTTTTATCTGGGAGCACCAGCGCATATTCAGTAGTCTGCGCTGACGATCGATCTCTTCCTCGTACTGGTTGGTGATTAGTTCAAACTCTGTTATTATTTCTTCAGCAGCAGCAGCCAGTCGCTCTCTCACCAACTCTCTCAGACGCCGACCTGAAAACATCTTTATGGTTTGTTTACTTCCTCCAGATGTTGTGATGTGGCTGCTGACGGTCACAGCTAGAAGGATGAGGCTAGTTCAGTTAGCCTGAAGGCCCAATAAAAGTCCTCAGACTCCGAATGTCGACTTCTACGTGGTTCTTTATTCTCCAGCACTCAGCACAGACCATCAATGGCAGGTCTCCACAGAGCTCCATCAGCTATTCATCCATGAGGAGCAGAACAGGAGCAGAACCACCAACACCGACCAGCTAAACGTTCTCACCAACCTGTTCCTGCAACAATCAGAAAACAGATGCATTCTTCACTATAGGCACTTTTCCACAAGTATCACCTTAGCTTTACTTACTTTTACTTTACTCACTTTCTCGCTCTTTCCACAGTACCCTACTCGCTTTAACCGATACGATTTTCGTGCCAGTTTAGGGGCAGGGGACAAGCAAGAAAAATTGAGGTGTGATTTGACGTCAATCGACTGTTAGCCCCTGATTGGTCAGCGCGTAACGTCACGAAATCGCCCCTCTTCAAAATCTTTACATCCGCCATTTGCAATCGCTCACGGAGTAAATACGATATTAATAGAGACAGCGTTGTAGGTTAGGTTTTGCGGAAATCTACACCGTGGTGCAACGAAGAGGTGCGGGGTTTTCTCTGCTTGCTGGCAGATACACAGTCAGAAGAGAGATCCGGACCCTACAGATGACTGCACAGAATAGAACCGTACTACTGACAAGCTGAATACGAAGTTGAGAGAACCATCCATGGTGAGTGATTTGTAATATTGTGCATCTGTTCGCTTATTTATCCTGTTGGTGGTAAGCTCACTTTTGAGCCATACAGCCCCGTTCTGTGCTGGCTAACTCGTTTTAGCTAACGAATTTTGGCTAGTAGCTAGATAATACCAACTGTTGATTCGCGCTTGTTTTCTCCTAAATATTCGCTTGTGAGAGCAAAACAATGAAATATATCAATCCTGGTTATAGTCCTGGTTTTTGTTTTGTATTGCACTTGGTGCTGCACATTAAATTGTGTGCAATTTAATCCCGTTTTTTGCTGGCTAACTCGTTTTAGCTAACGAGTTTTGGCTAGTAGCTAGATAATACCCACTGTTGATTCACGCTTGTTTTCTCCTAAATATTTGCTTGTGAGAGCAAAACAATGAAATATATCAATCCTGGTTATAGTCCTGGTTTTTGTTTTGCATTAAATTGTGTGCAATTTAATGCTAGAATGTGTTTCCACATGCCAGGGTTAGCTTCCCTGTTTATAGTGGATACTGGTGAGATCACAGGATCCAAAATCTCAACAATACAAAAGTGCTTTTTCAAACCAGTGATTTATAAAGTAATTCATATAATTTTCTAAAGCGTCAGAAAGAGAAATCCATATATTATATCATTCATTACACAGACAGTGATATATTTCAAGCATTTATTTATTTTAATTTGGGTGATTATGGCTTACAGCCCCTGAAAACCCCAAATTCCATTTGGCAAAAAATTAGAATATTACATAAACTTTAAAAAATAGTTTTTAAATAGAAATGTGGGCCGCTGAGGTGTTGGTTAATATGGGCTGTAGCCATAATCATGGCTGATAAAATAAACACTTTCAATATATCACTGTCCCTATAATGAATCTATATATGGGTTTCACTTTCTGAAATGAGTGACAAAAATATTGAACTTTTTCATGATATTCTAATTTTTGAGATGTGCCTGTATAAGTGTTGAACTTGCTTGAAAAAAACACCATCCATTTCTGTCGTTCGTCTAGGCAGGAGGGAATCAGCCGCTCAACAACGGACTTTGCCACTGTGGAAAGTACTGAAATCCTTTGCTTTTATAGGTAAGTGTCAAAACCAAATTAGCACAATTTCCACTTAATGTAAAAGGGACTGAACTGAGATTTATTTGATTGTGTGAGTATTAATTACAGAATAACTGAAAAAGACTGGCGCATCAACTGTAAAATAAACCACTTGTTAATGTATTTATTTGTCAGATCACTTGTGTGATCCTTTGAGTTATGTTCATAACTATCTTTTGGGGAATGGCAGTTGTTCAGTCATCATATAGTTTAGTTTATATGTGTAGTTTATAGTCTATCATCAATAAACTCATGCAGTAACAGGACACATTACAACTATTTGAGACCCATTGTAGTGCTTCCTTTTATATTTTAGCAATAAAAGTACAAAACACCACCCAGACTTGAAACCAGTGCAAGAAGAGACACTTTTACATTCCAGACAAACTTTTATTGATAAAAACTCCATATTTTGACTGAGCGACTCCATAATCTGTGATGCACACCTTCAGTTAAAGTACTAGATTCCATTCCAGTGAATGTATTAATTCATTCTGATTGCTGAAGCAATTGCTGAAGTAAAAGCAGATGATGTTAAATGTAACGCAGCCCTTGTAAAATCGACTTGACATCAGTGCAGCTACATGAAAATTGTGGTTAAATACAACAACGAAGTACTTTATTGTCACATTGGAATTGGAATCACTGCTGTTTTGTTTTTCTTTTGAATTCTTGGATGGAATATGGGTGGGCAATATAAGCTGCAGCTTCAGCCATCACCCATTTCAGATAACCTATGTTGAACTGTATAATCAGAGGAGTTATTGTTTAATTCGACCTTATTAAATTTTTTCCCCCTTTGTTATATTATTGTATTTTCTTTAAATCTATCCGAAATAAAGATTCATTCATTCACATTCCACCACTGGCTTTTAGTAACAAGTGTATTTCCCAAATATGTTTTAAACTTCGTTTATTTAACCTCCACACATTTCTGTCTTTTGTCTAGGCAAGAGGTAAACGATCGATCCACCCCAAACTGGACCTTGCATCACTATTTACAGAGATGCAGGCCTAAGATCTGCTGATCTGAGACCAGTGTGAGCTGCACATCCCAGCTGCTGAGTGACCCAGTCTTACAGTTTTGAGTTTTGCACATTCTGAATAATCTGGAATTTGCTGCTGATTGTAATAAACAATTTAGTGACTTATGTGTTTGCATCATGATTTCTATTTTTGTCTGTTAATACACTGGTGGGAAAAGAGTCAATAGTACAATCCATTAATGGGTGATCTTGAAAATAATGGCTCATTTTTAAGAAATTTAATTTAATTTAAAATTAGTTGGAAACCACATGTCAGATACATACAAAATAAAGTTGCAAAAAATATTGCAATTATAAATAAAATTAAGCAGGTCCTAGATTATAAATCACTTCATATTTTGTATTGTTCATTAGTACTTCCATACTTGACTTATTGTATAGAAGTTTGGGGTAACAGTTATAAAAGTAAACTTAATTCATTGTTAATATTACAAAAAAGGGCAGTCCGTGTTATACACAAAGTTGGGTACCTCGAACATACTAATTTATTGTTTTTACATTCGAAGTTATTGAAATTATGGGATCTGGTTCATTATTACACAGCACAATTAATGTTTAAAGTTAGTAAAAACCTCTTGCCACACAATATACAGAATCTATTCAGGGAGAGAGAAGGGAAATATAATTTACGGGGGAATACAAAATTTAAAATTCACTTAGTAAGATCTACACGGAAGAGTTTTTGTGTGTCTGTGTGTGGGGTAAAATTGTGGAATGGGTTGGGGGAGAAACACAGGCAATGTCCCAACATCCATATATTTAAATCAACATATAAAGAAATGATTTTTGAGCAGTATGAGAATGAAGGGCAGTGATGTTACATTGTGTCTTCAGTGAGGGAAGGTTGTTGTGTGTTATGGTGATTGTGAAGGCAATGGTGTTGTTTGTGTTTGCATTGAACATGCCAGAATTGTATGTTTATTGTTGTTGTAATATTGTTGGATATGGACTGTCATTGTTGTGTCATTTTTGTTGTATAAATTGACTATGGGTGTATTACAGTGAATGTGGTTGTGGGATAATGATGATTATGAGTAATACTGTAATTTGTTTGGTGTGGAGAAGGGGTGGGACTGTATAAGCCTTGGCTTCTTCCCACTCCTTTGAACATTTTATTTTGGTTTGTTTTTTTGTTGTGTTTTGAACTCTCTTTTTTTCTTTCTTTAACAATGTTCAAATAAAAATCAATCAATCAATCAATCAAATTTATGTCACATGGTGGTAACCTTCACATATAAAAAAAGAGACATCTGCAAAAACTTCAGAGGTTTGTCAGTGCAATACTACATGAATGCATGTATAGTACATTGTTGATGCAGAGAATATATATTTCTACAATATATGTATCTAGTAACTCAAGCATTTTCCATGTAACCTTGTGACTGCATTATTTTAATTGCTTTTAATCCTAGATCAAGTTTGTTTTGGCCTAAAATGCATCATAACTGTCAAATACATCTTATTATACAGAACTCAGTAATGTTTACTTTTGAATATACATTCTGTGGCTAATATAGTTATTAACCTGGCGATCGAGTTGTGTCAGCCGATCATTTTTTGCTATGACATCTCAGACTCAGTGCAGCTGAAGCAGGTACGTCCATGATGTCTCAACAGTCCAGGATTTTCACGCAGATCAGAGCAATTTTTTTTCCCACAATATTTTTATTGAACCTTTTTTTTTTTTTTTTTTTTTTTTTTTACAAACAGCACACACAGTCAGACACTAACACAAAAGTAATTTAAAAACTAAAAAGAACAATAAAATGACAAAAAAAAGGTTAATAAAAAACAGAAACCATTAACAAAAACAAGTCAACAATGTTCCTCTGTTTAGGTAATCTATTACATTAGAATACATAATATACATTCACCAGCTTGGAATTTGCAAGGTCCACACATATCATTCACCTTCTTCAGAAGTTATGTTTACTTAATTTACATAATCAATGAAAGGTCTCCATATATTCTCAAACACATTTCCTTTGATTTCAGTATGTATGTTATTCTTTCTAGTGGAAACCAAAAGTGAGTTGGTTGTAGTCATTTTTCTAAGGTGTTTTGACGTGTAATTACCCATCCCTGAACACATATGCCTTATAAATATCAATAGATGGGAAAATGATACTCAATTGACACTCAACATGCAAAATGGTGCTACAGTTGGATTGCCTTTCTTTAAAATTTTTAAAATTATTTTGTAAGTAAAAGTGGGCTAGGATTAACTGGAAATATAACAAGTTTCCACATATAATTCCAAGGTCAATTGGCAATTCAGTTTTAACCAAAAGGGAGTTGTTCAGCTGCTGCATTTTTCTGCAGTCATTTTCTATGGTGTTTTAGCGTGTAATTTCCCATCCCTGAACACATATCCCTTAAAAAGAACTATCAATGGGAAAATGATACACAAAAACAAGAATTTTCCTACAGTCGAATTGGCTTTTTTTTTAAAGTAATTTAAATTATTTTGTACGTAAAATAGGGCTATGATTAATTGGAAATATAACAAGTATCCACATATAATTCCAAGGTCAATTACAAGGTTTTAGCATTTAATTAGCTGTCCCTTAACAGTTAAGCGTTATGAACAACAGAGGAGACGTAGATGAAAAGTGCACCTAATTTTATTTAAAAAAACAAACGTTTGACATATGTATGCACATGAATGAGGCTCCATGCATGGACGCAATTTGTGGCACAAGTAGGTGAAAGTGTCCTCGGACATCCGGAAGTTCTGCAACCACTGTGTGCTTGAGAAGCTGGGGACAATATTCTCCCACCACTGCGAGCTACGGTTTACTGCCCAGGTCCATGGTCTGCAGCGTTGATTTTGCAACAACGCAGCCAACTAGAACACACACACAGCATACATATTAATACTGATAACCTGGCGACATCAAAATGCTGTACACAACAATGACATGACGATAAAATGACAATAGAAAGCATTAAATTACCAAAAACCGTTTCCTCGTGTGCTTGATGTGCCTGATGTGCTGGGTAATTAAGCTCTCTGCTTCATATTCCGCTTCATATTCCGCTGCTTGATATTCCCCAATGGCAACAACGAGTCTCTGGTACTGCCCCAACGTGTGTTCTCTCAATGCACGTCGTCTTCTCCGGTTAAAAACATTCATTTATTATGTTCAAAAGCCAGAGAAGAAGCAACGTGGAAATCCTCCGCTCCTAATGCGCCATTTTCTTTGTTGTGAAGGAGTCGGTCGCGTGTTGACGTCAGCAGAGTGTGGCTCCGCCTCAATCCCGCCCACTACCGAGCTCACGCGGCTTTACAGGACTGTAATGGATCAACAACCCAGGGAGAAAGAAGTAGTGGAGAATCGAAACAAGTAAAAAAGAACTGTGACTATGGAAAAGAGCCATATGATCCACCTGGCAGGTAGAAGAGACAATCTCCTTTATGCTTGCTTATTCTTTAGAATACTATGAATATAATCCAATTTTAAAAAATTAAAACTTTCTAATTTTCTATATTCATGTGAGTGGAAAACAAACCACATGTTCAAAATGATGAGGTTCTTGACGTCAGCGTCTCTTTATTCAAGCGGTCCACAGAATCTCACATAACACAAAGTCATGGAGAGGAGCTCCCCTAACAGAGCGGCACACCAGCATTTAACCCTCACAATGTCTCCTGATTGTCTAACACCTTTTGTCCTCTGGGGTCCAAAATGACCCCGCCTGGTTTGGTTTAAAGCATAGAGTAAAAATTGTCAATTAACCCCTTAACTTCCCGGAAAAAATGGCAGGAAAACGCAGAGTTTGACCTCAAAATTTCAAATGATTATAGCATCAGAATGGTGAAAGTTAGAGGATAACTGTCAATTGGAAAAATGTTGCAGACGAACCAAAGGTCATGACTGGCCAATTTGCACCCATGCATCTTGCATAATTTGACCTAATTTGCATATGACAACAATGAAATGTTCATAAAACAATTCCTTCTAAATGGTAAAAGGGAGACACACCGTGCCAATTAGAAAAATGTTGCGGACAACAGAAAAGGTTGTGTTTTCAGAAATTTTATTCACCAATGTGAACACCAGGCAACAGCGTAATTTGTGACATTTATGACATAATGGACATTTTTTTACAGTGAACCCCAATCTGCCCTCATCTGTCCAGGTGGCACTGCTTGAACTTCTTGAGTGTGATACTTCTCAAAGCAAGGTGTGGGACACAGACCTACCCCACACTGAGCGCACCTGTAGTGCGTCTGTCGACGACCATGGGGTCAGCTACGATCAGTACACACTACACAGTCCGGACGTTCATGGGTGTCGGCAAGAAAGTGCCATTCTATCAGTCTTTGTGGCATCTCCACTGCCTGCTGTGAAGGCCTTCCAGGTCTCTTGCCCTCAGGTCTTTTGTGCCCCTCAAGCAAACTTGTAGTCCGTTCCAGAATGAAGACCTCCAGGAGCTCGTGTGGAGCTGCAGTACATAAACTTCAACTACAACTTCATTTATTTATTAGGGATGTGATTTGGGGTTGGGGAAATTATCTGAAAATTTAGCAGGGGGTCTGAGAGACGCAGTCCCCCAGCGGGGTCCGGGGCAGAGCCCCGGTGGGGGGGGGCAAGGGGGGGTGAAGCCCCCCGAAGCTCCTGGGTTTTTATGATTTTTAAGTACCAGAACTGTGCTTAAATGACATAAAACAAACAGCTGAATGTCACTTATTATTGTATAATATTGACTTATGTTCCAAGAAGATAGCATTCCTAAAATATTCCAACAAGCATTATCCATCACGTGTGGCGTTAAAAATATTTTTTAAATAAAGTCCAAAACATCTTCAGCAGGCAAGATGAAGAAAAGTGAAAAGTGAACTCCTATGGCAGATATAAGGCGTTTGATCGCCTCTAAGGCGTCTGATCGTGTTAATCACAGGATATTGTTTAGGAAAATGATTGGCAGGGGGGTTCCCAAGTACTTAGTACGTATCCTGATTTACTGGTACGCACATCAGAAGATGCTGGTGAAATGGGGGAAGAGTCATTCATCCCCATTTGGTGTGAGCAGTGGTGTCAGACAGGGCAGTATATTGTCCCCTATTCTGTTTAATCTTTATATGGATGAGTTGTCAAAACAACTGAATGCCTGTAAAACTGGGTGTTTAATAGGGAATTTATTCTGGTCGGAATTTATATCTCGCCTGCTGCTTGTACAACGGAGGCACTGCAGCTCCTCGCTGACCAGATAGCAGACGTGGAGGAAAAACATCCAGACTCTCTGCTTATCATTCTGGGTGATTTCAATAGAGCTAATCTCACAAATGAGCTTCCTAAATACAGACAGCATATTAAATGTCCCACCAGGGACACAAATACACTTGACCACTGTTACACAGTTTTAAGAAATGCCTATCATGCCGTCCCCCGTGCAGCTCTGGGTTTTTCTGACCACTGCCTGCTCCATCTTATTCCAACATACAGACAGAAACTAAAAACTTCCAAGCCTGTTGTAAGGACTGTGAAGAAATGGACTGAGGAATCAAAGCTGAAGTTACAAGCCTGCTTTGACCTGCACAGATTGGAGTGTTTTTGAAGCTGCAGCCATTAACTTAAATGAACTCACTGACACTGTGACATCATACACCTGTTTCTGCGAGGACATGTGTGTGCAGACCAAGACCTTCTGCATATACAACAACAATAAACCCTGGTTCATTCCTAAAACTGAAGCAGCTACGTCAGACCAAGGAGGAGGCCTACAGGACTGGTGACTGACTCTGTACAAGCGGGCCAGAAACATGCTGACGAAGGAGACCAGGCTTGCTAGAGGAGCTACAGTGTGAAGTTACAAAAAAACTTCTCAGCTAACAACTCTGCTTCTGTCTGGAGAGGCCTACGGAATATCACCAACTACAGGAGACCCATCCCCCCACCCTGCGGAAAACCTCCAGCTGGCTAATGACCTAAACAGCTTTTACTGCAGGTTTGAAAGAACCTACAGTTCTCACCTCCCACCCACACAAAAGGATTATCTGCAGCCCCAGGAACTCCATCCCTCCTCCACTCTGACCTCCACCAGCACTAATGATCTGTGAAGAGGAGGTGCGGCTGGGTCTTTCAGAGACAAAAGATCAAGAAGGCTGCAGGACCTGATGGTGTGTCTCCGTCCTGCCTGAGAGTCTGCTCCAACGAGTTGGCCCCCATCTTCACCCGGATCTTTAACAGATCACTGGAGCTGCGTGAAGTGCCTTCCTGCTTCAAACGCTCCATCATCATTCCAGTTCCCAAGAAACCCTCTATTACAGGATTAAACGACTACAGACCTGTTGCCCTGACCTCCTGTGGTCATGAAATCCTTGGAGAGATTGGTGCTGAAACCACCTGAGGTCATCACAGGCCCCCCTGATGGACCCACTGCAGTTTGCCTACCGGTCAAACAGGTCAGTGGATGATGCAGTGAATATGGGACTACATTACATCCTGCAACACCTCGACTCCCCCAGGGACGTACGCCAGGATCCTGTTTGTCGACTTCAGCTCAGCGTTCAACACCATCATCCCAGGCATTCTTCATCAGAACTCCTCCAGCTCAAGGTGCCCCCCTCCACTGCCAGTGGATCTCCAGCTTTCTGACTGACAGGTGGCAACAGGTGAAGCTAGGGAGATTTACATCCAGCTCCCGAAAAATTAGTACTGGCGCCCCCCAAGGAAGTGTCCTTTCCCCACTGCTCTTCTCCCTCTACTCCAACGACTGCACCTCAGAGGACCCTTCGGTGGAGCTCCTGAAGTTTGCGGACGACACCACAGTCATCGGTTTGATCCGGGATGGTGATGAGTCTGCATACAGGCGGGAGGTGGAGCAGCTGATCCTCTGGTGCAGCCAGAACCATCTTGAACTTAACCCAGCCAAAACGGTGGAGATGACTGTGGATTTCAGGCGACACCCCCCTTCATTCCCCCCACTCACCATCCTCAACAGCACAGTGTCCACTGTGGACTCCTTCAAGTTTCTGGGTACCACAATCTCCCGGAACCTGAAGTGGTCCTCCCATATTGACACTGTCCGGAAAAAGGCCCAGCAGAGGTTGTTTTTTCTGCGTCAGCTCAAGAAGTTTGATTTGGCCTCAGGAGCTGCCTGGTTGTCTTCTACACCGCCATCATCCAATCTGTCCTCTGCTTTTCCATCACTGTCTGGTTTGGATCTGCCACTAAAACAGGACAAGACCAGACTGCAGCGGTCATTAAGTCTGCGGTGAGGATCATTGGTACCGACCTACCCTCCATTGAGAACTTATATCGGTCCATAACCAGGAACCGGGCGGGAAACATCTGTGCTGACCCATCACACCCCGGGCCACAAACTGTTTGAACTTCTATCTTCTGGTCGTCGTATACAGATCACTGAAGGTCAAAACCACCCGTCACAGGAACAGTTTCTTTCCTCAAGCCATCACTCTGATGAACTCCTAACATTCACCTAGTCCTACCTGTTGCTGTACTCATGACTTTTCATCCATTATTACATTGCACATAACTCTCACACTGCTTTTTACTTCATTCACATTATATCACCGAATCTGAGTCCACATTGAAATACTGTGTGATTGTATATTTTTTTCATATATTTCTGCAAAGTGTGGTTAGTCCGAGTAAATAACTGCATATATTCCTGTATATATTTGCATCCTTTTATAGAAACGTGGACAGACTGTAATTTACTGTACATACTCTGGTTGTCATTGAATCCTTATTTAAATCCTTCACCTGAACAACGAGAGCAAGTTTTTAGCCAAAGTCAAATTCCTTGTATGTGTTGTGCATACTTGGCCAATAAAGCTGATTCTGATTCTGATTCTGAATAAGTTAGTGAATCATTTTATGTATGTTGATGATCTAGTTATTCTCAGTCCAAGTAGTGCTGGTCTTCAGGAGTTATTAAGAGTGTGTACTGCTTGGAGAGGAAAATGACATAAAATATAATACAAATAAGAGTTGTGTGCTGATTTGCCACAATAAAGAAGATTTGTAAATGAAATTCCCTGTCTGAATTGGCAGGCAGGGAATTAATTGTCAGGGATAAAATTAAATATCTGGGACATTTTATTAATGATAGAATGACTGATGATGATATTTTCAGACAACGCTGCAAAATCTACATGCAAGCAAATATTCTTGCACACAGGTTTGGGTTTTTGTTCAGATGAGGTGAAACTGGTTCTTTTTAAAACCTATTGTACACCTTTATACACTGCTCATTTATGGATAAATTATAGGAAACAAAGTATGCAGAAATTACAGGTTGCTTACAATGATGCTTTAAGAATTTTACTTAAAAAGCCTCGATGGTGCAGTGCTTCCGAGTTATTTGTCTCATCACGTGTAAATACACTGCATGCAGTAATAAGGAATCTTATGTATAAATTCATCTGTCGGCTTGATGTATCTAGAAATGAAATCATTCAAGTCATGTCTAGCATTAAGCTCAGTTCTATTCGCTGTCAGTCACAGTTTAGAAGGCATTGGTACAGTCGTCTTTTTAAAGTCTGTACTGTCTTTGTACTTCTTTTAGTAGTTCTTCTTTTAGTAGTAGTAGTCTGTACTGTCTTTGTACTTCTTATTGTTTTGTAACTTTTTGATTGTTTTTCTTATTATCTGTTTTCAACTGTCTTGTTTTATTTTATTTATTTATTTTATTTTTGATGGACCATGAGTCTGGAATAAAGTCTTTGATTGATTGATTGATATAAAGGTCTACATTTAACCATGAGCACGTCCGTGGGAGTGAAAGTCCTGATATTTAGTAGCTCTTCACGGGTGTAAGAGCAGGCAGACACACAACTGACGAACAAAAACATACAAAGAAAAGCGCAGCGAAGCACCAGTCAAGCTGGGGAGAAGCTGTGCACGTGCATGGAAATAACTGACTGGGGTATGTTTAAAGGAGCCACGCATGATCTGGATGAGTACACGGACACTGTGAACTCATATCCACTTTTGTGAGGAGAGCATTCTTCCATCGCGCACCAGGGTGAGTTACTCCAATGACAAGCCCTGGTTCACTGCTAAGCTCAGACAGATCAGGAAGGAGAAGGAAGCAGCGTTGAAAAGTGGAGACAGGGACTGCTACAGGGAGGTCAAATACCGGTTTAGCAGAGAGCTGAGGAGAACTAAATCTGTGTACTCTGAGAGACTCCAGCAACAGTTCACTGCTAACGACTCTGCTTCTGTGTGGAGAGGACTGAGGCAAATCACCAACTATCGGCCTCAGGCTTCTAAAGGTCAGGATGACAAAGCCCTTTGTCAAAGACTGTCCCAACATTATGCCCGTTTTGACACCTCGTCAGCTGTGTCCAACTCGCCCCCCTCCCCCCCTGCCCTTGCCATCAGTGAGCAGGACGTGCACAGACAGTTCTCCAGACTGAACCCGCACAAGGCCCCCAGTCCGGACGGCGTGTCTCCATCCACCCTGAGACACTGTGCGGAAGAGCTGACTCCTGTCTTCACAGACATTATTAACACCTCCCTGAAGTTATGCCACGTGCCGACCTGCCTCAAAACCTCTACCATCATCCCTGTCCCCAAGAAGCCATGGATCACTGGACTTAACGACTATAGACCTGTAGCGCTCACCTCTGTAGTCATGAAGTCCTTTGAGCGCCTGGTCCTGTCCCACCTCAAGTCCATCACCACCCCCCTCCTGGACCCGCTGCAGTTTGCCTACAGAGCCAACAGGTCTGTGGACGACGCAGTCGACCTGGCCCTCCGCTCCATCCTGCAGCACCTGGACTCCCCGGGAACCTACGCCAGGATCCTGTTTGTGGACTTCAGCTCTGCATTCAACACCATCCGCCCCACTCTGCTCCAGGACAAGCTGTCCCTGCTCAACGTGCCTGACTCCCTCTGCAGGTGGATCACCGACTTCCTGACGGACCGGAGGCAGCATGTGCGGCTGGGAAAGACTGTCTCAGACTCTGTTAGCATCAGCACCGGATCACCCCAGGGCTGTGTACTTTCCCCCCCTACTCTTCTCCCTGTACACCAACTCCTGCACCTCCAGCCACCAGACTGTCAAGCTGATCAAGTTTGCGGATGACACCACCCTCATCGGGCTCATCTCCAACGGCAATGAGTCCGTCTACAGGAGAGAGGTGGCCCAGCTGGCGTCCTGGTGCAGCCACAACAACCTGTAGCTGAACGCTCTGAAGACAGTGGAGATGATCGTGGACTTCAGAAAAGTCACAACCCCTCTACCCCCCCTTACCCTCACAGACTCTCCCATCACCACTGCAGATTCCTTCCGCTTCCTGGGCACCACCATCACCCGGGACCTCAAGTGGGAGCCGACCATCAGCTCCCTCATCAAAAAGGCCCAGCAGAGGATGTTCTTCCTGCGGCAGCTGAGGAAGCTCAAGCTACCCACCAAGATGTTGGTGCAGTTCTACAAGGCCATCATCAAGTCCATCCTCACCACCTCCATAACCGTGTGGTACGCAGGAGCCACTGCCAGGGACAGACTAAGACTGCAGCGCATCGTGCGCGCTGCTGAAAGGTGATCGGCTGCAAGCTCTCATCCCTCCAGGACCTGTACATCTCCAGGACCCGGAGGCGTGCTGGCCGGATCATAGCCGACCCTTCACACCCTGGTCACGTACTGTTTGCCCCCCTCCCCTCAGGTAGCAGACTTCGGTCCATTCAGACTAAAACCTCCCGCTACATGAACAGCTTCTTCCCCTCTGCCATCAGACTGCTGAACACTAAAGGCCCTTTTCCACTAGCCTCACTTAGCCCTACACCGCACCACTCAGCCCGCGTTTGAGCATTTTCCATTAGCCCCAGCACCGGTTAGCAGGTGCTTTTTTAGTACCTGATCCAGGGCAGGGTCTAAACGAGCTGAGTAGGGCTGAGTATGGCTGTGATATGACTTTAAGAACTGGTCGCCGCTGATTGGTCCGAGGTCGTAACGTCACGAAAGCGACTTTTTCTGCTGAGATCTACTCCACGACCGCCATTTGTAGTTGTTCAGCCAGTGAACACAGTGCGCGCCCTTTAATACAGTATATTATGTTAATATACTGTATAATATACTTATAAAATAGATAGACTCCCTAATATTATATATTAGGAGGTGCGCAATTTTTCTTTCTATATTAGGAAATAGGGGAGGTTGTTAGATTGTGGGTAATGGTTGTTACTGAGGCTTGCCTATTGTTTTGCAGCCAACTGCAGATTCACCGCTTGCTTTGTGTTAAGTATTAGCGCGAACAAAACGCTCATTACGCTTATTGTATTCCGGTTAAAAACTTCAGAGTGTTTTGTACATGTTGCACGTTGGTGTTAGAGTTTAAATTGCGTGCATTTTCCTTCTAGAATCGCAGTTCATATCACAGGGGTCCACCTCAGTGGACATGGACACAGCGGACTCTCCTGGCGCTGCCTCTGCGTCTGGCGGAGTGCCAGCTGGATCGGCTCCGATGTCAACCACATCACCAGCTCCACCTGGATCACGTTCAAGTGCCGGTAAGGCACAATAACCACGATTTTTTTTTGGTTGAAACAGGTCCAGCGGAAACCAGGGTCGAAAATCCATCCATCCATCTTCTACCGCTTAATCCTTTACAGGTCGCGGGGGGGGCTGGAGCCCAACAAGTTATGTACCAAATTGATTAATGCAATTTCCTGTAGCTGCATATTAATTAATTGAAAATGTCTTTTAAATGTACAAAAAGGTTATTCTTTGGTCTTCACTTATCGGTGTTCCACAACCATTTTTAGGTGTGGTGATTGAAGTGCTGTTGTAACTCCTGTTTTAGAAAAACAAATAAAGCTCATGAACTGCCGTTGAAATCAACATGCTTCATTGAAATGCTTTGCGTCAGCTGACTGTATTAACCCATTCAGATTTCTGCGGCCACACTACAAGCAACTAGTTTAAACATTACCCATCCATCCATCCATATTCTTAATCTTAATCCCTTTTTAGTTTTGCAGGGGGGCTGCAGCCGAAGACAGCACCCTGCGTGTTGCAAAATCTGCTCTACTGAGGGCAGCAACATGACAGTTCAGCTTATATACAGCAATGAAGCATAATATAATAGTGACATTCCACCACAGACTTTCACCTGTGTAATTCCATAATATATGTAGTGAGCCAGCTTTAACGACCATGCCTTTCTGTCTTTCCATCTAGGCAAGACGAAAACAGACAATTCCATCGCTGACCTTACATTAGCGATGGTCAACATGCATGACGAAGAGATGCGGCTCTTGGAACAGCAAACATGACCAGCGCAAGAACACCATCAGGAGTACATGCAGCATTTGCGACAGGTGGCCGCAGATGTGCAGGCAGATGCGCGTGAAGCCCTGGAGCAGGACGTTGCGTTACGAAGGGAAGAGCTCGCAGAGATGTCATCATTCAACAGAGATTTCCTGACCTATTTGGCAGGCTTGGTGACGCATTTAGCAGTCGGCGTGTCTAACCATGTCTCCCCACGCCCAGTCTGTTTTTTTGTTTGTAAATTTTGCTTCTGGAATAAAATTGTATTGTTTGCATCAAAAGTCTGGTTTATCTGTTATGACACCGTATGAGAAAAGCCAATAATTACATACACATTCCATTCTCTGTTCACTTCCACATGCTGCTGTTCATCAGGTCAGGTGTATAGCCTTCTAATGGTAATTTAATTTTTAACAACACAACGAAACGTAATGTCTTGGTAGTTTTTTTTTTTTATTTTAAACAAATTTGCAATGCGGAATCCATTTCTCTTGAACGGGTACATTTTTTATGTTATAAGCAGTTGTACAGGTGTGCTTTAACTTGTACAGTAGACACTGATAAAGGTAAGTACATGTAAGTTGAATGTTGCATCACCAGTCAAAATTTAATAAATTAAGAAGGAATCTAGCAAAAATTTGGCACTAATAACATTAGACACAACTGTGTTTTTGTTTGCACACAACTGTTGTTACCAACAAGTGCAAAATTTATATTCCCTTTCGCCAAAAATAAAAATCAATTTGTAAGTAAAAGTGGAGAACCTGCACATGGGAATATGACATGTATCAGCACATGATTTATAGTTCAATTTGCATTTCCACCTAAGCAAAAGTGGCTTGTCGAGCTGGATTTTTGTGAAGATGGCCTGTGCGGTGTTTCTGCATGTAATTACATACCTGTCAAGTGATACGGTTTCGCGGTATTTTAATACGGGGAAAATGCAATTTTAGCAAATACAGGCGTATTGCCATTTCTGTATGCCAACGAGAAAAATATACGGGAAAAAAAATAATTGAGAGTGGGGGGAGGAACACGTCGTGTGTGACCCCACAGCGTACGGGCTGTCAGAGCGCTCAGCGTGAGCAATTATCACAACAGTGAGAAGTGTGGACTCATCATTAGGCTGATGGCTTCGCACCTTCTTAACAGATAAGCGTTATGAACAAGAGGACAGGTAGATGGACCATGCACAACATTTTATTTACAAAAAACATTTTTGAAATATGTATGCACATAAATGTGGGCGAAATAGACAAGTACTGCATCACAGCACAGCATCTCGTATATCGGCTCCCTGTTCCTCTGCTCCCTGGGTCGCTGCCACCACTGGTTCATCTACTGCATCATCCAATGTAGTGTCAAACGTCTCTCCATGACTCTCACACAGATTGTGCAGAGCACAACAAGTCAGCACCATAGATTTCACCAGTTTCATGTCACAGTCATTCCTCTCTCCTTCCTCCTTCCTTCTCTCCTCGTCATCAGCCATTTTCTTTGTTGTGGAGGATTCGGTCGCGTGTTTCACGTCACGAGAGTGTGGTGCCGCCTGCTGTTCAAGAAACCCCACCCACCGCAGGTGTGCCAGCAGGTGTGCCAGCAGTAATGTTGAAAAGCAACTGAGGCAGAACCGAACCGAAGTGAGTAGAGTCGGGTTTTCTAATCGGGGCTAGTGGAAAAGCGCCTTAAGTGACTTATTAGACTCTCGTGCACTATGTACAGCAGCTCAAACGGTCTCATGACAATTATCACTGTTTTCTTTTTGCACTACCGACTGCACTATGTGGAACTCAACAATATCTGCTGCTTGTTAATATATTTAAAAATTGCATAGATTAGTATTACTCATATTCTACATTTTATTGCATGCATAGTTTTTTATTTTTATCTTTAGTTCACCGAGACAAATTCCTAGTTTGTGTTCTACATGAACAATGGCAATAAATCTGATTCTGATTCTGATTCTGAGAAACTCCAGGTTAGCTGAGCAGTGTCTCCCAACAGTGACAGAGTTCGTGCACCAAGCCTTGTTAATATAAATGCATACTCCCCCACCTCTGGTCTTACCGGAGTCATTAGCTGCTCTGTCTGCCTGCAGAGTGTGCCGTCCGGCCAGCTCAACAGCACCGTCAAGTAATTCAATTCAGCTTTATTTATAATGTGCCACATCACAACAAAAGCCGTCTCGTGACGCCACACAAGTACTCCACTATGTAGCCATATTTTCGTGAAAATCATGATATTGCAGTTCATAAGTTTCTTATTGTTGGTGATCCGAAGCCGTAGCTCACGCATTCTGTTCGCCACTGACCGTACATTAGCGAGGAAAATGCTGGGTAGTGAAAGCCGGTGTGGTGTTAGCTTTAGCTTAGCTCTTAGCCCTCCGCGCTTCCCCCGCCTTTGTTTACGGTCTCTACGCCACCTGCGAGCACTTCCGGTCGGCCGGGTAGCTTACCTAGCATCGGGTGTTCTCCAGAGCTCAGGGATGAAACGTAGGTTGCTGATAAAAAGGTCGCTATTTTGTAATCCAATGTCCAAAAGTTCATTTCGGGTGTAGGATGTAAACGAACAGACCCGAAATGAGCAGAAATATCGCTGCTAATCCACAAAATCTGAAGAGACGCTGAGCCTCGCGTTGTGCAAGCGCCGCCATCTGGTCTGAAAATTTTTGGAAGATAAATAAAGCGGAATTCCAAAAATTAGTGGAAAAATCACATCCCTAATTTATATAGCACCATATCACAACAATAGTCATCTCATAGCACTTTCAAATGTAGGGGAAACCCCACAATTGCAGAAAGACCTCAGCAATAACGCAATCCCCTGTGAGCAAGCATTGGCGACGGTGGAGAGGAAAAACTCCCTTTTAACAGGAAGAAACCTCCAGCAGAACAAGGCTCAGGGAGAGGCAGTCATCTGCTGCGACTGGCTGGGGGGTGAGGGGATAAAGAAGATGAAAAGAACAGACATGTAGAGAGCAAACATTAAAGGAGAGAAGCCAAGTATATTATTGGAGGTCCCCTGGCTGTCTAAATCTATCAGCAGCATAACTAAGGGAGGGTTTAGAGACACATGATCCCTCTTAATTGTAGGCTATATCAAAAAGGGAGATTTTAACCCTATTCTTAAAAACAGAGATCAAGTCTGACTCCTGAATCCAGATTGGTAACTGGTTCCACAGGAAAGGAGCTTGATAGCTGAAGGCTCTGCCTCCCATTGTACTTTTGGAGATTGTAGGTATTACAAGTAATTCAGCATTTTGGGAGCGTAGTGCTCTGTTAGGATGATAGGGTAATATCAGATCTTTTATATAAAAAGGGGCCTGATTATTAACAGCTTTGTAAGTGAGAAGAAGGATATTAAACTTAATTCGAAACTCTATGGGAAGCCAATAAAGGGAGGCCAGAACCGGAGAGATATGATCTCTCTTTCTAGTGCCTGTTAAAACTCTTGAAGAAGCATTTTGGATCAACTGAAGACTTTTTAAAGATATTGTAGGACAACCTGATAATAATGAGTTACAATAATCTAATCTAGAGCTAACAAACGCATGGATCAGTTTCTCGGCATCATTGAGACAAGATGCTCCTAATCTTGGCAATATTACGCAAATGATACAAGGCAGTCTTAGAAACAAAGTTAATATGTGAATTGAAAAACAGATCTTGATCAAAAATAACTCCAAGGTTCCTCACAGAACTATTAAGAGAAAGAGTAACCACATCCAAACCAAGAGTTTGATTTGGAAATGTATTTCTAAGGTTTTTTGGACCAACAAGAATGACTTCAGTCTTATCTGAATTTAATAGCAGAAAATTACAAGTCATCCGAGCTTTGATTTCCTTAAGACAAGTGTCTAACTTGGCTAATTGGTTACCATCATCTGGCTTCACTGACAAGTATAATTGTGTGTCATCTGCATAGCAATGAAAATGTATACAGTGCTTTCTCATGATGTTGCCTAACGGAAGCATATATAAACTAAAAACAGTAGGGCCTAGCACAGATCCCCGTGGAACTCCATGACTGAGCTTAGAGTTGGAAGAAAACTCATTATTGACATGAACAAACTGAAGCCTATCAGACAAATAAGATCTAAGTCTATGTTAGATCTTAGATCTAAGATCTAAGTCCGCAGTATAAAGGGTGAAGAGGAAGAGAGCCAAAACCGTTTCCTGGGGGGCCCCCGTGCTACCGATGATCGTGTCAGACACACAATCACAGGTTCTCACAAACTGTGGCCGGTTAGTGAGGTAGTCCAGGATCCATGATGACAGGTGCTGGTCCACCCCTGCGCACAGCAGCTTGTCCTTCAGGATCATCGGTTGAATGGTGCTGAAAGCACTGGAGAAGTCAAAGAACATGATCCTCACCGCATTCCCGGGCTTCTCCAGGTGGGACAGAAGATCACTGCAACCTCCACCCCAATGCCATGCTGGTAGGCGAACTGGAGTGGATCCATCGCTGGTCCCACCAGGGGGCGGAGGTGAGTAAGGAGCAGTCTATCCAGGGTCTTCATCATGTGGGACGTCACGGCCACTGGTCTGTAGCTGTTCAGATCTTTGGGGTGGGAAGTCTTTGGTACAGGTACCACACAAGATGTTTTCCACAACTGTGGTACCCTCCCCAGCTTCAGGCTCAGGTTGAAGATGTGCTCCACAATCCCACACAGCTGGTCTGCACAGGACTTGAGGAGCTTCGCGCTGATGCCGTCCGGTCCCGAGGCCTTCCTCGCCTTGATCTTCCTCAGCTCCGTCCTCACCTGGGTCTTAGTGAGGGTCAGGTTGGGGGGCTGTGTGTTGGGAATGGGGGGGTGTTGGTGGAGTGGGGTGTGGACAGCAGGTCTCGATGACTTTAGAGGCAGCAGTGGTTGTTGTGCAGTCGGGGGGGGGGAGGGCGATTGGTCAAACCTATTAAAAAACAGGTTCAGATTGTTCGCCCACTCCCTGCCCCCCGTGGCCTGGGGGGAGGTATTCTAGAGCCCAGAGATGGTTTTAAGGTTTCTCCAGACCCCGCCGATGTCGCTCTGTTGCAGCTTGTCCTCCATCTTCTTCCTCAAGCTGTCCTTGCCTTCTCTGATCTTCCTCCTCAGCTCCCTCTGTACGGACTTCAGCACCTCCCTGTTCCCCGACCTGAAGATCCTCTTCTTCTCTCTCAGAACTGTTTTTATCTCAGGGTTGATCCAGGGTTTGTTGTTCGAGCAACACCGTATGGTCTTGGTGGGTACGGTGTTGACCACACAGAAGCCGATGTAGTCTGTGGTGGTGTGAGTGAGGCCATCGATGTCCTCACCATGTGGATCGCAGAGCTGCTCCCAGGCAGTGATTTCAAAACAGTCCTTTAGCGCGTCCATTGCCTCCTCAGACCAGAACTTCACCGTGCGCATGACTGGAGGTTGTCTGTGTACTAGGGGTTTGTACACCGGCAGGTGATGAACCAAGTTGTGATCCGATCTCCCGAGTGGGGGGAGTGGTGATGAGGTGTACGCCTCCTTAGTATTTGCATAAAATAAGTCCAGTGCTTTATTGTCTCTAGTGTGGCATGTGACATACTGGGTGAGCGTGGGTAGAATGGGGGACCGTGAAATATGGTTGAAATCACCTGAGATGAGGAGAAGAGCATCTGGGTGTTCTGTCTGCAGCCTGCCAGTTACTGAGTGGATGACGTCACGCACTGTCCCAGTGTTCGCCGTCGGATTTGCATAAATAACAATGCAGATCACGTGTGAGTATTCCCTCGGGAGATATGTAGGCCGCATGCCAACAGCTAGCAACTCGATATCTTTGCTACGGTGCTGTTCCTTAACCGTGATATGTCCCGGTCTGCACCAGTTGTTATTGACATACATTATCACTCCTCCACCCCTTGCCTTCCCACTGTCTGGTGTCTGGTCTGCCCGTATTGCGTGGAAACCCTCCAGTTCGATGTTAGCATCTGTTGCTAGTTCTGTTAGCCATGTCTCAGTATACAACATCAAGCTAATCTCTCTGAAGACGCTCTCATAGCGGGAGATAGCCGCTAGCTCATCAGTCTTACTGAGTAGCGATCGAACATTCCCCATAATAACGGTAGGAGAGGACGGGTCTGTACCTTATATTCCTCGCCCGCTGTCTTACTCCAGCTCGACATCCACACCGTTTCCATCTTATTTCTCCCGGTATGTCGAGTTTTTGCATTAGCATCATGGGCCGGTTAAGTGCTAATAGCTGGTCTCTATTGTACTGCCTCCTGCAAGAAACAGTGGCTCCGTCCACTGGCTCAGGAGACATTTGGGCGATCTACGTGCTCTGATGGAATAAAGGTGACGCTGGATCAGAAAGATTGGCAAGAGAGCCAGATAGTAAATAGAAATAGGCAGAAATTGATCTGCTGTTGCAAAAGGGCAGCCTACTCGTGTGGCGCCGGAAGCGAGAATGGGCAGAATATGCAGTCGGAGCAGCCGCTAAGTGTTGCAAGTATTGAGAGGAATAAATTCAATGTGGATTCATGCATCATTATCAGTGAAGTGCAACATCCCCATTGTGTAGTGTGTACCGAGGTGCTTGCACATGAGCGTTTAAAGCCCATACAAATGATCAAACATTTGAAAACTAAGCATCCATCTCTTACCGCTAAACCAGCAGATTTTTTTCCGCCAAAAGGAGAGAGAATTGCAAAGCCAAAAGAAAGTCATAACTAATCAAACAACAACCACGACCAAAGCACAAAGGTGGCACATTTAATCGCACAGGCAAAAACGCCACACACAATCAGAGAAACGCTAATAAAACCTGCTGCTATCGCTATGAGTCGGACATCATCATCATCATCATCATAGCAGTCTGTCGTGGGCGACCTTCACGCATGGGGATAAACAGGTGCAGGAGCTGGAAGCAGTGCCGCTGTCTGATGGGACCATATCCCGGCGCATCACAGACAGAGCCCACGACATAAAGTGTCAGCTGATTGACAGAGTGAAGAAAGGGAAATATGCTTTGCAGTGAGATGAATCTACAGATGTATCAAACTGTGTGCACGTTTTCTTATGCATTGGTCACCTCCGGGGATAGTGGGGGTCGCCAGTCTCTCTCTGTCACTGTTATTTCAGGGGTAGCGGCCTGAAAAGTTTGGGAACCCTTGGCTTAGATAACACGTGTGGTTAGTTTTTTGTTTTTCTTATTTCAGACAAGAATAAAAAGGAGATGTTTTCACCTTTACCTTAGTTAATAATTAACTAATTTATGTTCATTATTATGTACCTGGCAAGATAAGGTGACCGAAATTCACAAAGTCAGTGACTTTAATCTGTCAGCAGCCTTCAGACAAACTAAACATGCCAACAGTTGGATTTCGAAATAAGGGAGGTTTTTCCTGCTGTCTGGTTGGTGAGGAGATTTCTAAAAAACTATAAATATATCATCATCATCATCATAGCAGTCTGTCGTGGGAGACAATGACTGTTTCATTTAGGTCTGATCAGATTCCTCCACACAGCTCTGTCCTTACCCTTCCACTGCCAGGAACTCCTGTCTATATCCAACTTCTTCAAGTTTCTTTTTACAGTGTCTTTAAATCTGAGCCTAGTTCTACCCTGATTGCGTTTGTCCTCGCATAACTGTGAGTAGAGTAACTGCCGAGGGAGACGCTGGTGGTCCAACCTCTCAACATGTCTGAGCCATCTCAGGTTCATCTGTATTAGCATGTCCTCCTTTGATGGTAGACCAGCTCATTTCAACATTTCTATGTTGGTTATCTTGTCTTTCCATGAGATGTTCATTATGGCTTAAAGGTGTCTCATCATGTACGCGTGGAGTTTCTTTACCTGCACTCTGTAGACAGTCCAGGTTTCAGCACCGTACAATAGAGTAGCCAGTACTGTCGCTCTGTACACTTTGCATTTCACACAAAGACACATGTCGATTGTTCCACAGTCCCTCCCTCAAGTTTCCAAACACAGCGCTCGCTCTTCCCATTCTGAGAGATAGTTCATCCTCCAGCCTAGCATTCTCTGAAACAGTACTCCCTAGGTACTTTAAAGTCTTGCACTTGACTAGCGGCTCTGTACCAATGCTGATCTTTTCTGGTAGTGATGTTGATAATTGGAACTTTGGTGGTTGATAAAGGCACTCTGTCTTCTTGATGTTGATTTGGAGGCTGAACTGGCTAGCTGCTCTTGCAAATTTCTCTACTAAAGATCGCATATCTTCCACGCTGTGTGCAACTAGAGCACTGTTGTCGGCAAAGAGCATTTCTCTTACTACCTTTATCGATGTCTTACTCTTGGCTTTAAACTGTGCCACACTGAACAAGTCTGCTTCTTTGCTTGATTGAATGTATACTCCTTCTGAAATGTCTTTGAAGGCCACCTCAAGTATGGCTGCCAGATATAGCGAGAAGAGTGTAGGTGCCAGCACACACCCTTGTTTCACCCCATTGCTTCCTGAAAAGTCTTCAGATACTGAATCACTCATTGCCACGTTTGCTTGCATACCTGTATGGAGTGTCTCAATCAGGCTGACAAACTTCTCTGTACAGCCATATTTCTTGAGTACCTGCCAAAGCCCTTGTCGCAAAAAAGTATTCAAGGCTTTACTGAAGTCTATGAAGACTACATAAAGTGGTACATTCTGTTCGATACACTTTCCTTGAACCTGTTTCAAGCAGAAAATCATGTCCATTGTGCTTCTTCCTCTTCTAAAGCCACACTGGATTTCTGGTAGCACATTCTGCGAGATGTGTTCATTGAGTCTGTTCAGTGGTACACGTGAGAGAATCTTACCAACAGTGGGTTAGCAGTGATATACCTTGGTAATTTCCACAGTCTCTCCTGTCACCTTCCTTGAACAAAGGCACAATACTTGCATCCTTCCAGTCTTGAGGTACTTTTTGGGCATCCCATATCCCTTGGATGAGCTTAAGCAGGCAGTTGGTCAGCTGAACACCACCAAATTTGCACACTTCTGCTGGAATTCAATCCCTTCCTGGAGCTTTACCATCCTGTGTTGTCCTGATAGCTGCCATTAGTTCATCAAAATTTGGTGGTTCATCCAGACGATACAGCTGGTCGCTGCACTAGAGCTTCTTTAGCCTCTTCAGTGAGATCTCCAGGGTTGTTTAGTAGTTGGTCAAAGTGGTCTGCAAATCTGTCCAGGATCTTGTCTTTCTCCTGCAAAACCGGTTCACCATCCATAGCCTTTAGTTGGATCAATCCTCTTGGTTTAGGGCCGTAGATTTCTCTCAAACCTGTGAAGGATGTTTTCATTGCCTTTCTGTCTGCTGTAGTTTGAAGTTCCTCTGATTTTTCATCCCACCAGTTGGACTTCCATCTCTCTGGTGTACTTCTGTAGCTCATTCTGAGCCTTTGAGTATTTCTTCTTCTTCGACCTTGTGTTACAGTATAGGTTTTCCTGCCTAGCTGTATTTCTCGCTTCTAGTAGTTTCTTCAGGTGTTCATCATGCTCATCAAACCAATCTTGATGTTTCCTCTCAGGGTGGCCTAATACATCACTCGCAGTCTGATACACTGTATCCTTCAGTGTTGCCCATTTCTCTTCTATGTCATTCTCTAAGTTTTTGCTGTCCCAGTCTTTTAAGTTTTCATCCATTACCCGTGTAAGTTCTTCCTGCTCCTTTTGGCCTTCCAGTGCACTAGTGTTTAGCTTCCATGGTGGCTTCACACCCGCCCTGCAGTGCTGTTTTCGTCTCGAAATCCTTAATCTAGATCTCAGCATAACATGATCAGTACCACAGTCCGTGCCTCTCATTGCTCTGGTGTCCAATACATCCCTTTTGTCTCTCTGCCTTACTATGATGTAGTCTAATAAGTGCCAGTGCTTGGATCTTGGGTGCATCCATGTCTTCTTGTGTGTGTCCTTGTGCTTAAATAGAGTGTTGGTTATCACAAGGTTGTACTCTGAACATAGTGCAAATAGAAGTTCTCCATTAGCATTGCACTTGCCTACTCCATGACTGCCTAGCACTCCTTTCCATTATTTCTCAGTGTCCGAACCAACTCTGGTATTAAAATCCCCAACAAGTATCAGCCTGTCAACGGTCGGTACACGCATGATAGTCTCACGTAAATCACTGTAGAACTCTTCCTTCACCTCCTCTGTGTTGGTCATTGTTGGGGAATATACACTGATGAGTGTGGCATACATCTTCCGCTGTAGTGAGAATCTCAGTCATTATCCTGTCGTTGATTGGCACCAGTTCCTCATCAAGCATTGCTGCTATTTCCTTTCTAACTGCAAAGCCCACTCCTGCTTCTCTCCTTTCTTGAGTTGATCTCCCACTCCAAAAGAAGATGTACCCATGGTCTTCCAAGCTGTCATATCCAGGCAATCTTGTTTCACTAAGTGCAGCTATGTCTACACTGTACCTGTTCATTTCCAGGGCAACAAGCGCGGTCTGTCTTTCTGGGCGCTGTGATGTTGTTCTGTCCAACAGAGTGCGTACATTCCATTCTGCTACACTCAACGTTGCTGTTTTCCTCTTCTTTTGTCTTGCTGCTCCTAGCTTCCTTTTTGCTGCCTGTTGGAGTGTGGACAGATCAGCGCGGACCTTGTAAGCCTGAGCGACGTCCGAGCCGGTATGAGTTGCTTTCTGATTGACCATTTCATGAAACTGCTTGCAAAGTATTTGAGTATTGCTAGCTTTTGCTGGACTAGCAGCACATTCTTGGCAGATAAAGGTATCATCAGTGGCAAGGACAAGCCAAGACAAACTGACTCCAGTATCTGTTGCAGTGACTGACCAGATGATAGGTTTGTTTATCTCTGCTCTTTGTGTAGTGCATGTCACAGTGCACCGACTGGCACAGTCCATCACAGACCTTGCGACAGATGTATTTATCTGCCAGGATGTCCAGTCTCACCCCGTGTAACTGGGAGTGGTCCACCACAGACCTGTGGCAGATATTGTTTTTAGTTCTGCCAGGATGCCCTGTTTCACCCTCCACGCCCTCGGAAGGGCGGGGATGCCGGCTGAGTCACCGACGGCCCGACCAATGAGACAGGTAGTACCGGTTTTCATGGTTATTCAATAACAAGCAAGCCAATGCCTGATCTGACCTCCATAAATCAATATATAAAAATATTATAACAGAAATAACTGCATCTTTGGTCATTAAAGTTAATTTATTTCATTAAATACAATTTTATTAATATTTTTTCTTTCAAATCAGAGTTAAATTATTGTTCTGTTCTGGCTCTGCAGAATTATGGTCAAAAATGTAAATTGTTAATGAGGAAAAAGTAAAAAAAAAAAAAAAATACCAGTCTGTTTAAAATTCATTAAAAAACAGTAAGTTTATTTTAAAAATTGAGAAAAAATAGCCATAAAATAATCCACAAATTTATAATAAAGTCTCAAATGTACAAGAAAAGTCAATTTTACAAGAGGAAATTACAAATTTGAGGAAAATGGTTTCAAATTTAGATAATTTTACAGAGAAAAGTAGAAAACTATAAGAAAATTGTTATAAATTTTGGAGAAAATGTCAAGTGGTGGCCCTCGCGGGCCACCATAAGACCCCAACAGTCGCCGGTGAGGTTTTCATGATGTTTATTATGAACAGAAGATAACACGCAAAGTAACAGAAAGTAATGAGCCACGGTGGGCTAAACACACAACACTAGAAACAGGAGATCGTAAGGCTGACACGAAGCTCACTTACAATCCTGACCACGAACAGGGAATGAGAGTTGACGATCTGTTGCCGTGGAATCGTCGGCCTCCGTCGGTCTATGATGACCATGGAAGAGAATCCTAAACGTCTACTCTGCTGGAACAGCACCACTGAACAGGCCGATGCACGAATGGCAGTCCCTGTCACACAGGTCGCACTTGTGGGTGGTCTCCGTGCTGCTGGGTCTGTGGCGGTTCTTCCTGCGGGTCCTTTTGTCATCTGCTGCAGCAGTCAGTCTCTCTTCACCCGCCTTGAGCTGTCTGGTCAGGGTGCCTCTCCATTTGGAGCTGTCCGTTGCAAGGCCCTCCCAGCGCTCTGTGTTGATCTCCAGTTCCTTCATGTCTCTCTTGCAGACATCTCTAAAGCGCAGCTGTGGGCGGCCAACGTCTCTCCTGCCAGTTGCCAGTTCTCCGTAGAGGACGTCTGGGAATTCTGCCATCCTCCATACGGTGAACGTGGCCTAGCCAGCGGAGCCTGTGCTGCCTGAGTAGAGTGAACATGGAGGGAAGGCCGGCGCGGGACAGAACTTCTGTGTTGGGCACTTTGTCCTGCCAGGATATGTCCAGGATGTGGCGAATGCAGCGCAAGTGGAAGGAGTTCAGTCTCTTTTCCTGCCGGGCGTATGTTGTCCACGTCTCACTCCCATAGAGCAGTGTGCTGATGACGCAGGCATTGTACACTGCCATCTTCGTCTTGACAGAGAGTTTGGGATTCTCCCACACTCGTGTGGTGAGGCGAGCGAGTGTGAAGGCTGATTTTCCAACCCTCTTGTTGATCTCTGTATCAAGGGAGAGGTTGTTGCTGATCGTGGACCCCAGGTACGTGAACTGATTCACGACCTCCAGCTCGTAGTCGTCGATGTGATGGTTGGTGGTGCTTCCGTGCCTTGCGCCAAGACGTTAGTCTTCTTCAGGCTGATGGTAAGCCTGAAGTCCTTGCATGCCTGGGACAAGCGGTCCATCAGGGTCTGAAGCTCCTGCTGTGTGTGGGTTGCGACTGCAGCGTCGTCTGCGAACAGCATGTCTCTGATTAGAGCCTCGCGTACTTTGGTTCTTGCTTTCAGGCGGGCGAGGTTGAAAAGCCTGCCGTCAGATCTTGTGTGCAGGTAGATTCCCTCTGTTGCTGTGCTGAAGGCATGCCTCAGGAGCATAGCAAAGAAAATCACAAAGAGGGTTGGTGCAAGTACACAGCCCTGTTTCACTCCGTTGCGTAACTTGAATGGCTCTGAGACGTTGCCATCGTGCTGCACTATCCCCTGCATGTTGGTGTGAAACGATTCGATGAGGCTTTGCAACTTTGGTGGGCATCCTATCTTTGGCAGGATCTTGAAAAGGCCCTCTCTGCTGACCAGATTGAATGCTTTGGTGAGGTCGATGAAGGCGACGTACAGGGGCATGTTCTGTTCTCTGCATTTCTCCTGGAGTTGGCGGATGGAGAATATCATGTCTACCGTCGATCGCGCAGCGCGGAAGCCACACTGAGACTCGGGGTAGACACGTTCGGCAAGCTTCTGTAGACGAACGAGAACAACTCGTGCGTAGACTTTACCAACAACGCTGAGGAGGGAGATGCCCCTGTAGTTGTTGCAGTCGCTTCTTTCCCCTTAGTTTTTGTAGAGGGTGATGATCTTGGCGTCCCTCATGTCCTGTGGTACGGCACCTTCCTTCCAACACTGGCAGAGGACGTCATGCAATGGCAGTAGTAGGGCGGTCTTGCAGTGCTTGATCAGGTCAGGGGGTATGCCGTCGTTGCCGGGTGCCTTGCCAGCGGCCAAGCTATCAATGGCCTTGCTGAGTTCGTCGATGGTTGGCTCGGCGTCAAGTTCGTCCATGGATGGCAGGCAGTCGATGGCATCAAGGGCTGACGGTGTCACGGTGTTCTCTCTGGAGTAGAGGTCGGAGTAGTGCTCCACCCATCTCTCCATCTGCTTGTTCTTTTCTGTGATGATCACCCCAGTGGAGGATTTGAGGGGGGCCGTCTTGCTCTGAGCCGGACCAAGTGCTTTCTTGATGCCATCGTACATGCCACGAATGTTCCCTGTTATGGCAGCGGTTTGAATGTCTTGGCTGAGCTGAGTCCAGTACTCGTCGGCACAGCGCCGAGCAGTCTGCTGAACTTTGCTTCTCACAGCCCTGAGAATCTAGAGATTCTTCTCGTTTGGGTACTTCTTGTACTCAGCAAGTGCTGAGCGCTTGGCTTCAATGACGGGGGTCATCTCGGTCAACTTGGCATCAAACCAGTCCTGTGACTTCGAGGTCTTCCTCCCAAAGGTAGCCAAGGCTGTGCGGCGGATGGTGTTTCGCAGCTCTTCCCACTTCTGCTTTGCAGATTCTCCTTCTTGTGGTACACCAAGTTCCTTCTCAAAGGTGGAGGCAAACTGCTCAACAAGTTCTGGTTGAGCCATCTTGCTGGTGTCAATCCGTGCCTTTCCAGGCTGTCTAGCATGATGGAATTTCTTCAGCTGCAGCTTGACCTTGCAACACACCAATGAATGGTCTGTGTCGCAATCTGCACTCTGGAACGAACGGGTGATTAGCACGTTCTTCAGTGAGGTGCGCCTGGTCAGGATCAAGTCCAGCTGGTGCCAGTGCTTTGAGCGCGGATGTTGCCAGGAAACCTTGTGTTGGGGCTTGGTCTTGAAGAACGAGTTTGTGATGCACAGATCGTGATATGTGCAGAACTCGAGCAGCCGCTGTCCATTGTCATTCATTCTTCCCACGCCAAAAGGTCCAAGACAGGAGGGCCAGGAGTCGTGATCAGCACCCACTCTGGCATTGAAGTCTCCAAGGAGAATGAGTTGTTCAGAGTTGGGGATGGTCCTGACAGTTGTTGCGAGATTCTCGTAGAACTCGTCTTTTTCCTCTGGTGTGGCTGTCAGCGTTGGGGCATACACATTGACGAGGGTGACTGAGCCTTGAGTGGTGTTCAGGCGGAGGGTAAGGAGTTGTGCAGAGCCAGTGCTGCCCGGTTCCACCATCTTCAGCAAGGTGTTCTTCACTGCGAAGCCCACTCCGTGTTCCCTGTGTTCATCACTGCCCTTTCCCTGCCAGTAGAACATGTAGTCCTCTCTTAGTGTGCCTGCGTCAGCCAACCGTGTTTCCTGGAGAGTGGCGACATCCACTCCCAGTCTCTTCCGCTCATTATTGATGATGGCAGTCTTCCTGGTGTCGTTGATGTCCTTGAGGTTAGCAGCGAGTCCTGTCATCATAGTGCGGACGTTCCAAGTTCCCAATTTTAGAGTTGGTCTCTTTTGTTTTTTTGTCTTGCCTGGTGCGAAGGTTCTCAGCCTGCTGTTCGGACTTCTCCTCATCCCCATGCACCCAATGAGGAAAGCAAGCTGTGGCGGGACAACACCTTATTGGCTGGGGGCTGCCCAGCTTGAGGCGGGCGGTAGCTGTCCAGTGAGATCCGATGATCCCTCCCACCGTCGGGAACAACCCCTGGTGCCGCGCTCTACGCCAATTGAGCGGTGGCTTATAACCGGTAACTGTCATTCCCCGTGTTTTTTCTACGCCAAAGACGAAGCTGGAGTGTCCTCTCCAGTGATCCGGTGTTCTACCTTCCAGCGTTGGCGTTGGTAGGATTCAAGCCTGGGCAGGAAGATATGGAGGACAAGATATTGCCCATGCAGCATGTCCCCCCTCTCCACGTCACTGATGAATCCAAAGGAACAGCAGGGCTGCTACAGTTTGGCACCAGCGCCGTTGCAGGAGCTGCCAGAACAATGTTGAGCACAACATAGAACTGCCTTAGGGGCTCCGACTCTGGATTTTTCCTCAGGGTTGACTCCCGAAGCCTTTCCCGTGACCGGGTATGCCGCAAGGCAGCGGAGGTTTGAAATCAGGGTTTACCTTCCCCTAGATGGGCTACCTTCCCAGGTTGACGAGCCACCATCTACCCGAAGCATCTGGTTTTAAGGCGCCAGAGATCCGCCCTCGCCCCTTCTCCTATTAGTAAAAGCAGTTCCGCCGGGCTTAGAGACTAAATCACACGGGCAGGCTAGGAGTTGGACTTAGTTGTCAGAGGCTTTTCGAGACGCACGCCATAAGGAGCATTTTATGAGCACTGGGAGCTTAACCCCAGTGCCGCTCCTGGCTATGACAACCTTGGAACCTGCCGTGGAATAACAGAGGAATATTGACGTCTGAGGCGAGGGACGCTCGCTCAACGTCTGACATGGGATAACTGACGAGACTGCTGCATTGGGCTGCACTCAGCACCCACTTAAATGCCGGGCCACTGATGAGCCACAAATGCAGCATAGCTGGCAGGCTTTGACAGCAGGAAGCCCCTCCGAGCGCTGTTACAATAAGAACTCGGGGAGCCAGAAGGTAAACACTGCTGTCAAAGCCTGGCGGAGATGATGCAAGGCCCAAGCGCGGACGAGATCGGCGCTCGGACCATGACAGTACCCCCCTCCCTCCCGAGGGCGGGCTCCGAACGTCCAATGACACCCAACCCCCCATCCCCACCCAGGGTGGGCGGATGGGGAAACAGGCCTGGAGGGAGAGGATCAGCCAAAGACCAACAGCCATGATGAGCACAGAGACAACCAGAAAGAAAAAGAAAACTCCCAAATACATGAAATACACTGAACACAGGGTACGATAACAGAAAATACAATATTCCCGAATGTAAAAACCATGATTAAGGCAGACTACGAATGAAACAATTACAGGGCACGATAACAGAAAATATAATATTCCCAAAAGCACAAAAAAACACAGAACGGCCAAGACAGAAAAAGAAAACCCACATTAACACAGGCAAAACACAGAGTAAAACCATCACCCCGCATGACCTTAACCCAGACAATCCAGGAAAATGGTGACAGGCAGAGACCAAAATCCACGGGGACAGTTCCTGTGGTCTCCCTGCGTCCCAAGGCCAACAGGGGAATATGGGAAACAGTAGATGATCGGGCGGCCTTCCCCAGTCCCAGGCCTGGAAAGTCCAATTCTCCGGCAGCCAAACCAGGTCGCCCTGCAGCAAGCACAGAGCCAACCCAAGGCGCTGAACTGGCGAAGCAGTTCCTCGGGTGGCTGACCCGCGTCCCTCAGCCACCAGCACCGTGGGTAGACAGCCCACGGCGGTCTCCCTGGCGGAGGAAAAACGTAGGAGAGCCGGGCCGAGCATAGAAGGCCCCCAACGGACCCCGGCGATGATGAGCAGGGGCGGTGACTCGGATGAGGGGAATGAAGATGATGACCAGCCAGTCCAGTGTCAGGTGGCAGGGGATCTGCAGCTCCCTCACCGACCTTGAACCACATCAGTGCTGCACCCACGTAGGACCCCGATTGGGCCAAAGCAGCACCCGCGATGGACCCCGATTGGGTCTCGGGTATACCCACATCGGACCCCAATTGGGCCAAAGCAGCTCCAGCGATGGACCCCAACTGGGTCGGCGCAGCACCGATAACGACCTCCAACCCCGAACCCGGGACCTCCAGCACAGTGACTGGGATAGACTCCGCACTGGTGCCCCTGGGAGAAGGCTCAGGAGAAGAAAAAGAACCGGGATCAGGATCACCGGTAGTGACAGAGCCCAGCGAGATGAGCTAAGGTGCAGCGGATGGCTGCCCCTGGCTCGTCTCCCCGAGAGACAGGCAAAAATGCTCTAAAATAGAAACAGGGATGAGAATCCTCCACGGATCCGAGGAATTCCTCGGATTTGATCATGTTTAGGGTGATTCTGGTGAATCGTCTAAATTCGAGGAGAAAATTTTGGGGTGGGGGGTGGGGGGGGTCTGTTATGAGTGGCGAGTCGCTCATAACAGACGGATTTGAGCGGCTGCTCAAATCCACCGCGCAGAACGCGTTACCCAGTGAGATCAGTAATGTAATGTAACAAGGGCACTGATTGGCTGATACTTATTGAAGCAACCAATCGACGATTTTGTTATTCCTTTGTCACATCCCACACGCGGAGCGAAATGCAAATGGCGGACAATTCAATCAACCGAGTTTTCCCGATTTCGTGAAAATGGTGAACCTAAAACTCACAAAACAAAGCAAGAAGACAAATGGATAAGGAACAAGTTTCATTGGGAATGGCTCGAAAAAAAACAGAAACATCTCAAAATTGTGGCTACAAGGAGATCGAATTAGTCGCTCGTGCTGCGTTCAAAACGATCAATGGACACGGTTAAATTCAGATGTCAGTCAAAGTTCATCACAATCGGCCCCGAATACAGCAATTAGTGATCGTTAGACACATTCCGAGGTAAGATTTTTTTCTCGTTATAAGTAATGTACTTGAGAATTTTTGCGTAATGAATTTGTAATGAAATAGCATGTATAAGTTGTGACGTCATGCCTGTTTTGAAACACTATTGATAATTTATGAAACACTAATTAAACATCTTTTAGGTTTTACTTACTTTCTTAGATTATCTTTCAAATATTAAAATATACTAATATGCAACTTTTTTATATTCCTAGTAACACTAACAAATGCACACATTAATAAATCAAAATGCTTGCAGAATGTCAGTATATTTTAATAAATGGGTGATGGACTTGGTGATGGAATTTTGTTAATATTTATAATTTCAGAATCAGAATCAGAATGAGATTTATTGCCATTGTTCATGTAGTACACAAACTAGGAATTTGTCTCGGTGCAATGCTGCAACATTAAACATGGAGTAGCACTAAAGATAAAAATAAAAAACTATGCATGCAATAAAATGTTGAATATGAATGAGTAATACTAATCTATGCAATTTTTAAATATATTAACAAGCAGCAGATATTGTGGAGTTCCACATAGTGCAGTCGGTAGTGCAAAAAGAAAACAGTGATAATTATCATGAGTCCGGTTGAGCTGCTGTACGTAATGCACGAGAGTCTAATAAGTCATTTAGTGTTCAGCAGTCTGATAGCAGAGGGGAAGAAGCTGTTCATGTAGCGGGAGGTTTTAGTCTGAATGGACCGAAGTCTTCTGCCTGAGGGGAGGGGGGCAAACAGTGCGTGTCCAGGGTGTGAAGGGTCGGCTATGATCCGACCTGCACGCCTCCGGGTCCTGGAGATGTACAGGTCCTGGAGGGATGGGAGCTTGCAGCCGATCACCTTCTCAGCAGCGCGCACAACGCGCTGCAGTCTTAGTCTGTCCCTGGCAGTGGCTCCTGCGTACCACACGGTGATGGAGGTGGTGAGGATGGACTCGATGATGGCCGTGTAGAACTGCACCAACATAATTTACTGATTTTACTTGGTTAAATTATTTTGTCAGTTCTAGAACTATGTAAATGTAATTCTGTGTCAGTTCTAGGGGCGGCAGTGGCGCAGGTGTAGTGTGACCGACTACTGATCAGAGGGTCATGGGTTCGATTCCCACTCTGTCTGAAGTCTGTATGTCAAAGTGTCCTTGAGCAAGACACTGAACCCCCAGTTGCTCCTGGTGGCCAGGCTAGCGCCTGTGTGTGTATGGCAGCTCTGCCGCCATCAGTGTGTGAATGTGTGCGTGAATGGGTGGATAGCAGGATCTGTAAAGCGCTTTGGTCATCCAGAGATGAGAAAAAGCACTATATAAGTGAATGTCATTTACCATTCTAAACATATTAAATAGTAGTAAAATATAATTTAGTATTATTACATCAACATACCATTCAGATATCATAAATTTACACGTGATGCAGCAGCAGATTAAAAAGGTAAACTATAAATGCATTTGTGCTTACTTCTAACTTTAAATATAAGACCACATTTGAGCATTCTAAAACATCAGATTTCATTAGCTTCTGGGGGGCATTGCCCCCCAGACACCCCACCAAGGCTCCGCCTTGGATCCAGCTTGGGGGACGCAGGCCTAACTAAGACCCCCGGCTTAGTTTCCTCTTTTTTTCCCCAAACCCCATTCTCATCCCTGTAGAAAGAAGAAAAACAAAGCAGAGCACTTGCCTGTACTCGAGTTCTGTCGCCGTCCAGGACTTCGACGATCCGGGCTCAGATGGAAGAAGATCGTCATCTGGCTCCCACTCAGCTGTGTCGGGCTCCGCACCCTGAGGACCCTCTGACGCTGACATGCTGGAGCGACCCGCTCATCTGTGGAGACCCAGGGACGCTTCATAGTCGGCGCAGGCTCCATGCTGCAGTCCGCTCTTCTCCTCTGCCCACGACATGGCTGCGGGGCTGGAACCAGGCTCTCCAGAACCACAGGCCCCTCCCTCATCCGGCGACGTAGGCCTGGCATCGTGGACCGCTCAGTGGAGGGAGACACAGAGGCAGCAGGTTCAGTAATCAGGGATACAGCAGGTGGTGAGAGCTCGGGGGACTGCGAACCCCGAACTCCGCCCCCAGGAGTCAGACAAGACAAATCACAACTTTGATGAGAAGAAGGAACTTGCACTTGCCTGTCTCCCAGAGGGAGGATAGTGCCTGCTGTAGGGGATGTTGCTCCTCCCTTTCCCCGCTGGATGGTGACAGAGGGCCCCCTGGAAGGATGAGGAGGAGCCGCTCACGATGGATCAGGGATGGGGCTCGCCGAAGCAGGACTCTTGGCAGACACAGCAGCTGGGGAAGGCGTCGAGGAGGAGGGGGCGACAGCCGAGACAAACCGGGCACGGAGCACTGACGGAACAGCAGGAGAAGATGACCCGGGGGGAGAGGCTGCGGGAATTCCCTCCTGGCGAGACGCCGAAGAGGCAGCTGACTGTGAGGTAGAATCTATCTGGCGGCCCGGAACAGGATCCAGACGGGGTTCTTGCTGAGGTTTACCTTGGCCGTGGCGCCGACGTCTTCGACGGCCCCCGGATGGCGCAAACTCCTGGACTGGATCGAGAACAGGAACGGGTTCCCAAAGCGGGGAGCGGGGATGCCTCCTCCTCTGCTTCCTGCCATAGTCCTCCTCCACCATACGGAGTATCTCGTGCTATGCAGCGATGTCATCCCTTCTCGCGCTGACTGGTGGTCGGCGTAGCGGGGAAGATGATTTAAGACATCCTCAGCGCAGTCCAGGTACCAGCGTACGTCGCTGTGATAGTCGAGGAGGGAGGCGGAGATGAGCGTTTCATCTACGTATTCCAGAGCGTCCGCCAGCTCGTAGCCCAGACTCTGAGCGCAGCTCCTCCACGACGGCATTCTCCCAGCACGCAGCTACCCAGACAGGGAAGAACAAATGTCCACTAAATGCAAACTCACCGGGAACGGCGTCTCGGTTTGGCGCCTCCGTTTAGGCGCCCTGGCAGCAGTCTACTGTCAAGAGGTGGCCCTCGCGGGCCACCATAAGACCCCAACAGTCGCCGGTGAAGTTTGCATGATGTTTATTATGAACAGAAGATAACACACAAAGTAACAGAAAGTAATGAGCCACGGTGGGCTAAACACACAACACTAGAAACAGGAGATCGTAAGGCTGACATGAAGCTCACTTACAATCCTGACCACGAACAGGGAATGAGAGTTGATGATCCACTGCCGTGGAATAACAGAGGAATATTGACGTCTGAGGCGAGGGACGCTCGCTTAACGTCTGACACAGGATAATTGACGAGACTGCTGCATTGGGCTGCACTCAGCACCCGCTTAAATGCCGGGCCACTGATGAGCCGCAAATGCAGCACAGCTGGCAGGTTTTGACAGCAGGAAGCCCCTCCGAGTGCTGTCACAATAAGAGCTCGGGGAGCCAGAAGGTAAACACTGCTGTCAAAACCTGGCGGAGATGATGCATGGCCCGAGCGTGGATGAGATCGGTGCTCGGACCATGACAGAAAAACCTCAAACCTTCAAGACTGAAGTTATTACTCATGCTTTTAAATGGGTGCTCTTTGTACCCTTAACTAGAAATTTTGGGTTGTCTACTTTTAATTTACATGACACTTGATAATTTCTAACCTGTTTGTATACCACCACAGACAGACAGAGAACCTGAATTAGACAGAGCTCAGAGAAGGCAAGATGAGACAGAAGAGAGGAGCCAAGGAGAGGAAAGTGTTCAAGCAGAGGGTCCAGGAGAGGTGAGAGCAGAGGAAGTAGAGAAGGATGACACCAGAAAAAAAGTCCAAACACAGGACGTGTGGGTGGGACCACAACTGGCCCAGTCTTCCAACATTCAAGCCTTGGTTGTACAATACTTCAAATGTTAAGTTCCATATGTAAAGTTACTGTTAAAAAAATTAACTTATTCCGGTTACAATTGTGTCATGTGTTTTCTGACCCCCCAGAAAAATATGTATGTTGCCATTGCGTCAAGGTCTTTAAGCCAGAGGAAACACTGGAATGAACCGTGTTCTGCTAAACAACATGGAGCAGAAACAAATGACATTGCGGGATGTGTTAAAGCAGAATGACAACATGTTCAAAGACAAACTGGGACCCTGGAGGGGCCCACCAGCAAAAATATACATCAAAGAAGGAGTTGCCCCAAAGTTCTACAAACCCTGGCCAGACACCTCTGCTATGAGAAAGAAGGTGGAGATCAAGCTGCAGAGACTCACCAATCAGGGGATAATCGAGCCAGTGAAACTTTCGGAGTAGGCTGTGCCAATTGTCCCTGTGTTGAAACGTGACAATTTGGTGCCTATCTGTAGAGATTACAAACTAATAGTCAACCTGGTGTCAAAGTTGGAGCAGTATCCAATACCAAAATTGGAGGACTTGTTCAATAAGTTATCTGGTGGTGAAAAGTTTAGTAAACTGGACTTGAGCCATGCATATCAACAGGTGATCCTGGATGAAGCATCCAAGCCCTGTGTCATTATTAACACACACAGCGGTCTGTTCCAAGTGAACCGTCTGTCATTTGGGGTTTCCTCCAGTCCAGCCATTTTTCAGAGATTGATGGAGAATTTGGTAGCTGGCATCCCGAACGTGGTTGTTTATTTTGATGACATTTTGCTGACTGGCTGGAACGACCAAGAACATCTGGCAATGCTGAACCAGGTACTGGCACGGTTACAGGAAGCTGGTCTTTGCTTAAAGCACAACAAATGTGCATTCGTGGAACAGGAAGCAGAGTTCTTCGGGTATAAAGTGGATGTCTCAGGACTCCATCCTCTGCTGCACAAAGTCCTCACTATACAGAAAGCCCCAGCACCCACCAATGTCACCAAACTGCTTGCGTACCTGGGTTTTCCCAACTATTACAACAGGTTCCGACCAAACTTGTCCACACTGTTATCTCCCTTGCATGAACTGCTGAGAAAGGAGACCAAATGGAAATGGGAAACAGAACAAGAGAGAGCTTTTGAGGAATCCAAATGCCTCATGTAATCCTTGGATGTGTTAGTGCATTATGACAGTCAAAAAGATCTGGTCCTGTCCAGTGATGCATTGCCCTATGGAGTGGGGGTGGTGTTGTTGCATCGAATGCCAGATAGACAGGAGTGACCAATCAGCTTCATGTCAACGACACTGACATCAGCTGAATCCACCTACAGGTGCATCTCAATAAATTAGAATGTCAACAAAAAGTTGATTTATTTTAACTAGTGCATACCCGTGCATGTCCGTAGAAACCCGTGCATGCCCGTAGAGGGGATGCATTCGAACAGAATTCTTGCCAGTTACAGGACAGTTGGTATAGCAACACAGCACTAAGTGGCAATCACATGTGATGGCTTTTATATGCAGCAAAACATAAAAATCACACAAAATATACCCTGCCATCTGAGGCTGTTTGCCCCTGCTTGTTACTTCTTCTCCTACCTGTCACTGTTCTGTGTTTTGTTGCTTACCTGTGTCTATATACTGTATGTCTTGTAGGGAGTCATGTGCTCTGTCTATGTGTCATCATATAGACATCATCTGATGGGTCTTCTTCTTCGTTCAGACCACTGAAGGGACTCCTCCTGTCTCAGATGGCTGTGTTTTTCACAGTCATGCCTGCGGTGTACTGGTGGAACCTGAGGTGTTTCATGTTCACGGCATCCTTTCTGACATGCAGCAGTTCTCATTCTATTGCTCTCCATCTGGTGGGTCTTCTTCTTTGTTCAGACCACTGATTGAGGGATAGGTGCGTCATAATTCCAGTTCATGGGCACGATCCTGAAAAAGCGGCTTTCGACCCTGTTCAGGAAGGCCCGTGCATGCCCGTAGAAACCAAGAAACCGGAGCACCCGGAGAAAATCAGCACTTTGCTTGACATTTTATACATTTGTAGTGTAGACTGGCATTCGTCAAGGTTACACATTTGCCGTCATGTAGGCATGGCCAGTCATCCTATGATGCCTGAGTTAATAGGATGCACTACGATGATGAGGCTGAGATTAAATTTTAATGATAAGAAGACCGAAGAGATGGTATTTGGACCTAGTTGCCCCTCTGAGTCCCTTCCTGTATACTTTGACCCCCTTACTCCTTTTGTTAAATCCACAGCTAGGAACCTTGGTTTTATCATGGACAATGATTTTAAATTAGACACGCAGATTCGTTCTGTGGTAAAATCCAGCTTCTTTCATCTAAGGTGTTTAGCAAAAGTAAAACCCATTCTCTCTAGACCACACTTGGAAACAGTAATCCATGCCTTTATTTCATCTCGGCTGGATTACTGTAACCCACTTTACGCCAGTGTCAGCCAGTCATCTCTTTCCCGTCTGCAGCTGATGCAAAACGCCGCTGCTCGTCTTTTAACAGGTACACGGGGAAGAGATCACATCACACCCATCTTAGCTTCACTCCACTGGCTGCCCGTGTATTTTAGAGTTCATTTTAAAATTATCCATCCATCCATCTTCTACCGCTTTTCCGGAGGTCCGGGTCGCGGAGGCAGCAATTCAAGCAGAGAAGCCCAGACTTCCCTCTCCACCGCCACCTGTTCCAGCTCTTCAGAGAGGATACCAAGGCGTTCCCAGACCAGTTGGGAGACATAGTCTCTCCACCGTGTTCTGGGTCTGCCCCGGGGTCTCCTCCCAGTGGGACGTGCCTGAAACACCTCAAGCGGGAGGCGTCCAGGAGGCATCCTAATCAGATGCCCATACCACCTCAACTGACTCCTTTCAATGTGGAGGAGCAGCGGTTCTACTCTGAGCCTCTCCCGGATGACTGAGCTCCTCACCCTATCTCTGAGGGTGAGTCCAGCAATCCTATGGAGAAAGCTCATTTCAGCCGCTTGTATCCGCGATCTCGTTCTTTCGGTCATTACCCAAAGCTCGTGACCATAGGTGAGAGTAGGAACGTAGATTGACTGGTAAATCGACAGCTTTGCCTTAGAACTCAGCTCCCTCTTCACCACAACAGACCGGTACAACGTCCGCATCACTGCAGATGCTGCTCCAATCCGTCTGTTGATCTCTCGCTCCATTTCCCCCTCACTCGTGAACAAGACCCCAAGATACTTAAACTCCTCCACTTGGGGCAGGAGCGTGTCCCCAACCCAGAGAGGACAATCCACCTTTTTCTGGCTGAGGACCATGGACTCGGACTTGGAGGTGCTGATTCTCATCCCAGCCGTTTCACACTCAGTGGGCTCACCACCTGCAGGAGGGATCATGGGGGTCCGGTGCTATGTGGATTAGGTGGCGGTCAAAGGCGGAGACCTTGGCGTACTGATCCCAAGCTTTCTAAACTGGCTTTTGGTACGTGGAATGTCACCTCTCTTCACATTTTAAAATTATTTTGTTTTTAAATCCTTGAATGGTCTTGCTCCAACTTACCTCTCTGAGCTTCTGCATCCCTCCGCTCCCACCCATTCCCATAGGTCTGCTGAACAGCTGCTTTTGGAGGTACCAAAGGCGAGGTGCAAGCTCAGAGAGAACAGAGCCTTTTCGATCATGGCCCCCCAGGTTATGGAATGATTTACCCCTGGACATCAGACAAGCACCTTCACTGTCCATTTTTAAAACGCATCTTAAAACACATTTTTACTCCCTGGCCTTCGACCCAGTATGAGACATTGATTTTATTGAATGAAATTGATTTTTATTTATTTTACTTTTTATTTTATTTATCAATTTATTTATTTTTTTTTTACTGTGGTTCTTGTGTTAGCGCCTCTTTGTGTTAGTGCCCTGCTTTTATGTTCTCTTGCTGTACAGCACTTTGTGTAGCGAGTGTTGCTTTTAAAGTGCTTTATAAATAAAGTTGATTAATTGATTGATTGAGATCATAGGCCGTCCTATGATGTCCTAGAAACGTGCTTTAAAGTCTGTCGTACCCTATGCTGGTGAAAGGTGTCCTCCTGTCTCAGACGGGTGCAATGTACTGCTGGAACCTCAGGTGTTTCATCTTCATGGCATCTTTTGTGACGCGCAGCAGTTGTCCTCATTCTATTGCTCTCCATCTGGTGGGTCTTCTTCTTCGTTGAGACCACTGGTTGAGGGATAGGCGTGTCATAATTCCAGTTCATGGACAGGATCATGAAAATAGATCTGAGCAAAAAGAGGCTTTCCAGCATGGACTCACTGTATATGACATCATAAAGACATGAAGGCAGCCTTGATGTGTATAACATCATAAAGACATCAAGACAAGCTTGATGTATATGACATCATAAAGACACATTTGTCTATGTGCCATCACATAGGTATCGCGAGTCGTCCTATGATGCCTGAGTTCATCGTCTATATGACATCATAAAGACACATTTGTCTGTGTGTCCTATGATGCCTGAGTTCACAGGATGTCCTACGATGTTCAAGCAGAGATCGTAGGCTGTCCTATGAAGCGTGACTGACAGATTTCTTGCTTTTATAGAGTCATAATTCAATTCAAAAAGTGAAACTCATATATTATAGAGATTCATTACACACAGAGTGATATATTTCAAGTGTTTATTTCTTTTATTTTGGATGGTTATGGCTCGCAGCAAATGAAAACCCCAAATTCAGTCTCTCAAAAAATTAGAACATTATATCACTCTATATACAATTCAGAAATCTGTCTGTCTGTGATGATCAAAGGACACGCTAAAAGATAATCGGCCTCGCTATGATATCATCAAAGATCAAAAGCAGGTATCACTGAACGAGTGCTGACATGTGTGCTTGCTTACACCTGCTTTCGACGGGCATGCAGAAATACTTGCTTATACTTGGTTTCTACGGGTAAGAAGATACTTGGTTTATACGGCTATGACAACCTGGTTCCAAGGTTGTCATAGCCAGGAGCGGCACTGGGGTTAAGCTCCCAGTGCTCATAAAATGCTCCTTATGGCGTGCGTCTCGAAAAGCCTCTGACAACTAAGTCCAACTCCTAGCCTGCCCGTGTGGTTTAGTCTCTAAGCCCGGCGGAACTGCTTTTACTAATAGGAGAAGGGGCGAGGGCGGATCTCTGGTGCCTTAAAACCAGATGCTTCGGGTAGATGGTGGCTCGTCAACCTGGGAAGGTAGCCCATCTTGGGGAAGGTAAACCCTGATTTCAAACCTCCGCTGCCTTGCGGCATACCCGGTCACGGGAAAGGCTTCGGGAGTCAATCCTGAGGAAAAATCCGGAGTCGGAGCCCCTAAGGCAGTTTTATGTTGTGCTCAACATTGTTCTGGCAGCTCTTGCAATGGCGCTGGTGCCAAACTGTAGCAGCCCTGCTGTTCCTTTGGATTCATCAGTGACGTGGAGAGGGGGGACATGCTGCATGGGCAACATCTTGCCCTCCATATCTTCCCGCCCAGGCTTGAATCCTACCAACGCCCAACGCTGGAAGGTAGAACACCGGATCACTGGAGAGGACACTCCAGCTTCGCCTTTGGCGTAGACAAAACATAGGGAATGACAGTTACCGGTTATAAGCCACCGCTCAATTGGCGTAGAGCGCGGCGTCAGGGATTATTCCCGACGGTGGGAGGGATCATCAGATCTCACTGGACAGCTACCGCCTGCCTCAAGCTGGGCAGCCCCCAGCCAATAAGGTGTTGTCCCACCACAGCTTGCTTTCCTCATTGGGTGCATGGGGATGAGGAGAAGTCCGAACAGCAGGCTGAGAACCTTCGCACCAGGCAAGACAAAAAAACAAAAGAGACCAACTCTAAAACTGGGAACTTGGAACGTCCGCACTATGATGACAGGACTCGCTGCTAACCTCAAGGACATCAATGACACCAGGAAGACTGCCATCATCAATAGTGAGCTGAAGAGACTGGGAGTGGATATCACCACTCTGCAGGAAACACGGTTGGCTGACGCAGGCACACTGACAGAGAAGGACTACATGTTCTACTGGCAGGGAAAGGGCAGTGACGAACACAGGGAACACGGAGTGGGCTTCGCAGTGAAGAACACCTTGCTGAAGATGGTGGAACCGGGAAGCACTGGCTCTGCACGACTCCTCACCCTCCGCCTGAACACCACTCAAGGCCCAGTCACCCTCGTCAGTGTGTATGCCCCAACACTGAAAGCCACACCAGAGGCAAAAGACGAGTTCTACGAGAATCTCGCAACAACTGTCAGGATCATCCCCAACTCTAAACAACTCATTCTCCTTGGAGACTCCAATGCCAGAGTGGGTGCTGACCACGGCTCCTGGCCCTCCTGTCTTGGACCTTTTGGTGTGGGCAGAATGAACGACAACGGACAGCGGCTGCTCGAGTTCTGCACATATCATGATCTGTGTATCACAAACTCGTTCTTCAAGACCAAGCCCCAACACAAGGTTTCCTGGCAACATCCGTGCTCAAAGCACTGGAACCAGCTGGACTTGATCCTGACCAGGCGCACCTCACTGAAGAACGTGCTAGTCACCCGTTCGTTCCAGAGTGCAGATTGCGACACAGACCATTCAATGGTGTGTTGCAAGGTCAAGCTGCAGCTGAAGAAATTCCATCGTGCTAGAGAGCCTGGAAAGGCACGGATTGACACCAGCAATATGGCCCAACCAGAACTTGTTGAGCAGTTTGCCTCCACCTTTGAGAAGGAACTTGGTGTACCACAAGAAGGAGAATCTGCAAAGCAGAAGTGGGAAGAGCTGCGAAACACCATCCACCGCACAGCCTTGGCTACCTTTGGGAGGAACACCTCGAAGTCACAGGACTGGTTTGATGCCAAGTTGACCGAGATGACCCCCGTCATTGAAGCCAAGCGCTCAGCACTTGCTGAGTACAAGAAGTACCCAAACAAGAAGAATCTCCAGATTCTCAGGGCTGCGAGAAGCAAAGTTCAGCAGACTGCTCGGCGTTGTGCCAACGAGTACTGGACTAAGCTCAGCCAAGACATTCAAACCGCTGCCATAACAGGGAACATCCGTGGTATGTACGATGGCATCAAGAAAACACTTGGTCCGGCTCAGAGCAAGACGGCCCCCCTCAAATCCTCCACTGGGGAGATGATCACAGAAAAGAACAAGCAGATGGAGAGATGGGTGGAACACTACTCCGACCTCTACTCTAGATAGAACACCGTGACACCGTCAGCCCTTGATGCCATCGACTGCCTGCCATCCATGGACGAACTTGACGCCGAGCCAACCATCGACGAACTCAGCAAGGCCATTGATAGCTTGGCCGCTGGCAAGGCACCCGGAAACGACGGCATACCCCCCGACCTGATCAAGCACTGCAAGACCACCCTACTGCTGCCATTGCATGACGTCCTCTGCCAGTGTTGGAAGGAAGGTGCCGTACCACAGGACATGAGGGATGCCAAGATCATCACCCTCTACAAAAACAAAGGGGAGAGAAGCGACTGCAACAACTACAGGGGCATCTCCCTCCTCAGCGTTGTTGGCAAAGTCTATGCACAAGTTGTTCTCGTTCGTCTACAGAATCTTGCCGAGCGTGTCTACCCCGAGTCTCAGTGTGGCTTCTGCGCTGAGCGATCGACGGTAGACATGATATTCTCCATCCGCCAACTCCAGGAGAAATGCAGAGAACAGAACATGCCCCTGTAAGTCGCCTTCATCGACCTCACCAAAGCGTTCGATCTGGTCAGCAGAGAGGGCCTTTTCAAGATCCTGCCAAAGATAGGATGCCCACTAAAGTTGCAAAGCCTCATCGAATCGTTTCACACCAACATGCAGGGGATAGTGCAGCACGACGGCAACGTCTCAGAGACATTCAACATACGCAGCGGAGTGAAACAGGGCTGTGTACTTGCACCAACCCTCTTTGGGATTTTCTTTGCTATGCTCCTGAGGCATGCCTTCAGCACAGCAACAGAGGGAATCTACCTGCACACAAGATCTGACGGCAGGCTTTTCAACCTCGCCCGCCTGAAAGCCAGAACCAAAGTACGCAAGGCTCTAATCAGAGACATGCTGTTCGCAGACGACGCTGCAGTCACAACCCACACACAGCAGGAGCTTCAGACCCTGATGGACCGCTTCTCCCAGGCATGCAAGGACTTCGGGCTTACCATCAGCCTGAAGAAGACTAACGTCTTGGCGCAAGGCACAGAAGCACCACCAACCATCACCATTGATGACTACAAGCTGGAGGTCGTGAATCAGTTCACGTACCTGGGGTCCATGATCAGCAACAACCTCTCCCTTGATACAGAGATCAAAAAGAGGATTGGAAAATCAGCCTTCACACTCGCTCGCCTCACCACACGAGTGTGGAAGAATTCCAAACTCTCTGTCAAGACGAAGATGGCAGTGTACAACGCCTGCGTCATCAGCACACTGCTCTATGGGAGTGAGATGTGGACAACATACGCCCGGCAGGAAAAGAGACTGAACTCCTTCCACTTGCGCTGCATTCGCCACATCCTGGACATATCCTGGCAGGACAAAGTGCCCAACACAGAAGTTCTGTCCCGCGCCGGCCTTCCCTCCATGTTCACTCTACTCAGGCAGCACAGGCTCCGCTGGCTAGGCCACGTTCACCGTATGGAGGATGGCAGAATCCCCAAAGACGTCCTCTACGGAGAATTGGCGACTGGCAGGAGAGACGTTGGCCGCCCACCGCTGCGCTTTAGAGACGTCTGCAAGAGAGACATGAAGGCCCTGGAGATCAACACAGAGCGCTGGGAGGACCTTGCAACGGACCGCTCCAAATGGAGAGGCACCCTGCCCAGACAGCTCAAGGCGGGTGAAGAGAGACTGACTGCTGCAGCAGATGAAAAAAGGACCCGCAGGAAGAACCGCCACAGACCCAGCAGCACAGAGACCACCCACAAGTGCGACCTGTGTGACAGGGACTGCCATTCGCGCATCGGCCTGTTCAGCCACAGGTGGTGCTGTTCCAGCAGAGTAGACGTTTAGGATTCTCTTCCATGGTCATCATAGACTGACGGAGGCCGACGACGACGGGTAAGCACAGGCATGCACAGGTACGCACTAGTAAAATTAATTTAAAAAAAAATTAATAGAGATGTTGGCCAATTGAAAAGTATGTCCATGTACCACTCAACACTTGGTCGGGGCTCCTTTTACATAATTACTACATCAGTGCAGTATGGCATGGAGACGATCAGCCTGTGTTCCTGCTGAGGTGTTACGGAACCCCAGGTTTCTTTGATAGCGGCCTTCAGCTTGTCTGCATTATTGGGTCTGGTGTATTTCATCTTCCTCTTGACAACACACCATAGATTCTTGATGGGATTTAGGTCAGGAAAGTTTGCTGGCTAGTCAAAGACAGTGACACCATGGTCATTAAACCAGGTATTTATACTTTTGGCAGTGTGGGCAGGTGCCAAGTCCCACTGGAAAATGAAATCAACATCTCCATAAAAGCTTGTCAGCAGAGGGAAGAATGAAGTGCTCTAAAATTTCCTGTTAGATGGCTGCACTGACACTGGACTTGACTAAACAAAGTGGAAAAACACCAGCAGATGGCATGGCTCCACATATCATCACTGACTGTGGAAACTTCACACTGGACCTCAAGTAACTTAAGGGCCTTTTCCACTAGCCCCGCGTAGCCCAACACGGGACAGCTCAGCATGCTTTGAAACTCTTTCCACTAGCCCCAACACGGTTTAACAGCCGCGGTTTTCGTCCCTGCTCAAGGGCAGGGTACAACCATGCTGAGTCGTGCCGTGTTGTGATGTCAACAGCCTGGTCGCCGCTGATTGGTCAGGTCGTAACGTCACGAAAGTGACCGTCTTCTGATGAATCTACACACGACCGCCATTTGCAATATTTCATGGACTAACTCAGTCACGGAGTAAATACGATATTAATACAGACAGCGTTGTAGGTTTTGCGGAACTCTACACCGTGGTCCAACGAAGAGGTGCAGAGTTTTCTCTGCTTGGTGGCAGATCCACAGTGAGGAGTGACCCGGACCGATACAGATGGCAGCCCAGCATAGAACCGGACTACGGACAAGCTGAAGACAAACGTGAGAGAACCATCGATGGTGAGTGATTTGTAATAACGTGCATCTGTTTGCTTATTTATCCTGTTGGTGGTAAGCTCACTTTTTTTGAGCCATACAGCGCTGTTCTGTGCTGGCTAACGAGTTTTAGCTAACGAGTTTTAGCTAGTAGCTAGCTAGTACCAACTGCTGATTCGTGCTTGTTTTCTCCCAAGTATTCGCTTGTGAGAGCAAAACGATGAAATATGTTAATCCTGGTTAAAGTCCTGGTTTGTGTACGTGCTGCACTTTGGTGCTGCGCATTAAATTGTGTGCAATTTAATGCTAGAATGCGTTTCCACATGCCAGGGGTTAGCTGCCCTCAGTGTTTATATTGTGGATACTGGTGAAATGAACCACAGGAGCCGAAATCTCGTCATATTAAAATTGCTTTTTCAAACCAGTGATTTATAAAGTCATTCATATAATTTTCTAAAGTGTCAGAATAGACCCACACACCTATTCTGTGGATCCTGCAGTGCTTGTCAGGGAAACAAAGCATTATTGTCACATCCCACCACTGACTTTCACAGGTGTATTTCCCTAATACAGGTACATCTCCAAAAATTAGAATGTCATGAAAAACTTCAATAATTTTTGTCACTCATTTCAGAAAGAGAAATCCGTATATCGATTCATTACACAGACAGTGATATATTTCAAGCGTTTATTTTAATTTTGATGATTATGGCTTACAGCCTCTGAAAACCCCAAATTCAAGTTGGCAAAAAATTAGAATATTACATAAAATTAACTTTAAAAAATAGTTTTTAAATATAAATGTTGGCCGCTGAGCTGTTGGTTAATATGGGCTGTAGCCGTAATCATCAATATTAAAATAAACACTTTCAATATATCACTGTCCCTGTAATGAATCTATATATGGGTTTCACTTTCTGAAATGAGTGAAAAAAATATTGAATTTTTTCATGGTATTCTAATTTTTGAGATGTGCCTGTATAAGTGTTGAACTTGCTTGAACCTAACCACCATCCATTTCTGTCGTTCATCTAGGCAAGAGGAAAGCAGCCGCCCCACAACGGACCTCGCCACTGTGGAAATTACTGAAATCCTTTGCTTTTATAGGTAAAGTGTCAAAACCAAAGTAGCACAATTTCCACTTAATATAAAAGGGACTGAACTGAGATTTATTTGATTGTGTGAATATGGCACATCAACTGTAAAATAAACCGCTTGTTAATGTATATTTTTTTGTCAGATCACTTGTGTGATCCTTTGTGAGTTATGTTCATTACTGTATGTTTTGGCGAATGTGAGATGTTCAGTCGTCAATATAATTTACTTTATATGTGTAGTTTATAGTCTATCATCAATAAACTCATGCTGTAACAGGACACATTACAAATATTTGAGACCCATTGTAGTGCTTCCTTTTATATTTTAGCAATGCTAGTACAAAACACCACCCACACATGAAGCCAGGGCAAGAAGAGACACTTTTACAGACAAGACAAACTTTTATTGATAAAAACTTCATATTTTGACTGAGCGACTCCATACTCGGTGATGCACACCTTCAGTTAAAGTACTAGATTCCATTCAAGTGAATGCATTAATTCATTCTGATTCTTGAGGCCACAGTAAAAACAGATGATTTTAAATGTAACACAGCCCTTGTAAAATCTACTGAAGCGCAGCTACATGAAAATTGTGGTTAAATACAACAACGAAGTACTTTATTGTCACATTCAAATTATAATCCCTCCTGTTTTGTTTTTCTTTTGAATTCTTGGATGGAATATGGTGGGCAATATAAGCTGCAGCTTCAGCCATCACCCATTTCAGATAACCTATGTTGAACTGTATAATCAGAGGAGTTATTGTTTAATTTGACCTTGTTAGATTTTTTCCCCTTTGTTATATTATTCTATTTTCTTTTAATCTTTACTTTTAATCAATCCGAAATAAAGATTCATTCATTAATTCACATTCCACCACTGGCTTTTAGCAACAAGTGTATTTCCCAAATATGTTTTAAACTTGCTTTAACCCCTTGCACTCCGGTCAATTTCCCTAAAAACGCCAAAAATTAACGTGCCCAAATTAAATCAAAAGCTGTTCTTCAACCCTTTGCAGCATCTTCATGGGGTTGGTCTCATTTAAAAGAAAACACTTTGAATTTTTTGGCAAAACAGTCATAATCTGTCTAAGTGCTCCGGCCACTGAGTTACAGTCATCTAAACATAGTGAACTTGAAGAAAATAAATTTGGCCTGGGTGTTTTTTTTGGATGCAAATGCTTGCAAATAACACACAGCTTCAGATCCGGGCTGGAAAATGCAACAGAAATGTAGAACCAAGTGTTACCCAGCTGAGGTCCAAATTTTGTAACAATACCACAAAAAATGAATATATTACACAGCTTTGTTCTCAGGTTGTTTCCAGGCGTTTTGGAACTATGCCAAATGGCACAGTTTGGAAAAACGTCTAACTTTTGAATGATTCAATGTAGAAGCTTCATTTTGGGCTCTAATGAAAGGTCACACTCAGGGCTGTGTCTGTGTGTGTGTGTGGGGGGGGGTTGTCCCCCCCCTCGCTACAGAGGACGGAGATCGGCCATCGCTACATGACGGATTACACTCGGATGTGGCGATGTTTCCACAGCAGCGCTGTCACCGCGGCCCCCCCCCCCCCCGCTACAGAATAGTAGCTTCGGGGGGAGGCGTTCACGCTCCAGAGGCAGCGAACGAACCATGTACCGCGGTGCACGCACTTCAGAAATCGTGCGCCGCACAGTTGTAATTTACCGATCGGTCAAAAGTCATTTTTGATTACAATTTTCAGGGATAAATAATAATTTAGCTGATAACACCTTACCTCTTCACAGCAGCAGAGTCCTGGCGAACTTCTCTTCCTCACTGTCAGACGAACGCGACGCTGGTCCGCTTGTGGTTCTGGTCTCGCGACCCGATCAAAACATAATTCCATTATTGCGGTTTTGTGCTTCCATGATTGCGGTTTTTGGCGAACGATTTTTCAAAACAAATAACAGTAGTAATTTAAAAAAGACTGGCGAAGGCGTGTGTGTCACCCAGCCTTCGTCGTCAGCCTCCGTCGGTCTATGACCATGGAAGAAATCATAACGTCTACTCTGGTGGAACCAAAACAAAATAAGCACCGCCTGTGGCCGAACATGCCGATCCGCGAATGGCACTCCCTGTCACACAGGTTGCATTTGTGGATGGTCTCCGTGCTGCTGGGTCTGTGGGGTTCTTCCTGCAAGTCCTTTTTTGATCCGCTGCAGCAGCCAGTCTTCACCCAGCCTTAAAAAAAACAGCTCGCGAACTTCTCTGCTTCAATTGGCTCACTGCATTCACAGCGTTGGGAGGCGGGTCCTTCTGGCTAGGTTTTCAGTCATTGGTTCTTCAAGGTTTCAGAAACCCAATTCAAGGCTCTTATTAGTCGAATGAGAGGTCAATCAGATGAACTAATCTGTTCGCGGCTGTGTCTGCAGCTTTTATTTTCAGTGCGTGCTTGGACGCCATACACCACCTACAGCACCATACACCACCTACCTACATGACTATCGTCCTGTTGCACTGACACCAATTGTGATGAAGTGTTTTGAGCGGCTTGTCAAACCACACATTACAGCCTGCCTCCCTGCATCACACGACCCGCTCCAGTTTGCATATCGTTCAAACCGCTCCACGGAGGATGCTATAGTCACCACCCTACACTCTGTCATCACCCACCTGGACCAGAAAGACACCTACGCCAGACTCCTGTACATTGATTTCAGTTCAGCATTCAACACTATTATTCCCCAGAGACTGATGGAGAAATTACTCCTTCTCGGTCTGAACACCGCCACATGTCTCTGGATCCTGGATTTCCTGACTGAGAGACCTCAGTCTGTCCGGGTTGGAAACAACATCTCCAACTCTGTCACGCTGAGTACCGGAACCCCTCAAGGCTGTGTACTCAGTCCACTGTTGTTTACACTTCTAACACATGACTGTGTATCCAAACACGAGAGGAACCAGATTATTAAGTTTGCAGATGACACCACGGTGGTGGGACTTATTCAGAGGGATGAGGAATCAATGTACAGGGAAGAAGTGAGAGACCTGGAGGGCTGGTGCAGGAAGAACAATCTGGTGCTCAACATGGACAAAACGAAGGAGATGATTATCGACTTCCGGCGGTCACAGCCTGAGCACGTCCCCCTCAGCATCGGTGGCCATTTAGTGGAGAGAGTAGAGAACATCAAGTTCCTCGGAGTGCAGATCTCGCAGGACCTGACCTGGAGCAAGAATTCATTGGAGATCAGGAAGCGGGCTCAGCAGAGACTACACTTCTTTAGGAAACTCAAACAGGCCTCTCTCCCCATCTGCATCCTCAGGACCTTCTACAGAGGTGTGGTGGAGAGTGTTCTGACGTACTGCATTGCTACATGGTACTCCAGCTGCAGTATGTCAGACAAAAAAGCCCTGCAGAGGATAGTCTGAGTCAAGGGGGCGGAGAGGGTAATTGGAGTCTCCCTCCCCTCTGTCCAAGAACTTTTTCAGAACCGTTGTAGGAGCAGGGCACTGAACATTGTCAAGGACCGTTCTCACCCTCTGCAAAAACACTTTGAACTTCTTCCATCTGGTAAACGATTCCGGAGCATCAGAGGCAGAACCACCAGACTGATCAACAGCTTCCTCCCACAAGCTGTCAGGATGCTGAACAGCTGACCCGGAATCTCTCATACACACTACTGCACCTACGGACATTTTGTATATTATAGTTAGTTATTCTTTTCCCCAAGTATGTCTCAGGGATGTGTGAATGGATGGGGGGGTGGGGTGGGGGGTGGAGCTATGTGGGAGTGTGTCTTAATCATGCTGCTTCTTATATGGATGCCGAGAGAAACGCAATTTCATCTTGCCTGCACTACAGTTGTATGTACAGCAATATGACAATAAAGTTTGATTTGATTTGATCACCATCATCAGTATCTCCATCATGCATCCGAGAGCGCACGAGGGCGCTCTCGTGCGCTCTAGGACGCAGAGACTTGCCCGTCCGCGGTACAACGGAGCGCAGGAGGTTAATTAACCACCACCCATTTGTCTTTTGTCTAGGCAAGAGGGAAACTGTCACCCCAACTGGACCTTGCCTCACTATTTACAGAGATGCAGGCTGAAGATCTGCTGAACCAGGACCAGTACAAGGGGCCGATCCAGTTGCTTCTCAGTGAGGCAGCGTGGCTGCTGTGTGTGACCATTCCAGTTTTTTTTTTACAGTTTGAATTTTGCACATTCTGAATAATCTGGAATTTGCTGCTGATTGTAATAAACAATTTAGTGACTTATGTGTTTGCATCATGATTTTCTATTTTGTCTGTTAAGACACCGGTGGGAAAAGAGTCAACTGTACAAAGGATTTATCGGTGACCTTGAAAATAATGGCTCATTTTTAAGAAAAAAGTATGGTTCATAATTCTGTTGACAGACTTACACCAAACCAAAATTGATTTCTCAAACTGCTGGATTATTCTTAGCTTTTCCAATCTTTCAGTATTTAATTTGTGCCACATGGTGGTAACCTTCACATATAAAAAAGAGACATCTGCAAAAACTTCAGAGGTTTATTGTCAGTGTAATTCCCAGTGCAATACTACATGAATGCATGTCTAGTACATTGTTGATGCAGAGAATATATATTTCTACAGTACATCTAGTAAATCAAGTATTTTCCATGTAACCTTGTGACTGCATTATTTTAATTGCTTTTAATCCTAGATCAAGTTTGTTTTGGCCTAAAATGCATCATAACTGTCAAATATATCTTATTATACCTAACTCAGTACTGTTTACTTTTTGAATATATATTTTGTGGCTAATATAGTTATTTACATGGCGATCAAGTTGTGTCAGCTGATCATTTTTTTCTATGACACCAACTCAGACTCTGCTGCAGAAGCAGGTACGTCCATGATGTCTCAACAGTCTCTCCATGATTTTCACGCAGATCAGACCAATTTGTTGTACAGGAAATAAATGTTTCTACAGACATTCTTAAGCTCTATAACCACTGATCATTTGTGAAGCTGTGTTGACATCAGTGACAGGCTGATGACATCCGTGACAGGCTGTGCTGAATGCCCACACCGAATGAAGCGGTAATTTCCCCACAACAGAGCCATCTGAAATACACACAGCGTACATATTTTAGTACCTAACAGCGATAACGTGCAGACATTAAAGTGTAGTACGACGTACTTATAGCAAACTAGCATTAGCAACATTAGCTTACCGTCATATGACCTAGTTTGTATCCTCACGTCTTCGGCTCTCCCAGAAGCTGCAGAACTATTCCAAAGTGTTTCATCTCGCTGCCTGTACCCTTGTCTGGCGGTCCTTTTTGGCATTTACGGTGAAAAAAGCCACAGACCGAGGAGTCGCCTTGTACAGCTGCATGTGTTATGTTTTGCTTGGGTTGCGTGTTCTACGTCACGGGAGTGTGGCACCGCCTCGCTGTTATAGAAATCCCATCCACCCCAGCTTAACACGGTTGTAATGGAGACAAAAGTGAGCCGAACCGTGTCGAAGTGAATCGAGACGTGCCGAGGTGTGCTGGGCTAGTGGAAAAGTGCCTTTAGATTCTGTGTCTGGTCACTCTTCCTCCAGACTCTGGGACCTTGATTTCCAAGTAACAGGATTTGGCACCTGATTTGGGGAGCCATGTCATCTGCTGGTGTCAGTCCACTGTGTTTTATCAAATCCAAAGTCAATGAAGCTGCCTACCAGGACCTTTTAAAGCACTTCATGCTTCCCTCTGCTGACAAGGTTTATGAAGATGCTGATTTCATTTTCCAGCAGGACTTGGCACCTGCCCACACTGCTGCCAAAACTGCCAAAGCCTGGTTTAAGGACCATGATGGGCTGAGCTGTCATGGCTAACATGTTGTTGAATGCAATAAATGACTGAAATACAGGAGTTGCTATCTCTTTTTTTATCTTTGTTAATATTAGGAGAGAGAAGGACGGTGGCTAAACTGTCATCTCTGCTGGAGTCCGAGTTCCACCCTATGCAGGACATACTGAATGCACTGAGGAGCTCATTTAGCAGCAGACTACATCATCCCAGGTGCACAACCGAGAGGTTTCGTAGGTCCTTCCTACCAACGGCTGTCAGACTGTACAACCTAAGCAGGGCTGCTCGCAGAGATAGCAAAAAGACGTAACAAACTAATAGTTTTTTGAATGCAAAAGATGCAATAGACTTACACAATGGTCCTCTCCGGCATACAACTAGGAACATACCGGTCGCTATGGAGGGTGAGAATATGTATGGGCACATAATCATACCATGTAGGATAACTAAGTAGACGGTTATGCTGTTTCATTCCATCTAGCAACAATGCTCTGCACTGTGTGTGTTTATATATTTGCATATTTATTCCATCTAGCTACAATGCTCCGTACTGTGGGTGTTTATATATTTATATATCTACATATTATTCCATCTAGCTACAATGCTCCGCACTGTGTGTGTTTATATACTTGCATATTTATTCCACCTAGCTGCAATGCTCCGTACTGTGGGTGTTTATATATTTACATATTTATTCCATCTAGCTACAATGCTCTGCACTGTGTGTTCATATATTCATATATTTATTCCATCCAGCTACAATGCTCTGCACTGTGTGTCTGTGTGTGTGTGTATATATATATATTTTATAGTAATACGTACATATGTTTATTAGCTGCTCTTGCTTGCTTGTTTTTTTTTTCTTGCCTTCTGATTGTTGCTCTGAGTGTTGCTATCCCTGTGCTGTTGCAATCCTGGAATTTCCCCGTTGTGGGACTAATAAAGGCTTATCTTATCTTATCTTATCTTATTAGCCCTCATTCTGAATATTAGTTACACTGTGTCCAACTGGGACAAAAAGGCATTTTAAATGTCTCCCGCCCACGGGAGACAGAACGTTAAGAGGCGTTCAACAGCAGGTGATGTAAAATATGCACTAGAGCCCCAACAGGAAGCAGAGATGGTGGACATGAGAAAAATAAACATGATGAGTCAACTAGTTGAAGAAAATAGTCGTTAGATTAGTTGACTACTAAAATAATCTTTAGTTGCAGCCCTACTGTCCAGACATTCAAGTCAATGATGAAAAAGGGAGGCGAGGGCAGCATCGCCACAAAAGTGTCAAGGGTGCTGTTTAATTACCGCATTACACCACAGTCCACCACGGGGCTACCACCTGCAGAAATGTTGCAAGGAAGGAAGTTAAGGTCAACACTGGATCTGATTCATCCAGATCGCAGAAGAAGGGTGAAGCGAAAATAAAACAGCCAAAAGAAAAATCATGACAAGCTGCTTTAACTGGAGTGGTGGCTCAGTTGGTAGAGCATCCGCCCCACACCCGGGAGACAGGGGTTCAAATCCCGGCCGGGTCATGCCGAAGACCATATAAAAGCGGAACTTCCTGCCGTCCAGCTTGGTGCTCAGTTATTTTTTTCTTTGTGTTCATTCCACCATGGCTCCTACAATATTTCTGCTTCACTATTTTCTATCTTTCCCAGTCTTGTTTAGGACATTTTCCTGTGTTAAAAAAGCAATCCTTTTATGTCCGCATTCTCAGAGAAGCTCCTTGTATAAGTCCTGATCTTTAGTCTGTTGCTGGATGATTAAATTTGGACGATCAGGGAAACAAATTCTTCCTGAGCGGCTATGCTATGCTAGGCTAGTTCAACTAGCTGCTGTTAGCGCGGTTCACCGTCGATTTAAATCATTTAAAGCAGAACCAGAACCTTCTCCGGGTCACATTAGTGTCGTATCACAAACATTCCTCAGATCTGTTGGTGACGCACAAAAGTCTTTTCAACTGTTTTACTCACCAAATCTCCAACCTCCACGTGACAACACTGTCCAGAGGAAAAACAGTATCAGTTACAACGCATGCGCACTTCGACTTCACGGTATGACGCTAAATCCACACGCATGCCCAACGTGTGACGTATTTCCTGTTTACGACAATTTCAAAAATCATAGTTCAAACTTTGTAGTGTATGTAGATTTGGTTGATGTGATTTTGTAGATTTGGTTTAAAATGTCATCTTTCACTTTTTACCATTTGCTGCAAGACTCCTTCAGAAAGGAGAGATCAGGTCTGGTGTTGGACGCTCTGAGCGGAACAAACTGCATCAGGCGTCCAGGAAATTTACCCTGAAAGCTAAAGAAGTCGCTGCTATAGTTATGGATTTTTCATTGACAAATTTATTTATTTAATTTATTTATTTTACAAATTAATAGATATGGTTTTGAATAACCTTCAGATTTTCATGTCTTAATTTCAAACTTTTCTTTTTCTGATTTATCAAAATTATCATATTTTGAAAAGTGATCATGTCTAACCCAGTTCTATCTCTATTCGACTTGCACTTGTATTTTGTTTTACATTTTTAGTTATTTATTATTATTATTATTATTATTATTATTATTGTACAGTAGGTTGCTCAAAAAACACCTTGCCAAGATGGTTCAGAATTTCTCTGTAGTTCTACAATTGTAAAGAATGGGCAAAATCTCATCTAAACAGGCATCAGTATTTCCAATGACAAAAGGACTAATTGTCCATCTAGTTCCAAGGTTGTCATAGCCAGGAGCGGCACTGGGGTTAAGCTCCCAGTGCTCATACAATGCTCCTTATGGGGTGCGTCTCGAAAAGCCTCTGACAACTAAGTCCAACTCCTAGCCTGCCCGTGTGGTTTAGTCTCTAAACCCGGCGGAACTGCTTTTACTAATAGGAGAAGGGGCGAGGGCGGATCTCTGGCGCCTTAAAACCAGATGCTTTGGGTAGATGGTGGCTCGTCAACCTGGGAAGGTAGCCCATCTTGGGGAAGGTAAACCCTGATTTTAAACCTCCGCTGCCTTGCGGCATACCCGGTCACGGGAAAGGCTTCGGGAGTCAACCCTGAGGAAAAAGCCGGAGTCGGAGCCCCTAAGGCAGTTCTCTGTTGTGCTCAACATTGTTCTGGCAGCTCCTGCGACGGTTCTGGTGCCAAACTGCAGCAGCCCTGCTGTTCCTTTGGATTCAGAATCAGAATCAGAATCAGAATCAGGTTTATTGCCATTGTTCATGTAGTACACAAACTAGGAATTTGTCTCGGTACAATGCTGCAACATTAAACATGATAAGATAAGAGAAATAAACTATACATGTAATAAAGTGTAGGATAAGATTAAGTGATACTGGTCAACAGTTAAAATATATATTAGCCAGCAGCAGATACTGTGGAGAACTATATAGTGCAGTCGGTAATGCAGGAAGAAAACAGTGATGATTGACATGAGTCTGGTTGAGCTGCTGTACATGGTGCACGAGAGTCAATAAGTCACTTAGTGTTCAGCAGTCTAATGGCAGAGGGGAAGAAGCTGTTCATGTGACGGGAGGTTTTAGTCTGGATGGACCGAAGTCTTCTACCAGAGGGGAGGGGGGCAAACAGTACGTGACCAGGGTGTGAGGGATCGGCTATGATCCGGCCAGCACGCCTCCGGGTCCTAGAGATGTACAGATCCTGGAGAGATGGGAGCTTGCAGCCGATCACCTTCTCAGCAGTGCGCACGACGCGCTGCAGCCTTAGTCTGTCCCTGGCAGTGGCTCCTGCGTACCACACGGTTATGGAGGTGGTGAGGATGGACTCGATGATGGCTGTGTAGAACTGCACTAACATCTTGGTGGGTAGCTTGAGCTTCCTCAGCTGCCGCAGGAAGAACATCCTCTGCTGGGCTTTTTTGATGAGTGAGCTGATGGTCAGCTCCCATTTGAGGTCCCTGGTGATGGTAGTGCCTAGGAAGCGGAAGGAATCAGCAGTGGTGATGGGAGAGCCTGAGAGGGTGAGGGGGGGCAGAGGAGTAGTGACTTTCCTGAAGTCTACAATCATCTCCACTGTCTTCAGAGCGTTCAGCTGCAGGTTGTTATTGCTGCACCAGGACGCCAGCTGGGCCACCTCTCTCCTGTAGGCGGACTCGTCGCCGTTGGAGATGAGCCCGATGAGGGTGGTGTCGTCCGCAAACTTGATCAACTTGACAGACTGGTGGCTGGAGGTGCAGGAGTTGGTGTAAAGGGAGAAGAGTAGGGGGGAAAGTACACAGCCCTGGGGTGATCCGGTGCTGATGCTAGTATAGTCTGAGACAGTCTTTCCCAGCCGCACATGCTGCCTCCGGTCCGTCAGGAAGTCGATGATCCACCTGCAGAGGGAGTCAGGCACGTTGAGCAGGGACATCTTGTCCCGGAGCAGAGCGGGGCGGATGGTGTTGAATGCGGAGCTGAAGTCCACAAACAGGATCCTGGCGTAGGTTCCCGGGGAGTCCAGGTGCTGCAGGATGGAGTGGAGGGCCAGGTTGACTGCATCGTCTACAGACCTGTTGGCTCGGTAGGCAAACTGCAGCGGGTCCAGGAGAGGGGTGGTGATGGACTTGAGGTGGGACAGGACCAGGCGCTCAAAGGACTTCATGACTACAGAGGTGAGCGCTACAGGTCTGTAGTCATTAAGTCCAGTGATCCGTGGCTTCTTGGGGACAGGGATGATGGTGGAGGATTTGAGGCAGGACGGCACGTGGCATAACTTAAGGGAGGTGTTAAAAATGTCTGTGAATACAGGAGCCAGCTGTTTCGCACAGAGTCTCAGGGTGGAGGGAGACACGCCGTCTGGGCCGGGGGCCTTGCGCGGGTTCAGTCTGGAGAACTGTTTGAGCACATCCTGCTCACTGATGATAAGGGGAGGGGGGGGAGGGGGGGGGTGCCTTAAATGAAGTAGCGAATGTGGAGGCTGTGGAGCTGGAGGGAGGGGGGGAGTTGGACACAGATGACGAGGTGTCAAAACGGGCATAGTGTTGGGACAGTCTTTGACAAAGGGCTTTGTCATCCTGACCTTTAGGAGCCTTAGGTCGATAGTTGGTGATTTGCCTCAGTCCTCTCCACACGGAAGCCGAATCATTAGCAGTGAACTGCTGCTGGAGTCTCTCTGAGTATAGAGATTTAGCCCTCTTCAGGAGAGGGGAGACATGCTGCATGGGCAACATCCTGTCCTCTATATCTTCCTGCCCAGGCTTGAATCCTACCAACGCCCAACGCTGGAAGGTAGAACACCGGATCACTGGAGAGGACACTCCAGCTTCGCCTTTGACGTAGACAAAACATGGGGAATGACAGTTACCGGTTATAAGCCACCGCTCAATTGGCGTAGAGTGCGGTGCCAGGGGTTGTTCCCGACGGTGGGAGAGATCATCGGATCTCACTGGACAGCTACCGCCCACCTCAAGCTGGGTAGCCCCCAGCCAATAAGGTGTTGTCCCGCCACAGCTTGCTTTCCTCATTGGGTGCATGGGGATGAGGAGAAGTCCGAACAGCAGGCTGAGAACCTTCGCACCAGGCAAGACAAAAAAACAAAAGAGACCAACTCTAAAACTGGGAACTTGGAACGTCCGCACTATGATGACAGGACTCGCTGCTAACCTCAAGGACATCAACGACACCAGGAAGACTGCCATCATCAATAATGAGCTGAAGAGACTGGGAGTGGATATCGCCACTCTCCAGGAAACACGGTTGGCTGACGCAGGCACACTGAGAGAGAAGGACTACACGTTCTACTGGCAGGGAAAGGGCAGTGACGAACACAGGGAACACAGAGTGGGCTTCGCAGTGAAGAACACCTTGCTGAAGATGGTGGAACAGGGCAGCAATGGCTCTGCACAACTCCTCACCCTCTGCATGAATACCACTCAAGGCCCAGTCACCCTCGTCAGTGTGTATGCCCCAACACTGACAGCCACACCAGAGGCAAAAGACGAGTTCTACGAGAATCTCGCAACAACTGTCAGGATCATCCCCAACTCTGAACAACTCATTCTCCTTGGAGACTTCAATGCCAGAGTGGGTGCTGACCCCAACTCCTGGCCCTCCTTTCTTGGACCATTTGGCGTGGGCAGAATGAACGACAACGGACAGCGGCTGCTCGAGTTCTGCACATATCACGAACTGTGCATCACAAACTCGTTCTTCAAGACCAAGCCCCAACACAAGGTTTCCTGGCGACATCCGTGCTCAAAGCACTGGCACCAGCTGGACTTGATACTGACCAGGCGCACCTCACTGAAGAACGGGCTAATCACCCGTTCGTTCCAGAGTGCAGATTGCAACACAGACCATTCATTGGTGTGTTGCAAGGTCAAGCTGCAGCTGAAGAAATTCCATCGTGCTAGACAGCCTGGAAAGGCACGGATTGACACCAGCAAGATGGCCCAATCAGAACTTGTTGAGCAGTTTGCCTCCACCTTTGAGAAGGAACTTGGTGTACCACAAGAAGGAGAATCTGCAAAGCAGAAGTGGGAAGAGCTGCAAAACACCATCCACTGCACAGCCTTGGCTACCTTTGGGAGGAAGACCTCAAAGTCACAGGACTGGTTTGATGCCAAGTTGACCGAGATGACCCCCGTCATTGAAGCCAAGCGCTCAGCACTTGCTGAGTACAAGAAGTATCTAAACGAGAAGAATCTCCAGATTCTCAGGGCTGCGAGAAGCAAAGTTCAGCAGACTGCTCGGCGCTGTGCCAACGAGTACTGGACTCAGCTCAGCCAAGACATTCAAACTGCTGCCATAACAGGGAACATCCGTGGTATGTACGATGGCATCAAGAAAGCACTTGGTCCGGCTCAGAGCAAGACGGCCCCCCTCAAATCCTCCACTGGGGAGATGATCACAGAAAAGAACAAGCAGATGGAGAGATGGGTGGAACACTACTCCGACCTCTACTCCAGACAGAACACCGTGACACCGTCAGCCCTTGATGCCATCGACTGCCTGCCATCCATGGACAAACTTGACGCCGAGCCAACCATCGACAAACTCAGCAAGGCCATTGATAGCTTGGCTGCTGGCAAGGCACCCGGCAACGACGGCATACCCCCCGACCTGATCAAGCACTGCAAGACCGCCCTACTGCTGCCATTGCATGACGTCCTCTGCCAGTGCTGGAAGGAAGGTGCCATACCACAGGACATGAGGGACGCCAAGATCATCACCCTCTACAAAAACAAAGGGGAGAGAAGCGACTGCAACAACTACAGGGGCATCTCCCTCCTCAGTGTTGTTGGCAAAGTCTACGCACGAGTTGTTCTTGTTCGTCTACAGAAGCTTGCCAAACGTGTCTACCCCCAGTCTCAGTGTGGCTTTCGCGCTGAGCGATCGACAGTAGACATGATATTCTCCATCCGCCAACTCCAGGAGAAATGCAGAGAACAGAACATGCCCCTGTACGTCGCCTTCATCGACCTCACCAAAGCGTTCGATCTGGTCAGCAGAGAGGGCCTTTTCAAGATCCTGCCAAAGATAGGATGCCCACCAAAGTTGCAAAGCCTCATCGAATCGTTTCACACCAACATGCAGGGGATAGTGCGGCACGACAGCAACGTCTCAGAGACATTCAACATACGCAGCGGAGTGAAACAGGGCTGTGTACTTGCGCAACCCTCTTTGGGATTTTCTTTGCTATGCTCCTGAGGCATGCCTTCAGCACAGCAACAGAGGGAATCTACCTGCACACAAGATCTGACGGCAGGCTTTTCAACCTCGCCCGCCTGAAAGCCAGAACCAAAGTACGCGAGGCTCTAATCAGAGACATGCTGTTCGCAGACGACACTGCAGTCGCAGCCCACACACAGCAGGAGCTTCAGACCCTGATGGACCACTTCTCCCAGGCATACAAGGACTTCGGGCTTACCATCAGCCTGAAGAAGACTAACGTCTTGGCGCAAGGCACAGAAGCACCACCAACCATCACCATTGATGACTACGAGCTGGAGGTCGTGAATCAGTTCACGTACCTGGGGTCCACGATCAGCAACAACCTCTCCCTTGATACAGAGATCAACAAGAAGATTGGAAAATCAGCCTTCACACTCACTCGCCTCACCACACGAGTGTGGGAGAATCCCAAACTCTCTGTCAAGACGAAGATGGCAGTGTACAACGCCTGCGTCATCAGCACACTGCTCTATGGGAGTGAGACGTGGACAACATACGCCCGTTAGGAAAAGAGACTGAACTCCTTCCACTTGCGCTGCATTCGCCACATCCTGGACATATCCTGGCAGGACAAAGTGCCCAACATGGAAGTTCTGTCCCGCACTGGCCTTCCCTCCATGTTCACTTTACTCAGGCAGCGCAGGCTCCGCTGGCTAGGCCACGTTCACCGTATGGAGGATGGCAGAATCCCCAAAGACGTCATCTACGGAGAACTGGCGAATGGCAGGAGAGACGTTGGCCGCCCACAGCTGCGCTTTAGAGACGTCTGCAAGAGAGACATGAAGGCCCTGGAGATCAACACAGAGCGCTGGGAGGACCTTGCAACGGACCGCTCCAAATGGAGAGGCACCCTGACCAGACAGCTCAAGACAGGTGAAGAGAGACTGACTGCTGCAGCAGATGAAAAAAGGACCCGCAGGAAGAACCGCCACAGACCCAGCAGCACGGAGACCACCCACAAGTGCGACCTGTGTGACAGGGACTGCCATTCGCGCATCGGCCTGTTCAGCCACAGGCGGTGCATTTCCGGCAGAGTAGACGTTTAGGATTCTCTTCTATGGTCATCATAGACCGACGGAGGCCGACGATCAGTTTACCTTGTTTCTTATAAACATGATGTTTCTGTTTACAATAATCTGCAAATATTTTCCTAAGTATCTAAAAATTTATTGATGTAAATTTTAATGTCTCCTATTGAATGTTGGGATTTCATTCCCAAGCGGTTTCATCTATATTTTTCTCTTCATTCATCATCATTATTTATTGACAATTTTTATTTTGCTAATTAGTTTTTGCTAATTAATTTCTTTGGTTGGCCCCCCCCCCCCCCCCCCCCCCGGATGCATGGAGATGCACATGCATCAAAGTTACAGAGTATTTGCTTGATGGGTAGTGTCTTTTCACTAGAGGGAAGCGTGTTACCACTTTTTATGTGTTACACACAATTAATTTAGATGAAAATTTGTGAGTAGTGTAGCTCCTTCAAAATGAGGTTTCAATAGGTTCAAAAGGTTTCAATTGGAATTGGTGTGTGACTTGGAATTGGTGTGTGACTTTGCAAAAACAATGTCTGCCTCTGTAGTATTCTCTGGGCCTCTCCCTAATCTTACCAGTGATGACATGTTTAGCTGCTTGTCATCCTTCAACCGCTGGCTGTCTGTGTGGTGTCCTGCAAACAATATGGGCTACATAGACAATTGGAGCTGATTTTGGGGAAAACCTGGCCTTATTAGACAAGATGGTGTCCATCCCACTTTGGTTAGTGCGTCTCATTTATCTAGCAATCTGGTATCATTTTTATCCAAATTTCCAAAACCGTGACAACTCAGAGTTGGGACCAGGAAGCAGAATCGCAGTCTTACACGCCTCTCTGCAGCTCCTTTTCATCCTCCACCCCTCAACTTAGCCCCTGTCTTCCCCATCAGCGAACCATTGTCTGCTCCCTCCAAAATAAATAAAAATATAAAAAATAAGCATTCCAAATGTTACGTGTGGCTCTGGGGAGCCACACAATGAGAGCCGAGGGCAAGCCAGTGAGTTGAGATGTTTATTATAAATAAGGGATAAGGGAAAGGAGCAAGGGATAAGGAACACGGTCTTGCTGACCGAAAGCACAGCTACTCATATACAGGGTAATACTCACGAGTAGAACGGCACAGGAGTAACGGGCTGGCACCGGACATAAGGATACCAAGGCATGAATACTCACAGCGGGGAACACTCACAAAGAGTACTGCAAGAGGAGTAAGGGGGCTGACGCCGGACGTAGGGGTTTCAGCCTGTAGTGCTTTAAGTCGCAGCCCCGAGTGATCGAGGCTGCTCCTTTTTATCCTCATTAGCAGCGCCCCAGCTGATGAGGATTAATTGGCCCCAGCCGTCCCGTAACACTGACAGCTGGGAGCCTGCTGAGACGCTGCCCAATGAGAGGCAGGGATGAGAAGGGGCATGGTCTGAGCGCCGACCCGGCGTCTCATCCCATGGTGACACCAAAGTGATTAAACAAAAAGTTGGTAAAACTCAAATTAAACATGAAGCCTCTAAATTTAATGATTTGGTCTCTGTTCCTCTTCATAATTTAAAAATTACATGTGGTTTTTTAAATATTAGGTCTCTAACTCCCAAGTCTCTGCTAGTCCATGATCTGTTAATTGATCATGAGATTGATTTAAAATCCCTTACAGAGAATTAGCTAGGGCAAGAGGATTTTGTTGGTTTGAATGAATCAACTCCCTCTTGTTATTTAAACTGTCAAAATCCCAGAAGTTCTGGTCATGGAGGAGTAGTAGCAACAATTTACCGTTCCAAATTACTAGTTAATGTAAAGCAAAAAACTCATTTTAATTTCTTTGAGGGCCTGGTCCTCAGTATTGGGCATGTTAGCAGTTTTAGGTTAAACCCAATTTTATTTGCCATAGTTCATCGTCCTCCCTCAGCCTACTAGTTTTTATCCAAATTTGCCGAATTCTTAGCTGATTTAGTGCTGAAATCAGAATAATTATAGTAGGGGACTTTAATATACATGTGTGGCTCATATATTTTTGCCTACATATGTATAAGCACAAGGTGAGATGCTTAGGACTGCCTGTGTTGCTTGACCTCACGTCTTGGATGGGACAATACGTCTGGACCGCCTGTGGATAATGGCAGGAGGACGGAGGTGCCGTGATAAGACGCTGAAAGGACTTCCTGACCTCCTGGAGCCAGACGGAGGACTAAGAGACTCGGGGGAGAATTATTGTCAATGGGGGGGTTTGACAGCAATGTGTGATTCTGCCTTTGATGTGTCATGTATAAATGTGGGGGGTTTGATGCAGCTCACTCTCTTCTTGTCTTGAGAGAAAGCTGGGGATGTGAAACCTGCATTAAACCTGAATTGAGATATAATTCAGTCTCTTTATGTCACGCTCCCCACATTGGTGACCAGAGACGTGAGAATGCCTAGAAGCGATTCCCCCGAACCAGACTCGTCGGAGTCTGCCCGAGTGAGCGCCGTCTCCATCAAGCTACCAGAATTCTGGCAGGACAACCCGGATTCGTGGTTCTTCCAGGCCGAAGCACAGTTCGCACTCGGGGGAATAACGGCGGATGACACTAAATTCTACCACGTCATCGCAAAGCTCGACAACCGCACAGCTCGATGCGTGCGGAGCCTGGTACAGCAGCCGCCCGCTGACGACAAATACAGCGAGCTGAAGGCTGCCCTCATTCAATGTTTCACGCCCTCAGCCGAAGAGAGGGCTAGGAGGCTCCTGGCTCTGCACGACCGGGGAGGGCGCAGGCCAGTCGACCTGATGGAAGACATGCTGCAGTTGAGGGACTCAGACAATGACGATTTCCTATTTAAACACATCTTCCTGAGAAACCTCCCGATGCAGATGAGAGGGACTCTGTCCAGCATGCGTTGTGTGATCCAGCGGGACTTCCGTGCGCTGGCCCGGGAAACGGCCAGAGCTCGGGAAAGGCCCGGGAAAGAGCTCGGGAAACGCCAGGACCGGAAGTCGTTAGCAGCCTCAGCTCTCGGCAAACGAAACAAGCTGCTCTACCTCACGGATGCGAACTCCGGGCAGCACTTCCTCGTGGACACCGGAGCCCAAGTGAGTTTCATCACCCCGACCTATGCTGACCGGCTGGCAGGCCCCCGTGGTGACGGGGCAATCGCGGCGAACGGTTCGAGCATCAAGACCTTCGGAGAAAGGACTCTGCTTCTGTCCTTGCATGACTGCACTTATGAATGGACTTTTATTATAGCGGCGGTGAGTTTCAACATGTTAGGTGCTGATTTTCTGTGCTCACATGGGTTGTTAGTCAATCTTGCCAACAAACGCTTGGTTAATGCACTCTCATTTTATTCCATCCCTTGTACAGCTCGAGTGTCCCCGCCACCGGCACAGATCAACTTCGCCACAGCAGGCGGTAAGTTTCACACACTCCTCAACCAGTTTCCAGCGCTCACAGTTCCCACATTTTCGGCAGCAGTTGCGAAACACGGGGTGGAGCACTTTGTCACCACAACCGGCCCACCCGTCTTCGCGAAAGCCCAGCGCTTGGATGCAGCTAAACTCTCCATAGCGCGCGAGGAGTTCGCCAACCTGGAGAGGCTGGGCATCATTCGCCGTTCGAAGAGCCCATGGGCCTCCCCACTGCATATGGTCCCTAAAGCTGACGGCTCGTGGAGACCTTGCGGCGATTACCGCAGGTTAAACAACGCCACAGCGCATGACCACTACCCAATCCCACACATTCAGGATTTTTCTGTGCATCTGGCGGGGGCGCGCATTTTTTCAAAAATAGACCTGGTCCGCGGCTATCACCAAGTCCCAGTCCGAGCCGAGGACATTCCCAAAACAGCGGTAATAACCCCATTCGGGCTTTTTGAGTTTTTACGCATGCCGTTTGGCCTCAAAGGCGCTGCGTAAACCTTCCAACGCATGATGGATGCCGTGTTACGCGATCTCCCTTTTGTGTTCGTCTACCTCGGCAACATTTTAGTCGCCAGTACTTCCGAGGAGGAACACGAAAAACACCTCACGACAGTTTTTCAGAGGTTGGGAGAGCACGGGTTAATAATTAATCCAGCCAAGTGCCAGTTCGGTGTGGCACAGATCGATTTTTTGGGACACCGCGTTTCCCCAGAAGGGGCGGTTCTGCTACCGGACAAGGTGCGCGCAGTGGCGGAGTTTCCCCGGCCACAAACGGTCAAATCATTACAGGAGTTTTTAGGAATGGTAAATTTTTATAACTGCTTCCTACCCCACGCAGTGCAGCTCATGCAACCGTTACATGCCGCGCGTAAAAAACAAAAACCCTCCAATACGATCGAGTGGTCCCCGGAGTGAGAGCGCGCATTCACGGAGGTTAAAAAAGCCCTTGCTGACGCTGTGCTGCTAGCTCACCCAGACCCATTGGCCCGCATAGCGCTCACCACTGACGCATCAGATTTGGCCATAGGGGCGGTTGTGGAACAGCAGGTTGCCGGGGTTTGGCAGCCGCTGGCATTTTTCAGCAGATCCTTGCACGAAGCCGAGCAGAAATACAGCACGTTTGACAGGGAGCTGTTGGCGCTCCAATTAGCCATTCGCCATTTCCAGTTCTGGCTGGAAGGTCGGCATTTCACCGCGTTTGTCGACCACAAGCCACTCACTTTTGCGATGGCCAAAATTTCAGAACCTTGGTCGGGCTGACAGCAGAGGCAGCTGGCCGCAATTTCGGAATTTACTACTGATATTCAGCACGTAGCGGGTAAACTCAATGTAGTGGCAGACTGCCTCTCTCGCGCGGTGACAGCACCAGTCCGCGTGGAGGTAGATTATACTACCGCAGCCGCAGGGCAAAATAGCAGCGAGGAAGCGCACGCGGCCCCAGTTCACGTGGGGATAGATTATGCAGCCATGGCAGCGGAGCAGGGTAGAGATGCGAACGTGTGCGCGCTCCAGCCTGGACCAATAGGGTTAAGGCTGGAGAGCAGGAGTTTGCAAACCGGTATGCCCCCCCAATCTGTGATGTATCTACCGGGCGGCTGCGCCCGGTGGTACCGGCCGCGTGGCGCCGCCGTGTTTTTGACTTGGTTCACTCCCTGGCGCACCCAGGGGTGCGCGCTTCTGTGAAAATGGTAGCGGAGAAGTTTGTTTGGCCGAGCCTGCACAAGCACGTGAAAGAGTGGGCAAGAACCTGCATGGCTTGCCAGCGGGCCAAAATTCACAATCACACAAAAGCCCCCTTAGAACCGTTCCACATCCCGGCCAAGAGATTCGATCATGTGCATGTCGACCTCGTGGGCCCCCTACCGTCATTGCAGGGGTTCACACATCTTTTGACAATGGTGGACCGAACCACACACTGGCCGGAAGTGGTCCCACTAGCATCGACCACGGCTGCAGAGGTGGCTCGCGCATTTTTGACAGCCTGGGTAGCGTGTTTCGGAGTTCTGTCGGATATTACGTCTGACAGAGGACCTCAATTTGTGTCTGAGCTTTGGTCAGCGATGGCCAGCAGCTTAGGGGCAACAATTCACCGCACTACCGCTTATCACCCCCAGGCTAATGGTTTATGCAAGCGTTTTCATAGGTCTTTGAAGGCAGCCCTCAGAGCGTCGCTTACGGATGCAGATTGGGTAAACAAACTACCATGGGTTTTATTGGGGTTGCGTTCTGCGCCCAAGGAGGACTTAAATGCCTCCCCAGCGGAGTTGGTTTTTGCGCAACCTCTCAGGCTGCCCGGTGAGTTCCTACCAGAGCATCCGGCACCGGGGCGCCCCCCGGCTCTGGGACCACTGATCGGCACGGGAGCAGACATGCTCCCGGGCCCCGTTCATCACACTTTTCCAAGTGTTTTTGTTCCCAAAGCTTTAAAAAATGCCAAGTTTGTTTTTGTCAGGCACGAGGCTCCGTGCCCGAGCCTCCGCCCGCCTTATGATGGTCCATTTAGAGTGCTGGAAACAGGTGATAAGCATTTTGTGCTAGATTTGGGGGACAGAAAGGAGACAGTTAGTATTGACAGACTAAAGCCTGCTTTTGTGATGAACGATGAGTCTGTACCAGTGGCGAGGGCCCCTCGACATGGCAGACCCCCCAGGGAACATGTCCTGGAGCCCCCGCAGGGATCAAATAACCTTTCTCTTCCTCAGTTAGCAGATTCTCTGCAGGGCGGCGCCACAGGGACGGCGAAGCCTGCTTACAGCAAATTTGGAAGACATTTGAAGCCCAGATGGCGTATGGACTGATGTGTGATTTTATCGTGTTGTGTACACTATGTTGTTGATTTTACCATGTTGTGTGAACTATGCTTTATTGCCCATTCTTCGACGTTTGGGGGGGTGGGGTTATGTGGCTCATATATTTTTGCCTACATATGTATAAGCACAAGGTGAGATGCTTAGGACTGCATGTGTTGATTGACCTCACGTCTTGGATGGGACAATACGTCTGGACCGCCTGTGGATAATGGCAGGAGGACGGAGGTGCCGTGATAAGACGCTGAAAGGACTTCCTGACCTCCTGGAGCCAGACGGAGGACTAAGAGATTCGGGGGGAGAATTATTGTCAATGGGGGGTTTGACAGTAATGTGTGATTCTGCCTTTGATGTGTCATGTATAAATGTGGGGGTTTTGATGCAGCTCACTCTCTTCTTGTCTTGAGAGAAAGCTGGGGATGTGAAACCTGCATTAAACCTGAATTGAGAAATAATTCAGTCTCTTTATTTCACGCTCCCCACACATGTAGATATAGATAGTGATTGCCTTAATTTGGCATTTAATTCAATATTAGACTAGATGGGGTTTTCTCAGAAAGTAGGAAATTCTACCCATTATCTCCACCATACGTTGGACCTTGTTCTGATACTGTATATGAATGAATGAATGAATGAATGAATGAATCTTTTATTTCGGATAGATTAAAAGTAAAGATTAAAAAGAAACAGAATAATATAACAAAGGGGAAAAAAATCCAACAAGGTCAAATTAAACAATAACTCCTCTGATTATACAGGTCAACATAAGTTATTCGAAATGGGTGATGGCTGAAGCTGCAGCTTATATTTCCCACCCATATTCCATCCAAGAATTCAAAAGAAAGTCAAAACAAGAGCGATTAGAATTTGGAACAAAGCTAAGACAAAATGTGACATAAAAAACTAAGCAACAACACAGACTGGATATGACAATCCTTATGTGATTTTACATGTCATCTTGTATATATGTTTGGAATATTTCTTCCTTTAGTTTTTTTTAAATTGTCCAAGCGTTGTATATGATTTTAATTCAGGTCCAAAATCGTTCCATAATCTGACTCCTTGCACTGAAACACAGTGTTGCTTGGTGGTAGTTCCTCTGAAATGATATTGTTTCTCCCTTATTTGGAACAGCTTTTGGATATTTGCGGGCAGTGATAGATTCTTCACTTTAAACATTATTACTGCAGTTTTAAAGTCAACCAGATCTTTCAACTTGAGAGCTTTTAATTTAAGAAAAAGTGGGTTTGTTGGTTCCCTGTAAGCAGCTTTGTTTATTATTCTAATAGCTCTCTTCTCTTTCAAAGGTCTTTTTATTGTTATTAATTGAAGTATCAATACAATACAAAGTATTAGAAATTTTCATTTTTGTTTTAACCAAACAGTGCAAAACTAGAATTTAAAGCTAACAAATGTGAATGCTTCAAAACACAAAAACCTTTAAATAAACAATAATAAAAAAAAGAAAAAAAAAGAAAAAAAAAAGAAAAATTGTGTGTGTGAGGTGGGGGTGGGGTAAAGGGGATATGAACTACTCAGAAACTATAATCGTGGGTCTTTCAAAGAAATCAAGAAACGGGCGCCATAATTTATAGAATTTGTTTTCAGAGCCACGAACTGTATATCTGATTTTTTCTAAATCCAAACAGGACATTATATCTTTTATCCACTGTAAATGTGAAGGGGGCGAAGAGTCTTTCCACTTCAGTAATACAGCATGTCTAGCCAATAATAATGAAAATTTGAATACTTTTAATTTGGAATTTGGCAAGACAAGTTCTGGAGCCACACCAAAAATGGCGCATAATGGATCAGGTGTGGCTTATATTAATCATATATTCCATACCTACATATGTATAGACATATTAGAATGTTTCATGATTACATATGTGGAATGACCTCACGCCTCAGAACAGGACAAGAGGTCTCAACCGCCAGCGAGGATCAAAGAACAGACGGAGTCGCAGCGGTGGAGACCGGATCGAACTTCCTGACCACCCAGGGTCAGGTGGAGGAGACGGAGGACAATGGAGGGGGATTATGTTAATGCGGGATGTCGGCTTTGATATGCAATGTCTTTTGTTGAGTGTGGGTATAAGTATGAAGGTCTGACTGCGTTCGACCTCTTATTCTGCTTCTGCACCGAGATGAGACATGTTAGGGAGGTGAAGCTGATAATAAACTTTGATTTATAAAATCACATCGCTTCTTCATTTCAAGCTCCTTACACTGGTGACCAGACGTGAGGATGGAACAGAGACGTTCTCCCGCGACAAACTCATCGGAGGCAACCCAGGCAAGCGCCGGTGCCCATGCAGACAGGGGAACGGATGGAAGACGTTCCCCCACGGCAGAATCCACAGAGAGGGCTCAACCGAGCACCAGCCCCAGCTCCACCGTGAGGACAGAAGAAAGGCATTCTCACCCGGCGGACACATCAGGGACGGCCCACACAAGCGCCGTAACCGTCAAGCTGCCAGAATTCTGGCAAGACGACCCGAGCTTGTGGTTGCAGCAAGCTGAGGCTCAGTTTGCACTGGCGGGCATAACGGCGGACGAGACGAAATTTTATCACATCGTTGCCAAACTCGACGCTGCCACGTCAAGATGCGCGCAGAGCATAATCCAACAACCGCCCGCCCACGACAAATACAGAGAACTTAAGGCGACCATCATTGAGAACTTCGTCCCCTCAGCCGAGGAGAGAGCAGAGAAGATCCTGGCGATCTACGGCCACAGAGGATGCAGACCCAAGGCCCTCATGGAGGACTTGCTGCAGCTTAAGGAAGAGGACAACAACAACTTCCTCTTCCGACATATCTTCCTCAGCACTCTGCCGCCACACATGAGAGAGACACTGGTCAACATGCGGTGCAGCACCCAGCAGGACTTCCACGCGCTGGCACGAGAAGCGCAGCGCCTCATCAACGCCTGCGGCGAACAGATGGCCACAGCAGCATCTGCAGATCTCAGCGCGGAAGCCCAGACAGAAACCACAGACAACGGAGCAGAGCCCACCCACCATGGCAGCGACACGACCAAGGCGCAGCAGGCGGAACGACCTCTGCTATTACCACCACCGTTTCGCCGAGAGGGCGTACAAATGCGTGCCCCCCTGCAAATTCAAAAATTCGGGAAACGCCAAAGCCGGGAAAACGTTAGCAGCTACGGCCCTCGGCGAGATGAATAAGCTGCTTTATGTGACTGACGGACACACCGGGAGACAGTTCCTGATCGACACCGGAGCTCAGCTGAGCTTCATCACCCCTTCCCACGCAGACCGGGCCATGGGTCCCCGGGGAAATGGAGCGATGGCAGCCAACGGCTCAATCATCGACACTTTCGGTGAAAGGAACCTGCCTCTTTGCATCCACGGCCGCAATTATAGATGGACATTTATTGTAGCGGCGGTGAGTTTTAACTTGTTGGGCGCTGATTTTTTGTGTGCACATGGGTTGTTAGTCGATCTAGCAAATAGACGCTTGGTTAATGCACTGTCATTTTCTTCTATCCCCTGCTCAGCTCGAGTTTCTCCACCACCCGTGCAGGCCAGTGTCACCACAGCAGGAGGTAAGTTTGACCAACTCCTCACCCAATTTCCAGCACTCACAATTCCCAAATTTTCAGCAACAGTGGCGAAACACGGGGTTGAACACTTCATCCCCACAGCAGGCCCACCCGTGTTTGCCAAAGCTCGGCGCTTAGACGCGACCAAGCTCGCCATAGCACGTGACGAGTTTACCACCCTGGAAAAATTAGGCATTATTAGGCGCTCGAAAAGCCCTTGGGCATCGCCACTCCACATGGTCCCGAAAACCGACGGTTCTTGGAGACCTTGCGGCGATTACCACAGATTAAACAATGCGACAGCGCATGACCGCTACCCGATTCCTCACATCCAAGATTTTTCTAAAATAGACCTGGTCCGCGGCTACCACCAAGTCCCCGTTCGAGCGGAAGACATTCCTAAAACGGCTGTAATAACCCCTTTCGGTCTTTTTGAATTTTTGCGAATGCCGTTCGACCTCAGAGGCGCTGCTCAAACCTTTCAGCGTATGATGGACGCGGTATTACGCGACCTCCCCTTCGTGTTCATCTACCTCGACGATATGCTGGTAGCCAGCCCGTCAGAGGAAGAACACGAACAACACCTCACTACAGTTTTTCAGAGACTAGAAGAGCACAGGTTAATAATCAACCCAGCCAAATGCTGATTCGGCGTGTCACAAATTGATTTTTTGGGACACAGAGTTTCACCAAAGGGGCAGTCCCATTGCCAGACAAAGTCCGCGCGGTAAAAAATTTTCCACGACCACAAACGGTCAGATCGCTGCAAGAATTTTTGGGAATGGTGAATTTTTACAACCGTTTCCTCCCCCGCGCAGCTCAACTCATGCAGCCCCTGTATGCCGCGCTCAGAAAACAAAAGCCTTCCAACGCTGTCGAATGGACCCCGGAGCGCGAGAGCGCCTTCGCAGAAGTAAAGAGTGCTCTAGTGAATGCCACATTGTTGGTTCACCCAGATCCCTCGGCCCGCATAGCGCTAACCACAGATGCTTCAGACGTGGCCATAGGGGCAGTCGTGGAACAACACTAACTACTAACTAACTAACCTGCACTTATATAGCGCTTTTCTAGTCACAAAGACCACTCAAAGCGCTTTCATTAATACTAACCCTCTATTCTAAGGGCCTATAGGAAACAGATATCACGTTGGCGGAACCTGGCAACCGTTAGCATTCTTTAGCAAATCCTTAAACCAAACCGAGCGCAAATACAGCACTTTTGACAGAGAGCTGCTAGCGCTTCATTTATCCATCCACCACTTCCAGTTCTGGCTGAAAGGGTGGTGTTTCACAGCTTTTGTAGACCATAAGCCACTCACTTTTGCGATGGCTAAAATTTCAGAACCATGGTCAGGCAGACAACAAAGACAGCTAGCTGCAATTTCAGAGTTCTCCACAGACATTCGACATGTGGCAGGCAAACTTAACGTAGTAGCAGACTGCCTCTCTCGTGCTGTGACATCGCCAGAGCACGAGGAGACAGATTATACTACCTCAGCCGCAGAACTCTTCGCCAACGCGTACGCGTACGCGGCCCCAATTCACGTAGGGATAGATTACGCAGCCATGGCAGAGGAACAAAGCAGTGCGCGGACCAGACGCGGACGTGCGCGCGCTCCTGTCTGGACCAACAGGGTTAAGACTGGAGGAAAGGGGTTTATGTGACGGTGTGCCCCCCCTAATCTGCGACGTGTCAACCGGCCGACCTCGCCCAGTAGTCCCAGCTGCATGGCGCCGCCGTATTTTTGACTCGGTTCACTCCCTCGCGCACCCAGGGGTGCGCGCCTCGGTTAAAATGGTCGCGGAAAAGTTTGTTTGGCCGGGCCTGCGCAAAAATGTAAAGGAATGGGCAAAGACTTGCATGTCTTGCCAACGCGCCAAAATACACAAACACACAAAAGCTCCTCTAGAGCCTTTTCAAATCCCAGTCAGGAGGTTTGACCACATGCATGTCGACCTCGTGGGACCACTACCTTCGTCTCAAGGGTTCACACACCTGTTAACAATGATAGACCGTACTACGCGCTGGCCGGAAGCGGTCCCTTTGGCGTCAACCACAGCCGCGGAAGTCGCTCGCGTTTTTTTAACGAACTGGGTGGCACGTTTCGGCGTCCCATTGGACATCACGTCCGATAGGGGGCCTCAATTTGTCTCAGAACTGTGGTCAGCCATGGCCAGCAGCTTAGGAGCGACAATTCACCGCACCACCGCGTATCACCCTCAGGCTAATGGGTTATGCGAGCGTTTTCACAGATCTTTAAAGGCCGCCCTCAGGGCCTCACTAACGGATACAGATTGGGTGAATAAACTTCCCTGGGTTTTATTAGGGTTGTATTCTGCGCCTAAAGAGGATCTGGACGCCCACCAGCAGAATTAGTTTTTGCACAGCCTCTCAGACTCCCAGGTGAGTTTTTACCAGAGAATCCAGAGCCTGAGCATCTCCCAGCCCTGAGGCCCTTAGGCAGCACCGGACCGGACACGCTCCCCGGACTGGCACATCACTCTTTTCCACGGGTTTTTGTCCCCCAAGCTTTAAAAAACGCCGAGTTCATTTTTGTTAGACGCGAAGCTTTAAAACCAACCCTCTGTCCACCATACGACGGACCATTCAGAGTGCTGGAACCTGGTGATAAGCATTTTGTGCTTGATTTAGGGGACAGAAAAGAAACAGTCAGCATTGACAGACTTAAACCTGCCTTCTTGTTGAGTGATGAACCTGCACGGGTGGCGAGAGCACCTCGGCGGGGTAGACCCCCCAAGAAAACAAACTCAGCCCCCCTGCAGGGAACAAATAACCACTCTCCTCCCCAAGCTGCAGATTCCTTACAGGAGGATCCCACCAGGACGCCAAAGTGGACCTACAGCAGATTCGGGAGAAGATTAAAACCCAGACAGCACAGGGACTGATGCAAAATTGACAAAGAGTTGTTAACTATGTTATCAGATTGTGCTGTGACAGTTTTAAGGCTGATTTGTGATATTACTATACTGTTGTGGTTACCACTGAATTTTCTACAGGATCATGACTGCTGGAAAGATTTTTTCCTTGTTTTCCCTGTCAAGATGTTTAACAGTATAATATGTCATAGAGATTATCTTAAACTGTAAACTTAATTTGATTGTCCTTTTCTTAGTCGTTTGGGGGGGGGGGCTGTGGCTTATATTAATCATATATTCCATACCTACATATGTATAGACATATTAGAATGTTTCGTGATTACATATGTGGAATGACCTCACGCCTCAGAACGGGACAAGAGGTCTCAACCGCCAGCGAGGATCAAAGAACAGACGGAGTCGCAGTGGTGGAGACCGGATCGAACTTCATAACCACCCAGGGTCAGGTGGAGGAGACGGAGGACAATGGAGGGGGGATTATGTTAATGCGGGATGTCGGCTTTGATACGCAATGTCTTTTGTTGAGTGTGGGTATAAGTATGAAGGTCTGACTGCGTTCGACCTCTTATTCTGCTTCTGCACCGAGATGAGACATGTTAGGGAGGTGAAGCTGATATTAAACTTTGATTTATAAAATCACATCGCTTCTTCATTTCAAGCTCCCTACATCAGGTTTAATTTGATATTGCAGGACTTCAGACATAGTGATAAAAACAGAATGCCAAAAATTCATCAATGAAGGGCAGGACCAGTACATGTGAAGCAAAGTGTCAGGAGCGCTACCACACTTTTCACAAGTTGGGTCTATATCCGAGTAAATACGTGCTAACTTAACCTTGGACAGGTGCACCCGGTGTACAATCTTAAATTGAATAAGAGCGTGACGAGCACACATTGATGCAGTGTGAACCTGGCCAAGAATAGAGTCCCACAGTTCATCAGTAAAAGTAAAATTAAGATCTTGTTCCCAATTCAATTTAATAGCGGCCAGAGAAGAAGACTGTAAATTTGAAATTAAATTATATAAAACTGATATTACCCCCTTAGAAGTTGGTTTAACTAATAAAAAAATCATCTAGAGGATTGTCAGAAGGTTTTTGAGGGAATTGTTTTGTCATGGTTTCCACATAATGTCTGACCTGGAGGAAGCGGAAAAAATGTGTAGAAGTGATATCGAATTTAGTGGAAAGTTGAGAAAAATTTGCAAATTGACCATCAAAATATAAATCCGCAAAAGATTTTAAACCTTTTCTGTGCCATATATGAAATGCACTGTGGAGATTGTGTGGAAAGGATGAGGCTGAGTTATTTCTCAGGTTACATTTTATTCACAACACACTCTCCAACATTCAAAAGCGGAAGAAGGAATAACCCCCAACGTCTGTCTGTTAAATACCACCAGACATCAAAGCACAAAATCCCATCCATCCATCCATCCATCCATCTTCTACCGCTTTTCCGGAGGTCCGGGTCGCGGAGGCAGCAGTTCAAGCAGAGAAGCCCAGACTTCCCTCTCCCCAGCCACCTGCTCCAGCTCTTCAGAGGGGATACCAAGGCGTTCCCAGACTAGCTGGGAGACATAGTCTCTCCACCGAGTCCTGGGTCTGCCCCGGGGTCTCCTCCCAGTGGGACGTGCCTGAAACACCTCAAGTGGGAGGCGTCCAGGAGGCATCCTAATCAGATGCCCATACCACCTCAACTGACTCCTTTCAATGTGGAGGAGCAGCGGTTCTACTCTGAGCCTCTCCCGGATGACTGAGCTCCTCACCCTATCTCTGAGGGTGAGTCCAGCAATCCTACGGAGAAAGCTCATTTCAGCCGCTTGTATCCGCGATCTCGTTCTTTCGGTCATTACCCAAAGCTCGTGACCATAGGTGAGAGTAGGAACGTAGATTGACTGGTAAATCGACAGCTTTGCCTTAGAACTAAGCTCCCTCTTCACCACAACAGACCGGTACAACGTCCGCATCACTGCAGATGCTGCTCCAATCCGTCTGTCGATCTCTCGCTCCATTTTCCCCTCACTCGTGAACAAGACCCCAAGATACTTAAACTCCTCCACTTGGGGCAGGAGCCTGTCCCCAACCCGGAGAGGACAATCCACCTTTTTCCGGCTGAGGACCATGGACTCGGACTTGGAGGTGCTGATTCTCATCCCAGCCGCTTCACACTCAGCGGCAAACCGTCCCAGCAAGAGCTGTAGGTCATTGCTGGATGAAGCCAACAGGACAACATCATCTGCAAACAACAGAGATGAGATCCTGTGGTCACCAAGCATGACACCCTCCATTCCCTGGCTGCGCCTAGAAATCCTGTCCATAAAAATTATGAACAGGACCGGTGACAAAGGGCAGCCCTGGCGGAGTCCAACTCTCACTGGGAATGACTCCGACCGAGTGTTGGCAATGCGAACTAAACTCTCACAACGGTCGTACAGAGACCGAATAGCTCGTAACAACAAGCCCGATACCCCATACTCCCGAAGCACCCCCCACAAAAATCCACGAGGGACGCGGTCAAATGCCTTCTCCAAGTCCACAAAACACATGTAAACTGGTTGGGCAAACTCCCACGAACCCTCAAGAATTCTCGAGAGGGTAAAGAGCTGGTCCGATGTGCCACGGCCAGGACGAAAACCACATTGCTCCTCCTGAATCCGAGGTTCGACCAACGGCCGGACTCTCCTCTCCAATACCTTGGCATAGACCTTCCCAGGGAGGCTGAGGAGTGTGATCCCTCTAAAGTTGGAGCACAAAATCCCATTGTCTTTAAATCCCAAACACAGTGCATCACCCTGCAGTCCTTTTCTCGCTTCCACCAAAATCCCGGTGGTCAGGAACTCCTTCATGTCCATCTCTTTGCATATCAAAAGGCCGACTCTCACATCCTCCTCTTGTCCCCAGGAGGTCCAGACCTTTTGTTCCTCTTCAGATGTGAAGCCACAATAAGCACACAGGAATATACATGAGAGCATATGAACAGTAATATACATGTGAGCTTGTGAAACTACATATGTGCACCACATATAACCCCCCCAAACGTCTAAGACGGAACGACCTAACACAGATTGCATGTCATAATAAAATCGCCACACATCAGTCCACATGCTGTCTCGGCCTCAATCTCCTGCCGTATCTGCTGCAGGCGGGCTTAACCTCTTCAGCGGCGTCCTCCTGCTGTGGAGCTGCTGTCTGGGAATTAAAACTGTTAGTCAAACTCTGTGGGTGTACTGGGGAATGCTCTCTAGGGGGTCTACCCCGTCGCAGGGCCCTCCCCAACTGCACAGTTTCGTCAGCCATCACAAAAGCAGGTTTGAGTCTGTTTATGCCAATCATTTCCTTTCTGCCCCCCAAATCTAGCAAAAAATGCTTATCACCTGTTTCTAGCACTCTAAATGGTCCATCATAAGGCGGTTGCAGGGCTGCGAGGTGGGCATCATGTCTGACAAAAACAAACTCCGCATTTTTTAAAGCTTTAGGCACAAAAACACGCAGAAAACTGTGGTGAACGGGGCCTGGTAGGACACTCGGGCCCATGCTATTTTACAACCGCTGAGCCGAGGAGAACTCTGGCGCTGGGTTGTCGGGGAGAAATTCCCCGGGCAGCCGAAGTGGCTGTGCGAACACTAGCTCCGCTGGGGAGGCGTCTAAATCCTCTTTAGGTGCAGAACGCAACCCCAATAAAACCCATGGGAGTTTGTCCACCCAATTTGAGTCCGTAAGCGACACTCTGAGAGCCGCCTTCAGCGACCTGTGAAAATGCTCGCATAACCCATTAGCCTGTGGATGATACGCGGTCGTGCGGTGGATCGTTGCCCCCAGGCTGCAGGCCATCGCTGACCAAAGTTCGGAAACAAATTGTGGGCCTCTGTCAGAGGTAATATCTGACGGGACTCCAAAACGCGCTACCCATGCAGTTAAAAAAGCGTGCGCCACCTCCTCGGCTGTGGTTGACGACAGGGGAACCACTTCCGGCCAGCGCGTGGTTCGGTCAACCATTGTCAGAAGATGTGTGTAGCCTTGCGAGGGCGGTAGAGGGCCTACGAGGTCCACGTGGACATGATCAAACCTTTTAGCTGGAATATGAAACGGCTCCAAAGGAGCTCTCGTGTGTCTATGCACTTTGGCCCGCTGACAGGCCATGCAAGCTGCCGCCCACTCTCTAACTTACTTGCGCAGGCCCGGCCATACAAATTTCTCCCCTACCATTTTGACCAAAGCACGCACCCCCGAGTGCGCCAGAGAATGGATCGAGTCAAAAACGCAGCGGCGCCACGAGGCCGGAACCACCGGACGGGGTCGCCCGGTGGAAACATCGCAGATTGGGGGGGGCATACCGTCTTGCAGCACCCTGCTCTCCAGCCTTAACCCTGTTGGTCCAGACTGGAGTGTGCGCACGTCCCTGCTCCGCGGCCATGGCTGCGTAATCTATCCCGACGCGGACTGGGGTTGCGCGCACTTCTGCGTCACTACCCTGGTCGGTGGCAACGGCTGCGAAATCTACCTCTACGCGGGCTGGAGCAGCCACGGCACGTGAGAGACAGTCTGCCACTACATTAAGTTTACCCACTACATGCTGGATATCGGTAGTGAACTCCGAAATTGCGGCCAGCTGTCTCTGCTGCCGGCCCGACCAAGGTTCCGAAATCTTGGCCTTCGCAAAAGTCAGCGGCTTGTGGTCAACAAACGCTGTGAAACGGCGTCCCTCCAGCCAAAACTGGAAGTGACGAATAGCCAAATGGAGAGCTAACAACTCCCTGTCGAATGCGCTGTATTTTCACTCACTATCGCTGTCCTGCTGAAAAACGTGAGCGGCTGCCAGGCTCCAGCCACATACTGTTCGACAACCGCCCCTATGACCACATCTGACGCGTCAGTAGTGAGCGCCATGCGGACCGTTGGGACTGGGTGTGCTAACAACGCAGCATTTGCAAAGGCTGTTTTGACTTCAGAGAATGCGCGCTCCCGCTCGGGAGACCATTCGATTTTATTTGTGGGTTTTTGTTTTTTAAGTGCAGCGTACAATGGTTGCATGAGCTGCGCCGCGCGGGGGAGGAAACGGTTATAAAAATTCACCATTCCCAAAAACTCCTGTAACGCTTTGACCGTTTGTGGCTGGGGAAAATTTGCCACCGCGCGCACTTTGTCAGGCAGAGGAACTGCTCCTTCAGGAGAGACGCGATGCCCCAAAAAATCAATCTGCGCCACCCCAAACTGACACTTCGCTGGGTTGATTATTAACCCGTGCTCTGCCAACCTCCGGAAAACTGCCGTGAGGTGGTTTTTGTGTTCGTCTTCGGACGCACTGGCTACCAAAATGTCGTCCAGGTAGACGAACACGAAAGGGAGATCGCGTAACACCGCGTCCATCATGCTTTGGAAAGTCTGCGCTGCGCCTTTAAGCCCAAACGGCATGCGCAAAAACTCAAAAAGCCCGAAAGGAGTTATTACCACTGTTTTGATTATGTCCTCAGCGCGTACTGGGACCTGATGATAACCGCGTACCAAGTCTATCTTAGAAAAAACGCGCGTCCCCGCCAAATGAACTGAAAAATCCTGGATATGTGGGATTGGGTAGCCGTCGTGTGCTGTAGCATTGTTCAGCCTGTGGAAATCACCGCACGGCCGCCACAAGCCATCAGTCTTAGGGACCATGTGAAGCGGTGAAGCCCAAGGGCTGTTTGAACGTCTGATGATGCCCAATTTTTCCAGGTTGGCGAACTCCTTGCGCACTATGGCCAGTTTAGCTGAGTCCAAGCGCCGAGCTTTTGCAAAAACGGGCGGTCCGGTGGTAGTAATAAAATGCTCCACCCCGTGTTTAGCCACGGTCGCCGAAAACGTTGGCACCGTGAGTGCTGGAAACTGAGTGAGGAGTGTGTGGAACTTACCACCTGCAGCTGTGACGTTGGCTTGTGCTGTTGGCGGAGTCACTTGCGCTGTACAGGGAATAGAATAAAAAGAGAGTGCATTAACCAGGCGTCTGTTAGCAAGATCGACCAACAAACCATGTGAGCACAAAAAATCAGCACCTAACATGTTGAAATTGACTGCCGCTATGACGAAAGTCCACTTGAATATGCGGCCATGTAAAGACAGAGACAGGGTCTTCTCACCAAAGGTCTTAATCGCCGAGCCGTTCGCTGCTGACACCCCGGGACCACTGGAAGGCGCCAGCCGGTCAGCGTAGGAAGGTGTGATGAAACTCAGCTGGGAGCCTGTGTCCACGAGGAAGTGTCTCCCCGATCGCGCGTCCCTCAAGTAGAGCAGCTTGTTCTCTTCACCGAGAGCCGCAGCTGCTACCGACTCCCGGTCTTGGCGTTTCCCGAGCGCTTGAATTGGCACGGTGGAATGCACTTGCGTGCCCTCTCGGCGAAATGGCGATGGTAAAAGCAAAGGACGTCGTCCGCTCCACGTCTCTTGGCCCCCGCCGCTGCCGTCGTTGGTGAGTCTGGTGCTGCAGCCTCTGCCCCCCTGCCGTCTCCGGATGTTGCGCCCAGCTCCGCTGCTGCGGTCGCGGCCGTGTGCCTTCTATGGGTGTCGACAAGTCACTGCGCCTCCTGGCCCAGCTCGTGGTAGTCCCGGTGGGCCAGCAGCTGCGAACTGGCCAGGGTAACTCTCACCGCTGACAGTAGTGTCCTGAGGAAAAGGTGGGCGAAAATAAAGCCATCATCTTCAGAGTCTCTCGAACTCAGCATTTTCGCCATCAAGTCTGCAGGTCTGTTGACCTCACACTCAGTCAAAGCCAGGAGCTTCTCTGCTCGCTCTCCCAGCGAAGGGGTGAAAAAACGGATGAGAGCAGACTTCAACGTGCCGTACTTGTCATCGTCTGGCGGGTGGTTGATCAGGCTCTCTACTCGCTGGGCTGTGTGGTTGTCCAGCTTTGCAACCACATGGTAGAACTTTGTGGGGTCTGCTGAAACCTTCTGAAGATGGAACTGTGCCTCGACTGCGTTAAACCAGGAGCGCGGACTGTTCTGCCAGAAGTCCGGTAGCTGGACTGTGGTAGCTGCATTAGCTTGGCTGGCTCGTGATGAGTCCAGTGCAGGAGAATCATCTCCGGCCATAATACGTCTTAAGGTCACCAGTGTGGAGATTGTGTGGAACGGATGAGGCTGAGTTATTTCTCAGGTTACATTTTATTCACAACACACTCTCCAACATTCAAAAGCGGAAGAAGGAATAACCCCCAACGTCTGTTTGTTAAATACCTCCAGACATCAAAGCACAAAATCCCATTGTCTTTAAATCCCAAACACAGTGCATCCCCCTGCAGTCCCTTTTCTCGCTTCCACCAAAATCCCGGTGGTCAGGAACTCCTTCATGTCCATCTCTTTGCATATCAAAAGGCCGACTCTCACATCCTCCTCTTGTCCCCAGGAGGTCCAGACCTTTTGTTCCTCTTCAGACGTGAAGCCACAGTAAGCATACAGGAATATACATGAGAGCATATGAACAGTAATATACATGTGAGCTTGTGAAACTACATATGTGCGCCCCAGCACTATCAATAGTGGGGTAAATAAATGATTTGCGGCAACTGGACTTCTAATGGAGAAAAACTGAAGACCGAAATTTTTCCTGAATTGAGACCAAATTCTAAGAGACTGACGAACTACTTTATTATTACCCAGTGTAGACAAAGCAAGGGGAAGTGGTGAACCTAAAATTGCCGGTAGGGAGGTTTGATTGTCCACATGTGACTCCATAAGGATCCAAATGGGTGATTTGGGTTCCAGATAGAAATGTTTCCAATATAACATGCACCTGATATTTGCTGCCCAGTAGTAATATTGAAAGTTAGGCAGAGCCATGCCACCCACTGATTTGGGTCTTTGAAGAAAAACTTTCCTCAATCTCGGATGTTTACCATTCCAAATAAATGAGGTAATCAGAGAGTCCAAAGACTTAAAAAAGGATTTAGGAATAAAAATGGGGAGACATTGAAACAAATATAAAAACTTTGGAAGTAACATCATTTTTACAGAATTGATTCTGCCAATTAAGGACAAGGATAATGGGGACCATTTGGAAAGTATTAGCTTGCACTGGTCAAATAAGGGGAGAAAATTATTTTTAAACAAGTAATTAAGTTGTTTAGTGACACATATCCCAAGATAATTAAAATGATCAATAACAACCTTGAAAGGAAAATTTTCAAGATCCTGAACTTGAATCTTTTCATTAATCGGAAACAATTCACTCTTATTAAGATTAATTTTATAACCAGAAAACCTACTAAAACTATCCAAAATATTGAGTATAGCGGGTAATGAAGTAAGTGGGTTGGAGAGAAATAGTAAAAGATCGTCGGCATAGAGTGAAACCCTATGCTCAATGCCACCCCTACGAATGCCTAGAAAGTCCCGGCTCCCACGGATTGCAATAGCTAATGGCTCAATTGCCAAGGCAAAGAGCAACGGGCTCAAAGGACAGCCTTGCCTCGTACCACGGTAAAGTCTAAAATAGTCAGAATAGTGACAATTGTGCCCTTCAGAGGTAAAGTGGGCTATCCCACATGTAGGTCAAAAATGAGTTAATTGTACTACACTAATTGTTAAGGGTCTATCATTTTCTTAAACTGCCTAGCTCTGCATAAAACATATTGTGCTGCCCTCTATTGAGAGTAAATGAAATCATTCTCATTAATTTGGTGAAACTATTGAGAGGTAAAGTGGGCTATCCCACATTCCATGCTCGGTATCACACACGTTGTGGCCTATTCCGACTCGTGGGGGACAAAATAGAAACTACAAGATGGCATTGATGTGGATGCACATAGTGAACACACTGAACATAGATCTCGTTGATCACAAAATGCTTGTAACGGGTCACAGCTACCTGCCCAATGACCAAAACTTTGGGTTAATAGAAAAAGCCAAGAGGAAGAAACAGCATGTGTTTGTGCCAGATGAGTGGTATGATGTAGTCAGGCAGTCAAAACGGAAGGAACCCCTGTTCAATGTAGTTCCCATGACATCGGCCTTGTTTCACAGTACTAGACCATTGGAAGAGGCTACTGCGTAAACAGAAAACTGGATGAAGAAAACAATAAGGTCGAATGGTTGAAAATACAATGGATGCAGTTTCGTAAAGCAGATCCTGGTGTGATGTTTTATAAAACTACTTGTGATGCCGAGTTCCCTTTCCAAAGTGTCAACTTCAAACAAAAGAGAGCACTCAGGGGAAGACCTCCAAAGATCATTCAAAACATCACAGACCTTCCTTTACTGTATCCAAATGGGAGGCCGCTGAAGAGAGCCAAACTTGAAGATATCCAATCATTGTTAAAGTATGTGCCGCCTGTTCATCATCCATTTTACGAAACTTTGAAATCAACACAGGAGGGTGGAGGTCACGACAGCTCAAGTGACACCGAGTCAGACTAGACATTGACAATAAATTGGTAGGACATAAGCTTGTCCTATTAAACTTGTTTTTACTCTTCAATAACTGTATTTCTGATGTTTTGGTAAGAGTTACATGTTGACTTTCTCAGTTAGAAGAAAACCGTTGGTTTGATTTTCATATAGAAATTTTTGCGAATAAGCGAGGACACAAACAACACTGTTTATGTTCTAATTATTGGAAACCAATGTGCAGAAGAATAGCAAAAACTGCCTAGTGTGTGATATCTGTGAAATTTGCAATTTATCATCTGTTTCATTCATTAAAATTTCAAATTAACATTATTTTTTACTTTTGTCCTCTTACTCGATTTTTATCTTCAGTTAGAGGTAAAGTGGTCTATCCCACATTTTTAACCCCTACTCTCTTATTGTTGTGAATATGTGATTTAAATATATTTTCATATTTAAGTCACACCTTGAAGGTAATTATAGGGGGTAACTTTTTAATGATATAGGCACACTGATTTTTTGAGAATATTTCAACTTTAGAGCTCATTTTCTCAAAATAATGGTTTTGTGGGATAGCCCACTTTACCTCTGAAGGGCACAATTAGTTAACACTGAAGCTAAAGGACAAGCATAGAGAAGTTTAATCCAGGAACAGAAAGAAGGACCAAAACTGAACCTCTCCAAAATAAAAAACAAATACTCCCACTCAACCCTATCGAATGCCTTTTCAGCGTCCAAACTAGTAAGACATTCAGGTATGTTGTGGTGAGGAGTATAAATAATATTAAACAACCACCGCAAGTTAAAAAAAGAATGGTGATTTTTAATGAAACCAGTTTGGTCCTGTGAAATTATAAAAGGAAGAATCTTTTCCAACCTTGAAGCTAACAACTTTGACAAAATTTTAACATCGGTATTTAACAAGGAAATAGGCCTGTAAGAAGCACAGTCAACAGGATCCTTATCTTTTTTAAGGTAATAGCTCTCTTCTGAAGCATAAAGACTGGATATATGTTTGTTTTATATGTATTTCCCCATACTTCAGTACAATATGTCATGTATGGGAGTATTAATGAATGATACAAAGTATATAATGTGGGTTGATTCAGCAAATATTTTGCTCTGTGTAGTATTGCGATTGATTTAGATATTTTACCTTTAACATAATTAATATGTGACTTCCAACACAGTTTATTATCAATTATTACTCCCAAGAAATTTAGTTTCAGATACCCTTTCAATCTCTACACCATTTACACTGAGTTTAGATACGAAGTTGTTGTGATGGTTGTTATATGGCATAGAAATAGAAAATCTGGTAGTGTCTCCTCATAACCCTGTACATTCAGGCCATTGTCCGTTAACCTTTGATTTTACTATTTCTGACTATTTGGCTCCTAAGGAAAAATATTACTACAGTAGATGCCTCTCAGATGATGTTGTTACCAAATTTATGCAGATTGTTTCCTTTATGCCATGTGTCAACATAACGGAAATAAGCTATAGATAGCTTGCGCCTTCTGTAATTGATAGCATGGTAGATAGTGTTACAGCTTCTCTGCATCAGACTCTAGACATGGTGGTCCCTTTAAAAAAGAAAAAGTCTAATCAGAGATTTCTAACTCCTTGGTTCAACACAGAAACTTGTAGCTTAAAACAGAAGACTCGTCAATTAGAAAGAAAATGGCACTCCACTAATTTAGATGAAATCTATTTAGCTTGGAGAAATCATCTTTTAATTTATAAAAAAATCTCTGAGAAAAGCTAGAAGGAGTTATGGGCTGCACGGTGGTGCAGTGGTTAGCACTGCGGCAGCACAGTTTGCCCTCAGCCGGGGGATCGCGGGGATCATGAGATCGTGGGTTCGATCCCTGCCCCCAGCCAACAGTGATCTGTGTGGAGTTTGCATGTTCTCCCCGTGTTGTGTGGGTTTACTCCGGGATTTCTCCGGTTTCCTCCCACATGCCAAAAACATGCAGGTTAGGGATATGGGGCGCTTGCGCACGCAGTGACCGGCAGCTGGTGGCTTGTCACCAGATTGCAGAACAAATCTACCTAAGGGTACAAAATAAGTCAAAAAAAAAAAATAATAGAAGAGAACAAGAATAATCCCAGGTTTCTTTTTCAGCACTCTAGCCAGGCTGACAAAGAGTAAGGACTCTGTCAATCCTAGCATTCCCTTAGAGCTTACTAGTCTGGACTTTATGAACTTTTTCAATAATAAAATTTTATCTATCAGAGATAAAATCAGTCAGATTCTTCCCACCATTAAATACAGTAACTACTACATCTCCTTCAATTGACATCTGTTTGGATGAGTTTACTCCAACTGACCTTTTAGAGTTAGACAAAATAGTTTCCTCATCAAAGCCTTCAACTTGTCTTTCAGACCATATTCCTACCAGGTTATTTAAAGAAGTCTTCCCATTTATTGGTAGCTTTATTCTTCAAACAATCAATTCTTCATTAACTTTACGTCATGTACTGCAGGCTTTTAAAACTGCTGTAATTAAACCCTTACTCAAAAAGCCAACGCTGAATCCAGGAGTTTTAGCTAACTATAGACCAAGCTCTAATCTCCCTTTCACTTCAAAATTCTTAGAAAGAGTTGTTGCTACACAATTATTTGACCACTTGCAGGGAAATGGTTTATTTGAAGAGTTTCAGTCTTGGTTTAGAATCCATCATAGTACTGAAACAGCCTTAGTGAAGGTCACTAATGACCTCCTGATCACATCTGATAATGGACTAGTTTCTGTACTTGTCCTTTTAGACATTAGTGCAGCTTTTGATACTATCGATCATAATATTCTACTTGATAGATTAGACCACTATGTTGGACTTAATGGAACTTCGTTGCAGGGTTTAGATCTTATTTATCTGATAGGTTCCAGTTTGTTCATGTCACTAATGAGTTTTCTTTCAACTCAAAACTCAGTCATGGAGTTCCACAGGGATCTGTGCTAGGCCCTACTCTTTTAAGTTTATATATGCTTCCGTTAGACAACATTATTAGGAAGCACTGCATATATTTTCATTGTTATGCAGATAACACACAATTATACCTGTCAATGAAGCCAGATGATGGTAAGCAATTAGCCAAGTTAGAAGCCTGTCTTAAGGAAATCAAAGCTTGGATGACTTGTAATTTCCTGCTATTAAATTCAGATAAGACTGAAGTCATTCTTGTTGGTCCAAAAAACCCTTAGAAATACCTTTCCAAATCAAACTTTTAGTTTGGATGCATTTACTCTTTCTCTTAATAGCTCTGTGAGGAACCTTGGAATTATTTTTGACAGAGATCTGTTTTTCAATTCCCATATTAAATTTGTTTCTAAGGCTGCCTTCTATCATTTGCGTAATATTGCCAAGATGAGGATCATCTTGTCTCAGAGTGATGCTGAGAAACTGATCCACGCTTTTGTTCGCTCTAGATTAGATTATTGTACGTAATTCTTTATTATCAGGTTGTCCTAAAACATCTCTAAAAAGTCTTCAGTTGATCCAAAATGCTGTAGCTGTGGTATATATGACTCTTATATCCCATATCTACATATGTTAGAACAAGTGGAAATGTTTTGTGACAGCATATGTAAAGAGCTTCACACCTAGTAAGGACAGAGCATCCCCCACGCCGGGGTAAAGACAATGGACCTCCCAAGACGCGGCAGTGGAGACGGACTCGACACCTTTACCCCCTAAGCGAGAGGGGGAGTTTCCATCACCTCCCAAGACAGGGAGAGGGGATGGCAGGACAATGGGGATTAAGATAACGGGGAGATGCTACCTTTTTCAATGAGTGGCTCTGACGTCAGCTGTTTCAATGAGTGGTGCTATGCGTGCTTGTATTTAACCAGCGAGCGAAGCAGAGTTCTTTCTCTTGCCTTCTGCTAAGCTCTGCACCTGATGAGATTTGATAGAGGAGCTATTCATTAAAAACCCTGTTTTTAATTCAAAGCTGCCTCGTTATTTCAGCTCCACTACACTGGTGACCCTAACGCGAGAATATGGACCGGAGGCGCTCTTCAAGCTGCTCATCCATGGTGGCTCTGGCACACACCAGCGACGACGCAGACGAGGGAACAAGCAGACAGCTGTTCCCCGCGGCAGAGGGCACTGAGAGAGCTCAACCGAGCTCCAACACCGCCGCGAGAGCCGTAGAAACGCACTCTCACCCGGCGATCACGACAATGATGGTGTGCACGAACGCCGTCGCTGTCAAGCTGCCAGACTTCTGGAGAGAAGACCCTGCATCTTGGTTCCAGCAAGCCGAAGACCAGTTTATACTGGCGGGTATCACAGCAGATGATACCAAATTTTATCACATCATCTCCAAGCTCGACTCCGCAACTTCGAAGTGTGTGCGGAGCTTGGTCCAGCAACCACCAACCCGGGACAAATATGAGACACTCAAGGCGACCATCGTGGCGAATTATGTCCCGTCAGCGGAGGAAAGAGCCGAGAGGATCCTGGCGGTCTACGGCCACAGAGGGAGCAATCCGAGGACCCTCATGGAGGATTTGCTACAACTCAAGGAGGAGGATAATGATAATTTCCTTCTCCAATTCATTTTCCTCAGCACGCTACCACCGCATTTGAGAGGGACACTCGCCAGGATGAAGTGCAATAACCATCAGGATTTCCGCACACTGGCCAACGAGGCTTACCGGCTCGTCAACGCCTGCAGAGAACGGACACCCACAGCGGCATCCGCAGATCTGAGAACTGACACCCCGAGCCTTGGAGAGACTCAACCCACGGTGACAGCGGCGCGGCCCAAGCGCAACGAGCAGAACGACGTCTGCTATTATCACCACCGCTTCGCAGAGAAAGCCCGCAAATGCGTTCCCCCCTGCAAGTTTACGATGTCGGGGAAACGCCCAAGCTGAGGGCCATTAACAGCAGCAGTTCTCAGCGAGAAGAATAAGCTGTTATACGTGACGGATGGATACACAGGCAAGCAGTTTCTCATCGATACGGGAGCTCAGCTGAGTTTCGTCATGCCCTCCCACGCAGAGCGAACCATGGGCACCCGGGGCAACGGAGCAGTGGCAGCCAACGGCTCTGACATCGACACGTTCGGGGAAAAGAGCCTGCACCTCCTCATCCACGGCCGCAGCTACAGATGGACATTTGTTGTAGCAGCGGTGAGCTTTAACTTGTTAGGCGCAGATTTTCTGTGTGCACACGGGTTATTAGTGGATCTTGCAAATAGGCGCCTGGTTAATGCACTATCTTTTGCTTCTATTCCATGTTCAGCTCGGGTTGCCCCACCACCTGTGCAGGCCAACGTCACCACGGCGGGAGGTAAGTTTGAGCAACTCCTCACCCAATTTCCAGCACTCACAACCCCCAAATTCTCAGCCACTGTAGCCAAACACGGGGTTAAACACTTCATCCCAACAAACGGACCTCCCGTTTTTGCCAAAGCTCGCCGCTTAGACGCGGCCAAGCTCAACATAGCAAGGGACGAATTTGCAGCTCTTGAAAAATTAGGCATTTGCCGACGTTCAAAGAGCCCTTGGGCCTCACCACTTCATATGGTCCCGAAATCCGACGGTTCTTGGAGACCGTGCGGAGATTACCGCAGGCTAAACAACGCTACAGCGCATGACCACTACCCCATTCCTCACATTCAGGATTTTTCATTACATTTAGCAGGTGCGCGCATTTTTTCAAAAATAGACTTAGTCTGCGGTTATCACCAAGTCCCAGTCCGAGCTGAAGATATTCCTAAAACAGCGGTTATAACCCCTTTCGGCCTTTTTGAATTCCTAAGAATGCCATTCGGCCTCAAAGGCGCGGCTCAAACTTTTCAACGGATGATGGACGCAGTCCTACACGACCTACCCTTTGTTTTTGTCTACCTCGATGACATGCTTATAGCCAGTTCATCCGAGGAAGAACACGAACAGCACCTCACTACCGTTTTTCAGAGGCTGGAAGAGCACGGACTTATAATCAATCCAGCCAAATGCAAATTCGGCGTATCACAAATTGATTTTTTGGGACATAAGGTCTCCCCGGCAGGGGCAATTCCACTTCCAGACAAAGTTCTTGCGATAGAAAGTTTTCCACGGCCTCAAACGGTTAAGTCGCTACAGGAATTTTTGGGGATGGTTAATTTTTACAACCGTTTTCTTCCCCACGCAGCTCAGCTCATGCAACCCCTATATGACGCTGTAATATAAATGTGTTTTTAATGTGTGCCCTGATTTGTTTCTCAGTTGTTTTTAATATGTTTTAACAATCCAGTTCTCTTCCCATGATGAATTTATCTTAAGGCACACCATGACCTGTTTTTAGAAACTGTTTTCCTTAGCACAGCAAGTTTCTCACTCCTTAAATCACTGTTGTATGCTTATGAAACAAAGGCATGACCTTTATTCCTCATGTGTGTGTGTGTGCAATGAAGCAAGAAGCAGGTGTTCAGTTCACAGTATGTTTTGGGAGCCGGGCAGAGAATTGCCTGAGAACAGGAATTGGCCCTTCCTGCTCCCCACGCAATTCTATGATGGGAGGGGGCTTGCTCGGAACAGAGATGGCCACTCTGTTCTGTACCTAGCCTTCCTTTAAAAACAGGGGCTTTCCCTCTTTATGGGGAGTCTGCTGTGAGTTTTGCGCAAAACGTCCAGCTGAGAAATCACGCTCTTTGCGGACTGCCGGCTCCCAGTCATCTGTATTACGGTAAGAGCTGATGAAATGACATGAAATGCATTAATCCTTGTGTGAAGGAAATGTGTGACATGCAATGATTTCTCTGTGTGTGAAGGAGATTTTCTGTGGGGAATAAAAGATACAGTTTATTCTAGCAGTCTGTCTCAGTGTGAATTCCTGTGTGCCGACTCCTCACGAACCTGTCTAAATATTTTCATAAAACATTTTGGCGTCACGAACAGGATTTGAAATTTAAAAAAAAAAAAAGGGTAAAGGGGAGCTGTGCATAGGAAAGTCATGTTTAAGAAAAAAATTAAACAGAGTGTAGCTGGGGGCTCTCCCAGCTATTGTGCTGGTGATTGTGCTGATGATTGTGCTGTCATCCCAGGCTGGGATGGTTTATGGGAGCAAGTTGGTGTATGTTTAACAAGTGGGGGCGGACGCCCAGAGCCATGGGGGGATTTGGTTGGGGACGGGTCCCCTTCGGTAGTGTCTGCGTGTCTACGGGGTATCGAGGTTGCCCCGAAAGCTCCGCTAGGTGGTATTCAGCGGCGGATGTGGTGTTGCGCTGCAGCATGGCGCCAATGCTATGATGACATACAGAAGCAGAAAAAACAAATAGCTGATTTAGTCCAGCAATTAGAAGGATGGCAGAAAAAAGAGGAGGATTTGACAGAGCAAATCCTAAAATTGCAACAGAAATTGGAAAAGGAAAAGCTCCGTTCATCTCGGTTGACCGTAATGGCGGAGCAGGGTGTAGCGCGGGTGGCACAGTTAAACAGGGAGAGAAAGAAAAAGAGACCCCATGCTACCTCCGCTGTTAAAGTACGGTCGTATGTAGCTGGAATGGTTGACGGGGGTGAGGATTGGGACCCCGACAACTGTGATGAATGGGGTGAAGAGGAGGAAACTCCTCCACCGATCTCTCCGTTGTACCCCAAACTACCGGGGAATTATCAGGCTGCCCCTGTCCGGAGACGGCGGGAGGAGCAGCGGTTTGTTCCACCCGTCCGAGAGGCGGTGGTGGATGATACCGGACAGGCGGTATATGATGAGCATGGACAGAGGCTATATAACCTTGTGCCTCAGAACCAACCGGCCCCCTTAGCGGTGACTATCCTTGAAGATTACACTGCCGAGGAAGTGGCTAATTTGACAACCCGGCATCGTCAACGGGACGGTGAACCGTTGGACCTGTGGGTCGCCAGGTTACTAGAGGAGGGGGCAGCACAGACTATGGTGGATCCACAGGATGCAATGTGGTTCTCAGGATTATCCAAAATGTCTAGGGTAAATTCAGCATATCGGGCACAGGCCCCAGATATTAACAACCCAGAGGGGAAGAGCCTATTTGAATTATATGCTGAGGCAGTAAGCCATGTTTACTGCCAACCTACTGATTGGCCTGTGTTGGATAAACAATGGAACACTCTAAAAGAGGGAATACACCGGCTGACTCAGTTATGTATGAGAGATGCGCTCTACATCGGTGCCGCTGATGCGTACACTGACATGCCTATTCCTAAGACTGTTAGGGATACGGTTATAAGAACGGCTCCGCCCCAATATAAAGCATTGGTGCTATCCATGTTTTTGGGTGACACTCAACGGTCTATGTCAGAAACTAAGTCACTAATGGCGGAGCTAAGAAATTTGGGTGACTGGGGAACCCAGGCGGCTAAGCCCCAGGCGCCCCCACGACCTCCCAGGAGGGATCCGCCCCTGGATTCCAAGGGATCCAGTGGGCCCTCTAGGAAAGATTTATGGAACGCGCTGATTGCAGCTGGGGTGCCTGCTAATAGCATTGATGGTCAACCCACCAGTGTCCTAAGGGACATGTGTGCTAAAAAAGGGTTAAAGGTGAGAGCTGGACGGATTGATGAATTGTCATCGCTGCTGTCAGCTCTCAAGGATCATGTATTAGGAGCGACGGTTTTGCCTAGCACTCCTCCAGCAGAGGATTCGGTTGATTCAGAGTCCCAAGAAGAGGGGGAGGAAGTGCATGTGAGGGCGGTGAAAAAGGGGGGAGGAAAAAAGAAAAAGGGGAGAAACAAGTATAAGCATTGTGATCTCCTCCTGGATTTCTAGGATGGAGGCCGAGCCCCACAGATTGGTAATTTAAATTGGTCAATGACAGACATATGGCCCCATGTAAAAGTAGAAATTTATTGGAAAAAGTCTGTCCAAAATGTGGTGGCATCCTTTTCTCCATGATATGATACACAATTTTGTAAAAAAGCTGTGCCATTTGTGTTTCTAAGTTTAAAAAAAAAGGCAGAAGTGCGGGCGGCTGTTCTCTCTCTCCCATCAGCAAGGGGAGGGGCGAGCAGCGCTCCTTCTCTCTCTCTCTCTGTTCCTCGCTCTCCCAAAGGGGGCGGGCGAGGGATAGTGCTCTCTCTCTCTCTCTCTCTCCTTTTGCCTCAGGGGCGGGGGAGAGGCAGATTTGGCCTCTAAAAAAACAGAAGGTGAATTTTCTGCTCAACTCAAGTGAAGAATGCAAGAGGCGGGGCTGCCTGCCTCACAAGGCTTGGGAGATGCTGGGCTGCATAAAGGACATTACCTGAAGACAGAAAGGGAGTTAAAGCAGAATGTGGTAAATTGTATCAGAAGACGACATTCTAAATTTAAACAAAGAGGACAGTCTGACCCAGTTTTTAATGGATTTGGAACAAAGAAGACTAGATGATATACAATCTATGAAAGATATGGATGTCACAGGGTTTTGGGTGAAAAGAAAACATAAACATCATATTGAGGAGGTGACATCACAGGAACAATGTGAACAATTGAAAGGTTGGCTGCAAGAAAAGCTTGAAAGATTAAGGTTAGAAAAGACTGTGGGAGAACAGCTGCAGAATGTTGAAGCTGGTGTAATTAATTTGCAAAGACAAACATAGGATCTTCAACATAGTTTAAGGCCACGCTGGCCTGTGTGGAACTAATTGAAAGGTTCTATGGGCTACCTGTACAGATTCAAACTGACAACGGGACCCATTTCACCGGAAACCTGGTGAAAGATTGGGCCAAACACAATCATGTGGAATGGATCTATCACGTTCCATATCATCCCCAAGCTGCGGGTTTAATTGAAAGAATGAATGGGTTGTTGAAAGCCACCTTGAAAAAAGGAGGGATAAACAGTAGTTTGAAAGGGTGGAAAAAACGCTTACCACAAGCGCTGAAACAGCTAAACAATAGACCCATTGCATCTGATACAACACCACTGAACCGAATGATCACTGTCAATCTTGAACATTCTGAAGGACAAATTATTAAAATGTGGAAGATTAACCCAGAAGCAACACTACCAGTGCGAGCGACGAAAGGCTCGGCTGGATTAGATCTAAGAACTATGGAAACCCTTACCTTGGTACCAGGAACACCTACTGTGGTAAAAACAGGGCTAGGGTTGCAATGCCCGAATGGAATGTATGGTCACATATTGCCAAAGTCTGGATTATCCCTAAAAGGTTTAACGACTCTGGCAGGTGTGATTGACAGTGATTATCAAGGGGAATTGGGAGTGGTGTGCTACGTACTGGGATCAGAGCCCATAACCCTGAATAAGGGGGATAAAGTGGCCCAATTGGTCATTATACCATGCCTAATGACTGACCCTGAAGAGATTGCTAAGCTGGCTGTGATGACGCAAAGGGGCGACAAAGGCTTTGGTTCCACAGATAAATCTGGGGCCAAAGTATGGGTGAGGCAAGAAAATGGCCCTCCCCGCCCGGCTGAGATCATAGCTCAAGGGACGGATCAGGTGGTGACCATTTTGTATCCAGGAGAGGAAACCTGGATAAATGTACCAGTATCAAAATGCTATCTAAGGGAGAACTAATTCTGTGCTTTCTCTTCTCCTAAGTATGTGCTTGCTTTGCAGGAATGTTCGGGTGGAGACTGGTGATTGGACACCCGCCACGTCATGGGTCTTCTTCAACACCCCCACAAGCACCGAGGACATGGCTATGTCGTCTGCTGGGACATGTGCCGCCCTGCCCTCGTTGTGATCCTGTGGATGAGTATCGCCGGTTGCTGGATCCAGATCCACGCCACACCAGGCCAAGAAATGTTTGAGGTGGACCAATCTGTTTCGTTGGAGTGGAGGGAAAGTCGAATCGGTGCCAATCGGAGTCAAGACGGTTTCTATTGTTTATCAAACCAAAAGTGCAAGATACTGAACTTAACCAGCCACTGTCCTATCTACATATGCCCCAAATGTGTCAAAAATCAATATAATGTGCCTACGGTGGAGAAGGGGTGCATGGTGAACTTAACTGCCAATGTAACCATATGCGTGGCCAAAGCGACTAATGATTCACTGAAATGTGATGCTACCTTAAATGGTACAAAGTTATCCATCAATATAACAGGAGATAAGGAAGTGTATTTGATGAATGGAACAGTCATAAATGGTCGACAAATCCCCTTTGTGTACCCTATTGTAGTGGTCGACAAAAACCCGAAGCATATATCCCCAACGAACCTGGCACCCATACTATCGACCTGTACAACGGTGGCCACACAAACCAGCCATATCACCGTCAATTGGATGGTAAGGATACCACCCATTCCCAAATGTTCAACCAAGAAGAAGAGAGCATGGTATGACACATTGCCGGGAGGATTTGGCACAGTTTTGGGAATCTCCAACACCATTAACAACGAGGTAACCAGATCAATGTTGGCAGATACTGGACATCAAACGTCTTTAGGCATTCAACAAGTTGGGTTTTGGATGCCTACGGTGGTGGGGCCTCAAATGGAGGCCGCCAATCTGTTTCAAAAACGTCTGAATTGGGATTTGACCATGTGGAATGCTACGAGTGAATTGATGACGAACATCACTCGCGCTTTCAATTGGACTGTGTGCAACATTCAAGTTTTGGATATCCGCACGCAGTTGGAACGTTCCACTCGCATTGTCACTACCAATCACGCTCGACAATGGCGAGAAGTGTGGAACATCACTGAAGAATGGTGGTTAATTCCGCATCCTGAAAAAACCATCTGCAATAGCACGATGTGTAGCGGGCAATGGACTCAATTAAATGTCACAAGAGCTGTTAACGTGTGCAAATATCATGTGTTACCAGTAATTACTGCCACGGCATTTTGGTTTATTCAATTAAAAGGGGGATGGTTTGATCCAGGGCAAAATAATACATATGATTTATCAGAATGTGATTTGACTGACCAAGGATATGCATGCCTAAGTCGAGAAATATATACTGAACCATGCTTAACCATGACAGAGGCACTATGTGAATGGAGAACAGAAAAACCTCGTGACATGATGTGGCAAATAGGGCCCCATACTCTATGTGTAGCCACCTTAAGTTTCCATCCAATGTTGCCTAGGGTACCTTTCACTGGGTGTCTGCATGGTGTTCACATGTGGCAATGGCATAATCGGACATATCGTCTTACCAACTTTTCCAGTGAGGCTCACCTGACCGCCCTGCAATGGCGGGTGCTGGAAGTTCCATGGCAGGTGTCCCTGGATCGATTCAGAGGTGCACTGAATGGATCCACGGAGATACAAAAGCTCATTGGTGATCATATGTCTAATGTGCGTGCTGCAGTGATATCCACTGTGGTGGCCCAAGGAAAGGTATTGCATGCAGCTCATCAGATAGAGCAAGTTTCTGCTCATCACTGGTGGGATATATTCTCAGGCATGTCAGTCACTGCTCGCAAAACACTGGTGCCTCCCCTAGCTATATTAATTGCTGTTCTATCTGTCTTAACAATATGCAATTCCAGTGCTTTCTGCTATATTAGAAGAGTAAAACAAATTCTAAGTAAAAGAATATATAATTCTCTAGCAATATGAAAATCACAGTCATTTTTCGAGATGGAGGGTATGGTACCATATCTTGCAAAGTAGAGGTGAGTGCTGACCCTCCTGGTCACTGGATATGTTATGATTATGCCGTAGGCTTGAGTAATGAATGGAGTTACTACAATAGACAATTCAATACGAGAAATGAGCTATTGTGGCATGTTGTAACATGCATTTGGGACATCAATTGGGTGGAATTATCTCACCATAATCATGTCGGCATACCTTATGAGGATGAAAGTATTCCCCAAGAAGACAGTAATTACCCAATGTTCTTCACCAACTGATAGAACAAATAAGGTCAAAGGGTGGAAAATGTGATATAAATATTTTTTAATGTGTGCCCTGATTTGTTTTTCAGTTGGGGAAGAAAGCAATTATCTTTACCAACTGAGAACAAATAAGGTCAAAGGGTGGAATGTAATATAAATGTGTTTTTAATGTGTGCCCTGATTTGTTTCTCAGTTGTTTTTAATATGTTTTAACAATCCAGTTCTCTTCCCATGATGAATTTATCTTAAGGCACACCATGACCTGTTTTTAGAAACTGTTTTCCTTAGCACAGCAAGTTTCTCACTCCTTAAATCACTGTTGTATGCTTATGAAACAAAGGCATGACCTTTATTCCTCATGTGTGTGTGTGTGCAATGAAGCAAGAAGCAGGTATTCAGTTCACAGTATGTTTTGGGAGCCGGGCAGAGAATTGCCTGAGAACAGGAATTGGCCCTTCCTGCTCCCCACGCAATTCTATGATGGGAGGGGGCTTGCTCGGAACAGAGATGGCCACTCTGTTCTGTACCTAGCCTTCCTTTAAAAACAGGGGCTTTCCCTCTTTATGGGGAGTCTGCTGTGAGTTTTGCGCAAAACGTCCAGCTGAGAAATCACGCTCTTTGCGGACTGCCGGCTCCCAGTCATCTGTATTACGGTAAGAGCTGATGAAATGACATGAAATGCATTAATCCTTGTGTGAAGGAAATGTGTGACATGCAATGATTTCTCTGTGTGTGAAGGAGATTTTCTGTGGGGAATAAAAGATACAGTTTATTCTAGCAGTCTGTCTCAGTGTGAATTCCTGTGTGCCGACTCCTCACGAACCTGTCTAAATATTTTCATAAAACAGACGCGCTCAGAAAAAAGAAAGCTTCCAACGCGGTCGAATGGACCCCGGAGCGCGAACGCGCTTTCGCGGAAGTAAAAAGCGCCCTAGCTAACGCCACAATGTTAGTCCACCCAGACCCCTCAGCCCGCATTGCTCTGACCACAGATGCTTCAGACTTGGCCGTAGGGGCAGTTGTAGAACAACTTGTCAAGGGGGTCTGGCAACCTTTAGCATTTTTTAGCAAATCGCTAAACCCAACTGAACGCAAATACAGCACTTTTGACAGAGAGCTGCTGGCGCTTCATTTGTCCATCCGCCACTTCCAGTTTTGGTTAGAAGGGCGGAGTTTCACGGCTTTTGTGGACCATAAGCCGCTCACTTTTGCTATGGCTAAAATTTCAGAACCATGGTCAGGCAGACAACAAAGACAGCTAGCCGCGATTTCAGAGTTCACCACAGACATTCGACACGTAGCAGGAAAACTTAACGTAGTAGCTGACTGTCTCTCTCGCGCTGTGACACCGCCAGAGCACGAGGAGACAGATTACACTGCCTCAGCAGCGGAACTCTTCACTAACGCACACACATACGCAGCACCTATCCAGGATGGGATAGATTATGCAGCCATGGCGGAAGAACAAAGCAGTGATGCAGACGTGCGCGCGCTCCTGTCTAGACCAACAGGGTTAAGGCTGGAGAAAAAAAACTTGCGCGACGGCGTGCCTCCCCTAATATGCGACGTTTCAACCGGCCGACCTCGTCCGTTAGTGCCAACTGCTTGGCGCTGCCGTATTTTCGACGCAATTCACTCCCTCGCGCACCCAGGTGTGCGCGCCTCAGTCAAAATGGTTGCTGAAAAGTTTGTGTGGTCAGGCCTGCGCAAAAACGTAAGAGAATGGGCAAAAACTTGCATTCCTTGTCAACGCGCCAAAATACACAGACACACAAAGGCCCCTCTGGAGCCTTTTCCAATTCCTGCTAGAAGATTCGACCACATTCACGTCGACCTCGTGGGGCCTCTACCTTCCTCCCAAGGTTTCACACACCTGCTAACTATGATAGACCGCACCACGCGCTGGCCAGAGGCAGTCCCTTTAGCGTCAACCACAGCGGAGGAAGTTGCTCGCGTTTTTCTAGCAAACTGGGTGGCACGTTTCGGTGTTCCATCAGACATCACGTCAGACAGAGGGCCTCAGTTTATCTCAGAGCTCTGGTCAGCCATGTCTAACAGTTTAGGGACAACAATTCATCGCACCACCGCTTATCACCCTCAGGCCAATGGGTTATGCGAGCGTTTTCACAGGTCCTTAAAGGCTGCCCTCAGGGCCTCACTAACGGACACAAATTGGGTTAATAAACTTCCCTGGGTTTTATTGGGGTTGCGTGCAGCACCTAAAGAGGATTTAGACGCTTCTCCTGCAGAATTAGTTTTTGCCCAGCCTATCAGACCCCCAGGAGAATTTTTACCAGAGAACCCAGAACCAGGACACTTTCCCGTCCCAAGGTTTTTAGGCAGCAGTGGACCGGTTTCCCTCCACGGTCCAGCTCATCACTCTTTTCCACGAGTTTTTCTTCCTCAAACTTTGAAAAGCTCTGAGTTCGTTTTTGTTAAGCATGAAGCTATTAAACCAACGTTACGTCCAGTTTATGATGGCCCGTTCAGAGTGCTGGAAAATGGTGACAAACACTTTGTGCTTGATTATGGGGACAGAAAGGAAGTGGTCAGTGTTGACAGACTCAAACCTGCCTTCTTGCTGAGAGACGAGCCTACACAGGTGGCACGAGCGCCTCGGCGTGGTAGACCCCCCAGAGGAAAAGTCTCAGCCCCCAGGCAGGGAACAAATAATCTCTTTCCTTCCCACAATGCAGATTCACCACGAGAAGGTCCCAGCGGGACAACTAAGCCAACCTACAGCAGTTTTGGGAGAAGGATTAAGCCCAGACAGCACAAGGACTGATACCAACCACCCCGCAATTATTCATTAATTGTGCTACAACAGTTTAAGGCTACTTATGATTTCACTATGCTGTTATGTTTACCACTGAACTTTCTTAGGAGCATAGCTGCTAGAAAATTTCTCCGGTAGCAACAGTTGTAACACGTAGTATTTCATAGTTGTTATCTTAGACTGTAATTCTTTCTATGTCCTTTCCTAGTGTTTGGGGGGCCTGTGGTATATATGACTCTTATATCCCATATCTACATATGTTAGAACAAGTGGAAATGTTTTGTGACAGCATATGTAAAGAGCTTCACACCTAGTAAGGACAGAGCATCCCCCGCGCCGGGGTAAAGACAATGGACCTCCCAAGACGCGGCAGTGGAGACGGACTCGACACCTTTACCCCCTAAGCGAGAGGGGGAGTTCCCATCACCTCCCAAGACAGGGAGAGGGGATGGCAGGACAATGGGGATTAAGATAACGGGGAGATGTTACCTTTTTCAATGAGTGGCTCTGACGTCAGCTGTTTCAATGAGTGGTGCTATGCATGCTTGTATTTAACCAGCGAGCGAAGCAGAGTTCTTTCTCTTGCCTTCTGCTAAGCTCTGCACCTGATGAGATTTGATAGAGGAGCTATTCATTAAAAACCCTGTTTTTAATTCAAAGCCGCCTCGTTATTTCAGCTCCACTACAGTAGCAAGAGTTTTAACAGGTACTAGAAAGAGAGATCATATCTTTCCAGTTCTTGCCTCCCTTCACTGGTTTCCCATAGAGTTAGATTTAAGTTTAAAATCCTTCTTCTCACTTTCAAAGCTCTAAACAATCAGGCCCCTTTTTATTTAAAAGAACTGATATTACCCTATTATCCTAACAGAGCACTACACTCCCAAAATGCTGAATTACTTGTAATACCTAGAATCTTTAAAGTACAATGGGAGGCAGAGCCTTCAGTTTTCAAGCTCCTCTCTTGTGGAACAGGCTGCCAATCTGGATTCGGGAGTCAGACTCGATCTCTGTTTTTAAGAATAGGGTTAAAATCTTCCTTTTTGATATAGCCTACAATTAGGGAGGGATCATGTGTTTCTGAACCCTCCCTTTTTATGCTACTATTAGGTTTAGACAGCCGGGGGACCTCCAATAATTGCACTGGGCTTCACTCCTTTCTTCACTCTCAATTAAATTTTTTTCGCTGGTCATAAACATCTGTTTGTTCTCTCCCATAGATTGAGTCCGCATCGTGCTGTTTGCTCTCTACATGTCTGCTCTTTTCATCTTCTCTACCCCCTCACCCCCCAGCCAGTCGCAGCAGATGACTGCCCCTCCCTGAGCCTGGTTCTGGTGGTTTCTTCCTGTTAAGAGGGAGTTTTTCCTCTCCACCATCGCCAAGCGCTTGCTTATAGGGGATCGCCTGATTGCTGGGGTCTTTCTGCAATTGGGGGGGAGGGGGGGTTTCCCCTACAGTTGAAAGTACTATGAGATGACTGTTGTTGTGAAATGGTGCTATATAAATAAAGTTGAATTGAATTGAATAATCGTGGCTTCTTTTGTGTCATCTCTTAACCTAATTTACAAATTCCATTTAGGAAAAACTATTATAGCTGTCTGTGCAGATTTTATCTGATTTAGCATTTATAGCAACCATTCTGAGTTAGTCATTAAGACCACATCTGTCTGTCCAGTTGAACACAGACAAGTTGAATTTGTGTAAGTTAATCCTTGTGAAAGATTGTGTCAGACTCCTTCAGTCAATGGAAAGGTAGACATATTGCCTAATTAGAATTTGGCTTAATTTTGTACAAGGAATGCCTTATTTTTGGCATGGTTAATAGACCCAGTGAGCAGACTCGGACTCAGAAATAGATAAAATTGGTCGGCCTCCGTCGGTCTATGATGACCATGGAAGAGAATCTTAAATGTCTACTCTGCTGGAACAGCCCCGCCTGTGGCTGAACAGGCCGATACGCGAATGGCAGTCCCTGTCACACAGGTCGCACTTGTGGGTGGTCTCCATGCTGCTGGGTCTGTGGCGGTTCTTCCTGCGGGTCCTTTTTTCATCTGCTGCAGCAGTCAGTCTCTCTTCACCTGCCTTGAGCTGTCTGGTCAGGGTGCCTCTCCATTTGGAGCGGTCCGTTGCAAGGTCCTCCCAGCGCTCTGTGTTGCTATCCAGGGCCTTCATGTCTCTCTTGCAGACGTCTCTAAAGCGCAGCTGTGGGTGGCCAACGTCTCTCCTGCCAGTCGCCAGTTCTCCATAGAGGACATCTTTGGGGTTTCTGCCATCCTCCATACGGTGAACGTGGCCTAGCCAGCGGAGCCTGCGCTGCCTGAGTAAAGTGAACATGGAGGGAAGGCCGGCGCGGGACAGAACTTCTGTGTTGGGCACTTTGTCCTGCCAGGATATGTCCAGGATGTGGCGAATGCAGCGCAAGTGGAAGGAGTTCAGTCTCTTTTCCTAACGGGCGTATGTTGTCCACGTCTCACTCCCATAGAGCAGTGTGGTGATGACGCAGGCGTTGTACACTGCCATCTTCGTCTTGACAGAGAGTTTGGGATTCTCCCACATTCGTGTGGTGAGGCGAGCGAGTGTGAAGGCTGATTTTCCAATCCTCTTGTCGATCTCTGTATCAAGGGAGAGGTTGTTGCTGATCGTGGACCCCAGGTACGTGAACTGATTCACGACCTCCAGCTCGTAGTCGTCGATGGTGATGGTTGGTGGTGCTTCCGTGCCTTGTGCCAAGACGTTAGTCTTCTTCAGGCTGATGGTAAGCCCGAAGTCCTTGCATGCCTGGGAGAAGCGGTCCATCAGGGTCTGAAGCTCCTGCTGTGTGTGGGCTGCGACCGCAGCATCGTCTGCGAACAGCATGTCTCTGATTAGAGCCTCGCGTACTTTGGTTCTGGCTTTCAGGCGGGCGAGGTTGAAAAGCCTGCCATCAGATCTTGTGTGCAGGTAGATTCCCTCTGTTGCTGTGCTGAAGGCATGCCTCAGGAGCATAGCAAAGAAAATCCCAAAGAGGGTTGGCGCAAGTACACAGCCCTGTTTCACTCCGCTGCGTATGTTGAATGGCTCTGAGACGTTGCCGTCATCCTGCACTATCCCCTGCATGTTGGTGTGAAATGATTCGATGAGGCTTTGCAACTTTGGTGGGCATCCTATCTTTGGCAGGATCTTAAGATAAGATGAGATAAGATAAGATAAGCCTTTATTAGTCCCACAACGGGGAAATTCCAGGATTGCAACAGCACAGGGATAGCAACACTCAGAGCAACAATCAGAAGGCAAGAAAAAAAACAAGCAAGCAAGAGCAGCTAATATACATATGTACATATTACTATAAAATATATATATATACACACACACACACACACACACAGTGCAGAGCATTGTAGCTGGATGGAATAAATATATGAATATATAAACACACAGTGCGGAGCATTGTAGCTAGATGGAATAAATATGTAAATATATAAACACCCACAGTACGGAGCATTGCAGCTAGGTGGAATAAATATGTAAATATATAAACACACACAGTGTGGCGCAATGTAGCTAGATGGAATAATATGTAAGATATATAAACACACAGTGCGGAGCATTGTAGCTAGATGGAATAAATATATAGATATATAAATATAAACACACCCAGTGTGGAGCATTGTGGCTAGATGGAATAAATATGTAAATATATAAACACACACAGTGCAGAGCATTGTTGCTAGATGGGATGAAACAGCACAACCGTCTACTTAGTTATCCTACATGGTATGATTATGTGCCCATACATATTCTCACTCTCCATAGCGACCGGTATTTTCCTAGTTGTATGCCGGAGGGGACCATTGAAAAGGCCCTCTCTGCTGACCAGATCGAACGCATTGGTGAGGTCGATGAAGGCGACATACAGGGGCATGTTCTGTTCTCTGCATTTCTCCTGGAGTTGGCGGATGGAGAATATCATGTCTACCGTTGATCGCTCAGCACAGAAGCCACACTGAGACTCGGGGTAGACACGTTCGGCAAGCTTCTGTAGATGAACGAGAACAACTCGTGCGTAGACTTTACCAACAACGCTGAGGAGGGAGATGCCGCTGTAGTTGTTGCAGTCGCTTCTCTCCCCTTTGTTTTTGTAGAGGGTGATGATCTTGGCGTCCCTCATGTCCTGTGGTACGGCACCTTCCTTCCAGCACTGGCAGAGGACGTCATGCAATGGCAGCAGTAGGGCGGTCTTGCAGTGCTTGATCAGGTCAGGGGGTATGCCATTGTTGCCGGGTGCCTTGCCAGCGGCCAAGCTATCAATGGCCTTGCTGAGTTCATCGATGGTTGGCTCGGCGTCAAGTTCGTCCATGGATGGCAGGCAGTTGATGGCATCAAGGGCTGACGGTGTCACGGTGTTCTGTCTGGAGTAGAGGTCGGAGTAGTGTTCCACCCATCTCTCCATCTGCTTGTTCTTTTCTGTGATCATCTCCCCAGTGGGGGATTTGAGGGGGGCCGTCTTGCTCTGAGCCGGACCAAGTGCTTTCTTGATGCCATCGTACTTATGGCAGCGGTTTGAATGTCTTGGCTGAGCTGAGTCCAGTACTCGTTGGCACAGCGCCGAGCAGTCTGCTGAACTTTGCTTCTCGCAGCCCTGAGAATCTGGAGATTCTTCTCGTTTGGGTACTTCTTGTACTCAGCAATTGCTGAGCGCTTGGCTTCAATGACGAGGGGTCATCTCGGTCAACTTGGCATCAAACCAGTCCTGTGACTTCGAGGTCTTCCTCCCAAAGGTAGCCAAGGCTGTGCGGTGGATGGTGTTTCGCAGCTCTTCTCACTTCTGCTTTGCAGATTCTCCTTCTTGTGGTACATCAAGTTCCTTCTCAAAGGTGGAGGCAAACTGCTCAACAAGTTCTGGTTGGGCCATCTTGCTGGTGTCAATCCGTGCCTTTCCAGGCTGTCTAGCACGATGGAATTTCTTCAGCTGCAGCTTGACCTTGCAACACACCAATGAATGGTCTGTGTCGCAATCTGCACTCTGGAACGAACGAGTGATTAGCACGTTCTTCAGTGAGGTGCGCCTGGTCAGGATCAAGTCCAGCTGGTGCCAATGCTTTGAGCACGGATGTCGCCAGGAAACCTTGTGTTGGGGCTTGGTCTTGAAGAACGAGTTTGTGATGCACAGATCGTGATATGTGCAGAACTCGAGCAGCCGCTGTCCGTTGTCGTTCATTCTGCCCACGCCAAATGGTCCAAGACAGGAGGGCCAGGAGTCGTGGTCAGCACCCACTCTGGCATTGAAGTCTCCAAGGAGAATGAGTTGTTCAGAGTTGGGGATGGTCCTGACAGTTGTTGCGAGATTCTCGTAGAACTCGTCTTTTGCCTCTGGTGTGGCTGTCAGTGTTGGGGCATACACACTGACGAGGGTGACTGGGCCTTGAGTGGTGTTGAGGCGGAGGGTGAGCAGTCGTGCAGAGCCATTGCTGCCCAGTTCCACCATCTTCAGCAAGGTGTTCTTTACTGCGAAGCCCACTCCGTGTTCCCTGTGTTCGTCACTGCCCTTTCCCTGCCAGTAGAACATGTAGTCCTTCTCTCTCAGTGTGCCTGCGTCAGCCAACTGTGTTTCCTGGAGAGTGGCGATGCAGCGAGTCCTGTCATCATAGTGCGGACGTTCCAAGTTCCCAGTTTTAGAGTTGGTCTCTTTTGTTTTTTTCTTGCCTGGTGCAAAGGTTCTCAGCCTGCTGTTCGGACTTCTCCTCATCCCCATGCACCCAATGAGGAAAGCAAGCTGTGGCGGGACAACACCTTATTGGCTGGGGGCTGCCCATCTTGAGGCGGACGGTAGCTGTCCAGTGAGATCCGATGATCCCTCCCACTGTCGGGAACAACCCCTGGCGCCGCGCTCTACATCAATTGAGCGGTGGCATATAACCGGTAACTGTCATTCCCCGTGTTTTGTCTACGCCAAAGGCGAAGCTGGAGTGTCCTCTCCAGTGATCCAGTGTTCTACCTTCCAGCGTTGGGCGTTGGTAGGATTCAAGCCTGGGCAGGAAGATATGGAGGACAAGATGTTGCCCATGCAGCATGTCCCCCCTCTCCACGTCACTGATGAATCCAAAGGAACAGCAGGGCAGCTACAGTTTGGCACCAGCGCCATTGCAGGAGCTGCCAGAACGATGTTGAGCACAACAGAGAACTGCCTTAGGGACTCCGACTCCGGATTTTTCCTCAGGGTTGACTCCCAAAGCCTTTCCCGTGACAGGTGTGCCGCAAGGCAGCGGAGGTTTGAAATCAGGGTTTACCTTCCCCTAGATGGGCTACCTTCCTAGGTTGATGAGCCACCATCTACCCGAAGCATCTGGTTTTAAGGTGCCAGAGATCCGGCCTCGCCCCTTCTCCTATTAGTAAAAGCAGTTCCGCCGGGCTTAGAGACTAAACCACACGGGCAGGCTAGGAGTTGGACTTAGTTGTCAGAGGCTTTTCGAGACGCACGCCATAAGGAGCACTTTATGAGCACTGGGAGCTTAACCCCTGTGCCACTTCTGGCTATGACAACCTTGGAACAAGATACAATTACATTTATTGAATAACAATGAAGGTGTGTGAGTGTGTGGGTGTGTGGTCTTGTGGCAGCTGGGGGAGAGCAGAACACCGTACAACCTGGCAACCCTAGGGACAGACAGAGACAGGGACTGTTAGTGGCAATCAAAGGTGGAGATGTACAGTTCGGTCCAGGGCTTACTCTTAGTAGAGATGTTGGGAGGCTCAGGTTCAGCTTGGCGGCTACGGCCAGGAGGAAAGTGTCTGCTATTCCGGCTGTTGCTGAAGGAGGTTGGTGTGTCTGAGGTGGAGCAGTGCAGCTTGGTCCGCCGCTAGGAAGGAGGGAGGTCCGCCACCACGGAACTCCACCTGTGCATATGGGACTGAGAGAGGAATTAAGGAGAATGAGCGAGGGCTTACTTGAGCTGAGGAGTGATTCTTTCTGACACCGGCTGGCAGGAGGCTGGATTCAAGAACGAAGGTAGACTGAGGCTAGGAAGCTCAGGAACAACGATGAAGGCGAGAGAAGATTTCATGGAGTGGAGACAGACGACTCCGCACTGATCCCAGGGCAGGGTGGTTTAAATAATCCTGGCCGTGATGAGGAGCAGGTGTGCGTGCAGCTGAGGAGAATAGGCAGCCAGAGCAAACCATTACAATTTTATATTCCTTGGTAAATTGTTGTGTGGGCTGTAGTCCCGAGGCCCAGCTCGGCCGAGGCCAAGCACCGGGAGCACAGGCCAGGTCTGTAGCAGTCATCGTCATACAACACAAGTATTCCGCATTACTGTCACATTTCTGAAATGTGATACTGTCACACCATTATGTGGTGAGTGGCATCATTGCAAGGTGTGAGATTGCAATGTGTCAGATGTATCCTGCAGTGTGAAGTCATATAAACACTACATTTTAAAGTCAAAGTCATTTAAATTGATATACTTTATGCCATTTGCAATGTCATTTGTTCTACTTGCCTTTGGCAAAGCTTGTCAATTGAGAGGTCCTTTCCCCCATCACGCTGCTGTTGCCCCCCCCCCCCCCCCCCCCCAGCGAATGAGCCATGACCATGCCTGTCACACACTGACCGGCCTCCTCACGTCTCCCACAAAGATCAACTCTAGGTGCCTCGGTGCCATCCTGAAAAAAAAAGGGGGGGGGCCCAAGGCTAGCCCCATCCGCACATCAGTATTTATATCAACAGGAGTGCAAATTTTATCACCCCATAAATTGATTTAGCTAATGTTCCAGTAATCATCATTAGTTTTGTGTCCCTTAAATGTTTATCCCAGTTGTTTATCCCACTGTTTATTATAACGTGTCATGTTAAGAAACACAAGTGAATTATTGTTTTTATTATTTTGTTACATATTGCATATGTCACCAAGGATTTATTAAATTGAAAGGTCATGGTGATGTTATGATTCCTATCTTTTCACCTTGTTGATTTGGCAAATCTAAATCCTGGTGAAAGCTAAAGATTATGTGAATGCTTTCCCTTTCCTGTTGAAAAACGAAAACATGAACAGGAATGTGTCATGGCTGCCAATTAACCTCACCTGGGTGAACACCTGCTCTTTATCCTGGTCTAGCTATTTATACTATTAGGCCCTGTGATTGGCGCGGAGTCGTCTGTCTCCTTCGCATGAGACCTGCATTCACCTACTCCACATTGAGCTTCCTAGCCTCGCCAAGTTTTCTCCACGTTGAGCTTCCTAGCCTTGTCAAGTGTTCTCCACGTTGGGCTTCCTAGCCCTGTCAAGTTCCTGTCCAGCCCTTCGCCTACTGGACTCATCGTCTCCCCACTTCCAAGTAAGCAAACATCTTTTCCTCTCACCTTTCCGTGATCCCCTGTGCACAGGCGGAGATCCGTGCCGGTGGATTCCTTCCACCTGGCGGCGGACTCACCTGTCCCATACACCAGCGTACATCATCTCCTGTGGCCCTGCTGGCACTATCCTCCTGGCTGAAGCTACTGAGTCAACCCGTGCTCCACTTCACCACCGCAAACAGTAAGCGCTGAACTATTTGGTGCATACCCTGCTTAGAAAGAATCTAACTCTCCCTCTGTCTCTCCTTAGGGTTCACAGGTTGCATGGTGCTCTGCTCGCCCCAGCTGATTCACCTTCTTACTATACACATATACAGATACGCATACACGCACTCACAAACTCTCACTTTATTCAATAAACGGTTAATTGTGTCATTCTCAAGTCGTGTCTGCTCTTTTGGGTCTACAACCATGTCAGTACGACTCCGCCAGCACGACCCAGCAGACAGCATTTTAGCGTGCAAGGTTAACAGCTTAGAGGCTCGAGTTGACCAGTTAGCCTACCAACAGCAGACTATTCTGACACAGCTAGCTCAGGTAACTGACAGGTTGGATCGCCTGGTTAGCCCACAGGCTTTCCCTTCGGTTCCCATTAGCTCCTCTGCTCCTGCTAGCTCCACCGCTAGTCAGGCTACACTGGGTTCTCCATTATTGCTTACTCCCGTCCCAACTCCCATCCGTTTTTGTGGCAAATTAGGGGAGGCTAGGGGATTCCTTATGCAGTGTGACATTGTGTTTCAGCGAGTGCCGGGGGATTTTCCCACTAACCATAGCCGTATAGGTTATGTAATTAATCTGTTAAAGGGGCGGGCTTTGGTTTGGGCTTACGCCGTTGTGGCTAGGGCTAATTATACGTCCCTAAACTACACACAGTTTGTCAGTGAGTTTCAGGAGGTGTTTGACCACTCCGACCGTGATAGTGTGCTTACCTCCCGGCTGTTGAATCTTAAGCAAGGGGCTAGAGCCATTGCTGATTACGCCGTTCACTTCCAGGTGGTGGCCATGGAGGTGGGGTGGGAAGATGCTTCATTGTGCAGCATTTTTGTTTGGAGCCTGTGTCCTTGTTACAACTCACTCTGGGCCGTCATCTGCCTCAGCTGTGTGCACACCTGGGAGTAATCAGCCCCGGGCTATATAGCCCGTCCTGTCTGGAGCTTCGGCACGGAGCTGTCTGCTATGCTACGCTCTTCATCCTGCGCACGTCTGATTCCTCTCAGCCCCGTGCATCTCCGCTGGACTCTCTGTTGGCACGTAAGCTCAACATCCTCCACTTACCTCTTCTCCCAGGCTCTCCCCTGTGCACAGGTGGATCCCTAAGGCGGCGGTTCTCTCCCTCGCGGCGGCGGAATTGCCCTTCTCTCCACGTCGCACTCCACAGCGCTTCACCGGGTGCGCGCACCAGACGCTTTCTCCCTGGCAGGAAGCCCAAGGCCAAGCCGACACCACCTTCAGAACATCAACAAGTAAGCCTGTTAATTCTCCATCCATTACAACACGAAATCTAACGTTTGTGTTTGGCTCTGTCTCTAGGGTTGCCAGGCTGTACGGCGCTCTGTTTCACCCCCGGCTGCAGCTCGTTCACCCACAAAACATTCACATATCACACACACGCATCCACGCACCTGCTGGTATTCAATAAAGATTATTGTATTGTACTTGAGCCTGTGTGTGCATGTTCCCTGGGTCTGTCAATATGTCAGTACGGCTCCGTTAGAATAACCCAGCAAACAGCAGGCTCGCACACCACTTTAACACCTTGGAGGCCCGAGTCGATCAAATTACTTACCAGCAGCAGGTAATTTTGAACCAGCTAGGTCAGATAAACAGCCGATTGGATCGCCTGGAAGGACAGCGGGCGTTCCCTCTGGCTCAGAGCATCAGGACAGCTCCCGTTAGCTCACCACCTAGCCAGGCTAGCCTGGGCGCATTCATGCGTCTTACACTGATCCCCACGCCCACGCGCTTCGGTGGGAAGCTCGGGGAGGCGCGGGGTTTCATCCTCCAGTGTGAGACTGTGTTTCAGCACGTTCCCATGGACTTCCCTTCCGATCACAGCCGAATCGGTTACGTGGCTAATCTCTTGGAGGGGCGAGTGTTAGCATGGGCTTACGCCATAATGGCGAAACCCAGCTACGCTAACCTCGCTTACTCCCAGTTCGCCCGAGATTTCCACGAAGTGTTTGACCATTCAGATCGTGATAGTGTGCTAACCACCTGTTTGCTTAACCTTTGCCAGGGTAGTCGGTCAGTGGCCGATTACGCTGTCGACTTCCGGATAGTGGCGGCAGAAGTAGGGTGGGAGGATGCTGCGCTTTGCAGCATCTTCACACGTAGCCTGAGCCCTAGCTTACGGGATGAGCTGGCCTGCCTAGATAAACCTGAGCAGCTCTCTGAGCTCATTTGTCTGGGGATTAGTTTGGATAATAGGTTGAGGGAGCGAGCGGCCGAACGGAGGTCCTCCGGCCGTTCGGGCAAGCCATTTCGCCACTCCTCCCAGTCACCCTCGTTGGCTCTGTCCGCGCTTGAGGGCCCGGATGAGTCCGAGGCCATGGTAATGGGATGAACTAAGATCTCACAGGCAGAGAGGCAGCGCCGCAGGGACTTAGGGCTCTGCATGTATTGCGGGGATGACCAGCATGACGCTGAGTCTTGCCCGGTTCGGCCCAAAAGGGTTGGTCCACGAGTCACTATAGGGGGCCTCGCGGACTCATCCCGGTCTAATCCCCTATCCAAATGTCTCCTGCCCATTAGGTTTTGTTACAACCGCACGGAGTTTCTCACACACGCACTGGTGGACTCGGGGGCTGAACAGAGCTTTATTTCTGAGAAACTGGCAACCCGATTGGGGCTACCCTGCCAAGCTCTGCCAACACCCCTTAATCTCATCACACTGTCGAAGGCTCCTCTTGAGAGGGTGACGCACCGGACTGCCCCGGTTTCGGCCACCATTTCTGGGAACCATCGTGAGGACCTCCGGCTGTTTGTTCTCTCCACCTCGGCTGCCCCGGTCATCCTGGGTTACCCCTGGCTGCGCTTACACAACCCCACTTTTGACTGACGGACTGGCAGCGTTCTCACCTGGAGCTCGTTCTGCCTGAGTGCTTGTCTCCAATCGGCAGCTTGTTCTCCTGCGGTTCCCCTCTCCCCTCCCCCACCCTTCCACCCCCTGACTTGTCCAGGGTGCCTTCAGAGTTTCACGACCTGGGAGAGGTGTTCAGCAAGGCCCAGGCGCTGCCTCTCCCCCCCACTACCTGTACGACTGTGCCATCAACCTCTGCCCAGGTGCCCTCCTGCCGTCAAGCCACTTGTACAGCTTATCAGCTCCGGAGCGGGAGGCTATGGAGGCGTACATCAAGGAGTCGCTCAGCTTGGGCATCATCCGGCCATCGTCATCTCCAGTGGGGGCAGGCTTCTTCTTCGTTGGGAAGAAAGACTGCTCTCTTTGTCCTTGCATCAACTTCTGGGCTCTGAACGATATTACCATCAAGGACAAGTACACGTTACCTCTGATGGACTCTGCCTTCGACTCCCTCCAGGGGGCCTCCTGGTTCACGAAGCTGGATCTCCGCACCGCTTACCATCTTGTGCGGATCCAGGAGGGCGATGAGTGGAAGATGGGATTCCAGACCCCCAGCAGCCACTTTGAGTACCTCGTCATGCCGTTTGGGCTCACCAATGCTCCCGCCATCTTCCAGCGGCTCATCAATGATGTCCTCCGGGATTTCCTGGGGTCCTTTGTTTTCGTCTACCTGGATGACATCCTGATCTTCTCCAAGTCCCGGGAGGAGCATCAGGTTCACGTGAGGCGGGTCCTTCAACGTCTACTGGAGAACAAACTCTTCGTGAAGGCCGAGAAGTGTGAGTTTTACACCAAGAAAACCTCTTTCCTGGGCTTTATCATCTCACACAACCAGGTCATTCCGGATCCTGAGAAGGTGAGGGCGGTGGTGGATTGCCCCCCCCCCCCATCGTCAAGGAAACAGTTGCAACAATTTTGGGGGGGTTCCAATTTCTACCGGTGGTTTGTGCCCAGGTACAGCTCGATCGCCGCCCCCCTGACCCGCCTCACCTCTCCTAAGGCGGCGTTTTGGTGGACAGAGGAGGCTGCGGCGGCCTTTGCGGCCCTGAAGACGGAATTCTCTTCCTCCCGGGTCTTGACGCAGGTAGATCCCGCGCTGCAGTGTTTGGTCGAGGTGGATGCCTCAGATTCGGGGGTGGGGGCAGTACTTTCTCAGCGCTCCCCAGTGGACGGGGTTATCCGCCCCTGTGCCTTTTTCTCTCGGCGTTTGTCACCCGCCGAGAGGAACTATGACGTCGGTGACAGAGAACTCCTGGCGGTCAAGCTCGCGCCGGAGGAGTGGCGGCACTGGCTGGAGGGGGCCTCGCTACCCTTTGTTGTTTGGACAGACCATAAAAACCTGGAGTACCTGAGGACGGCTAAGCACCTGAATGCTCGCCAGGCGCGTTGGTCCCTATTCTTCGGGCGCTTCCAGTTTACCATCACCTACCGCCCGGGGTCAAAGAATGCGAAGCCAGATGCCCTGTCCAGGCAGTTCACCTCAGAGACCGCCGAGAAGCAGGAGCACACCATCCTCCTGGCCTCGTGTATCATGGGCGCCCTCTCCTGGGCCATCAGGGATAAGGTCCTGAAGGCTCAAGAAACCGAACCGGACCCGGGCGGGGGTCATACCGGGAGACTGTTTGTACCATCAGCTGTTCGGGGTGATGTGATCCACTGGGCCCATTCCTCCAAATTCGCCTGCCACCCTGGGATCTCCCGGTTGGTGGACCTGATCCAGAGATCCTTCTGGTGGCCAGGGCTCCGTAAGGACGTCACCAGCTACGTTCATGCCTGCCCCCAGTGTGCCACCGGGAACACATCGACATCTCCTCCAGCGGGCCTTCTCCATCCCTTGCCAGTCCTGGGGAGGCTGTGGTCTCACGTGGCTCTGGACTTCATGACCGGTCTTCCGGTATCCAACACCTTCGACATGGTGCTGACCATTGTAGACGGCTTCTCCAAGGCTGCTCACTTCATCCCTCTACGTGGGCTTCCGACAGCACGAGAGACGGTGGACCTTCTGGTGCAGCACGTCGTGCATCTGCATGGAATCCCCGTGGACATTGTCTCCAACTGAGGTCCGCAGTTCATGTCCAGTGTGTGGAGGTGTTTTTGCAATGCTTTGGGGGCTATGGTAAGCCTGTCCTCCGGTCATCACCCCTAGAGTAACGGGCAGTGCGAGCGGGCAAACCAGGAGTTGGAGGCCGCTCTGCACTGTGTCATCGCCTCCAGCCCATCATCGTGGAGTGGTCATCTGCCTTGGATTGAGTATGCACATAACCTAACTGTCTCTGCCGCAACCAGCATGTCTCCTTTCAGGGCGTCGCTGTTCTACGACCCCCCGCTGTTCCCCGAAGAAGAGGGGGAGGTGGCCATACCCTCAGTTCACGCACACCTGAGGCGCTGCCATCGGCTGTGGGCTACTACGTGCAAGGCCCTTTTATGCACAGTGGAGTGCAACACCAGGGCAGCGAACCGGCGCAGGAGACCTGGACCGCAGTATCAGGTGGGTCTGCAGGTATGGTTATCCACCCAGCATATTAACCTGAGGGCTGAAAAAAGGAAGCTGGCCAAGCGCTTTATCGGGCCCTTCCCTATTGTCAAGGTGGTGAATCCTGTGGCTGTGCGTCTGGCTCTCCCTCCTTCTCTCCGTGTTTGTCCCACATTTCACGTTTCCCAGGTCAAACCCATGATCTCAAACCCGCTCTGCCCCCCTCCTCGAACCCCGCCTGCACCCGTGTTGATTGACGGTGACCCGGCTTGGACGGTCAATTTCATCCTGGACGTCCGCTGCCAGGGCCGCGGCTTGCAGTGCTTGGTGGATTGGGAGGTGTATGGCCCCGAGTGGAGATCCTGGGTGTGCCAGTCGTTCGTGCTGGACAAACGCCTCATCAAGGACTTTCACTGGGCACACCCAGGTAAGCCAGCGCCAGGAGGCGCTGCTCGGTGGGGGGGAGTACTGTTACAACTCACTCTGGGCCATCATCTACCTCAGCCGTGCGCACACCTGGGAGTGATCAGCCCCGGGCTATATAGCCTGTCCTGTCTGGAGCTTCGGCACGGAGCCGTCTGCTATGCTACGCTCTTCGTCCTGCGCACGTCTGATTCCTCTCAGCCCCGTGCATCTCCGCTGGACTCTCTGTTGGCATGTAAACTCAACATCCTCCACTTACCTCTTCTCCCAGGATCTCCCCTGTGCACAGATGGATCCCTAAGGCGGCGGTTCTCTCCCTCGAGGCGGCGGAATTGCCCTTCTCTCCACGCCGCGCTCCACAGCGCTTCACCAGGTGCATGCACCAGACGCTGTCTCCCTGGCAGGAAGCCCAAGGCCAAGCCGACACCACCTTCAGAACATCAACAAGTAAGCCTGTTAATTCTCCATCCATTACAACACGGCAGAAATCTAACGTTTGTGTTTGGTTCTGTCTCTAGGGTTGCCAGGCTGTACAGCGCTCTGTTTCACCCCCGGCTGCAGCTCGTTCACCCACAAAACATTCACATATCACACACACGCATCCACGCACCTGCTGGTATTCAATAAAGATTATTGTATTGTACTTGAGCCTGTGTGTGCGTGTTCCCTGGGTCCGTCATTATGTCAGTCCTAGCCTGCGGGGTGAGTTTGCCCACCTAGATAAGCCCACTAGCCTAAATGAGCTAATTTCACTAGCTATTAGTCTTGATAACAGACTGAGGGAGCGGGCGGCCAAGTGGAGAGCTTCCGGTCGCTCGGGTGGTAAGTCCCACCACTCCCTACAGCCCCCCCTGCTGGCCCTACCCTCTGCTGATTCCCCGGGTGATCCGGAACCTATGGTGATGGGTGGATTCAAATTATCGTCGGCACAAAAACAGCGCCGCCGGGAGTTGGGGTTGTGCCTTTACTGCAGAAGCGAGGAGCATGAGATCGAGTCATGTCCCAAACGGCCAAAAGGGGGAGTCCGTGCGTCGCAGTAGAGGGACTCATGGACTCGCCTCGCAATAATCCCCTCTCCCATTTTCTGATTCTTATTCCCTTCAGTTATGGTCATAGAGAGACAATTACACATGCACTCATTGATTTGGGGGCCGAGCAGAGCTTTATTTCTGGGGAGCTGGCAACCCGGTTGGGGCTTCCCGTCCAGTTACTAGAGACCCCCTTAAAACTCGTCGCTCTGTCTCCCATCGGACCGCTCCAATGTCAGTAATCATATCGGGCAATCATCGAGAGGAGCTAAGACTGTATGTTCTGCTGGTGTCCTCCACCCCGTTTATTCTTGGTTATCCGTGGCTTCGTCTCCACAACCCTTCGATTGACTGGCATTCTGGGAGTGTTTTATCCTGGAGTTCCTTCTGCTTGAGTGCTTGTTTACAGTCCGATGCGTGCTCACCATCCGTGCCTCTGGGTGTCCCTGTCTCTCCTCCTCACAATTTGTCCAAGGTTCCATCTGAATATCACTACTTAGGGGCTGCCTTCAGTAAGTCCCAGGCCCTTTCCCTTCCCCCTCACCGCCCGTATGATTGTGCTATCAGTCTCCGAGCCGGAGCTCCGCTACCCTCTAGTAGAATCTACAACCTGTCTGCTCCGGAGTGTGCAGCAATGGACAAGTACATCAAGGAGTCCTTGAGCTCAGTCATAATCCGGCTATCATCATCAGCGGTGGAGGCAGGGTTCTTTTTCATTGGCAAGAAGAATGGCTCACTAAGGCCGTGTATTGACTTTCAGGAGTTAAATAATATAACCATCAAGGACAAAGACACTCTCCCACTCATTAACTTCACTTTAGATTCCCTCCAGGGGGCCTCTTGAGGCCCTTTTCCACTAGCACGCTTTAGCGCGACACGGGACGGCTCAGCACGCTTTGTATGCTTTTCCACTAGCCCCAACACGGTTTAACAGCCGTGATTCTCAGCCCCGCTCAAGGGCAGGGCACAGCAGTGCTGAGCTGGGCCATGTTGTGACGTTAACAGACTGGTCACCGCTGATCGGTCAGGTCGTAACCGGCGCTGATTGGTCAGGTTGTAACCGCCCCTCTCCTCCTCCTCTTCTGCCGAATCTTCACGACCTTCTCAATAAAGTTTTTGAAAAAAAAAAAAAAAAAGAATCTTCACGACCGCCATTACTCAGCGCGTAACCACTGTTGGCAGTTTATTTTCAGTGTATTGCTGTGCTATTTTCATTTATTCTCTATCAAAAATGGCTTCACGTAATAAGGGTGTTCCATGGACCAATAAGGAGGTGCAGTGTCTGCTCACTGCATTCTCAGACGAACGCATCCAGCGCGAGTTAGACGGAGCCACCCGGAATGAAAAAATATACCGGGAGGTCTCGACATTGGAGTCCTTTAACGGTGAGTTTTAATTTTTTTTTATTGTGCGTTTTTTCGCAAATATATTCGGTAAGACGCTCAGTTTATTTATGCAATAAAAAAGCTGTTCATTTGTGGATGATGATCGCTCTGCAGCAGCACACTGCGGACTCACGCTTTTCTTTTAATTATTCATGTGAACAATACGCTGAAATAAGCTTATGTAATCTTGTTAAAAACTATTGTCTTTTCTGTATATCTTGCACTTTCGTGCTGTATTTTATTGTGTGCATTTTCCTTGTAGAATCATCCCACGCGTCCGCCGTGCCAGCACGCCCGGATTAATGTGAATCTGTCCCGCCACCAGGCGCAAAATGTATTCAATGATAAATATTTGCAACATTTAAATGAGGTTGCAGAAAACACGAGAGTATCCCATGAGTTGGCAGAGACGACTTCATTCAACTGAGCCTTCCTGACCCAGAGCTGGCAGAGACGGCTTCATTCAACCGAGCCTTCCTGACCCAGTTTGGGAAGCTGGTGTAGAGGCACTCAGTGGTCGGCGTGTATAAAATGTCGATTAACCTTCATGTTGTGTTGCAAAGTTTTTTTTTTTATTTTAATATTTTGTATATAATAAAATGGAATTGTTTTTGAAAGTGTGGTTTGTCTGTTATAACACTGAATTATAAAACAGTATAATTACATAGAAATTCCATTGCCTAGTCTGATGAAAATGATGCTGATCATCCTGTCAGGGGTCAACCATTGTAAAGGTAATGTAATTTTTAACTAGACCAAAAAACAAATGTTTTTGTAAGCTTTCTGTTCTTTTTATTGAAATATCATAAAAAATTAGCACCACATGATCCAGTTCTAAACTTTGGGTAAATTTTTTATGTTAACTTATAAGAAGTTGCGCAGTTGGACTTTAAAATGCAGCAGGAGAGACTGATCAAGCTTACAAGTCAAAGTAGGTAAAAAAGTAAGTATATGTAAATTGAATGTTCTATCGGCATTCCAAATTCAGAGAATTACAATACTTTAGAAGGAGTGTAGCATCATCTAAATGGAAAATAGTAGTAGTAGTAGATTAGTTTATTTGACAGGGACAGTGCAATAAACATAGACAATTAATCAAAGACAATCAATCTGATGTGTTGCACATAGAGTGTATAGCTATTAGCTAATTTGCAACTCTTGTCCCTGGATGGGCTTTAGAAAAAAGAATCAAGATAAAAATATACACAATAACCACATACATCAATGCAGAAAAATTATAAATACACAATTATAAATATTATAAATATTATAAATACACAAATATAACAGCCTGACTCACCTTTAACATAAATATTATAAATACACAAATATAACAGCCTGACTCACATTTAACACATATAACATAACTCACATTTGCCTATTTCAGGCCTTCCTCCCTCCGTCACTCAATAATAATACTGTTGTTCCAAACGTTGACCTGAAGGTGAAAAACATGAATTTTTTTTATTCAGTACATCCAAAATGCCCTAGGATGTAAAAAATAATACAATTTGGTGTTGGCCAGTGTGCCACTGTTTCATTATTTAATACGAATAAAAACAAGTTTCAGCTCATTATTTCTAGGTCATTTGGCAGTTAACTCAAACCAAAAGTGACTTGTGTTGTTGCAGCATTTTTATCAGAGAGTTTCTCCAGTTTTGGAGCATATAATAATCTGTCCCTTAACTGTTAAACATTAAATAACAGCAGACAGATTGGCAAAGGATACACAATTGTGTTGCTGTTGCCCAAAACCGCTGTGACCCACTGCTTGTGGTGCTACCTTTCATGTGTGTGCTTTTTATGAATATTCACACGTTTTTGTAAGTACAAGTGGAATAGTATTAAATTGAAATATAACATATTTCCAACGGAGATGAAGCTGAGTACAGAGGGCTTATCCAGGACTTCGTGGACTGGTGCCATCGGAACTGCCTCCAGATCAACGCGAGGAAAACTAAGGAGCTGGTGGTGGACTGCCGCAGGCATGGGCAACCCCTCACAGCACCAGTAAATATACAGGGAACAGACATCGAGATGGTGACATCCTATAAGTACCTGGGTGTTCATCTGAACAATAAACTAGACTGGTCACACAATACTGACGCACTCTACAAGAAGGGACAGCGCAGGCTGTTCCTGCTGAGGAGACTCAGGTCTTTTGGTGTACAAGGGGCGCTGCTGAAGTCATTCTATGACACGGTGGTGGCATCAGCCATCACTTTTGGAGTGGTCTGCTGGGGCAGTGGCATTACTGCAGCCGATAGGAAGAGACTGAACAAAATGATTAAGAAAGCTAGCTCTGTCCTGGGGCAGCGCCTTGATCCGATGGAGGAGATAGGAGAGAGAAGGACGGTGGCTAAACTGTCATCTCTGCTGGAGTCTGAGTTCCACCCTATGCAGGACATACTGGATGCACTGAGGAGCTCATTTAGCAGCAGACTACATCATCCCAGGTGCACAACCGAGAGGTTTCGTAGGTCCTTCCTACCAACGGCTGTCAGACTGTACAACCTAAGCAGGGCTGCTCGCAGAGATAGCAAAAAGACGTAACAAACTAATAGTTTTTTGAATGCAAAAGATGCAATAGACTTACACAATGGTCCTCTCCGGCATACAACTAGGAACATACCGGTCGCTATGGAGGGTGAGAATATGTATGGGCACATAATCATACCGTGTAGGATAACTAAGTAGTCGGTTATGCTGTTTCATCCCATCTAGCAACAATGCTCTGCACTGTGTGTGTTTATATATTTACATATTTATTCCATCTAGCTACAATACTCCGCACTGTGTTTTTATATATCTACATATTATTCCATCCAGCTACAATGCTCTGCACTGTGTGTCTGTGTGTGTGTGTGTATATATACTGTATATCTTATAGTAATATGTACATATGTATATTAGCTGCTCTTGCTTGCTTGTTTTTTTTCTTGCCTTCTGATTGTTGCTCTGAGTGTTGCTATCCCTGTGCTGTTGCAATCCTGGAATTTCCCCGTTGTGGGACTAATAAAGGCTTATCTTATCTTATCTTATCTTATCTTTTTGCAAATATTTACACTTATTTTGAAAGTAAAAGTTGGATAGGATTAAATTGACATATAACACGTTTCTCAATAGTGACAGTACTAGTATATGGAGGAATTCTGGGTCATCTGCTCTTCATCATAATGGGTTTGGGCGGGGGGGGGTGTGTGTGTGTCTAATCATGTGCCATGGAGGGCCAAGACCCTGCAGGCTTTACCTCCAACCAGTGTCTTCAACAGCAGATTCCACTGAACTTCTTCCACTGACTGATCAGTGACAACACCTGCTGAAGAGACTGGGTAGAAGAGAGAACCTGCAGGGTCTTGGCCCCCCATGACACATGATTGGAAGCCCCCGGATTAGGTTTAATTGGATTTAACATTTTAACACAAACTGTTTTATGGTTCATAATTCTGTTGACAGACTTACACCAAACCAAAAATGATTTCTCAAACTGCTGGATTATTCTTAGCTTTTCCAATCTTTCAGTATTTAATTTATGCCACATGGTGGTAACCTTCACATATAAAAAAAGAGACATCTGCAAAAACTTCAGAGGTTTATTGTCAGTGCAAATCCCAGTGCAATACAACATGAATGCATATCTAGTACATTGTTGATGCAGAGAATATATATTTCTACAGTACATGTTTCCATGTAAACTTGTGACTGCATTATTTTAATTGCTTTTAATCCTAGATCAAGTTTGTTTTGGCCTAAAATGCATGATAACTGTCAAATATATCTTATTATACCTAACTCAGTAAAGTTTACTTTTTGAATATATATTTTGTGGCTAATATTACCCTGGCGATCAAGTTGTGTCAGCTGATCCTTTTTTTCTATGATACCATCTCAGAATCTGCTGCAGAAGCAGGTAAGTCCATGATGTCTCAACAGTCTCTCCATGATTTTCAAGCAGATCAGAGCAATTTGTTGTACAGGAAATAAAACGTTTCTACAGACATTCTTAAGCTCAATACTGCTCGTTTGTGAAGCTGTGTTGACATCAGTGACAGGCTGATCACATCCGTGACAGGCACGCCCAGACCGAATGAAGCAGTAATTTCCCCACAACAGAGCCATCTGAAACACACACAGCGTACATATTTTAGTACCTAACAGCGATAACTTGCAGACATTAAAGTGTAGCACGACGTACTTATAGCAAACTAGCATTAGCAACCATTAGCTTACCATCAAATACGACCTAGTTTGTATCCTCACGCCTTTGGCTCTCCCAGAAGCTGCAGAACTATTCCAGAGTGTTTTCATCTCGCTGCCTGTACCCTTGTCTGGTGGTCCTTTTTGGTGTTTACGGTGAAAAAAGCCACAGACTGAGGAGTGGCCTTGTACAGCTATGTGTTATGTTTTGCTTGGGTCTTCTCAATAAAGTTTTGGAAAAAAAAATGTTTTGCTTGGGTCGCGTGCGTTACGTCACGGGAGTGTGGCACCGCCTCGCTGTTATAAACCCACCCACCCCAGCACAACACCCATGCCCAACACCGTGCTAATGGAGACAGAAGCATTCCGAGCCATACTGAAGTGAATCGAGCCGTACCGAGGTGTGCTGGGCTAGTGGAAAAGAGGCTTAGGTTTACTAAGTTGGAGCTGCGCAACGCCTACCATCTGGTGTGGATCCTGGAAGGTGATGAATGGAAGACGGCATTCCGGACCCCTAGTGGGCAATTTGAGTATCTGGTCATGCCGTTCGGGCTGACCAATGCCCCTGCCGTCTTCCAGCGGTTGATTAATGATGTGCTGAGAGATTTTTTGGGCACGTTTGTATTTGTCTACTTGGACAATATTCTGACTTTTTCTCAGTCCCTGGATGACCATCGTGTGCATGTGAGACGGGTACTGCAGGGGCTGTTGGAGAATAAACTCTTCATGAAGGCTGAAAAATGCAAGTCTCATGTCTCCCGAACATCTTTCCTAGGACTCATGATCACCCACAACGAGATCATCCCCAACCCGGTGAAGGTAAAGGCAGTGGTGGAATGGTCCACTCCATCGTCCAGGAAGCAGCTCCTGCAGGTTCTGGAGTTTGTTAATTTCTACTGCCGCTTTATTCAAAATTACAGTCTTATTGTTCTTCCTCTGACCAGTCCAACCTCTACCAAGGTGCCCTTTCAGTGGACAGAAGAGGCGACTGTGGCTTTTGCTCATCTGAAAGACAGGTTCTCATCCTTCCCTATCTGGAGGAAAAACAGTATCGGTTACAACGCATGCGCACTTCGACTTCACGATCTGACGCTGAATCCACACTCATGCCCAACGTGTTCAGGTTCAGGTTCAGGTTCAGGTTACTTTATTTGTACCCGTAGGTAGATTTGTTTTGCAGTTGGTGACATCCATATTTACAAGCCACTAATTACATTCAACATAGACACAAACACAGGCACACATCTTACAAAATAGGTAAATATAGAATATGTACAATATAATTTTATAGCTTGTTCAACTCTTTGACAGCAGCAGGGACAAAGCTGTTTTTGTAGCGCTGGGTTCTACTTTTTGGGACAGCAAACCTCCGTCTGGAGGGAAGAAGCTGAAAGTTGCAGTGCAAAGGGTGGGAGTCATCATTTAAAATCGAGTCGGCCATCCTCTGTACTTGTTTGGCGTACAGGGATGTCAGGCTCAGCTGTGACTCACCAAGCAAACGACTGGACCATCTGACTACCTGATCCAAGGATTTCCTCTGTTTCAGTTTTATCTGACCAAACCATGACATTAAAGAAAAGGATAAAACAGATTCAATAAAAGCCCGATAAAACATAGTCATTATGGGTCGGTCAATTTGGAAGCGTGCAAGTTTCCTCAAACAATGCAAATTTTGCTGACCCTTTTTGCACACCCTTTCACAGTTCACCTCAAAGTTCAATCCACTATCATAATCGTCCCAAGATATTTGTACGATTGTACACATTCGGTGGTCTGGCCTTTTAGTATGGTGACTTTGTGCCTGGGAGTTTTCCTCCTGTGTGACGTGTGACATATTTCCTGTTTAAGACAATTTTTTCAAAATAATAGTTAAAACTTTGTAGTGTAGGTAGATGTGGTTGAAGGCAGTAGATCTGGTTGACGTGATTTTGTAGATTTGGTTTAAAATGTCATCTTTCACTTTTTACCATTTGCTGCAAGACTCCTTCAGAAAGGAGAGATCAGGTCTGGTGTTGGACGCTCTGAGAGGAACAAACTACATCAGGCGTCCAGGAAATTTACCCTGAAAACTCAGTTTTAGTTCATATACTCCTAAAGAAATCGCTGCTACAGTTATGGATTTTTCATTGACAAATTTGTTTATTTGACAAATTAATAGATATGGTTTTGAATAACCTTCAGATTTTCATGTCTTATTTTCAGACTTTTTCTGATTTATCAAAATTATATTTTGAAAAGTGAGCATGTCTAACTTAGTTCTATCTCTACTTGGCTTCCACTTGTATTTTGTTTTACATTTTTATTTATTTATTTATTATTGTTGTTATTGTTGTTGTTGTTGTTGCACAGTAGGTTGCTCAAAAAGGACCTTGCCAAGATGGTTCAGAATTTCTCTGTAGTTCTACAATTGTAAAGAATGGGCAAAATCTCATCAAAACAAGCATGAGTATTTCCAGTGACAAAAGGAGTAATTGTATTGAACATCATGTGGTTTAGTAGACTTTTGATGTCTTTTGCTCCAACAGACAAGCGCCTCTTCTCCACAGGCCCATGCAGGAGGTTTCTGGGCCTTGTTGTGCTGTCTGAGGAGGAGAAGAGAGCTGTCCTGGTCCAGTGTCATAATGGTCCTGATACAGGAAATTCCAATGGCATTAGAACCACAACTGACAGGGTGACTGTGGGGTACTACAGGCCAACACAAGTTGAAGATGTCAAGGAATGGGCCAGTAACATCCCTGACACTTCTTTGTTTGAAAGGCCATTCTCATGACAAATGGCTCATCACTACATTGTGACAGTTTACACTGTGGATGTTGTTGATACCTTCTTGTCTAGAAGTTATTTGTTATTGTCCAATCCAAATACAAAACTGAGATTTACCTCTCCAAGAAATGACATTGGTTCCTCTAATGTGACATTTTCTGCTGACTTATTTTTTAGGTCAGATGTTGTCATCACTGACAACTGAATGATCCCATCAAAACTGTTCCCCCTGTTTTACATTCCATTAAGGTAACACTATGACCTTTTTTGCCATAGTGAGCAGGAATGCCAGTCAACATGCTAATTATAATATTTTCAATAGGTAAAAGAAGCCTGGGAGGTGCTTGGACTTGATTTAATTGGACCACTGCCTGAAACGGCACGCCACAATAAATATGTCCTGACTATGACTGACCTCTACACCAAATGGGGGATTGCAGAGCCTCTGCAATCACCAGCTGCAAGTGAGGTCTCAGCATCTGTAACAAGGAAGCTGGATACATTTGGGATGGTCAGGAAAATCATTACCGACCAGGGAAGGAAATTTGTCAATGAGGTGAGCTCTGACCACTTCAAAATGTTGGAAATAATGTCACTCCTCCTTCTGCAGCTCAATGACAGTATTTTCTGGCTGCTGAAAATCAAGCCCGCTGTATCCAGCGCCTACCATCCTCAGACCAACGGCCAGGTAATACTTAGCATGTTTTATCACTCAGCTCTGTTGTTGTGGGATCACACATTCATTTTGATTGACTTAATAAATTAATTTAAGTTTATAGGCTGAAAGGACCAATCAAAACATCAAGCGTGCACGCCAAAGATATGTCAATGAAAATCATGCTGACTGCGACCTTCACCTACTTGCTGTGGTGTTTGGCATCAATACTGCAAAGCAGCTCAGTGACTTTATAAGTTAGATTTTCTACAGTAAACCAACTATATATGTTCAAATATCATTTACATTATTAAAAATTAGATGTTTTCTATCAGTGTAAATACTTTCTCAGATTATTTATGGGAGCTTCTTTTTGATTAGAGTTGGACCAGGCATAGTCCATATTTCCTGCTCTTCCACCGGCACCCTCACTTGCCTGAAGTTCTGAATGCTGCCCCATGGCCGATGATGACTTTGAAGGGGCTGATCCAGAAGAGGATTTAGACGCCAAAATAACAGAGCTTAAACATCTAAATGAAACACTTTGTTGTAAAGGGAAGACACCTGAAAATTCAGTTTCCTGATTCCTGAATGTAAATTATTGGGTCTTTTTTTTTTTTACAGGTTCTGTGCAGCATAGAGAAGACACAGACCAGACAGCAGAAGACCTTTGGAGATCGAAAGTGAAAGTTTGTGAGAGTATCTTCTGTGCATGAGGGTGATGATGTTTTGGTTTCACGGGATCCCAAAAAGCGGCGGATATTAGCTACTCTATCAAGCCAGAACCGAGGTCCATTTACAGTGACAAACATCAGTGCCAAAGAGGTGGCCACACTGAGGAAGGGTTCCACATTCCAAAAAGTTCATGTATCAAGACTACAGATCTACCACAAACTGGAGAGTAAGGCAGTTCAGCATGTTGTCTCCATGCAAATCTTTTGATTTAAACCGGGGGGCCAAAATTAATCCATAGAATTATAACTAGAATCCTATTTGTGCATTTCCAGATGCACCAACCAACAAGACATTCCTTGGAGACCACCAGTATCCCACTCTTGAGTGGAAGATGGACCATCCAGATGCTGTCTCAGGCCCACAGTGGCAGAAAGAACTGGGTCCTCTGCAGAATGAGCTGGTCAGCATCATTAGCATCCAGTAACATCTGTCATGGTTGCTGTTAAATATCCAGCTGACATTTCTCCCTTAGTTCCCATAATAGCGGTGTTCACACTGTTTTGTTTTCAAACATGATTTTCTTTTCACTTCTAGCTGGCGTATGTCCTGGACAAAAGTCGTCCCCCAACAGACATTATTGTGAAGGATGGACAAACATGCCTGACACATGAGGACTTCTGGAGCCTGGCTTTAAAGAGAAAATGGGAAATCACACACACCATTGTAAACCTCCCAAATTTGAAACCAGAATCACTCGCTAAGAACATGGGAATAATATATTGAACTAAAACAACCCATCACATTCACACAAAGAACATCTCCAAATTGGACCTCGTCTCTTTAAAATGCAGAAAATAATCCCATATTATCCACACTCTCACTCACATGCACACCAGCATAAAATATATACACAAAATACATATATTCAAATATTTACACAAAAGAGTTTTTTAGGTAACCCCAATGTCTCTGGGCAGCCACCATTTTTCACACTGCCACGGAGGACCTGGGCAACCCCACAGCATCTGTGCATCTGGTCGCTGTCTACCCCCAGGGTTGAAGCCCCCCTCCCCGGCAAAAATGTCTTTTCCCGCCGTTCGGTGCTTCTTCCCTCTGAGCCTGCAGTGCTGTTGTCCGGCGTGTCGTCTCTCCGTGCCCAACGAGCCGTTCCTGACTGTCTTCCTCACCGCCATCATGGCTGCAGACACTCCGGTCCCCAGTGGCCGCACTTGGGAAGAACCAAAGCTCTCGTTGGCGCCGCTCGCAGCCTCGGACACCTCGCCGTACCACCTAGCACCCTCGTCCAAGGTGCACAGAGCTCCAGCACAAAGGCACTGCCCGACCACCATGGCGCACAGCTGCTGCTCACTCCCAGTGTTCACCACGACACCCTCGCCAATGTCGTTCTCCGACCCAGGCACCTCGCCGCTGCATCCAGCACTCTCGGTCCCGGTGCTCCACTGTGCTGTCACCGTGTCCAGCTGCAGCTGTTCTCCCTCAGGGATCTCGGTGACACTCCCGTCGGCGATATCCTCCGACCTGGGCATCTCCTCACTGCTCTCGGTCCCCTTGTTCCAAGTGTTCCGCTGTATAGACTCCCTGTCCGGTTGTGGCTGTTCTCCCTCTGGGCTCTCAGCGTCGTTCTCGTTGGCTCCACTCTCCGACCCGGGCGCCTCGTCACTGCTCTCGGCATCCTCCCTCCAGGTGCCCAGCTGTGTCGTCTCTGAGTCCGGCTGTCGCTGCTCCACCCTGAGGCCCTCAGCCTGTATGGTCCCACTCTCCTGCTGTTTAGCCTCCAGCAGCAGGGCTGACTCCTGCCTCTCCCCTCCACCATCCTCATGCACCACGCTGTCCAACCTGTCAGCACTGTGGTCTTGCGTCAGGTTGGGCTCCACGGCAGGCTCGCTGTCCTCAGTGATTGGGGACTTTTCCTCACTTTGTCTCAGCCCCTCTTCAGCTTCCAGCTTGACGCCCTTAGCCTCGTTTTGACATGCAGTTAGCTTGTCCGCTAGCCCATCCATTGGTGCAGAATGGGTAGCTAGCCTCCTGAAGCTAACTAGCTCGCTCAACCCTGGCACCAAAAGCTCCATTACCCGTAGCCTCCTGGTCCACGTTTGCTCAGCGAAGTGGTCGGTCATCTGCTCGACGGCATCGCCATAGCCCTCATTCATGCCCAGTGACTCAAGGATCCTCCGGCCCTCCGCACCAGGATGGACCAGGAGTGCCTGGCTCCGTCTCCCGTCAAGCCCATGGAGACCCAGTGCTCCAATGTACTCCTCGAAACTCCGTCTCCACTCCGGCCATGGGACCACCAGGTTATCCACACGCTCCAGAAACGGCAGCAGTGGTGGAGGTAGCCAGCATGCTTCCATTCTTATCTTCGTCGCCATTGTTATGTCTGTAAATAAGCAGTGGACAGGAGTCTTCTTCATGCAGCCAACAACTCAACTTTATTCCTGAACTTGAGGTGCATATACAGAGTGGGCCGTGCCCGCCTGATGTCACCCTGTGGGTGGGCACGGCTTCACCCACACACAAATTCTCACACACAACAGCTGGATGGACTGAATGACAATAAAGTTGGCTTCTTCTTCTATTTCTCTGTTCTTGTTTGTTTTCCTCAATATAAATAAAGCTATTATAAAAAAAAGCTAACCGCAGTAACATCCGGTCACGTGATCGGATATTTACAAATACATATTAACAGCACACGCTATTTTTCTGTAATAAGTTCATTTCGACCTAATAAGGCAGTGTTAAATGGTTCCAGAAAAACATGTAAAACAAAAGACAGGTTTTTTTTTGTGTGTGGATGTATGTCTTCAATGTGACGTCAATTTGACGTAGGCGTTCCTCCTTTTAAGATGGCGACGAGACCAGAGGCGCTTTGAGGCCTGAACCGAGACTTTCTGGTAAAACTGTTCAAAAGACTTTTGTTGGTCACCAACAGATGTGAGGGATATTTGTGAGACGACAGCTAAGCTGAGCCGGAGAAGGTTCTGGTTCCGTTTCTGCTTTCAAAGAGGGTTTAAAAGAACGGTGAAGCAAGCTAAAAGCAGCTAGCTTAACTAGCTTAGCCGCTGTGATGTGGAGGACTGTTTCAGCTGTCCAGCTGTTCTGTATATTAGCTCTGTGGTTCAGCACATGGTTTGGGGTGCGAGTTTGCGGTGAGCACGCGCATGTGTGTCAGTTGAGGTGGTGCAGCCTGGAAGACCGCGGCCCAGGAGGTCAGAACACTCACAGGTCGGCTAGGCTGCAGCTAAAGCAGGGGGGTCCAATCATGTGCCATGGAGGGCCAAGACCCTGCAGGTTTTCCCTCCAACCAGCGTCTTCAGCAGCAGATTTCACTGAACTTCTTCCCACTGATTGCTGATGAGTGAAAACACCTGCTGAAGAGACTGGGTAGAAGAGAGAACCTGCAGGGTCTTGGCCCTCCATGGCACATGATTGGACACGCCTGATCTAAAGGCTGATTGATGGCTGCTTTGGTTGGGGTTTACCGTCAACTACTATTTCTGCTATTTTCGGAATGTCGATATGTCAACATGCGCATGTCAAAATGATTTATTCCATTCAAACGTGTGACACATGGAAACGCACGTCCTGATCAGATCAGCTTTTTCAGGATCCATGTAAACAGTAAAATTCTGATCTGAATTGTAATCAGATTGAAGAATTTTTGCCCATGTAACCGTGGCTACTGACGAGCTCAGCTGCAGTCTGAAAAGTTTAACTGTTTTCACCTCTGAGCGCTAGTGGTGTGTCATACTGCAACATTTGGTATCAATCCAATACCAAGTAAATCCAGGGCCAGCATCGCCGATACGAAACCATTACTATTTAATCATCAAATGACTAAATCTGAATTTTGTTATTTTTGCTTTGGATTATTAATTAGTTAAAACCCAGGACAGAATTTGGGCACTTTAGGTTATGTAAATACATAGGGTATCACTTTCATAATTAACACAAAAGGCTAATTATATTCAGTCAAATCTGAGCCATATTATATTCAGTCTATTTGTTTCAATTCCAGTAAATGTTTTCATTCATTCATTCATCTTCTTCCGCTTAATCCTTTTCGGGTCTCGGGGGGCTGGAGCCTATCCCAGCATCTTTGGGCGAGAGGCAGGGTCCACCCTGGACAGATTGCCAGTCCATCGCAGAGCCAACACAGAGAGACAGACAACCATTCACTCTCAGAGTCACACCTAAGGACAATTTAGAATCCTCAGTTTGATGCCAGTTAACTCAACTTGCATGTTTTTGGCATGTGGGAGGAAACCGGAGAAATCCCAGAGTAAACCCACGCAGACACGGGGAGAACAAACTCCACACAGATCACTGTTGGTCGGGGGCTGGGATCGAAGATGACTAAAATTTTGCTTCCACCACTAATATCTCCCTGGATATTCTCTGCCACACTGAAAGGCCTCTGCCAGTGATCTCTGCCTCTGAGTCAGGGGTCTGGGTCTGTCGGGGCCAAGGCCTTTCTCTCCTCCTCTCTCCGTTTCTGGAGCTCAGCATTGTCTTTTAGAGGATTTTTCATCTGCTTGTATAAATTAGTTGTTTCCACTGTATTTCACAGCCTTTCTACAGATTGTACAGCTTGCTGTTGTCTCCTCTGTGCCATTCTTCTGCTCCATCTCTGTGCTGTGTGCGCGCTGCCGGCAGCTGGCGGCTGCTGCTTCTAGCTTGTTTACCTGGCGCTGCTGAGTCACGTGATGGTCCAAGACGGAGGAGGAGGGAGCAGGTAAAAGCACCAGAAGAAGAAGAGGAACAAAAGGCACTTTTGCACTAGCCCAGCACACTTCGGTACAGCATGATTTACTTCAACATGGTTCGGTATGCTTTTGTCCGCACTACAACCGCATTACAACCGTGTTGAGCTTGGGTGGGTGGGATTTCTATAACAGCGAGGCGGCGCCACAATCCCGTGACATAGAACACGCGACCCAAGCAAAACATAACACATACAGCTGTACAAGGCGACTCCTCGGTCTGTGGCTTTTTTCACCATAAACGCCAAAAAAGGACCGCTAGACAAGGGTACAGACAGCGAGATGAAACACTCTGGAAATAGTTCTGCAGCTTCTGGGAGAGCCAAAGGCGTGAGGATACAAACTAGGTCATATATGATGGTAAGCTAATTTTGCTAATGCTAGTTTGCTACAAGTACGTCGTACTACACTTTAATGTCTGCAATTTATCGCTGTTCGGTACTAAAATATGTACGCTGTGTGTGTTTCAGATGGCTCTGTTGTGGGGAAATTACTGCTTCATTCGCTCTGGGCGTTCTGCACAGCCTGTCACTGATGTCAGCACAGCTTCACAAACGATCAGTGGTGATAGAGCTTAAGAATGTCTGTAGAAACGTTTATTTCCTGTACAACAAATTGCTCTGATCTGCTTGAAAATCATGGAGAGACTTTTGAGAGACAGTTTGAGACATCATGCACGTACCTGCTTCTGCACTGAGTCGGAGATGTGTCATAGAAAAAAATGATCAGCTGACACAACTTGATCGCCATGTAAATAACTATATTAGCCAAAAAATATATATTCAAAAAGTAAACTTTACTGAGTTAGGTATAATAAGATATATTTGACAGTTATGATGCATTTTATGCCAAAACAAACTTGATCTAGGATTAAAAGCAATTAAAATAATGCAGTCACAAGGTTACATGGAAAATACTTGAATTAAAGCGTACCTGTGGTGGTCGTGAAAAAAAAGATATTATATTGAGCCCCTGTCTCACGTTCTAGTTCAAGTTTAAGTTGAAATTTATGTTCAAAGCAATTTGATATAAATCCATTGCTGATGTGCTGATTCAGCTATGTCAGCAAAACATGGGTGCAGCCATACTAGTGGCTACATGGCCTGCCAGGACGCTTCCTGTGACGTAATAAAGTGGGCACCGCGATCTGGATCAATATTGGCTGAGCCTGGAGTGCCCGGATGAGTAGAAAATAAATAAATAAATGCTTAAATTCAGCAGGTTGTCTCGTCTGATCTGAGGTCATAACGGCCGCAACACGGCAGATGATTCGGCTCCTCCCTCGCTGCTATACAGAGAAGCAGACACTCGGCGCTCTTGTTACAACAAAAACATACAATGCGATATGGATATCGCAACATGGCGGAATGTAAAGCCTTTGGATGTCTCAATAATAAGCGAAAAAAACAAAGATAAACACTTCTTTTGTGTACCCAAACCCAGCTCACCTTGTCCAAAGATCATAGAGGAAAAGTGATTGCGCAATCTCGGAACAGGGCATAGACGAATCCTTTCAGACGAAATTGCGTTGTGTGTGAGGACCACTTCGTCACTTTAACCCTCAGAAGACCTTTCTGGCTCAAACCTGTAGCCATGTTGGACGAATTCTTCCTCAGAGTCAGAAAATTCAGCCATAATGGAACAAAAACAACGGACTACAGCACCGTAGTCGCGGGGAAACGCTGAGTATTGTCTTTTCAGTTGCAACGGTATGACGTCACTTCCGCATATGTCATGGCGGCGCCCATAGTTTTCATTGGCTGGCCATGCCTGCGGTCCTATTTGAATATATCTCAGGTGGTATATGGCTGGCAACAATTATTTACCCAAATAACAAATACCTTTTCCTAATGTTTTCAAGTTAAATGCGTCTTCACGACCAATAGATACCATGTACTGTAGAAATATACAGTATATTCTCTGCATCAACAATGTACTATACATGCATTCATGTTGTATTGCACTGGGAATTTCACTGACAATAAACCTCTGAAGTTTTTGCAGATGTCTCTTTTTTTATATGTGAAGGTTACCACCATGTGGCATAAATTAAATACTGAAAGATTGGAAAAGCTAAGAATAATCCAGCAGTTTGAGAAATCACTTTTGGTTTGGTGTAAGTCTGTCAACAGAATTATGAACCATAAAGCAGTTTGTGTTAAAATGTTAAATCCCATTAAACCTAATCCGGGGGCTTCCAATCATGTGTCATGGGGGGCCAAGACCCTGCAGGTTCTCTCTTCTATCCAGTCTCTTCAGCAGGTGTTGTCACTGATCAGTCAGTGGAAGAAGTTCAGTGGAATCTGCTGTTGAAGACACTGGTTGGAGGTAAAGCTTGCAGGGTCTTGGCCCTCCATGGCACATGATTAGACACCGCCGCCCAAACCCATTATGATGAAGAGCAGATGCTAATATGACCCAGAATTCCTCCATATACTGGTACTGTCACTGAAGTATGCAGGGTCTTCTGTACAGTCTTCTAACAATATAGTCTTCAGTTAATATAATGATTGTTTTGGTTACATCCCAAAGTGATAAAGCAAAATATTGGTAAAACTCAAATTAAACATAAAGCCTCTAAATTGAATGATTTGGCCTCTGTTCCTCCTCATAATTTAAAAATTAAATGTGGTTTATTAAATATTAGGTCTCTAACTCCCAAGTCTCTGTTAGTCCATGATCTGTTAATTGATCATCAGATTGATTTAATTTCCCTTACAGGGACTTGGTTAGGACAAGAGGATTATGTTGGTTTAAATGAATCAACTCCCTCTGGTTATTTAAACTGTCAAAATCCCAGAAGTTCTGGTCGTGGAGGAGGAGTAGCATCAATTTACCATTCCAAATTACTAGTTAATGTAAAGCAAAAAACATGTTATAATTCCTTTGAGGGCCTGGTCCTCAGTATTGGGCACTTTAGCAATTCCAGGTTAAACCCAATTTTATTTGCCATAGTTTATCGTCCCCCATCAACCTATTCAGAATTTTTATCCGAATTTCCTGATTTCTTAGCTGATTTAGTGCTGAAATCTGATAGAATAATTATAGTAGGGGACTTTAATATACATGTGGATGTAGATAGTGACTGCCTTAATGTGGCTTTTAATTCAATATTAGACTCGATTGGGTTTTCTCAGAAAGTAGGAAATTCTACTCATTACCTCCACCATACATTGGACCTTGTTCTGACATATGGCATAGAAATAGAAAATCTTGTAGTGTCTCCTCATAACCCTGTACTGTGAGACCATTGTCTGTTAACCTTTGATTTTACTATTTCTGGCTATTTGGCTCCTAAAGAAAAATATTATCACAGTAGATGCCTCTCAGATGATGCTGTTTCCAAATTTATGCAGATTGTTTCCTCTATGCCATGTGTCAACACAACGGAAATAAGCTATAGACAGCTTGCTCCTTCTGTAATTGATAACATGGTGGATAGTGTTTCAGCTTCTCTGCATCAGGCTCTAGACTTGGTGGCCCCCTTAAAAAAGAAAAAGTCTAATCAGAGATTTTTAACTCCTTGGTTCAACACAGAAACTCGTAGCTTAAAACAGAAGACTCGTCAATTAGAAAGAAAATGGCGCTCTACTAATTTAGATGAAATCTATTTAGCTTGGAGAAATCATCTTTTAATTTATAAAAAATCTCTTAGAAAAGCTAGAACGAGTTATTACTCTGCATTAATAGAAGAGAACAAGAATAATCCCAGGTTTCTTTTCAGTACTGTAGCCAGGTTGACAAAGAGTCAGGACTCTGTCAATCCTAGCATCCCCTTAGAGCTTACTAGTCAGGACTTTATGAACTTTTTCAATAATAAAATTTCATCCATCAGAGATAAAATCAATCAGATTCTTCCCACAGTTAACTTAAATACTGTAACTACTACAACTCCTTCTATTGATGTCTGTCTTGATGAGTTTACTCCAATCGACCTTTGTGAGTTAGACAAAATAGTTTCCTCATCCAAACCTTCAACTTGTCTTTTAGACCCTATTCCTACCAGGTTATTTAAAGAAGTCTTCCCACTTATTGGTAGCTTTATTCTTCATATAATCAATTCTTCATTAACTTTAGGCCATGTACCGCAGGCTTTTAAAACGGCTGTAATTAAACCCTTACTCAAAAAGCCAACGCTAGATCCAGGAGCTTTAGCTAACTATAGACCAATCTCTAATCTCCCTTTCATTTCAAAAATCTTAGAAAGAGTTGTTGCTACGCAATTATTTGACCACCTGCAGGGAAATGGTTTATTTGAGGAGTTTCAATCTGGGTTTAGAATCCATCATAGCACTGAAACAGCCTTAGCGAAGGTCACTAACGACCTCCTCATTGCATCTGATAATGGACTAGTTTCTGTACTTGTCCTTTTAGATCTTAGTGCAGCTTTTGATACTATTGATCATAATATTCTACTTGATAGATTAGAACACTATGTTGGACTTAATGGAACTTCGTTGCAGTGGTTTAGATCTTATTTATCTGATAGGTTCCAGTTTGTTCATGTAAATGATGAGTTTTCTCTCAGCTCAAAGCTTAGTCATGGAGTTCCACAGGGATCTGTGCTTGGCCCTACTCTTTTTAGTTTATATATGCTTCCGTTAGGCAACATTATTAGAAAGCACTGTATACATTTTCACTGTTATGCAGATGACACACAATTATACCTGTCAATGAAGCCAGATGATACTAATCAATTAGCCAAGTTAGAAGCCTGTCTTAAGGAAATCAAAGTTTGGATGACTTGTAATTTCCTGCTATTAAATTCAGATAAGACTGAAGTCATTCTTGTTGGTCCAAAAAACCTTAGAAATTCCTTTCCAAATCAAACTTTCAGTTTGGATGCAGTTACTCTTTCTCTTAATAGCTCTGTGAGGAACCTTGGAGTTATTTTTGATCAGGATTTGTCCTTCAATTCACATATTAAATTTGTTTCTAAGACTGCCTTCTATCATTTGCGTAATATTGCCAAGATTAGGAGCATCTTGTCTCAGAGTGATGCTGAGAAGCTGATCCACGCTTTTGTTAGCTCGAGATTAGATTATTGTAATTCTTTATTATCAGGCTGTCCTAAAACATCTTTAAAAAGTCTTCAGCTGATCCAAAATGCTGCAGCAAGAGTTTTAACAGGTACTAGAAAGAGAGATCATATCTCTCCGGTTCTGGCCTCCCTTCATTGGCTTCCCATAGAGTTTAGAATTAAGTTTAAAATCCTTCTTCTTACTTACAAAGCTCTAAACAATCAGGCTCCTTTTTATTTAAAAGATCTGATACTACCGTATTGTAGCGGTTTGATTAAACCCCCCACAACACACAAACAGAACACAGAGACAGTCAGCTCGCACTCCTGGGGTTTGTTCCGCTGCATGCTGAGTTTACAGCCTTGAAGTTAAAGTGTTCATGCATTTTGCCCTTACTGTGACCTAGAGACTCAGATCAATATGTAGATGTGCTTGTTAGCCTCTTTGTCTGACACTTGGAGCGAGGTCTAGCTAATCTGCCCATTGTGATGTATGTCCTACAAATGCAAATACCTCCTGCCTGTTCTGTTGTCCCTTTGATCATTCTAAACTGTGGGGTACGTCTCTTTGATGTATTGTTATGATCAAGTATTTAAGGTGCAACTCTGTAACGCAATCTCTCTCTCTCAATCTAACTTCAACCCTGCTGCAGGACACAGATTTTGTGTCCCCTCTTCACTGAGAGCCTGAGGAATTCGGCTTCAGCCTGCTCATGCTATGGCTGGAGCCGAGTTCCCGTGACGGCGGTATGATTAATAAAACCTGCTTAAAACCACAGCATCACTGCTTATTTTTTCATGCCGCCTCACTGGTGACCCCTCGAACACGCACACGTTTTGTGCGAAAGCAACCTTCCGAGCTGGACAGCCACACAGCTGCGTTGGTGGCCCCTTGAAGACGCACACGTTTTGTGCAACGCAGCCTTCTGTTTTGGATGGCCACGCTGGCGAACCGACGCTAAAAAAAACGAGCGGCCAGCGAACGCAACACCCGGGCATGAATGCTCCGTCGCCTGAGATCTGCACAACCACGCTGGACCGGCCGCTCTCACTGAGAGCGCACGCACCTCGTCCTCTCTCCACGATGGCAACCTCCAGGGCCGACGGGGAGCGCAGCGCGTGGAACTGAACGCACCATGGCCGCACGAGCGACAACGATCGTCTCCTCCCTCTCACCGCTCCAACGCAGCTGCACGAGCCCGGGGCACAAAGATCGTCTATTGCCTCGCACCGCTCCAACGCGCCTCCACGAGCCCGAGGGACGGAGATCGTCTACTTCCTCACACCGCTCCAACGCAGCTGCATGAGCCCGAGGAACAAAAGATCGTCTATTCCCTCCCGCCGCTCCAACGCCTCTGCACGGGCCTGAGGGACTAAAGATCGTCTATTTCCTCTCAACGCTCCAACGCACCATGGCCAAATCTACAGCAACAGCTCAACCTGGATTTTATTGGCGCCGTCTGCGCTGATCTCCGCCAAGTTTCTGCACCCTGACTCACCACTCCAGCGGCCCACCCACGCACTGAACCCCCGCGCACGCATCGGGGAGTTACAAGGACGGCGCATCACGCATGGGACAAGTAATGGCTCCACAGACTGCCTTCCTCCTTCGCCGCTGCCTTTCAGGGCTGCTCGCTCACCTGAGGCACGCATGCAGCATACTGGAAGGATTTGTTAACAGTCTCAGCCACGCCACAGACCGCCATCGTCCTCCGCCGCTGCCCACAGAACCTTCAGGGTTGCTCGTTCACCTGAAGCAAGCACGCAGCTCGCCACTGGATTTTTTAATGGTCTTAGCCACGGCACAACGGGATTTCAGCCGTCAGCTGTTCCCAGGAGCTTTGGGGTTGCTTCAGCACCCAAAGCCAACAGTCCCTATGCTTTGTTTACTTTTTCTCTTACAGCCGCTCCTGCTTTTCTTCATGGCCACGAGAGGAGTCAGAGACTAATTTTTCTTCTTGTGGACCGCTGCACGTTCAACGGGACCAGCCCTTCGACATTGCGGACCCACAAGCAATTTTTGCGCGGCTCAGGACGATTTCACAGCTCCTGCCGGCACTTACTACCCCTCCCCTCCCTCCCCCTCCGCCTGCAGCGAGTTTCTCCCACAGCTCGCTCACACAGATGGATCATCGAGGTCGCGGCCCCCCTACCGTTTCCCTCTTGGGGGGGAGCGTGTGTGGCGGTTCGTTTTAACCCCACAACAGACTAAGGACACTCAGCCCTCTTTTCTCTGTTTTTCTGCTGCATTACTGAGAAGCAATGTGCCATTCATGTATTTGTGATGCAAACATGCATGTGTTGTGATGTAATGCGCCATTCTGTATAGTGTGCATATGGCTTGTCCTTACTGTGCTTTTTCTGAGCATCTTGCATATGTAGATGTGCTTTGGTGTATTAATGTCTACAGGTAGACGAGTTTCTTCTGTCTCACCTATGTGATGTTAATCGTTGCCTTTCATGCATGGTATTCACATCGCGGAGCAGCAAACACTTTTGGTGCGACTACCCCCCCCCCCCCCCCCCCTCCTGCACAGAGCTTTTCCCTGCTCGCTGCCCAGACTGCAACATCGAGGTCACGGTCCCCTACCGTTTCCCTCTTGGGGGGGAGCAGTGTAGCGGTTTGATTAAACCCCCCACAACACACAAACAGAACACAGAGACAGTCAGCTCGCACTCCTGGGGTTTGTTCCGCTGCATGCTGAGTTTACAGCCTTGAAGTTAAAGTGTTCATGCATTTTGCCCTTACTGTGACCTAGAGACTCAGATCAATATGTAGATGTGCTTGTTAGCCTCTTTGTCTGACACTTGGAGCGAGGTCTAGCTAATCTGCCCATTGTGATGTATGTCCTACAAATGCAAATACCTCCTGCCTGTTCTGTTGTCCCTTTGATCATTCTAAACTGTGGGGTACGTCTCTTTGATGTATTGTTATGATCAAGTATTTAAGGTGCAACTCTGTAACGCAATCTCTCTCTCTCAATCTAACTTCAACCCTGCTGCAGGACACAGATTTTGTGTCCCCTCTTCACTGAGAGCCTGAGGAATTCGGCTTCAGCCTGCTCACGCTATGGCTGGAGCCGAGTTCCCGTGACGGCGGTATGATTAATAAAACCTGCTTAAAACCACAGCATCACTGCTTATTTTTTCATGCCGCCTCAGTATCATCCTAACAGAGCACTATGCTCCCAAAATGCAGGTTTACTTGTAATACCTAGAATCTCCAAAAGTACAATGGGAGGCAGAGCCTTCAGTTATCAAGCTCCTCTCCTGTGGAATCAGCTGCCAATCTGGATTCGGGAGTCAGACTCGATCTCTGTTTTTAAGAATAGGGCTAAAACCTACCTTTTTGATATAGCCTACAATTAGGGAGGGATCATGTGTTTCTGAACCCTCCCTTAGTTATGCTGCTAATAGGTTTAGTCAGCCGGGGGACCTCCAGTAATGCACTGGGCCTCACTCCTTTCCTCACTCTCTATGAAATATTTTTTTTTTGCTGGTCATTAACATTTGTTTGTTCTCTCCCATAGATTGAGTCCCCATCGTGCTGTTTGCTCTCTACATGTCTGTTCTTTTCTTCTTCTCTGTCCCCTCACCCCCCAGCCAGTCGCAGCAGATGACTGCCCCTCCCTGAGCCTGGTTCTGCTGGAGGTTTCTTCCTGTTAAAAGGGAGTTTTTCCTCTCCACCGTCGCCAAGTGCTTGCTCACAGGGGATCGCCTGATTGCTGGGGTCTTTCTGCAACTGTGGGGGTCCCCCCTACAGTTGATAGTGCTATGAGATGACTGTTGTTGTGAAATGGCGCTATATAAATAAAGCTGAATTGAATTGAATTGAATTACTTTTTCTTAAAAATGAGCCATTATTTTCAAGGTCACCGATTAATCCTTTGTACAGTTGACTCTTTTCCCACCGGTGTCTGTCTTAACAGACAAAATAGAAAATAAAGATAGAAAATCATGATGCAAACACATAAGTCACTAAATTGTTTATTACAATCAGCAGCAAATTCCAGATTATTCAGAATGTGCAAAATTCAAACTAAAAAAAAAAAAAAAACTGGAACGGTCACACGCTGCCTCACTGAGAAGCAACTGGATCGGCCCATCGTACTGGTCCTGGTTCGACAGATCTACAGCCTGCATCTCTGTAAATAGTGAGGCAAGGTCCAGTTGGGGTGACAGTTTCCCTCTTGCCTAGACAAAAGACAAATGGGTGGTGGTTAATTAAAGCAAGTTTAAAACTTATTTCGGAAATACACTTGTTGCTAAAAGGCAGTGGTGGAATGTGAATTAATGAATGAATCTTTATTTCGGATTGATTAAAAGTAAAGATTAAAAGAAAATAGAATAATATAACAAAGGGGAAAAAATCTAACAAGGTCAAATTAAACAATAACTCCTCTAACCACAATTTTCATGTAGCTGCGCTTCAGTAGATTTTACAAGGGCTGAGTTACATTTAAAATCATCTTTTTACTGTGGCCTCAGCAATCAGAATGAATTGATACATTCACTTGAATGGAATCTAGTACTTTAACTGAAGTTGTGCATCACCGAGTATGGAGTCACTCAGTCAAAATATGAAGTTTTTAATCAAAAGTTTGTCTTGTCTGTAAAAGTGTCTCTTCTTACCCTGGCTTCATGTGTGGGTGGTGTTTTGTACTAGCATTGCTAAAATATAAAAGGAAGCACTACAATGGGTCTGAAATATTTTTAATGTGTCCTTTTACTGCATGAGTTTATTGATGATAGACTATAAACTACACATATAAAGTAAATTATATTGATAAATGACATCTCTCATTTGCCAAAGCATACAGTTATGAACATAACTCACAAAGGATCACACAAGTGATCTGACAAAAAATAAATACATTAACAAGCGGTTTATTTTACAGTTGATGCGCCATATTCACACAATCAAATAAATCTCAGTTCAGTCCCTTTTATATTAAGTGGAAATTGTGCTTTTGACACTTTACCTATAAAAGCAAAGGATTTCAGTACTTTCCACAGTGGCGAGGTAGGTTGTGGGGCGGCTGATTTCGTCTTGCCTAGATGAACGACAGAAATGGATGATGGTTAGTTTCAAGCAAGTTCAACACTTATACAGGCACATCTCAAAAATTAGAATACCATGAAAAAATTCAATATTTTTGTCACTCATTTCAGAAAGTGAAACCCATATATAGATTCATTACTGGGACAGTGATATATTGAAAGTGTTTATTTTAATATTGATGATTACGGCTACAGCCCATATTAACCAACAGCTCAGTGGCCAACATTTATATTTAAAAACTATTTTTTAAAGTTAATTTTATGTAATATTCTAATTTTTTGCCAACTTGAATTTGGGGTTTTCAGAGGCTGTAAGCCATAATCATCAAAATTAAAATAAACGCTTCAACTATATCACTGTCTGTAGCTATACAATATACGGATTTCTCTTTCTGAAATGAGTGACAAACACTGCAGGATCCACAGAATAGGTGTGTGGGTCTATTCTGACGCTTTAGAAAATTATATGAATGACTTTATAAATCACTGGTTTGAAAAAGCAATTTTAATATGACGAGATTTCGGCTCGTGTGGTCCATTTCACCAGTATCCAGGGAGGCTAACCCTGGCATGTGGAAAAACATTTTAGCATTAAATTGCACACAATTTAATGCGCAGGACCAAAGTGCAATACAAAACACAAACCAGGACTTTAACCAGGATTAACATATTTCATCATTTTGCTCTCCCAAGTGAATATTTAGGAGAAAACAAGCGCGATTCAGCAGTTGGTACTAGCTAGCGCTAGCTACTAGCTAAAAAAATGTTAGCCAGCACAGAACAGCACTTTATGGCTCCAAAAATGTGAGCTTACCACCAACAGGATAAATAAGCAAACAGATGCACATTATTACAAATCACTCACCATCGATGGTTCTCTCACGTTCGTCTTCAGCTTGTCTATAGTCCAGTTGTATGCTGGCCAGCCATCGGGTCACTCCTCACTATGTAACTGCCACCAAGCAGAGAAAACTCCGCACCTCTTCGTTGGACCACGGTGTCGAGTTCCGCAAAACCTACAACGCTGTCTGTATTAATATCGTATTTACTCCGTGACCGAGTTAGTCCGTGATTGCAAATGGCGGTCGTAAAGATTTCAACGGAGACGGGCGCTTTCGTGACGTTAAGACCTGACCAATCAGCGGCGACCAGTCTTTTAACGTCACAACACGGTACAGCTCAGCATGGCTGGACCCTGCCCTTGAGCGAGGCCGAGAATCGCTGCTGTTAAACCGTGTTGAGGCTAGTGCAAAGACTTACAAAGCATGCTGTGCTGTACCATGACGTGCTAAGCCGTGCTAGTGCAAAAGAGGCTAAAGTGTGGCTGCTCTGTGCTATGACCAGAGTGGCAACCCAGACACAGAGTATTGACCTGGTTACACTGGTATTGATCAATATCACTACCAACGTTGGTATTGATATTATCGATATTTGGATCAATCTACCCACCACCACTGAGCGCCACGACAAAAAGCGGCCACTGCAGAGAGCGTTTCAGTGCTGTAGACGCTGGACTACATAGAGAATGAATAGAAAATAGTCACCCACAGCTGAAAAAACGCATTTGGTGGACATGCAGCCTCAGCAGCTTCATTTTCTGTTGTTTGTTGAAATCTCTGAATATCTGACCGTAACTTTTTTCTGCAAGGGAGGAGAGGTTTTTTCAGTGTTACAGTTTTAATCAAAATATATATTTTCAACTCATCTATTTTAACCAAACTTTTAATTTCTTTGAAATTAAAACGTGACTGGTGAACACTGGAGGAAGTGGATCAAATCAGCTGATCGCTGGAAGCCAGAGCTCAGCTGTTTTCCATGATCACCCTTTGCTGTTGGCTGCACCTCCCGGTAAAACCACACTCCATGCTGTAGTGTTGTTGGTGGGACATGTTATGGTGTTACACGGGTGGTGACGTCGCCCAGGGTATCAGAAGGCTGTGTGGTAGAGGGGCGGTCTCTTGACCACCTCTCTGCCTTGCAGGAGCGTCTGTTTGGATACTGTGAGCATATAATAAAGTCTTGTGTAGTTCACCACTCGCCTCATCAAGGTCATTGATCTTGGCAGTGCGGTGGCGGAGTGGTTAGCACTGGGCGCATGCGCACGCAGCGACCGGCAGCTGGTGAAAAAAGTCCATCGTTTGTGTGTCTGTTTTTACGCACTTTAATGTATTTTTAACGAAATTCTCTGTGTTGTTTTTGTCCTGGAATGTTTGTGGACTCTATGGTGAAGAGCTCCCTGGGTCCGTCAATATGGATTTACTCCCCATTTTTGCACTGCTGCTTGTTTCACAGCGGCTCCGTGTCTCTGAGGTAAGCGCGATCGTGATCATGCCGGGGAGAATTCAATATTCCAGGGACATGTTGCTGCATTTAAACACGGATGATGCAGCGTCTGTGATTGAGTCTATGCCGCAACTGCCGGACTTTATTTTGAGAGACGTTCATGGACACAGCGATGAAAAGAGAGACGAGAAGGAAGCGCGAAAAGCGTGGAGGCGTGAAACTATGCCTGACAAGACGTCAGTTTGATAACATTCCTCTTCCTTCCATGATCTTGGGGAACGTACAGTCTCTGAGGAACAAGGTAGATGAAATTCAAGGGAATGTATGCTACCAGAAGGACTTCAAGAACTGCTGTGTCATGGCTTACACCGAGACTTGGCTTAATGCGCATGACCGGGACGTGGATCTGTGGATTGACGGCTTTGGAGCCCCACTCCGCTCGGATCGGCAGGAAGAGGTAACTGGGAAACGTCAGGGGGGCGGCGTATGTTTATATATTAGTAAGCAGTACTGCACCTCTGTCACGGTCAGAGAGCGCATCTGTACACCCGATGTGGAGCTTCTGTCCGTATCGCTACGCCCCTTTTATCTGCCTCGCAAGTTCCCCCAACTCTTCATCACCACTGTGTACATTCACCCGATAGCAGACGCTGACTCCGCCTCCAGCACCGTCTTTGATGTGGTACAGCTGCTGCAGTCAATTTCTCCAGAGGCGCCAAACGTTATTCTTGGGGATTTTAACCATGTTTCTTTAAAGAAGACACTTAAAAACTTTTATCAGTATGTCTCCTGCCCAACCAGGCGAAAAAAGACATTGGACCTGTGCTATGGATCCGTTGAGAGGGCCTATAAATCACTCCCCCTTCCTCCTTTAGGATCCTCAGATCACAACTGTGTACATTTGCTGCCCACATATAAAACTGCTCTCAAAAGAGGCAAGGTGGAGACCAGAGACATACTGTAGATGTGTGGACAGAGGATTCAGTGCACTGCCTCCAGGAATGCTTTAACCACTTGTGCTCCGTTGTTCCGCGGGCGGGCAAGTCTCTGCGTCCTAGGGCGCAGGAGGGCGCACTCGTGCGTCCTCGTGCGCTTTCGGACGCATAGTCCAGATTGTGGTGATGTAGGTGGTGTTGGCGTCCAAGCGCCACTGAAAAAAAAAAGCTGCAGACACAGCCGCGAACAGATTAGTTCATCTGATTGACCTCTCATTCGACTAATAAGAGCCTTGAATTGGGTTTCTGAAACCTTGAAGAACTAATGAATGAAAACCTAGGAAGGAGGACCCGCCTACTGTGAATGCAGGAGCCAATTGAAGCACAGAAGTTCGGGCTGGGTGAAAAGAGATTTACTGTTGCAGCAAATAAAAAAAAGGATGCTGGACGAACCTGCTACAGGCCCAGCAGCATGGAGAACACCCACAAGTGGGACCTGCACTCATTCCAGCAGAATAGATGTTTAGGATTCTCTTCCGTCATCATAGACCGACGGAGGCTGACGACAAAGGTCGTAAATCATTCACCAAAACCGCAATATTGGAATTATGTTTTGACCGGGATCCACGAGCGGACCAGCGTCGCGTTCGTCTGACAATGGGGAAGAGAAGTTCGCCAGGACTCTGCTGCTGTGAAGAGGTAAGGTGTTATAAGCTAAACTATTATTTCTCCCTGAAAACTGTAATCCAAAAATGACTTTTGACCGATCGGTAAATTACAACTGTACGGCGCACGAAGTACGAAGTGCGTGCGCCGCGATAAATGGTTCATTTGCCGTGTTTGGACTGTGAAGCCCCCCCCCCCCGCTGCAGAAGAGGAGCGGGGGGGGCGTTCATGGTCCGAACGTCCCCCGGTCCGCGGGGGGAAGCCGCTGTGACAGCATTGCTGTGGAAACATGCAACGAGTGTAATCCGTCATGTAGCGAGGGCCGAACTCCGCACACACACACACACAGACACAACCCTGAATGTGACCTTTCATTAGAGCCCAAAATGAAGATTCTACATTGAATTATTCAAAAGTTAGACGTTTTTCCAAACTGTGCCATTTGGCACAATTTGGCACAGTTCCAAAACGCCTGGGAACAGCCTGAGAACAAAGCTGTGTAAAATATTCATTTTTTGTGGTATTGTTACAAAATTTGGACCTCAGCTGGATAACACTTGGTTCTACATTTCTGTTGCATTTTCCAGCCAGATCGGACAGCTGTGTTATTTGCAAGCATTTGTATCCAAAAAAACACCGTGGCCAAATTTATTTTCAAGTTCAGTATGTTTAGATGACTGTAACTCAGTGGCCGGAGCACGTAGAGAGATTGGTTTTTTTTGCCAAAAAATTCAAAGTGTTTTCTTTTAAATGAGACCAACCCCATGAAGATGCTGCAAAGGGTTGAAGAACAGCTTTCGATTTACTTTAGGCACGTTATTTTTTGGCGTTTTTAGGAAAATTGCCCGGAGTGCAAGGGGTTAACTGTACAGATTGGGAGGTTTTCACACTGTCCTGCGGGGATGATTTGGACTCTTTGGTGGACGTCACATGCTCATACATGGCTTTCTGTAAAAATATGATAGTTCCACTTAAAGTAGAACTGAACCCACCTTTTGGCGCAAAAAGTAGAATAGCAGATTAATTCCTTATTACCTATTGTATTTTTCAACACATAAAAGAAATTTTTAGGCCGTGCGATGGCCAAGCTATAAGCCGATAAACTTTTGCCTCTGGCTGGCAGTGCCAAACAAACCGGAAGTAGTGCAGACGACGCTGCGTGACGTCACGAGAGTGATCCCTAACCAAAACAACAATGGCAGATGATAGCAGTTCCAGCAGTCAAGAACACCAGAGTTTTCAGAGTGAAGAGGCATTCAGGATTGGTGACGAGACAGAGGAGGATGCAGGAGTGTGGCAGGTGGCAGGCGTGCACAAGGGCGAGCCCGGGAGACAGAGACCTGATGCACCTGTGACAGCAGCTGGCAGACGGCGATGCAGAGGTGAGGTCCGCCGCCGGGAAATACACCTGTGCACAGGGGAGAGACTGGAAAGACAAAGGTAGGTATGCTTACGCTGTAGATCTTGCTGGGAGATGAGGGGGTTCCTCTGCAGCAAGAGGGCTGAAGGAATCAGACGGCTTCATGCCGAAGCCCAGGGCAGAGTGGCTTATATCCCACGCTGCTGACGAGGCGCAAGTGTGCGCGCAGCTGGCGCCGCTAATGAGCGGCGAGTTGTAACATATCCAGCCTGTGTTGTGTTGTAGCTTAGTTTTCTTTTTTCTCGGTCACATTTTGTCTTAGTTTTGTTTTGAATTGTAATCGCTCTTGCCTGTTTTCTCTTTTGAATTCTTGGATGGAATATGGGTGGGCAATATAAGCTGCGGCTTCAGCCATCACCCATTTCGGATAACTTACGTTGAACTGTATAATCAGATGAGTCATTGTTCAATTTGACCTTGTTGTTATATCATTCAGTTTCTTTCAACCTGTACTGTACTCTCCGAAATAAATAAATTCATTCATTCATTCAAAAAATTGGGCTATGTATTACAATACTTCTACAGACTATAGTGGCAATACACATGAACAGAACTGGCCTCTGCATTTGACTGTGCTATTTATAAATGCAGTGATCCCTCACTTATCGCGTTGAATGGGGACCAGAACCGACCGCGAAAAGTAAAAAACCGCGAAGTAGCGTCCCCCCCCCCAAGGGCGTCACAAGCACTATTTTGCACAAAAAGGCACAAGAGAACAGTGAAAAGTGCCACTAAGCAACACGAGCGATAAAGAACAATGAATGCGGTCTTCCTTCGCTGGGTATGTGCGCTCTGCAGGGAGAGAAGCTGGGTAAAACGTCTCGGCCAATCAGCTTGCGAGGTAAAACGTCTCGGCCAATCAGCTTGCGAGATTCCCGAGCGGTGAAGAGGTGGGCGGAGAGGAGTGGAGCGGTGGTCAGAGAGGTTGATTTTGAGTTGTGCGGGCTGTCCGTGTTGATACCTGGTGTTCTAATGTAGTCTCCCTGCCTTCTGCTAGCGCCCGGGCAACTTACGTGACATTTTTTTCTCAATTTTGAATTTTTGATGAATATTTTTGAAAAATCCGCGATGCACTGAGGGCGCGAAAGGTGTAATATCTATATCTAGAAACGCATCGCTTCCCGGTCGCTTTTCCTCCCCCTTTCTTTTCTTTCGTCGCCATGACAGCTTTCCTTGGCCACTGAACAGATCTTCCCAGGTGTTGGAAGTGTTTTGTAGTCGACTATCACGACAAAATGCACCAAAAACAACCAGTGTCGACGTGCTCGCAATGGTAAACATGGAGGACTGTGTCACACTCGTGACGTCACGCGGAACTCCGGCTGCACTTCCGGTTAATCGGCGGATTTGTCTGATTTTTCAGGGCGGGAAATTCAAAATCGCGATTTTCTCCAAGATTCCGGGATTTGTGGAGGGGGGTGCCAATGATAAATTATCTTTATAATTGTATGTACTATCACCCAGTGCCGTTCAATGCCGTTCAGTTCAGTTCTACTTTAAACGTGTCAAAATATGTCCCAACAACAAGCCATGGGTTACAAAATCAGTTAAATCCTGCTTACAGAGGAAAGCACTTGCCTTTAAACAGGGGTCTGTTTCTGAGCTACAGGTTGCCACAAAAGAGCTGAAGTCTGAAATTTTAAGAGCAAAACAGAATTATAAATCAGAGTTGGAAAGCAAGATGGCAACAAAGAAACTTGGTTCAGCCTGGGCCAGTATGAAAACTGTTGCAGGCCTTCAGAGCACAGAGCGCAGTAATCGTGTGTTTTTAGATGGTTTTAATTCAGACACAGAGCTGGTTAATGCTCTTAGTTGTTTTTATGGTTGTTTTGACTCCTTTGATTTTAGCACTGAAACCCAGGATTTGAAACAGAAACTCAAAGACAATCAGCACTTTAATATTGAAGTGCAGGATGTTAAAAGGGAGTTCTGCGCTGTAAAAGTGAACAAAAGTCAGGGCCCTGATAATATGTGGGCGCTTGGTAAAGTCCTGTGCACATGAACTGAGTTCTATATTTCATTACATTTTCAATAAGTCCTTACAGACACAACATGTGCCCAAGATTTGGAAAGATGCCGTGGTTGTTTCCGTTCCAAAATCCAGCTGTCCTAAAACGGTAAACGACTTTAGACCAGTTGCTTTGACTTCAATTTTAATGAAAATTTTTGAAAAACTGGTCAGATGTGAGGTCCTAAAGCAGACTGAACATGCATTGGATCCTCTGCAGTTTGCCTATAGGCCTCACAGAGGAGTGGAGGATGCCACTGTCACTCAGCTTAACATGCTTTTTAAACATCTGGATTTTAATGGGACACACGCCAGGCTTTTATTTGTGGACTTTTCCTCTGCCTTTAATACAATCCAACGTCATATTTTAGTTGAAAGGCTCCTGCAACAAATTGATTCAAGCAATAATCTGGTGGGTTGGATTCTGGATTTCTTAACCAACAGGACACAGAGAGTAAGGGTCAATGGTACATTGTCTGACCTAAAGTACTCTTCTACTGGCTCTCCTCAGGGGTGTGTGTTGTCACCACTACTCTTCATCCTGTACACAAACATGTGTCGGAGCAGACATGACAACAGACACATTATTGGGATTGTGACGTATATCTTCAACATGAGCCTGAAACTGGGGAGGGTACCACAGCTGTGGAAAACATCTTGTGTGGTACCTGTACCAAAAACTTCCCACCCCAAAGACCTGAACAGCTACAGACCGGTGGCCTTGACGTCCCACTTGATGAAGACCCTGGAGAGACTGCTCCTTGCTCACCTCCGCCCCCTGGTGGAACCAGCGATGGATCCACTCCAGTTCGCCTACCAGCATGGCATTGGGGTGGAGGATGCGGTGATCTTCCTCCTTCACCGTTCTCTGTCCCACCTGGAGAAGCCCGGGAATATGGTGAGGATCATGTTCTTTGACTTCTCCAGTGCTTTCAACACCATCCAACCGATGATCCTGAAGGACAAGCTGCTGCGCGCAGGGGTGGACCAGCACCTGTCATCATGGATCCTGGACTACCTCACGAACCGGCCTCAGTCTGTGAGAACCCGGGACTGTGTGTCCGACACGATCATCAGTAGCACGGGGGCCCCCCAGGGAACGGTGCTGGCTCCCTTCCTGTTCACTCTTTATACTGCGGACTTCTCACACAACACAACACACTGCCATCTACAGAAGTTCTCTGATGACTCTGCGATCGTTGGCCTCATCTCCAATGGAGATGAAGCTGAGTACAGAGGGCTTATCCAGGACTTCGTGGACTGGTGCCATCGGAACTGCCTCCAGATCAACGCGAGGAAAACTAAGGAGCTGGTGGTGGACTGCCGCAGGCATGGGCAGCCCCTCACAGTACCAGTAAATATACAGGGAACAGACATCGAGATAGTGACATCCTATAAGTACCTGGGTATTCATCTGAACAATAAACTAGACTGGTCACACAATACTGATGCACTCTACAAGAAGGGACAGCGCAGGCTGTTCCTGCTGAGGAGACTCAGGTCTTTTGGTGTACAAGGGGCGCTGCTGAAGTCATTCTATGACACGGTGGTGGCATCAGCCATCACTTTTGGAGTGGTCTGCTGGGGCAGTGGCATTACTGCAGCCGATAGGAAGAGACTGAACAAACTGATTAAGAAAGCTAGCTCTGTCCTGGGGCAGCGCCTTGATCCGATGGAGGAGATAGGAGAGAGAAGGACGGTGGCTAAACTGTCATCTCTGCTGGAGTCCGAGTTCCACCCTATGCAGGACATACTGAATGCACTGAGGAGCTCATTTAGCAGCAGACTACATCATCCCAGGTGCACAACCGAGAGGTTTCGTAGGTCCTTCCTACCAACGGCTGTCAGACTGTACAACCTAAGCAGGGCTGCTCGCAGAGATAGCAAAAAGACGTAACAAACTAATAGTTTTTTGAATGCAAAAGATGCAATAGACTTACACAATGGTCCCCTCCGGCATACAACTAGGAACTTACCGGTCGCTATGGAGGGTGAGAATATGTATGGGCACATAATCATACCATGTAGGATAACTAAGTAGACGGTTATGCTGTTTCATTCCATCTAGCAACAATGCTCTGCACTGTGTGTGTTTATATATTTACATATTTATTCCATCTAGCTACAATGCTCAGCACTGGGTGTGTTTATATATTTATATATCTACATATTATTCCATCTAGCTACATTGCTCCGCACTGTGTGTGTTTATATACTTGCATATTTATTCCACCTAGCTGCAATGCTCCGTACTGTGGGTGTTTATATATTTACATATTTATTCCATCTAGCTACAATGCTCTGCACTGTGTGTTCATATATTCATATATTTATTCCATCCAGCTACAATGCTCTGCACTGTGTGTCTGTGTGTGTGTGTATATATATATATTTTATAGTAATACGTACATATGTATATTAGCTGCTCTTGCTTGCTTGTTTTTTTTTTATTGTTGCTCTGAGTGTTGCTATCCCTGTGCTGTTGCAATCCTGGAATTTCCCCGTTGTGGGACTAATAAAGGCTTATCTTATCTTATCTTATCTTATCTTATTATAAAGTATGCTGATGACTCAGTTATTGTCAGTCTCCTACAGGATGGTGAGAGTGGCCACGGCCCAGTAGTTGATGATTTTGTTCACTGGTGTGAGGATTCCTACCTGCAGCTGAATACGACAAAAACTAAAGATATGATTATTGACTTGAGGAGGAAAACTCCTAGGCACAAAGTCACCATACTAAAAGGTCAGACCACTGAATGTGTACAATCCTACAAATATCTTCGGACGATTATTGATAGTAATTTAAACTTTGAAGAGAACTGTGCAAGGGTGTGCAAAAAGGGTCAGCAACATTTGCATTGTTTAAGGAAACTTGCACGCTTCCAAATTGACCGAACCATAATGACAATGTTTTATCGGGCTTTTATTGAATCTGTTTTATCCTTTTCTTTAGTGTCATGGTTTGGTCAGATGAAACTGAAACAGAGGAAATCCTTGGATCAGGTAGTTAGATGGTCCAGTCGTTTGCTTGGTGAGTCACAGCTGAGCCTGACATCCCTGTACACCAGACAGGTACAGAGGATGGCTACCTCCATTTTAAATGATGACTCCCACCCTTTGCACTGCAACTTTCAGCTTCTTCCCTCAAGACGGAGGTTTGCTGTCCCAAAAATCAAAACCCAGTGCTACAAAAACAGCTTTGTTCCTGCTGCTGTCAAAGAGTTGAACAAGTTGTAACAATATGTTGCACATAATTTAGGTACCTATTTATTAACCCCATTTTATATTTACTTATTTTTGTAGGATTTTATTTGGGTTCTAAATCTTTTATTGGGTTTTAGATCTTTGAGTTTTTAACCTCTTTGACTAGTCTTTAACTTTTTAATATGACCCTTCTTTCTTATCTCTGGTTTTTCTCTCATCTCTTTGTCTTTATACCCTGATTGATGGAGCCTTGACTACTTTTATCATGTTTATAGTCAGCTTCATGTGTGCCTGTGTTTGTGTTTATGTTGAATGTAATTGTGGCTTGTAAATATGGATGTCACCAGACTGCAAAACAAATCTACCTACGGGTACAAATAAAGTAACCTGAATCTGAACTGTGTCAGCACAGCAACTCACCCTTGGCTGGGGGATCCTGGGTTCGATCCTAGCCCCCGACCAACAGTGATCTGTGTGGAGTTTGCATGTTCTCCCCGTGTCTGCGTGGGTTTACTCCCGGATTTCTCCGGTTTCCTCCCACATGCCAAAAACATGCACGTTAGGGTAATTGGCATCAAACCGGGGATTCTAAATTGTCCTTAGGTATGACTGTGAGAGTGAATGGTTGTCTGTCTCTCTGTGTTGTCCCTGCGATGGACTGGCGATCTGTCCAGGGTGGACCCTGCCTCTCGCCCACAGATGCTAGGATAGGCTCCAGCCCCCCCGTGACCCAAAAAGGATTAAACGGAAGAAGATGGATGGATGGATGGATGGATGAAAAAAAAACTTTAACTCCATCAGTTAGCGTAGCTTTGAACCAGGTGTTGTCGTGCCGCTGCTGCTCCCGGCATGTTCTGTGTTGGATACACTGGTGTAGTTTGTCAGACGCCCACCAGGAGGAGTTTGTTGTGGGGTGAGTTGGCCATGGAGCAGCTGGTGATGGGGCTGCTGTAACTGGCTGGGGCGAGTTGGTTCTGGGGGGACTTGATCGGGTACCTTGGTTGGACTCTCACTGGTGCCGTTTGCCTTGTTCCATGCCTGAGTGTCATGGGGGTCAGCACAGACATATTTAGATTTAAGCAATATTACACGAGAGGAAGTTACGGTATCGTGATTATAGTAACTGCGGCTGTGATACGTCTAATATCCTCCATGTAGCGGAGGTACCATGAAAGACTGGAGATCAAAACGTGGCCATTACACCGGTAGCTTGTCGATGGTTTGTAGTTAGCATGCTAGCAATTTCTTCGACACACTTCACTCACTTTTCTTGCCATTTTCAGATGAATCAAAGAGTCCATCACCACAAAAATATTGTGGTTTTACCGTGTTATCCTCGTTTTTGCTTTTCTCCACATTGTCCAGGTCAGCTGATGAAATTCTTGCACACCAGGAGGTTTCCATGGAAACAGCCTGGCTTCTTCCTTTCTCCTCCTCCTCCTCTTCTGTTGACCATTAATAATTTAACTCAGATGTTTTATTCAGAGAAATGTCCATCGTTTTTCCGTATTCCATTAATGTTGCCTTAAAGTGCCAACCAGGAGTCGACAGTAAATAACGGTTACTAATTAACGGTTACTAGAACACCTTTGAAGTGGAGTGATCCATATCCAGTGGAACTGGAGTGCAGTTATCTGGGATCATAAGAACTCCTGGAATCCCTATTGTCCAATCAAATTGCTCGGTCAGAACTAACTGTTGAATCATATATTTTATTGTATTGATTGTATTTTGTTTAACAAGGTTCTCCCTGTTCTTGTCACACGCAGGCAGTGTGTGTCACGCACGTGGGTGGAGCACAGACTTGAAGCTGCTACGTTTTCACTACAGGGTGTGGATGGTGGAAGCTCGGACTGTGGGATATGACCAGAGTTTCACATCACCATTTACAGTAAGTGATCTGATTTGATGATAACTATATATATAATCTCATTACCTGTCAATTCTATAATTTATATATCATAACCACTACAAAGGACCTTCTCTTTTTTATACATTTTAAATTACCTACAGAAAAAAATTGTCATAATTCATGTGATTGATTTATGCACCTTTTTTCCCTCTTAATTTTGCAGTGTTGTTTTTCAGTGTTTCCTCTGGTAACATTTCTGGGTGGCGGCCCGCCTTGCCAGAAAAATGACCACAGCGCTTATGAGGAGATATGAATTTAAGAAAAATATATGAAGCAATAACTTTGCGCAAACACGCACATGAACAACGCACTTGGCCGTCATCTGCTCGGAGTTTAGAAGCACCTCGCCTATGTGAGCTTGGCAGTCAGTCACCAGACAGAGTGTGTCTTACTAGCGTGACTTTCCGACAGAAACACGAGTTTATTAAAGTACTTTAAACGTGGAAAAAATGACAAGAGGTGTGTAAGCACTGGAGGCATTTATTATGGTTTTATCCCTCTGGAAACGGGAGCAATAATGGAAGAGTGGCTTAGCTAAGAGATGCGGTTAGAATTAATATGCAGCTGGCTTCATATTCAAGATGCAAAGGCTTTATTATCATGTGCACAGTTAAGAAATGCTGCATTTCCTGAGCAGTGAAATTCTTACTTTGCTCTCTGAACAAATGCCAAGTTAAAGGTACAGAAACAACAATTCTAATAGGTCATGACACACTAACACAGTAACTCAGTCCTAGTACTAATGGATGCTAAGACACATACACCAACACACAGTCAGTAGAGGAATGAAAATGAAGTCACCGATGACTAAAGTGATAGTGGTATATTGATATCAGAGATGATGTGAACCTGAGATGGCATGAACCTATGTACAGTGTGCAAATGAACATTGTGCAACAAGCAGTGTATAATTACAAATTATTGATAAGTAGCAGCAGAGATGATATGGAAATCAGAAAGGTGATAGTATATCTACTGTACAGGTGAGCAGTGTGTAAATTTAGCAGCCGGTGTGTGAGTTCCTATATGCAAAGCTGTTACAGAGTTTTGGGAGTTGTCTGTTCATGAGTCTGATGGCAGTGGGAAAGAAGGAGTTTCTCAGTCTGGTTGTCCGGCATTTCACACTTCTGTACCTCCGGCCTGAGGGTTGAAGTGTGAACAGTCTGCTGGGGGTGGGTGGGGTCCCGGAGGATGGCGTCAGCTCTCTTTTGGACTCTGCAGTGGTAGATGCTCTGCAGAGAGGGTAGAGGAGTCCTGATGATCTTCTCCACTGTCTTCGCCACTCTCTGCAGGCGTTTGTGCTCCAGGGCAGTGGGGTTGCCATACCACGCAGTGATGCAGTTGGTCAGGATGCTCTCGATATGGCTGTAGAAATTGTTGAGGATCCTGGAAGACATGCCAAACTTCTTCAGCCTACTCAGAAAGTACAGTCGTCGTTGAGCTCTCTTAACCAGCTCTGTGGTGTTGTGTGTCCACTTAAGGCCCTCGCTGATGTGGATGCCCAGGTATTTAAAGCTGCTCACTCTCTCCACCTCAAGCTTCCGGATGAACAGTGGCCGATGGGGTCTCCTCCTCCCTTTCCTCATGTCCACTATCATTTCCTTTGTCTTGCCCGTGTTAAGGGTGAGATTGTTGTCCTCACACCATGACACCAGGTTAGCCACCTCCCTCCTTTAGGATGCTTCGTCATCACCAGTGATGTGTCCTATCACTGCTGTGTCATCCGCAAACTTTAGGATGATGTTGTCTTTGTGGGAGGCAACACATTCATGGGTGAAGAATCTGTAGAGGATGGGGCTGAGAACACAACCCTGGGGGACACCTGTGTTCATGATGATGCTGGCTGAGGGCCTGTTACCCATCCTGACAGACTGGGGCCTGCCAGTTAGAAAGTCCAATAGCCAGTCACAGAGGGTGGGGTGCAGGCCAAGTGAAGACAGTTTGTCGGTGAGTTTGTGGGGGATGACCGTGTTGAAGGCGGCGCTGTAGTCGACAAAGAGCATCCTAATGTAGGAGTCTTTATCTTCCAGGTGGGAGAGAGAATAATGGAGTACTGCAGCAATGGCATCTGAGGTGGACCAGTTGGGCCGGTAGGCGTACTGCAGGGGGTCCAGGGTGCCCGGTGTGCTGTCCTGAATGAGGGGCAGCACCACTCTCTCGAAGCACTTCATGATGATTTGAGTGAGTGCGACCGGTCTGTAATCATTCAGACTTGTTGGCGGGCTCCTTTTGGGGATGGGGATGATTGTTGTCATTCTGAAGCAGGAGGGGGACTATGTTCTGGTTGAGGGAGAGGTTGAAGATTGCTGTGAGAACATCAGTCAGCTCTGCAGTGCATGCTCTGAGGGCCCGCCCAGGTATGTTGTCTGGTCCTGCTGCCTTGTAGGGATTGCTATTCCTTAGTGCTTTAACCTGGCCTGGTGAGACTCTTTAGTAGGTGGGGGGGGGGGGGGTGCGTGAGCGTGTGTCTCTTCTCTGTGCTGTGGCTGATGGTCTCAAAGCGGGTGTAAAAGATGTTGCGATTGTCCGGCAGGCTGTCTGTAGAGCTAGCGGTGCTGCTGTTGGTCTTCTTGTAGTCTGTGATGTGTTGCAGGCCTTGCCACATGCGCCCCAGGTCAGGAGTGGAGTAGAGGTTGTCCAGTTTTTCTCTGTACTGCCTCTTGGCTGTTGTTATAGCCTTGCTTAGTCCATACTTTACAGCTTTGTACTCAGCCTCACAGCCTGATTTAAATGCATGAGAGCGAGCACGCAGCATCTGACGTACCTGACTGTTGATCCAGGGCTTCTGGTTGGGGAACTTCCTGGCCTGTATGGTTTGTACAATGGAATCAACGCACATGCTGATGTACCCAGTCACATATTCAGCGTAGTCCTGTATGTTAACAGAAGAGTCCTCTTGAGTGGCTGCAGCTTTAAACACATCCCAGTGTGTGCAGGCAAAACAGTCTTGCAGGATGTTCTCAGTCTCTGGAGTCCAGCGCTTAATTTGCTTAGTAACTGGGTTTGTTTGTTTCAGCTTTTGTCTGTAGGCTGGGTACATAAACAGTGAGATGTGATCTGACTGTCCAAAGTGGGGGCGGGGTGCCGCTCTGTTGGCGCCACATATATGTTGGAATAAATATGATCCAATGTGCTTTTATTGCGTGCGGGTATGTCCACATGCTGGTAATATTTGGGGAGTACGGTCTGTAAATTGCACTGGTTGAAGTCGCCAGCAACAATAAAAACGGCATCAGGGTGTTTCGTCTCTACTGCGCTGATGACGTTGTGGTGGAGTTTGTTTAGCGCTACTGTGTAGTTGCTCTGTGGACAGATGTATACAGCGGCCAAAAACGCAGCGAAGGGAAGTCCCCCTTGCCTTTCATATTTTTTGATTTGATTTGATTTTGTATACTGTATTGATCCCCAGAGGGGAAATTGAGGGCATCCACCTGGATGGATGAAGCAGCCACGGTACGGCGCTATCCCTGAACCATTCACACACACATTCACACCTAGGGCCACTTTAGAGTCTCCAATTAACCTAACCTGCATGTTTTTGGCCTGGGGGAGGAAACCGGAGAAATCCCAGAGTAAACCCACACAGATACGGGGAGAACATGCAAACTCCGCACTTATCACTGTTCGTCAGGGGCTGGGATCGAACCAGGGATCCCATGGCCAAGGGTGAGTTGCTGTGCTGGTGCAGTGCTAACCACTGCACCACCGCACCGCCCAATCATGTCATATGTCCCCCCCAGCCCAGAAAAATATGTTGCCACCGTGCCAAGGTCTTTCAGCCAGAGGAAACACTGAGTCAGCTATGCTAATTATGCTTATATTACCAAAGAACATATAACCACCACTGTTTGCATCCGGATGCTAATGGCTAGCAAAAGGAACTTTATGGTGTAACGTAATGTTTAAAGTTACATCCTATGCAGTAAACATTGCAATAAGCATTGCAATAAATGTATACCTGTTTATTGAGTTTTTGGTATAATTACTACTGCTCTTTAGGAAAGAAAGTTCCACAAAAGTTGGTCAGTCCAAGTTACTTAAAAAAAAAATCAGATTACTCGAGTAATCTTTGATTAGAGTGGGTGATTACCCAAGCCGTAAAGTAGTCATTAGCTGCAGCCCTAATGTATTGATATTACATGAAATAGAGTGAAAAAGCAATGCTCAGTCAGAGGGGAAAGGGAGATATCACAATCAGAAGACATGGTAACAATATAACTTGTGATTAGCCAGAAGTCTGTTCTTGAACACTTGAGTCCAGCTAGTATTGTTGCTCCAAGCGTCTTGTTTTTTATGCACATTATTTTTATGCTATTTACCAGTCAATCTACAGTACGTTCCTACTCTCACCTCTGGTCACGAGCTTTGGGTAATGACCGAAAGAACAAGATCACGGATACAAGCGACTGAAATGAGCTTTCTCTGTAGGATTGCTGGACTCACCCTCAGAGATAGGGTGCGGAGCGCAGTCATCCGGGAGAGGCTCGGAGTAGAACCGCTGCTCCTCCACATTGAAAGGAGTCAGTTGAGGTGGTATGGGCATCTGATTAGGATGCCTCCTGGACGCCTCCCACTTGAGGTGTTTTGGGCACGTCCCACTGGGAGGAGACCCCGGGGGAGACCCAGGACTCAGTGGAGAGACTATGTCTCCCAGCTGGTCTGGGAACGCCTTGGTATCCTCTCTGAAGAGCTGGAGCAGGTGGCTGGGGAGAGGGAAGTCTGGGCTTTTCTGCTTGAACTGCTGCCTCCGCGATCCGGACCTCCGGAAAAGCGGTAGAAGATGGATGGATGGATGGATTTTTATGCTATATAATAGACTTATTTCCATTGAGAGTTGGACTCCATCAGGGCTGCCCTTTGTCACCGATGCTGTTCATAATTATTATGAAAACGATTTCTAGGCGCAACCAAGGAATGGAGGGTGTCATGTTCGATGACCACAGGATCTCATCTCTGCTGTTTGCAGATGATGTCGTCCTGTTGGCTTTATTGAGCAATGTCCTACAGGACTTACTGGGACGGTTTTCTTCCAAGTCCGTGGTGCTCAGCTTGAAAAGGGTGGATTGTCCTCTCTAGGTTGGGGATAAGCTCCTGCCCCAACCCTCCTGAATTGGGTCTTATTCACAAGTGAGGGCAGAATGGAGCGAGAGATTGGCAAACGGATCAGAGCAGCATCTGCAATGATGCAGATGTTTTACTGGTCTGTTGTGGTGAAGAGGGAGCTGAGCTGTCTGTAAAGCTACAGCTCAAGTAAGTTTATTTTGTCTTCTTTTAATTATTTATCTTTTGTTCTTATTAAAGACAAAAATAGAATAGAAAGGAGATATCTTTACCTTCTTAACATGTTTCGAAGGCTGCAGTGTACAGTCGAAAAGATATCACTGCAGCCTTCGTCTCTTCTGACGAAGGCTGCAGTGTACAGTCGAAACATGTTAAGAAGGTAAAGATATCTCCTTTCTATTCTATTTTTTTTCTTTAATAAGAACAAAAGAAAAATAAATCTCTGTAAAGCTGTCGATTTACCGGTCAATAGAGTATGGGCATTGACGTCATGCTGCGCTGCATTCTGGGCCGTGGTCACCATCGTCATGGTCTGTCTTCTTTGTTTACCTGTTTACCTTTAGTCTAGGCAACTGCTAACATAAGCAGACATACGCGCAATGGAACGGAGCAAACAGAAAATTCAAATTCCTTATTAAGAGAAGCTGAATAAGGAAGCAAAGGAACACTACCTCTAAAAATTTTAGAAATAAATGGGATTGATCTGTATGAGCACAAGAAATTGACCATGGATCTCAACCAACTGTCTCGAGTCACGCTGTCGGTCACTGGCAAGTATGGCTTGGGAAACAGAAATGAGCGAGCGCAAATACTGGTAAATTCTACACGAGGAATAAGCTGTGCATCACCAACACATGGCACAAACATCAAAAGTGTAGAATCTACACCTGGTTAGTACCTGGAGACTTGAGAAGGATGCAGTTGGATTACATCGTGGTGAAGCAAAATTACCGAAATAGCATCAAAAATGCGCATGTCTTCCTTGGTGCAGGTGGTGACTCAGGCCATAACCTCATAGCCATGAAAACCAGATTGAAGCTGAAACGCTTGAAGAAGCCAAACCCCCTGCTGCTGATGGAAGCCGGATGCATTGAAAGGAGGGGTGAAGGAGAAACTAAGTGATGGTGTGAGAACTTGTTTAGCATACATTTATTTATTTAGCGAATGCAAAGTCCTTAAGCCAAGCAGTTGCCTCCTGGTTTGCTGTATGGAGGGTGTGTAATCCTCCTTCCAGTCTTTGGAGCGGGCAAGTCTCTATGATGTGTTCCATAGTTTGCTCCTCTCCACATGCGCACAGTGGGCTAGGGCTACTGCCCCATCTGTGAAGGCTGGCCAAGCAGGGGCCATGTCCAGTCCTGAAGCGATTGAGTGTAGACCACTGTCTCCTTGGGAGGTTGGTGCCCGGGACCTGTTGGTTGGGGTTTATCACCAGCTGTTTGTTTGGGACCTCCTTGGTCTCCCATTCCTCTTGCCAAGCTGTCTGGATGGTAAAGTCAGCTGGGGGAGGGTTTTTCCAAATCGGCCGTCTGGATGAAAGTCGGGCAGTGGGTGGGGTGTAGATATCTGCATGGATTGGTAAGTGAGGAAAATCTTTAACTTTTTGGAGCATCCTTTGAGTTAATGCTGCTCGCCGGATGTGTGGAGGGGCGATGTTTGACAGTACAGAGAGCCAGGGGAGTGGTGTTGAGCGGATTGTTCCAGTTATAGTTCTCATGGTTGAGTTGAGCTGGGTGTCTACATAGTGTGTAAGATGACCTGGACCAGACAGGGGCACAATATTCTGCTACAGAGTATGAAAGGGCCAGTGCTGAGGTGCGCAGGGTGGAGACTGCCGCCCCCCATTTTGCACCAGCGAGCTTGCAGAGCAGGTTGTTTCGTACTTTCACCTTAGCAGCCATCCCCTTTAGATGTTCCTTGAAGGATAAGGTCCTACCAAGGGTCACTCCAAGATAAGCTGGATTTGGGGCATGCTTAAGCTTGAGTCCGCTCAGGTGGATGTTTAGTTCTCTGGCAGCTTTTGCATTGTGGAGATGAAATACACTGGAGACGGTTTTTGCTGGGCTTGGTTTTAGGCGCCAGATTTTGCAGAACTGGTCCAGTTTAGCAAGATCTTCCGTGAGCACCCGTTCCAGTGGTTCAAAGTCTGGTGCTTGGAATGCCAAACAGATGTCGTCTGCATAGATGAATTTGCGGGATTTTGTAATAGGCAGGTCGTTTATGTAGAGGTTGAACAGAGTTGGAGCTAGAACTGAGCCTTGTGGGAGTCCGTTTTTCTGCATTCTCCATGCACTTGTGTTCTGACTGAGGTGGACTCTGAACCTTCGGTTGGTCAGCAGGGTTTTTATAATTGCTGTTGCCCAAGCAGGGATCGCCTTTTTAAGTTTCAGGAGGAGGCCTTTGTGCCAGACCGTATCATAGGCGGCTGTAAGATCGAGAAACACAGCCCCTGTCTTCAGTCTGCTCTCGAAGCCATTTTCAATGAAGGTGGTTAGGGCCAGTACTTGTTCTCCTGTACTGCGGTCCTTGCGGAAACCTGCTTGATCCACACTTAGAATATCCTCTGTTTCTGGGGAAATGCGTTGCAGTATTAGGCGCTCCATGATTTTGTAAGGAACGCTGAGTAGGGAGATTGGGCGGTAGCTTGCTGGTAGTTTGTGGTCTTTGCCAGGTTTTGGGATGGCAATGACCTTTGCTGTCCGCCATTTCTTTGGGATCGAGTTTGTTTGTGTGATCCTTGTGTAGAATTGTGTCAACCAGGTTAGGGCTCGGGGGCCAAGATTTTTCATGAATTCTGGGAAGATGTTATCGTATCCTGCTGCCTTTCCACATTTCAAGCCCTGTAGGACTTTCTCCAGTTCAGCAGCCTCGAAGGGTTCAGGGTTCGTTTCCTCTACAGGCATTTTTTGGTGTTTTTTTTAGCTCAGTTGTAACTGCTCTTCTGGTGTCTTTGTCTTGGGGTGCTTTGGCGATAGTCAGTAGGTGGGATGCAACTTGGTTGGGTGTGACGGATGCTCGGCTTTGGCTAGGGGGCTTCTGTGCAGCTCCTAGGCGACAGATGAGGCTCCAACATTTCCTGCTAGAGTGGGTAAAGCTCCGGTCAGCAACTGTCTCCTCCCATTTCTTTCGCCGGGCTGTATTTAGCGATTCAATGAGATGGTCTGCTATCTCTGGGTCCCCTGATGTTTGATAGGATTGTAGGAGGGCAGCACTTTCTCCGTCCAAACATGGGACATAGAGGGGTTGGTAGCCTCGTGGGATTGCAGTATGGGCAGCCTTGAAGATTGCGCTGCAGAAGCGGTTGTATGCTTCATCTACAGTGATGGTGTGGAGTGGGATGGTAACAACGCTCCGGTCCAGAGTTTCACTGAATTTCTTCCAGTTGGCATACATTAAGCACCATCATACATAGACGCCAGTGTACAGTGGAACCCCCTGAAGAGAGCAGTAATTGAGTGCAGAGGAGAGCATCGGACATGAACAGAGAAGATGAGCAAAGAAACCCTGGATCACAGATGTTATAAGAAAAATGGATGAAAGGAGAGAATGAAAGAAAACACAGCAGGTGGAAGATAAACATTTAAGATACCAGTGTTTCCTCTGGCTGACAGACCTTGGCGTGGTGGCAACACATAGGGAATGGATGCTTGATGTAACCCGACAGAAAAACCGCAAGGAATTTGGGGAAAACTGGTCAGCCTGTCTGTGCTTAGTAGTGAGCAATGAATGCAATGAATGCAGTTAGGCTGCATGTCCACCAAATTAAATTCAATTCAACTTTATTTGTATAGCACCATTTCACAACAACAGTCGTCTCATAGCACTTTCAAATGTAGGGGAAACCCTACAATTGCAGAAAGACCCCAGCAATCAGGCGATCGTGAGTGAGCGCTTGGCCACGGTGGAGAGGAAAAACTCCCTTTTAACAGAAAGAAGCCTTGAGCAGAACCAGGCTCAGGGAGGGGCAGTGATCTGCTGCGACTGGCTGGGGGGTGAGTGGGATAGAGAAGATGAGAAGAACAGACATGTAGAGAGCAAACATTAAATGGGAGAAGCCCAGTACATTATTGGATGTCTCCCAGCTGTCTAAATCTATTAGCAGCATAACTCAGGGAAGGTTTAGAGATACATGAGCCCTCCTAATTACCTCCACCAAGGAGGTTATGTGATCATCGGCGTTGGTTTGTCTGTCTGTTTGTTGTTAGCAAGATAACTCAAAAAGTTATCGACGGATTTTCATGAAATTTTCACAGATTGTCAGAAATGGGGTATCCTACAGATGATTACATTTTGGTGGTGATCCGCATCACCGTCAAGAAGAAAACCGCCATTACGGAAAATGCCATTTTCGTCAATAACTACTGAACCACTAATCCTATCATTGTGAATCCAATTGCTAGTCATATGTTTTCATGGTCAAGGAATCTGAAAACATACACACAAACAATATATGGGGGGAACTGTGGCGCTAAACCGCCATTATAGACAATGTGATTTCCGTGAATAACTACTCAACCACTAATCCTATCATTGTGAATCCAATTGCTAGTCATATGTTTTCATGGTCAAGGAATCTGAAAACGTACACACAAACACTGTATGGGGGGAACTGTGGCGCTTGGCGGAGGTCTGCGCTCTCCGAGTGCTTTTCTAGTTGTAAGCTATATTGAAAAGGAAGGTTTTTACCCTATCCTGAAAAACAGAGATCGAGTCTGACTCCCGAATCCAGATTGGTAACTGGTTCCACAGGAGAGGAGCTTGATAACTGAAGGCTCTGCCTCCCATTGTACTTTTGGAGATTCTAGGTATTACAAGTAATCCAGCATTTTGGGAGCGTAATGCTCAATTAGGATGATAGGGTAGTATCAGATCTTTTAATAAAAAGGGGCCCTGATTATTTAGCACTTTGTAAGTGAGAAGATGGATTTTAAATTTAATTCTAAAGTCTATGTGAAGCCAATGAAGGGAGGCCAGAACCGGAGAGATATGATCTCTCTTTCTAGTACTTGTTAAAACTCTTGGAGCAGCATTTTGGATCAACTGAAGACTTTTTAAAGATATTTTAGGACAACCTGATAATAAAGAGCTACTGTAGCGGTTTGAATTCAACCCCCACAACACAGAGACACAACACAGAGACAGTCAGCTCGCACTCCTGGGTTTTTTTCCGCTGCATGCTGCGTTTACAGCTGTGAGGTTAATGTGCCACCCATGCATTGTGTTCATGCATCCTGTCTGTACCTCTGATATGCAAATGCCCAGATTGACTGCTGCGAATGTCTTTGATCTATTGTTTGAGTTGAGTATATAAGCTGCACTGTGCTGTTAATCTGCCTCTCATTCACTCATTCTGATTCTGCATCTGCTGCGAGACACACACACTGTCTCTTCTTTGAGAGCTGGAGGAACGAAGTTGCAGCCTGCTCAAACCATGGGCTGTAGCCGAGTTCTGATGAAGGCGGGTGATAATAAAGCTATTCAAAAATCCAACGCTGCCTTTATTTTATCATCCTCTTCACTACAATAATCTAATCTAGAGCTAACAAAAGCGTGGATCATTTTCTTAGCATCACTTTGAGACAAGATGCTCCTAATCTTGGCAATATTATGCAAATGATGGAAGGCAGCCTTAGAAGCAAATTGAATATGTAAATTGAAAAACAAATCTTTATCAAAAATAACTCCAAGGTTCCTCACAGAGCTATTAAGAGAAAGAGTAACCGCATCCAAGCTAAGAGGGGTTTTTTTGGAAAGGTATTTCTAAGGTTTTTTGGACCAACAAGAATGGCTTCAATCTTATCTGAATTTTATAGCAGGAAATTACAAGTCATCCAAGCTTTGATTTCCTTAAGACAGGCTTCTAACTTGGCTAATTGATTACTATCATCTGGCTTCACTGACAGGTATAATTGTGTGTCATCTGCATAACAATGAAAATGTATACAGTGCTTTCTAATGATGTTGCCTAACGGAAGCATATATAAACTAAAAAGAGTAGGGCCTAGCACAGATCCCTGTGGAACGCCATGGCTGAGCTTTGAGTTGAGAGAAAACGCATTATTGACATGAACAAACTGGAGCTTATCAGACAGATAAGATCTAAACCACTGCAGGAAAGTTCCATTAAGTCCAACATAATGTTCTAATCTATCAAGTAGAATATTATGGTCGATAGTGTCAAAGGCTGCACTAAGGTCTAGAAGGACAAGTACAGAAACAAGTCCATTATCAGATGCGATAAGGTCATTAGTGACCTTCACTAAGGCTGTTTCAGTACTATGATGGATTCTAAACCCAGATTGAAACTCTTGAAATAAACAATTTCCCTGCAAGTGATCAAATAATTGTGTAGCAACAACTCTTTCTAAGTTTTTGGAAATGAAAGGCAGATTAAAGATAGGTTGATAGTTAGCTAAAACTCCTGGATCGAGCATTGGCATTTTGAGTAAGGGTCTTAATCCAGCAGTTTTAAAAACCTGCAGTACATGGCCTAATTTGAATGAAAAATTAATTATTTGAAGAATATGGCTGCCAATAAATGAGAAGACTTTTTAAAATAACCTGGTAGGAATAGGGTCTAAAAGACAAGTTGAAGGCTTGGATGAGGAAATTATTTTTTCTAACTCTAAAAGGTCAATTGGAGTAAACTTATCCAAACAGATATCAGTTGAAAGAGTTGTAGTAGAAGCTGTATTTAAGTTAATGGTGGGAAGAATCTGACTGATTTTACCTCTAATAGATGAAATTTTATAATTGAAAAAGTTCATGAAGTCCTGATTAGTAAGCTCGAGGGGAATGCTAGGATTGACAGAGTCCTGACTCTTTGTTAGCCTGGCTACAGTGCTGAAAGGAAACCTGAGATTATTCTTGTTCTCTTCTATTAATGTAGAATAATAACTTGTTCTAGCTTTTCTCAGAAATTTTTTTATAAATTAAAAGATGATTTCTCCAAGCTAAATATTTTTCATCTAAATCAGTGGAATGCCATTTTCTTTCTAATTGACGAGGCTTCTGTTTTAAGCTACGAATTTGTGTGTTAAACCAAGGGGTTAGAAATCCCTGATTGGACTTTTTCTTTTTTTAAAGGGGCCACCAAGTCTAGAGTCTGATGCAGAGAAGCTGTAACATTATCTACCATGCTATCAAGTACAGAAGGAGCAAGCTCTCCATAGCTTATTTCCATTGTGTTGACAGATGACATAGAGGATGCAATCTGCATAAATTTAGTAACAACATCATCTGAAAGACATCTGCTGTAATAATATTTTTCTTTAGGAATCAAATAGTCAGGAACAGTGAAATCAAAAGTTAACAGACAATGGTCTGACAGTACAGGATTATGAGGAGACACTACTAGATTTTCTATTTCTATGCCATAGGTCAGAACAAGGTCCAATGTGTGGTGGAGATAATGGGTAGAATTTTCTACTTTCTGAGAAAACCCCATGGAGTCTAATATTGACTTAAATGCCTTATTAAGACAGTCACTCTCTACATCAACATGTATATTAAAATCCCCTACTATAATTATTCTTTCTGATTTCAGCACTAAATCAGCTAAGAATTCAGCAAATTCAAATAAAAACTCTTAAGTAGGCTGAGGGAGGACAATAAACTATGGCAAGGAAAACTGGGTTTAACCTAAGATTGCTAACATGCCCAGTACTGAGGACCAGGCCCTCAAAGGAATTAAAACATGTTTTTTGCTTTACATTAACTCGTAATTTAGAATGGTAAATTGTCGCTACTCCTCCTCCACGACCAGAACTTCTGGGATTTTGATAGTTTAACCTCTTGCGCTCCGTTGTACCGCGGGCGGGCAAGTCTCTGCGTCCTAGAGCGCACGAGGGCGCACTCGTACTCCTGCACTCTCGGACGCATGGTCCTGATGGTGGTGATGTAGGTGGTGTGGCTCTAAGCGCGCACTGAAAATAAAGCTGCAGACACAGCCGCGAACAGATTAGTTCATCTGATTGACCTCTCATTCGACTATAAGAGCCTTGAATTGGGTTTCTGAAACCTTGAAGAACCAATGAATGAAAACCTAGGAAGGAGGAACCTGCCTGCTGTGAATGCAGGAGCCAATTGAACACAGAAGTTCGGGCTGGGTGAAGAGAGATTTACTGTTGTAACAGATGAAAAAAAGGATGCTGGGACGAACCTGCTACAGATCAGCAGCATGGAGAACACCCACAAGTGCGACCTGCACTCATTCCAGCAGAATAGACGTTTAGGATTCTCTTCCGTCATCATAGACCGACGGAGGCCGACGACAAAGGTCGTAAATCAATAATGGAATTATGTTTTGACCGGGATCCACGAGCGGACCAGTGTCGCGTTCATCTGACAATGAGGAAGAGAAGTTCGCCAGGACAATGTGGCTGTGAAGATGTAAGGTGTTATAAGCTAAGTTATTATTTATCTCTGAAAATTGTAATCCAAAAATGACTTTTGACCGATCGGTAAATTACAACTGTACGGCGTATGAAGTGCGTGCGCCGCGATAAACGGTTCATTTGCCGTGTTCGGACCGTGAACGCCCCCCCCGCCCCCTCGCTGGAGAAGAGGAGCGGGGGGGAGCGTTCACGGTCCGAACGCCCCCCGGTCTGCGGGGGGAAGCCGCGGTGGCTGCGCAGCGGTCACCACATAGCCATGAGTCTATTCCGTCATGTAGCGATGGCTGTCCTCTGTAGCGGGGGGGGGGGGGGGGGGGGGGGGACAAACCCACACACACACACAGACACAGTAGCGAGGGGGGGGGGAAGCCACGGTGACAGCGTTGCTGTGGAAACATGCCACATCCGAGTGTAATCCGTTATGTAGCGAGGGCCGAACTCCGTCCTCTGTAGCGGGGGGGTGGGGGGACAAACCCCCCCCCCCCCACACACACACAGACACAGCCCTGAATGTGACCTTTCATTTGAGCCCAAAATGAAGCTTCTATGTTGAATCATTCAAAAGTTAGACGTTTTTCCAAACTGTGCCATTTGGCACAATTTGGCACAGTTCCAAAACGCCTGGGAACTACCTGAGAACAAAGCTGTGTAATATATTCATTTTTTGTGGTATTGTTACAAAATTTGGACCTCAGACTGGATAACACTTGGTTCTACATTTCTGTTGCATTTTCAGCCCGGATCTGAAGCTGTGTGTTATTTGCAAGCATTTGTATCCAAAAAAGCACCCAGGCCAAATTTATTTTCTTCAAGTTCACTATGTTTAGATGACTGTAACTCAGTGACCAGAGCACTTAGAGAGATCATGGTTTTTTTGCCAAAAAATTCAAAGTGTTTTCTTTTAAATGAGACCAACCCCATGAAGATGCTGCAAAGGGTTGAATAACAGCTTTCGATTTACTTTGGGCACATTATTTTTTGGGCGTTTTTTAGGAAAATTGACCGGAGTGCAAGGGGTTTAATAACCAGAGGGAGTTGATTGATTTAAACCAACAAAATCCTCTTGGCCTAACCAAGTCTCTGTCAGGGATATTAAATCAGTCTGATGATCAATTAACAGATCATGGACTAGCAGAGATTTGGGAGTTAGAGACCTAATATTGAACAAACCACATTTAATTTTTAAAACATGAGGAGGAACAGAGGCCAAATCAGTAAATTTAGAAACCTGATGTTTAATGTGAGTTTTACCAACTTTTTGTTTCATCATTTTGGGATGCTTAAACATTGTATTTTTATTAACTTTGGAGGGAGCAGATAATGATTCTCTGATGAGGAAGACAGGGGCTAAGTTGAGGGGTGGCGGATGAAGAGGAGCTGCAGAGAGGGGTGTATTTATCAAGTTATGTTCTATTTGTCTTGGGTTGTAATGTTTTGGGTAACTAACGGGAGACAGACACAATCTCAATGGGGTTATTAATTGAAGACTGATCTAAACAGTGACAGTTATTTGGATTAATATGAGAAGTGGAAGCAAAAAAGGGCTGTTTGGCAGACCCTGGTATTTTGGGGAGAGTTAACATACCAGCTTTTAGTCACTGTACTAAAAAATACTGAATGGAGTAAAAGATTGTCCCTTAGGGCATGTGCACCGAGTCTGTTTGGTTGGATGCCATCTGGCTTCATAAATGATGGGCGGTTCAAAAACAGGTTTAAATTGTCTATAAAACCAATGTTAAAAGTAGGACATGTAGAACACAACCAGGTATTAAGGCTGAGAGTTCTGCTAAAATAATTGCAACCTCTTCTAAGAGGTGCAAGTGGCCCCAAAATAAACACACGTCTGCCACAGTTCATAAGAGTGGACAGAAGGCTCCTGAAGTCTCTCTTTAAGATCTCCGACGTGTCATCTGGGATGTTGTTGCATCTAACGTGTACAATAACAATTTTAGCGAAGGGGTATTCGTTTAATAGGTCAGGGGTAAGAGCCTCAATGTCTGACACTTTAGCCCCAAGAAAAAATTTTGTAACACAGTACCTGCTTCTGACGTTCCTCATTATTGAATCACTACTTACCAGCATCGTCTGGGGGGGCTTTGTCGGTGGCTTCTGATATGGTGGATAATTTTGCCGTAGTTCCTGCTGTGGTGGCGGGGTGTGAATGTGGGGGTGATGCTCTCTTTTTGGAGCTGGTGTATAGTTTGGCACACGTAAGGTAGTTTTGATCCGGGGCTTACGGGTTTGGGCCGCTGCTGAAGGAATGGGGCGGCCATGGGAGGATGATCGACGTCCAGGTGGGGAAATCTTCCAGGGAAAGGATGTCAAATCTGTTTTCCAGCAAAAGGGGAAGGGAGGAGGTGGGGCCATGTCTGGTCAGTCCCTGACTTTTGCAATTTGACTCAACCAAGGGCCAGGGTGTGCATTGAGGCTTGGACAAACCACCCGGGGCTTTGGATTTAGCTCTGAGCTGAAGCTAATGTTTGATGCTGGAGTCCTGGACAGCTGAGGTGACTGGAGCAGGGGTGGAAGTGGATGGTGATGTGCTTCTTTCACCCAGGTAAGTAGACATCTCTGCTAGCTGTGAGTCCGTCGCTGTGGCCGATGTCTGTCCAAAAATAATAGTGTCAAGGTGTTTTCAGCCTCCCGAATCTTATAAAGGTTAGAGAGTCTCAGTTCCAACTCAGAAACCTTCTGAGAGAGGGAGACACAGCTGACACAAGTAGGGGATGGAGCCATGGCTTTCCAGTCCAGAAGTGGCTAGCTAGCTAAAACAGATTAACCTCACCCGATGAAACAGTCCTACCCAGGGTCTGATTCACCTGTGTGCCTAATTGGGATTTCATATTTACTAAGCTAACACTAAGGAAAAAGATAATATTAGTTAAAGAGATAAAAAATTTAAAACGGAGCTAGTACAACAAACAAAAAATGACAAGATAACGCTTTGACAGCGTCGTGACAGTTTCCAAACAGACGTTTGTAAACTGTGTGTTTTTTCTGCTGTGGGCAGAAAAAATGCATTTTTCAGATGTTTTTTTTTTTTTCCGGCTTGGGCGACGCCTTTCTATTCTTTTTCTATGTAGTCCAGCGTTGAATGCACTATGGTACCCTCAGCACAGAAACGCTCTCAACAGTCAGCGCTGTGCTCAACAGCTGCACACCTCTCTCACCAGCTGATCACAATCGACTTAAAAGTACACCATGATCAATATTTAATAGCCAAAGCTTGGAGGAATGTGTATTTTCTTTTTCTTTTTTTTTTTTTGTACTTATTTTGTACCCGTAGGTAGATTTGTTTTGCAGTCTGGTGACAAGCCACCAGCTGCCGGTCGCTGCATGCGCAAGCGCCCCGTATCCCTAACCTGCATGTTTTTGGCATGTGGGAGGAAACCAGAGAAATCCCGGAGTAAACCCACGCAACACGTGGAGAACATGCAAACAGTGGACTGTGTGGAGTCTTACCAGTTTGATGTGATTTATTGAAGTGAGTGGAGCGTTCATGTCAGGTCAGGCATTGGTTTGTTTGCTACTGGATAACCATGAAAACCGGTACTGTCTGTCTCATGGGTCGGGCTGTTGGCGACTCAACTGGCAACCCCGCCCTTCCGAGGGTGTGGAGGTTGAAACTGGGCATCCTGGCAGAATTGAAAACAATATGTCACAGGTCTGTTGTGGACCACTCCCAGTTACATGGAGTAAGACTGGACATCCTGGCAGATAAGCACATCTGTCGCAAGGTCTGTGGTGGACTTTTGCCAGTTGGTGCATCGTGACATGCACTACACAAAGAACAGAGACAAACAAACCCATCATCTGGTCAGTCACTGTAACAGATACTGGAGTCAGTTTGTCTTGGCCTGTCCTTGCCACTGATAATACCTCTCTCTGCCAAGAATGTGCTGCTAGTCCAGCAAAAGCTAGCGGTTCTCAAATATTTTGCAAACAGTTTCATGAAGTGGTCAGTCCGAAAGTAACTCATACCGGCTCAGACATTGCCCAGGTTAACAAGGTCAGCAGTTCCTGGCAGTGGAGGGATTAAGGACAGAGCTGTGTGGAGGAATCTGATCAGACCTAAATGAAACAGTCATTGTCGCCCCCGACAGACTGCTATGATGATGATGATGATGGAGTGTTTCAGAGCAAAATGTGACCCGTGCTGGCAAAATGAGTTGGAATGCACACCTCGTCATTACAAGCTACAGGCACGGGAAGTCATAAATCATGACTCTTTCTTTGTTTGCTAGCGGCAAGTCCCAGGAACCTCCCCCCCCCCATGAATTCCTGGTATCTTTGGAAATCTTAGAAATAATTTTTTGTAAAAATATACACTACCGTTCAAAAGTTTGGGGTTACTTAGAAATTTCCTTACTTTTGAAAGAAAAGCACTTTTTTCAATGAAGATAACTTTAATCAGAAATACACTCTATACATTGCTAATGTGGTAAATGACTATTCTAGCTGAAAATGTCTGGTTTTTGGTGCAATATCTACATAGGTGTATAGAGGCCCATTTCCAGCACTATCACTCCAGTGTCTAATGTACAGTGTGTTGCTCATTGCATCAGAAGGCTAATGGATGATTAGAAAACCCTTGTGCAATCATGTAGGTCTGCAATGCTGTATTGCTGCAAATGGAGGATTCTTTGACGAAAGCAAAGTTTGAAGGAAAAAATTATTATTTCAAATACAGATCATTATTTCTAACCTTGTCAATGTCTTGACTATATTTTCTATTCATTTTACAACTCATGGTGGTAAATAAAAGGTGTGACTTTTCATGGAAAACACAAAATATTGTCTGGGTGACCCCAAACTTTTGAACGGTAGTGTATGTATATTTTTTTGCGTAAGACTTAACTCCTGACTGATCGACCGCAAGTTTTCAACCTAGCCAAAATATAAACAAATCAGCTTTTTTCTGGGGTCCGTTTTAGGCACACTTCGTACAAATTAAATATCATTTGAAGGTCTTTCAATACAGAATCTGGAAATAACGTTAATCAGTTTTGAAAATGTCCTCAAAGTGACTCATTTTGCCAGCACAAGTCACAAATCTGAAATTCCCAGCACACTTTGAGTGACAGGTCAAGCCAAGTGGCTGCCAGGATACCGGGCAGAGTGTTTTTTTTTGTTTTTTTTTTAAACAATCGCATGAAAAGTGCTGAGGAAAACAGATTGAGAGCATTTTTGCTTTCCCTGTGGACATGCAGCCTTATTAAAATGACATTGTCATTCAAACATAGGAAATGTAAATATACATTTAAAACATCATATAAAATTCAGGATGACATGTGGTCCTTTGAATCACATTATTCCTCCGAATACCACATAACATTAGAATGGGGAAGGAAGGTTTGCTGCATTATCAAATGCAACAACGACTCTCAAGATTTGTGTGGAAAAAGATTAATAACCGCATACACTTTTTTTTTTTTAAACTTCCTGACTTGGAAGAAAAGTGGAGAAAATCTGGTCTCTGAGCTAAATGAGGCAATGGGTGGAATGGATTGGAGCTGTCAGAAGGAAATACATCAGCTTCAACAATATTCCTACACACATGGTCGTGTGTTCACGGCATTTTCACGAAGCTAAGTTGTGATTTGATTTAAAAAATATTTAGAAGTTCAGAAAGACGTCCCCTCTCTAGAGCAGCTGTCTTGTGCGTTGAATGCTTTGGCAGCACCTCAGCCACTCTGTATCATTTCTCAGTAATGTGTAAAAATGCACAGGGCAAAATCAAATAATTTCTCCACATCATCTCTGCTGTTCCCAATTTCTCATGCTAATCTTCAGCAGTTTTTTTTTTTTTTTTTAACGGGAGCTTTTCAAGTGGTTGCTGATTTTCTTGATTTTTTCTTCTTGAAGTTGGTGATTACTTGTTGCCTTCATTATGCATGGGTTTAATATCAGCTGGGGACTGAAGTCCATAGACTGTTTGGTATTGTTTAAATTAAGCAAATTCTCCTCTTTCAGGGTGACTATAATAATTTCACTGTCCTAATTTAGGGATGTTTTTTATAGCAGCTTATTAATACCGTTTTTTTTTGGTGCTACCAATGCAATCAGTTGATTGATCCACCTGCTCTGGTATTGACTTTTTGGCATATTTATCAGAACAACACTGGACAGCTTGATGTTACAGACTGTAGTCAAGGATAAAAATCTTTATCCTGTAGCTTGAAAATGCTCAGACACATTGCAACAGTTCCCATTATATCTACAAGTATGTGTGTTTGAGCTCTCAGTTCTCAGACTGAACCCGCGCAAGGCCCCCGCCCAGACGGCGTGTCTCCCTCCACCCTGAGACTCTGTGCGAAACAGCTGGCTCCTGTATTCACAGACATTTTTAAACACCTCCCTTTAAGTTATGCCCACGTGCCATCCTGTCTCAAAATCCTCTACCATCATCCCTGTCCCCAAGAAGCCACGGATCACTGGACTGAATGACTACAGACCTGTAGCGCTCACCTCTGTAGACATGAAGTCCTTTGAGCGCCTGGTCCTGTCCCACCTCAAGTCCATCACCACCCCTCTCCTGGACCCGCTGCAGTTTGCCTACCGAGCCAACAGGTCTGTAGACGATGCAGTCAACCTGGCCCTCCACTCCATCCTGCAGCACCTGGACTCCCCGGGAACCTACGCCAGGATCCTGTTTGTGGACTTCAGCTCCGCATTCAACACCATCCGCCCCGCTCTGCTCCGGGACAAGCTGTCCCTGCTCAACGTGCCTGACTCCCTCTGCAGGTGGATCATCGACTTCCTGACGGACCGGAGGCAGCATGTGCGGCTGGGAAAGACTGTCTCAGACTATACTAGCATCAGCACCGGATCACCCCAGGGCTGTGTACTTTCCCCCCTACTCTTCTCCCTTTACACCAACTCCTGCACCTCCAGCCACCAGTCTGTCAAGTTGATCAAGTTTGCGGACGACACCACCCTCATCGGGCTCATCTCCAACGGCGACGAGTCCGCCTACAGGAGAGAGGTGGCCCAGCTGGCGTCCTGGTGCAGCAATAACAACCTGCAGCTGAACGCTCTGAAGACAGTGGAGATGATTGTAGACTTCAGGAAAGTCACTACTCCTCTGCCCCCCCTCACCCTCTCAGGCTCTCCCATCACTACTGCTGATTCCTTCCGCTTCCTAGGCACTACCATCACCAGGGACCTCAAATGGGAGCTGACCATCAGCTCACTCATCAAAAAAGCCCAGCAGAGGATGTTCTTCCTGCGGCAGCTGAGGAAGCTCAAGCTACCCACCAAGATGTTAGTGCAGTTCTACACAGCCATCATCGAGTCCATCCTCACCACCTCCATAACCGTGTGGTACGCAGGAGCCACTGCCAGGGACAGACTAAGGCTGCAGCGCGTCGTGCGCACTGCTGAGAAGGTGATCGGCTGCAAGCTCCCATCTCTCCAGGATCTGTACATCTCCAGGACCCGGAGGCGTGCTGGCCGGATCATAGCCGATCCCTCACACCCTGGTCACGTACTGTTTGCCCCCCTCCCCTCTGGTAGAAGACTTCGGTCCATCCAGACTAAAACCTCCCGTCACATGAACAGCTTCTTCCCCTCTGCCATTAGACTGCTGAACACTAAGTGACTCTCGTGCACCATGTACAGCAGCTCAACCAGACTCATGTCAATCATCACTGTTTTCTTCCTGCATTACCGACTGCACTATATAGTTCTCCACAGTATCTGCTGCTGGCTAATATATATTTTAACTGTTGACCAGTATCACTTAATCTTATCCTACACTTTATTACATGTATAGTTTATTTCTCTTATCTTATCATGTTTAATGTTGCAGCATTGTACCGAGACAAATTCCTAGTTTGTGTACTACATGAACAATGGCAATAAACCTGATTCTGATTCTGATTCTGATTCTGATTCTGATTCTGATTCTCTCTGTGTGTGTATGTATGCAGCAGCAGAGCTCTGTATGCTGCAAATACGCCATTATATGGTAGCTTTAAGTTAGAAACCTGTTCAGTAAGTTACACATGGGTTCAAAAAGTGTTACTAATATGTTAAAAATAATTATGGGGTATGCTAGACATTAATCTCGATGTATTTCGATTTTGTAGAAACAGTAACTGCTTACGTTTGTGTTAAACAACGGTTTTCTGGTCAGTCACCCAGAATATTTGAGGTGGCTGGACCCATCTATTGGTTAAATGAACATGAGCCTCTAAAGATTTATAGTTTTTTAATTGCTCATGGATTTATGCGCTCACCCCACAAACCAGGTAGGCAAACACAGTATGACTCCGGGCAGGCAGTTGGTAGCGATCCGTGGTCCATTTCTTGTGCTTCTTTCAGTAAATGGGGATGAATTGGGGGATGATCATCTACCACAATGTAAAAGCAAGTTATTTTATAAAAGTCAAAAATGTCTGATCCCATAAACAAAATATCCATTGTTCGACGTATCATAAGCTAATGCTAATTGTTGCAAATTTTGAGTTTTGCAAGTGGGAGACCTGGGTTCGAATCCCAGCTGCGTTGTTCTTTTAATTTCATTTTTATTTGCAAGGTGAAGTGTCTGAGGGGATTTCAGTATAGATCTGATGAATTCAAAACAACATAGTTTGACAGAAGAATTTATCAACACAATGTACAGTATGGGTTTACATCCAACAATTACCGGACCTAGCAGAATCATGTCACAGAGTGTCACATTAATAGATGACATATTCACAAACATTATGGAAAATAATATTGTGAGTGGGCTTTTATTAAATGATATCAGTGACCACCTGCTGATTTTTGTTGTCTATCAATGTGATTATAGGAAGAAAAAGTATACCAAAAATATTAAATATAAAAGAACAAGAACTGAAGAATCTATGTATTTACTGGCAAAGGAATTATTAATGCAAGACTGGAAGATAGTTTGTGATGAAAATGATAGAAATAAAGCATATAATGAAATTTTGCAAATATTTCAATCATTGTACAATAAAAACTGTCCTATAAAACAATACAGTGACAGACAACAAAACAATAATATTCCATGGGTCACCAAGGGGCTATTAAATGCATGTAAAAAGAAGAATACATTGTATAAACAATTCATTAAGTGTAGAATGGTAGAGGCTGAGATCAAATGTAAAAGATATAAAAACTAGAAAAGCACTCATAGAGTGCATATCTCCGCCAAGGCTCCTTCTGTTTGTCATGGATCACCTCCAAAATATATATAATGGTTTGTGTGTCGGCCTATAGCCACTTGTGGTGAAAATGGCATCAAAATCGGTCCATCAGTTTTGGAGTATTGTTGCTAACACACTGTGAGAAGATGAGCCTTGGCTGAGGTATGCATTCTCAGATCATCACCAAAATATAATGGGTTCCTCTCTAGCCCAAGAACCACCTTTGGTGAAGATTTCATCCAAATCCATCCAGTAGTTTTTGTGTAATCTTGCTGCACAAATACAAACAAAGCCCTTGGTGGAGGTATGCACTCTCAGATCATCACCAAAATCTAATCATCTGTTCCCCGTGCCATTACACACCTTTCCTGAAAATTTCGTCAAAATCCGTTCATAACTTTTTGAGTTATGTTGGTAACAGACAGACAGACAGACAGACAGACCCCGGTAAAAACATTACCTCCTTGGTGGAGGTAATAAGCTAACTAATATAATGAGGACTTGTAAGAAAGAATACTACAACAGAATATTGGAGGATAATAAGAATAACTTAAGAGGAATATAGCAAGTGCTAAATGGGATTATTAGTAACCAATCAAAGAATGCAAATTATCCAGAATACTGTATTGAAAATGACAATTTGATAAATAATATGGAGGATGTGGTTAGTGGTTTCAAAAAAATTTTTGTAAACGTTGGTCCAGAATTAGCAAAAACAATAGTGACACCAGAAACAAACGATAGTGGTTCTGTAAATGAAATAGAAGATAGAAATTCAAACTCAATCTTTTAAGGTGCAGTAACTGAAAAGGAAATTATCAAGAATGTGAGTAAATTTAAGAACAAAAAAATCAACTGACTGGAATGAAATTGACATGACAATAGTGAACAAAGCAGTTGAAGGAATTGTTAAACCGCTCACCCACATCTGTAACCTGTCATTTCAAACTGGTACATTTCCACACAAAATGAAAATAGCAAAAGTAATACCACTATACAAAGCAGGAGACAGTCATCATTTCACAAATTACAGGTCGGTCTTTTTACTCTCACAATTCTCCAAAATACTTAAAAACAGAGATCGAGTCTGACTCCCGAATCCAGATTGGCAGCTGGTTCCACAAGAGAGGAGCTTGATAACTGAAGGCTCTGCCTCCCATTGTACTTTTGGAGATTCTAGGTATTACAAGTAATCCAGCATTTTGGGAGCGTAGTGCTCTGTTAGGATAATAGGGTAATATCAGATCTTTTAGATAAAAAAGGGGCCTGATTGTTGAGAGCTTTGAAAGTGAGAAGAAGGATTTTAAACTTAACTCTAAACTCTATGGGAAGCCAGTGAAGGGAGGCCAGAACCAGAGCGATATGATCTCTCTTTCTAGTACCTGTTAAAACTCTTGCAACTGCATTTTGGATCAACTGAAGACTTTTTAGAGATGTTTTAGGACAACCTGATAATAAAGAGTTACAATAATCTAATCTAGAGTTAACAAAAGCGTGGATCAGTTTCTCAGCATCACTCTGAGACAAGATGCTCCCAATCTTGGCAATATTATGCAAGGTTTTCTTGGACCAACAAGAATGACTTCAGTCTTATCTGAATTTAATAGCAGGAAATTACAAGTCATCCAAGCTTTGATTTCCTTAAGACAGACTTCTAACTTGGCTAATTGATTACTATCATCTGGCTTCATTGACAGGTATAATTGTGTGTCATCTGCATAACAATGAAAATGTATACAGTGCTTCCTAGTAATGTTGCCTAAGGGAAGCATATATAAACCTAAAAGAGTCGGGCCTAGCACAGATCCCTGTGGAACTCCATGACTGAGCTTTGAGTTGGAAGAAAACTTATTATTGACACGAACAAACTGGAACCTATCAGATAAATAAGATCTAAACCACTGCAACAAAGTTCCATTAAGTCCAACATAGTGTTCTAATCTGTCAAGTAGAATATTATGATTGATAGTATCAAAAGTTGCACTAAGGTCTAAAAGGACAAGTACAGAAACAAGTCCAATATCAGATGCGATCAGGAGGTCATTAGTGACCTTCACTAAGGCTGTTTCAGTACTATGATGGATTCTAAACCCAGATTGAAACTCTTCAAATAAACCATTTCCCTGCAAGTGGTCAAATAATTGCGTAGCAACAACTCTTAAGATTTTTGAAATGAAAGGGAGATTAGAGATTTGTCTATAGTTAGCTAAAACTCCTGGATCTAGTGTTGGCTTTTTGAATAAGGGTTTAATTACAGGAGTTTTAAAAGCCTGCAGTACATGGCCTAAAGTTAATGAAGAATTGATTATTTGAAGAATAAAGCTACCAATAAGTGGGAAGACTTCTTTAACCTCTTGCACTCCGGGATACCGCGGGCGGTCACGTCTCTGCATCCTAGTGCGTCTCAGTGCGCACTGAAAAAAAAAAAGCTGCATTTCCGTTCTTTCAGTACAGACACAGCCGCGAACAGAAAGCCAAAGGAGTGTTTTGATTGGTTTAGATTTGATGGACCTCTCATTCGACTAATAAGAGCCTTGAATTGGGTTTCTGAAACCTTGAAGAACCAATGACTGAAAACCTAGCAAGAAGGACCTGCCTACCAACGACTGCGAATACAACAAGCCAATTAAAGCAGAGAAGTTCGACGATTGAAACGCGTGCGTCCCGTGCGTAAAATCTGTTTTGTGTAAGCCGCTGTGTGTAATGGTAGTGTTCGCCAGTCTTTTTTTTATTACTACTTTTCTTATTTGTTTTGAAAAATCGTTCACCAAAACCGCAATCATGGAAGCGCAAAACCATAATCATGGAATCATGGTTTGACCGGGTCGCGTGACCAGAACCACGAGTCGTAACAAGCGGACCAGCTTCATGTTCGTCTGACAATGAGGAACAGATGTTCACCAACGACACTGCTGTTGTGGACAGGTAAGTGTTATAAGCTAAATTATTATTCATAATAATAATTCATAATTATTGTTCATTCATTCATTCATGAATGAATAAACAACCCCCCCCCCCCCACACACACACAGCCCTGTCACCTTTCATTAGAGCCCAAGATGAAGCTTCTATGTTGGAAGTTATAGACGTTTTTCCAAACTGTGCCATTTGGCACAGTTCAAAAACACCTGGGAACAACCTGAGAAAAAAGCTGTGTAATATATTCATTTTTTGTGGTATTGTTACAAAATTTTGACGTCAGCTTGGTAACACTTGGTTCTACATTTCTGTTGCATTTTCCAGCCAGTATCTGACAGCTGTGTGTTATTTGCAAGCATTTGTATCTAAAAAAAAAAAAAAAAAACCCAAGTAAACTTTATTTTCTTCAAGTTCAGTATGTTTAGATGACTGTTACTCAGTGGCAGGAGCACTTGGAGAGATTATGACTGTTTTGCCAAAAAATTCAAAGTGTTTTCTTTTAAATGAGACCAACCCCATGAAGATGCTGCAAAGGGTTGAAGAACAGCTTTTGATTTACTTTGGGTAGGTTATTTTTTGGCGTTTTTAGGGAAATTGACCGGAGTGCAAGTTTTGTCTAACTCTAAAAGGTCAGTTGGAGTAAACTGATCCAAACAGATGTCAATTGAAGGAGTTGTAGCAGTTGCTGTATTTAACCCCTTGCACTCTGGTCAATTTCCCTAAAAACGCCAAAAAATAACGTACCCAAAGTAAATCAAAAGCTGTTCTTCAACCCTTTGCAGCATCTTCATGGGGTTGGTCTCATTTAAAAGAAAACACTTTGAATTTTTTGGCAAAACAGTCATAATCTCTCTTAAGTGCTCCGGCCACTGAGTAACAGCCATCTAAACATACTGAACTTGAAGAAAATAAATTTGGCCTGGGTGTTTTTTTTGATACAAATGCTTGCAAATAACACAGCTGTCAGATCCGGGCTGGAAAACGCAACAGAAATGTAGAACCAAGTGTTATCCAGCTGAGGTCAAAATTTTGTAACAATATCACAAAAAATGAATATATTACACGGTTTTTTACTCAGGTTGTTCCCAGGCATTTTTGAACTGTGCCAAATTGTGCCAAATGGCACAGTTTGGAAAAACGTCTGTAACTTTTGAATGATTCAATATAGAAGCTTCATCTGGGGTCTAATGAAAGGTGACACTCAGGGCTTTGTGTGTGTCTGTGGGGGGGTTGTTTATTCATGAATGAATGAACAAGCCCCCACACACAAAGAAGCATGCCACGTAAAAAATGTGTGGCTTTTTTTACAAGAAAAAATAACCTACAGTGCACTAAAAATTATACTAAAATATCTGTAATGTAGAAGATGATAACTCCCCCCACTACAGAGGACGGACATCGCCCGGTGCGCTGCGGTCTACTATGCACAGTTGTAATTTACCGATTGGTCAAAAGTCATTTTTGATTACAATTTTCAGGGATAAAGAATAATTTAGCTTATAACACTTACCTGTCCACAACAGCAGTGTCACTGGCGAACTTCTCTTCCTCATTGTCAGACGAACATGACGCTGGTCCGCTTGTTACGACTCGTGGTTCTGGTCACGCGACCTGGTCAAACCATAATTCCATTATTGCGGTTTTGCGCTTCCATGATTGCGGTTTTGGCGAACGATTTTTCAAAACAAATAAGAACAGTAGTAAGGAAAAAAAGACTGGCGAACGTGTGTGTGTCACCCAGCGGCTAAAACAAAACAGATTTTGCAAGGGAGGCACGCTTTCAAACTGCTGTGCTTCAATTGGCTCGCTGTATTCGCAGCCGTTGGTAGGCGGGTCCTTCTTGCTAGGTTTTCAGTCATTGGTTCTTCAAGGTTTCAGAAACCCAATTCAAGGCTCTTATTAGTCGAATGAGAGGTCAATCACATCTAAACCAATCAAAGCACTCCTTTGGCTTTCTGTTCGCGGCTGTGTCTGTAGTGGAAGAACGGAAATGCAGCTGCTTTTTTTTTTTTCAGTGCCTCCTAGGACGCACAGTGTGTGTCCTAGGACGCCCTCGTGCGCCCTAGGACGCAGAGACGTGTCCGCCCGCGGTACACCGAAGTGCAACAGGTTAAGTTCACGGTGGGAAGAATCTGACTGATTTTGTCTCTAATAGATGAAATTGTATGATTGAAGAAGTTCATAAAGTCCTGTCTAGTAAGATCTAAGGGAATGCTAGGATTGACAGAGTCCTGACTCTGTGTCAGCCTGGCTACAGTGCTGAAAAGAAACCTGGGATTATTCTTGTTCTCTTCTATTAATGCAGAATAATAACTTGTTCTAGCTTTTCTCTGAGATTTTTTATAAATTAAAAGATGATTTCTCCAAGCTAAATAGATTTCATGTAAATTAGTGGAGCGCCATTGTCTTTGTAATTGACAGGTCTTCTGTTTTAAGCTATGAGTTTCTGTGTTGAACCAAGGAGTTAGAAATCTCTGATTAGACTTTCTTTTTTAAAGGGGCCACCATGTCTAGAGTCTGATGCAGAGAAGCTGTAACACTATCTACCATGCTATCAATTACCGAAGGTGCAAGTTGTCTATAGCTTATTTCCGTTGTGTTGACACATGGCATAGAGGAAACAATCTGCATAAATTTGGTAACAACATCATCTGAGAGGCATCTACTGTAGTAATATTTTAACTTAGGAGCCAAGTAGTCAGAAATAGTAAAATCAAAGGTTAGCAGACAATGGTCTGACAGTACAATATGTTAGAGGTGTAGTATTAATATGTACAATGCAGTAAGCTCACTCTGGGACACTATGGTAGGGTAGGTGGAACAGTACTGTGCATATCTGTGTTGTTTGGGGCTGGGTATAGATGTATGGACTGTATGCATGTAGGGATGGATGGGTGTCAATGTTGATACATATAAACTATAGTTAATTGGGTTCTTAACCCCTTGCACTCCGGTCAATTTTCCTAAAAACGCCCCCCCCAAAAAATGTGCCCAAAGTAAATCGAAAGCTGTTCTTCAACCCTTTGCAGCATCTTCATGGGGTTGGTTTCATTTAAAAGAAAACACTTTGAATTTTTTGGCAAAAAAAAAACATGATCTCTCTAAGTGCTCCGGCCACTGAGTTACAGTCATCTAAACATAGTGAACTTGAAGAAAATAAATTTGGCCTGGGTGTTTTTTTGGATACAAATGCTTGCAAATAACACACAGCTTCAGATCCGGGCTGGAAAATGCAACAGAAATGTAGAACCAAGTGTTATCCAGCTGAGGTCCAAATTTTGTAACAATACCACAAAAAATGAATATATTACACAGCTTTGTTCTCAGGTAGTTCCCAGGCGTTTTGGAACTGTGCCAAATTGTGCCAAATGGCACAGTTTGGAAAAACGTCTGTAACTTCTGAATAATTCAATATAGAAGCTTCATTTTAGGCTCTAATGAAAGGTCACACTCAGGGCTGTCTGTGTGTGTGTGTGTGGGGGGGGGGGGTTGTCCCCCCCCCCCCCCGCTCACTACAGAGGATGGACTTCGGCCATCGCTACACAACAGATTAGCCTCATGTGGTGATGTGGGACAGCAGCGCAATCACCGCGCCCCCCCCCCCCTCGCTGCAGAAGAATAGCGGGGGTGGGGGGGGCATTCACAGCCTGTACGCGGCGAGCAACCCCTTGTACCGCGGCGCACGAACTTCAGACTTCGTGCGCCGCACAGCTGTAATTTACCGATCGGTCAAAAGTCATTTTGGATTACAATTTTCAGGGATAAAAAATAATTTAGCTTATAACACCTTACCTCTTCACAGCAGCAGTGTCCTGGCCAACTTCTCTTCTTCATTGTCAGACGAACGCGACGCTGGTCCGCTCTGGTTCTGGTCTCGCGACCCGATCAAAACATAATTCCATTATTGCGGTTTTGTACTTCCATGATTGCGGTTTTTGGCGAACGATTTTTCAAACAAATAACAGTAGTAATTAAAAAAAGACTGGCGAAGGCGTGTGTGTCACTCAGCCTTCGTCGTCAGCCTCCGTCGGTCTATGATGACCATGGAAGAAATCATAACGTCTACTCTGCTGGAACCAATACAAAATAAGCACCGCCTGTGGCCGAACATGCTGATCCACGAATGGCACTCCCTGTCACACAGGTTGCATTTGTGGATGGTCTCCATGCTGGATATCGAAATTGTGGCAGGCTAGTCCAGCTTACTCAGATTAAAGGAACACTTTTTAATCTGAGATTTAAAGTTTGTTGCTGCTTGTTCTTTAGAAAATGTGAAAAAGTTGTCAAAAATATGTGAGTAAAGTCCACAAATACTTGATATATTGGCCCATACCTGGAAAAATGAACTTAGTGCAGTAATTCAGTACTTCTACTTTCACTTCCCACCACTACAATATTATAGTGATTTGCATTGTCCTAAATAACTTACATTTCATGCATATGAAATGTAAAGTCTAACTTTTTAATATGACCCTTCTCTCTTATTACCTCCGCCAGGCCGCAGGAGGTAATGCTTTTGCCGGGGTTTGTCTGTCTGTCTGTTGGTTAGCAAGATAACTCAAAAAGTTTTGAACGGATTTCGATGAAACTTTCAGGCGTTGTTGGAAATGGTACAAGGAAGAACTGATTAAATTTTGGGGATGATCCGGATCACCGTCTGGATCCAGGAATTTTTTAAAGGATTCTTTAACATTGTGACATAGGGCCATTTTCAACATGTGTGCAGGCGCAATGGAGGGCGCTGTTCGTCATGTCTGACGAACACAAACTCCGCGTTCTTCAAAGTTTTAGGCACAAAAGCACGCGGAAAACAGTGGTGGGCCGGGCCCGGCAGCGTGCCTGTGTTTCCGCTACGCTGCAAAAGCTGAGACGGGGAGCTGTCCAGCGCGGGATTATTTGGCAGAAATTCCCCGGGCAGCCATAGGGGCTGCGCAAAAACGAGCTCTCTGCCGGGGAAGCTTTCAAATCCTCTTTTGGCGCGGAGCGCAACCCCAATAAAACCCACACCAACCTGTCTACCCAATTTGCATCCGTCAGTAAACCCCTGAGTGCTGCTTTCAGTGAACTATGAAAACGCTCGCATAACCCATTGGCCTGTGGGTTGTACGCAGTTGTGCGATGAATTGCAACGCCCGCAGCCTGGGAGTTTGGAGATAGAGGAGATGGACACAACAGCAACACTTGAGTTTATTACCTCCGCCAAGGAGGTAATGCTTTTACTGCCATTTGTCTGTTTGTCTGTCTGTTTCACCAGAGGTGGTTCTTGGCCTAGAGAGGAACCCATTACATTTTGGGGATGATCTGGGAATGCATACCTCAGCCAAGGCTCTTCTCACAGTGTGTCAGCCACAAAACTCCAAAACTAATGGACAGACTTGGATGCAATTTTCACCACAAGTGGCGATAGGCCTACACACAAGCCCATTACATTTTGGAGGTGATCCATGAGAAACGGAAGGAGCCTTGGCGGAGGTATGCCCTCTGAGTGCTTTTCTAGTCTCTTTGTTTTTTCTCTTATTTCTTTGTCCTATGTCCTGATTGGTGGAGCCTTGAGCACTTTTATCATGTTTATAGTCAGCTTCATGTGTGCCTGTGTTTGTGTTCTTGTTGAATGTAACTGTGGTTTGTAAATATGGATGTCACCTGACTGCAAAACAAATCTACCTACGGGTACAAATAAAGGAACCTGAACCTGAATATGTTTGGTGTGAGGATAACAATGTAGAAGCAGAAAAACACTTAAGGAAAGAAAGCTTTTATTTACAAAATGTGCAAAAACTTTAGACTGCTACATATGAAATATTATGTACACACAGCAAAAAATATCAATGCTGTGATAGTTTTTTTTTTCCACAATATCTTTATTGAACCTTTTTTTTTTAACAAACATGACACAAACAATCAAACACTAACACTAAAGTACTACAAAAAAAAATGCACTAAAAACACCAACAACCACCAACAAAATCAAGTCTTCAACAATGCTCCTCTGTTTAGTCTAGACAATCCATTACATAAGTATACATATTACGTTCACCAGTTTGGAATTTACAAGGTCCACACACATCATTCACCTTCTTCTTCAAGAGTTATGTTTAAATTTTTTACATAATCAATAAAAGGTCTCCATATATTCTCAAACACAATTTCCTTTGATTTCAGTATATATGTTATTCTTTCTTATGGAAGGTTTGTTAACATCTGTCTTAACCACTGTGTCACATCTGGTCTATGAGTCTTTTTCCATAGTAGTGCAATACATTTTTTGGCATTAAGCAAACTGAGGTCTATGAATGTTCTTTCACTTTTATTAAAGTTATGCTTTTCTGGGTACAGACCCAACAAAAACAGTTTAGGATTCAATATGATTTGTTTTGAGATTATTTTTTCAATTGTTACCCTCACCTCTTCCCAAAACATTCTTATTATTCTACATTCCCATACACAATGAAATAGGGTTCCTTTACTTTCCATGCATTTTGTGCACGTATCTGGTATATTTTTGTTATCAGAATCAGAATCAGAATCAGCTTTATTGGCCAAGTATGCACAACACATACAAGGAATTTGACTTTGGCTAAAAACTTGCTCTCGTTGTTCAGGTGAAGGATTTAAATAAGGATTCAATGACAACCAGAGTATGTACAGTAAATTACAGTCTGTCCACGTTTCTATAAAAGAATGCAAATATATACAGGAATATATGCAGTTATTTACTCGGACTAACCACACTTTGCAGAAATATATGAAAAAATATACAATCACACAGTATTTCAATGTGGACTCAGATTCAGTGATATAATGTGAATGAAGTAAAAAGCAGTGTGAGAGTTATGTGCAATGTAATAATGGATGAAAAGTCATGAGTACAGCAACAGGTAGGACTAGGTGAATGTTAGGAGTTCATCAGAGTGATGGCTTGAGGAAAGAAACTGTTCCTGTGACGGGTGGTTTTGACCTTCAGTGATCTGTAACGACGACCAGAAGATAGAAGTTCAAACAGTTTGTGGCCGGGGTGTGATGGGTCAGCACAGATGTTTCCCGCCCGTTTCCTGGTTATGGACCGATATAAGTTCTCAATGGAGGGTAGGTCGGTACCAGTGATCCTCTCCGCAGACTTAATGATCCGCTGCAGTCTGGTCTTGTCCTGTTTAGTGGCAGATCCAAACCAGACAGTGATGGAAAAGCAGAGGACAGATTGGATGATGGCGGTGTAGAAGACAACCAGCAGCTCCTGAGGCAAATCAAACTTCTTGAGCTGACGCAGAAAAAACAACCTCTGCTGGGCCTTTTTCCGGACAGTGTCAATATGGGAGGACCACTTCAGGTTCCGGGAGATTGTGGTACCCAGAAACTTGAAGGAGTCCACAGTGGACACTGTGCTGTTGAGGATGGTGAGTGGGGGGAATGAAGGGGGGTGTCGCCTGAAATCCACAGTCATCTCCACCGTTTTGGCTGGGTTAAGTTCAAGATGGTTCTGGCTGCACCAGAGGATCAGCTGCTCCACCTCCCGCCTGTATGCAGACTCATCATCATCCCGGATCAAACCGATGACTGTGGTGTCGTCCGCAAACTTCAGGAGCTTCACCGAAGGGTCCTCTGAGGTGCAGTCGTTGGAGTAGAGGGAGAAGAGCAGTGGGGAAAGGACACATCCTTGGGGGGCGCCAGTACTAATTTTTCGGGAGCTGGATGTAAATCTCCCTAGCTTCACCTGTTGCCACCTGTCAGTCAGAAAGCTGGAGATCCACTGGCAGGTGGAGGGGGGCACCTTGAGCTGGAGGAGTTTCTGATGAAGAATGCCTGGGATGATGGTGTTGAACGCTGAGCTGAAGTCGACAAACAGGATCCTGGCGTACGTCCCTGGGGAGTCGAGGTGTTGCAGGATGTAATGTAGTCCCATATTCACTGCATCATCCACTGACCTGTTTGACCGGTAGGCAAACTGCAGTGGGTCCATCAGGGGGCCTGTGATGACCTTCAGGTGGCTCAGCACCAATCTCTCCAAGGATTTCATGACCACAGAGGTCAGGGCAACAGGTCTGTAGTCGTTTAATCCTGTAATAGAGGGTTTCTTGGGAACTGGAATGATGATGGAGCGTTATATCTATTTAACTACAATTCCTAGTTTGTGTACTACATGAACAATGGCAATAAATCTGATTCTGATTCTGAACTCCTCCGGTGTAACATACATCCGCATTAACCATTTGAAATGTATCAATTTAAAACGTACATTTATTGATTTGGTTTGAGCTTCTGTACAAGCCAATTCCCATTGTTCCTCTGAAATTTCAGTTTGCAGATCTTCTTTCCAGTAGTTTAATCTTTTCTGTGAGTTTTCACTTGAGGATAGTGTCAATGAGTTATAAAACTCTGAAATAATACCCTTTCTTTTACTATCTTTCATCAACATTTTTTCCAAGGATGAATAAATAGGTCGAGTGAGAGCTTTATTTTGATTTGATCGAATAAAGTTTCTAAGTTGAAGATATTTAAAAAAATGTGTTTTATTAAGATTAAATTTGATCCTCAGCTCTTCAAAAGACATTATGTTATCTGCACATGGCAAATATAAATCTTGAATCTTTTGAATCCCTTTTAAATTCCATACTTTAAATACAGCGTCCGCTCTCCCTGGTTTAAAATATTGATTACCCCATATTGGGCTAAATTGTGACAATAACTGTGGTTCTTTTAAATAGTTTTTAGCTTCACACCATATTTTGATCATATGCTTTACAAATGGATTTTTAACTTGTTTTTGTAATTTTTTTGCCGAATCTGAGTATATGAATATGGGAAGAGGTAAAGGTAAATTGTATGATTCCATTTCAGTCCAGTGAGGGAGATCATTTAATGAAAAATAATATGTCATAGACCTCAGTTGTGCCGACCAATAATACAACATAAAATTTGGACATTTCAGACCTCCACGATCAAATGGTAAAAATAATAAAGACAGACGTAATCTAGCCCTCCTGTTGTTCCATATAAATTCCACTAAGTTTTTTTTAATTCTTGAGAATAAATCTAAAGGTGGTGGTAAGGGAATGTATTGAAATAAATAAAGTATTTTAGGTAAAATATTACTTTTAAGTATATTGATTCTCCCAGTCATCGACATTGGTAGTGACATCCATCTCTGAATTAACTCATTGATATCTGTCATTAAGGCTTCATAGTTGACACTGGCGAGTGATTCTAGCTTAGGCACAATTTGAATTCCTAAATATTTAAACTGATTTACAACGTTGAATTGATTTACCTCAGGGTCTGGGTAATTTCTCTGGGTCTCATTTAGCATTAATATTGAAGATTTAGTTTTATTTATTTTATATCCTGATATTTCCCCAAAATTCTTTATTAAATTCAACAAGGTCGGAATTGATTTTTTTAGATTCGACATAAACAAAATTATATCATCGGCGTCAGGGGAGATTTTGTTTTCTGTGGTCCAACTTTAATTCCATATATTTGTGAATGTAAACGGTATCGCCATCGCTAAAGGTTCAAAATGCCATAGTAAACAGCTAAAGGTGAAAGTGGACAGCCGTGTCGGACATTCCTCGATTGATTTTTATTGATTTTGAAATATGTTATTTGTTAGGATTTCTGCTGTAGAATTATGTATGGTTATCTGAACCCATCTTATGAAATTATCCAAGTCAAAACCTTTGTAATGACTTCAAAAAGAAAGGGCCATTCGACTCTATCAAGGCCTGTTCGGCGTCAGTGTGATAGGAGAGCTGTATCCGGTGCTTCTTTATTACAATAAATAATAATAAATAGTCTTTACGGACCTTCCGGTTATGGTTGCCACGTAAGACGGACGTGTCTCACTCTGCTCTGCTCCTGGAGAAAAAAAATCGGCAAATAAACTCTCTCATTTGGGACAGAACGTATCCCAGCGTTTGGGCGAGGATATCGTCGGCGAAGCCTAAGGCTGGAAAACCAGGTAAAGGAAAAAGTGAGCCGCAAAACAGTCCAAAATTAACGGACTTTCAGGTCTGTGACGCAGCAAACAAAACTTCCATATATGGCGGAGGAGGCTGGCAACGGTGCGAAATCGCGGGGAGCGGCGCAGATGCGCTGATGCTGCCATGAGTTCAATGAGAGCGGACTTTTTCCTCTAGATTTGATGGGATTATGACAGCGTTGGAAGGAATAAGAAAGGAATGGGTGACTGTTGTAGAACGAACGGCGCAGATGGAGCTCCGTCTCGCTAGTGCTGAAGATGACGTCACCCGTCTTCAATTAAAGGTGCGCACTTGGAAAAAAAAAAAAAATGTCTAGAAGATAATATTTTGGATTTGGAATCTCGGTCGAGACAGAATAACTTGAGGCTGGTGGGTCTTCCAGAGGAATCAGAAGGTCGGGACGTATATTCCTTTCTGGAAAAGTGGATTCCGGAGGTGCCTGGGCAGCGAGAGGAGTTGCAATCAGCAGTGGTTCTGGAAAAAGCACATCGTATTGGCCCACGGAGAGATAAGGGACCGCCCGAGGACCTTAATTATGAAGTTTCTTAGCAACAGAGACAGGATGAAGATCTTCAACGCTGCACGAGCTAAAGGAGAGATTAAACACCAGGATCAGCAGGTGCGGTTTCTACCCAGATTTGGCCACAGGAATCCAACAATTGAGGAAGCAGTTTGATCCCATACGTAAGGAGCTGCGCAACCTTGGATTTCGTCATGGTGTAATCTATCCTGCGAGACTGCTGACCACGTATGAGGGCAGAACCCACATCTTCAAGACCCCAGAGGAGGCGCAGGAGTTCATCAAGAAGATCCAGAGAAGAAGAAGAGACTGGTGGGAGCTAAGCTATGAACAAAATATATGTAGAATAATTAAGCATTTGCACAGGCATCTGACTGACTTGAAGTAAATAGCAAGTTTACACAATATAGATTGTATTATATATATATCCCATCCATCCATCCATCCATCTTCTACCGCTTCTTCCGGAGGTCCGGGTCGCGGATGGCAGCAGTTGAAGCAAGAGACCCAGAACTTCCCTCTCCCATCCACCAGCTCCAGCTCTTCGAGCGGAATACCAAGGCGTTCCCAGACCAGCTGGGAGACATAGTCTCTCCACCGAGTCTGGGTCTCCCTGGGGTCTCCTCCCGTGGGACGTGCCTGAAACACCTCAAGTGGGAGGCGTCCAGGAGGCATCCTAATCAGATGCCCATACCACCTCAACTGACTCCTTTCAATGTGGAGGAGCAGCGGTTCTACTCTGAGCCTGTCCCGGATAACTGAGCTCCTCATCCTATCTCTGAGGGTGAGTCCAGCAATCCTACGGAGAAAGCTCATTTCAGCCGCTTGTATCCGCGATCTCGTTCTTTCGGTCATTACCCAAAGCTCGTGACCATAGGTCAGAGTAGGAACATAGATTGACTGGTAAATCGACAGCTTTGCCTTAGAACTAAGCTCCCTCTTCACCACAACAGACCGGTACAATGTCCGCATCACTGCAGATGCTGCTCCAATCCGTCTGTCGATCTCTCGCTCCATTCTCCCCTCACTCGTGAACAAGACCCCAAGATACTTAAAACTCCTCCACTTGGGGCAGTAGCCTGTCCCCAACCCGGAGAGGACAATCCACCTTTTTCCGGCTGAGGACCATGGACTCGGACTTGGAGGTGCTGATTCTCATTCCAGCCGCTTCACACTCAGCGGCAAACCGTCCCAGCAAGAGCTGTAGGTCATTGCTGGATGAAGCCAACAGGACAACATCATCTGCAAACAACAGCGATGAGATCCTGTGGTCACCAAGCATGACACCCTCCATTCCCTGGCTGCGCCTAGAAATCCTGTCCATAAAAAATTATGAACAGGATCGGTGACAAAGGGCAGCCCTGGCGGAGTCCAACTCTCACTGGGAATGACTCCGACCGAGAGTTGGCAATACGAACCAAACTCTCACAACGGTCGTACAGAGACCGAATAGCTCGTAACAACAAGCCCGATACCCCATACTCCCGAAGCACCCCCCACAAAAATCCACGAGGGACGCGGTCAAACGCCTTCTCCAAGTCCACAAAACACATGTAAACTGGTTGGGCAAACTCCCACGAACCCTCAAGAATTCTCGAGAGGGTAAAGAGCTGGTCCGATGTGCCACGGCCAGGACGAAAACCACATTGCTCCTCCTGAATCCGAGGTTCGACCAACGGCCGGACTCTCCTCTCCAGTACCTTGGCATAGACCTTCCCAGGGAGGCTGAGGAGTGTGATCCCTCTAAAGTTGGAGCACACCCTCCGGTCCCCTTTTTTGAAGAGAGGAACCACCACCCCGGTTTGCCATGCCAAAGGCACTGCCCCCGACCTCCACGCAATGTTGCAGAGGCGTGTCAACCATGACAACCCAACAACATCCAGGGCCTTGAGGTACTCAGGGCGAATCTCGTCCACCCCCGGGGCCCGGCCACCAAGGAGATTTTTAACCACCTTGGCGACCTCAGCCCCTGTGATTGGCGAGTCATCCCCCTCGTCCCCAAACCTTGCTTCCTCTGTGGAAGGCGTATCAGTGGGATTGAGGAGATCCTCGAAGTATTCCTTCCACCGCCCAACGATATCCCCAGTTGAAGTCAACAGTGTCCCATCCCACCATACACAGTGTGGACAGGGAGCTGCTTTCCCCTCCTGAGCCGCCGAACAGTTTGCCAGAATCTCTTTGAAGCCGACCGAAAGTCTTGTTCCATGGCCTCACCGAACTCCTCCCATACCCGGGTTTTTGCTTCATCAACCACCCGAGCTGCACTCCGCTTGGCCTGCCGGTACACCTCAGCTGCTTCGGGAGTCCCACAAGCCAACCAAGCTTGATAGGACTCCTTCTTCAGCTTAATGGCCCCCCTCACCACTGGTGTCCACCACTTGGTTCGGGGGTTGCCACCACGAGATGCACCGACCACCTTGCGGCCGCAGCTCTGGGCCGCCGCTTCAACAACAGAGGTGGAGAACATGGCCCATTCAGACTCCATGTCTCCAGACTCCCTCGGAATGTGGTTGAAGTTCTTCCGGAGGTGGGAGTTGAAGACCTCCCAGACAGGGGCCTCAGCCAGACTCTCCCAGCACACCCTCACTATACGTTTGGGTCTACCAGGTCTGAATGGCTTCCTCCCCTGCCATCGGATCCAACTCACCACCAGGTGGTGATCAGTTGACAGCTCTGCACCTCTCTTTACTCGGGTGTCCAAGACATACGGTCGCAGGTCTGATGATACGATAACAAAATCGATCATCGACCTGCGACCTAGGGTGTCCTGGTGCCAGGTGCACATATGGACACCCTTATGCTTGAACATGGTGTTCGTTATAGACAGACTGTGGTTAGCACAGAAGTCCAATAACTGAACACCACTCGGGTTCAGATCGGGCAGGCCGTTCCTCCCAATCACCCCCCTCCAGGTTTCACTGTCGTTGCCCACGTGCGCATTGAAGTCCCCCAGTAGGACAATGGAGTCTCCAGGAGTAGCACCCTCCAGCACCCCAGTCACAGACTCCAAAAAGGGTGGGTACTCTGAAACATCATTTGGTGCATAGGCACAAATGATGGTCAGGACCCGTTTCCCAACCCGAAGGCGCAGGGAAGCAACCCTTTCGTCCACCGGGGAAAACTCCAATATAGAGGCAGCAAGGTGGGGCGATACAAGAATACCCACCCCTGCTCGTCGCCTCTCGCCCAGGGCAACTCCAGAAAAGGCCAAGCTCCAGCCCCTCTCCAGGAGACTGGTTCCGGAACCGGAGCTGTGTGTTGAGGTGAGGCCGACTATATCTAGCCGGTATCGCTCAACTTCGTACACCAGCTCAGGCTCCTTCCCCACCAGAGAGGTGACATTCCACGTACCAAAAGCCAGTTTAGAAAGCTTGGGATCAGTCCGCCAAGGTCTCCGCCTTTGACCGCCACCTAATCCACATAGCACCGGACCCCCATGATCCCTCCTGCAGGTGGTGAACCCACTGGAGGGCGGACCCATGTAACTCTTTCGGGCTGAGCCCGGCCGGGTTCCATGGGTGGAAACCCGGCCACCAGACGCTAGCCTTCGAGCCCCTCCCCCAGGCCTGGCTCCAGGGTGGGGCCCCGGTAACCCCATACCGGGCGGGGTACACTGAATCCTTGATATACAATTTATCATGAGAGTCTGTTGGATCGTTCTTAGTCTGGCCCTTCACCCAGGACCAGTTTGTCTTGGGAGACCCTATCAGAGGCAAATTGCCCCGGACAACATAGCTCCTGGGATCACTGGGGCACGCAAACCCCCCCACCACGTAAGGTGACGATCCATGAGGGAGTATAATAAAAAAAAACAAAAACAAAACAAACAAAAAAAAACTATGATGTACAAAGTTGTTAAAAATTTTGGAGTTAAGTTGGAAAACTACAGAGGAGAGTTAATGTTACGTCATTAAAAGCAGTAGAGTTAGGGTGATTGGGAGGATGAAGAAGGAGTGGCTTAGGCTGTTTCCCCGTGGGTGTGGAGCGGTCGATGGCTATATCGGGAGACAGAATTTTTCTTTGATTTTGGGGGGTTCGCCACAAAGTGTGGGAAGGGCGAATTTGTTTGTGTGTAGTTTGTAGGATGAATGTTCAACCACTCATGTTTTTGCTTCTCTGTATGAGCATGTTTACACTGCAAGGTAATCCCAAACTCTCTATTGATCATAACCAAAGTGTTAATCTTAATTTAACTTCATGGAATTGCAGAGGTCTACAAAATTTAAAAAAACTTAAACAAGTTATGAATAAAATAAAAGACATGGGTTCAAAAATTGTGTTTTTACAAGAAACTCATCTAATAGAGGAGGATATAAAAAGAATTAGGAGTAGATGGCAAGGAAGTGTCTTCACCTCATCATTCTCATCCCGGGCTAGGGAGTTATGACTCTCATACATAAATCAGTCCCTTTTCAAGTGAAAAATGTAATTGGAGACAAACTTGGAAGATATGTAATCATTCAAGGTTCTTTGCTATTAGAAAATATAAATCTTGTGAACTTATATGGTCCCAATAAGATGATCAAAAGTTCTTTGCTAATTTATTTCTTATTTTATCATCACTTACAGGGCAACATATAATAGCAGGGGATTTTAATTGTACATTGAATCCAGGTATAGATAGATCAACAGGACTGGATTGTACGCACAATGGATGTAGGATGACTATTAATCATTTTATGAAAGAATTGAGATTGTTAGATATATGGAGAGAAATGAAACCACAAGTTAAAGCCTATTCTTGTTTTCCAGTACCTACAAGACATTCTCACGTATTGATTATTTTTTGATTTCCACAGAATTAAGATCCAAGATTCAAAACTGCTTTTATGATAACATCGTGATCTCTGATCATGCACCCTGTTGTCTAATATATGTAGATAAAAAATTGACAAAGGAATCAGGTAGATGGCAATTTCAGCATAAATGGCTTCAGGATGAGGAATTTGTCAAGTATATAGAAAAACAGATAGACGAGTACTTTGACATCAATACTACACAAACATCAGCATGTGTAAAGTGGGAGGCTTTCAAAGCTTTTATTAGGGGACATATTATTAGTTATACAGGATCAAAATCTAAGAAGACTCGAGAGGAGAGAGCTAAATTGGAACATAAAATGAAAAGTCTTCAGGAAAAAGTGTATGCAGGAAGTGATCCAAGGTTGGAGAATGAATTACTGATTTTGAGAGCTGAATACGACAAAAAATCAGCGAATAGAGCTGCCTCGAGTCTTCTAAGATTGTTTCAATCTTTTTATGAACAAGGTGAAAAATCAGGAAAATTATTGGCATGGCAGATTAAACAATTAGAAATTAAAATACCAATTACTAGTATTATAAGTAACGGACAGGTAGTTATAGATCCTTTAGAAATTAACAGAGCCTTTAGAGATTACTATGAAAAATTATATGATACTAAAAATGAATTTGATTTAACAAAACTAAATGGGTTTTTGAACAAACTATCTATACCGTGTATTCCAAATGAAAACAGGGAGATATTGGAGTCTAAAATTAGTCAAGAAGAAGTTGGGCTAGCCATTGATAATATGAAATCAGGAAAAAGTGCTGGACCAGATGGTCTTCCAGTTGACCTTTATAAAAAATTTAAGAATAAATTAATAAAACCTTTTTTGGAAATGGTTTTAGAAGCATTTCAAAATAATAATTTACCATCATACATAAATAATGCCTTAATTATACTGCTGCCAAAACCAGGTAAGCCCTCTAATAAATGTGAAAATATGAGACCAATAAGCCTATTAAACGCCGACCTTAAGATAATCTGTAAAATTTTAGCAAGACGAATACAAGAAATTTTAGATCACGATGTTATAAAAGCAGTTTTGAATTTTGGACCTTAATTCTGTGGAAATCAAAAAATAATCAATACGTGAGAATGTCTTGTAGGTACTGGAATAACAAGAGTAGGCTTTAACTTGTGGTTTCATTTCTCTCCATATATCTAACAATCTCAATTCTTTCATAAAATGATTAATGGTCATCCTACATCCATTGTGCGTACAGTCCAGTCCTGTTGATCTATCTATACCGGGATTCAATGTACAATTAAAATCCCCTGCTATATGGACTTCCGGCCTGGACGCCATGGCGACTGCAGCTTAACACTGAAGTTCTCAGACCCAATTCAGGATAACACCTTGAAAATCAAACTTAACGGATTTTTGGAGGAGTGAAAATCAAAAGACAAAATCATCATGTCTAAAGGAAAACAGAAGAAACTGAAATTCTCCAGGCCAGGACACGTATCGGCCGGAGAATCCGAACTGGAAGATCTCCGTTCAGAAGACGAGGAACTGGTGATAGCTAACAAAAGGGTTAGCCTGAAATCACTATTTGAGAGCTACGACGATTTCGCCGAGATGTTACGGCCGAATTCGGAATTCAGAGAAGAATTGAAAAGGACAAACAGCAGAGTGGACCAGGCCGAGAACCGAATCTTGGAAACAGAGGATCGAATAAAAGTGCTCGAAGATTCTGTGCTAGACCTACGCAAAAGACAAGCAGCTATAGAGGCTAAGCTAACCGACCAAGAAGGAAAACAAAGAAGAGACAACATAAGAATTCATGGTCTGATAGAAGGAACCGAAAATGGTTTTAACTCAATGGCAGAATGCGTGGAATCCTTACTAAGAGAGAAATTGGATATTCCACAAACCACCGACTTGAAGATAGAAAAGGCACATCGTTCATTAGCCGCTAGGCCGGCGGCGGAAGCGCCCCCACGTTCGGTGTTGGTAAGATTTTCCAATTTCAAAATAAAACAAGAGGTTGTAAGACTGGCCTGGCAGAAAAAAGGATTTATGCACCAGGAGAGAAAAGTCTACGTGGAACACGATTACGCCCCGGAGGTCCTTAAAAAGCGCAGGGAATACAATGACGCGAAAAAGGTGTTAAGAGAGAAGAAATTGCGCTTTCAGACACCATTTCCTGCGAAGTTAAGGGTCTTCTACGGCGATGAAACGTGTCTCTATAATTCGGCGGAAGAAGCAACAGCTGACATGGTGAAAAGAGGCCTCCCGGTAACGGTATTTAAACCCCCAGCAGACCCGAGTGAGAAGATCAGAGCTCAAACATGGACAACACAAAGACCTTCAAAATCCACGGACCAGCAGCGGGAAACCCAGCACCAGAGCGTCGCGGATAAACTATCCGTTTTCAGGTTGGAATAGCGACCTTTTTTTTTTTTTTTTTTTTTTTCTCCTGAATCAATCCGCACATCCAACCCCCCTCATACAAGGTAACAAACATTAAAGGAGATGCATATTCAGCATGTGGTAAAACATTTCATGGAACAATCATATTATTTGAAACAAATAAGTCTTTGTAATAAAAAAAAAAAAAAACTTGTTAAAATAGAAATGTGACAATAATCCACATGTTCTCCTCATACTAACAAATACTGTTTTTGCGTGAATGTTTGATGTGATGGGGGTGGGAGGGTGCACACAATTTCACAGGGTTTAGGCATAAAAGGAAAAAAAAAAAATCATTACAAGTTTGTATTGGGTTCTGAAACTCACGTTAAAAGCATGGGACTACTTTCAGTGGTAAGAGAGGGCCCTCAACACGTAACAGAGTTTGAGGAATTTCCCTCAGAGCCTTCACTCCATCAAGGCTCTTACAGGGTCTTTAAAAAGACCTCAGCTCAGGAAGTTCTTATGACAGCTTTTTGTTTTAAAGTTTTTTACACTATGTTCTTAATGTTTTTCTTGTTTTTAATGTTCTTTCAGTTTCTGAGTAGCACAAAAGAGGGCCACCACACAGTTATACTAAACAAAACAACACAATGGAGAAACAGGGTGTAACCAAAATAATTTCATATAATGTAAAAGGAATCCTGAATCCAGTTAAAAGATCCAAGATTCTAGGCAAAATGAAAAAAGACAAAGCAGGAATAATACTTTTACAAGAAACCCACCTAACAGACGTGGAACACAATAAACTCAGTAGACAAGGGTTTAAAATGATCTCTTCATCTTCATATAAATCAGGGAGGAGGAGGGGAGTAGCGACATTGATATCAACCAAAATTACATTTGAACAAAAATCACAACACAAAGATAAAGAAGGGAGATACAGTTTGGTAACTGGGCGGCTAGAGGGAGAAGATATCACCCTGCTGAATGTGTATGCTCCCCCAGGGGCTAACTGGAAATTTTATAAAAATGTATTCGACCTAATGATAACTAAAGCTCAAGGTTTAGTGATATGTGGTGGGGACTTCAATCTTAGACTGAATCCATACTGGGATGCTTCTGGTAATTCCCCACATCAAAATAACACCCAAAACAGGAAGACTCGGATGCTACTAAAAGAATTGGGAATCTGTGACGTGTGGAGGGAACTCAACCCCAGTGTAAAAGACTATACATTTTACTCAACTCCACATTCATCTTACTCAAGGATTGACTATTTTTTTATGTTTAATAGAGACATTGGAAGAGTAAAAACATGTAAAATAGGACTGATGGATCTCTCCGACCACAGTCCGATCTACATGGACTTAAATATCCAAAAATACACAAATAATACATTTTCTTGGAGGTTAAATTCAAATGTCCTGAAAGGACCATTGAAAGATGAATTGGAATCAGATATTCTCAGATATTTGGAAGATAACGATAATGGAGAAGTATCCCCTTTAATACTGTGGGATGCATGTAAAGCTGTAATAAGAGGAAAGATTATTGCAAAACTGGCAACCCAAAAGAAACTAAGACAAGAAAAACTATCCACATTAGAGTCAGAACTTAGGAACCTAGAAAAAGAACACAAAGGCAACACTCATTCTACTGACTCGCTCAAGATTAAGGAAATTAAAAACCAAATAAATGAGATCTACACAATAGAAATCCAGAAGAAACTTACATTTCTGAAACAAAAATACTATGAAGCAGGCAGTAAATCGGCAAAATTGCTAGCCTATAAATTGAGGAAACATCAAACAGAAAGAGCGATCTACAAAATCAGAGACCCAGTATCAAAGGAAATAAAATTCAGAATTCAGGATATTCTTAAAAACTTCGAGAATTACTATAAGAACTTATACTCCCACAAAAAACATAAAAACGCATCCGAGGCATTCCTAAACACATTAAACCTTCCCCAACTTACGGAGTCACAAAATAAAACACTACTGTCAGAAATACATCCTAAAGAATTGGAAAAAGCAATTATGAAACTTAAAGCTAACAAATCCCCAGGAGCTGATGGCTATACAGCAGAGTGGTACAAAACCTTTAAACAGCAACTATCTCCTCTCCTCCTGAAAACATTTAATTATGTCCTCCACACAGGGGAAATCCCCCCCTCCTGGAGAGAAGGGGTCATTGCAGTTATACCTAAACCTGAAAAGGATAAACTAGAGTGCTCCAACTACAGACCAATCAGTGTACTAAATCAGGACTATAAGCTTTTTACCATTATCCTTGCCAAAAGGTTAGAAAATATACTGACAGACCTAATTCATTTAGACCAAACAGGTTTTATAAGACAAAGACAGACACAAGACAACATTCGACGCACTTTACACATAATTCATCATATAAAAAAATATAACTTAAATGCAGTCATATTGGGATTAGATGCTGAAAAAGCATTCGATTCGGTTGACTGGTCTTTTCTATATAGAATCTTATCCAGTTTCAATTTTCATAACAACTTCATTAGAACTATACAGGCATTATATAAAAAACCAACAGCTAAAATAAGGATTAACGGTAATTTATCATCATCTTTTGAACTGGAAAGAGGATGTCGTCAGGGCTGCCCCCTGTCTCCACTGCTCTTTGCAATCTTCATAGAACCTCTGAGCCAATGGATAAGACAAAACCAAAAAATTCAAGGTATTACACTTGGTTAGAAGGAACATAAAATAGCACTCTTTGCTGATGACATTTTAATATACCTAGGGCAGCCGGACACTTCTTTACCAGAACTAACCTCAGTTTTTTCAGAGTATGGAGATTTATCGGGGTACAAATTAAATATGCATAAAACCCAAGTTTTAACATTCAACTATGACCCAAATCATTATTCACTAAGCAAACTCAAAACTAACTGGGAGTCGGAATCTATGAAATATCTGGGGGTCAATATCCCGAAACAACTCAACAAAATTATATCACTAAACTATGATCCACTGGTGACAAAAATAAAATCTGACCTAGCAAGATGGAATATGATACCATTCTTGGGTACTGCACAAAGAATTGAAGCAGTCAAAATGAATATACTTCCACGTCTTCTATACCTTTTCCAAACAATACCGGTAGAACCTCCCAAAAAAACATGGCAGGAGCTGGACAGAAGGATCTCAAGATTCATATGGCAGGGCAAGAGACCTAGAATCAGATATAGAACCCTACAGCTAAACAAAGACAAAGGTGGGCTCGCGCTGCCAAATATCAGGGACTACTTTAAAGCCCAGTCTACACTGCTACTATGTAACCCAGTCTACACTGCACAATGGAAGGAGATCGAATGCCAAATAACAAGTGACATCCCCCTACAGGCGATAATAGGGAACAATGTCTTACCTAAGCTTTTGAATAACACTAACCCGTGGATAGAGACCCCGCTAAAAATTTGGTTTAAGATAGTCAGAGAGAATCAAACTAAAGAGCCCTATCGACTTCTGCAATGGATCGCCTATGATCAGGACTTTACTCCTAATAAAACAGACACCAGATTTAAAAAGTGGAAGGAGAAAGGGCTGATAAAATATTACGATTTTTTTAAAGGGCAAATCTTAAGAAGTTTTGAAGATTTGAAAAAACAAGGCCTAATAAATCAAGACCTTTACAGGTTCTTCCAGCTTAGACACCACATAAACAATATACTTAAAAAGGAGGTTTTGGAAAGGGCCCAGTCAGGTGTTCTGAAGGTCTTCTTAATGGCATATAAAGGGATCCCAGGGATCAGATACATTTCTAAAATATACCAAGGTCTTCAAGACTTAAAAGGAGACAACACATCTTATATAAAAGAGAGATGGGAAAAAGAGGGGAATTTCACTTTACAACTGGAAATATGGGAAAAGCTAAATAAACAGCAATGGAAAAGTACCTCATCCCTGCAGTGGAGAGAATTTGGATGGAAAAACTTGGCAAGATTTTCAGAACACCTGCACAAAACAAATTTACCCATAAGGGATTGAACTGTTGGCGCTTGTGTGGTGAAAAGACTGCAAATCATTTTCATGTGTTTTGGTCATGCCCAGTTATCCACCAATATTGGACCAAGGTACAGACAATATTGGGGAAAATATTCAAAATTACAGTTCCCTTTTCTTTTGTAACTTTGTATTTGGGTTTACTACCGGACTCACTGGAAAGACGAGGAGAAAAATACTTATTCAGTGTTTTAATATTGGCAAGCAAAAAAGCTCTAACTAAAAAATGGATGTTGAAGGACTGTCCTACACCTGAAGATTGGACTAACGTGATCCAAGACATTTACTCGATGGAAAAGTTGACATTCGCACTGAGACAGGACATGGATGTGTTCATGAACTTTTGGCAACCCTGGACCGCATATGTGTCTTCCATTAGATCTAATCTTTGACAAATACCATTTCAATAATGGTTCCGCTCTTTGTTCCAACGCTACTCAGATGCTCTTTTATCTTTATTTACTTACTTTTTCTTTTTGTTTGTTTTTTACTGGTTTGTTTGTTTTTTTTTTTGTTATTTGTTTCTTGTTTTTTTTTCTCTTTAATTTCACTTTTTCTTTCACTTTAAAAAAAAAAAAAAAAAAGGGGTGTTGTAAGAATTAATCTTCCAATGTTGTCAGATATCAGAAAATAAGGGAACATGTGATGAAAATGTAAACACTGCATTGCTGTAACGACCTGTATACCCTTTACAAAAACTTAAATAAAAAAAATAAAAATAAAAAAAAAAATCCCCTGCTATTATATGTTGCCCTGTAAGTGATGATAAGATAAGAAATAAATTAGCAAAGAACTTTTGATCATCTATATTGGGACCATATAAGTTCACCAAATTTATATTTTCTAATAGCAAAGAACCTTGAATGATTACATATCTTCCAAATTTGTCTCCAATTACATTTTTCACTTGAAAAGGGACTGATTTATGTATGAGAGTCATAACTCCCCTGGCTCGGGATGAAAATGATGAGGTGAAAACACTTCCTTGCCATCTACTCCTAATTCTTTTTACATCCTCCTCTATTAGATGAGTTTCTTGTAAAAACACAATTTTTGAACCCATGTCTTTTATTTTATTCATAACTTGTTTAAGTTTTTTTAAATTTTGTAGACCTCTGCAATTCCATGAAGTTAAATTAAGATTAACGCTTTGGTTTATGATCAATAGGGAATTTGGGATTACCTTGCAGTGTAAACATGCTCAAACAGAGAGGCAAAAAAATGAGTGGTTGAACATTCATCCTACAAACTACACACAAACAAATTCCCCCTTCCCACACTTGTGGCGAACCCCCCAAAATCAAAAGAAAAATTCCGTCTCCCGATATAGCCATCGACCGCTCCACACCCACGGGGAACAGCCAAAGCCGCTCCTTCTTCATCCTCCCAATCACCCTAACTCTACTGCTTTTAATGACGTAACGTTAACTCCCCTCTGTAGTTTTCCAACTTAACTCCAAAATTTTTAGCAACTTTGTACATCATAGTTTTTTTTTTTTTTTTTTTTTTTTTTTTTTTTTTAATATATAATACAATCTATATTTTGTAAACTTGCTATTTGCTTCAAGTCAGTCAGATGCCTGTGCAAATGCTTAATTATTCTACCTTATATTTTGTTCATGCTTATCTCCCACCAGTCTCTTCTTCTTCTTGGATCTTCTTGATGAACTCCTGCGCCTCCTCTGGGGTCTTGAAGATATGGGTTCTGCCCCCATACGTGGTCAACAGTCTCGCAGGATAGATTAGACCATGACGAATCCCAAGGTTGCGCAGCTCCTTATGTACGGGATCAAACTGCATCCTCAATTGTTGGATTCCTGTGGCCAAATCTGGGTAGAACTGCACCTGCTGGTCCTGGTGTTTAATCTCTCCTTTAGCTCGTGCTGCGTTGAAGATCTTCATCCTGTCTCTGTTGCTGAGAAACTTCATAATTAAGGTCCTCGGTGGTCCCTTATCTCTCCGTGGGCCAATACGGTGCGCGCCCTCCAGAATCACCGCCGACCGCAGCTCCGCACTGCCCAGCGCCTCTGGAATCCACTTTTCCAGAAAGGAACATGAGTCCCGACCTTCGGATTCCTCCGGTAGACCCACCAGCCTCAAGTTGTTCCGTCTCGACCGGGATTCCAAATCCAGGATATTTTCTTCCAGACATTTATTTTTTTTTTCCAAAGTGCGCACCTTTAATTGGAGACAAGTGACATCATCTTCAGCACTGGAGACACGAAGCTCCATCTGCGCCATTCGTTCTACGCAGTCACCCAATTCCTTTCTCATTCCTTCCAACGCTGCCATAATCCCATAAATCTAGAGGAAAATTCCGCTCTCATTGAATTCATAGCCGCCAGCAACGCACCTGTGTCGCTTCCCGCAGATACCGCACCGCTGTTAGCTTCCTCCGCCATATTTGGTGCATTAACTACTGCGTCACAGACCTGAAAGTCCGTTAATTTGGACTGTTTCTGCGGCTCGCTTTTTCCTCTACCTGGTTTTCCAGCCTTAGGCTTCACCGACATATCCTCGCCCAAACGCTGGGATATGTTCTGTCCCAAATGAGAGAGTTATTTGCCGATTTTTTTTTCCTCAGAAGCAGAGCAGAGTGAGACGTGTCCTTCTTACGTGGCAGCCATAACCGGAAGTCAATGCTGTGATAGTTACTTTTTTTACAGACCCTCAAGCACAGACAACGTGTCCCATCAGTCCAACAAGGGTGTTGGTCCTGTCAACTCTGAAGACTTTTTAAAGATATTTTAGAACAACCTGATAATAACGTGTTACAATAATCTAATCTTGAGCTAACAAAGGCGTGGACGGGTTTCTCAGCATCATTCAGAGACAAGATGCTCCTAATATTGGCAATATTTGGCAGATGATAGAAGGCAGTCTTAGAAACAAATTTAATATGTGAATTAAAGAACATATCTTGATCAAAAATAACTCCAATGTTCCTCACAGAACTATTGAGAGTGAGAGTAGCAGCATCCAAATTAAGAGTTTGATTTGGAAAGGAATTTCTAAGGTTTTTTGGACCAACAAGAATGACTTCAGTCTTATCTGGGTTTAATAGCAGAAAGTTACAAGTCTTCCAGGCTTTGATTTCCTTAAGACAGGCTTCTAACTTGGCTAATTGATTACAATCATCAGGTTTCATTGACAGGTATAATTGTGTCGTCTGCGTAACAATGAAAATGTATACAGTGCTTTCTAATGATGTTGCTTGACGGAAGCATAAATAAACTGAAAAGAGTAGGGCCTAACACAGATCCCTGTGGAACTCCGTGACTGAGCTTAGAGTTGGAAGAAAACTCATCATTGATGTGAGCAAACTGAAGTCTATCGGACAAATAAGATGTAAACCATTGCAGCGAAGTTCCATTTAGTCCAACATAGTGTTCTAATCTATCAAGTAGAATGTCTTGATCGATAGCATCAAAGGCTGCACTCAGATCTAAAAGGACAAGTACAGAAACAAGTCCCATTATCAGATGCGATCAGGAGGTCATTAGTGACCTTCATTAAGGTTGTTTCAGTGCTGTGATGAACTCTGAACCTAGATTTAAACTCTTCAAATAAACATTTTCCCTGCAAGTGGTCAAACAGTTGCGCAGCAACAACTCTGATTTTTGAAATGAATGGCAGATTAGAGATTGGTCGATAGTTAGCCAAAACTCCTGGATCGAGCGTTGGCTTTTTGATTAAGGGTTTAATTACAGCATTTTTAAAAGCCTGTGGAACATAACCCAAAGTTAAAGAAGAATTAATTATATGACGAATACAGCTACCAATAAGTGGGAAGACTATTTTAAATAACCTGGTAGGAATAGGGTCTAAAAGACAAGATGAAGGCTTAGATGAGGTTATTTTATCTAACTCTAAAAGGTCAATTAGAGTAAACTTATCTAAACAGATATCAGTTGAAGGAGTTGTAGTAGTTAATGTACTTAAGTTGACGGTGGGAAGAATCTGACTGATTTTATCTCTAACAGATAAAATTTTATGATTGAAAAAGTTCAAAAAGTCTTGTCTAGAAAGCTCGAGGGGGATGCGAGGATTGACCGAGTCCTGACTCTTTGTCAGCCTGGCTATAGTGCTGAAAAGAAACCTGGGGTTATTCTTATTCTCTTCTATTAATGCAGAGTAATAACTTGTAGCTTTTCTAAGAGATTTTTTTATAAATTAAGAGATGATTTCTCCATGCTAAATAGAATTCATCTAAATTAGTAGAATGCCATTTTCTTTCTAACTGACGAGTCTTCTGTTTTAAGCTACAAGTTTCTGTGTTAAACCAAGGGGATTAAAAATCTCTGGTTAGACTTTTTCTTTTTTAAAGGGGCCACCAAATCTAGAGTATGATGCAGAGAGGCTGTAACACCATCCACCATGCTATCAATTACGGAAGGAGCGAGCTTTCCATTTTTTATTTCCGTTGTGTTGACCCATGGTATAGAGGAGACAGTCTGCAAAAATTTGATAACAGCGTTATCTGAAAGACATCTGCTGTAGTAATATTTTTCTTTAGGAGTCAAATAATCAGAAATGGTGAAATCAAAGGTTAACAGACAATGGTCTAACAGTACAGGATTATGAGGAGACACTACCAGATTTTCTATTTCTATACCATAAGTCAGAACAAGGTCCAGTGTGTGGTGGAGATAATGGGTAGAATTTTCTACTTTCTGGGAAAACCCCATTGAGTCTAAAATTGAATTGAATGCCTTATTAAGACAGTCACTCTCTACATCAACATGTACAGCCGTGGACAAAATTGTTGGTACCCCTCTGTTAATGAAAGAAAAACCCACAATGGTCTCACAAATAACTTGAAGCTGACAAAAGTGGTAATAAATAAAAATTCTATGAAAATTAACCAATGAATGCTTTTGAATTGTGGTTCAACAGAATTATTTTAAAAAACAAACTCATGAAACAGGCCTGGACAAAAATGATGGTACCCTTAACTTAATATTTTGTTTCACAACCTTTTGAGGCAATCACTGCAATCAAACGATTTCTGTAACTGTGTATGAGACTTCTGCACCTCTCAGCAGGTATTTTGGCCCACTCCTCCTGAGCAAACTGCTCCAGTTGTCTCAGGTTTGAAGGGTGCCTTCTCCAGACAGCATGTTTCAGCTCCTTCCACAGATGTTCAATAGGATTTAGATCAGGGCCCATAGAAGGCCACTTTAGAATAGTTCAGTGTTTCGCTCTTAGCCATTCTTGGGTGTTTTTAGCTGTGTGTTTTGGGTCATTATCCTGTTGCAAGACCCATGACCTGCAACTGAGACCAAGCTGTCTGACACTGGGCAGCACATTTCTCTCTAGAATACCTTGATAGTCTTGAGATTTCATTGTACCCTGCACAGATTCAAGACACCCTGTGCCAGATGCAGCAAAGCAACCCCAGAACATAACAGAACCTCCTCCATGTTTCACAGTAGAGACGGTGTTCTTTTTGTGGTATGCTTCATTTTTGCATCTGTGAACATAGCGCTGATGTGCCTTGCCAAAAAGTTGCAGTTGTGTCTCGTCTGTCCATAGGACATTCTCCCAGAAGTTTTATGGCTTGTCAACATGCAGTTTGGCAAATTCCAGTCTGGCTTTTTTATGATTTGTTTTCAACAGTGGTGTCCTCCTTGGTTGTCTCCCACAAAGTCCACTTTGGCTCAAACAACGACGGATGGTGTGATCTGACACTGATGTACCTTGACCTTGGAGTTCACCATGAATGTGTTTAGAGGTTGTTCTGGGCTCTTTTGTTACCATTCGTATTATCCGTCTCTTCCTGCGGCCACGTCCAGGGAGGTTGGCTACAGTTCCATCCATCCATCCATCTTCTACCGCTTTTCTGGAGGTCCGGGTCGCGGAGGCAGCAGCTCAAGCAGAGAAGCCCAGACTTCCCTCTCCCCCGCCACCTGCTCCAGCTCTTCAGAGAGGATACCAAGGCGTTCCCAGACCAGCTGGGAGACATAGTCTCTCCACCGAGTCCTGGGTCTGCCCCGGGGTCTCCTCCCAGTGGGACGTGCCTGAAACACCTCAAGTGGGAGGCGTGGTCTTATAGCCTTTACCTTTAACATGCTTGTCTATAATTTTCTTTCTAATCTCCTGAGACAACTCTCTCCTTTGCTTCCTCTGGTCCATGTTTAGTGTGGTACACACCATGTCAACAAACAGCACAGTGACTACTTGTCACCCTTTAAATAGGCCGACTGACTGATTACAAGTTTGTAGACACCTGTGATGTTAATTAGAGGACACATCTTGGTTGAACATGTCCCTATGGTCACATTATTTTCAGTCTTTTCTCGGTGTACCATCATTTTTGTCCAGGCCTGTTTCATGAGTTGTTTTTTAAAATAATTCAGCTGAACCACAATTCAAAAGCACTGTCTGATTTTCATTGGTTAATTTTCATAGAATTTTTATTTATTGCCACTTTTGTCAGATTCAAGTTATTTCTGTGACCATTGTGGGTTTTTCATTCATTAACAGAGGGGTACCAACAATTTTGTCCACGTATGTATATTAAAATCCCCTATAATAATTATCCTATTCTATAATTAATCTGATTTCAGCACTAAATCAGCTAAAAATTTAGCAAATTTGGATCAAAACTCTGAGTAGGCCGAGGGAGGACGGTAAACTATGGCAAAGAAAATTGAGTTCAAGCCAAGATAGCTGACATGCCCCACACTGAGGACCAGGCCCTCAAAGGAATTAAAACAGGATTTTTGCTTTACATTAACTCATAATTTAGAATGGAAAATTGCCGCTACTCCACCTCCATGACCAGAACTTCTGGGATTATGATAGTTTCGATAACCAGAGGGAGTTGATTCATTTAAACCAACATAATCATCTTGCCCTAGCCAAGTCTCTGTGAGGGATATTAAATCGATCTGATGATCAATTAATAGATCAAGAACTCGTAGAGACTTTGGAATTAGAGACCAAATATTTAATAAACCACATTTAGTTTTTAAATTATGAGGAGGAACAGAGGCCAAATTATTAAATTTGACTTGGTTTGATTTGAGTTTTACCAACATTTTGTTTAAACACGTCGGGATGTTTATGCATTATATTTTTTATTAACTTTGGGGGGAGTAGACAAAGGTTCTCTAAGGGAGAAGAGGGGGCAAAGTTGAGGGGTGGTGGCTGAGGAGGAGCTGCAGAAAGACGTGTATTTATCAAGTTGTGTTGTATTTGTCTTGGGTTATAATATTTTGGGTAACGGGAGACAGACACAATCTCTGTAGGGTTATAAATTGAAGACTGATCCAAACAGTGAGGATTATTTGGATTAATGGGATTAATATGAGAAGTGGAAACAAAAAAGGGCTGGTTTGCAGACCCAGGAACTTTGGAGTAAGTTAACACACCAAATCCCAGTCACTGCATTTAAAAACACTGAATGGAATAGAACAGATTGTCCCTTAAAACACGTGAACCAAGTCTATTTGGATGGATGCCATCAGGCCTCATAAGTGATGGGCGGTTCCAAAACAGGTTAAAATTGTCTACAAAACCAATGTTTTTTCTGTTGCATTATCAACTGCACTGTGGTACCCCATATTATCTGCTACTTCCTATTTTTTTTTAAAACTGCCTTAACTAGTACTACTCATTATTACTATTATTATTATTATTATTATTATTACTTATTTTTCTACACTTATTGCACGTTTTTAATCCTTTAGTTTTTTAGTTTATCTCTTTATCTCATCATGTTTTTAATGTTGCAGCATGGCACCGAGACAAATTCCTAGTTTGTGTACTACATGAACAATGGCAATAAATCTGATTCTGATTCTAAAAGTAGGACATGTAGAACACAACCAAGTATTAAGAGTTCGGCTAAAATAATTTCACCCTCGTCTGAAAGGTGCCAAAGGCCCAGAAATAAACACACGTCTGCCACAGTTCATAAGAGTAGACAGAAGGCTCCTTAAAAGGAACTCCGATTATATTGGCATGTTAGCTCTATATGCTTTATTTTTATGTTAGTAACATAACTATAATATAATTTTTTTGAAAATAATTCCCAGTTTTATATATTTTTAAAAAAACTTTATTACGATGTAAATCACCATTTTTGTTTACGTCGCAATGCATTCTGAGTAGTGACGTAGAATGGTTGCAGCCCTTTTTTCTGTCTTATACAAGCCAAGAAGCGAAGCTACGAACTACTGCCATTTCATTCATTCATTCATTAATTTTCTTCCGCTTAATCCTTTTCGGGTCGCGGGGGGCTGGAACTTATCCCAGCATCTTTGGGCGAGAGGCAGGGTACACCCTGGACAGATCGCCAGTCCATCGCAGACATCTACTGCCATTTGTCAGTAAAAATGCCACATTGCGCGGCTTTTGGATGTAATTTCCAATCAAAGGGAAATAAAGAGAGCGGGGTAAGCCTCCATAACTTTCCTAAAGAGGGAAAGTTGAGGAAAAAGTGGGGTGGCAGCGGCTCAGGAGGTAGAGCAGGTCGTCTAATAATCTGATGGTTGGCGGTTCGAATCACGCTCTCCCCAGATATCCTGTCATTGTGTCCCTGGGCAAGACACTTCACCCGCATTGCCTCCAGTGCCCATAACACTGGGTATGAATGTGTAAAAATGTTTAAATGCTCGGTGGTGGCCGGAGAGGCCGTTGGCGCGGATTGGCCGCCACATTTCCGTCACTCTGAGTGTCTATGATCAAGCGCTATAGCGCACGCTTGATAAAGCTGACATATAAGCTGGGTATTCATCTGAACAATAAACTAGACTGGTCACACAATACTGATGCACTCTACAAGAAGGGACAGCGCAGGCTGTTCCTGCTGAGGAGACTCAGGTCTTTTGGTGTACAAGGGGCGCTGCTGAAGTCATTCTATGACACGGTGGTGGCATCAGCCATCACTTTTGGAGTGGTCTGCTGGGGCAGTGGCATTACTGCAGCCGATAGGAAGAGACTGAACAAACTGATTAAGAAAGCTAGCTCTGTCCTGGGGCAGCGCCTTGATCCGATGGAGGAGATAGGAGAGAGAAGGACGGTGGCTAAACTGTCATCTCTGCTGGAGTCCGAGTTCCACCCTATGCAGGACATACTGAATGCACTGAGGAGCTCATTTAGCAGCAGACTACATCATCCCAGGTGCACAACCGAGAGGTTTCGTAGGTCCTTCCTACCAACGGCTGTCAGACTGTACAACCTAAGCAGGGCTGCTCGCAGAGATAGCAAAAAGACGTAACAAACTAATAGTTTTTTGAATGCAAAAGATGCAATAGACTTACACAATGGTCCCCTCCGGCATACAACTAGGAACATACCGGTCGCTATGGAGGGTGAGAATATGTATGGGCACATAATCATACCATGTAGGATAACTAAGTAGACGGTTATGCTGTTTCATTCCATCTAGCAACAATGCTCTGCACTGTGTGTGTTTATATATTTACATATTTATTCCATCTAGCTACAATGCTCAGCACTGGGTGTGTTTATATATTTATATATCTACATATTATTCCATCTAGCTACATTGCTCCGCACTGTGTGTGTTTATATACTTGCATATTTATTCCACCTAGCTGCAATGCTCCGTACTGTGGGTGTTTATATATTTACATATTTATTCCATCTAGCTACAATGCTCTGCACTGTGTGTTCATATATTCATATATTTATTCCATCCAGCTACAATGCTCTGCACTGTGTGTCTGTGTGTGTGTGTATATATATATATTTTATAGTAATACGTACATATGTATATTAGCTGCTCTTGCTTGCTTGTTTTTTTCTTGCCTTCTGATTGTTGCTCTGAGTGTTGCTATCCCTGTGCTGTTGCAATCCTGGAATTTCCCCGTTGTGGGACTAATAAAGGCTTATCTTATCTTATCTTATCTTATATATTAATCACGCTATGATAAAGCTCTACATCGCTCAGAGCGCACGCTTGAGATGTGCGCTTTGAGTGTCTATGATCAAGCGCTATGGCGCACACTTGATAAAGCTGATATATACTGTATATTAATCACGCTATGATCAAGCGCTATAACGCACGCTTGATAAAGCTGACATATATATTAATCACTCTATGATAAAGCACTATATCGCTCAAAGCGTGCGCTTGAGACATGTCTATAATCAAGCGCTGTAGTGCACGCTTGATAAAGCTGATATATATATTAATCACGCTGTGATAAAGCGCTATATCGCTCAAAGCATACGCTTGGCTTGACATGTCGAAGATCTGGCTGGCAGTCATTTGGAACGACTTTGGAGCACTGCTTATGGACGTTCAACCCGCAGTCTGAGAAAGCAACAGAGAAATTGCTTTATGTTGCTGAGAGTCCATCTTTATCAGTTCAGTGCCCATCATGCTTGTAGACAATTTTTTGTGTTTGAGCATTCTATTGTAAGTAAATCAACAATATATAAGTTTCACCTTAAAATAATGCTTCCTCAAGCACACACTTGAGACACTCAAAGTGGAGAGACACTCAAGCGCACGCTATATCGCTCAAGCGCACGCTTTGAGCGATATAGCGCTTTATCATAGCGTGATTAATATATATGTCAACTTTATCAAGCGTGCGCTATAGCGCTTGATCATAGACACTCAGAGTGACGGAAATGTGGCGGCCAATCCGCACCAACAGGCCGGCCTCTCCGGCCACCACCGAGCATTTAAACATTTTTACACATTCATACCCAGTGTTATGGGCACTGAAGGCAATATGGGTGAAGTGTCCTGCCCAGGGACACAACGGCAGGATATCTGGGGAGAGCGTGATTCGAACCGCAAACCATCGGGTTATTAGATGACCTGCTCTACCTCATGAGCCGCTGCCGCCCCACTTTTTTCTCAACTTTCCCTCTTTAGGAAAGCTATGGAGGCTCACCCCGCTCTCTTTATTTCCCTTTGATTGGAAATTACATCCAAAAGCCGCGCAATGTGGCATTTTCACTGACAAATGGCAGTAGTTCGTAGCTTCGCTTCTTGGCTTGTATAAGACAGAAAAAACGGCTGCAACCATTCTACGTCACTACCCAGAATGCATTGCGACGTAAACAAAAATGTCGATTTACATCGTAATAAAGTTTTTTAAAAATATATAAAACTGGGAATTATTTACAAAAAAATTATATTATAGTTATGTTACTAACATAAAAATAAAGCATATAGAGCTAACATGCCAATATAATCGGAGTTCCTTTTAAGTCACTCTTTAAGATCTCTGATGCTTCATCTGGGATGTTGTTGCATCCAACATGTACTATGACATTTTTAGCGTGGGGGAAATCATTTAATAGGTCAGGGGTAAGAGCCTCAATGTCAGACACTCTAGCCTCAGGAAAAAAATTGAGTCACACAGCACCTGCTTCTGATGTTCCTCATAATCGAATCACCAATTACCAGCATCATCTGAGGGGGCTTTTTCGGTGGTTTCTAGTGTTGTTGTGATGACGGGGTGATGCGCTCTCTTCTTTGTGCTCAAACAGTTCTCCAGACTGAACCCGCGCAAGGCCCCCGGCCCAGACGGCGTGTCTCCCTCCACCCTGAGACTCTGTGCGAAACAGCTGGCTCCTGTATTCACAGACATTTTTAACACCTCCCTTAAGTTATGCCACGTGCCATCCTGCCTCAAATCCTCCACCATCATCCCTGTCCCCAAGAAGCCACGGATCACTGGACTTAATGACTACAGACCTGTAGCGCTCACCTCTGTAGTCATGAAGTCCTTTGAGCGCCTGGTCCTGTCCCACCTCAAGTCCATCACCACCCCTCTCCTGGACCCGCTGCAGTTTGCCTACCGAGCCAACAGGTCTGTAGACGATGCAGTCAACCTGGCCCTCCACTCCATCCTGCAGCACCTGGACTCCCCGGGAACCTACGCCAGGATCCTGTTTGTGGACTTCAGCTCCGCATTCAACACCATCCGCCCCGCTCTGCTCCGGGACAAGCTGTCCCTGCTCAACGTGCCTGACTCCCTCTGCAGGTGGATCATCGACTTCCTGACGGACCGGAGGCAGCATGTGCGGCTGGGAAAGACTGTCTCAGACTATACTAGCATCAGCACCGGATCACCCCAGGGCTGTGTACTTTCCCCCCTACTCTTCTCCCTTTACACCAACTCCTGCACCTCCAGCCACCAGTCTGTCAAGTTGATCAAGTTTGCGGACGACACCACCCTCATCGGGCTCATCTCCAACGGCGACGAGTCCGCCTACAGGAGAGAGGTGGCCCAGCTGGCGTCCTGGTGCAGCAATAACAACCTGCAGCTGAACGCTCTGAAGACAGTGGAGATGATTGTAGACTTCAGGAAAGTCACTACTCCTCTGCCCCCCCTCACCCTCTCAGGCTCTCCCATCACCACTGCTGATTCCTTCCGCTTCCTAGGCACTACCATCACCAGGGACCTCAAATGGGAGCTGACCATCAGCTCACTCATCAAAAAAGCCCAGCAGAGGATGTTCTTCCTGCGGCAGCTGAGGAAGCTCAAGCTACCCACCAAGATGTTAGTGCAGTTCTACACAGCCATCATCGAGTCCATCCTCACCACCTCCATAACCGTGTGGTACGCAGGAGCCACTGCCAGGGACAGACTAAGGCTGCAGCGCGTCGTGCGCACTGCTGAGAAGGTGATCGGCTGCAAGCTCCCATCTCTCCAGGATCTGTACATCTCCAGGACCCGGAGGCGTGCTGGCCGGATCATAGCCGATCCCTCACACCCTGGTCACGTACTGTTTGCCCCCCTCCCCTCTGGTAGAAGACTTCGGTCCATCCAGACTAAAACCTCCCGTCACATGAACAGCTTCTTCCCCTCTGCCATTAGACTGCTGAACACTAAGTGACTCTCGTGCACCATGTACAGCAGCTCAACCAGACTCATGTCAATCATCACTGTTTTCTTCCTGCATTACCGACTGCACTATATAGTTCTCCACAGTATCTGCTGCTGGCTAATATATATTTTAACTGTTGACCAGTATCACTTAATCTTATCCTACACTTTATTACATGTATAGTTTATTTCTCTTATCTTATCATGTTTAATGTTGCAGCATTGTACCGAGACAAATTCCTAGTTTGTGTACTACATGAACAATGGCAATAAACCTGATTCTGATTCTGATTCTGATTCTGATTCTGATTCTTTTTGGAGCTGGTGGGTAATTTGGCACACCTAGAGTAGTCTTAGTCCGGGGTTGGCAGGTTTGAGCCGCCGCTGACTGAGAAGGAGAGGGAGGAGGAGGGATGGCCACGAGTGGACAGCCAGCGTCCAGGTGGGGAAAATCCTCCAGAGAAAGGAAGTCGGATCTATTTTCCAAAAGCAAGGGAAGAGAAGAGGTGCGGCCATTCTGGTCGATCGACGATGATTGCTAGCTGGTCCCACCAAGGTCCAGGGTCCGCATTGAGGATGAGAAGAACCAACCAGGGCTTTGGGTTTAGCCCCGAGTCGAAGTCAGTGTCTATTGCTGTGGTCCTGGACGTCTGAAGAAACCGGAGCAGGGGTGGAAGTAGACGGAGATGCGCTGAACTCACCCAGGTAAGTAGCCGTCTCTGCCAGCTGCGAGTCGGTTGCTGGGGCCGTTGTTCGCCCGAGAATTATGGTGTCAAGGTGGTCTTCAGCCTCCCGAATCTTACAGAGGTTGGAGAGTCTCACTTCCAACTCAGAAACCTTCCTCAGGAGGGACACACAGCTGACACATGTTGGGGATGGAGCCATGACGTTCCAGGCGAGAGGTGGATAGCCAGCCAGCCAAAAGCAGCTAAAAACAGCTAAAAAGGCTTAAAAACAGGTTAGCCTAGCCCGGTAAAACAGCCCAGCCGGGGGTCCGACCCACCCACGCATCCGATTGGGCTTTTCTGCTAGGCCAATACTAAGCTAACACCAAGCAAAAACTAATATCTGCAAAAAGAGATACAAAATCAATAAAAAGAAACAAAAGCGGACAAGATAACGCTTTGACGTGACGAGACGTTACCAGACACCAGCGCATGCGCCAAGGATCAAAGTGATCATTTGGCCATCACTATCAAAAGCTGAACCAATGTCTATTCTGGTCTTGCTCCTTTGTTCATCCTTGATTACTTGAGAAGGATAACGGAATGACTTTTTACTTGCAGAAGCAACCATGGTAGCGTACTAATCACTGATTGGCAACACTAGTGCTACGTAAAAGAAACAGCATGTGACATCCAAAAATTAATTGTAATTGGATAAGAAAAACTCATGGAACACTTTTTTGTCATCAGAAATTTTCTGGAATGTAAATATTTATATGATTTACGACCCATAAGAAATTAGAATTATTTTTCATCAATTTACTAATTTTTTGAAGAACATTAGAACTTAGATTGTGCAAGTTTCAAAACATTCTTGATGTATTATTTGAAAAAAAATTCATAAAATTCTTCTGAATTTCACCTTTAACATGTATTTAATGCAGTTTTGCTGTTGTCATGATATTGTGTTAATGTTTGTATTTGCTGTTTGTATTTGCTGTTGCACAAGAGTTTTAGGTTTACTTGAAGAGTTTCAATCTGGGTTTAGAATCCATCATAGTACTGAAACAGCCTTAGCGAAGGTCACTAACGACCTCCTCATTGCATCTGATAATGGACTAGTTTCTGTACTTGTCCTTTTAGACCTTAGTGCAGCTTTTGATACTATCGATCATAATATTCTACTTGATAGATTAGAACACTATGTTGGACTTAATGGAACTTGTTGCAGTGGTTTAGATCTTATTTATCTGATAGGTTCCAGTTTGTTCATGTAAATAATGAGTTTTCTTTCAACTCAAAGCTTAGTCATGGAGTTCCACAGGGATCTGTGCTAGGCCCTACTCTTTTTAGTTTATATATGCTTCCGTTAGGCAACATTATTAGAAAGCACTGTATACATTTTCATTGTTATGCAGATGACACACAGTTATACCTGTCAATGAAGCCAGATGATAGTAATCAATTAGCCAAGTTAGAAGCCTGTCTTAAGGAAATCAAAGCTTGGATGACTTGTAATTTCCTGCTATTAAATTCAGATAAGACTGAAGTCATTCTTGTTGGTCCAAAAAACCTTAGAAATTCCTTTCCAAATCAAACTTTCAGTTTGGATGCGGTTACTCTTTCTCTTAATAGCTCTGTGAGGAACTTTGGAATTATTTTTGATCAGGATCTGTCCTTCAATTCACATATTAAATTTGTTTCTAAGACTGCCTTCTATCATTTGCGTAATATTGCCCCTCATGGATCGTCACCTTATCGTGGTGGGGGGGTTTGCGTGCCCCAGTGATCCCAGGAGCTATGTTGTCCGGGGCAATTTGCCTCTGATAGGGTCTCCCAAGACAAACTGGTCCTGGGTGAAGGGCCAGACGAAGAACGATCCAACAGACTCTCATGATAAATTGTATATCAAGGATTCAGTGTACCCCGCCCGGTATGGGGTTACCGGGGCCCCACCCTGGAGCCAGGCCTGGGGGAGGGGCTCGAAGGCTAGCGTCTGGTGGCCGGGTTTCCACCCATGGGACCCGGCCGGGCTCAGCCCGAAGGAGTTACATGGGTCCGCCCTCCAGTAGGTTCACCACCTGCAGGAGGGATCATGGAAGTCCGGTGCTATGTGGATTAGGTGGCAGTCAAAGGCGGAGACCTTGGCGGACTGATCCCAAGCTTTCTAAACTGGCTTTTGGTACGTGGAATGTCACCTCTCTGGTGGGGAAGGAGCCTGAGCTGGTGTACGAGATTGAGCGATACCGGCTAGATATAGTCGGCCTCACCTCAACACACAGCTCCGGTTCCGGAACCAGTCTCCTGGAGAGGGGCTGGAGCTTGGCCTTTTCTGGAGTTGCCCCGGGCGAGAGGCGACGAGCAGGGGTAGGTATTCTTGTATCGCCCCACCTTGCTGCCTCTATATTGGAGTTTTCCCCGGTGGACGAAAGGGTTGCTTCCCTGCGCCTTCGGGTTGGGAAACGGGTCCTGACCATCATTTGTGCCTATGCACCAAATGATGTTTCAGAGTACCCACCCTTTTTGGAGTCTGTGACTGGGGTGCTGGAGGGTGCTCCTCCTGGAGACTCCATTGTCCTACTGGGGGACTTCAATGCGCACGTGGGCAACGACAGTGAAACCTGGAGGGGGGTGATTGGGAGGAACGGCCTGCCCGATCTGAACCCGAGTGGTGTTCAGTTATTGGACTTCTGTGCTAACCACAGTCTGTCTATAACGAACACCATGTTCAAGCATAAGGGTGTCCATATGTGCACCTGGCACCAGGACACCCTAGGCCGCAGGTCGATGATCGATTTTGTTATCGTATCATCAGACCTGCGACCGTATGTCTTGGACACCCGAGTAAAGAGAGGTGCAGAGCTGTCAACTGATCACCACCTGGTGGTGAGTTGGATCCGATGGCAGGGGAGGAAGCCATTCAGACCTGGTAGACCCAAACGTATAGTGAGGGTGTGCTGGGAGCGTCTGGCTGAGGCCCCTGTCCGGGAGGTCTTCAACTCCCACCTCCGGAAGAACTTCAACCACATTCCGAGGGAGTCTGGAGACATGGAGTCTGAATGGGCCATGTTCTCCACCTCTGTTGTTGAAGCGGCAGCCCAGAGCTGCGGCCGCAAGGTGGTCGGTGCATCTCGTGGTGGCAACCCCCGAACCAAGTGGTGGACACCAGTGGTGAGGGGGGCCATTAAGCTGAAGAAGGAGTCCTATCAAGCTTGGTTGGCTTGTGGGACTCCCGAAGCAGCTGAGGTGTACCGGCAGGCCAAGCGGAGTGCAGCTCGGGTGGTTGCTGAAGCAAAAACCCGGGTATGGGAGGAGTTCGGTGAGGCCATGGAACAAGACTTTCGGTCGGCTTCAAAGAGATTCTGGCAAACTGTTCGGCGGCTCAGGAGGGGAAAGCAGCTCCCCGTCCACACTGTGTATGGTGCGGATGGGACACTGTTGACTTCAACTGGGGATATCGTTGGGCGGTGGAAGGAATACTTCGAGGATCTCCTCAATCCCACTGATACGCCTTCCACAGAGGAAGCAGGGTTTGGGGACGAGGGGGATGACTCGCCTATCACAGGGGCTGAGGTCGCCAAGGTGGTTAAAAATCTCCTTGGTGGCCGGGCCCCGGGGGTGGACGAGATTCGCCCCGAGTACCTCAAGGCCCTGGATGTTGTTGGGTTGTCATGGTTGACACGCCTCTGCAACATTGCGTGGAGGTCGGGGGCAGTGCCTTTGGCATGGCAAACCGGGGTGGTGGTTCCTCTCTTCAAAAAAGGGGACCGGAGGGTGTGCTCCAACTTTAGAGGGATCACACTCCTCAGCCTCCCTGGGAAGGTCTATGCCAAGGTACTGGAGAGGAGAGTCCGGCCGTTGGTCGAACCTCGGATTCAGGAGGAGCAATGTGGTTTTCGTCCTGGCCGTGGCACATCGGACCAGCTCTTTACCCTCTCGAGAATTCTTGAGGGTTCGTGGGAGTTTGCCCAACCAGTTTACATGTGTTTTGTGGACTTGGAGAAGGCATTTGACCGCGTCCCTCGTGGATTTTTGTGGGGGGTGCTTCGGGAGTATGGGGTATCGGGCTTGTTGTTACGAGCTATTCGGTCTCTGTACGACCGTTGTGAGAGTTTAGTTCGCATTGCCAACACTCGGTCGGAGTCATTCCCAGTGAGAGTTGGACTCCGCCAGGGCTGCCCTTTGTCACCGGTCCTGTTCATAATTTTTATGGACAGGATTTCTAGGCGCAGCCAGGGAATGGAGGGTGTCATGCTTGGTGACCACAGGATCTCATCTCTGTTGTTTGCAGATGATGTTGTCCTGTTGGCTTCATCCAGCAATGACCTACAGCTCTTGCTGGGACGGTTTGCCGCTGAGTGTGAAGCGGCTGGGATGAGAATCAGCACCTCCAAGTCCGAGTCCATGGTCCTCAGCCGGAAAAAGGTGGATTGTCCTCTCCGGGTTGGGGACAGGCTCCTGCCCCAAGTGGAGGAGTTTAAGTATCTTGGGGTCTTGTTCACGAGTGAGGGGAAAATGGAGCGAGAGATCGACAGACGGATTGGAGCAGCATCTGCAGTGATGCGGACGTTGTACCGGTCTGTTGTGGTGAAGAGGGAGCTTAGTTCTAAGGCAAAGCTGTCGATTTACCAGTCAATCTACGTTCCTACTCTCACCTATGGTCACGAGCTTTGGGTAATGACCGAAAGAACGAGATCGCGGATACAAGCGGCTGAAATGAGCTTTCTCCGTAGGATTGCTGGACTCACCCTCAGAGATAGGGTGAGGAGCTCAGTCATCCGGGAGAGGCTCAGAGTAGAACCGCTGCTCCTCCACATTGAAAGGAGTCAGTTGAGGTGGTATGGGCATCTGATTAGGATGCCTCCTGGACGCCTCCCACTTGAGGTGTTTCAGGCACGTCCCACTGGGAGGAGACCCCGGGGCAGACCCAGGACTCGGTGGAGAGACTATGTCTCCCAGCTAGTCTGGGAACGCCTTGGTATCCCCTCTGAAGAGCTGGAGCAGGTGGCTGGGGAGAGGGAAGCCTGGGCTTCTCTGCTTGAACTGCTGCCTCCGCGACCCGGACCTCCGGAAAAGCGGTAGAAGATGGATGGATGCCAAGATTAGGAGCATCTTGTCTCAGAGTGATGCTGAGAAACTGATCCACGCTTTTATTAGCTCGAGATTAGATTACTGTAATTCTTTATTATCAGGCTGTCCTAAAACATCTTTAAAAAGTCTTCAGCTGATCCAAAATGCTGCAGCAAGAGTTTTAACAGGTACTAGAAAGAGAGATCATATCTCTCCGGTTGTGGCCTCCCTTCATTGGCTTCCCATAGAGTTTAGAATTAAGTTTAAAATCCTTCTTCTTACTTACAAAGCTCTAAACAATCAGGCTCCTTTTTATTTAAAAGATCTGATACTACCGTATTATCCTAACAGAGCACTACGCTCCCAAAATGCAGGATTACTTGTAATACCTAGAATCTCCAAAAGTACAATGGGAGGCAGAGCCTTCAGTTACCAAGCTCTTCTCCTGTGTAACCAGCTGCCAATCTGGATTCGGGAGTCAGACTCTATCTCTGTTTTTAAGAACAGGGCTAAAACCTACCTTTTTGATATAGCCTACAATTGGGGAGGGATCATGTGTTTCTGAACCCTCCCTTAGTTATGCTGCTAATAGGTTTAGTCAGCCGGGGGACCTCCAGTAATGCACTGGGCCTCACTCCTTTCCTCACTCTCAATGAAATATTTTTTTTTTGCTGGTCATTAACATCTGTTTGTTCTCTCCCATAGATTGAGTCCCCATCGTGCTGTTTGCTCTCTACATGTCTGTTCTTTTCTTCTCTATCCCCTCACCCCCCAGCCAGTCACAGCAGATGACTGCCCCTCCCTGAGCCTGGTTCTGCTGGAGGTTTCTTCCTGTTAAAAGGGAGTTTTTCCTCTCCACCGTCGCCAAGTGCTTGCTCACAGGGGATTGCCTGATTGCTGGGGTCTTTCTGCAACTGTGGGGGTTCCCCCTACAGTTGATAGTGCTATGAGATGACTGTTGTTGTGAAATGGCGCTATATAAATAAAGTTGAATTGAATTGAAGAGTTTTCTGTATAGTTCAGTTCACTTCAACTTTATTTATGTAGTGCCATTTCACAACAACAGCCATCTCATAGTACTTTCAACTGTAGGGAAAACCCCCACAATTGCAGAAAGATCCCAGCAATCAGGTGATCCCTGTGAGCAAGCGCTTGACGACGGTGGAGAGGAAAAACTCCCTCTTAGCAGGAATAAACCTCCAGCAGAACCAGGCTCAGGGAAGGGGCATGTTCTTAAATTAATATATCATAGGCGTAGTGGCACACTTCCAAGGGCGGTGGGCCACCACATGGAAAAATGAGCAGAGGAAACCCTGCCCTATCATCTGCTTTCTCTAGATCCACCAAGACGCAGTGCAACTCCTTCTGACCTTCTCCATACTTCTTCATCAGCACTCTTGAGAGCAAACATTGCATCTGTAGTACTCTTTCTTGGCATGAAACTGTACTACTACTGATGGATTGTCACCTCCCCTCTTAACCAGGCTTCAACAACTCTTTCCCATATCTTCATATTGTGGCTGATCAACTTTATGCCTCTGTAGTTGCTACAGCTCTGAGCATCACGTTTGTTCTTGAAAATTGGTACCAAAACACTTCTCCACTCCTCAGGTCACTCTCCAAGATTGTGTTAAACAATCTGGTTTAAAAAGTCCACTGCCATCTCTCCTAAACATCTCCATACCTCCACAGGTATGTCATCTGGACCAACCACCTTTTCTCACTCTTCATCCTCTTCAAAGCCGCCCTGCCCTGATTTCTGCCCTGCTCTTCCTCAGGACTTAGGCCCAAAAATATTTGGACAGTGACACAAGTTTTGTTATTTTAGCTGTTTACAAAAACATATTCAGGATACAATTATATAATCAATATGGGCTTAAAGTGCAGACGCTCAACTGTAATTTGAGAGTATTCACATCCAAATTGGAGCAAGGGTTTAGGAATTACAGCTCTTTAATACGTAGCCGTCTCTTTTTCAAGGGACCAAAAGTAATTGCACAGTTGACTCAGAAGGCTGCAAAAAAAAATAACAAGGCTACATGGGCTCTTCCCTCGTTAACCTGTCATCAATTAAGCAGTTAAAAGGTCTGGAGTTGATTCCAGGTGTGGCGTTTGCATTTGGAAGCTGTTGCTGTGAACACACAACATGCGGTCAAAGGAGCTCTCAATGGAGGTGAAACAGACCATCCTGAGGCTGAAAAAAAAAAAGAAGAAATCCATCAGAGAGATAGCAGAAATGTTAGGAGTGGCCAAATCAAAAGTTTGGTACATTCTGAGAACAAAAGAGTGCACTGGTGAGCTTGGGTACTCAAAAAGGCCTGGACGTCCACGGAAGACAACAGTGGTGGATGATTGCAGAATCCTTTCCATGGTGAAGAACAACCCCTTCACAACATCCACTCAAGTGAAGAACACTCTCCAGAAGTCTACCATAAAGAGAAGACTTCATGAGAGTAAATACAGAGGATTCACCACAAGGTGCAAACCATTAATCAGCCTCAAAAATAGAAAGGCCAGAATTGACTTTGCCAAAAAACACCTGAAGAAGCCAGCCCAGCTCTGGAACAGCATTCTTTGGACATATGAGACTAAGATCAACCTGTACCAGAATGATGGGAAGAAGAAAGTTTGGAGAAGAACTGGAACAGCTCATGATCCAAAGCGCACATCTTCTGTAAAACATGGTGGAGGCAGTGTGATGGCATGGGCATGCATGGCTTCCAGTGGCACTGGGTCTCTTGTGTTTATTGATGATGTGACAAAAGACAGAAGCAGCCGGATGAATTCTGAAGTGTATAGGGATATACTTTCTGCTCAGATTCAGCCAAATGCAGCAAAGTTGATTGGACGGCGCATCACAGTACAGATGGACAATGATCCAAAACATACTGCAAAAGCAACCCAGGAGTTTTTTAAAGCAAAGAAGTGGAATATTCTGCAATGGCCGAGTCAATCACAAGATCTCAACCCAATCGAGCATGAATTTCCCTTGCTCAAGACAAAACTTAAGGCAGAAAGACCCACAAACAAGCAACAACTGAATACAGCTGCAGTAAAGGCCTGGCAAAGCATCACAAAGGAGGAAACCCAGCATTTGGTGATGTCCATGGGTTCCAGACTTCAGGCAGTCATTGCCTGCAAAGGATTCTCAACGAAATATTGAAAAGTAGCATTTTACTTAGGGTTATGTTTATTTATCCAATTACTTTTGAGCCCCTGAAATGAGGAGCGTTTGTATAAAAATAGCTACAATTCCTACATGTTTAATCATATATTTTTGTTCAACCCCTTGGGCTGCATGGTGGCGCAGTGGTTTAGCACTGTGGCAGCACAGTTTTACCCTCGGCCGGGGGATCGCGGGGATCATGAGATCGTGGGTTCGATCCCAGCCCCCGACCAACAGTGAGCTGTGTGGAGTTTGCATGTTCTCCCCGTGTTGCGCGGGTTTACTCCGGGATTTCTCCGGTTTCCTCCCGCACACCAAAAACATGTAGGTTTAGGGCGCTCGCGCACGCAGCGACCAGCAGCCGGTGGCTTGTCACCAGACTGCAAACCAAGTCTACCTACGGGTACAAATAAGTAACCAAAAACCCCCCCCCCCCCAAAAAAAACCCCTTGAATTAAACCTTAAAGTCTGCACTTCAATTGAATCGGTGAATTCAAAAGGGTCCCAAGTCCCCTTTGAAAAAGTGTGGACTTGGGCCCTTTTGGAATTCACCGATTCAATTCCGTTGTAGTTGTTTCATTTCAAATCCAATGTGGTGGCATGCAGAGCCCAAATCATGAAGATTGTGTCACTGTCCAAATATTTCTGGGCCTAACTGTAATTGTTCACCATCTTTCCTTCATCCATCCTCTTCTCTCTTTCGCTTCCTTTATTCATCAGCTCTTCAAAGTACTCTTTCCACCTTCTCAACACACTCTCATCATTTATTAGTACATTACCATTTCTGTCCTTAATCAACCTAACCTGCTGCACATCTTTTCCAGCTCCATCTCTCTGTCTAGCCAATCGATACAAGTCCCTTTCTCCTTCCTTAGTGTTTAGCCTCTCACACAACTCACGATATGCCTTCTCCTTTGCCTTTGCTACTTCTCTCTTTGCCATGTGCCTGGATTCCAAATACTCTTGTCTACTTTATTCATCTTCCTAACTATCCCACCTTTTTTTTTTTTTGCTAACCTCTTCCTTTGAATACTTTCCTGTACCTCCTGATTCCACCACCAAGTCTTCTTGTCTTCCTTCCTCTGTCCACTGGATACACCACATACCTTTTACCCATTTCCCTGAATACTTCAGCTGCACTTTCCCAGTCATCCGGTAGTTCTTCCCTACCACCCAGAGGCTGTATCAAGTCCTTCGGGATCTCTGTGTGACCTTTTTCCTTCTGTAACTTCCCCCACTTAATCTTTGGCGCAACCTTAATTCTCTTGCTCTACTTGCTTTCTAAAGTCATCCTACAGACTACCATCCGATGCTGTCTAGCTGCATTCTCCCCTGCCACCACCTTGCAGTCTTCTATCTCTTTCAGACTTTTCCTTCTGCATATGAAGTCCACCTTTATGCACCTTCCTCCACTCTTGTCATTCGCCCTAGGTTCCTCTCTTGTCTTGAAGTATGGGGTTGTTATTTGGGTTGTTCCATGTCTGACGTATTTCCTCATCAGTGTGAAAACTTTTCTCATGAATTCCTGACTTTTGTCTTCTAAATTCCCGTTTCTTTCTTGTAGTATTGCCCTTGTTTCAGGTTAAAGCAACAGCCCCTCTAAATGTCTGTGCACGTCCCTGCTGTTCTTGGTAGGAAAACTGAAAAGACGACAACTTTGATTGTGATTAGCTGTTGTTACCTGATGCTGCATTCACTTGCATTAATTAATCTGAATTAATGGTAAAAGTTTAGGCTTAAAATCAGCTGAAAGTGCTCCGTGGTAACTAGGGATACAAGTTATTAATTAATTCATGCATGAAGAGTTTTTTCACCTTGTCAGTGGATTAACAATTAATTAATAAGCAGCAGTTTTGCTGAGAATCTGAATTCCCCTCGGTACAATACGGTCTTTCTGTCTGCAACGTAAACAGCTGAATACTGTTTTTGATGTCCTGAATAAAATGTGCTTGGGATCAGTCCGCCAAGGTCTCCGCCTTTGACTGCCACCTAATCCACATAGCACCGGACTTCCATGATCCCTCCTGCAGGTGGTGAACCTACTGGAGGGCGGACCCATGTAACTCCTTCGGGCTGAGCCCGGCCGGGTCCCATGGGTGGAAACCCGGCCACCAGACGCTAGCCTTCGAGCCCCTCCCCCAGGCCTGGCTCCAGGGTGGGGCCCCGGTAACCCCATACCGGGCGGGGTACACTGAATCCTTGATATACAATTTATCATGAGAGTCTGTTGGATCGTTCTTCGTCTGGCCCTTCACCCAGGACCAGTTTGTCTTGGGAGACCCTATCAGAGGCAAATTGCCCCGGACAACATAGCTCCTGGGATCACTGGGGCACGCAAACCCCCCCACCACGATAAGGTGACGATCCATGAGGGGGCCAAAAAAGGGGACCGGAGGGTGTGCTCCAACTTTAGAGGGATCACACTCCTCAGCCTCCCTGGGAAGGTCTATGCCAAGGTATTGGAGAGGAGAGTCCGGCCGTTGGTCGAACCTCGGATTCAGGAGGAGCAATGTGGTTTTCGTCCTGGCCGTGGCACATCGGACCAGCTCTTTACCCTCTCGAGAATTCTTGAGGGTTCGTGGGAGTTTGCCCAACCAGTTTACATGTGTTTTGTGGACTTGGAGAAGGCATTTGACCGCGTCCCTCGTGGATTTTTGTGGGGGGTGCTTCGGGAGTATGGGGTATCGGGCTTGTTGTTACGAGCTATTCGGTCTCTGTACGACCGTTGTGAGAGTTTAGTTCGCATTGCCAACACTCGGTCGGAGTCATTCCCAGTGAGAGTTGGACTCCGCCAGGGCTGCCCTTTGTCACCGGTCCTGTTCATAATTTTTATGGACAGGATTTCTAGGCGCAGCCAGGGAATGGAGGGTGTCATGCTTGGTGACCACAGGATCTCATCTCTGTTGTTTGCAGATGATGTTGTCCTGTTGGCTTCATCCAGCAATGACCTACAGCTCTTGCTGGGACGGTTTGCCGCTGAGTGTGAAGCGGCTGGGATGAGAATCAGCACCTCCAAGTCCGAGTCCATGGTCCTCAGCCGGAAAAAGGTGGATTGTCCTCTCCGGGTTGGGGACAGGCTCCTGCCCCAAGTGGAGGAGTTTAAGTATCTTGGGGTCTTGTTCACGAGTGAGGGGAAAATGGAGCGAGAGATCGACAGACGGATTGGAGCAGCATCTGCAGTGATGCGGACGTTGTACCGGTCTGTTGTGGTGAAGAGGGAGCTTAGTTCTAAGGCAAAGCTGTCGATTTACCAGTCAATCTACGTTCCTACTCTCACCTATGGTCACGAGCTTTGGGTAATGACCGAAAGAACGAGATCGCGGATACAAGCGGCTGAAATGAGCTTTCTCCGTAGGATTGCTGGACTCACCCTCAGAGATAGGGTGAGGAGCTCAGTCATCCGGGAGAGGCTCAGAGTAGAACCGCTGCTCCTCCACATTGAAAGGAGTCAGTTGAGGTGGTATGGGCATCTGATTAGGATGCCTCCTGGACGCCTCCCACTTGAGGTGTTTCAGGCACGTCCCACTGGGAGGAGACCCCGGGGCAGACCCAGGACTCGGTGGAGAGACTATGTCTCCCAGCTAGTCTGGGAACGCCTTGGTATCCCCTCTGAAGAGCTGGAGCAGGTGGCTGGGGAGAGGGAAGTCTGGGCTTCTCTGCTTGAACTGCTGCCTCCGCGACCCGGACCTCCGGAAAAGCGGTAGACGATGGATGGATGGATGGATGAATAAAATGTGAACATCACATTTGTCAATGATTCACTGTCACATTTGCAGTTTTTTTTTTTATTGGGTACTATGGTGCTGGTGCATCTCGATAAATTAATTGTCTCTTATACCTGCCCAGTGGATCATAGTGAAGAATGCATCTGTTTTCTGATTGTTGCAGGAACAGGTTGGTGAGAACGTTTAGCTGATCGGTGTTGGTGGTTCGGCTCCTGTTCTGCTCCTCGTGGATGAATAGCTGATGTAGCTCTGTGGAGACCTGCCATTGATGGTCTGTGCTGAGTGCTGGAGAATAAAGAACCACATAGAAGTCCACATTCTGAGTCTGAGGACTTTTATTGGGCCTTCAGGCTAACTGAACTAGCCTCATCCTGCTAGCTCTGACTGTCAGCAGCCACATCACAACATCTGGAGGAAGTAAACAAACCATAAAGATGTTTTCAAGTCAGCGTCTGAGAGAGTTGGTGAGAGAGCGACTGGCTGCTGCTGCTGCTGAAGAAATAATAACAGAGTTTGAACTAATCACCAACCAGTACGAGGAAGAGATCGATCGTCAGCGCAGACTACTGAATATGCGCTGGTGCTCCCAGATAAAAATCCACAGACTAGGTATGTGGGACTATAATGGTGTGAATGAGGCTTTAGAAAACTCTGGATCTGTTTTTCAATCATGGTTGTGTCTTAAATGTACAATCTCTTGTTTTTAAATCCTAAATTTGTCACATTTTTTTCTTATTCATTTGTAAAGTGAAACTCTCTTTTTGTGACTTTTTTGTCTTTGTTCCTCCAGATTTCTCACAGCAACCTGAATGTAAAGCGGAGGAAGTTGTGGCTGAGCAGCAGCTCTGGAACCAGGAGAGGAACTCTGTCCTGGACCATGAAGAACCAGAAGCTCCACAGGTTAAAGAGGAACAGGAGGAACTGTGCATCAGTCAGGAGGGAGAACAGCTGGTAGTGAAGCTGGAGGCCGATCCCTTCATGGGGACTCTTGTTTGTGAGGAAAAACAGCAGAGTGAAGCAGAACCAAACAGTGAGCAGCTCCTCTCTCACAGCTCTGCTGGAACTGAGACCCAAGATGAGGAAGGAAGCCGGCATGTCGCCTCAGGATCCACTAAAGAAGAAGAAGAACCCAAACCAAAGAAGAGACGACTGAAAACAGGAAGTCACAGGAACAGTGATGACGACTCTATGACCTCAGAGACTCTGTGTGAGAATGAAACAGGTAAAAAGTTAGAAAATGTTCAGATTGAGTCTTTGAGAAACTGTCCTAAAATAAAATAATAATATTAAATGAATATTTTCAATAACTACATGAATCTTTGCTTCTTTTAGTTTAGTTTTAGTTTGCTTCTTTTATAATGATCGCTGTGTACGCCCCTCCCGACGCGGACACGCGCGAAGCTCAGCGCGTGCTCGCGGATCACATTCAACACACAGAGCGGAGTTTTCCAGACTCGCTGATTATTGTGGCTGGCGACTTTAATCAGTGCAATCTGAGCCACGATCTCCCCCGCTACAAACAGTTTATTAAATGCCCCACCAGAGGATTAAACACACTGGATCACTGTTACACCACAGTGAAAGACGCATATCGCGCTGTCCCTCGAGCTGCGCTGGGATTATCTGATCACGTGATGGTTCACCTCATTCCCACATACAGACAGAGATTGAAGCTCACTAAACCTGTTGTGAGCACTACGAAGATACGGACCAGTGATGCTGAGGAGAAGCTGGAAACGTGCATGGAAATATCTGACTGGGGCATGCTTAAAGGAGCCACGCGTGATCTGGATGAGTACACGGACACTGTGAACTCATATATCCACTTTTGTGAAGAGAACATTCTTCCATCACGCACCAGGGTGAGGTACTCTAATGACAAACCCTGGTTCACAGCTAAGCTCAGACAGATCAGGAAGGAGAAGGAAGCAGCGCTGAAAAGTGGAGACAGGGACTGCTACAGGGAGGTTAAATACCGGTTTAACAGAGAGCTGAAGAGGGCTAAATCTCTATACTCAGAGAGACTCCAGCAGCAGTTCACTGCTAATGATTCGGCTTCCGTGTGGAGAGGACTGAGGCAGATCACCAACTATCGGCCTCAGGCTCCTAAAGGTCAGGATGACAAAGCCCTTTGTCAGAGACTGTCCCAACACTATGCCCGTTTTGACACCTCGTCATCTGTGTCCAACTCCCCCCCTCCCTCCAGCTCCACAGCCTCCACATTCCCTACTTCATTTAAGGCACCCCCCCCCCTCCTCCCCCCCTCCCCTTATCATCAGTGAGCAGGATGTGCTCAAACAGTTCTCCAGACTGAACCCGCGCAAGGCCCCCGGCCCAGACGGCGTGTCTCCCTCCACCCTGAGACTCTGTGCGAAACAGCTGGCTCCTGTATTCACAGACATTTTTAACACCTCCCTTAAGTTATGCCACGTGCCATCCTGCCTCAAATCCTCCACCATCATCCCTGTCCCCAAGAAGCCACGGATCACTGGACTTAATGACTACAGACCTGTAGCGCTCACCTCTGTAGTCATGAAGTCCTTTGAGCGCCTGGTCCTGTCCCACCTCAAGTCCATCACCACCCCTCTCCTGGACCCGCTGCAGTTTGCCTACCGAGCCAACAGGTCTGTAGACGATGCAGTCAACCTGGCCCTCCACTCCATCCTGCAGCACCTGGACTCCCCGGGAACCTACGCCAGGATCCTGTTTGTGGACTTCAGCTCCGCATTCAACACCATCCGCCCCGCTCTGCTCCGGGACAAGCTGTCCCTGCTCAACGTGCCTGACTCCCTCTGCAGGTGGATCATCGACTTCCTGACGGACCGGAGGCAGCATGTGCGGCTGGGAAAGACTGTCTCAGACTATACTAGCATCAGCACCGGATCACCCCAGGGCTGTGTACTTTCCCCCCTACTCTTCTCCCTTTACACCAACTCCTGCACCTCCAGCCACCAGTCTGTCAAGTTGATCAAGTTTGCGGACGACACCACCCTCATCGGGCTCATCTCCAACGGCGACGAGTCCGCCTACAGGAGAGAGGTGGCCCAGCTGGCGTCCTGGTGCAGCAATAACAACCTGCAGCTGAACGCTCTGAAGACAGTGGAGATGATTGTAGACTTCAGGAAAGTCACTACTCCTCTGCCCCCCCTCACCCTCTCAGGCTCTCCCATCACCACTGCTGATTCCTTCCGCTTCCTAGGCACTACCATCACCAGGGACCTCAAATGGGAGCTGACCATCAGCTCACTCATCAAAAAAGCCCAGCAGAGGATGTTCTTCCTGCGGCAGCTGAGGAAGCTCAAGCTACCCACCAAGATGTTAGTGCAGTTCTACACAGCCATCATCGAGTCCATCCTCACCACCTCCATAACCGTGTGGTACGCAGGAGCCACTGCCAGGGACAGACTAAGGCTGCAGCGCGTTGTGCGCACTGCTGAGAAGGTGATCGGCTGCAAGCTCCCATCTCTCCAGGATCTGTACATCTCCAGGACCCGGAGGCGTGCTGGCCGGATCATAGCCGATCCCTCACACCCTGGTCACGTACTGTTTGCCCCCCTCCCCTCTGGTAGAAGACTTCGGTCCATCCAGACTAAAACCTCCCGTCACATGAACAGCTTCTTCCCCTCTGCCATTAGACTGCTGAACACTAAGTGACTCTCGTGCACCATGTACAGCAGCTCAACCAGACTCATGTCAATCATCACTGTTTTCTTCCTGCATTACCGACTGCACTATATAGTTCTCCACAGTATCTGCTGCTGGCTAATATATATTTTAACTGTTGACCAGTATCACTTAATCTTATCCTACACTTTATTACATGTATAGTTTATTTCTCTTATCTTATCATGTTTAATGTTGCAGCATTGTACCGAGACAAATTCCTAGTTTTTGTACTACATGAACAATGGCAATAAACCTGATTCTGATTCTGATTCTGATTCTGATTCTGAATCTGACGTACTTGTACTGGTCTCGGTTTGTGTTTGACTTTGACTGATCTAACCCAGCGGAAAAATAATTGAAACTCTTTGACTATACAGTGAATCTGGAAAGTCTTCACAGCGCGTCACTTTTTCCACATTTTGTAATGTTACAGCCTTATTCCAAAATGGATTAACTTCATTTTTTCCTCAAAATTCTACACACAATACCCTGTAATGACAACCTAGAAAAAGTTTTTTTTTTTTAGTTTTTTGCAAATTTATTAAAAATAAAAAACTAAGAAATCACATGTACATCAGTATTCACAGCCTTGCCATGAAGCTCAAAATTGAGCTCGGGTGCATCCTGTTTCCACTGATCATCCTTGAGATTTTTCTACAGCTTAATTGGAGTCCACCTGTGGTAAATTCAGTTGACTGGACATGATTTGGAAAGGCACACACCTGTCTATATAAGGTCCCACAATTGACAGTACATGTAAGAGCACAAACCAAGCATGACGTCAAAGGAACTGTCTGTAGACCTCCAAGACAGGATTGTCTCGAGGCACAAATCTGGGGAAGGATACAGAAAAATTTCTGCTGCTTTGAAGGAACCAGTGAGCACAGTGGACTCCATTATCTGGAAAAGGGAGAAGTTCAGAACCACCAAGACTCTTAATATACCTTTCCAGATGTCTAAACCGAGCCATTGGGGGAGAAGGGCCTTAGTCAAAGAGGTGACCAAGAACCCGATGGTCACTCTCTCAGAGCTCCAACATTGTTCTGTAGAGAGAAAAGAATCTTCCAGAAGGACAACCATCTTTGCACCACTCCACCAATCAGGCCTGTATGGTAGAGTGGCCAGACGGAAGCCACTCCTTCGTAAAAGGCTCATGGCATCCCATCTTGAGTTTGCCAAAAGGCACCTGAAGGACTCTCAGAACATGAGAAACAAAATCTCTAGTCTGATGAGACAAAGATTGAACTCTCTGGCGTGAATGCCAGGCGTCATGTTTGGAGGAAACCAGGCAGGAAACCAGGAGACCAGCCAGGCTGTGAGGGAGTAGCCTCGTCACTGACTGAAGGCACACAAACACTCATACAGATGGCTATATGCACACTCACCTACACACAACTATGTACTGTGGGTGATTTTTCTAGCTTAAGCGGTGTGCACGTACACACTTGCCATACATTTTTTCATTTACTTCTGTTTGTAAATTCTCTGTTTTTTTCCCTTACCTGTTTTGTAGCGCAGCCAGGGGTGCACACTTGGTTGCTCTGCCACACTGAAAAACATACACTCGTATTTCCATGCCATGTGGACTCGTTTTTGTTTGTTCCGTTGCGCGTCTGCCCATCTGCCTCCGTTCGTGGTTCAGATGTCTGAGCTAAACAGATGGAATCAATTGAGCAGATGAAATAGTTTTTTTTTTTTTTTTTTCACACGCCTTTTGGTCAGGTGATCCAGGGGGTTGTGGTCATAATTTTTTTTTTTTTTTTTTTTAAGTTTTTGTAAAGGGTATACAGGTCATTACAGCATTGCATTGTTTACATTTTCATCACATGTTCCCTTATTTTTTGCTATTTGACAACATTGGAAGAATAATTATTACGACACCCCTTTTTTCCATCCTCCTTTTTAAGTATATTGTTTATGTGGTGTCTAAGCTGAAAGAACCTGTAAAGATCTTGATTTATTAGACCTTGTTTTTTCAAATCTTCAAAACTTCTTAAAGTTTGCCCCTTAAAAAAATCATAATATTTTATCAGCCCTTTCTCTTTCCACTCTTTAAATCTAGTGTCTCTTTTATTGGGGGTAAAGTCTTGATCATAGGCAATCCATTGCAGGAGTCGATAGGGTTCTTTAGTTTGATTCTCTCTGACTATCTTAAACCAAATTTTTAGCGGGGTCTCTATCCACGGGTTAGTGTTATTCAAGAGTTTAGGTAAGGCATTGTTCCCTATTATCGCCTGTAGGGGGATGTCACTTGTTATTTGGCATTCCATCTCCTTCCATTGTGCAGTGTAGACTGGGTTACATATCTCTTTTAAAGTTTTAATTTGTGCGGCTTTAAAATAGTCCCTGATATTTGGCAGCGCAAGCCCACCTTTGTCTTTGTTTAGCTGTAAGGTTCTATATCTGATTGTAGGTCTCTTGCCCTGCCATATGAATCTTGAGATCCTTCTGTCCAGCTCTTGCCATGTTTTTTTGGGAGGTTCTACCGGTATTGTTTGGAAAAGGTATAGAAGACATGGAAGTATATTCATTTTGACTGCTTCAATTCTTTGTGCAGTACCCAAGAATGGTATCATGTTCCATCTTGCTAGGTCAGATTTTATTTTTGTCACCAGTGGATCATAGTTTAGTGTTATAATTTTGTTGAGTTGTTTCGGGATATTGACCCCCAGATATTTCATAGATTCCATCTCCCAGTTATTTTTGAGTTTGCTTAGTGAATAATGATTTGGGTCATAGTTGAATGTTAAAACTTGGGTTTTATGCATGTTTAATTTGTACCCCGATAAATCTCCGTACTCTGAAAAAACTGAGATTAGTTCTGGTAAAGAAGTGTCCGGCTGCCCTATGTATATTAAAATGTCATCAGCAAAGAGTGCTAATTTATGTTCCTTCTGACCAAGTGTAATACCTTGAATTTTTTGATTTTGTCTTATCCATTGGCTCAGAGGTTCTATGAAGATTGCAAAGAGCAGTGGAGACAGGGGGCAGCCCTGACGACATCCTCTTTCCAGCTCAAAAGATGATGATAAATTACCGTTAATCCTTATTTTAGCTGTTGGTTTTTTATATAATGCCTGTATAGTTCTAATGAAGTTATGAAAATTGAAACTGGATAAGATTCTATATAGGAAAGACCAGTCAACCGAATCGAATGCTTTTTCAGCATCTAATCCCAGTATGACTGCATTTAAGTTATATTTTTTTATATGATGAATTATGTGTAAAGTGCGTCTAATGTTGTCTTGTGTCTGTCTTTGTCTTACAAAACCTGTTTGGTCTAAGTGAATTAAGTCTGTCAGTATATTTTCTAACCTTTTGGCAAGGATAATTGTAAAAAGGTTATAGTCCTGATTTAATACACTGATTGGTCTATAGTTGGAGCATTCTAGTTTATCCTTTTCAGGTTTAGGTATCCAGGAGGGGGGATTTCCCCTGTGTGGAGGACATAGTTAAATGTTTTCAGGAGGAGAGGAGATAGTTGCTGTTTAAAGGTTTTGTACCATTCTGCTGTATAGCCATCTGCTCCTGGGGATTTGTTAGCTTTAAGTTTCATAATTGCTTTTTCCAATTCTTTAGGTTGTATTTCTGACAGTAGTGTTTTATTTTGTGACTCCGTAAGTTGGTGAAGGTTTAATGTGTTTAGGAGTGCTTCGGATGCGTTTTTATGTTTTTTGTGGGAGTATAAGATCTTGTAGTAATTCTCGAAGCTTTTAAGAATATCCTGAATTCTGAATTTTATTTCCTTTGATACTGGGTCTCTGATTTTGTAGATTGCTCTTTCTGTTTGTTGTTTCCTCAATTTATAGGCTAGCAATTTTGCCGATTTACTGCCTGCTTCATAGTATTTTTGTTTCAAAAATGGAAGTTTCTTCTGGATTTCTATTATGTAGATCTCATTTATTTGTTTTTTAATTTCCTTAATCTTGAGTGAGTCAATAGAATGAGTGTTGCCTTTGTGTTCTTTTTCTAGGTTCTTAAGTTCTGACTCTAATGCGGTTAGTTTTTCTTGTCTCAGTTTCTTTTGGGTTGCCAGTTTTGCAATAATCTTCCCCCTTATTGCAGCTTTGCATGCATCCCACAGTATTAAAAGGGATACTTCTCCATTATCGTTTTCTTCCAAATATCTGAGAATGTCTGATTCAATTCAATTCAATTCAATTCAACTTTATTTATATAGCGCCATTTCACAACAACAGTCATCTCATAGCACTATCAACTGTAGGGAGAACCCCCACAGTTGCAGAAAGACCCCAGCAATCAGGCGATCCCCTGTGAGCAAGCACTTGGCGACGGTGGAGAGGAAAAACTCCCTTTTAACAGGAAGAAACCTCCAGCAGAACCAGGCTCAGGGAGGGGCAGTCATCTGCTGCGACTGGCTGGGGGGTGAGGGGATAGAGAAGAAGAAAAGAACAGACATGTAGAGAGCAAACAGCACGATGGGGACTCAATCTATGGGAGAGAACAAACAAATGTTAATGACCAGCAAAAAAAAAAAATATTTCAGAGAGTGAGGAAAGGAGTGAGGCCCAGTGCATTACTGGAGGTCCCCCGGCTGACTAAACCTATTAGCAGCATAACTAAGGGAGGGTTCAGAAACCCATGATCCCTCCCTAATTGTAGGCTATATCAAAAAGGTAGGTTTTAGCCCTATTCTTAAAAACAGAGATCGAGTCTGACTCCTGAATCCAGATTGGCAGCTGATTCCACAGGAGAGGAGCTTGATAACTGAAGGCTCTGCCTCCCATTGTACTTTTGGAGATTCTAGGTATTACAAGTAAACCTGCATTTTGGGAGCGTAGTGCTCTGTTAGGATGATACGGTAGTATCAGATCTTTTAAATAAAAAGGAGCCTGATTGTTTAGAGCTTTGTAAGTAAGAAGAAGGATTTTAAACTTAATTCTAAACTCTATGGGAAGCCAATGAAGGGAGGCCAGAACCGGAGAGATATGATCTCTCTTTCTAGTACCTGTTAAAACTCTTGCTGCAGCATTTTGGATCAGCTGAAGACTTTTTAAAGATGTTTTAGGACAGCCTGATAATAAAGAATTACAATAATCTAATCTCGAGCTAACAAAAGCGTAGATCAGCTTCTCAGCATCACTCTGAGACAAGATGCTCCTAATCTTGGCAATATTACGCAAATGATAGAAGGCAGTCTTAGAAACAAATTTAATATGTGAATTGAAGGACAAATCCTGATCAAAAATAACTCCAAGGTTCCTCACAGAGCTATTAAGAGAAAGAGTAACTGCATCCAAACTGAAAGTTTGATTTGGAAAGGAATTTCTAAGGTTTTTTGGACCAACAAGAATGACTTCAGTCTTATCTGAATTTAATAGCAGGAAATTACAAGTCATCCAAGCTTTGATTTCCTTAAGACAGGCTTCTAACTTGGCTAATTGATTAGTATCATCTGGCTTCATTGACAGGTATAATTGTGTGTCATCTGCATAACAGTGAAAATGTATACAGTGCTTTCTAATAATGTTGCCTAACGGAAGCATATATAAACTAAAAAGAGTAGGGCCAAGCACAGATCCCTGTGGAACTCCATGACTAAGCTTTGAGCTGAGAGAAAACTCATCATTTACATGAACAAACTGGAACCTATCAGATAAATAAGATCTAAACCACTGCAACGAAGTTCCATTAAGTCCAACATAGTGTTCTAATCTATCAAGTAAAATATTATGATCAATAGTATCAAAAGCTGCACTAAGATCTAAAAGGACAAGTACAGAAACTAGTCCATTATCAGATGCAATGAGGAGGTCGTTAGTGACCTTCGCTAAGGCTGTTTCAGTACTATGGTGGATTCTAAACCCAGATTGTATTGATTCCAATTCATCTTTCAGTGCTCCTTTCAGGACATTTGAATTCAACCTCCAAGAAAATGTATTATTTGTGTATTTTTGGATATTTAAGCCCATATAGATCGGACTGTGGTCAGAGAGATCCATCAGTCCTATTTTACATGTTTCTACTTTTCCAATGTCTCTATTAAACATAAAAAAAATAGTCAATCCTTGAGTAAGATGAATGTGGAGTTGAGTAAAATGTATAGTCTTTTACACTGGGGTTGAGTTCCCTCCACACGTTACAAATTCCCATTTCTTTTAGTAGCATCTGAGTCTTCCTGCTTTGGGTATTATTTTGATGTGGAGAATTACCAGAAGCATCCCAGTATGGATTCAGTCATAGATTGAAGTCCCCACCACATATCACTAAACCTTGAGCTTTAGTTATCATTAGGTCGAATACATTTTGATAAAATTTCTAGTTAGCCCCTGGGGGTGCATATACATTCAGCAGGGTGATATCTTCTCCCTCTAGCCGCCCAATTACCAAACTGTATCTCCATTCTTTATCTTTGTGTTCTGATTTTTTTTCAAATGTAATTTTGGTTGATATCAATGTCACTACTCCCCTCCTCCTCCCTGACTTATATGAAGATGAAGAGATCATTTTAAACCCTTGTCTATTGAGTTTAGTGTGCTCCATGTCTGTTAGGTGGGTTTCTTGTAAAAATATTATTCCTGCTTTGTCTTTTTTCATTTTGCCTAGAATCTTGGATCTTATAACTGGATTCAGGATTCCTTTTACATTATATGAAATTATTTTGGTTACACCCTGTTTCTCCATTGTGTTGTTTTGTTTAGTATAACAGTGTGGTGACCCTCATTTGTGCTACTCAGAAACTGAAAGAACATTAAGAACAAGAAAAACATTAAGGACACAGTGTATAAAACTTTAAAACAGAAAACTGTCAAAAGAACTTCCTGAGCTGAGGTCTTTTTAGAGACCCTGGAAGAGCCTTGATGGAGTGTAGGCTCTGAGCGAAATTCCTCAAACTCTGTTACGTGTTGAGGGCCCTCTCTTACCCCTGTAAGTTGTCCCATGCTTTTAACGTGAGTTTCAGATCCCAATCCGAACTTGTAATGATTTTTTTTTTCCCCTTTATGCCTATACCCTGTGAAATTGTGTGCACCCTCCCACCCCCATCACAGCAAACATTCACGCTAGGACGGTATTTGTTAGTGTGGGGAGAGCATGTGGATTATTGTCACATTTCTATTTTAACAAGATTTTTTTTTTTTTTTTTTTTAAACTTGTTTGTTTCTAATATTATGACTGTTCCATGAAATGTTTTACCACATGCTGAATACGCATCTCCTTTAATGTTTGTTACCTTGTAGGAGGGGGGTTGGATGTGCAGATTGACTAAAAAAAAAAAAAGAAAAAAAAAAGGTCGCTATTCCAACCTGAAAACGGCCAGTTTATCCGTGACGCTCTGGCACTGGGTTTCCCGCTGCTGGCCCGTGGATTTTGAAGGTTTCTGTGTGGTCCACGTTTGAGTTTTGATCCTATCGCTCGGGTCTGCTGCGGGTTAAAACACCGTTACCGGGAGCCCTCTTCTCGCCATGTCAGCTGTTGCTTCTTCCGCCGAATTATAGAGACATGTTTCTTCACCGTAGAAGACCCTTAACTTCGCAGGAAATGGCGTCTGAAAGCGCAGTTTCTTCTCACGTAGCACCTTTTTGGCGTCATTATATTCCCTGCGCTTTTTAAGGACCTCCGGGGCGTAATCGTGTTCCACGAAGACTTTACTCTCTTGATGCATAAATCCTTTTTTCTGCCAAGCCAATCTTACAACCTCTTGTTTTATTTTGAAATTGGCAAATCTTACCAACACCGAACGTGGGGGCGCTTCCGCCGCTGGCTTAGCAGCTAATGAACGATGTGCCTTTTCTATCTTCAAGTCGGTGGTTTGTGGAATATCCAATTTCTCTCTTAGTAAAGATTCCACGCATTCTGCCATTGAGTTAAAACCGTTTTCGGCTCCTTCTACCAGACCATGAATTCTTATGTTGTCTCTCCTCTGTCTTCCTTCTTGGTCGGTTAGCTTAGCCTCTATTGATGCTTGTCTCTTGCGTAGGTCCAGCACAGAATCTTCAAGCACTTTTATTCGTTCCTCTGCTTCCAAGATTCGGTTCTCGGCCTGGTCCACTCTGCTGTTTGTCCTTTTTAATTCGTCTCTGAATTCACGAAATTCGGCCCAAACCTCACGGCGAAATCGTCGTAGTTCTTCAAATAGCGTTTTCAAGCTAACCTTCTTGTTAGCTACATTCAGCTCCTCGTCTTCTGAACGGAAATCATCCGGATCAGATTCTCCGGCCGATACGTGTCCTGGCCTGGAAAATTTCAGTTTCCTCTGTTTTCCTTTAGACATGATGATTTTGTCTTTTGATTTTCACTCCTCCAAAAATCCGTTAAGTTTGATTTTCAAGATATTTTCTTGGATTGGGTCTGGGAGTTTCAGCGTTAAGCTGCTATCGCCATGGCGTCCAGACCGGAAGTCGTGGTCATAAATTTTAATAAATATTTCTTTTGTAAATGGGCTGACTTTGTGTGGGGAAAACTTGTTTTTGTATTTAAATATTTATGTGTAAAATATACACTACCGTTCAAAAGTTTGGGGTCACCCAGACAATTATTTTGTGTTTTCCATGAAAAGTCACACTTATTTACCACCATGAGTTGTAAAATGAATAGAAAATATAGTCAAGACATTGACAAGGTTAGAAATAATGATTTTTATTTGAAATAATAATTTTTTCCTTCAAACTTTGCTTTCGTCAAAGAATCCTCCATTTGCAGCAATTACAGCATTGCAGACCTAACATGATTGCACAAGGGTTTTCTAATCATCCATTAGCCTTCTGACGCAATGAGCAAACACATTGTACCATTAGAACACTGGAGTGATAGTTGCTGGAAATGGGCCTCTATACACCTATGTAGATATTGCACCAAAAACCAGACATTTGCAGCTAGAATAGTCATTTACCACATTAACAATGTATAGAGTGTATTTCTGATTAGTTTAAAGTTATATTCATTGAAAAAAAGTGCTTTTCTTTCAAAAATAAGGAAATTTCTAAGTGACCCCAAACTTTTGAACGGTAGTGTATATTGGAAGATGGTGCATTGTAAACTGTTTTTATAGAAATATTTATTGAAATATGGTTTTTCCATGAATGATACGCCCAGTGGGAGGAGCTTGGTCTTGAAAATGGGGTTGTTGTGGGTCTGAACAGTCAGTCTGAAGTTTGTTGCAGAGGAGGCAATATGTGTTCTGCTGTCTGTAAGAGGGTGACCCGTTTTCTCCCATTTTGAAGGAGTTAATGGAGGACTCCATTTTAAAGAGACAATTTGGGTTTTTCTCCATTTGTTTCCACTGTTTTTTTCCTCCTCAATTGTAGATAATTTTGCACTTGGGAGGCCAGCAAAATAAAAAGGCTCATTAACATCTAATTTTCAATTCAGCTTTATTTATATAGCGCCATATCACAACAGAAGTCGTCTCATTGCACTACCAAATGCAGGGAAAACCCCACAAAATCTGCCCAACTGTGCCATCATTTTTTAAAAATTTTTTTTTGATTTGAAGAAGTTGAAGTCGAACCCCGTGACAAAATCAAAGGAGTGGCTTCAGGACAACTCTGTGAATGTCCTTGAGTCTTCCAGCCAGAGCCCAGACTTGAATCCAATTGAACATCTCTGGAGAGATCTGAAAATGGCTGTGCTCGACGCTTCCCATCCAACCTGATGGAGCTTGAGAGGTGCTGCAAAGAAGAATGGATGAAACTGCCCAAAGATAGGTGTGCCGAGCTTGTGGCGTCATATTCAAAAAGACTTGAGGCTGTAATTGCTGCCAAAGGTGCATCAACAAAGTACTGAGCAAAGGCTGTGAATACTTATGGACATGTGATTTCTTCGTTTTTATTTAAAATCTCAAAAAAAACTTTTTCATGTTGTCATTATGAGGTATTATGTGTAGAATTTTGAGGACTAAATGAATTTAATCTATTTTGGAATAAGGCTGTAACATAAAAAATTGTGGAAAAAGTGAAGCGCTGTGAATACTTTGCAGTTTCACTGTAGTTTGCACTTCAAATGAGTTTTTCTTTTGCTTCAGTGTACCAGGTGGAATAATTGTCTGCTCTAGCCTGTTAGCCATTAGCCCCTGCTGGCAACTCCAACAGGAATCAATGCAGTATGTGGTTATTTGTGTATAAAAACACCATAGTGACATGTTGAGAAATAGAAGTTGGACCAACTAGAAGAGACGTATAAAACAGAATTACTAAAAAATAGTACATTTTATACTGTTGTTGATGTGCTGGGAACGGGCTCACCGTCACGTCACAACTGGTGACATACGGGTGTTTTTATTTATTAGGGGTCCAACGTGTGACATTGGTGGCAAAATTTAAAATTGATCAAATCTGCACATGAAATTGACTAATCACTATCCAATTGTGTCAGGTTAATGAAACTATTAACTATTTTCGTAACGGCATTCGCGTTCAGGAACTCTTGAGGATGAGCGCTCACTTCAACTACTTGTAAATGGAGACGTAAACGGGACACTCGGGCTTTTGTTTCCCCGTGTGCCAATGCACTTTGTAATGGCACACGTTTTACACGAAACAACTTCAACACTTCCAGTATTTTTCACGCATCAAAACTCATCAACAGCTACATTTTCATGACATATTAAGATGTGATAACGTGTATACATACCTTCAAATTCTCCCTGTTTGTTGGATAAGACGTAAAATCACAAAAGGCGTAAATGCGGGACACGGAAGTTTGGACCTTCGATAACTTCAATATAAAGTGACCACGGTTAATCCTCTCCACATGGGTTGAGCACATCCGGGGTAGAGAAAATAAAAGTGCTTTCCCAGGGCGGTCACCTCGCCAGACGGGGCTGCGCGCGGCCGACCAAGACCGAAGACGTAAATTTTTTAAAGGACACCATATTCGATGTGTCATAAATGTTTGAGATTTTATTGAAATATTCTACATCTGAGCTTCACAAAGACTGATCTCCTTTTTACGTGTATGGTTTGGGATTTGAAAGGTGCAAAGTGAAAAGCATCAGCACTTCCTTTTTTCTTGTTACTTTACCAAATAACTTGCATGTTGCTGCGTAAATTCGGGGACACGGAAATTTACGTCGTACGAGTAAATTTGCAGGGGTCACCGTACAAAAACCATAGATCCGATCACATTGGGGAATGTTTTATTTTGAATTTGCATTACAACTCTGTTATCTCTTGCATAAATGAGTAGAAAGAGTTACTCAGAGATCACTTTACAGTACTTTGAAATTGATGCATTTTCATGTCACACAAAAACTGGGAAAAATGAGGGGACACGACCAATAGTTTCGATTCTAACGGCAAAATCAATGATTTTTAAAAAAAATTGCAATGCAAGTCTGAAACTCTTTTATGTTCCCTTGCGTATTATAAAAACGAAACCAACATCTGCAAATTACAGAAAAAGAGAGAGCGCTTGAAAGTCGGATACCCCTGATATAGTGCACTGGACCCCCCCCCCAAAAAAAAAACCCACACCCAAATCAGAAATGTTAGTGAGATCACGCTAGTGAGATCATGGTGGACCCTAACAAAGCAACAGGGTTGTTTTTTGGAATATTTTTATTGATAGCCACTCCAGATAGACAAATTAATGTGTAACAACACTTAAAAATTTAAAGTTTTCATCCTGTGTTTCCTTTTAGAGCTCAGGGAACCATGTTAGCATGTGGAAAAATAATTTTGTCCCCTTTAAATTACTTGTTGAATCTGAAACAGATTCATCACTGCTGTAATTATCACATGCAAGGATCAGAACTATTGGTTACCAGGTGGTGACTTTTTGACCAGTTAGTGTCTTTATTTTTTCTGGTTTTTCTACTAGTAGCATTTTCTGTGTCTCGTCGTTCCTCCAGGTGTTCCACAGCTACATGACTGTAAGGAGGAGGAGGTTCTCACTGTCCAGCAGCTCTGTAAACAGGAGAGGAACTCCAGTCTGGACCAGGAGGAACAAGATGCTGCACAGGTTAAAGAGGAAGAAGAAGAACTCTGTAGCAGTCAGGAGGAAGAAGCCTTTGGACTGAAACAAGAGACTGATACCTTCATGGTGACTCCTGCTGATGAGGACAATGACAAGAGTGAAACTGAAGCAAACAGTGAGCAGCTCCTCTCTCACAACTCTGCTGACACTGAGAGCCAAGACCAGGGAGCAGGTAAGAATGTAAAGCCAGGATCAAGTAAACATGAAGAGCCAAAGAAGCGACTTGACAGAAACAGAAGTGACCGTAACAATGTAGACAACTCCTCCATGTCAGAGAATCAGTGTGATACTGACACAGGTGAAAAGTCTGTAAAATGTTCTGATAATGACAAAGACTGTAAAAATGAGTCCCAGAAGAAGAAACATCACACTGTTAAGTCACATGTTTGCAACACATGTGGGAAAAGATTCAAGCAGAAGCACAATTTATCATGTCATGAGAGAATTCACACAGGTGAGAAGCCATTTTCTTGTGAAACATGTGGGAAGAGTTTTAATGAACGTGGTACTTTGAAAAGACACATGAGAATGCACACAGGTGAGAAGCCATTTTCTTGTGAAACATGTGGGCAGAGATTTCATCAACAATGGTATTTGAAAATTCACATGAGAATTCACACAGGTGAAAAGCCATTTTCTTGTGAAACATGTGGGCAGAGATTTCATCAACGTTGGTATTTGAAAACTCACATGAGAATTCACACAGGTGAGAAGCCATTTTCTTGTGAAACATGTGGGCAGAGATTTAATCAATGTGGTCATTTGAAAACTCATATGAAAATGCACACAGGTGAGAAGCCCTTTTCTTGTGAAACATGTGGGAAGAGTTTTAATGAACGTTGTAATTTGAAAACTCATATGAGAATTCACACAGGTGAGAAGCCATTTTCTTGTGAAACATGTGGACAGAGATTTAATGACCGTGGTCATTTGAAAACTCACATGAGAATTCACACAGGTGAGAAGCCATTTTCTTGTAAAACATGTGGGCAGAGTTTTAATCGAATTGATTATTTAAAAACTCACATGAGAATTCACACAGGTGAGAAGCCATTTTCTTGTGAAACATGTGGGAAGAGATTTAATGAACGTGGTACTTTGAAAACTCACATGAGAATTCACACAGGTGAGAAGCCATTTTCTTGTGAAACATGTGGGCAGAGATTTAATCAGCGTGTTAATTTGAAAACTCACATGAGAATTCACACATGTGAGAAGTGTGCAGACAGGTGAGAAGTGTGACTTTCTCACCTTGACTTTCAACAGAATCCCCCCTAAAAAATATTACATTAGGAAAGACCAAATTATAGGAAAAATAGCAGAGCACCAGGTGCAAGTCCAGGCCCTAGCAGCCCAAATTAGAAACAGGCAAAGGAGAGAAAACTCAAAATTGATCAAGAAATTATTCACAGAAAACCCAAAACAAGTCTACAGGAGGCTTGCAGAAGAAACCAAAGAAGTAGAGGCACCTCCTGAAAAAAACCCAGCTGGAAACATTCTGGAGAAACCTGTTTGAGGACCCAATACAACATCAAAGTTATAATTGGATTCAAACTATTGCTGATAAAAATAAAGGAAAATGACAGATGCCCTCATTAAAAATCACAGAAGAAACTGCTCAAGAAAAAATCAATTAATATCTCAACATCAAATCCCCTGGAATAGATAAAATACCAAACTTCTGGCTCAAAAAGATGACAGCACTGCACAAACACTATGCAGAGGCATTCAGCCGACTTGTTAGGGCAGTGGTCCCCAACCTTTTTTGCGCCACGGACCGGTTTAATGTCAGACAATATTTTCAGGGACCGGCCTTTAAGGTGTGGTGGATAAATACAACAAAAGAACATGATACGACCGGCATAAAAACTGTGGTATTGCGGTGATGTGAAAATGACGAGGCAGAGTTCTCTCTCAAAGTCAGTTTTATTCGCAACACCATCATCTCAAAGCAGAGAAAGAGAATGACACAGTAAACTCTCGTCCTTAAATATCAGGAACTTCACACTTCACAGATCACATGTCATACAGACCACATTGCATTATAAAGACAGTAACAATGCATTTTTCTCCATGATATCACTTCCACTGTCTCCAAAGCATCCCTTCCTTAATCCTTTAATTGAACCCCCCACAGTCTCAAGCCTTTTTTTTTTTTTTTTTTTTTGTTACTTATTTGTACCCGTAGGTAGATTTGGTTTGCAGTCTGGTGACAAGCCACCGGCTGCTGGTCGCTGCGTGCGCGAGCGCCCTAAACCTACATGTTTTTGGTATGCGGGAGGAAACCGGAGAAATCCCGGAGTAAACCCGCGCAACACGGGGAGAACATGCAAACTCCACACAGCTCACTGTTGGTCGGGGGCTGGAATCGAACCCACGATCTCATGATCCCCGCGATCCCCCGGCCAAGGGTAAAACTGTGCTGCCACAGTGCTAAACCACTGCGCCACCGTGCAGCCCACACGTAAGCCTTGCATACCAAGGCTAAGATTCCTGCAGCTTCCTGCCTTTGTTCTGACCTAAAATGTGAGTCACAAAACAGTCACATGTGTGTGTCCACTACACAAAGCCCCCCCAACATTTTAGACAAACAGAACAACAAGAGAATAACCACATGCATGCCGTGATAGTATCAATACACAGTATCAGTCCACATGCTGTCTAGGCTTCAGCCTCCTGCCGTATCTGCTGTAGCTGGGATTCAATGTCTCTGCGGGGCTGTCCTGGGGATTTGCCGTCTCGGTGTGGAAACCTTTTGTCAGCACCTGTGGGTGTTCTGGGGAAACATTACTCTGTGAAGCCCCCCGCAGTGGTCTACCTTGCCGCGGAGCCTTCGCCAACAGCACCTGCTCATCTGCCACCACAAAAGCGGGTTTGAGTCTGTTTATGCCAACTTTGTCTTTCCTACCCCCCAAATCTAGAAAAAACTGCTTGTCCCCTGCTTCTAGCACTCTGAATGGTCCGTCATAAGGCGGTCGCAGTGGGGTTCGATGCGCATCGTGTCTAACAAAAAGAAACTCTGCGTTCTTCAAAGTTTTGGGCACAAAAACGCGTGGAAAACTGTGGTGCGCGGGGCCGAGCAGCGTGCTTGATTCTATGTTACTCCGCAACAGCTGAGACGGGGAGGCGTTTGGCGCAGGGTTATCTGGGAGAAACTCCCCAGGCAGCCGGAGTGGCTGCACAAACACGACCTCCGCTGGGGAGGCTTCTAGATCCTCTTTAGGCGCAGAACGCAACCGCAATAACACCCACGGTAACTTGTCAACCCAATTTGTATCCGTCAGTGACGCTCTGAGAGCCGCTTTCAATGACCCATGAAAACGTTTGCATAACCCGTTAGCCTGCGGATTATACGCGGTTGTGCGGTGAATTGCTCTTCTCCTCATCTCAGGCGATTTCAACCATGTTTCACTGTCTCCCATTCTACCCACGTTCACCCAGTATGCCACATGCCAAACTAGAGACAATAAAACACTGGACTTATTCTACACAAACACTAAGGAGGCGTACACCTCATCACAACTCCCCCCCACTCGGGAGATCGGATCACAACTTGGTTCATCTCCGGCCGGTGTACAAACCCCTAGTGCACAGACAACCTCCGGCCATGCACACTGTGGAGTTATGGTCTGAGGAGACAATGGACACTCTAAAGGGCTGTTTTGAAGCCACCGCCTGGAAGCAGCTCTGCGATCCACATGGTGAGGACATCGATGGCCTCACTCACACCTTCACGGACTACCTCAGCTTCTGTGTGGACAAATCCGTTCCCACCAAGACCATACGGCGTCACTCAAACAACAAACCCTGGATCAACCCTGAGATAAAAACACTTCTGAGAGAGAAGAAGAGGATCTTCAGGTCGGGGAATAGGGAGATTGCTGAAGTCCGTACAGAGGGAGCTGAGAAAGATCAGAGTAGGCAAGGATGAGGAGAAAGATCAGAGTAGGCAAGGACAGCTTCAGGAAGAAGATGGAGGACAAGCTGCAACAGAGCGACATCAGCGGGGTCTGGAGAAACCTCAAAACCATCTCTGGGCTCCAGAATACCTCCCCCCAGGCCACGGGGGGCAGGGAGTGGGCGAACAACCTGAATCTGTTTTTCAATAGGTTTGACCAACCGCCCTCCCCCCGGTCTGCACAACAACCACTGCTGCCTCTAAAGAAATCAAGTCCTGCTGCCCACTCCCCACTCCACCAACACCCCCCCACTCCCAACACACAGCCCCCCATCCTGACCCTGACCAGGACCCAGGTGAGGACGGAGCTGAGGAAGATCAAGGTGAGGAAGGCGTCGGGACCGGATGGCATCAGCGCAAAGCTCCTCAAGTCCTGTGCAGACCAGCTGTGTGGGATTGTGACGTATATCTTCAACCTGAGCCTGAAACTGGGGAGGGTACCACATATGTGGAAAACATCTTGTGTGGTACCTGTACCAAAAACTTCCCACCCCAAAGACCTGAACAGCTACAGACCAGTGGCCTTGACGTCCCACTTGATGAAGACCCTGGAGAGACTGCTCCTTGCTCACCTCCGCCCCCTGGTGGAACCAGCGATGGATCCACTCCAGTTCGCCTACCAGCATGGCATTGGGGTGGAGGATGCGGTGATCTTCCTCCTTCACCGTTCTCTGTCCCACCTGGAGAAGCCCGGGAATATGGTGAGGATCATGTTCTTTGACTTCTCCAGTGCTTTCAACACCATCCAACCGATGATCCTGAAGGACAAGCTGCTGCGCGCAGGGGTGGACCAGCACCTGTCATCATGGATCCTGGACTACCTCACGAACCGGCCTCAGTTTGTGAGAACCCGGGACTGTGTGTCCGACACGATCATCAGTAGCACGGGGGCCCCCCAGGGAACGGTGCTGGCTCCCTTCCGGTTCACTCTTTATACTGCGGACTTCTCACACAACACAACACACTGCCATCTACAGAAGTTCTCTGATGACTCTGCGATCGTTGGCCTCATCTCCAATGGAGATGAAGCTGAGTACAGAGGGCTTATCCAGGACTTCGTGGACTGGTGCCATTGGAACTGCCTCCAGATCAACGCGAGAAAAACTAAGGAGCTGGTGGTGGACTGCCGCAGGCAAGGACAACCCCTCACAGCACCAGTAAATATACAGGGAACAGACATCGAGATGGTGACAGTCTATAAGTACCTGGGTGTTCATCTGAACAATAAACTAGACTGGTCACACAATACTGATGCACTCTACAAGAAGGGACAGCGCAGGCTGTTCCTGCTGAGGAGACTCAGGTCTTTTGGTGTACAAGGCGCGCTGCTGAAGACATTCTATGACACGGTGGTGGCATCAGCCATCACTTTTGGAGTGGTCTGCTGGGGCAGTGGCATTACTGCAGCCGATAGGAAGAGACTGAACAAACTGATCAAGAAAGCTAGCTCTGTCCTGGGGCAGCGCCTTGATCCGGTGGAGGAGATAGGAGAGAGAAGGACGGTGGCTAAACTGTCATCTCTGCTGGAGTCCGAGTTCCACCCTATGCAGGACATACTGAATGCACTGAGGAGCTCATTTAGCAGCAGACTACATCATCCCAGGTGCACAACCGAGAGGTTTCGCAGGTCCTTCCTACCAACGGCTGTCAGACTGTACAACCTAAGCAGGGCTGCTCGCAGAGATAGCAAAAAGACGTAACAAACTAATAGTTTTTTGAATGCAAAAGATGCAATAGACTTACACAATGGTCCCCTCCGGCATACAACTAGGAAAATACCAGTCGCTATGGAGAGTGAGAATATGTATGGGCACATAATCATACCATGTAGGATAACTAAGTAGACGGTTGTGCTGTTTCATCCCATCTAGCAACAATGCTCTGCACTGCGTGTGTTTATATATTTACATATTTATTCCATCTAGCTACAATGCTCCGCACTGGGTGTGTTTATGTTTATATATCTATATATTTATTCCATCTAGCTACAATGCTCCGCACTGTGTGTTTACATATTCATATATTTATTCCATCCTGCTACAATGCTCTGCACTGTGTGTCTGTGTGTGTGTATATATATATTTTATAGTAATATGTACATATGTATATTAGCTGCTCTTGCTCGCTTGTTTTTTTTCTTGCCTTCTGATTGTTGCTCTGAGTGTTGCTATCCCTGTACTGTTGCAATCCTGGAATTTCCCCGTTGTGGGACTAATAAAGGCTTATCTTATCTTATCTTAATTGTGACACCCAGGCTGTGGGCCATTGCCGACCAAAGCTCGGACACAAATTGAGGGCCTCTGTCGGATGTAATGTCCGACGGAATGCCGAAGCGCGCCACCCAAGCTGTTAAAAACGCGCGCGCCACCTCCTCGGCTGTGGTTGATGCCAGCGGGACCACTTCAGGCCAGCGCGTGGTGTGGTCCACCATTGTCAGAAGGTGTGTGCGCCCCAGTGACGGTGGGAGGGGGCCCACGAGGTCCACATGAACGTGATCGAACCTCTTGGCCGGAATGTGAAACAGTTCCAAAGGAGCCCTCGTGTGCCTGTGTACTTTGGCTCGCTGACATGCCGTGCAGGCTGCTGCCCACTCTTTGACTTGTTTGCGGAGGCTCGGCCACACAAATTTCTCTCCTACCATTTTGACCGACGCGCGCACTCCAGGGTGCGCCAAAGAATGAACCGAGTCAAAGACGCGGCAGCGCCACGGGTCCGTCCAGTGGAGACATTGCAGATTAGGGGGGGCATACCGTCTTGCAGCGCCCTGCTCTCCAGCCTTAACCCTGTTGGTCCAGACTGGAGCGCGCGCACGTCCACGTCATTAACCTGCTCCGCGGCCATGGCTGCATAATCTACCCCTACGCTGACTGGGGCCGCCACGGCGCGCGAGAGGCAATCTGCCACTACATTGAGTTTGCCCGCCACATGCTGAATATCAATGGTAAACTCTGATATCGCGGCCAGCTGTCTCTGCTGCCGGCCTGACCTTGGTTCAGAGACCTTGGCCATCGCGAATGTTAGCGGTTTGTGGTCAACGAACGCGGTGAAAACGCATCCTTCCAGCCAGAACTGAAATTGGCGGATGGCCAAATGGAGAGCCAGCCGCTCCCTGTCGGACGCGCTGTATTTACGTTCGCTATCGCACAAGGTCCTGCTGAAAAAGGCGAGGGGCTGCCAAACCCCGGCTACATGTTGCTCCACGACCGCCCCTATGGCCACCTCTGATGCGTCAGTGGTGAGCGCTATGCGGGCCGTTGGGTCTGGGTGTGCCAACAACGCGGCCTTTGCCAAGGCTGCTTTCACCTCCGAGAACGCTTGGTCCCGCTCCGGGGGCCACCCGATCTTATCCGCGGGTTTCTTTTTTTTTGAGCGCGGCATACAACGGCTGCATGAGTTGCCCCGCGCGGGGGAGAAAACGGTTATAAAAATTCACCATTCCCAAAAACTCCTGCAACGCCCTGGCCGTCTGCGGCCGGGGGAAATCTGCCACCGCGCGCACTTTTTCAGGCAGCGGAACTGTTCCTTCGGGGGAGACGCGGTGTCCTAAAAAATCGATCTGCGCCACCCCGGACTGACACTTCGCTGGGTTGATTATTAACCCGTGATCTCCCAACCTTCGGAAAACTGTGGCCAGGTGTTTTTCGTGTTTGTCTTCGGACACGCTGGCTACTAAAATATCGTCCAGGTAGACGAACACGAAAGGGAGATCGCGAAGCACCGCGTCCATCATGCGTTGGAACGTCTGAGCAGCCCCTTTAAGCCCGAATGGCATGCGTAAAAACTCGAATAGGCCAAACGGAGTTATTACCGCTGTTTTGGGTATGTCCTCAGCGCGCACTGGGACTTGGTGGTAACCGCGGACCAAGTCCATTTTAGAAAAAATGCGCGCCCCTGCCAAATGAACGGAAAAATCTTGGATATGTGGGATTGGGTAGCGGTCGTGCGCTGTAGCGTTGTTTAACCTGTGGAAATCCCCGCAAGGGCGCCATGATCCGTCAGCTTTTGGGACCATGTGTAGGGGGGAAGCCCACGGACTGTTTGAACGTCGGATAATGCCCATCCTCTCCAGGTTGGCGAACTCCTCGCGTGCTATGGCCAGGTTAACTGCGTCCAAGCGCCAAGCTTTTGCAAAAACGGGCGGTCCTGTAGTGGTAATAAAATGCTCCACCCCGTGCTTAGCGACTGTTGCCGAAAATGTGGGGACCGTGAGTGCTGGGAACTGAGTGAGCAGTGTGTGGAACTTACCGCTTGCAGCTGTGACGTTGGCTTGTGCTGTTGGCGGGGCCACTCGCGCTGTACAGGGGATAGAATCAAAAGAAAGTGCATTAACCAGGCGCCTGTTGGCAAGATCAACCAACAAACCATGTGAGCACAAAAAATCAGCCCCCAACATATTGAAATTTACTGCTGCTACAACAAAAGTCCACTCAAATGTACGGCCGTGTAGAGACAGGAGCAGAGTCTTCTCACCAAAGGTCTTAATCTCCGAGCCGTTCGCTGCCGTCACCCGGGGACCTCCGGAACCAGCCAGTCTGTCCACGTAAGAAGGTGTGATGAAACTCAACTGGGAGCCTGTGTCGACGAGGAACTGCCTCCTGGAACGTGCGTCCGACAAGTAGAGCAGCTTGTTCTCTTCCCCGAGGGCCACGGTTGCTACCGACCCCCGGTCTTGGCGTTTCCCGAACGCCCGAACTGGCACGGCGGTACACACTTGCGTGCCCTCGCTGCGAAGCGGCGATGGTAGAAACAAAGGACGTCTGGTCCACGTTCCCTGGCCCCTGCCACCGCCGTCGTCGGTGAGTCTGGCACCGCTGCCTCTTGCCCCCTGTCGTCTGCGGTCATCGCGCCGAGTTCTGCTGCAGCGGCCGTGGCTGCACGCCGCTTGGTGGCGTTGATAATCCGCTGCGCCTCTCGGCCCAGCGCGCAGTAGTCCCGTAGGGCCAACAGTGGCGAACTGGCCAGGGTCGCTCTCGCTGCTGACGGTATAGTCCTGAGGAAGAGGTAGGTGAAAATGAAGTGATCGTCGTCAGAGTCTTTCAACCTCAACAACTTCTCCATCAGGCTCGCGGGCATGTCGTTTTCCCCCTCCGTCAGCGCCAGGAGCCTCTCTGCTCGCTCCTCCGCCGAGCGGATGAATTGCTGGATGAGTGCAGCCTTCAACGTGCCTTATTTGTCACTATCCGGCGGCTGGTCGATCAGGCTCTCCACATGCTGGGCCGTGTTGTTGTCCAGCTTTGCGACTACGTGGTAGAATTTCGTGGCATCCACCGATATCCCCCGGAGGTTGAACTGCGCCTCAACCGCGTTGAACCAGGAGCGCGGATTGTTCTGCCAGAAGTCCGATAGCTGGACTGTAGCGGCATTCGCTTGGCTGGGGGCTCCTGACGCGGCTGGCCCGGGAGAATTTTCTTCTTGCATTATACGTCTCGGGTCACCAGTGTGGTGATGTGAAAATGACGAGGCAGAGTTCTCTCTCAAAGTCAGTTTTATTCACAACACCATCATCTCAAAGCAGAGAAAGAGAATGACACAGTAAACTCTCGTCCTTAAATATCAGGAACTTCACACTTCACAGATCACATGTCACACAGACCACCTTGCATTATAAAAACAGTCACAATGCATTTCTCTCCATGATATCACTTCCACTGTCTCCAAAGCATCCCTTCCTTAATCCTTTAATTGAACCCCCCATAGTCTCAAGCCTTGCATACCAAGGCTAAGATTCCTGCAGCTTCCTGCCTTTGTTCTTACCTAAAATGTGAGTCACAAAACAGTCACGTGCGTCCACCACAGTATTTTCTAAATATAATAATAATAAACATGAATCCACTGTGTATTCGTTTGCAACTTTAGCAGCGTCCTCTTAACATTGCGACAACAACAACATAACATGAGTAACATCCTCTCTGCCCACAGCGCTCTCTGGTCACTATGGTAACGTTTAAACATGCCTTCAAAATAAGATACACCACAAACACAAATGTAAAGTGCATGAAAAATACAACTCACCACAACCCTGAATCAGTGGGAACCCTGAGCTTGTTTCTCTGCAACGAGATGGTCCCATCTATGGGTAATGGGAGACATTGACACCCGAAGTCTGTCGCTTATGTCCAGTCTACTTCGTAATTTTGTTTTGGTTGCTGTCACTGCAGAAAGCCCCGCTTCACACAGATAGGATGTTGGAAATGGCAACAGGGTTTTCAGTGTTGTTGTGGCGATCTCAGGGTATTCAGCCATGACTTTAATCCAGAACACCGGCAGAGCTGTTGTCTCAAACATACTTTTAAGGCCGCCGTCGTTTGCGATCTCCAGCAGTTGATTTTCTTGCACAGACGTGTTGGAGCCACCTGATTTGTTGAGAAATGGGTCGCGCATCCATTCTTTGGCAGTTTGTGTATTTTTTGTCGTTGGAAAGTAGCGCTCGAACTCTTTGAAAAGCAAAGACAGGTGATCGTGCACCAGCTGGGAGAATGAAGGCTCGGGCTCAGTCTCTTCCAAAATCCCCGCTAATGTTTGAAACATGTCAAATAATACCTTGATTCACGTGCCGTCCCCACAAACCCAATTTGGCTTAAAATGCAGCTACTTTATCTGCCAACTTGAAGACAGTTGTCATTTTCCCCTGAAGTGACAGATTGAGTTCATTGTAGCAGGCTGAATATGTCGCACAAGTAAGCGAGTTTTGCGACTGATTCCCCATCACTGAAATGCGCTGCCAGCAGTGACTCCTTTTCTGAGTGAAATCTCTGCAGCAGCTCTCGTAATGTCTGCCGTCCAGCAGCGGCCTTTAATTTTAGCGGTAACGTATTATGTCACCAAGACAAGCGTCTTGACGTACGTCAAGTCCCCTGGACTCGAAATCTAAATTTGGGAAAAACGGCAATATTCTGTTGTCATAATGAGCGGGGACAAATCCAAGAAAGGCGGATACGGGCTACGAAACAACCTTGATAATGAAATGGCAAAAGAAATCTCGGCTAATAAAACGGACCTAGCATTGGCCCAACTTGGCGACCGCATGGCCAGCCTGGACTTGATTTGAGTTGCCATGAGCGAGGCCATGGCAGCTGGAATGGCAACTCTTCGATCTGAATTAAAAACAGATTTACAAGATTTTTGCTCAGTAATTTGTGAGGACATGAAGAAACAAAATGGATGAGTTCACAGCAGAGGTACAGCAACAGCTCCAGGAGACCACTAAACAAGTGCATGATACGGGGGAACGTGTAAAACAGGTTGAAGAAAATATGGCAGAAATGGAGAGTTGGGACATGGGCGTTAAAGACACGCTTGTTCAGCTGCTACAAAATCAGCGGGCACTTGAGGATAAAGTATCCGAAATGGAGGGTCGGGCCAGGCGGAATAATATTCGCATATACAGGGTACCTGAGGACTCAGAGCAAGGCACATCTGTAACTTCCTTTGCCGAAAGTCTCATTAAAAAAGAGTTTGGTGGCGTTCTAGGCCAAGACTACAACCTCGGCATTGAGCGCGCCCATCGTGCCCTGGGTCCAAAGCCGCCAACGAGTGGCCCGCCACGTTCAATAATAGTCCGCTTTCTTTGATTCACAGTTAAGGAAGAGATACTCCGCGTTGCATGGAAAAAGATAATACGTATTCACAACAAACAAGTGTATTTTGACCATGACTACGCGGTGGAAGTACAGACAAGAAGAAAGGAATATATCCCTGTTAAAAGAGCTCTGAAGGAGAAAGGGATTTGCTTTCAAACTCCACTCAACAAGATGCGTGTTTTTTACGCATCAGGAAGTGTTCTCTACAATAGTGCCACAGAAGTCGTGGAAGATTTAGATGGTCCAGATTACCGCCGCCAGAAGCAGAGCTGCCCAGACGATGACGGAAGAGACACTGAAGCAGCTTTTGCCATGGGAGACGCAGAGGACTCGCCTTGGGGATTTCCACAGACACATCCGGGAGAAGCTGAGTGAGTTTCGGCGGACATCCGAAGAAATAAAGGTGGACTAGTGAGTACTCCACGAGAACATACGGCCTTATTATGGTGAGAACAGTTTCTTTGGATTATTCATGATCATGACTTTGTAGCCTTATCCGATCTCACTATTGATGAAAGGGTTAGCTCCTGCAGACTCGAACTGAAGGTCACCAGACTACTTTACTCTTACTTCACTACTGATTTTCCTTTATTATTATTATTGGGGTTTTTTTTCCTTCTTTTTTTTTTTGTTCCCACGATGCTCACCGTAGAGAGGAGCCCCACTTTGTGGCCAGTCCCCTCTTTTTTCAAGGTCCATACTTTATCCTCCTTGTTGGAAGCCCAGTTCAGTGCTATGTTGTTTCATTGTTCAGCACGTTAAGGTTCTGTAGTTACTGTTCTGAGGTCCGGGTTGACATTTTGTTTTCACATGTTAAGCTATGTCTTTTAGATACTATAATATACTGTCACTAAATGTTAATGGAGTGAATAATCCTGTAAAAAGAAGTAAACTGGAGATAAAGATGAAAAAAGAGAAAGTAGATATTGCATACTGGCAAGAAACTCATCTATCCAACACATAACATGATAAATTAAAAAGAATGGGTTTGAAAAATACCTATTATTCCTCTCATAGAAGTGGCAAAAAAACGAGGAGTAGCTATTTTGACCTCTAATAGAATTAAATTTGAATTTATATCTGAACTAAGCGACAAAGAAGGCAGATTTATTTTGGTGAAAGGTAAAATTGACCATAAAGAGGTTACACTATTCAATGTATACACCCCCCTGGGAGTAATGTTAGTTTCTATAAAAAAAAGTCTTTGATCTGTCTACCAAAGAATCTTATGGACCTTTAATTTGTGCTGGAGATTTTAATTTATTGTTAAACCCCCAGTTGGATACAACAAATGCTAGAAGGAAACGTCTGCCTATGGAGAAACGTGTAAAAAAAAAAAAAAAAATGCTTTGAGACTTGGGACCTACTGATGTATGGTGCTTTGTACACAGATCCGCCCCAGGATTTACATTTTATTCTCCACGCCACTCTTCACTCAAGGATAGATTATTGTTTCATGAATAATAAGGACTTAAACAGGATAAAAGAATGTAGACTTGGTCAAAGAGATATCTCTGACGATTCTGGAATTTACCTAAGTTTACACCTTGACGGCAGACAGAGGAAAACATTATGGAGATTAAACACAGGTATGCTAAATGATCTCTCCTTTTTACAGTCCATGACAACCAATTTAAACTTGTACTTACAGGATAATAATAATGGCGAGACAAACCCCAGCATCGTATGTAGGGATGTGATTTTTCCGCTAATTGGTGGAATTCCGCTTTTTTTATCTTCCAAAAATTTTCAGACCAGATTGCGGCGCGTGCACAACGCGAGGCTCAGTGTCTCTTCAGATTTTGTGGATCAGCAGCGATATTTCTGCTCATTTCGGGTCTGTTCGTTCAGAACAGCTTCGCTTTTACATCCTACACCCGAAATGAACTTTTGGACATTGGATTACAAAATAACGACCTTTTTATCAGCAGCTTACGTTTCATCCCTGAGCTCTGGAGAACACCCGACGCTAGGTAAGCTACCCGGCCGACCGGAAGTGCTTGCAGGCAGCGTAGAGACTGTAAACAAAGGCGGGGGAAGCGCGGAGGGCTAAGAGCTAAGCTAAAGCTAACACCGCACCGGCTTTCTCTACCCAGCATTTTCCTCGCTAATGTACGGTCAGTGGCGAACAGAATGGATGAGCTACGGCTTCGGATCATCAACAATAAGAAACTTAAGAACTGCAATATCGACTGAGCGGAAGATGGCGGAGAGACATAACACTTAAACAAAGAGCTCTCCCTAGCCGGATTAAAAATCATCGGTAAATGGCCAACTCGACATAAACGAATCAATAAACTAAGGGATGAAAACACGAAGGAACCGGGCACAAGGACAAAAACAGGGTAAAATTGAAGAATTCCTCTCCAACAACGCAGGAAAAACCGCTGTACGCAAAGCCCAAAAAAACGAGGTGTCTACAGCAGAGAAAATGGAAGACACCAGACTCGACAACATGAACGCTGGCATCGCCAGTTTGGGTGAAGAGTTAAGAGAATTCAAGCGACAGCTACAACAGGATTTAGCGGCTCTTAAGGAGGAACTGAAAAAAGAAATTAAGGAGGAAATCATGGACCTCCGAAGAGAAATGGAGCGTAAATTAACGGAAAACATGGAGGAGCTGCGCTCCCAGCGGGCGTGTATGACAGAAGCGCAGACCCGAATTTCGGAACTAGAAGATTGGAAAAGCGAGGCAAACGAACAACTACAAACCCTGACGACGCAAACGCAGAGGATGCAGGAGAAAATAAACGACTTGGAGAGCAGATCCCGACGAAGCAATATGCGCATCTTTGGAATTCCGGAGGGCATTGAAGGCAACTCGATGACAAAATTCATGGATCAGTTCTTAAAAAAAGAACTGGAAATACCCGGAGAAACGGATCTGCAGATTCAATGGGCGCACAGAGCACCGGCACAGAACCCGAAAACAAACTCTCCACCCAGGTCAGTTGTGGTAAACTTTGTGAAATATGACATAAAGGAAAGAATCCTGACGCAAGCATGGAAAAAAAAAAAGATACGAATCGGCGACAAACAGGTATTTTTTGACCATGACTACCCGACAGAAATCGTGCAGCAGCGGAAGAAATATGCCAATATTAAAAAAACGCTGAAAGAGAAAAAAATTAGATTCCAAACGCCGCTAACGAAAATGAGGATTCATTGGGAGGAAGGCACAAGAACCTACAACACGGCCGAAGAGGCAGCGCGGGATATGATGGAGCGGGGCCTTGAGGTGAGCGTGCCGAAGGAGACGGCTGGAGCAGCGGCGGCCCTGAACGCACCACGACAGACGGAGTGGAGACGAGTGAACGGCAGAAGAAGGGGGAGAGACGTAGAGCAGCGGGCCCAGGACAAGCTACAAGGCTTTCAACTGAAAGCCTAGATCATAACAAAGATTAAGAAAGGCACAGAAGAAATGAAGGCCAAGAAGACAAGGTAAAAGAGAAACAGACGGCTAGGAGAGGTTTAAGTGATATTTGTTGGACATTTCTAGACTTATGACTATTACTTTGATAGTAATTAGAAGTCTAGGGAGGGCCCTTCACTCTGTGAAGACAAACCCCCCACCCACCAACAGGGACCAGTGGGCAGAAGAAAGGCCCAAAGTACGGAGGTCGAGATTTTTTAATGTGTTTTTATATAAATATGTGTTATTTTTGTTGTTAAAGGGGCTAGGAGCACAAGTTAAAAAAATGGAAAAACATGAATATGGGTAAAAATCTTAAGATAATGACATTAAACGTGAATGGTCTGAACTCACCTGTTAAAAGGGAAAGAATAATAAGAAAATTCAAGAAGGAAAAAGCTGAAATTATATTTATGCAAGAGACACATTTGAGCAAGACAGAACATGTGAAACTAAAGAGATTTGGCTATAAGAACTCCTACTACAGTTCATTTAAGGGAGGAGCAAAAAGGGGGGTTATGATACTAATCTCAAACAAAATACAATTTGAAAGTGAACAGGAAATCCAGGATAAAGAAGGCAGGTATGTAATAATAAAGGGAAGAATAGATGGTATGCAGATTACATTAGTGAACATCTATGCCCCACCAGAAAGTGACAAGGGTTTTTTTCAACATCTGTTTGATCTCATAGCAACACACAGTGAAGGAGTCCTAATTTGTGGAGGAGACTTAAACGCTGTCATGGATCATGAAGTTGACACAACAAGTGTTAAGAAGACAAAAAAACATGTAACAAAGTTCATAAGAACCTCACTGGCAGAAATGGATATGGTAGACATATGGAGGGACCTGCACCCACTCGAAAAAGACTATACACATTATTCAGCAGCCCATAAAGTACACTCTAGAATAGATTACTTCCTTATGAATGAAGGTGACAGACACAGGGTGAGAAATTGTTGGATTGGAGGGGCAGAAATATCAGATCATAATCCTATATACATGGAAATATATTTGAACAATAGAAAACGACAAACAACATGGAAACTTAACGTAGGACTGTTAAATGATGAGAAAATGAAAGAAAGAATAAAAATAAACATAAACGAATATATCCAAGAGAATGACAATGAAGAAGTGGACCCAACAATACTATGGGACACACTAAAAGCCGTGTTAAGGGGTAAATTAATTGTTGAAACAGGAAAAGCAAATAAGACTAAACTGGAAGCGTATGAACAAAGATGTGAGAGACTGAGGGAATTAGAACGTAAACATCAAAGCACAAATGATCCAAAAATATATCAAGAAATTAAAGAAGAAAAAACAAAGATAAAAGAAACACAAATGGATGAAATTGAAAGGAAAAATAGATATCTAAAGCAAAAATATTATGAAACGGGCCAAAAGCCACAAAACTGCTGGCAAAACGGTTAAGAAAACAACAAACAATGAATAATGTATACAAGATTAAAGACCCCACCACAAATAAAACCACAGTTAACCCAGAAAACATCGAAGAAATTTTCCATAATTTCTACCAAGAACTATACTCGCAACCTGAAGAAACAAATACTAAAGATATCAAAAAATTTCTAGACACATTGGACTTGCCATCAATAGGAAATCAACAAAATGAAAAACTAACAGCAGAAATAACAACACAAGAGATCAGAGATGTGATTAAGTCACTTAAAAACGGTAAATCACCAGGTAGTGATGGATACCCATCTGAGTTTTATAAACTGTTTATAGAAGAACTCACGCCACAACTCCTAAAGTCATTTAATTGGACGCTGAACAACAACAAAATACCTCCATCATGGAACGAAGCAATCATTTCAGTTATTTTAAAACCAGAGAAAGATAAAGAACAATGCGGAAACTATAGACCAATCTCTTTATTAAATGTAGATTATAAAATATACACAACAATTATATGTAAACGAATAAAGACATTCTTGACGGAATTGATAGAAGATGATCAAACTGGATTCATAGAGGGACGCCAAACACATGACAATATCAGGAGAACAATACATATAATTAACCAAATACATAAAGAAAAGAAAAGCGCAGTAATAATGAGTTTAGACGCAGAAAAAGCATTTGACAGGGTTAACTGGAAATTCCTATATAGTGTACTGGAGCGCTTTGGATTTAACGAAAAATCAGTACAATGCATAAGGACGCTATATCAAGAACCTGTGGCAAGAATCAAGATAAACGGTAGCTTAACAGACAAAGTAAATATACAAAGATCAACTAGGCAGGGATGCTGCTTATCGCCCACCTTGTTTGCTCTGTTCATAGAACCATTGGCTCAAGCGATACGACAAAATAAGAAATTAAAAGGTGTAACAATAAAGGGGGCGGAACACAAGATTGGGCTATTTGCAGACGATATTATAGTTTACCTTGAACAACCAGATAAATCAATAATGGAAATGATGAACTTGATAGAAAATTTTGGAAAATTATCAGGATACAAGATAAACATAACAAAAACACAAATACTGACATTCCACTATAACCCTCTAAACCAGATAACTGATAAGATCAAACTAAACTGGAAGCAAAAAGAAATAAAATACCTTGGAGTGAACATACCTAAAGACCTAAGCAAAATATATAAAGCAAACTATGATAGGTTGGAACAAGAAATAAAAAAAGATATTGATAGATGGTCAATCTTAAATATGGATCTGAATTCAAAAATTGAGACAGTCAAAATCAGCATACAACCTAGATTACTTTACCTCTTCCAGGCTATACCAACAGAGATTCCAGATGCCCAATTCTCAAAGTGGGACAGGATGATATCGAGATTTGTTTGGGGAGGTAAAAAACCAAGAGTGAAATATAAAACCCTCCAATTACCAAAAGAGAAAGGAGGCATGGGCCTACCGAGTCTAAAGGAATATTACTACTCAGCACAAATAAGATATATCATATGTTGGTGCGACGAGGGATATGAGGCAAAATGGAAAGGAATGGAAAAGGAAATTGAGGGACTCCCAGTACAAAGCATAATAGGGGATAAAGATGCATATAAGCAAATCAAACAAACAGACCCAATCACTAAATTTACTTTAGAACTGTGGTATAAAATAGTACAAAAATATAATATAAGGGAAGACATAAAACTATTGAAATGGGTAGCATTTGACAGTCAGTTTGAACCGGCAAAACAAGATAGGGGATACAAAAATCTGGTGAACAAGGGAATCACAGCATGGGGCAATATCGGAAAAAAAGATCTCGGGAGCTTTGTAAATATCAGGAGAAAATTTAAATTAGAAAGATCGGAATTTTTCAGATATCTGCAGATGAGAGATTATTATATGAAGAAGATTAGGCATAACCTCCAAACAGATGTGAACGAGATTATACAACTTATTTTAAGCTCATATGCAGGAAATAAAATAAGAATTATTTCAAAACTATATCAGAAACTTATGACAAACAATCATACAAGTAACTATATAAAGGAGAAATGGGAGAAAGAGCTCAATTTAAACATAACAGAAGAAAGCTGGCAGGAAATATGGAAAACACAACACACATCAACAAATTCAAGGGCATGGAGGGAATTTGGATGGAAAAACCTGATTCGCTTTTTCATTACACCACAGATTCAAGGAAAATATACAAATACCCAATCTTTATGCTGGAGGGGATGTGGGGCTCAAAATGCAGACCACTCACATATGTTTTGGAAATGCTACAAAATATCATCCATCCATCCATCCATCCATCGTCTACCGCTTTTCCGGAGGTCCGGGTCGCGGAGGCAGCAGTTCAAGCAGAGAAGCCCAGACTTCCCTCTCCCCAGCCACCTGCTCCAGCTCTTCAGAGGGGATACCAAGGCGTTCCCAGACTAGCTGGGAGACATAGTCTCTCCACCGAGTCCTGGGTCTGCCCCGGGGTCTCCTCCCAGTGGGACGTGCCTGAAACACCTCAAGTGGGAGGCGTCCAGGAGGCATCCTAATCAGATGCCCATACCACCTCAACTGACTCCTTTCAATGTGGAGGAGCAGCGGTTCTACTCTGAGCCTCTCCCGGATGACTGAGCTCCTCACCCTATCTCTGAGGGTGAGTCCAGCAATCCTACGGAGAAAGCTCATTTCAGCCGCTTGTATCCGCGATCTCGTTCTTTCGGTCATTACCCAAAGCTCGTGACCATAGGTGAGAGTAGGAACGTAGATTGACTGGTAAATCGACAGCTTTGCCTTAGAACTAAGCTCCCTCTTCACCACAACAGACCGGTACAACGTCCGCATCACTGCAGATGCTGCTCCAATCCGTCTGTCGATCTCTCGCTCCATTTTCCCCTCACTCGTGAACAAGACCCCAAGATACTTAAACTCCTCCACTTGGGACAGGAGCCTGTCCCCAACCCGGAGAGGACAATCCACCTTTTTCCGGCTGAGGACCATGGACTCGGACTTGGAGGTGCTGATTCTCATCCCAGCCGCTTCACACTCAGCGGCAAACCGTCCCAGCAAGAGCTGTAGGTCATTGCTGGATGAAGCCAACAGGACAACATCATCTGCAAACAACAGAGATGAGATCCTGTGGTCACCAAGCATGACACCCTCCATTCCCTGGCTGCGCCTAGAAATCCTGTCCATAAAAATTATGAACAGGACCGGTGACAAAGGGCAGCCCTGGCGGAGTCCAACTCTCACTGGGAATGACTCCGACCGAGTGTTGGCAATGCGAACTAAACTCTCACAACGGTCGTACAGAGACCGAATAGCTCGTAACAACAAGCCCGATACCCCATACTCCCGAAGCACCCCCCACAAAAATCCACGAGGGACGCGGTCAAATGCCTTCTCCAAGTCCACAAAACACATGTAAACTGGTTGGGCAAACTCCCACGAACCCTCAAGAATTCTCGAGAGGGTAAAGAGCTGGTCCGATGTGCCACGGCCAGGACGAAAACCACATTGCTCCTCCTGAATCCGAGGTTCGACCAACGGCCGGACTCTCCTCTCCAATACCTTGGCATAGACCTTCCCAGGGAGGCTGAGGAGTGTGATCCCTCTAAAGTTGGAGCACACCCTCCGGTCCCCTTTTTTGAAGAGAGGAACCACCACCCCGGTTTGCCATGCCAAAGGCACTGCCCCCGACCTCCACGCAATGTTGCAGAGGCGTGTCAACCATGACAACCCAACAACATCCAGGGCCTTGAGGTACTCGGGGCGAATCTCATCCACCCCCGGGGCCCGGCCACCAAGGAGATTTTTAACCACCTTGGCGACCTCAGCCCCTGTGATAGGCGAGTCATCCCCCTCGTCCCCAAACCCTGCTTCCTCTGTGGAAGGCGTATCAGTGGGATTGAGGAGATCCTCGAAGTATTCCTTCCACCGCCCGACGATATCCCCAGTTGAAGTCAACAGTGTCCCATCCGCACCATACACAGTGTGGACGGGGAGCTGCTTTCCCCTCCTGAGCCGCCGAACAGTTTGCCAGAATCTCTTTGAAGCCGACCGAAAGTCTTGTTCCATGGCCTCACCGAACTCCTCCCATACCCGGGTTTTTGCTTCAGCAACCACCCGAGCTGCACTCCGCTTGGCCTGCCGGTACACCTCAGCTGCTTCGGGAGTCCCACAAGCCAACCAAGCTTGATAGGACTCCTTCTTCAGCTTAATGGCCCCCCTCACCACTGGTGTCCACCACTTGGTTCGGGGGTTGCCACCACGAGATGCACCGACCACCTTGCGGCCGCAGCTCTGGGCTGCCGCTTCAACAACAGAGGTGGAGAACATGGCCCATTCAGACTCCATGTCTCCAGACTCCCTCGGAATGTGGTTGAAGTTCTTCCGGAGGTGGGAGTTGAAGACCTCCCGGACAGGGGCCTCAGCCAGACGCTCCCAGCACACCCTCACTATACGTTTGGGTCTACCAGGTCTGAATGGCTTCCTCCCCTGCCATCGGATCCAACTCACCACCAGGTGGTGATCAGTTGACAGCTCTGCACCTCTCTTTACTCGGGTGTCCAAGACATACGGTCGCAGGTCTGATGATACGATAACAAAATCAATCATCGACCTGCGGCCTAGGGTGTCCTGGTGCCAGGTGCACATATGGACACCCTTATGCTTGAACATGGTGTTCGTTATAGACAGACTGTGGTTAGCACAGAAGTCCAATAACTGAACACCACTCGGGTTCAGATCGGGCAGGCCGTTCCTCCCAATCACCCCCCTCCAGGTTTCACTGTCGTTGCCCACGTGCGCATTGAAGTCCCCCAGTAGGACAATGGAGTCTCCAGGAGGAGCACCCTCCAGCACCCCAGTCCGGGCGGGGGGGGCGCTGTAAAGCTCGGGGCCGGAGCCGCGAGCCACCTTCGCCCCCGGGCCCTTCCTGGCCGAGCCGGAGCCGGTCGCGACGCACCGCCGCGGAGGAAATGCGCCCGGCGTGGGCCGGCGCGCGCCGGGGGGAGGTCCCGCGGACGGGATCCTCCCGCACCGGGCGGGAGGATCCTTGGCGGACAAAATATCATCATTTTGGAAATCTATGCATGTGACAATACAGAGGATATTAGGATATAATATACCAATGAACTGTAACCTGATGTACTTATGTGATCTTAAAAAAGACAATGTTATACAGGCTGAGGACAGATATCTAGTTAAAATCTTGTTGATTGCATGTAAAAAAACTATCACAAAAAAATGGCGATCAGAAGTTCTTCCTGACCAAGAACAATGGACTGACATTGTTGAGGACATACGTATGATGGAAAAACTAACATATCGACGAAGAATGCAAGAAGGAATATGGGAGAAAAAATGGCGGAAATGGACACACTACAAAGTGCAACAACGAGGCAGAAATTGAAAGAATAACCAAAGACACTGAAAAAACCAGAAGAATTAAGAGATGGAAACTAAAAACTTGATGCTCCAACATTTGCCCCCCCCCCTTTTATTTTTTTTTTATTTTTTTTTAATTTTTTTTAAAAAAAATTTTATTTTATTTTTTTTTTATTTTTCCCTACCCTAACCCCTTTGTTTTTTAAATGTAGAATGTGATCTGAATGCATTATATATGATGAAAAATGAATAAAAATCTAAGTTACAAAAAAAGAACTGCAATATCATGATTTTCACAGAAACATGGCTACATAGTGGCGTACCCAACGGTGCTGTCGAGCTGGCCGGACAGCACACTCTCCGGCCAGACAGAGCAGCTGATGACTCCGGTAAGACCAGAGGTGGGGGAGTATGCATTTATATTAACAAGGCTTGGTGCACGAACTCTGTCAGTGTTGGGAGACACTGCTCAGCTAACCCGGAGTTTCTCATGGTTAAATGTAAACCTTTCTAGCTGCCACAGGAGTTCACTTTTCACTTTTCTTCATCTTGCCTGCTGAAGATGTTTTGGACTTTATTTAAAAAATATTTTTAACGCCACACATGTGATGGATAATGCTTGTTGGAATATTTTAGGAATGCTATCTTCTTGGTACATAAGTCAATATTATACAGTAATAAGTGACATTCAGCTGTTTGTTTTATGTCATTTAAGCACAGTTCTGGTACTTAAAAATCATAAAAACCCAGGAGCTTCGGGGGGCTTCGCCCCCCTTGCCCCCCCACCGGGGCTCTGTCCCGGACCCCGCTGGGGGACTGCGTCCTCCAGACCCCCTGCTAAATTTTCAGATAATTTCCCCAACCCCAAATCACATTCCTACGTATGGGATGCAGCTAAAGCGGTTCTGAGTGGGAAAATAATCGCAAGGTTTGCCATGCTTAAAAGCAAAAGACCCAAGAATTGTTACGACTGTGGGGCGTTCTGCCTCTGCGCGTGTTGGAGTCGTGAACGCGCGCGAGAGACAATCTGCCACTACATTGAATTTGCCCGCAACGTGCCTAATGTCAGTGGTAAATTCCGAGATTGCGGCCAGCTGCCTCTGCTGCCTGCCGGACCACGGGTCTGAAATTTTGGCCATGGCGTATGTGAGCGGCTTGTGGTCCACATAAGCGGTGAAGCACCGTCCTTCCAGCCAGAACTGGAAATGACGAATAGCCAAATGCAGCGCCAACAGTTCTCTGTCGAACGCGCTGTATTTTCGTTCAGCCGCGCTTAAAGATTTGCTAAAGAAAGCCAAAGGCTGCCAAACTCCAGCTACCTGTTGCTCAATAACGGCCCCTATGGCTAAATCTGAAGCGTCTGTCGTCAGCGCGATACGTGCTGCAGGGTCTGGGTGGGCCGGGAGCGCAGCGTCAGCCAAGACTTTTTTAACCTCTGTGAACGCGCGCTCCCGCTCCGGGGACCATTCGACCGCCTGGGTCGGTTTTTGTTTTTTGAGCGCGGCATATAACGGTTGCATGATTTGAGCTGCGTGGGGCAGGAATCGGTTATAAAAATTCACCATCCCCAAGAATTCCTGTAGTGATTTGACCGTTTGTGGACGGGGAAAATCCGCTACTGCGCGTACTTTATCTGGTAACGGAACCGCTCCCTCCGGGGAGACGCGGTGACCCAAAAAATCGATCCGCTCGACGCCGAACTGGCACTTGGCTGGGTTAACTATTAAGCCGTGCTCTCCCAGCCTCCTAAAAATTGCTGTGAGGTGCGTTTCGTGTTTGTCCTCTGAAGTACTCGCGACCAAAATGTCGTCGAGGTACACAAACACGAAAGGGAGATCGCGTAACACGGCATCCATCATCCGCTGAAATGTTTGCGCCACCCCTTTGAGACCAAACGGCATGCGTAAAAATTCGAAAAGTCCGAACGGGGTTATTACCGCTGTTTTAGGAATGTCCTCCGGTTGGACTGGGACTTGGTGATAGCCGCGAACCAGATCAATCTTTGAAAAAATGCGCGCCCCCGCCAGGTGCACCGAAAAATCCTGAATGTGCGGGATGGGATAACGATCGTGCGCCGTAGCGTTGTTTAGCCTGCGGTAATCCCCGCACGGTCTCCAGGAGCCATCGGCTTTCGGTACCATGTGCAGCGGCGAAGCCCACGGGCTCTTCGACCTACGAACGATGCCTAGCCTCTCCAGGCTGGCGAACTCCTCGCGCGCAATGGCGAGCTTAACTGCATCCAAGCGCCGAGCTTTTGCAAACACGGGAGGACCAGATGTGGGGATAAAGTGTTTCACCCCGTGCTTCGCGACCGTCGCTGAAAAAGTGGGCACAGTGAGCGCTGGAAATTGGGTGAGGAGTGTGTGAAACTTACCACCTGCTGTAGCGACGTGGGTCTGTACTGGTGGCGGGGACACTCGAGCTGAACAGGGGAGAGAGTAAAAAGAGAGTGCATTTACCAGCCGTCTATTAGCAAGATCAACTAACAGATTGTGTGAACACAAAAAATCCGCGCCCAACATGTTGAAACTCACCGCCGCTATTACAAAAGTCCATTCATATGTGCGGCCATGTAAGCACAAAGGCAAGGTCCTTCTCCCGTAGGTGTTGATGTTCGAGCCATTTGCCGCCGTAGCTCCGCTACCGTGGGGTCCAGCCACCCGGTCCGCGTATGTTGGGGTGATGAAGCTCACTTGTGCTCCGGTGTCGATGAGGAACTCTCGTCCGGAGCGCGCATCCGTGATGTAGAGCAGCTTGCTGCGTTCTCCGAGGGTCGAAGCTGCTAGCGACCCCCGGTCTTGCCGTTTCCCGAACTCCTGAAGTTGCAGGGCGGCACACACCTGCGTGCCTTCTCTGCGAACCTCCGATGGTACAAGCAGAGATCTTCTCCTCCGCTGTGTCGTGTCCGCGCCTCTGCCGCCGGACCATTGGCTCCACCTCGTCGCGGCCGTGCTGCCGCCGTCGTCGGCCAGTCTGGGTCTGCCGCCTCTGGCTCCCCGCTGTCTCGGGTCGCTGCTGTGGTTGCTTGCCCGCCGCAGGCGTCCAGGATCCCATCTGCTTCCTGGGCCAGCTCCCGGAACTCCTCCAGGGTGTGACACTTTTTGCTGGCCAGCGTGCGTTCTCGCATGCGTCGGGAGGTTGGAGAGGAAGATGAACTGAAAAATGAAATCATCGTTGTCCAACCCTCTCAGCTGTATCATCTCCTCCATCAGGGCGCTCGGCCTGTGTCCTCCTTGGTCTAGCAAAGACAGGATCCTCCTCGCCCTCACTTCGGCCGAGGGGGTGAAAAACTTGATGAGGGTGGATTTCAGCTTGCCGTACCTGTCGGTCGCGGGTGGCTGCTCCACCAAGCTCTGCACGCACCGAGCTGTGCTGTTGTCCAGTTTAGCGATGACATGGTGGAACTTAGTGTCCTCCACCGTTACTCCTGCGAGCGCGAACTGCGACTATGCTTGAAGAAACCACGACCGTGGGTTATCCTGCCAGAAATCAGGCAGCTTAACGGCCACTGCGTTCGCCAGCTCTGAGCGCTGTGAGTCCGGGACCCTGAGAACTTCTTCGTTCATTCTCAATGTCGTTAGTCACCAATGTGGGGAGACTTGAATAACGAAACCGAATTGCATTTAATTCCAGTTTATTTCAAGTAATCATCCCACTGTCTGCTCTCATTCCTGAGCAGCGAACAAAGAGGGTGAACACACCAAAGTTCTCCCTTTTAAACATTCTCACATCAAACCATTTCCCTCGCAGGGGAAATCACACATCTCTACCAAAATCCCTTTATTCCCATTCATTAACCTTTTATTTACATAACTCCCCCTTCTCTCCTCTCGAGCCTCAGCGGTCAGGAAGTCTTCTGTCCCCTGTCCTCCGCAGGGGGTCCAGGCTCTGTGGCTCCGCACCGCAGGGGACTGCAGCTCTGTGGCTCTCCTTCATCGTGAGGTTAAATCACATATGCAGTGTCCAACATATACATGTCTAACAACACAGCCATAACGACTACAAGAGAGACAAGACTGAAAGATCTAGAGAAAACACAACTGACAAAGAAAAGTCCCACTCTAACACAACAAATAAGACAAGTTAAACAAGACATAGATAGGATACTAGGTGAGGAAGTAGAGAAAAATATATGGTTTATGAAACAGATATTATGAGGCAGGACCCAAGGCATCTAAACTGCTGGCATGGCGACTCAAGAAACAACAATCTGAAAACTCAATTTATAAAATAAAAGATCCTACAAGTCACAACATTTTAACTGATTTAGATGGTATCCAAAAATCATTTGAAACATATTACAAATGTCTATATAGTCAGTCTGTGTAGAATAAAAATGCAGTAGTTGACTTTTTGGACTCTTTGGATCTTCCCTCACTCGGCAGAGGTGCAAATAATAAGCTTATGTCACCAATAACACGTGAGGAAATTGACAAGGCCATCTCTAACCTTAAATCTAACAAGTCACCTGGTACCGGCGGGTTCCCACCTGAATGGTACAAGAAAATGAAAGAAAGCCTGATACCTCTACTAGAAACCAGTTTCAATTATATTCTGAAAGGAGGCCCTGTACCTCTGTCGTGGAGGGAAGCCTTCATATCTGTTATACCGAAAGAGGGAAAGGATAAAACTAACTGCAAATCATATAGACCAATAAGTGTATTAAACACAGATTATAAATTATACACAACTATTTTGGTCAAACGAATGGACACTGTGATGCCCTCACTGATTGATGAAGACCAAACAGGTTTCCTAAAAAATAGACAAACCCAGGATAACATAAGGAGAGCTTTACATATAATTGAACAGATTAATAAGAGAAAGATAAATTCAGTTATTCTCAGTCTTGATGCTGAAAAAGCTTTCGATTCAGTTCAGTGGGACTTTCTCTATTTAGTAATGAAGAGATTTGGATTCTGTACTGATTTTATAAAATGCATCCAAGCCCTCTACTCTTCCCCTACTGCTAGAATAAAAATAAACGGGAGTCTTTCTAACCTTATACAACTACAACATGGTTGTAGACAGGGTTGTCCCGGAAGCCCCAATTTATTTAATTTATTTATAGAGCCTTCAGCACAAGCAATACGCCAAGAGACTGCATTAAAGGGTATTCAGATTGGTGAGGAGGAATATAAATTGAGCTTGTATGCGGACGATGTGTTGATTACAATCTCAGACCCGGTCTCTGGTTTACCAATGTTAATGAAAATGCTAGAAATGTTCAGTTCGTTCTCTGGGTATGCTCTTAATATCTATAAAACTCAGGTTATGACTTTCAATTTTCATCCTGGACAGGAATTAACATCTAAATATAATTTCAATTGGTACTCTGACCATATAAAATACTTAGGAGTGTATCTACCCAAAGATTTGTCACAATTGTATGGTAAGAATTACAGCAGACTAAACAAAGAAATAATTAGTAACTTTGACAGCTGGAGCCTGCCCCCCCTTGACTTTGGCAACAGAATACAGGCAATCAAGATGAACATCCTCCCTAAATTGGTATCTCTCTTCTTATCTCTGCCAGTATCAATTCCTGACAAACAGTTCAGAGAATGGAATAAATATATTTCAAGGTTCATTTGGCTTAAAAAGAGACCAAGAGTTAAGTATTCTACTTTAGAGTTGCCAAAGGAGAGAGGGGGGCAGGCTCTGCCCTCTCTACGAGACTACTACAGTGGGGCAAAAAAGTATTTAGTCAGCCACCAGTTGTGCATGTTCTCCCACTTAAAAGATGAGAGAAGTCCCCAATTTTCTTCATAGGTATACCTCAACTATGAGAGACAAAATAAGAAAAAAAAATCCAGAAAATCACATTGTCTTGATTTTTAAAGAATTTATTTGCAAATTATGATGGAAAATAAGTATTTGGTCACCTACAAACAAGCAAGATTTTTGAGAATAATAAACAAAGCTTCTTACAGTGAACCAACAAACCCACTTTTTCTTAAATTAAAAGCTCTCAACTTGAAAGATCTGGTTGACTTTAAAACTGCAGTAATAATGTTTAAAGTGAAGAATCTGTCACTGCCCGCAAATATCCAAAAGCTGTTCCAAATAAGGGAGAAACAATATCATTTCAGAGGAACATCTATATTTCAAAAATCTTCAGTGAGAACTACCACCAAGACATAATGTGTTTCAGTGCAAGGAGTCAGATTATGGAACGATTTTGGACCTGAATTAAAATCATGTATAACGCTTGGACAATTCAAACAAAAACTAAAGGAAGAAATACTCCAAACATATATACAAGATGACATGTAAAATCATATAAGGATTGTCATATCCAGTCTGTGTTGTGTTGTTGCTTAGTTTTTTTTTTGTCACATTTTGTCTTAGCTTTGTTCTGAATTGTAATCACTCTTGTTTTGTTTTCCTTTTGAATTCTTGGATGGAATATGGGTGGGCAATATAAGCTGCAGCTTCAGCCATCACCCATTTCGGATAACTTATGTTGAACTGTATAATCAGAGGAGTTATTGTCTAATATGACCTTGTTGGATTTTCTTTCCCCCTTTGTTACATTATTCTGATTCTTTTAATCTGTACTATTAATCTATCCGAAATAAAGATTGATTGATTGAACATTTCTGGCTCTCACAGACCTGTAACTTCATCTTTAAGAGGCTCCTTTGTCCTCCACTCGTTACCTGTATTAATGGCACCTGTTTGAACTCATTATCAGTATAAAAGACACCTGTCCACAACCTCTAACAGACTCCAAACTCCGCTATGGCCAAGACCAAAGAGCTGTCAAAGGACACCAGAAACAAAATTGTAGACCTGCACCAGGCTGGGAAGACTAAATCTGCAATACGTAAGCAGCTTGGTGTGAAGAAATCAACTGTGGGAGCAATTATTAGAAAATGGAAGACATACAAGACCACTGATAATCTCCCTCGATCTGGGGCTCCACGCAAGATCTCACCCCGTGGGGTCAAAATGATCACAAGAACAGTGAGCAAAATTCCCAGAACCACATGGGGGGACCTAGTGAATGACCTGCAGAGAGCTGGTACCAAAGTAACAAAGGCTACCATCAGTAACACACTACGCCGCCAGGGACGAAAATCCCGCAGTGCCAGACGTGTCCCCCTGCTTAAGCCAGTACATGTCCAGGCCCGTCTGAAGTTTGCTAGAGAGCATTTGGATGATCCAGAAGAGGACTGGGAGAATGTCATATGGTCAGATGAAACCAAAATAGAACTTTTTGGTAAAAACTCAACTTGTCGTGTTTGGAGGAGAAAGAAGGCTGAGTTGCATCCAAAGAACACCATACCTACTGTGAAGCATGGGGGTGGAAACATCATGCTTTGGGGCTGTTTTTCTGCAAAGGGACCAGGACGACTGATCCGTGTAAAGGAAAGAATGAATGGGGTCATGTATCGTGAGATTTTGAGTGAAAACCTCCTTCCATCAGCAAGGGCATTGAAGATGAAACGTGGCTGTGTCTTTCAGCATGACAATGATCCCAAACACACCGCCCGGGGAATGAAGGAGTGGCTTCGTAAGAAGCATTTCAAGGTTCTGGAGTGGCCTAGCCAGTCTCCAGATCTCAACCCCATAGAAAATTTTTGGAGGGAGTTGAAAGTCCGTGTTGTCCAGCGACAGCCCCAAAACATCACTGCTCTAGAGGAGATCTGCATGGAGGAATGGGCCAAAATACCAGCAACAGTGTGTGAAAACCTTGTGAAGACTTACAGAAAACGTTTGACCTCTGTCATTGCCAACAAAGGGTATATAACAAAGTATTGAGATGAACTTTTGTTATTGACCAAATACTTATTTTCCACCATAATTTGCAAATAAATTCTTTAAAAATCAGACAATGTGATTTTTCTGGATTTTTTTTTCTCATTTTGTCTCTCATAGTTGAGGTATACCTATGATGAAAATTGGAGACCTCTCTCATCTTTTAAGTGGGAGAACTTGCACAATTGGTGGCTGACTAAATACTTTTTTTACCCCACTGTATGTATCAGCCCAACTGAGGCCACTGGTTTGTTTGTGTAACCCATCTTATTATGCAAAATGGAAAACAGTTGAGATGTCTTTATCTGATGTTCCAATCCAGTCTAAACTAGGTACCCTTGAAAGCGAAACTATTTCAACAACTAGTCAGTGGGTTAACCTGGCATTTAAAATCTGGAAATCAGAGATAAGAACACTAAAACTCCAGGAAGAAGTTAAACTTCTCAGATGGCCAGCGTATGATCCTGACTTCCTACCCGCCTCACATGATTCTAGATTCAGACAGTGGGCATTCAGTGGTCTTACCGCTGTGTGTACAATGTATGAGAAATCAAATTTAATGTCATTTGATAACTCTATGCAGGAGGCACAACTTGGAGAAACAAGATTTTTTTTAGATATTTGCAGCTTCGCAATTTTATTACCAAAAGGATAAAAAGCAACAATATTAAAGAATCTTCACTACTTCTCAATATTTTTATTAATGCATATAAGTCGACAAGTCTTAAAAGCCTCATTAGTAAGCTATACTGCAGTTTAATGACACTTAAAACAGACTCAACAACATGTATAAAGCAAAAATGGGAAAAAGAAGTGAACATTGTAATAACTGAAGACACGTGGACAAGGGTTTGGGAGGTGCAATCCTCATCTACCAACTCCGGCACCTGGAGGGACTTTTGCTGGAAGACTCTTATTCGTTTTTTCATAACACCCAATCAGAAATCCAAGTCCAGCACAGTTCCTGCACATTGCTGGAGAAAATGTGGAGAAACAACAGCAGACTATGGGCACATATTTTGATCTTGCCCACTCATTCAGCCTTTCTGGACAGACGTAGCAAATGTCATTTCTAAGACAATGGACTTTAATATCAGCTGCTCTTTTATTTTGTTATTTCTTGGATGCTTTCCAGACAAGCTGACTGCAGATGATACTTATCTTGTGAAAATCTTTTTGGCATCAGCCAAAAAGGCCATAACAAAGTGCTGGTTACAAAAACAGCCTCCCACACTGAACCTTTTCACCTCCATAATAGAAAATATAAGGCTTATGGAACGCATGACCTATGCTCTGCGACTCCAAGAGGAGCTAGGAAAAAGACGTTGGAAAAAATGGCTGGACTTTACAGGCTGTGACAGTACTTATTAATATGTGGATTCTGAAATGTATATTTTTATCGTATCTGATTTGTATCACAATAACCATCTCGTGACCTCATATGTTTGTGTTTTATAAATGAAAAAGGTTCATAAATAAAGTTGAAAAAAAAAAAAAAAAAGATCTTGACATCGGGTATGATTTAAGCAAAGGCAGAACAATTCAATTCAACTTTATTTATATAGCGCCATTTCACAACAACAGTCATAGCACTATCAACTGTAGGGGGGAACCCCCACAGTTGCAGAAAGACCCCAGCAATCAGGCGATCCCCTGTGAGCAAGCACTTGGCGACGGTGGAGAGGAAAAGCTCCCTTTTAACAGGAAGAAACCTCCAGCAGAACCAGGCTCAGGGAGGGTCAGTCATCTGCTGCGACTGGCTGGGAGGTGAGGGGATAGAGAAGATGAAAAGAACAGACATATAGAGAGCAAACAGCACGATGGGGACTCAATCTATGGGAGAGAACAAACAGATGTTAATGACCAGCAAAAAAAAAAAAAAAAAAAATTTCATTGAGAGTGAAGAAAGGAGTGAGGCCCAGTGCATTACTGGAGGTCCCCCGGCTGACTAAACCTATTAGCAGCATAACTAAGGGAGGGTTCAGAAACACATGATCCCTCCCTAATTGTAGGCTATATCAAAAAGGTAGGTTTTAGCCCTATTCTTAAAAACAGAGATCGAGTCTGACTCCCGAATCCAGATTGGCAGCTGGTTCCACAGGAGAGGAGCTTGATAACTGACAGCTCTGCCTCCCATTGTACTTTTGGAGATTCTAGGTATTACAAATAATACTGCATTTTGGGAGCGTAGAGCTCTGTTAGGATAATACGGTAGTATCAGATCTTTTAAATAAAAAGGAGCCTGATTGTTTAGAGCTTTGTAAGTAAGAAGAAGGATTTTAAACTTAATTCTAAACTCTATGGGAAGCCAATGAAGGGAGGCCAGAACCGGAGAGATATGATCTCTCTTTCTAGTACCTGTTAAAACTCTTGCTGCAGCATTTTGGATCAGCTGAAGACTTTTTAAAGATGTTTTAGGACAGCCTGATAACAAAGAATTGCAATAATCTAATCTCGAGCTAACAAAAGCGTAGATCAGTTTCTCAGCATCACTCTGAGACAAGATGCTCCTAATCTTGGCAATATTACGTAAATGATAGAAGGCAGTCTTAGAAACAAATTTAATATGTGAATTGAAGAACAGATCTTGATAAAAAATAATTCCAAGGTTCCTCACAGAGCTATTAAGAGAAAGAGTAACCGCATCCAAACTGAAAGTTTGATTTGGAAAGGTATTTCTAAGGTTTTTTTGGACCAACAAGAATGACTTCAGTATTATCTGAATTTAATAGCAGGAAATTACAAGTCATCCAAGCTTTGATTTCCTTAAGACAGGCTTCTAACTTGACTAATTGATTACTATCATCTGGCTTCATTGACAGGTATAATTGTGTGTCATCTGCATAACAATGAAAATGTATACAGTGCTTTCTAATAATGTTGCCTAACGGAAGCATATATAAACTAAAAAGAGTAGGGCCTAGCACAAGAAAAGGGAACAAGAGTGAATCATCTGCTCTACATGGACGACCTCAAGCTCTATGCAGAATCTGAACAGTAACTAAAACAACTTGTCAGTATTGTTCACATGTTCTCAAAAGACATCTGCATGGAATTTGGACTTGACAAATGTGCAAAATGTACAATCAAAAAAGTAAAGAAAACAGCATCAGAACATCCAAATAGATGACAATAAGCACATCAAAGACCTGGCAGATGAATTGGCATATAAATATCTGGGTATAGAAGAAAACACAACTATTGAACACAGAAAAATGAGGGAAATAATGAAAAACGAATACCAACATCGTCTAAATAAAATCTGTAAATGAAACTTAACACCTAAAAATAAAATCACTGCAATAAACCAGTTGGCAGTACCAGTTGTCACATATGGATTTGGGGTGATAGACTGGCCACAGGGAGAACTGGACAAGCTGGATGTTAGGACCAGGAAGACCCTGACCCTACACAAGGTAACATATAGAAATCAATGCTTAGATAGGATATATATGCCTCGTAAAGAGGGAGGGCTTGGCCTCATTGAAATAAACCAGGCCTACAGGGCGACAATAATAAGCATTGGTCAATACCTAAAAACCGCCAACGACGAGACAATGGAAAAAGTCACACAACACCATGAAAACCTTAGTCATTACACATCCATAACTAAACAAGCTGAGGTCTTTGCAGGAGATTTATTAGATAACATAAAAGCCAGTCAACAAAACCCAGCAACAAAAATAGCTAGAAAGACGTGGGAAAAATACAGCAACAGGACACAGGAGGAAAGAAAAGAAAGATGGAAACAGCATAAGCGAGTAGGGCGCTTTCAGGAGGAACTCAATAGGGATTATATTGATAGAGAAGAGACATTGCGCTGGATCTGGAACGGAGATCTGGGGTACAACAAGGAGAGACTAGTGGTGGGAGCACAAGACCAGGGACTTCTGACTAATGGCTTTTAAAAAAAATGGCAGGACTTTCACAGAGTGACAAATGTCGATTCTGTCATGCAGTGGTGGAGAGTGTAAGCCACCTACCCTCCAGCTGCCAGGTCCTTATGGCTGATGGACACTACACTGCTCGCCACAACAAGATTTGCCATTAAATACACTGGAAAATATGAAAAGAATTTAAAATAGAAGTAAAAGGACCAGTATGGGAGCAGTATCCAGAGCCAGTCAGCTCCAACAGAGATATTACCATCTTTTATGACAAGGAAATCCCAACTGGAAGACACATAGAAGGAGGAGCAATAAAACCGGACATTGTTATCTTGGACAAAAAGGACAAAACTGCCAAATTAATAGATGTAACCATACCAAATGACTAGGGCCTCAACAGAGCAGAAAGAGGAAAAAAATAACAAAATACCAAGACAGGACCTAAGGAGGACCTAAGGAGCACCTGGAAACTGCAGGAAGCAGATATTATATCTGTGGTGGTGGGAGCAACTGGGATGGTGAAGAAGAACCTGAAAAAATATCTCCAGGCGATCCCCGGCTGCCCTAGCATCTGTGAAATACAGATCTCAGCAATCAGAGGAACAGTCTCCATCTTGAAGAGAGCCCTTGGATACAAAGCTTTTTGATTTAAAGTGTAACCATAGACCCCTGGTTGGGGCCCATTGCACTGGGAATGAAATGAGATGCAAATAAATAAAACAGTGAGAAGCTGTAGTCTTGTAAAATATGTGGGAAATGCTTCATTCAGTATTTTGGTTTATCACATGAGAACTCACAGTTGAGCTGCTGTAGTCCAGTAACGTCTGTACATCTTTATTTTCAGGATTAAGTTTCTTTTGTGTGAATGAATTGTTCTTTAAATTTCTGAAGCTTTAATGCAAATATAAATATTGTATAAAAGTCTATTATCAGATAATCTGCTTCTTCACTCTGCTTTGGACCCTCAGACCTCTCATCTTTAATGTGATGGATGCATGGACATCATGAGCATTTTTGATGAGGGGGCATTGTTGTCAGGGTCTGGAGTGTCCTCCCCACCATAAAAATTAAATGGAGTAGATGGCATTTCCTCCATTTGTGTATTTTAGTAGCTCATTAATTGATTGCGTTATTTTGAACAAGTGAATAATCCATTAAAATGGTAAACAAAAGTACCTTTTGAACTGATGAACAAAGGAAAAAAAAGACACTGAAATGCCTTTCATACGTACACACAGTTAATGTGTGCTTGTATGAAATTTTCTTTAAGATCAAGAAATACTCCAACTGTCAATGTCTTTTTATCTGTGGAATTAAGGATTTCGTCTGAGTTCTGTTAATGCTAATGATGGAGACCAGTTTGCTCTAAATCCATATTGACTTTCAGACAGTAGTTTGTGTTGGTCTATAAACTTCTCTAATCCTTCACAGAAGTTTCTCTAGAATTTCTGACAACTGTCAGAAGAGCAGCTCGTCATGGGATCGATCCCACCCCCTGACCATCGTGACCCTTCTGTGGGGAGTTTGCATGTTCTCCCCGTGTCTGTGTGGGTTTACCCCGGGTACTCTGGTTTCCTCCCGCAGGCCAGAAATCCACGGAGCTGCTCATCCGTAAGCTACCCTTCCAGCGCCTGGTGAGGGAGATCGCTCAGGACTTCAAGACAGACCTGCGCTTCCAGAGCTCCGCCGTCATGGCTCTGCAGGAGGCCAGCGAGGCCTACCTGGTGGGTCTCTTCGAGGACACCAACCTGTGCGCCATCCGCGCCAAGAGGGTCACCATCCTGCCCAAAGACATCGAGCTGGCCCGCCGCATCTGCGGAGAGAGAGCTTAAACTTTCTGCTGCACATCCACCAACCACAATGCTCCGCACTGTGTGTCTATATACAATACCGTTCAAAAGTTTGGGGTCACCCAGACAATTATTTTGTGTTTTCCATGAAAAGTCACACTTATTTACCACCATGAGTTGTAAAATGAATAGAAAATATAGTCAAGACATTGACAAGGTTAGAAATAATGATTTGTATTTGAAATAATAATTTTTTCCTTCAAACTTTGCTTGCATCAAAGAATCCTCCATTTGCAGCAATTACAGCATTGCAGACCTAACATGATTGCACAAGGGTTTTCTAATCATCCATTAGCCTTCTGATGCAATGAGCAAACACATTGTACCATTAGAACACTGTGTAGAGAATGGTGAATGACGAGGCTGAGTTTATTTCTCAAATCAGTTTTATTCACATTCTCTATCATCCAAAAAACAGAGAGAGTGAATCTTCCCACATCTGTCCCTTTTATACCCAGGACATCAAACATACAGTCACATGGTACTTAATCCCAGTCACAATGTAACTTCCCCCCCGATCTTATCACACTCCACCTCCCAGTCTCTGGCCGCTGGGCGAAATCCCCCAAGGCTATCTCTTTGCATGCCAAAGACTAAACTTCACACCCTCGTGTTATCTCCAGAGCGGCTCAGTCCTTTGTTCCGTCTCATATGTGAAGCCTAAGGTGGTATACGTATGAATCATGCAGTCATATACATATGTGCATATATATGTGCCCCACATGACCCCCCCCCCCCCAGACATCTAAGATGGAACAAACGTAATAACAGTCTGCAAGTCATAGTAGGATTATTACACATCAGTCCACATGTCGCTTGGGCCTCAGTCGCCTCCCATATCTGCTGTAAGCGGGCTTTATCACTCGGCGCCCTCCTGCTGGAGAGTTGCTGTCTGGGGATTAGAACTGTTAGTCAATCCCTGTGGGTGTCCTGATGAATGCTCCTTAGGGGGTCTGCCGCGCCGAGGAGCCGTAGCCAACAGCACATTTTCGTCGGCCAACACAAAGGCGGGCTTAAGTCTGTTTATGCCAATCTGTTCTTTCCTGCCCCCCAAATCTAGCAAAAAATGCTTCTCCCCTGTTTCCAGCACTCTATATGGTCCGTCATAAGGTGGTCGCAGCGGTGGGCGATGCGCATAGTGTCTGACAAAAACAAACTCCGCATTTTTAAGAGCCTTGGGCACAAAAACACGCGGAAAACTGTGGTGAACGGGGCCGGGCAGCAAACCTGCTTCCGTGCCACTCTGCAACCGGTGAGCCGGGGAGCATTCTGGCGTCGGATTATCTGGGAGAAATTCTCCGGGTAGCCGGAGTGGCTGCGCAAAAACTAACTCAGCTGGGGAGGCTTCTAAATCCTCTTTAGGTGCATAACGCAACCCCAATAAAACCCATGGTAGCCTGTCCACCCAATTTGCATCCGTAAGCGACGCTCTGAGGGCCGCCTTCAATGACCTATGGAAACGTTCGCATAACCCATTAACTTGCGGGTTGTACGTGGTAGTGCGGTGGATCGTTACCCCTAGGCTGCGGGCCATCGCTGACCAAAGCTCAGGAACAAATTGAGGACCTCTGTCGGGCGTAATGTCCGATGGAACTCCGAAGCGCACTACCCATGCCGTTAAAAAAGCATGCGCCACCTCCTCGGCTGTGGTTGATGACAGTGGGACCACTTCTGGCCAGCGCGTGGTGCGGTCTACCATTGTCAGAAGGTGTGTGCACCCCTGCGACGGTGGGAGGGGGCCTACGAGGTCCACGTGAACGTGATCGAACCTCTTAGCCGGGATGTGAAACGGCTCCAAGGGAGCTCTCGTGTGCTTGTGAACCTTGGCTCGTTGGCAAGCTATGCAGGCTGCTGCCCACTCTTTAACTTGCTTGCGCAGGCTCGGCCATACAAATTTCTCTCCTACCATTTTTACCGAAGCACGCACCCCCGGGTGCGCCAGAGAATGAATCGAGTCAAAAATGCGGCGGTGCCACGCGGTCGGTACCACCGGGCGCGGTCGCCCAGTGGAGACATCGCAGATTAGGGGGGGCATACCATCTTGTAACACCCTGTTCTCCAGCCTTAACCCTGTTGGTCCAGACTGGAGCGCGCGCACGTCCGCGTCACTAACCTGATCCGCGGCCATGGCTGCATAATCTATCCCTGTGCGGACTGTGGCGGCGCGCACTTCTGCGTCGCTAGCCTTCTCCGCGGCCATGGTTGTGCAATCTACCCCTACGCGGACTGGGGCCGCTACAGCGCGCGAGAGACAGTCTGCCACCACATTAAGTTTACCCGCTACGTGCTGAATATCGGTAGTAAACTCTGAGATTGCAGCCAGCTGCCTCTGCTGCCGGCCCAACCACGGTTCTGAAACCTTAGCCATCGCGAAAGTCAGCGGCTTGTAGTCAACGAACGCGGTGAAATGGCGTCCCTCCAGCCAGAACTGGAAGTGGCGAATGGCTAAGTGGAGAGCTAACAACTCCCTGTCGAATGCGCTGTATTTTCGCTCACTATCGCGCAACGTCCTACTGAAAAAGGTGAGCGGCTACCAAGCCCGGCGACCTGCTGCTCCACGACCGCTCCTATGGCCACATCTGACGCGTCAGTAGTGAGCGCTATGCGGGCCATGGGGTCTGGATGTGCCAACAACGCAGCGTTTGCCAGGGCTGTTTTGACCTCCGCGAATGCTCTCTCTCGCTCAGGAGACCATTCGATTTTGCTTGTGGGTTTTTGTTTTTTTAGCGCGGCATACAATGGTTGCATGAGCTGCGCTGCGCGGGGAAGGAAACGGTTATAAAAATTTACCATTCCCAAAAACTCCTGTAACGCTCTGACCGTTTGTGGCTGGGGAAAATTTGTTACTGCGCGTACTTTGTCAGGCAGAGGAACGGCTCCTTCTGGAGAGACGCGATGCCCCAAAAAATCAATCTGCGCCACCCCGGACTGACACTTCGCTGGGTTGATTATTAACCCGTGCTCCCCCAACCTCCGGAAAACTGCTGTGAGGTGATTTTCGTGTTCGTCTTCGGACGCGCTGGCTACCAAGATGTCGTCCAGGTAGACGAACACGAAGGGGAGATCACGCAACACTGCGTCCATCATGCGCTGGAACGTCTGCGCAGCGCCTTTAAGCCCAAACGGCATGCGCAAAAACTCGAAAAGCCCGAACGGAGTTATTACTGCTGTTTTGGGTATGTCCTCAGCGCGTACTGGGACTTGATGGTACCCGCGGACCAAGTCTATCTTAGAAAAAATGCGCGCGCCCGCCAAATGAATGGAAAAATCTTGGATATGCGGGATTGGGTAGCGGTCGTGCGCTGTAGCGTTGTTCAGCCTGCGGAAATCTCCGCAAGGAGACCATGAGCCGTCAGCTTTAGGGACCATGTGAAGCGGGGAAGCCCATGGGCTCTTCGAACATCTGATGATGGCCAATTTTTCAAGGCTGGCGAACTCCTCTCGCGCTATGGACAGTTTAGCTGCATCCAAGCGCCGAGCTTTTGCAAAAATGGGTGGTCCGGTGGTAGTAATGAAGAGTTCCACTCCGTGTTTAGCGACAGCTGCTGAAAACGTTGGAACCGTGAGTGCTGGGAACTGAGTGAGCAGTGTGTGAAACTTACCACCTGCTGTTGCGACGTTGGCTTGTGCTGTGGGCGGGGTCACTTGGGCTGCACAGGGAATAGAATAAAACGAAAGTGCATTAACCAGGCGCCTATTAGCAAGATCAACCAACAAACCATGTGAGCACAGAAAATCAGCCCCTAACATATTGAAGTTTACTGCAGCTATAACAAAAGTCCACTCAAATGTACGGCCGTGTAGGGACAGAAGCAGAGTCTTCTCACCAAAGGTCTTAATCCTTGAGCCGTTCGCTGCTGACGCTCCGGGACCCGCCAGCCGGTCAGCGTATGTAGGCATGATGAAGCTCACTTGTGAGCCTGTGTCCACGAGGAATTGCCTCCCCGATCGCGCATCCGTCAAGTAGAGCAGCTTGTTCTCCTCCTCGAGGGCCGCAGCTGCTATCGACCCCCGGTCTTGGCGTTTCCCGAGCTCCTGAACTGGCACGGTGGTATACATTTGCGTGCCCTCTCTGCGAAGCGGCGATGGTAAAAACAGAGGTCGTCTCCTCGGCGATCCCTGGCCCTCGCCGCCGCCGTTGTCGGTGGGTCTGCTACCGCCGCCTCTGGCCCCCTGTCTTCTCCGGCCGTCACGCCGAGCTCCGTCGCTGCTGCGGTGGCCACGTGCTGTCTGCTGGCGTTGAGAATCCATTGTGCCTCCTGGGCCAGCGCGCGGAAGTCCCGCTGGGCCATCAACAGTGAACCGGCCAGGGTCGCTCTCGTGGCCGACGGTAGGGTTCTCAGGAAAATGTGGGTGAAGAGGAAGTCGTTGCCGTCTGAGCCCCTCAGCCTCAGCATGTCTTCCATCAGGTTGACGGGCGTGCTATCTCCCAAGTCGTTCAGGGCCAGGAGTTTCTCCGCTCTCTCCTGGACTGAGGGAGTGAAACGCTGGATGAGCGCAGCCTTCAACCCGCCGTATTTGTCGTCGGCCGGTGGGCGCTCCAAAAACCTCTGCCCATATCGAGCCGTGCGGTTGTCGAGCTTGGAAATAACGTGGTAGAATTTGGTGTCATCTACTGTTATCCCCCGGAGGGCAAACTGTGCCTCGGCCAAGTGGAACCAGGAGCACGGGTTGTCTTGCCAGAAGTCTGGTAGCTTGACTGTGGCTGCGTTCGCCTGGCTGGCTCCTGCTGAGTCCGGCTCGGGGGAATTACTTCTGCTCATGATACGTCTTAGGGTCACCAGTGTAGAGAATGGTGAATGACGAGGCTGAGTTTATTTCTCAAATCAGTTTTATTCACATTCTCTAACATCATCCAATAAACAGAGAGAGTGAATCTTCCCACATCTGTCCCTTTTATACCCAGGACATCAAACATACAGTCACATGGTATTTAATCCCAGTCACAATGTAACTTCCCCCCGATCTTAACACACTCCACCTCCCAGTCTCTGGCCGCTGGGCGAAATCCCCCAAGGCTATCGCTTTGCCTTGGGGGATCCAAAGACTAAACTTCACACTCTCGTGTTATCTCCAGAGCGGCTCAGTCCTTTGTTCCGTCTCAGATGTGAAGCCTAAGGTGGTATACGTATGAATCAGGCAGTCATATACATATGTGCATATATATGTGTCCCACAACTGGAGTGATAGTTGCTGGAAATGGGCCTCTATACACCTATCTAGATATTGCACCAAAAACCAGACATTTGCAGCTAGAATAGTCATTTACCACATTAGCAATGTATAGAGTGTATTTCTGATTAGTTTAAAGTTATCTTCATTGAAAAAAAGTGCTTTTCTTTCAAAAATAAGGAAATTTCTAAGTGACCCCAAACTTTTGAACGGTAGTGTGTGTGTGTGTGTGTGTGTGTGTGTGTGTGTGTGTGTATATATATATATATATATATATATATGTACATATGTATACTAGCTGCTCTTGTTTTTTCTTGCCTTCTGATTGTTGCTCTGAGTGTTGCTATTCCTGTGCTGTTGCAATCCTTGAATTTCCCCATTGTGGGACTAATAAAGGCTTATCTTATCTTAAGTTCGGTTAACTGGAGACTCTAAAGTTGCCCTAGGTGTGAATGTGTGTGAATGGTGAAGGGATTGGTGCTGCACCGTGGCTGCCTCATCCATCCAGGTGGATGCGCTGTAATTTCCCTCTGGGATTAATACAGTAAACCAAAAAAAGAGAGAAAGCTGTGAAGTGCTACTTGTTACGATTTATATCATGGAATGACTTTTGCATTGGGGTGTAACGGTACACCTAAAATCACGGTTCAGTACGTACCTTGGTTTTAAGGTCACTGTTCAATTCATTTTCGGTACAGTAAGGAAACAAAATGCAGAACATAAAACTGCTGATCTTTTGTATGTGAGAACAGCTTTACCTGTCCAAAAAAAAAAAAAAAAAACCCCACTGCAAACTGTCAACAGTAAATTCTCCAATAAAAAAGTCTCAAACAAAGCCAAATGTGTACAATAAATAAATTCTCTTTTTAGAAAATGACCGATGCAGACAAGTGCAACAATAGAAGTTTGAACAGCCTATTGTAAAACGTTCTCACAGCTAAATAAAATCATGACCCATGAAACATGAGTTGGAAACTTGAACTTAATAGCTTAATCAAAAGTGTTTGTAGCAACACAATTAAATAACCACCATTAAAGTTTGGCCTTTTAACCCCAAAACTAAAGAAATAAAACTCAAATATCAGCTTCTACAGCACCATGCAGGGCTGTTGTAACTCTACTGTTCAAAACAAACTGGAGTAATAGTCTTCAACTCATTAAAGTCAAAAAGAAAAACTAGTCCATCCTGTTTGAAATCTTACTGAGTCTAAAAGTTTAAAAGTTTCATAGTTGGGCTTTACATGAAAATGAAAAACTTTTTCCAGTCCAAAATAACAGTTTATAAATGCTTTAAGTGACAGTAGAGGAATGTGAACCTTCACTACACATACAGTGGTGTCAAAAAGTGTTTGCCCCCTTCCCGATTTCTCATTTTTTTGTGTGTTTGTGACACTTAAATGTTTCAGATCAGCTGTTTATTATTAAGGGTAAAAACAAATCCAAACCTATATGGCCCTGTGTGAAAAAGTGATGCCCCCACCCCCCGGTTAAAACACAAATTAACAATGGTTCATCACATCTTTGGAAAGCTTAGTTCAATTTCTCGAGCCACATGCAGGCCTGATTACTGCCACACCTGTTCTCAATCAAGAAATCACTTAAATAGAACCTGCCTGACAAAGTGAAGTAGACCAAAAGATCCTCAAAAGCTAGACATCATGCTGCAATCCAAAGAAATTGAGGAACAAGTGAGAAACAAAGTAATTGAGATCTATCAGTCTGGAAAAGGTTAAAAAGCCATTTACAAAGCTTTGGGACTCCAGCGAACCACAGTGAGAGCCATTATCCACAAATGGTGAAAATATGGAAGAGTGGTGAACTTTCCCAGGAGTTTCCAGCCGACAAAAATTACCCCAAGAGCACAGCAACAACTCATCCAAGAGGTCACAAAAGACTTCACAACATCCAAAGAACTGCAGGCCTCACTTGCTTCAGTTAAGGTCAGCGTTCATGACTCCACCATAAGAAAGAGACTGGGCAAAAATCGCCTGCATGGTAGAGTTACAAGAAGAAAACCACTGCTGAGCAAAAAGAACATAAAGGCTCTTCTCAGTTTTGCCAAAAAGCATCTTGATGATGCTTAAGACTTTTAACTCTGTGGACTGACGAGACAAAAGTTGAACTTTTTGGAAGGTGTGTGTCTGTCACGGGTTCTTATCCAACTTCTTAAGAATCCCAAAAATGATAGCAGAGTCACACAGATGGTGATGAGCTGTCTTTTATTTGCCAGCCTCCCAAGTGCAAAATTATATACAGGTGAGGAAAAAAAACCAGTGGAAACAAATGGAGGAAAACCAAAATAGTTTCTGTGGCAAAGCGTCTATTTAAAATTGAGTCCACTCTTAACCTCTTGCGCTCCGTTGTTCCGCGGACGGGCAAGTCTCTGCGTCCTAGAGCGCACGAGGGCACTCTCGTGCGCTCTAGGACGCATGATGGAGATTGTGATGTAGGTGGTGTATGGCGTCCAAGCGCGCACTGAAAATAAAAGCTGCAGACACAGCCGCGAACAGATTAGTTCATCTGATTGACCTCTCATTAGACTAATAAGAGCCTTGAATTGGGTTTCTGAAACCTTGAAGAACCAATGATTGAAAACTTGGCAAGAAGGACCCGCCTACCAATGCAGTGAGCCAATTGAAGCACAGTAGTTCACTGAGCTGTTTTGTCTACAAAGGCTGGGTGAAGAGAGACTGCTTCAGCAGCCACAGGCAGTGCTTTATTTTTTTTTTTTTTTTAATTCCAGCAGAGTGTTTAGGATTCTCTTATATGGTCATCATAGACCGACGGAGGCCGACGACGAAGGCCGTAAATCATTCACCAAAACCGCAATCATGGAATTATGTTTTGACCGGGTCGCGAGACCAGAACCACGAGTGGACCAGCGTCGTGTTCGTCTGACAATGAGGAGGAGAAGTTGGCCAGGACAATGTGGCTGTGAAGAGGTAAGGTGTTATAAGCCAAATTATTTTTTATCCCTGAAAATTGTAATCAAAAATGACTTTTGACCGATCAGTAAATTACAACTGTGCGGCGCACGATGTCCGAAGTGCGTGCGCCACGTTACACGGTTCGTTCGTCACCTCTGGACCGTGAACACCCCCCCCGCCACTACGATTCTGTAGCGGGGGGGGGGGGGGCGCGGTGACAGCGCTGCTGTGGCCACATTGCCACATCCGAGTGTAATCCGTCATGTAGCGATGGCCGATCTCCGTCCTCTGTAGCGGGGGGGGGGGGGACAACCCCCACACACACACACACAGACACAGCCCTGAGTGTCACCTTTCATTAGAGCCCAAAATGAAGCTTCTACATTGAATCATTCAAAAGTTACAGATGTTTTTCCAAACTGTGCCATTTGGCACAGTTCCAAAACGCCTGGGAACTACCTGAGGAAAAAGCTGTGTAATATATTCATTTTTTGTGGTATTGTTACAAAATTTGGACCTCAGCTGGATAACACTTGGTTCTACATTTCTGTTGCATTTTCCAGCCCGGATCTGAAGCTGTGTGTTATTTGCAAGCATTTGTATCCAAAAAAACACCCAGGCCAAATTTATTTTCTTCAAGTTCACAATGTTTAGATGACTGTAGCTCAGTGGCCGGAGCACATAAAGATATCATGTTTTTTTTGCCAAAAAATTCAAAGTGTTTTCTTTTAAATGAGACCAACCCCATGAAGATGCTGCAAAGGGTTGAAGAACAGCTTTCGATTTACTTTGGGCACATTATTTTTTGGCGTTTTTAGGAAAATTGACCGGAGTGCAAGGGGTTAACTCTTTTCTCCAAAACAGAAAGGAAAACAGGCCACTCTCATACTTACAGACAGCAGACTACATGTGGCCTCCTCTACAACAAACTTCAGACTGACCGTTTAGCCCACAACAACCCCTTTTAATGACAAAGCCCCGACCACTGGGCGTGTCATTCGTAGAAAAACATACTTCAATAAATATTTCCATAAAACAGTTTACAGTGCCCCATCTCCTAATATACATTTTACACATAAATATTCAAATACAAAAACAAGTTTTTCCACACACAATATTTATTAAAATTCATGACCACACTCTCCCTTGGTCACCTGACCAAAAGGCGTATGAAAAAAACATACTTAATCTACTCAATTGATTCCATCTGTTTAGTTCATTAGACATCTGAATTGTGCATGGAGGCAGCTAGGCCGACGGGCACTGAAACAAACAAATGAACAGAACAACCAAGTGTACACCCCTGGCTGCGCCGCAAACAGGTCATCATCATCATAGCAGTCTGTCATGGGCAACAATGACTTTCATTTAGGTCTGATCAGATTCCTCCACGCAGCTCTGTCCTTAGCCTTCCGCTGCCAGGAACTCCTGTCTATATCCAGCTTCTTCAAGTTTCTTTTTGCAGTGTCTTTAAATCTGAGTCTTTGTCTATCTTGATTGTGTTTGCCCTTGCAAAACTGTGAGTAGAGTAACTGCCGAGGGAGATGCTGGTGGTCCATCTTCTCAGCATGTCCGAGCCATCTCAGGTTTGTCTGTATTAGCATGTCCTCCATTAATGGTAGGCCAGCTCGTTTCAACACTTCAGTGTTATCTTGTCTTTCCATGAGATGTTCATTATGGCTCGAAGGTGTCTCATCATGTACATGTTGAGTTTCTTTACCTGCACTCTGCAGACAGTCCAAGTTTCAGCACCGTACAATAGAGTAGCCAGTACTGTCGCTCTGCACACTTTGCATTTCACACGGATAGACACATGTCGATTGTCCAACAGTCTCTCCCTTAAGTTTCCAAACACAGTGCTCGCTCTTCCTATTCTGAGAGATGCGTAGTTCATCCTCCAGCCTAGCATTCTCTGAATTGTCGGGGGGTTGTGGCAGAGGGGTAATACCTTGGTTGGAGGACAGGCGCCCCTTCCCTTTGGGTGGTTCGAATATGGTCCCCACGCCCACCCCAACTTGTACGTATGGCTCCTCGTAGCTGCCGTGGGTACAGTAGCGGCCACAACCCGGGCAACGGCATCACCTCGCTGGCTAAACTACGGCGAGTTTAGTAAAAACTGGGGAATGGAGGAACATCTGTCCTCCCCCTCTTGTACCCCCCAGTCATGGGTTAAATGATCAGTTTTTGCAACAGCTGTGAGGGCAGTCCTTGGAATGGGGATCCTGGTCGGTTGCTGCGCCTGCCCCAGTGGCTGCACGTTGCGGTTTCCGCTCCAACTGCCAAAGCTGGGTGTCAGGAAGAGTGTGGGGCCTTGGGCTTGTACACCCCACCTCCACCATAATCATCAGGTGCAGGTGTCTTCTTTTGGCTGCTGCTTTACTTACCATCAGTATCATTATCACAAGCATAGAAGTCCTGTGGCGAGGAATGAGGTGGCGACGGGGGCAGGAAGAGGATGCTTCTGAGAGCCTCTAGTCACGTCTCCCCATGCATGGCGGTCCGGGTGTGATGGTCGCTCTGGTGCCCACCCGGAGCAATGGCCCAGTTCATATCCTGCCCAGATGACAAGGCAGCCCTTTTTAGGGATAGCACTGCCTTCTCCAGACGGAGAGAGGGGGAGAAAAGGACCACTAAAGAAAGCTTGCTTCATTTTTGGCTTGCTCGCCAGCCGCGATGGGCTGGTCATCCACGTCTGCGATCAAAAAATGAAAGAAATGAAGAACGTGAAAAACACAGTAGACATAGCCATTTGGAATGTCCGTACCCTCCAAGACAGTGACAACAGCCTGCGTCGTTGGACAGCCATTGTTGCACAAAAATTACTTCGCTACGACATCGCAATAGTTGCCCTTAGTGAGACTCGGTTGCCTGACTCCACAGAGATCACTGAGCATGGGTCTGGCTACACGTTCTATTGCAGTGGGTGCCTGATTGATGAGGCACGACAATCAGGAGTCAGCTTCGCCATCAAGACATGTTACATCAACCTGCTTGACTCTCTACCACCTGGGTTCAGTGATCGGCTTATGATGCTCCGCCTGAAGCTTGATACTGGGTACATAACATGCATTAGTGCGTATGCATCAACTATGATACACACAGACGAGAGCAACGAACGGTTCTATGAGGAACTAGACCGTGTTATTCAAGCCACTCCTCATACTGACAAGGTGGTGGTCCTAGGGGACTTCAACGCTCGTGTAGGAGCCTCATGGACCACTTGGGAGAATGTTATTGGCCACCATGGTGTTGGAAAGGAGAATTCCAATGGCACCTTGCTCCTCAACTTGTGCGCCCAGCATCAGTTATCTATTACCAACACGTTCTTCCAACAGGCGAACAAACTGAAATCCACATGGATGCACCCGCGTTCAGGCCATTGGCATCAGATTGACTTTGTCATTACATGACAGCAGGACGTCAAGGATGTGCACCTTACCAGAGCAATGAGGGAACACCATGTCTCTCAGACCACCGGTTGTTGCGGTCGAGAGTCGCGTTCTCCTTTAAGCCCATCATGGCGTAGGGTCCAGAAGACATCTGTGAAGAAGTTCAATGTGGCCAAGCTCGGCTCACTGGATTCCAGGATCCAACTGAAACAGCAACTTGTCACGAAACTTACTGACTTTGACGATGCCCTTTTTGAGACCGTTGACAGCCATTGCACGTTACTTCGTGATAATATCTATGAAGCCGCGGAGGAAGTGCTTGGCTTCACCAAACACAAGCATCGGGATTGGTTCAATGAAAATGATGTAGCAGCCATCCAGTTGTTGGACCGTCTTCACCGTGCCCATCTTGAGTATGTGAATGATAAGAGCTTGATTGCAAAGAAGGACACCTACCACCATGTCCGGCAGACAGTGCAGGTTTCGCTGCGTAGTATGATGGACCAGTGGTGGAAAGCGTTCTACGATGGCCTGAAGGCGATTTACGTTCCGACATCACAGGGCAGTACGCCAATGTACTCTTTGGACGGTCAGACGCTCATAAGGGAGCCGGCTCTCATCCTGGAGCGTTGGGTAGAACACTTTAATGGTGTCCTGAATTGCCAATCTGTAATCTCTGATTAAGCCATCACACAGCTTCCTCAGAGAACTATCATGGAGGAGCTGAATGTCCCAACGACGGTTACTGAGATTAAAAATGCCATCAAACAGATGTCTAGTGGTAAGGCAGCTGTTGGAGATGGTATCCCACCGGAGATCTATAAGTGTTTTTTTTTTGTTTTTTTTTTTTTTTGTTACTTATTTGTACCCGTAGGTAGACTTGGTTTGCAGTCTGGTGACAAGCCACCGGCTGCCAGTCGCTGCGTGCGCGAGCGCCCTAAACCTACATGTTTTTGGTGTGCGGGAGGAAACCGGAGAAATCCCGGAGTAAACCCGCGCAACACGGGGAGAACATGCAAACTCCACACAGCTCACTGTTGGTCGGGGGCTGGGATCGAACCCACGATCTCATGATCCCCGCGATCCCCCGGCCAAGGGTAAAACTGTGCTGCCACAGTGCTAAACCAGTGTGGCGGTAACATCATCGTCGCTCATCTTGCCCAGTTATTTGCCACCATATGGGAGCAGGAGGCAATTCCACAAGACTTCAAGGATGCAATGATTGTTCACTTGTGTAAGCATAAGGGAAACCGCCACTGCTGCGATAACCACAGAGGAAATATCACTCCTCACCATCGCTGGTAAGATTTTAGCATGTGTGATCATAAACCACCTCAATCACTATGTTGTCGACAACATCATTCCCGAGAGTCAGTGCGGCTTTCGAGCAGGACGAGGCACCATTGACATGATGTTTGCAGCCAGACAAATGCAAGAGAAGTGCCGAGAACAAAATTGTGATTTGTTCATAGTGTTCGTAGACCTGACTAATACCTTCGATTCTGTTGGGGGAGAGGGCCTGTGGAAGCTGCTTGCCAGGGTCGGGTGCCCTCCTAAGATGTGACAGGAAGTATTCTGCTTTTACCACTCCGATGGGCTTATATGAGTACAATCGCCTGCCCCAGGGATTATGCAATAGTTGCGCATGATGACTGCCATTTTTGGTGACCAGAATTACTTGACTTTGTTGTGCTATTTGGATGATCTGCTGATTTTTGCATCTGATGAGGAGAGTGCATTGCAGCGCCTTGAGATGGTGTTCAGCAGGCTGCGTAGGCACAACTTGAAGTTGGCACCCAAAAAGTGTTTTTTCCTCAGGAGATCTGTGAGGTTTCTTGGTCACGTAATTGATGAGAATGGTGTTTCAACCGACCCAAGTAAGGTTGAAAACATCGCAAAAATGACTTGTGCTGACCTTATGGACACTGATGGTGTGACACCGTCCCAAAAAAGACTTAGATCCTTCTTAGGGATGGTTAATTACTATCAGCATTTTGTGCCAGGATATTCTGCCATTGCCATTGCCAAGCCATTGTTCAGCCTGTTGAAAGGTGGAAAATTTAAAGGCAGATGTAAGAAAACCAGAAAGGCTTGCAGAAAGCTTTGTGCTTCTGTCTGGACCCAAGAGCACATACAAGCCTTTGAAAGTCTCAAATCTGCACTTGTTAACACTGTGGTCTTGGCTCATCCTAACTTTGACTGTCCCTTTATGCTTTCAACTGATGCATCTCTGGATGGGATAGGTGCCGTTCTGTCCCAAGTCCAGGAAGGTGAAAGTCATGCCAGACCTATTGCTTTTGCCAGTAAGTCACTGACACAGTCTCAGAAAAACTATCCAGCGTACCGACTGGAATTTCTGGCTTTGAAATGGTCCATCACTGACAAGTTTAGTCATTGGCTAAAGGGTCACAAATTCACTGTTTGGACTGACAACAATCCTTTGACTCACATATTGACAAAGCCCAAGTTAGACTGTTGTGAGCAACACTGGGTAGCCAAGTTGGCTGTGTATGACTTTGACATAAAGTATGTTCCAGGGCGGCAGAACATTGTGGCTGATGCATTAAGCCGTGTGCCTTTTGTCAAGGAAAATATTGGTCACAGACTGTTCAATGAGCCATATGTGAAACTCCTCAGTGAAGTCAAAAATGTGTCTACTGCCTCTGTTCAGGATGCTTTTCGTTCATCCAGTGGTCACGTGGATGCGATGTGTGACAATGCTCATACCTCCTGGGTACACACTCAGATTGTGAATTCAGAAGAAGTGTCTGCTGTGATGCAGTCACACATTGAGTGGGATGCTGGTCCGAGGGCCCGGGCAATTGAAGCCTTGCAGTTTTTGCCCCAGTTTGTCCCGCCAGGTCAAGACCTGTTGCCTGCCTATTCTGAAAAGGCTTTGCGTGGCAAACAGTTGGAGGATGGAACTCTTTCTCGCGTCCTGTTTTATGTTGAAAGACATCGGAGACCCTCAAGGAGAGAAAAGGTGAAAGAATCATTTTCAGTGATTAAATATCTGAAACACTGGGATAAGCTATCTGTGAGCAATGGTGTTCTGTACAGAGTTTCAAGAGACCAGAGAACCAAGTCCAAACAGCTTCAGTATGTTGTCCCAGACTCACTTAAGGATGAGGTCTTGAAAGGCGTGCATGATGATGCTGGTCATCAAGCCCAGTCGCAAACCCTCAGTTTATCCAGACAGAGATATTTCTGGCTGACCCTTGAGAGAGATGTTAAGAGACCATGTCAGACACTGCCAGCGTTGTGTCCTCAGCAAGTCAGCTGAACCTGAGGGACGAGCTCCATTAGAGAGCATCTTGTCATCTAGACCGCTGGAGCTGGTCTGCATTGACTTTTGGTCAGCTGAAGACTCTAGGAACAAGTCTATTGATGTCCTAGTGATAACAGATCACTTTACCAGGATGGCTCAGGCCTTTCCTTGTAAGGATCAAACAGCTAAGCAAGTGGCAAATGTTCTGTGGAACAAGTACTTTTGTGTCTTTGGATTCCCAGAAAGAATCCACAGTGACCAAGGTCCTAATTTTGAAAGTCAATTAATCAGTGAACTCCTCAAAGTGTCCGGTGTCAGGAAATCTTACACTACCCCCTACCACCCAATGGGAAATGGGAGTGTCGAACGGTTTAACAGGACACTGGGTGGGATGATTCGTGCACTGTCCCCTGAGGTGAAAGCTAACTGGCCACGACGGTTGCAGACTTTGACATTTATGTACAACTGTACAGCCCATGAGACGACTGGCTTTCCTCCTTTTTACCTCATGTATGGCCATGTGCCCCGTTTGCCAGTAGATGTCATGTTTCGTTCTGTTCTTCGCGATGCTGATGTAACCAGTTATGACAAGTATGTGGCAACTCTCACCTGTGAGCTAAAAGAAGCAATGATGGTTGCTCAGGACCGTGCTGCTAAGGAGCAACACAGACATGCTAATCTTTACAACAGGATCCAAGATTGAGATTGGTGACAGGGTGCTTTTGGCCAACAGAAAGGAGAGAGGCAATAAGAAAACTGCTGATAAGTGGGAATCAACTGTTTACACTGTAATGGATGTGAACCCGCAGACCCATACATACAGAATTTGTGACACTCTTACTGGACGGACAAAAGTGGTCCACAGGAATCTGTTGATGCTGGTAAATTTTCTTCCTGTGGTGGATGTGTGCGATGTGTCCAACCATGGTTCATCCACCTTACTTCCAGAAACCTTAGCTACAGACATTGGTGATGAGGGAGATACATCTGTGGACCTCTTCGAGGGAGAGAGTGAGGCTGGTACAGGTGATCCATCTTCATGTGGAGAAACACGTGAACCATTAGTTGATCCAGAACCTGTTGACTCTGAATGGAGAACTGTTGAGTGGATCACACAGGTCACTGAACCATCTGTGTCACAGGTAGACGTTTCTGATGTGATAAGTGTGTCCTCTGACCCCCAGAACTCTTCAGTTGCACCTGTTGCTCAAGGTGTAGATCATCCCATGTCCTCTGACTCTAGACCTGTGACTACAGCTGCTACTGATACTCATGGTGGATAAACACTTGACAGTCAACTAGTCTCTGTTCCTGACTCCGAGAGACAGACAGACACTCCCTTTGTTCACTGTACTGTTGACCAGACGTCACGTACACATTGTGACCGTCCCAATGCACAATCTCAAATCAGGTCAAGATTTGGTCGCCTAATTAGACCTGTAAATAGACTAGTGCAGACAATGTCCAGGCAAGATGTAATTCAGGACAAGTTCAGTGTTAAGGCTGTTTGTAGGTCTGTGTTTCAGACCCTGACTGACTAATTGCTACATGAGTGGACTATCCTTTTGTGGACTTGACCTTGAATTTTAGTGATCAGCTATTTTATTTTATTTTATTATACATGAGCTTTTACTACACTAATAGTTGGGGCTTTTGGTGGGGTGTACAAGGCACTCCATTACCAGTGGTTGGGTTGAGAGATAAGCGCTGCTCTCATGCCACTTCGTCCTTGTGTGGGACACTCTTTCAGATGGTATTCTTTAACTAACCCCGGGTGTTTTGTTTATTGTCATGAGTTCTGTGTAGCTGTGGCTCAAGTTTGATAAAATTCAGTGGGGTGGGTGTAACGGATTCGAAAATGCACCTTAAACATTCCTTTTCTCAGTCATGTTTTCCTTTATATTATTGTGAATTTTATTTACTTGAGTGCTTTTATTTTGGCGGTACACTGCCCACATCTGCTCTTCCCGTACCTCCGAGGCTCCGGTAGTTCCTCCTTTCCCCCACAGTACCGCGTTGCTTTGCTGGGGGTAAGTCGTGCTTAAAACGTTGCTGGTGTAGGGAGTGTGAAATGAAGAGGCTGAATTATTTCTCAATTCAGATTTATTACAGCTTCACATCCCTAGCTCTCTCTCTCTCACAGGAACAAGAGGCTGAGCTGCAGTAAACCCCCACATTTATACCAGGTACATCACAGTCAAAATCACACCCTCAAGTCAAATCCCCCTATTCACAATACATCTCTTTCTGAATCCTTCTGCCGTCCTGTCTGACCCCAGGAGGTTAGGAAGCCCTTTCAGGATCTCGCCCCCAGTCTTCTGTCCTCCTTCCATGTCCATAGGGGGTCCAGACGCATTGTCCATCTGAGGCGTGAGGTCAATCCACACATGTAAGCTTTACACATCCTTCTTGTGCTTAAACATATGCAGTTACAAATATGTGAGCTACATAACCCCCCCACCCCCAAACGCCAAAGAATGGGAAATATCCTATGTCACACCGCCATAACAGCATCAGAAAAGGCAATACAGCATATTTCACACCATCATAACAGCATCTACAGCGCAGCCTAAGCACTTTGACAAAATCACACATCAGTCTGCACGTAGTCTAGGTTTCAACCGCCTTCCAAACCTGCTGTAAGCAGGTTTCACAGTCCATGTGGCGCTGTCCTGCGGCTAATCTGTTAATTGAGGGAGAGAATGGTTACTTGATCCCTGCGGGGGCTCCAGGGTAAGTTCCCTGGGGGGTCTGCCACGTCGAGGTGCCCTCGCCAGCCGTACAGACTCGTCATTCAACACAAAAGCAGGTTTTAGTCTGTCAATGCTAATTGTTTCTTTTCTGCCTCCCAAATCCAGCACAAAATGCTTCTCCCCGGTCTCCAGCACTCTAAATGGACCGTCATATGGTGGGCGGAGGCTGTGTTGCTGAGCCTCGTGCCTGACAAAAACAAACTTGGCATTTTTCAAAGCTTTGGGAACAAAAACGCGCGGGAAAGTGTGATGAGCAGGGCCCGGAAGCATGTCCGCTCCTGTGCCGATCAGTGGCCCACGCGCCGGGGGGCGCCCCGGCGCCGTATGGGATGGTAGGAACTCACCGGGCAGCCTGAGAGGTTGTGCAAAAACTAATTCAGCGGGGGAGGCATTTAAGTTCTCCTTGGGCGCCGAACGCAACCCCAATAAAACCCATGGTAGTTTGTTTACCCAATCTGTATCCGTGAGCGACGCTCTGAGGGCTGCCTTCAAAGACCTGTGAAAACGCTTGCATAAACCGTTAGCCTGGGGGTGATAAGCGGTAGTGCGGTGGATTGTCGCTCCTAAGCTGCTGGCCATCGCTGACCACAGCTCAGACACAAATTGAGGTCCCCTATCGGACGTAATGTCCGACAGGACCCCGAAACGAGCTACCCAGGCCGTTAAAAAAGCGCAAGCCACCTCCGCCGCTGTGGTCGCCATTAGCGGGACCACTTCCGGCCAGCGTGTGGTTCGGTCCACCATCGTCAAAAGATGTGTGAACCCCTGCGACGGCGGTAGGGGGCCCACGAGGTTCACATGCACATGATCGAATCTCTTAGCTGGAATGTGGAACAGTTCCAAGGGGGCTTTCATGTGCCTGTGGATTTTGGCCCGCTGACAAGCCATGCGGGCTCTTGCCCACTCTTTCACGTGCTTGCGCAGGCTTGGCCAAACAAACTTCTCCGCTACCATTTTCACAGAAGCGCGTACCCCTGGGTGCGCCAGGGAGTGAACCGAGTCAAAAACGCGACGGCGCCACTCGGCAGGTACCAACGGGCGCAGTCGCCCGGTAGATACATCGCAGATTAGGGGGGGCGAACCGGTTTGTAGACTCCTGCTCTCCAGCCTTAACCCTGTTGGTCCAGACTGGAGCGCGCGCACGTCCGCGTCTCTACCCTGCTCCGCTGCCATGGCTGCATAATCTATCCACATGTGAACCGGGGCCACGTGCGCTTCCGCGCTGCTACTCTGCCCTGCGGCTGCGGTAGTATAATCTGCTTCCGCGCGGACAGGCGCTGTTACCGCGTGCGAGAGACAGTCCGCCACTACATTGAGTTTACCTGCCACGTGCTGAATGTCAGTGGTAAATTCCGAAATTGCGGCCAGCTGTCTCTGCTGCCATCCCGACCACGGCTCTGAAATTTTGGCCATCGCAAAAGTGAGCGGCTTGTGGTCGACAAATGCGGTGAAACGCCGACCTTCCAGCCAGAACTGGAAATGGCGAATGGCCAGATGGAGCGCTAACAGCTCCCTGTCAAACGCGCTGTATTTCTGCTCAGCTTCGCGCAAGGATCTGCTAAAAAAGGCCAGCGGCTGCCACACCCCAGCGACCTGCTGTTCCACAACGGCTCCTATGGCCACCTCTGACGCGTCCGTGGTGAGCGCTATGCGGGCCGATGGGTCTGGGTGAGCCAGCAGTGCTGCGTCTGCAAGTGCCTTTTTAACCCCCGTGAATGCGCGCTCCCGCTCCGGGGACCACTCGATCACATTGGAGGGCTTCTGTTTTTTAAGCGCGGCATATAATGGTTGCATGAGCTGCGCTGCGTGGGGTATGAAACGGTTATAAAAATTTACCATTCCCAAAAACTCTTGTAATGCTTTGACAGTTTGTGGCCGAGGAAACTCTGCCACTGCTCGTACTTTGTCCGGTAGAGGGACTGCCCCCTCTGGGGAGACGCAATGCCCCAAAAAATCGATCTGCGCTACGCCAAACCAGCACTTAGCCGGATTAATTATTAACCCGTGCTCTCCCAACCTCTGAAAAACTGTCGTGAGGTGTTTTTCGTGTTCTTCCTCGGAGGTGCTAGCGACCAAAATATCATCGAGGTAGACGAACACGAAAGGGAGATCGCGTAACACAGCATCCATCATGCGTTGGAAGGTTTGCGCCGCGCCTTTCAGGCCAAACGGCATGCGTAAAAACTCGAAAAGTCCGAACGGGGTTATTACCGCTGTTTTGGGAATGTCCTCGGTTCGGACCGGGACCTGTTGATAGCCGCGGACCAGGTCTATTTTAGAAAAAATGCGCACCCTCGCCAGATGCACCAAGAAATCCTGGATGTGTGGGATGGGGTAGCGGTCATGCGCTGTGGCATTGTTTAGCCTGCGGTAATCACCACAAGGTCTCCACGAGCCGTCAGCCTTAGGGACCATATGCAGTGGGGAGGCCCATGGGCTCTTCGAACGATGAATTATGCCCAACCTTTCCAGGTTGGCGAACTCCTTGCGCGCAATGGAGAGTTTAGCTGCATCCAAGCGCCGAGCTTTCGCGAAAACTGGCGGGCCAGCTGTGGTGATAAAGTGCTCCACCCCGTGTTTCGCAACCGTAGCTGAAAAAGTGGGGACCGTGAGCGCTGGAAACTGGGTGAGGAGAGTGTGGAACTTACCTCCTGCTGTGGCGACGTTGGTCTGAACTGGTGGCGAGGACACTCGAGCTGCGCAAGGGATAGAATAAAACGAGAGTGCATTAACCAGGCGTCTATTAGCAAGATCCACTAACAAACCATGTGAGCACAGAAAATCAGCGCCTAACATGTTGAAACTCACCGCCGCTACAATGAAAGTCCATTCATAAATGTGGCCGTGTAAGGACAGGCGCAGAGTCCTTTCCTCGAAGGTCTTGATGCTCGAGCCGTTCACCGCCGTTGCCCCGTCTCCGCGGGGGCCTGCCAGACGGTCAGCGTAGGTCGCGGTGATGAAACTCACTTGAGCTCCGGTGTCCACGAGGAAGTGCCGCCCGGAGCTCGCATCCGTCAGATAGAGCAGCTTGTTTCTTTCGCCGAGAGTCGAAGCTGCTAACGACCCCCGGTCCTGGCGTTTCCCTGGTTCTTGTAGCTGCACGGCGGTACACATCTGCGCGCCTTCTCTGCGAAACGCCGATGGTAAAAGCAGAGGCCATCCCCTCCGCTGCCTCGGGACCGCGCCGCCGCCATCGTCGGTGGGGTGGCTTCCGCTGCTCCTGGATTCCCACTGCCTCCGGTCGCTGCGCCGAGGTCTGCTGCCGCCGCGGAGGCCATCTGCTCGCCGCAGGAGTCGAGGAGCCGCTGCGCCTCCTTGGCCAGCGCGCGGAAGTCTCGCCGTGTCACACAATGCATGTTGGACAGGGTTCCCCTCATGTGTGCTGGGAGGGTCCTCAAGAAGATATGCTTGAACAGAAACTCGTTGTTTTCTGTATCAATCAGCTGCAGCATGTCCTCCATAAGGTCGACCAGCCTGCGTCCTCCTCGGTCGCGCAGGTCCAGGAGCCTCCTAGCCCTCTCTTCGGCTGAGGGCATGAAACACTCGATGAGGGCAGCCTTTAGCTCGCCGTACTTGTCGTCAGCGGGCAGCTGCTGCACCAGGCTCCGCACGCATCGAGCTGTGCGGTTGTCGAGTCTTGCGATGACATGGTGAAATTTGGTGTCATCCGCTGTTATTCCCCCAAGTGCGAACTGCGATTCAGCGTGCAGGAACCATGAGTGTGGGTCGTCTTGCCAGAACTCAGGGAGTTTAATCGAGACGGCGCTCATACGGGCGGTCTCCGACGAATCTGGGTCAGGGGAATCGCTTCTCGGCATCTCACGTCTTTGGTCACCAGTGTAGGGAGTGTGAAATGAAGAGGCTGAATTATTTCTCAATTCAGATTTATTACAGCTTCACATCCCTAGCTCGCTCTCTCTCACAGGAACAAGAGGCTGAGCTGCAGTAAACCCCCACATTTATACCAGGTACATCACAGTCAAAATCACACCCTCAAGTCAAATCCCCCTATTCACAATACATCTCTTTCTGAGTCCTTCTGCCGTCCTGTCTGACCCCAGGAGGTCAGGAAGCCCTTTCAGGATCTCGCCCCCAGTCTTCTGTCCTCCTTCCATGTCCATAGGGGGTCCAGACGCATTGTCCATCTGAGGCGTGAGGTCAATCCACACATGTAAACTTTACACATCCTTCTTGTGCTTAAACATATGCAGTTACAAATATGTGAGCTACACTGGCATTAAATGACTGTTTTGTTCATCAGTTTTATCATTTAAACTGCAACCTTGGTTTGTAATTGTTCCTTGTTAATTTGACATGCTACTGTAGTATATTTTTCGTTGTTTATATTGTAAATAAGAGTGTTATGGATGTTTTCGGCACACCTTAGAAGTCCACTAGTTGCCATTTTAGAATTGCGTGCCAATATAAGCTCTATGGTAACTCTGGCAGCTTGTGCCGTTGTGTAACTTATATCTTTGTAAATATAGGAGCCTGTGTGGGATCGAGGTACAGACGAAGAGTGATGTGTATTGTTTTATTTCTCCAACAGGTATATCTGTTTTTGGTAAATTTTCTCATTTGTAATGTGATTTATTTTATGTATTGTGAAATTATTTTAGAGCTCCCTTTCCCACACAGTACCGCGTTGCTTTGCTGGGGGAGCCTGTGTGGGATCGAGGTACAGATGAAGAGTGATGTGTATTGTTTTATTTCTCCAACAGGAGCAAATAAATTGTGGGAAACATCAGTCTGGTGTCATCGTGATCCATATGCCGCCTACACGCATACACTAGTGTCCCCGATCACAGCCGTTTAAGGGTGCCCAAAAAGGGGACCCGTTACACTGGTGACGTGACCCTTGGATCTTCAGATCAGCTCGACGCCGGTCACCGTGGATGCTGCATTACCTACTTAGGTCTACTCTGGGACGTATATATGGTCAGATATATAAAGGACTGTTGAGACGCATTTTAACTGATCACCCACAGTACATTTATGGTATTTGAAGTCGTAGTAATAATTGTGATCCTGTACTGTAATTTATATCAGTTTCCTTTGGAGTTATTCACAACGCAAGTACATTTCACTGTGTAAAGTAGTACTATCAACCAAAAAAAGACATGGATAATTATACAACACTTGTTTTGTCAAAAGGAAGAGGTGTTTGGCGCGGTGATATTGCTAATAGTAGAGATGTGGGACATTCCAAATTCATGAACAGTGGTGGGGATACAGGGTTAGGTCAGAGCCCAGGTTGTATTCCTGTTAGTGAGTTCATGGGTGAAGGTCCTCATGTTTCCACACCCTGCAGTAATGTTGATGCCATTGAACAACTTACAGATGTGGTAGGGCGGCTTGGTGCTCAAATTGGTGAGTCTATAGTTGCTAAGTTAATGTCTGCTGGTGTTGTGAATATGACCAATGACAACCAGACTTCTCCTACTGATCGAACTGCACATTGTGATGTTACCAAATATGACCCTCCACACGTGACTGTCCATGTTAAGTCAGACAGAGAACTACCCACATTTAGAGGTGACAGTACTGACAAATATTCAGTTCGGGACTGGATTGACTTGTCTAAGACTGACCTTAAGAAGAGAGAGATTCCTGTGTGTGAGCAAGCAGGAGAAATAATGAGTCATTTACTGGGCAAAGCCAGAGATGTTGTGAAAGTTGCCCTGCGTAGTGACCTGGAGCTAGATGCTAAAAAGAAACCTGAGATAATCTATGATGTTCTTCTCCATTACTTCTATGTCTTCCGCTCGCAGATTTTTATGCAACCCTGCCCAGGCACAGAGAAAACCCAGTGGACTACTGGATAAGGCTGAACAAAGCAGCAGACCTGGCTCTCGAGGGCCTGCGTAGACAAGGCAAGCAGACTGAGGACATGAGCAAAGAGGTTGCTATCGTGTTCGTCAAAAATTGTCCTGATCTGTCTTGCACCTTGAAGTGGAAACCACCTCATGAATGGACCTCCCGTGATGTTCAGTTGAGAATTGACGATTATCAGAGAGAGGTTAGAGCTAGTGCCAGAGCACCTGATGGTCCACAGCTAATGAGTCACACAGCCACTGTAACATCTGACAAACCCAGGTTGCCATCTTCAGCCATGACCATGCCAGAACAATGCCACACCCCAGTCATTCCCTCTTCACTTCCTCAAACCCGACAGTTTACATGTCAGGGTCCCTCTCCATTCCCCATCTCTGACCCTACCCCAAATACCCTCAACTCAGATTGTGCTAGTGTGCCGGTTGTTGCTCAAAATCTCCAACAGTCAGAGGAGAGGCTTCTTGGTCGCATGGTTAACATGTTTCAGGAAATGATGGAGAAGTTGCAGCAGTGTACAATTCCTCACCCGACTGAGAGCAGCAGATTTAAACATGCCCCTCGTCAGAGACACCCCAGAGAAGCAACTTGTAAGGTCTGTAATGACACACGTCACTCCACCATTTCACATTGCATTGTTGAGAAACTGTGTTTTACCTGTCTTTTCCCTGGTCATACCAGACTGGCCTGTCCCAACAACAACTGTCAGCCTCCTTCTCTGTCTCAGGGAAAACTAACTGACCTGTACTTGGAGGGAGGCAGTGCAGGTCTCACCTCAAGCTCCCACTGCAGTGACACATCTGATGCTGAGTCGATTCTTGCATCGGTGAGAAGCTCGGAATCAGAATCAGAATCAGATTTATTGCCATTGTTCATGTAGTACACAAACTAGGAATTTGTCTTGGTGCAATGCTGCAACATTAAACATGATAAAATAAAAGAAATAAACTATACATGCAATAAAGTGTAGAATAAGAGTGAGTAATACTAGTCAGCAGTTTAAATATATTAGCGAGCAGCAGATAATGTGGAGAACCATATAGTGCAGTCGGTAATGCAGGAAGAAAACAGTGATGATTGACATGAGTCTGGTTGAGCTGCTGTACATGGTGCACGAGAGTCAATAAGTCACTTAGTGTTCAGCAGTCTGATGGCAGAGGGGAAGAAGCTGTTCATGTGACGGGAGGTTTTAGTCTGGATGGACCGAAGTCTTCTACCTGAGGGGAGAGGGGCAAACAGTACGTGACCAGGGTGTGAGGGATCGGCTATGATCCGGCCAGCACGCCTTCGGGTCCTGGAGATGTACAGATCCTGGAGAGATGGGAGCTTGCAGCCGATCACCTTCTCAGCAGTGCGCACGACGCACTGCAGCCTTAGTCTGTCCCTGGCAGTGGCTCCTGCGTACCACACGGTTATGGAGGTGGTGAGGATGGACTCGATGATGGCTGTGTAGAACTGCACTAACATCTTGGTGGGTAGCTTGAGCTTCCTCAGCTGCCGCAGGAAGAACATCCTCTGCTGGGCCTTTTTGATGAGGGAGCTGATGGTCGGCTCCCACTTGAGATCCCTGGTGATGGTGGTGCCTAGGAAGCGGAAGGAATCAGCAGTGGTGATGGGAGAGCCTGTGAGGGTGAGGGGGGGCAGAGGGGTTGTGACTTTCCTGAAGTCCACAATCATCTCCACTGTCTTCAGAGCGTTCAGCTGCAGGTTGTTGTTGTTGCACCAGGACGCCAGCTGGGCCACCTCACTCCTGTAGGCGGACTCGTCGCCGTTGGAGATGAGCCCGATGAGGGTGGTGTCGTCCGCAAACTTGATCAACTTGACAGACTGGTGGCTGGAGGTGCAGGAGTTGGTGTAAAGGGAGAAGAGTAGGGGGGAAAGTACACAGCCCTGGGGTGATCCGGTGCTGATGCTAGCAGAGTCTGAGACAGTCTTTCCCAGCCACACATGCTGCCTCTGGTCCGTCAGGAAGTCGGTGATCCACCTGCAGAGGGAGTCAGGCACGTTGAACAGGGACAGCTTGTCCCGGAGCAGATCGGGGCGGATGGTGTAGTTGTTGTGTATCAGAACATTCACATAATTGGCAATAGTTCCAGCCTTTTCTACACGCCAGTGGCTTTTGGTGGTGCAGTGATAATTGATGGCATGCTGGACAGTGGCTCCATGGCCTGCAGTATCAACGAGGATGCAGAGAAGAAACTGAGAACTGCTGGAGTGATAACAAATCAGAACCAGACTGATGTGAATGTGATGCTGGTTGGGTGTGGTGGACAGCGTGTCAGGCCAAAGAGTGCTTTTGACATTGTGATGGAGGTGTATGGTTGTAAAATGCTAGTCCCCACTCTGGTTGTCTGTGGTCAGCATGATGAGTTGATTATTGGTACCAATGTCATAAAGCACATCCTACACCATTCAAACCAATGCAAGTCCTATTGGAAAACAGTGTCTGGTCCCTGCCCAACTGCAGAACCAGAAGCTGAGCAGTTCTTGTCTATGCTCACTGGTTTGAACCCCTGGAAAGGAAATGACATTCCTGACAAAGTTGGTACTGTCAGATGTAACTCAGCCACCTACCTTGAACCTGGGCGTGAGTACCTGGTTTGGGGTAATTTGCCTAAAGACACTGTTGTATCTCCAGGCAGTACAGTCATGACGGAGCCCACATCTGCTTGTTCAGCTCCTAGGGGTGTCCTAGTAGCTAAGATTGTAACTCCTATGTGGGGTGACAGGTGGGTCCCGCTCAAACTCATCAACACGTCCAACAAGCCTGTGTTGTTACGGCGCAATGCAAAGCTAGCTGACGTCTACACATGTGTAGCCCTTGAAGACATGGACACAGCTGAGCAGTCTAGTGTACCAGTGACCTGCTACACACAGTCTACAACGGCAAGTGATGCCGGTATGAAGTCTGTAAAAGAAAAACTCAAGTCAGTGGGGCTTTGTGACATAGACATTAATTCATGCCAAGTGTCAGAGGACTGCAAAAAGAGAATGGCTGACTTGGTACTTTAGTACGAGGATGTCTTTTCACGCCACCACCTAGACTGTGGAGAAGCTAAGGGCTTTGTACACCACATACATTTATCTGATAATAAACCATTCAGACTCCCATACAGGCGTGTACCCCCTAGTCAGTATCAGAAATTAAGCCAGGTGCTGAATGAAATGGAGGAAAAAGACATTATCAGGAAATCAGCTAGCGAGTATGCATCTCCTTTGGTTCTTGTGTGGAAAAAGAATGGCTACCTCCGCATCTGCACGGATTTTCGCTGGCTGAATAAGAGGACTCTGAAAGACGCTCACCCTCTCCCTCACCAGGCAGATTGTCTGACAGCACTGGGAGGTAACTGCCTCTTCAGCACAGTGGATTTAACGTCCGGCTTCTACAACATGCCGCTTCATAAGGATGACAGGAAGTATTCTGCTTTTACCACTCCGATGGGCTTATATGAGTACAATCGCCTGCCCCGGGGATTATGCAATAGTCCTGCTAGTTTTATGCGCATGATGACTGCCATTTTTGGTGACCAGAATTACTTGACTTAGTTGTGCTATTTGGATGATCTGCTTTTTTTTGCATCTGATGAGGAGAGTGCATTGCAGCACCTTGAGATGATGTTTAGCAGGCTGCGTAGGCACGACTTGAAGTTGGCACCCAAAAAGTGTTTTTTCCTCAGGAGATCTGTGAGGTTTCTTGGTCACGTAATTGATGAGAATGGTGTTTCAACCGACCCAAGTAAGGTTGAAAACATCGCAAAAATGACTTGTGCTGACCTTATAGACACTGATGGTGTGACACCGTCCCAAAAAAGACTTAGATCCTTCTTAGGGATGGTTAATTACTATCAGCATTTTGTTCCAGGATATTCTGCCATTGCCAAGCCATTGTTCAGCCTGTTGAAAGGTGTGTAGAAGCATGCTCAAATAACGAGGCTGAGTTTCAGTCATAAAACCAGCTTTATTTGACAGAACGCAGCTTCTAGCATTCTCAAAGCAGGAAAGAGAAAGAATCATACTTCAACCCCCTTTTATACATTTCCAGCATCAGAATTCAAGTCACATGGTGTCTTCAGTCAACATACAGTTACAAAGCATCCCCTTGAAGCTTCACCATTGTCTCTCATTTCCTAATGAACCAGAAAACCCTCCGGGGCGTCTTCTGTGGGACAAAGAGACAAATCTCACACTTCCTTGTTACCTCCTGTAGATTCGAGTCCTTAGTCCTTGCAGACGTGACACCCCACAATACACATTCAGTCCTGTCTCTGTGGCAGCGTGAGCCCACAATGTGTGTCGGCCACACTACCCCCCCCCCACACGTCTAGTAAGGCAAAATCTAAATGGCATAACAAAAAGAAAAACACAAAGCACTCCATACATTGCTAATCAATCCACCAACTGCCTAGGTTTTAATCTTCTGCCGAATCTGCTGCAACCTGGCTTGGCTGCACCTGCAGCATCTCTCTGCACCTGTGGATTAAAGCCGTTAGCACCTCTCTGTGAAGACTTTGGAGAATGTCCCCTCGGTGGCCTGCCCCGGCGGGGGGGCCTCGCGAGCTGCACCTCCTCGTCAGCCAGAACAAAAGCGGGTTTGAGTCTGTTAATGCAAATCAGCTCCCGTCTGCCCCCTAAATCTAGCAGAAAATGCTTCTGCCCGGTCTCCAGCACTCGAAACGGTCCGTCGTAAAACGGCCGCAAACTTGGACGCTGGGCGTCATGTTTAACAAAAACAAACTCTGCATTTTTTAAAGCTTTGGGCACAAAAACGTGTGGGAAACTGTGATGGATTGGGCCAGGAAGTGTGTTTGCTCCTGAGCCGCTCTGCCACGGCTGAGCGGGGGGGCCACTAGGTGCGGGATTATCAGGAAGAAATTCCCCGGGCAAACGAAGCGGTTGGGCGAAAACTAATTCAGCCGGGGAAGCGTGCAAATCTTCCTTAGGTGCAGAACGCAACCCTAATAAAACCCATGGGAGTTTGTCTACCCAATTTGTATCCGTCAGCGACGCTCTGAGGGCTGCTTTCAATGACCTGTGAAAGCGTTCGCATAAACCATTAGCCTGGGGGTTATACGCGGTGGTGCGATGAATCTTCACCCCTAAGCTGCGGGCCGTCGATGACCACAGCTCGGAAATAGATTGGGGACCCCTGTCGGACGTTATGTCCGACGATACACCAAAACGCGCAACCCATGCTGCTAAAAATGCTCGCGCAACTTCTTCCGCTGTGGTTGATGCCAGAGGAACCGCCTCTGGCCAGCGCGTGGTGCGGTCTACCATCGTCAAAAGGTGTGTGTGCCCGTGTGATAACGGAAGCGGGCCGACCAGGTCAATATGCACATGATCAAAACGCTTAGCGGGGATGTGGAAAGGTTCTAACGGGACCTTAGTGTGTCTGTGTATTTTAGCTCGCTGACACGCTACGCAGGCTGCTGCCCATTCCTTGACCTGTTTGCGCAACCCGGGCCAAACAAATTTCTCCCCCACCAACTTAATTGATGCGCGCACCCCCGGGTGCGCGAGAGAATGGACCAAGTCAAAAACACGGCGACGCCACGCGGTTGGCACCACAGGGCGGGGCCGTCCCGTGGAGACATCGCAGATTAGCGGGGGCATACCGTTTTGTTGCACCCTGTGCTCCAGCCTTAACCCTGTTGGTCCAGACTAGAGCACGCGCACGTCCGCGTCGTTAACCTGCTCCGCAGCCATAGCTGCATAATCTAACCCAACACAGACCGGGGCTGCGCGCGCTCCCGCGTCGCTGCCCGGGCCCGCGGCCATGGCTACAGAGTCTGCCCCTATGGGGCTTGGCGGTGCTACTGCACGCGAGAGGCAGTCTGCTACAACATTGTGTTTACCCGCGACATGCTGAATATCAGTAGTGAACTCCGATATGGCGGCTAGTTGCCTTTGTTGCCGGCCTGACCAGGGTTCTGAAATTTTGGCCATCGCAAACGTTAGCGGTTTATGATCCACAAAAGCGGTGAAACGTCGCCCCTCTAACCAGAACTGAAAATGACGGATGGCCAAGTGTAGGGCCAAAAGCTCCCTGTCAAACGCGCTGTATTTCCGTTCACTATCGCGCAAGGTCCTGCTGAAAAACGCAAGGGGTTGCCGGGTACCTGCCACAAACTGTTCAACTACCGCCCCCACCGCTACATCGGAAGCGTCAGTGGTGAGCGCCATGCGGGCCGTTGGAACTGGGTGCGCTAACAAAACTGCGTTTGCCAGGGCTGATTTGACCTGGGCAAAAGCGCGCTCCCGCTCCGGAGACCATTCAACTTTATTTGCGGGCTTTTGTTTTTTTAACACGGTGTACAACGGCTGCATGAGTCGTGCTGCACTTGGGAGGAAACGGTTGTAAAAATTAACCATCCCTAGAAACTCCTGAAGCGCCTTGACCGTTTGAGGTTGCGGAAAATCCGTTATGGCACGCACTTTATTTGGAAGGGGAACTGCTCCCTCTGCCGAAACGCGATGTCCCAAAAAATCAATCTGCGCCACCCCAAACTGACACTTCGCTGGGTTAACTATTAACCCGTGCTCTGCCAACCTCTGGAAAACTGCTGTGAGGTGTTTTTCATGTTCGCCTTCGGACGCGCTGGCTACCAAAATATCGTCCAAATAAATGAACACGAAAGGCAGGTCGCGTAAAACTGCATCCATCATGCGTTGGAAAGTCTGCGCGGCCCCCTTGAGGCCAAAAGGCATGCGCAAGAACTCAAAAAGGCCGAAAGGCGTTATGACCGCTGTTTTGGGTACATCCTGCGCGCGCACTGGCACCTGGTGATAGCCGCGCACCAAGTCTATTTTAGAAAAAATGCGCGCCCCCGCCAAATGGACAGAAAAATCCTGAATGTGCGGAATCGGGTAGCGGTCATGAGCTGAAACGTTGTTCAACCTGCGGAAATCACCGCAAGGTCGCCACGAGCCGTCAGCTTTTGGGACCATGTGTAACGGCGAAGCCCAAGAGCTCTTGGAACGTCTAACAATGCCCAGTTTTTCCAGATTAGTGAACTCCTCGCGCGCGATGGCCAGTTTAGCTGGGTCCAAGCGCCGAGCCTTTGCAAACACGGGAGGGCCTGTGGTCGTTATGAAATGTTCTACCCCATGTTTGGCCACCGTTGCTGAAAACGTGGGGACTGTGAGTGCTGGAAACTGAGCAAGCAGAGTGTGAAACTTACCACCCGCAGCTGAGACGCTGGCATGTGCAGTTGGCGGGGCCACCCGAGCTGTGCAGGGAATAGAATGAAAGGACAGTGCATTAATCAGACGTCTATTAGCAAGGTCAACCAATAAACCATGTGAGCACAAAAAATCAGCCCCTAACATGTTGAAACTGACTGCTGCTACAATAAATGTCCACTCAAATGAACGGCCCTGTAAGGACAGAAGCATGGTCCTCTCACCAAACGTTTTAATCGTGGAGCCGTTCACTGCTGACACTGACACCCAGGGGGCTTTAGAAGGCGACAGCCGTTCCGCGTAGGTGGGTGTGACGAAGCTCAGCTGAGAGCCCGTGGGCTGCACGGTGGCGCAGTGGTTAGCACTGCGGCAGCACAGTTTACCCTTGGCCGGGGGATTGTGGGGATCGTGGGATCGTGGGTTCGATCCCAGCCCCCGACCAACAGTGATCTGTGTGGAGTTTGCATGTTCTCCCCGTGTTGCGTGGGTTTACTCCGGGATTTCTCCGGTTTCCTCCCACATGCCAAAAACATGCATGTTAGGTTAATTGGCTGTTCTAAATTGTCCCTAGATATTTGTTTCCTATAGGCCCTTAGAATAGAGGGTTAGTATTAATGAAAGCGCTTTGAGTGGTCTTTGTGACTAGAAAAGCGCTATATAAGTGCAGGTTAGTTAGTTAGTGTCCACGAGGAACTGTTTCCCCGAGCGTGCATCCGTCAGGTAAAGCAGCCTGTTCTCGTTGCCGAGGGTCGCAGCTGCTACCGGCCCTCGGTCTTGGCGTTTCCCTGGCGCTTAAAATTGCACGGTGGGACGCACCTGTGCGCTCTCTCTGCAAAACGGCGGTGGTAGAAGCATGAGCCGTTCTCCGCTCCGCGTCGTCTGGCTCCTGTCGCCGCCGTCGTTGGTGCGTCTGGCGCCGCGGCCGCTGTACCCGCACTGTGTCCGGACGCCGTTCCTGGACTGGCCGCCGCGGCCGAGACCGCGTTCCGCTTGTGGGCGTCGACCAACCTCTGCGCCTCCTTGCTCAACCCATGGTAGTCTCGCCTGGCCAATCGGGGTGACTCTGCCAGGGCCACTCTCACTGCTGGTGGTAGGGTTCGAAGGAAAAGGTGGGCGAAAATGAATTCGCCATCCTCAAGAGGCTTTGAGCTGCAGCATCTTCACCATCAGGTCCGCAGGTCTATCGTTTTCGGCCTCCGTCAGCGCCAGGAGCCCCTCTGCTCGTTGTTGGACTGAGGGGGTGAAATGGCTGATCAGCGCGTCCTTCAATGCGCTGTACTTGTCGCTGTCTGGTGGATGATTAACCAGATCTTCTACTCTCTGGACCGTGTCGCTGTCCAGCTTCGCTACCACGTGGTAGAATCTTGTGCCATCGTTGGAGATTCTCCGGAGGTTGAACTGCGCCTCGATTGCGCTAAACCATGAGCGCGGGCTGTGCTGCCAGAAATCGGGCAGCCGGATCGTGGAGGCGGCCATCAGGCTGGCTTCCACCGAGCCCCGCTCGGGAGAATTCTGTCTGTTCATTCTCCGTCGTAGGTCACCAGTGTAGAAGCATGCTCAAATAACGAGGCTGAGTTTCAGTCATAAAACCAGCTTTATTTGACAGAACGCAGCTTCTAGCATTCTCAAAGCAGGAAAGAGAAAGAATCATACTTCAACCCCCTTTTATACATTTCCAGCATCAGAATTCAAGTCACATGGTGTCTTCAGTCAACATACAGTTACAAAGCATCCCCTTGAAGCTTCACCATTGTCTCTCATTTCCTGATGAACCGGAAAACCCTCCGGGGCGTCTTCTGTGGGACAAAGAGACAAATCTCACACTTCCTTGTTACCTCCTGTAGATTCGAGTCCTTAGTCCTTGCAGACATGACACCCCACAATACACATTCAGTCCTGTCTCTGTGGCAGCGTGAGCCCACAATGTGTGTCGGCCACAGGTGGAAAATTTAAAGGCAGATGTAAGAAAATCAGAAAGGTTTGCAGAAAGCTTTGTGCTTCTGACTGGACCCAAGAGCACATACATGCCTTTGAAAGTCTCAAATCTGCACTTGTTAACACTGTGGTCTTGGCTCATCCTAACTTTGACTGTCCCTTTATGCTTTCAACTGATGCATCTCTGGATGGGATAGGTGCCGTTCTGTCCCAAGTCCAGGAAGGTGAAAGTCATGCCAGACCTATTGCTTTTGCCAGTAAGTCACTGACACAGTCTCAGAAAAACTATCCAGTGCACCGACTGGAATTTCTGGCTTTGAAATGGTCCATCACTGACAAGTTTAGTCATTGGCTAAAGGGTCACAAATTCACTGTTTGGACTGACAACAATCCTTTGACTCACATATTGACAAAGCCCAAGTTAGACTGTTGTGAGCAACGCTGGGTTGCCAAGTTGGCTGCGTATGACTTTGACATAAAGTATGTTCCAGGGCAGCAGAACATTGTGGCTGATACATTAAGCCGTGTGCCTTTTGTCAAGGAAAATATTGGTCACAGACTGTTCAATGAGCTATATGAGAAACTCCTCAGTGAAGTCAAAAATGTGTCTACTGCCTCTGTTCAGGATGCTTTTCGTTCATCCAGTGGTCACGTGGATGCGATGTGTGACAATGCTCATACCTCCCGGGTACACACTCAGATTGTGAATTCAGAAGAAGTGTCTGCTGTGATGCAGTCACACATTGAGTGGGATGCTGGTCCGAGGGCCCGGGCAATTGAAGCCTTGCAGTTTTTGCCCCAGTTTGTCCCACCAGGTCAAGACCTGTTGCCTGTTTATTCTGAAAAGGCTTTGCGTGACAAACAGTTGGAGGATGGAACTCTTTCTCGCGTCCTGTTTTATGTTGAAAGACATCGGAGACCCTCAAGGAGAGAAAAGGTGAAAGAATCATTTTCAGTGATTAAATATCTGAAACACTGGGATAAGCTATCTGTGAGCAATGGTGTTCTGTACAGAGTTTCAAGAGACCAGAGAACCAAGTCAAACGGCTTCAGTATGTTGTCCCAGACTCACTTAAGGATGAGGTCTTGAAAGGCGTGTATGATGATGCTGGTCATCAAGCCCAGTCGCAAACCCTCAGTTTATCCAGACAGAGATTTTTCTGGCTGACCCTTGAGAGAGATGTTAAGAGACCATGTCAGACACTGCCAGCGTTGTGTCCTCAGCAAGTCAGCTGAACCTGAGGGACGAGCTCCCTTAGAGAGCATCTTGTCATCTAGACCGCTGGAGCTGGTCTGCATTGACTTTTGGTCAGCTGAAGACTCTAGGAACAAGTCTATTGATGTCCTAGTGATAACAGATCACTTTACCAGGATGGCTCAGGCCTTTCCTTGTAAGGATCAAACAGCTAAGCAAGTGGCGAATGTTCTGTGGAACAAGTACTTTTGTGTCTTTGGATTCCCAGAAAGAATCCACAGTGACCAAGGTCCTAATTTTGAAAGTCAATTAATCAGTGAACTCCTCAAAGTGTTCGGTGTCAGGAAATCTGACGCTACCCCTTACCACCCAATGGGAAATGGGAGTGTCGCACGGTTTAACAGGACACTGGGTGGGATGATTCGTGCACTGTCCCCTGAGGTGAAAACTAACTGGCCACGACGGTTGCAGACTTTGACATTTATGTACAACTGTACAGCCCATGAGACGACTGGCTTTCCTCCTTTTTACCTCATGTATGGCCGTGTGCCCCGTTTTTTGTTTTTTTTTTTGTTACTTATTTGTACCCGTAGGTAGATTTGGTTTGCAGTCTGGTGACAAGCCACTGGCTGCCGGTCGCTGCGTGCGCGAGCGCCCTAAACCTACATGTTTTTGGTATGCGGGAGGAAACCGGAGAAATCCCGGAGTAAACCCACGCAACACGGGGAGAACATGCAAACTCCACACAGCTCACTGTTGGTCGGGGGCTGGGATCGAACCCACGATCTCATGATCCCCACGATCACCCGGCCGAGGGTAAAACTGTGCTGCCACAGTGCTAAACCACTGCGCCACCGTGCAGCCCAGTAGTTTGCCAGTAGATGTCATGTTTCGTTCTGTTCTTCGCAATGCTGATGTAACCAGTTATGACAAGTATGTGGCAACTCTCACCTGTGAGCTAAAAGAAGCAATGATGGTTGCTCAGGACCGTGCTGCTAAGGAGCAACACAGACATGCTAATCTTTACAACAGGAAAGTGACAGGATCCAAGATTGAGATTGGTGACAGGGTGCTTTTGACCAACAGAAAGGAGAGAGGCAAAAAGAAAACTGCTGATAAGTGGGAATCAACTGTTTACACTGTAATGGATGTGAACCCGCAGACCCATACATACAGAATTTGTGACACTCTTACTGGACGGACAAAAATGGTCCACAGGAATCTGTTGATGCTGGTAAATTTTCTTCCTGTGGTGGATGTGTGCGATGTGTCCAACCATGGTTCATCCACCTTACTTCCAGAAACCTTAGCTACAGACATTGGTGATGAGGGAGATACATCTGTGGACCTCTTCGAGGGAGAGAGTGAGGCTGGTACAGGTGATCCGTCTTCATGTGGAGAAACACGTGAACCATTAGTTGATCCAGAACCTGTTGACTCTGAATGGAGAACTGTTGAGTGGATCACACAGGTCACTGAACCATCTGTGTCACAGGTAGACGTTTCTGATGTGACAAGTGTGTCCTCTGACCCCCAGAACTCTTCAGTTGCACCTGTTGCTCAAGGTGTAGATCATCCCATGTCCTCTGACTCTAGACCTGTGACTACAGCTGCTACTGATACTCATGGTGGACAAACACTTGACAGTCAACTAGTCTCTGTTCCTGACTCCGAGAGACAGACAGACACTCCCCTTGTTCACTGTACTGTTGACCAGACGTCACGTACACATTGTGACCGTCCCAATGCACAATCTCAAATCAGGTCAAGATTTGGTTGCCTGATTAGACCTGTAAATAGACTAGTGCAGACAATGTCCAGGCAAGATGTAATTCAGGACAAGTTCAGTGTTAAGGCTGTTTGTAGGTCTGTGTTTCAGACCCTGACTGACTAATTGCTACATGAGTGGACTATCCTTTTGTGGACTTGACCTTCAATTTTAGTGATCAGCTATTTTATTTTATTTTATTTTATTTTATTATACATGAGCTTTTACTACATTAATAGTTGGGGTTTTTGGTGGGGTGTACAAGGCACTCCATTACCAGTGGTTGGGTTGAGAGATAAGCGCTGCTCTCATGCCACTTCGTCCTTGTGTGGGACACTCTTTCAGATGGTGTTCTTTAACTAACCCCGGGTGTTTTGTTTATTGTCATGAGTTCTGTGTAGCTGTGGCTCAAGTTTGATAAAATTCAGTGGGGTGGGTGTAACGGAGTCGAAAATGCACCTTAAACATTCCTTTTCTCAGTCATGTTTTCCTTTATATTATTGTGAATTTTATTTACTTGAGTGCTTTTATTTTGGCGGTACACTACCCACATCTGCTCTTCCCGTACCTCCGAGGCTCCGGTAGTTCCTCCTTTCCCCCACAGTACCGCGTTGCTTTGCTGGGGGTAAGTCGTGCTTAAAACATTGCTGGCATTAAATGACTGTTTTGTTCATCAGTTTTATCATTTAAACTGCAACCTTGGTTTGTAATTGTTCCTTGTTAATTTGACATGCTACTGTAGTATATTTTTCGTTGTTTATATTGTAAATAAGAGTGTTATGGATGTTTTCGGCACACCTTAGAAGTCCACTAGTTGCCATTTTAGAATTGCGTGCCAATATAAGCTCTATGGTAACTCTGGCAGCTTGTGCCGTTGTGTAACTTATATCTTTGTAAATATAGGAACCTGTGTGGGATCGAGGTACAGACGAAGAGTGATGTGTATTGTTTTATTTCTCCAACAGGTATATCTGTTTTTGGTAAATTTTCTCATTTGTAATGTGATTTATTTTATGTATTGTGAAATTATTTTAGAGCTCCCTTTCCCACACAGTACCGCGTTGCTTTGCTGGGGGAGCCTGTGTGGGATCGAGGTACAGATGAAGAGTGATGTGTATTGTTTTATTTCTCCAACAGGAGCAAATAAATTGTGGGAAACATCAATCTGGTGTCATCGTGATCCATATGCCGCCTACACGCATACACTAGTGTCCCCGATCACAGCCGTTTAAGGGTGCCCAAAAAGGGGACCCGTTACACAGGCATGATGATGCCTCTTCCCCAGCCTCAGCCAGCTGTGCTGAAACCTTCAGCAGTGAGGACAACAGCTGCCAAAGCCACCATCAGCAGACCTGTGAGCGCTGAAGCCTCCACAAGGACATTAGCAGCTGCAGCTCTGAGCACATCAGACCAGCCATGACACAGTGGTGACTTCAACTTTTGAAAGGCTTCTCCCATTCATCAGCTGTTCCATAATGATGCCATAATCATGTGCACTTTGGTCATAGATACAGATGTATATACAGAGTGTATCATTTTATAATTTATTTTTATAGAGATAAATGCTCAGACAAATAGTTTCAAAGTAATAATTCCATTTGCACTGCACTGTTCAGGATTGACCATTTCCACTTCAGCTGCCAGTTGTGTGAACTCCCACATCTGTCATTGGCAGATTGAAACCATCTCTTCCATGTCTGCTCCACAGACAGCAGCTGTCTGCAGTGACAGTTTTTCTATGGAGATCATGGAACCACCATCTATAGCACCTTAATGCTTTGTGCAGAATGTCTGGTTGTTCTTTCTTTGCATCGTGGTTCAGAGAGAAATGTTCTCAGTTTTGTCATGTTTGCTGAATTGACAACAAAGTGAATCGGAGTTGACTTTGACTGATTCTGTCATTACCAGGTGAAACATTATGGATATTAATACAAAGAGTATTGCATCTATAAAGTGTCTAATTACAGATGACAAGAGCCTTTGGCATGAATTGCTGCAGACCTTTGCAGCAGACACATTAGAACATGTGATCAGTCTCCAATATCTCTGCTAATGTTCTTTGACCCCAGAACAACAGGAGGGTCAACTCACACACACGTTCTACGTTGATGGAAACAAGGTTCCTTTGCCTTAAATTCTACAACAAAGGGAAAAAAATGGTGATAACAGCTTGGACTGAGGTAAGACTAAAGGTGCAACACAGAATGGATTAACAATTTATCCTTTATTTATCCTTTTTTTTTTTTTCCTTTGAAAGACAAAAGTAAAATAGAAAGATGTCTTTACCTTCTTTACATGTTTCAACTGCACTGCAGCCTTCATCAGAAGAGTCAGCTGATTGCTGCCAGGTGACATTTATCAGCTGATTTTCGTAGGCGGGGCCAGCTCAGCAGATCTGTCAGATCCGCCGAGCCGGCCCCGCCTCCCGCCGTCAGATGGTCTCTGGAGAATGTGGTCCCAGGTGTGAGAAAGCATAAAGGCCCCCTCATCTCGGTTCATGGTGTCTTTTCCCCGCTTTCTGATCTCTATTGCCTCCTTGATCCAACGTTTGTGTCTGTTGCTCTCCGATCCAATAATTTTTGTGTTGTCCCAGTCCATGATGTGATTATTTCTTTTGCAGTGGTCCGATATAGCTGATTTTAATGTTTCTTGTTCTGCTTTTTCTTTTTGTGATCTTGTGAGTCGTCCTTGCGTTTCCTTCTCACATTCCTTTTGGTGTTCTTTTTTTCTTGTGGTGAAAAATTATTGGATCGGAGAGCAACAGACACAAACGTTGGATCAAGGAGGCAATAGAGATCAGAAAGCGGGGAAAAGACACCATGAACCGAGATGAGGGGGCCTTTATGCTTTCTCACACCTGGGACCACATTCTCCAGAGACCATCTGACGGCGGGAGGCGGGGCCGGCTCGGCGGATCTGACAGATCTGCTGAGCTGGCCCCGCCTACGAAAATCAGCTGATAAATGTCACCTGGCAGCAATCAGCTGACTCTTCTGATGAAGGCTGCAGTGCAGTTGAAACATGTAAAGAAGGTAAAGACATCTTTCTATTTTACTTTTGTCTTTCAAAGGAAAAAAAAAAAAAAAAGGATAAATAATTGAAAGAAGACAAAATGAACCTGTTTGACGTAACAATTTATCCTCTATGCTTTAAATAACAGTCAAAGCAGGTGGGTCATTTTTGATTCCTGAGGACCAAAGGTGTCGGCATTTAGGAAGACATGATGAGGGACCTAAAACCACTCATCAGCCTTCTGATGGCACATTAGAAGCAGAAGTGACCTGCAGATAAAACCATTTACTGTGGTGACTGGAGATCCAACACTGATGCTGCGCACAAGAAGGGGATGAGCAGACTCTACTTGCTGAGGACGCTGAGATCCTTCAATGTGTGCAGCAGGATGCTGGAGCTTTTCTACCAGACCATTGTCACCAGCGCCATCTTCTTTGCTGCTGTCTGTTGGGGTAGCAGTATCAGAGCCAGCAACACCAACAGACTTGACAAGATTATCTAGAGGGCTGGCTCTGTGATTGGTCTCAGGCCAGAGACCTTTGAGACAGTGGTGGAGAAGAGGACACTAAATAAACTGTGATCCATCATGGACAATCCTGATCACCCCCTCCACCACACACTGGACAGACAGAGGAGCACTTTCTCCAACAGACTGCTACAGCTTTGCTGTCCACCGGTTAGGTCCAGGAAATCTTTCCTGCTGCACGTCATTTCACTGAACAATAACTCACTCTGATGTTGGATTCTGGTCAGAACTGTGCTGCCATACTGCACCTTGCAGTCTAACTGGTACCTCACACCTCACTCTGCTCCTGATAGTCCTGCATTGTACAGCGGGTATGATTCATGTGTTTAAACGGGTCATCATCTATTCATCTATGATGGAGACTGGCTTTTTATCGTAGTTTTACTTTCCATGGGTAATCCCTTTGTCTGTTATGCTGTGTGTGTTTCTGTCGTTTGGTTGGCTGCTGTCATGTCGCTGTTACACTGAAATTTCCCAGTTTGGGATCAATAAGATAGATAGATAGATAGATAGATAGATAGATACTTTATTTCGAACAAAAAAGTATAACAAAAACAAAACAAATGACAAATGCAATAAAGTAACAGTATACAGTGTTCGAAAGGGAGAAGGAAGAAGTGAACACTTATTAATTCCATCTCCTCTTTTCCATAAATACACTCATGTGAATTATATACAAATTACCACATTTAAGACCCCAAGTAAACAATTAACTGTATTTTGTACATATCAACACTAACACCCATCCATCCTAGCATACATTGATGTTCATACATCAAAACCAGCCTCAAACAACACAGATACACACAGTACTGTCCCACCCACCATTCCATAATGTCCCAGAGTGAGCATAGTGGCTATGCATATAGTGGCTATAATGGCTGCACGGTGGCGCAGTGGTTTAGCACTGTGGCAGCACAGTTTTACCCTCGGCCGGGGGATCGCGGGGATCATGAGATCGTGGGTTCGATCCCAGCCCCGACCAACAGTGAGCTGTGTGGAGTTTGCATGTTCTCCCCGTGTTGTGTGGGTTTACTCCGGGATTTCTCCGGTTTCCTCCCGCATACCAAAAACATGTAGGTTTAGGGCGCTCGCGCACGCAGTGACCAGCAGCCGGTGGCTTGTCACCAGACTGCAAACCAAATCTACCTACGGGTACAAATAAGTAACAAAAAAAAAAAAAAAAAAAAAAAAAAAATAGTGAATCGTACATATAAATACTACCCTCCTAACATATGTCCTTTCAGCAAATAATGTTTGTACCTCTTTTAGAATTGATTTCTGTTTGTACATATTTTCAGTTCCAGCTCCAGACTGTTCCACAAATCCACCCCACAGACAGAAATGCACATACTTTTCTTGGTTGTTTGTATCTTGGGTTTTGTAAAGTTTAAGTCTCCTCTCAAATTATGATCATTGTCTCTTTTTTTAAATATTTTTTGTATATTAGTTGGGAGTTGATTATTAATTGCCCTGTACATAACTTGTGCTGTTTTAAATTTAACTAAATCGGTGAACTTTATGACATGTGACTTTAAAAACAACGAATTGGTATGGTCTCTATATCCTACATTATTTATTATCCTTATAGCTCTTTTTTGTAATGTGCATATTGACTGTAGGTTGGTCTTGTAGGTGTTTCCCCAGACTTCTACGCAGTAGTTAAGATAAGGTAGAAACAGTGAATTGTACAGTAAGACCAATGATTTATGATTTTAATGATTTACCAATGATTTTTTCCGGTTCCGGTTCCGCCGGACCGGCGGCGCCACACGAGTCGGCTGCCTGTTGCAACAGCCTTTTCTTTTTATCTTCCTTCTTCTTTCTACACCTTTCACTCTGTATATATATCACGGACGCACGGATCGCCCCGGGGGTCTCCCGGGTCGGCGGACGGAGCCACGGTTTGCAGCGGGAGACGTTACAGCGGGGAGGAGCTAGTGCTAGCTAGCACTTGGCCGCCGCCCGGTGCTAATGGGAAACTCGACATACCGGGAGCTGTAGCGAAAACGATGCGGGTGCCGGGCTGGAGTTTAGGCGGCGTGAAAGAAATATAAGACAGAATAATAAAGAGCGATGGCAAGAACCAAGCAGACCGCCCGTAAAATCTACTGGAGGAAGTAGCCCCCCCCCCCCCCCCCCCCAGGAGACAGCTAGCCACCAGGGCTGCTCGGAGAGGCGCTCTGGCCACCGGCAGAGTGAAGAGGCCTCGCCGTCACAGGCCCGTGGCTCTGAGAGAGATCCGTCGCTGCCAGAAATCCACGGAGCTGCTCATCCGTAAGCTGCCTGTCCAGCGCCTGGTGAGGGAGATCGCTCAGGACTTCAAGACCGTCCTGCGTTTCCTGAGCTTCGCCGTCATGGCTCTGCAGGAGACCTGTGAGGCCCACCTGGTGGGTCTCTTCTTTGCTAAGGGGGTCACCATCATGCCCAAACACTTCCAGCTGGCCCGCTGCATCCGCGGAGAGAGAGCTTAGACTTTCTGCTGCACATTCACCAGCCATAATGCTCTGCACTGTGTGTCTATATATATATATACATTTATAGTAATATGGACATATGTTTACTAGATGTTGTTTTTTTCTTGCCTTCTGATTGTTGCTCTGAGTGTTGCTGTCCCTATGCTGTTGCAATCCTGGAATTTCCCCATTGTGGGACTAATAAAGGCTTATCTTATCTTATCTTATCTTATCTTATAGTCCAAGATGTGTCTTGTCTTCCCCAGTATGCCTATACATTTTGCCAACTTGGCCCGGATGTGACTGATGTGAGGTTTCCAGCAGATTTTATTGTCTAGCGTCACCCACCCCCAGAAACTTATTTTCCTGTACTGTTTCTATTCTGGTATCATCTATCATTACCATTATTTCATGATTTATTTTATAATTTCCAAACAACATAATCTTTGCTTTTTTTTAGATTTAGAGATAATTTATTTTTGTCGAACCACTGCGGTAACTTTTTCATTTCAGTTGTGACCACCTCTAAAACTTGCTGCAAATTCTCACCAGTGTGAAGGATATTTGTGTCATCCGCAAACAAAATAAATTTCAGAATTTTTGATACTTGGCATATGTCATTTATATACAAAATAAAGAGTTTGGGTCCCAACACTGACCCCTGGGGCACACCACAAGTGATGTCCATAAAGGGTGATTTGTGCTCACCAATTTGTACAAATTGTTGTCTGTTACTTAAATAACTTTCCACCCAACTCAGTCCGACCCCTCTTATCCCATACCTTTCCAGTTTCCTTAGTAGTATTCTGTGGTCAGTGGTGTCAAAAGCTTTCTTTAAATCTATAAATACTCCTACAGCAAACTTTTTTTTATCTATACAACTAGTAATTCTTCTATAAGTTCGATCAGTGCCAAAATAAAGTATATCTATCTATCTATCTATCTATAAAGAATATTAAAGATTTTTGTGGACTGACAAGTCAGACGTTTATTCATGAAAACTCACAACTCAATCCATACTTCTCTACACCCCACATTCTTCCAACCTCCAACCATAAAGTGACTGGAACCTTTTGGAGTTCTGGACATCAGTCGATCCCCAGGCAAAACAGTCATCCATCACATCATCGTGTCGTTCAGCTGGCTCTTCTGGGCTGGTAATTGTGAACCTGTTAACACTAATTTTGGACGTGTAAACAGGCCTGACCCGGGGGCCAGTTGTGAATAGCTGTAACAGAGTGACAGCCAATCAAAAAGCAGGTCGCTGTCCCAGGAGCTGAACAGCACTGCTCAGTGTTGGAGCAGCTGTCCAGGGCGCCGATAGCTATTTGTTCAAGAAAGCTTTATTCTAGTGACATTTTTTGAGTTTGACTGATAATTTTGTACTTTTTTAAAACTATATTTACATTAACTCACCTTGATAGTTTTTGCTGATCAACAATTTATTGCCAGACTTAACGTGAACAATGGTGTCTATTTTTCTATCAGTTCAGTTCTTACAAGTCAGTATAAAACTGAAACGAACTCATCACACAACCAATTGTTAGAGTCAGAATCTGAAAAAAGCAATTGTTCAGAAATTACTTGAAAGTGGCAAAGGTAGATTTTGAATAACCTTTAATTATGAACTTATTTTCTCTGACAACAAAGTCAAAATTGCTGATGACAAGCAGTTCTAAACCAGGACAACAAGGCTCTGCCCACTCTAACCTGAATGTGCCTATTAAACAAAAAATCTTTTATCCAGTTGAATGTTCTCCCAGAAATTCCTATCATACTTAGCTTAATCATTAGCCTGTGGAGTGTGTCAAATAAGAAGCAGATTCATGGACAGACGGTTTATTACACACTTCACTTCTCACAAGCACAGAACAGAATGAATGATTTCAACAAGCTCTCCTCTCTTCACTGAACTCTCTCCTCACATGTTTCATGGCATTATGCATCACACAGCATGGCATTTACATTACACTGCATTCAACCCCCTATGTCCTTAGCTCCTTCCTGTTATGTCGCCAAGAACTCCCTGGGCATTGTTCTCCCATGTTTATTCACTGTCTCTTCCTGAGATGCTGCATAACCTGACTCCCTATAAGCCCCTCCTGACATGATTTACGACCCAAGAGACAGACGCTGACACGAGTATTACAGAACAATTATCTTTATTTGGTGACGTGAGAGTGTAGTGCGTGAGTGGATGTATCAGTGCTCGTCTGGTCACTGGAACTGAGCCCGTCTAGTGCTGACCTGGCAACCCTGGGAACACACAAGCACAAAGGTTACTGCTGTCCAGTTGTTATGACAGCGCATATGCAGTGGGTGCTTACTTGCAGGTTTCACACTGTAGGACTGGCTGGCTCTCGGTGTCCGTGTGACGTGGTGCTCGAGGTGCCCGGCATTGCTGGGGTGAGGAGGAACTCCGAGGAGGTGGAGGCTGTGCCTCGTCAGCTGAGGTAGATTGTCCGCCGCCAGGGAGGTCCACCTGTGCACAGGGGAAAGAACTTGCAGAGGTTGAGTGCTGGGTTTACATACGTGGCTTGGCGTTGCTTGGCACTGGCTTCTTGACTTGAGGTCGAGATCTTGGCGCATTGCTTGGCAAGAGAGACAGACGACTCCGTACTGCAGAGTCCGCGCGTTGGGCTTTTAAAGCCTGCTGATTGCCACCTGCTGGAGTGAGCGCAGCTGATGCTGATGATGCTGATGACGGCCTAGCGGCCATCATGACAGTACTCCCCCCTCTAGAGGTGCCTCCAATCCTACCTGGATGCGCCCGATGGAAATAGCGGATCAACTGCTTGTCGAGGATCAACGCAGGGCGTATCCAGGAGCGATGCTCAGGGCCAAACCCCTCCCAGTCCACCAAATACTGAAGGCCCCGACTCCTCCTGCGGACATCCAGAATTGCTGTCACCCCCCAGGCCGGATGGCCATCGATCATCCTCGGGGGAACAGGAGCTGCGGGAGGCGGGCACAGTGGGTCGGCGATGCAGGGCTTGACCTGAGAGACGTGGAAAGTGGGGCAGATGCGCATGTGAGGGGGAAAAACAAGACGCACAGACACAGGGTTGACAATGCGGGCAATGACAAAAGGACCTATGAAGCGCTTGGTCAGTTTGCGCTTCTCGGCAGGTACACTGATGTTTCTTGTGGATAGCCATACCTTATCACCCACCTTGTACTCCGGGGCGGGCCTCCTGTGACAGTTGGCCACCTCAATGTTGCGTTCCGTGGTTCTCAATAGGGCTCTGCGGGCGATAGACCAAATCCGTCGACAGCGCCTGGTGTGAGCCTGTACAGACGGGACCGCCACCTCTCCCTCCTCCTCAAGGAACAAAGGTGGATCATACCCCAATGATGCTTTAAAGGGGGACATCCCCGTGGCCGAGGACACCGTGGTGTTATGAGCGTACTCGATCCACGGGAGATACGTGCTCCAAGAAGAAGAGCAGGAGGAGATGATGCAGCGCAACGCAGCCTCCAGCTCCTGATTGGCCCGCTCGCACTGGCCATTGCTCTGTGGGTGGTATCCGGAGGAAAGACTGGCCGTGGCCCCCAGAGCCGTGCAGAACGCTTTCTAAACTTGTGACACGAACTGTGGTCCTTGATCCGAAACGATGTCAGCGGGGATCCCGTGAGGACGAACCACATGAAGGATGAGCAGGTCCGCCGTCTCCCGCGCTGATGGCAACCCCCGGAGAGGTACAAAGTGGGCAGCTTTAGAAAAGCGGTCCACGATGGTCAAAACAGTCGTGAAGTGGCCGGAGGGGGGCAGACCGGTCACAAAATCCATGGCCACATGGGACCGGGGCGGGAAGGGACGGGCAAAGGATGCCAAAGACCCGCCGGGGCCGATGATGATGTCTTTCCAGTGGCGCACTGAGCGCAGGCCCGGACGTAGTTGTTAACGTCTTTCCGTAGCCCTGGCCACCAAAAGGTCCTCTGGAGGAGATCAACGGTCTGACTCACACCCGGATGGCACGCCAGTTTAGACGCGTGACCCCACTCTATGACTTGGCCCCTAACAGAACGGGGAACAAATAGACGACCTGGGGGCCCCCCACCCGGATCGGGCTCCACCTCTTGAGCTCTTCTGACCTTATCGCAGATGCCCCAGGTCAACGCACCCACCACACAGGCAGACGGCAGGATGGTCTCTTCCTGCTCATCAGAGGAAGGCACGTCAAACTGCCTGGATAGGGTGCCAGGCTTACCATTCTTGCTTCCCGGCCGGTAGGTGATCGTAAAATTGAAACGACCGAAGAAGAGTGACCAGCGGGCCTGACGTGCGTTCAACCGCTTAGCAGTCCTGAGGTATTCGAGGTTGCGATGATCAGTCCAAACAACAAACGGCTGGGCAGCCCCCTCCAGCCAGTGCCTCCACTCCTCCAGAGCAAGCTTGACGGCCAACAGCTCTCTGTCACCAATGCTGTAGTTCCTCTCAGCAGGTGTTAGGTGATGAGAGAAGTAAGCGCAGGGTCGGATCTTCCCATCCGTTGGGGAGCGTTGAGAGAGAACAGCCCCCACCCCCGAGTCCGAGGCGTCCACCTCCACCAAGCATTGTAGCTCTGGGTCCACCTGGGTCAACACGCGAGCTGAGGCAAACTCTCCCTTCAGTCTCTCAAACGCCGTGGCAACCTCCTCATTCCAGCAAAAAGGGACCTTCGGCGATGTGAGTGCGGTCAGGGGTCTGGCGATGTTCCCAAAGTTTGGCACAAAACGCCGGTAGAAATTGGCGAACCCTAGAAACCCCTGCAGCTGTTTTCTGGACGTAGGTGTGGGCCAGTCCACCACCGCCTTGACCTTGTCCGGGTCGGGAAGCACCTGGTTATGGGCGATGATAAACCCCAGGAAGGAGGTGCGGTCTGTGAGGAATTCACACTTCTCCGCCTTGACGAACAACTGATTCTCCAGGAGGTGCTGCAGAACCCGCTGTACATGCACCTGGTGCTCCTCCAGCGTGCGCGAGAAGATGAGAATATCATCGAGGTACACAAAGACGAAGGAGTTCAGAAAATCCCGGAGAACGTCATTTATAAGGCGCTGGAACACCGCCGGCGCGTTGGTCAACCCAAACGGCATCACTAAATATTCAAAGTGGCCGCTTGGGGTCCGGAAAGCAGTCTTCCATTCATCACCTTCTCGAATACGCACCAGGTGGTAGGCGTTCCGTACATCTAGCATGGTGAACCAGGACGCCCCCTGGAGGGAATCGAAGGCAGTGTTCATCAAGGGGAGTGTATACTTGTCCTTGATGGTGATGTCGTTGAGGCCCCGGAAATCAATGCAGGGATGCAGCGACCCGTCCTTCTTTCCTCCAAAGAAGAACCCTGCGCCGACGGCCGAGGACGAGGGACGGATGATACCGGAAGCCAAGGACTCCTTGATGTACGTATCCATGGCCTTGCGCTCCGGGGCTGATAGGCTATACAGGCGGCTCGCCGGGAGAGGAGCCCCAGCCTTGAGATTGATTGCGCAGTCGTACGGGTGATGGGGGGGAAGAGACAGCGCTCGTGACTTACTGAACACCTGGCCCAGGTCATGGTAGACATCAGGCATCTTTGACAGGTCCGGAGGGGGTGTCGAGGGAGGCGTCATCGGGACCGAAGGGGCGCATGCCGCAGACTGGAGACAGGCGCTCAGGCAGAACGAGCTCCAAGCCGTGATTCTCCCAACTTGCCAGTCGAAAGTGGGGTTATGCAGCCGAAGCCAGGGGTATCCCAGGATGACGGGTGAAGAAGAGATGGGCAGGACCAGGAACCGTATTACCTCCCTGTGATTCCCAGAGACTATCGCTTGCACAGGTGCCGTCTGGTGGGTGACTGACGTCAAGGATGCTTTGGACAGGGTGACAAAATGGACCAGGGGGCATAAGGGCTGACAGCTGAGGCTCATCAGGGTTGCCAGGTCTCTGGAGATGAAATTCCGCTCAGCTCCAGAGTCAACTAAGGCGTGTGTGGTGTGCTCCTTGTGTTTGTGAAGAAGTCTGATGGGAATGTGGCAACTAGTGAGGGTTTTTTCCTGATTTTTGTCCACGAATCCCCCTACTGTGATCCATGGACCTCCCCTTTTAATGGGCAATCCACTACCCCATGTGACCCATTCCCACAGTAGAAGCACAACCCCTGCTCCCTGCGGCGCTGTCTTTCAGCCGCTGTGATACCCGATTGCCCCACAATCATATCCTCCTGCTCCGGAAGTTCTTCAGATGTAGGCAGAGCGAGGAGGGAGGGCCTAGTGGAGCGAGGGCGAGATTTGCTCGAACGGGTTGCTGTTCGCCGTTCAGCCACTCGCTCCCTTAGCCTGCTATCTAAGCTGATGGTGAGGGAGATTAACTCCCCTAACCTGTCTGGTTTATCTTTTGCCGCTAGCTTGTCCTTTAATTCTGGGTTTAGACTGCGGAGGAAAATTCCACAGAGGGCTGGCTCCCCCCACCCAACCTGAGCAGCTAATACCCGGAAGTCAACGGAGTAATCGGCGGCAGACCTACTGCCTTGCCGAAGCCCTAGCAGCCATTCGGTTAACACCGCACCCCGGTCAACGTGATCAAACACTTCCATGAACTCTGCCACGAACTGCTGGTAAAGTCAATGATGGATAACTTGGTTTGGCCATGATGGTATAAGCCCAATCTAAGGCTCTGCCTCCCAGCAAGTTGATAATATATCCAATCTTGTTTAAGTCAGTGGCAAAGTCCCCCGGGACGCGGAGAAACACAGACTCGCACTGTAATAAAAACCCTCGTGCCTCCCCGAGTTTACCATTAAACCGAGCGGGGGTTGGCACGGGAGTTAGGCGATGTGTAGATGGTGGGTTAGGTAAGCTAGTAGCGGTGGCTGAAGGTGCAAAAGGCGCCCTGCTGGCCGAGGGAAATGCCTGGTGTCCCTCCAGGCGATCCAGCCGGCTGTTTATTTGAGTTAGTTGATTTAAGATAACTGTCTGTTGATGGGAAATCATGTCAACTCGTGCGCTGAGAGTGTTTAAACGGCGCGACAGCGCGCTGTCTGTTGGGTCATCCTGACAGAGTCGTACTGACATGATTTACGACCCAAGAGACAGACGCTGACACGAGTATTACAGAACAATTATCTTTATTTGGTGAAGTGAGAGTGTAGTGCGTGAGTGGATGTATCAGTGCTCGTCTGGTCACTGGAGCTGAGCCCGTCTAGTGCTGACCTGGCAACCCTGGGAACACACAAGCACAAAGGTTACTGCTGTCCAGTTGTTATAACAGCGCATATGCAGCGGGTGCTTACTTGCAGGTTTCACACTGTAGGACTGGCTGGCTCTCGGTGTCCATGTGACGTGGTGCTCGAGGTGCCCGGCGTTGCGGGGGTGAGGAGGAACTCCGAGGAGGTGGAGGCTGTGCCTCGTCAGCTGAGGTAGATTGTCCACCGCCAGGGAGGTCCACCTGTGCACAGGGGAAAGAACTTGAAGAGGATGAGTGCTGGGCTTGCTTACGTGGCTTGGCGTTGCTTGGCGCTGGCTTCTTGACTTGAGGTCGAGATCTTGGCGCATTGCTTGGCAAGAGAGACAGACGACTCCGTACTGCGGAGTCTGCGCGTTGGGCTTTAAAAGCCCGCTGATTGCCACCTGCTGGAGTGAGCGCAGCTGATGCTGATGATGCTGATGACGGCCTAGCGGCCATCATGACACCTCCTTCCACAACATGTCATATTATATGCCTTTTCCACGTCAAAGAACACTGCAATTACCGACTCTCTATTTACTTGAGCCTTCCGTACCTCTGTCTCCAAACACACAACAGGATCCATAGTTCCCCTTCCTTTTGTAAATCCACTCTGATGTGGTGACAAAATTCCTCTACTTTCAAGATAAGAAGCAATTCTGTCTGTAATCATTCTCTCCATTATTTTTCCCAAATGCGATGTTAGAGCTATAGGCCTGTAGCTTGCTGGGTCTGAGGGATCCCTTCCAGGATTTCTTATAGGAACAATCACTGCCTCTTTCCATGCAGATGGGAGCTTTTCCTTTTCCCACACTTTGTTGTAGACTTCCAATAGCTTCCTCCTTGCCAAAGTCCCCAAGTGTTTCACCATGATGTAACAGATATCGTCTTTCCCAGGGAATGTTAGTCCTGATTTGTTTACTGCTCTTTCCATTTCATCTAGAGTGAAAGGAGAATCCACAGAACTACTAAAGTCACACCTTTCCTCCAGAGCCCCAGGGTGTGCTAAATTCGTCCTACTTCTTCCTCTTTTACCTTCTTCAGTCAAATTGCTTGAGCTATGAATTTGAGTCAGGCTCTTTGCTATCATTGTTGCTTTTCCTCATCAGTTATTGCAATCTCTCCCCCACTTTTTAGTATTGGATACTGCCATTCCCTCCTGACTCCCCTCATAGCCTTGATCATGCTCCACACATCCCCCACGGCTGTTGATCTACCTACAGTGCTACAGTATCTCTGTCAGCTTTCTCTCTTGGCCCTCCAGATAATTTTCCTGGCTTTTGCTAGTGCTCTCTTATAATTAGCCAAGTTTTGCCAATTATGAGTTCTTCTTAAGACCTTAAAAGGAACTCCGATTATATTGGTATGTTAGCTCTATATGCTTTATTTTGATGTTAGTAACATAACTATAATATAATTTTTTTGAAAATAATTCCCAGTTTTATATATTTTTAAGAAACTTTATTACGATGTAAATCGCCATTTTTGTTTATGTCGCAATGCATTCTGGGTAGTGACATAGAATGGTTGCAGCCGTTTTTTAAGTCTTATACAAGCCAAGAAGCGAAGCTACGAACTACTGCCATTTGTCAGTGAATATGCCACATTGCACGGCTTTTGGATGTAATTTCCAATCAAAGGGAAATAAAGATACCAGGATAGGCCTCCATAGCTTTCCTAAAGAGGGAAAGTTGAGGAAAAAGTGGGGCGGCAGCGGCTCAAGAGGCAGAGCAGGTCGTCTAATAACCCGATGGTTGGCGGTTCGAATCACGCTCTCCCCAGATATCCTGTCATTGTGTCCCTGGGCAAGACACTTCACCCGCATTGCCTCCAGTGCCCATAACACTGGGTATGAATGTGTAAAAATGTTTAAATGCTCGGTGGTGGCGGGAGAGGCCGTTGGCGCGGATTGGCCGCCACATTTCCGTCACTCTGAGTGTCTATGATCAAGCGCTATAGCGCACGCTTGATAAAGCTGATATACGTATATATTAATCACGCTATGATAAAGCTCTATATCGCTTAAAGTGCACATGAGCAATATAGTGTGCACTTGAGTGTCTCTCCACTTTGAGTGTCTCAAGCGTGTGCTTGAGGAAGCATTATTTTAAGGTGAAACTTATATATTGCTGATTTACTTACAATAGAATGCTCAAACACAAAAAATTGTCTACAAGCATGATGGGCACTGAAGTGATAAAGATGGACTCTCAGCAGCATAAAGCAATTTCTCTGTTGCTTTCTCAGACTGCAGGTTGAACGTCCATAAGCAGTGCTCCAAAGTCGTTCCAAATGACTGCCAGCCAGATCTTCGACATGTCAAGCCAAGCGCGCGCTTTGAGCGATATAGAGCTTTATCATAGCGTGATAAATATATATATCAGCTTTATCAAGCGTGCGCTATAGCGCTTGATCATAGACACTCTTAGAGTGACGGAAATGTGGCGGCCAATCCGTGCCAACGGCCTCTCCAGCCACCACCGAGCATTTAAACATTTTTACACATTCATACCCAGTGTTATGGGCACTGGAGGCAATGCGGGTGAAGTGTCTTGCCCAGGGACACAACGGCAGGATATCTGGGGAGAGCGTGATTCGAACTGCCAACCATCGGGTTATTAGACGACCTGCTCTACCTCCTGAGCTGCTGCCGCCCCACTTTTTCCTCAACTTTCCCTCTTTAGGAAAACTATGGAGGCTTACCCCGCTCTCTTTATTTCCCTTTGATTGGAAATTACATCCAAAAGCCGCGCAATGTGGCATTTTCACTGACAAATGGCAGTAGTTCGTAGCTTCGCTTCTTGGCTTGTATAAGACAGAAAAAACGGCTGCAACCTTTTTACATCACTACCCAGAATGCATTGCAATGTAAACAAAAATGGCGATTTACATCGTAATAAAGTTTCTTAAAGACATATAAAACTGGGAATTATTTTCAAAAAAATTGTTATAGTTATGTTACTAACATAAAAATAAAGCATATGCAGTGGGGCAAAAAAGTATTTAGTCAGCCACCAATTGTGCAAGTTCTCCCACTTAAAAGATGAGAGAGGTCTCCAATTTTCATCATAGGTATACCTCAACTATGAGAGACAAAATGATAAAAAAAAAAATCCAGAAAATCCCATTGAAGGATTTTTTTGTAACTTAGATTTTTATTCATTTTTCATCATATATAATGCATTCAGATCACATTCTACATTTAAAAAACAAAGGGGTTAGGGTAGGGAAAAATAAAAAAAAATAAACAAAATAAAAATAAAAAATAAAAGGGGGGGGGGACAAATGTTGGAGCATCAAGTTTTTAGTTTCCATCTCTTAATTCTTCTGGTTTTTTCAGTGTCTTTGGTTATTCTTTCAATTTCTGCCTCGTTGTTGCACTTTGTAGTGTGTCCATTTCCGCCATTTTTTCTCCCATATTCCTTCTTGCATTCTTCGTCGATATGTTAGTTTTTCCATCATACGTATGTCCTCAACAATGTCAGTCCATTGTTCTTGGTCAGGAAGAACTTCTGATCGCCATTTTTTTGTGATAGTTTTTTTACATGCAATCAACAAGATTTTAACTAGATATCTGTCCTCAGCCTGTATAACACTGTCTTTTTTAAGATCACATAAGTACATCAGGTTACAGTTCATTGGTATATTATATCCTAATATCCTCTGTATTGTCACATGCATAGATTTCCAAAATGATGATATTTTGTAGCATTTCCAAAACATATGTGAGTGGTCTGCATTTTGAGCCCCACATCCCCTCCAGCATAAAGATTGGGTATTTGAATATTTTCCTTGAATCTGTGGTGTAATGAAAAAGCGAATCAGGTTTTTCCATCCAAATTCCCTCCATGCCCTTGAATTTGTTGATGTGTGTTGTGTTTTCCATATTTCCTGCCAGCTTTCTTCTGTTATGTTTAAAGTGAGCTCTTTCTCCCATTTCTCCTTTATATAGTTACTTGTATGATTGTTTGTCATAAGTTTCTGATATAGTTTTGAAATAATTCTTATTTTATTTCCTGCATATGAGCTTAAAATAAGTTGTATAATCTCGTTCACATCTGTTTGGAGGTTATGCCTAATCTTCTTCATATAGTAATCTCTCATCTGCAGATATCTGAAAAATTCCGATCTTTCTAATTTAAATTTTCTCCTGATATTTACAAAGCTCCCGAGATCTTTTTTTCCGATATTGCCCCATGCTGTGATTCCCTTGTTCACCAGATTTTTGTATCCCCTATCTTGTTTTGCCGGTTCAAACTGACTGTCAAATGCTACCCATTTCAATAGTTTTATGTCTTCCCTTATATTATATTTTTGTACTATTTTATACCACAGTTCTAAAGTAAATTTAGTGATTGGGTCTATTTGTTTGATTTGCTTATATGCATCTTTATCCCCTATTATGCTTTGTACTGGGAGTCCCTCAATTTCCTTTTCCATTTCTTTCCATTTTGCCTCATATCCCTCGTCGCACCAACATATGATATATCTTATTTGTGCTGAGTAGTAATATTCCTTTAGACTCGGTAGGCCCATGCCTCCTTTCTCTTTTGGTAATTGGAGGGTTTTATATTTCACTCTTGGTTTTTTACCTCCCCAAACAAATCTCGATATCATCCTGTCCCACTTTGAGAATTGGGCATCTGGAATCTCTGTTGGTATAGCCTGGAAGAGGTAAAGTAATCTAGGTTGTATGCTGATTTTGACTGTCTCAATTTTTGAATTCAGATCCATATTTAAGATTGACCATCTATCAATATCTTTTTTTATTTCTTGTTCCAACCTATCATAGTTTGCTTTATATATTTTGCTTAGGTCTTTAGGTATGTTCACTCCAAGGTATTTTATTTCTTTTTGCTTCCAGTTTAGTTTGATCTTATCAGTTATCTGGTTTAGAGGGTTATAGTGGAATGTCAGTATTTGTGTTTTTGTTATGTTTATCTTGTATCCTGATAATTTTCCAAAATTTTCTATCAAGTTCATCATTTCCATTATTGATTTATCTGGTTGTTCAAGGTAAACTATAATATCGTCTGCAAATAGCCCAATCTTGTGTTCCGCCCCCTTTATTGTTACACCTTTTAATTTCTTATTTTGTCGTATCGCTTGAGCCAATGGTTCTATGAACAGAGCAAACAAGGTGGGCGATAAGCAGCATCCCTGCCTAGTTGATCTTTGTATATTTACTTTGTCTGTTAAGCTACCGTTTATCTTGATTCTTGCCACAGGTTCTTGATATAGCGTCCTTATGCATTGTACTGATTTTTCGTTAAATCCAAAGCGCTCCAGTACACTATATAGGAATTTCCAGTTAACCCTGTCAAATGCTTTTTCTGCGTCTAAACTCATTATTACTGCGCTTTTCTTTTCTTTATGTATTTGGTTAATTATATGTATTGTTCTCCTGATATTGTCATGTGTTTGGCGTCCCTCTATGAATCCAGTTTGATCATCTTCTATCAATTCCGTCAAGAATGTCTTTATTCGTTTACATATAATTGTTGTGTATATTTTATAATCTACATTTAATAAAGAGATTGGTCTATAGTTTCCGCATTGTTCTTTATCTTTCCCTGGTTTTAAAATAACTGAAATGATTGCTTCGTTCCATGTTGGAGGTATTTTGTTGTTGTTCAGCGTCCAATTAAATGACTTTAGGAGTTGTGGCGTGAGTTCTTCTATAAACAGTTTATAAAACTCAGATGGGTATCCATCACTACCTGGTGATTTACCGTTTTTTTTGTAACTTAGATTTTTATTCATTTTTCATCATATATAATGCATTCAGATCACATTCTACATTTAAAAAACAAAGGGGTTAGGGTAGGGAAAAATAAAAAAAAATAAACAAAATAAAAATAAAAAATAAAAAAAAAATAAAAAATAAAAGGGGGGGGGACAAATGTTGGAGCATCAAGTTTTTAGTTTCCATCTCTTAATTCTTCTGGTTTTTTCAGTGTCTTTGGTTATTCTTTCAATTTCTGCCTCGTTGTTGCACTTTGTAGTGTGTCCATTTCCGCCATTTTTTCTCCCATATTCCTTCTTGCATTCTTCGTCGATATGTTAGTTTTTCCATCATACGTATGTCCTCAACAATGTCAGTCCATTGTTCTTGGTCAGGAAGAACTTCTGATCGCCATTTTTTTGTGATAGTTTTTTTACATGCAATCAACAAGATTTTAACTAGATATCTGTCCTCAGCCTGTATAACACTGTCTTTTTTAAGATCACATAAGTACATCAGGTTACAGTTCATTGGTATATTATATCCTAATATCCTCTGTATTGTCACATGCATAGATTTCCAAAATGATGATATTTTGTAGCATTTCCAAAACATATGTGAGTGGTCTGCATTTTGAGCCCCACATCCCCTCCAGCATAAAGATTGGGTATTTGTATATTTTCCTTGAATCTGTGGTGTAATGAAAAAGCGAATCAGGTTTTTCCATCCAAATTCCCTCCATGCCCTTGAATTTGTTGATGTGTGTTGTGTTTTCCATATTTCCTGCCAGCTTTCTTCTGTTATGTTTAAATTGAGCTCTTTCTCCCATTTCTCCTTTATATAGTTACTTGTATGATTGTTTGTCATAAGTTTCTGATATAGTTTTGAAATAATTCTTATTTTATTTCCTGCATATGAGCTTAAAATAAGTTGTATAATCTCGTTCACATCTGTTTGGAGGTTATGCCTAATCTTCTTCATATAGTAATCTCTCATCTGCAGATATCTGAAAAATTCCGATCTTTCTAATTTAAATTTTCTCCTGATATTTACAAAGCTCCCGAGATCTTTTTTTCCGATATTGCCCCATGCTGTGATTCCCTTGTTCACCAGATTTTTGTATCCCCTATCTTGTTTTGCCGGTTCAAACTGACTGTCAAATGCTACCCATTTCAATAGTTTTATGTCTTCCCTTATATTATATTTTTGTACTATTTTATACCACAGTTCTAAAGTAAATTTAGTGATTGGGTCTATTTGTTTGATTTGCTTATATGCATCTTTATCCCCTATTATGCTTTGTACTGGGAGTCCCTCAATTTCCTTTTCCATTTCTTTCCATTTTGTCTCATATCCCTCGTCGCACCAACATATGATATATCTTATTTGTGCTGAGTAGTAATATTCCTTTAGACTCGGTAGGCCCATGCCTCCTTTCTCTTTTGGTAATTGGAGGGTTTTATATTTCACTCTTGGTTTTTTACCTCCCCAAACAAATCTCGATATCATCCTGTCCCACTTTGAGAATTGGGCATCTGGAATCTCTGTTGGTATAGCCTGGAAGAGGTAAAGTAATCTAGGTTGTATGCTGATTTTGACTGTCTCAATTTTTGAATTCAGATCCATATTTAAGATTGACCATCTATCAATATCTTTTTTTATTTCTTGTTCCAACCTATCATAGTTTGCTTTATATATTTTGCTTAGGTCTTTAGGTATGTTCACTCCAAGGTATTTTATTTCTTTTTGCTTCCAGTTTAGTTTGATCTTATCAGTTATCTGGTTTAGAGGGTTATAGTGGAATGTCAGTACTTGTGTTTTTGTTATGTTTATCTTGTATCCTGATAATTTTCCAAAATTTTCTATCAAGTTCATCATTTCCATTATTGATTTATCTGGTTGTTCAAGGTAAACTATAATATCGTCTGCAAATAGCCCAATCTTGTGTTCCGCCCCCTTTATTGTTACACCTTTTAATTTCTTATTTTGTCGTATCGCTTGAGCCAATGGTTCTATGAACAGAGCAAACAAGGTGGGCGATAAGCAGCATCCCTGCCTAGTTGATCTTTGTATATTTACTTTGTCTGTTAAGCTACCGTTTATCTTGATTCTTGCCACAGGTTCTTGATATAGCGTCCTTATGCATTGTACTGATTTTTCGTTAAATCCAAAGCGCTCCAGTACACTATATAGGAATTTCCAGTTAACCCTGTCAAATGCTTTTTCTGCGTCTAAACTCATTATTACTGCGCTTTTCTTTTCTTTATGTATTTGGTTAATTATATGTATTGTTCTCCTGATATTGTCATGTGTTTGGCGTCCCTCTATGAATCCAGTTTGATCATCTTCTATCAATTCCGTCAAGAATGTCTTTATTCGTTTACATATAATTGTTGTGTATATTTTATAATCTACATTTAATAAAGAGATTGGTCTATAGTTTCCGCATTGTTCTTTATCTTTCCCTGGTTTTAAAATAACTGAAATGATTGCTTCGTTCCATGTTGGAGGTATTTTGTTGTTGTTCAGCGTCCAATTAAATGACTTTAGGAGTTGTGGCATGAGTTCTTCTATAAACAGTTTATAAAACTCAGATGGGTATCCATCACTACCTGGTGATTTACCATTTTTAAGTGACTTAATCACATCTCTGATCTCTTGTGTTGTTATTTCTGCTGTTAGTTTTTCATTTTGTTGATTTCCTATTGATGGCAAGTCCAATGTGTCTAGAAATTTTTTGATATCTTTAGTATTTGTTTCTTCAGGTTGCGAGTATAGTTCTTGGTAGAAATTATGGAAAATTTCTTCGATGTTTTCTGGGTTAACTGTGGTTTTATTTGTGGTGGGGTCTTTAATCTTGTATACATTATTCATTGTTTGTTGTTTTCTTAACCGTTTTGCCAGCAGTTTTGTGGCTTTTGGCCCCGTTTCATAATATTTTTGCTTTAGATATCTATTTTTCCTTTCAATTTCATCCATTTGTGTTTCTTTTATCTTTGTTTTTTCTTCTTTAATTTCTTGATATATTTTTGGATCATTTGTGCTTTGATGTTTACGTTCTAATTCCCTTAGTCTCTCACATCTTTGTTCATACGCTTCCAGCTTAGTCTTATTTGCTTTTCCTGTTTCAACAATTAATTTACCCCTTAACACGGCTTTTAGTGCGTCCCATAGTATTGTTGGGTCCACTTCTTCATTGTCATTCTCTTGGATATATTCGTTTATGTTTATTTTTATTCTTTCTTTCATTTTCTCATCATTTAACAGTCCTATGTTAAGTTTCCATGTTGTTTGTCGTTTTCTATTGTTTAAATATATTTCCATGTATATAGGATTATGATCTGATATTTCTGCCCCTCCAATCCAACAATTTCTCACCCTGTGTCTGTCACCTTCATTCATAAGGAAGTAATCTATTCTAGAGTGTACTTTATGGGCTGCTGAATAATGTGTATAGTCTTTTTCGAGTGGGTGTAGGTCCCTCCATATGTCTACCATACCCATTTCTGCCAGTGAGGTTCTTATGAACTTTGTTACATGTTTTTTTGTCTTCTTAACACTTGTTGTGTCAACTTCATGATCCATGACAGCATTTAAGTCTCCTCCACAAATTAGGACTCCTTCACTGTGTGTTGCTATGAGATCAAACAGATGTTGAAAAAAACCCTTGTCACTTTCTGGTGGGGCATAGATGTTCACTAATGTGATCTGCATACCATCTATTCTTCCCTTTATTATTACATACCTGCCTTCTTTATCCTGGATTTCCTGTTCACTTTCAAATTGTATTTTGTTTGAGATTAGTATCATAACCCCCCTTTTTGCTCCTCCCTTAAATGAACTGTAGTAGGAGTTCTTATAGCCAAATCTCTTTAGTTTCACATGTTCTGCCTTGCTCAAATGTGTCTCTTGCATAAATATAATTTCAGCTTTTTCCTTCTTGAATTTTCTTATTATTCTTTCCCTTTTAACAGGTGAGTTCAGACCATTCACGTTTAGTGTCATTATCTTAAGATTTTTACCCATATTCATGTTTTTCCATTTTTTTAACTTGTGCTCCTAGCCCCTTTAACAACAAAAATAACACATATTTATATAAAAACACATTAAAAAAACTCGACCTCCGTACTTTGGGCCTTTCTTCTGCCCACTGGTCCCTGTTGGTGGGTGGGGGGTTTGTCTTCACAGAGTGAAGGGCCCTCCCTAGACTTCTAATTACTATCAAAGTAATAGTCATAAGTCTAGAAATGTCCAACAAATATCACTTAAACCTCTCCTAGCCGTCTGTTTCTCTTTTACCTTGTCTTCTTGGCCTTCATTTCTTCTGTGCCTTTCTTAATCTTTGTTATGATCTAGGCTTTCAGTTGAAAGCCTTGTAGCTTGTCCTGGGCCCGCTGCTCTACGTCTCTCCCCCTTCTTCCGCCGTTCACTCGTCTCCACTCCGTCTGTCGTGGTGCGTTCAGGGCCGCCGCTGCTCCAGCCGTCTCCTTCGGCACGCTCACCTCAAGGCCCCGCTCCATCATATCCCGCGCTGCCTCTTCGGCCGTGTTGTAGGTTCTTGTGCCTTCCTCCCAATGAATCCTCATTTTCGTTAGCGGCGTTTGGAATCTAATTTTTTTCTCTTTCAGCGTTTTTTTAATATTGGCATATTTCTTCCGCTGCTGCACGATTTCTGTCGGGTAGTCATGGTCAAAAAATACCTGTTTGTCGCCGATTCGTATCTTTTTTTTCCATGCTTGCGTCAGGATTCTTTCCTTTATGTCATATTTCACAAAGTTTACCACAACTGACCTGGGTGGAGAGTTTGTTTTCGGGTTCTGTGCCGGTGTTCTGTGCGCCCGTTGAATCTGCAGATCCGTTTCTCCGGGTATTTCCAGTTCTTTTTTTAAGAACTGATCCATGAATTTTGTCATCGAGTTGCCTTCAATGCCCTCCGGAATTCCAAAGATGCGCATATTGCTTCGTCGGGATCTGCTCTCCAAGTCGTTTATTTTCTCCTGCATCCTCTGCGTTTGCGTCGTCAGGGTCTGTAGTTGTTCGTTTGCCTCGCTTTTCCAATCTTCTAGTTCCGAAATTCGGGTCTGCGCTTCTGTCATACACGCCCGCTGGGAGCGCAGCTCCTCCATGTTTTCCGTTAATTTACGCTCCATTTCTCTTCGGAGGTCCATGATTTCCTCCTTAATTTCTTTTTTCAGTTCCTCCTTAAGAGCCGCTAAATCCTGTTGTAGCTGTCGCTTGAATTCTCTCAACTCTTCACCCAAACTGGCGATGCCAGCGTTCATGTTGTCGAGTCTGGCGTCCTCCATTTTCACTGCTGTGGACATCTCGTTTTTTTGGGCTTTGCGTACAGCGGTTTTTCCTGCGTTGTTGGAGAGGAATTCTTCAATTTTACCCTGTTTTTGTCCTTGTGCCCGGTTCCTTCGTGTTTTCATCCCTTAGTTTATTGATTCGTTTATGTCGAGTTGGCCATTTACCGATGATTTTTAATCCGGCTAGGGAGAGCTCTTTGTTTAAGTGTTATGTCTCTCCGCCATCTTCCCGGAAGTCCCGGTGATTTACCGTTTTTAAGTGACTTAATCACATCTCTGATCTCTTGTGTTGTTATTTCTGCTGTTAGTTTTTCATTTTGTTGATTTCCTATTGATGGCAAGTCCAATGTGTCTAGAAATTTTTTGATATCTTTAGTATTTGTTTCTTCAGGTTGCGAGTATAGTTCTTGGTAGAAATTATGGAAAATTTCTTCGATGTTTTCTGGGTTAACTGTGGTTTTATTTGTGGTGGGGTCTTTAATCTTGTATACATTATTCATTGTTTGTTGTTTTCTTAACCGTTTTGCCAGCAGTTTTGTGGCTTTTGGCCCCGTTTCATAATATTTTTGCTTTAGATATCTATTTTTCCTTTCAATTTCATCCATTTGTGTTTCTTTTATCTTTGTTTTTTCTTCTTTAATTTCTTGATATATTTTTGGATCATTTGTGCTTTGATGTTTACGTTCTAATTCCCTCAGTCTCTCACATCTTTGTTCATACGCTTCCAGTTTAGTCTTATTTGCTTTTCCTGTTTCAACAATTAATTTACCCCTTAACACGGCTTTTAGTGCGTCCCATAGTATTGTTGGGTCCACTTCTTCATTGTCATTCTCTTGGATATATTCGTTTATGTTTATTTTTATTCTTTCTTTCATTTTCTCATCATTTAACAGTCCTACGTTAAGTTTCCATGTTGTTTGTCGTTTTCTATTGTTTAAATATATTTCCATGTATATAGGATTATGATCTGATATTTCTGCCCCTCCAATCCAACAATTTCTCACCCTGTGTCTGTCACCTTCATTCATAAGGAAGTAATCTATTCTAGAGTGTACTTTATGGGCTGCTGAATAATGTGTATAGTCTTTTTCGAGTGGGTGTAGGTCCCTCCATATGTCTACCATACCCATTTCTGCCAGTGAGGTTCTTATGAACTTTGTTACATGTTTTTTTGTCTTCTTAACACTTGTTGTGTCAACTTCATGATCCATGACAGCATTTAAGTCTCCTCCACAAATTAGGACTCCTTCACTGTGTGTTGCTATGAGATCAAACAGATGTTGAAAAAAAACCCTTGTCACTTTCTGGTGGGGCATAGATGTTCACTAATGTGATCTGCATACCATCTATTCTTCCCTTTATTATTACATACCTGCCTTCTTTATCCTGGATTTCCTGTTCACTTTCAAATTGTATTTTGTTTGAGATTAGTATCATAACCCCCCTTTTTGCTCCTCCCTTAAATGAACTGTAGTAGGAGTTCTTATAGCCAAATCTCTTTAGTTTCACATGTTCTGCCTTGCTCAAATGTGTCTCTTGCATAAATATAATTTCAGCTTTTTCCTTCTTGAATTTTCTTATTATTCTTTCCCTTTTAACAGGTGAGTTCAGACCATTCACGTTTAGTGTCATTATCTTAAGATTTTTACCCATATTCATGTTTTTCCATTTTTTTAACTTGTGCTCCTAGCCCCTTTAACAACAAAAATAACACATATTTATATAAAAACACATTAAAAAAACTCGACCTCCGTACTTTGGGCCTTTCTTCTGCCCACTGGTCCCTGTTGGTGGGTGGGGGGGTTTGTCTTCACAGAGTGAAGGGCCCTCCCTAGACTTCTAATTACTATCAAAGTAATAGTCATAAGTCTAGAAATGTCCAACAAATATCACTTAAACCTCTCCTAGCCGTCTGTTTCTCTTTTACCTTGTCTTCTTGGCCTTCATTTCTTCTGTGCCTTTCTTAATCTTTGTTATGATCTAGGCTTTCAGTTGAAAGCCTTGTAGCTTGTCCTGGGCCCGCTGCTCTACGTCTCTCCCCCTTCTTCCGCCGTTCACTCGTCTCCACTCCGTCTGTCGTGGTGCGTTCAGGGCCGCCGCTGCTCCAGCCGTCTCCTTCGGCACGCTCACCTCAAGGCCCCGCTCCATCATATCCCGCGCTGCCTCTTCGGCCGTGTTGTAGGTTCTTGTGCCTTCCTCCCAATGAATCCTCATTTTCGTTAGCGGCGTTTGGAATCTAATTTTTTTCTCTTTCAGCGTTTTTTTTAATATTGGCATATTTCTTCCGCTGCTGCACGATTTCTGTCGGGTAGTCATGGTCAAAAAATACCTGTTTGTCGCCGATTCGTATCTTTTTTTTCCATGCTTGCGTCAGGATTCTTTCCTTTATGTCATATTTCACAAAGTTTACCACAACTGACCTGGGTGGAGAGTTTGTTTTCGGGTTCTGTGCCGGTGTTCTGTGCGCCCGTTGAATCTGCAGATCCGTTTCTCCGGGTATTTCCAGTTCTTTTTTTAAGAACTGATCCATGAATTTTGTCATCGAGTTGCCTTCAATGCCCTCCGGAATTCCAAAGATGCGCATATTGCTTCGTCGGGATCTGCTCTCCAAGTCGTTTATTTTCTCCTGCATCCTCTGCGTTTGCGTCGTCAGGGTCTGTAGTTGTTCGTTTGCCTCGCTTTTCCAATCTTCTAGTTCCGAAATTCGGGTCTGCGCTTCTGTCATACACGCCCGCTGGGAGCGCAGCTCCTCCATGTTTTCCGTTAATTTACGCTCCATTTCTCTTCGGAGGTCCATGATTTCTTCCTTAATTTCTTTTTTCAGTTCCTCCTTAAGAGCCGCTAAATCCTGTTGTAGCTGTCGCTTGAATTCTCTCAACTCTTCACCCAAACTGGCGATGCCAGCGTTCATGTTGTCGAGTCTGGCGTCCTCCATTTTCTCTGCTGTGGACATCTCGTTTTTTTGGGCTTTGCGTACAGCGGTTTTTCCTGCGTTGTTGGAGAGGAATTCTTCAATTTTACCCTGTTTTTGTCCTTGTGCCCGGTTCCTTCGTGC